>OZ021724.1:1418900-2761200 GCA_963978545.1 Linyphia triangularis
ATTCTTTTAGTGTTATAAGATTCCTCTCCTAAAAGTTTTATAGGTTTCGATCCCAGTTGATTTGACATGCGATTTGTTTTGAAATTCTTAGTATTCAAATTTTGAAGGGTAGAAAAAAAACTTGTAAAATCGTATTTCTGTTTGTCCATTCGAAGAAATCTTTTTTTAATAACACACGAACAGGTTGAAGAACAATTTTGAATGAAATTTAGAATACAGGTGATGGGCTTAAAAACTAAGCTTTATATCTAAGGACACATAAAATTAAGTTGTTTAAAAATAAATTTTACTTAAAATTTATCGTATTAAATTTTTAAAAAAATGTTGTATGGGACGGGTTCGAAAGATTTGAAGCCAAAGCAGATCAAAACTTGCAGATATTTATTCCAAAATAACTCTTCACGGTTCTCTTACAGCTCCAGAACTTCTCGTTCTAGTAGACACAATACAGCTCTTTTCACCTCAATAGAGCACAAAACAGCAGTTAAAAACTTGACAACAACTGCTAAATCACTGCAAAAGACAATGCAATACAGTTCGTTCACTGAGACTCAGTAATTCCAGTCAACTAACTCAGTGACTCAAAATCCAAGAACTGACTAACTCTACTCACGGCCGTCCTTATATAGGAGTGGTGAATCTTCACGAACCTTCCAGAGAGAGAAATTTGAGAACTTTCCAGATCGTAGTCGAAAAGTCCTATACATATACATGGGGACCGAAAATGTCGCCAAATAATTGCCAAGTTTGGCGACATTTGGCAATTTCACGCCAAATTTGTCGACAAAAATTAGTCGCCAAAACCATCGCCAACTTGGCTCTATCTTGCCAATTTGGCGAGATTGCCATTACCATAATGTTAAATGCCCTGTTCCTTAAAACTCGCTTCCCAGAGTTACCTCTGTAAAACTCGTTATCAAGCGATAACACCCATATTGCCGGGAAACCAACTAACGACGAACTATTGCACTGCCTTAGGCGAAATGTACATAAATTTTCCTATTTACAAAATTAACACTACGAAATATTTACAAAGATACAAAAATTCGTAACAATATATATTGCAATGTGTTGTATATATTAAAAGAAGAATTGTATTTAGTGTTTCCGTTTATTTATTTTTCATTCTATTTACTGCGCAATGAATTTGTCGACTGCCAAAAAGTTAAGCGAAACAACTGCCACCTCATTTTAGTTACTTATTCAAATAAAATAAAAATGACCTTTATTGATAATTTCAATACAAATGATTAAATATAACCGCCAAGCTAGAACCTGAATATGAATGGAAATTAAATTCCTTTTGGAAAATAGTTTCATGAGTCGATTTTTCGAAAAATATTTCTCCGTTAAAAAAATTTGTATAAAGTTTTTTATAAAGTACTATAAATTTTATACAAATACAGTACTACAAAGTACTGTATTTGTATAAAGTATTTATTGTATGTACAAATTTAACCTAAACGCCATTAAATTTTTTCTCTAGGATTGATGAAATTAAAATAAGCGTCATTATTCATATTAAAATAAAAACAAACTTGACAAATTTAATGGTAACATCAGGTCAATGACAACAAGAAAGGTCAAACATAAATAATATACTATGTATTTTTTTTTAATCACAAATATTTAATATAGCGCATTTAAAAAAAAAAAAAAAAAATTAATATGAATACAAACAAAGGGAATTAAAATTAGAGTGGTGCAAGTCAAATTGTCACAACTGACTCAAGTCCAGAAATGTTAATCAGAAGAGTTAAACAGTTGAAATTGAAAAACAAACTATGTGAGTGGTTTTTTCTAGAAATTTCTACCGCGAGGCTATAAAAAAGGCCAATGGATGGAATCGCGTGATCAGTCGAGTCTTGGACGTTGTGTTGAAAGGATCGGAGCTTTTGTTTAGTTTCTTTGTGCCTGCGTTATTGCTGTATCCGAAGTTTTTATGTACTGAACTATTGAAGCTTGATAGCAATTGTTCTGTTGTTCGCAGAAGTTTTCTGAGCTTTCGGAAAAAATATAAATTATAGTTTTTATTTGGTAAAAACTGTATTATTTTCTTTACGAAAAATTCATAACAATGATGTCAATAATTGTGTGTCTTTTGAAATTTCATAATTGTCTATCCAAATCATCGTTTGCCTCTTTTTTCACTATTTTTTCATTTCAAAATTAGGTTGTACAGTACCCCAAAAAAAATAATCAGAACGATGGCTATATCTTGTCCTCTAATTCTTGAAATAACAAACAAAAGGTACCGTTGTAAATCGCGGAAGGTTTTTAATAATTGCATGCAGTTTTTTTTTGTTATGAGGGGTCATCTACATATTAAAACAGAACCAAACTTTAAAAAGTTCAATAGCAACCTCATAATATTATCCTATATTTGGATTCAGCATCCAAAAAAATGTCGAAATACAAAAATTCGTAATTTTCTAATGAATGGTTTGTAATTTAAATGATAAAAAGAAAATGATAAATTAATGTTAAATAAAAAAGTTAGTCTTTTGGCAATAAATACTTAAATAATTAATATATTTCGGTAATTTTTTTTTTCAAAAGATAGTTTGTAAATGGCCAAACATAAATAGCAAGCGTTACTTTTACTTAGTAAATGGTCCCTCAAGAAAAAGAAATTGCATCAGATATATAGAAAATCGTAAGCAAAACATTTTGGTGCAAACCGTAAGATTCTACGTTAATTACAACCGAAGATATAGCCATAGTTCTGATGGTTTTTTTGGGGTACTGTACATATTTGTAACTGGTGAATAAATGTTCTAATTTGAAACATCGGCTTTCATATATATTAAACTTCAACTTAACTTGACATCACTAGACGGTAGATCGTCACACTGCTCATAGGTATTTAATCCATTATGGCGGCGCATATTGTTCGCCAAACCCCTGTAGAGAACAAAAGGCTATAAGGTTTGGCGAGAATTATATCTTCACTCCGCTAAAATGGATTAACTGCCTATGAGCACGGTGAAGATATATCGTCTAGTGATGTCAAGTTAAGTTGGAGTTTTGTACAGTAAAAAGAACCGCGTGAAATAATGACACGTAAATTGTATGAAAATTACAAATATTTTTTTTTTTGACGATTTACAGAGAATGGGGATGAAAAAATTTGCCAACTCTTTACAGACTTCATTTTCGAATTTTCAGGCCATCCGGGATTCCTCTTCTCCTAACCTCAGAATTTCTTCTTTGTAGATGTAATAATAGCTTGGAGTACGCATTTTCTGAAATCAAAACGAATCAGCAGAACAAAACTTGTCTTCTTTATTAGTCTCTTATTTCCTGTTTATTTTCTTTTAATTATTTTGTTAGAATTTCAACTTATAACGTCCTAATTAGTCATTTCAAATACAATTAACTAATTATATGATAGATTTAAAAAAAAAAAAATTATAAATAATCATCACTTTGAAAACAAAACTTTTTTATTTTGCCACTAACTTTTAGAGGAGGGCCATATGTTGGAGCTTTTCGCGAGACACCAATATATGATATTTTTATTATCGATCTCACAATTCTAAACACTGAAGAAAAAAAAAATGATTTTTTAATCTTAATTAAATTACAATTGATATTTGATTCTTTTTTATATTAGTAAATTAAATTCAGAATTGAATCTTTTGTTTTAACGAGATAATAAAACTTGACCTAACTTTTAATTTAAACTGTACTTCTTAGAAAAGCTTTAGCTAGTTTTAGTCGATATAAATTGAGAGATGATGTCGGTCAAAATTGTTGAATTTATTTTGTGATAGTATCACAGTATTTTTTTTTACAGCCAATCTTAATAAACAGTTCAAATGAGATTCACAGTTAAGTTATTCCTATATTTACTCTTTACGAAAACCATTGTTCTGGGAGCTTCTTTATATAGTTTCTTGGGACACGTAGTGGAAAACTCTAGTGAAATTTTTTTTTAATCGTCCTTACTATTGGCGGGCAGCAGAATTATCCGTCGCGCCAAATCCTGACCTTGGGTCGCGTAAGGACTGACGCTGATCTAGTGTTCATTGACATAATTATGAAAAACCATTTAATTTTAAAATCATATATCTAAAATGATATATAAATAATAGTAGGTAGTCCATTTCCTCGACAGGGGGAAGCTACAAAAATAGATAAAATATATCGTGAGTCTAAAAATTAGTTTGATATGATAACAAATCTTTACTTTATTATCCCTTCAAATTTCATTAATCAGCTTCAATTGTTGTGGGCGATACTACAGCCATGCTACTTTGCGATAAATTTTTAGTTGACGAACTATTTGGCACGCTTTCAGTAACCTGATTGAATGAAACCTCTTATTGAGATTTCCAAAAAACATTCAGCGCGTGTTTGGATTATCTTTCAAAATGTACCATTTACCACGTCTAACGGAAAAGTACACATCATAATAATAATGATAATGATAATAATAATAGTGATAATGATAATAATAATAATAATAATGATAATAATGATGATGATAATAATGAAGATGATAATAATGATGATGATAATAATGAAGATGATAATAATGATGATGATAATAATAATGATGATAATAATGATAATGATGATGATAATGATGATGATAATGATAATAATAATGATAATGATAGTAATGATGATGATAATGACGATGATGATAATGATAATAATGATAATAATAATAATGATAATGATATTAATAATAATAATAATAATGATAATGATAATGATAATGATAATAATGATAACGATAATAATAATGATGATGATAATAATGATGATGATGATAATAATAATAATGATAATGATAAAAATGATAATGATGATGATGATAATGATAGTAATGATGATGATAATGATAGTAATGATGATAATGATAACACAATTTGATGTCTTACCACATCTCTAGTGGTTTTCAGGGCACCGGCAGTGATGAGTATCTTTGCGATCTGGTCTACCTTCTCCATTGCCATCGCATAGTGCAGAGGCGTCCGCCCCAACTGCAAAAAAAAAAAGAAACGAATTCATGCGGATGGAACAATAGCAGGGCAACTTACTTAAAAAGGTTGTTTTCAGATTATCTGGCGCCGTCAGCAACACGAGGTACGCCGAAACATTCGTCATTTTGACAAGCCAACATACATTTACAAAACACCCATGCCTCGTGGTCTAGACCGCCCTTACTTAAAAGGAAGTCCTTGTCCATTTAGTTACCTCCTTGACATTTGGTAGGAAAAGATTACTTAATGAATATAAATGAAAATCAAAGTAATCAGGTAGAGCCACTGCATATGTATAATATAGTATTAGTATGATGTATAAAGTAAAATATATTAGACGCTAATTTCATTTCTTTTCGTACCAAATGTGAAGGTGGCTACAAGATTGCAACATAGCGAGTAAAGGAAATGATTCACTTAACGCCATATTTTTATTTGTACTCTTATTTATTTATATTTTAATTCAGCTATGGGATATTTCGAAATATTAAGCTGCCTATACAGTTTACGTTTGAAGAAAAGGTTAACGTGCTACGTCCTCCACCGATGGCTGACAGTACACACTGCTGTTTTTCCCACACCTATAATGCCGACCAAACGGTATAGTGGTTAGCTTCTAGACCGCGAGGTTGCTAGTCCCGTGTTAGGCATGGGTGTTTGTAAATGTATGTTGGCTTGTCTAATGACGAATGTTTCGGCGCATTATAGCCCTCGTGTTTCTGACGGCGACCGATAATCTGAATACAACCAACCCACACCTATAATTTGCAATAGTGCCTTTTTTTTTTTTTTTTTTAAGTGCAGGAAGTATAGGACTTAACGCCATATTTTTATTTGTAATCTTATTTACTTATATTTTAATTCAGCTATGAAATTTTGAAATATTAAGATTATTTTTAACATAAAGGTTAAAACTTTAAGTGCCACGTCCTCCACCGGTGGCTGACAGTACACTGCTGTTTTTCCCACACCTATAATTTGTCTTAGTGCCTTTTTTTTTAAGTGCAGGAAGTCTTAGTTTTTGAAGTACTATTGATATTTCAATAGATAAAAATATAATTAAATATACTTCGTTCAAAATGCCATTGTGAAAAATTGCCTACATAAGAATTTGAAGTCCGAGGTTTGGCAACGCTGCTTAATCATGTGGAATTAATGTTTATAAGCATTTCATTCTAAACGAAAATATCTTCTACTGCTATAAGAAACAATGTCCCTAATATATTAACACAGTTGTATCGAGTAAATTTCAATCTGTTTGTAGTGCGCTTCGCCTTGCTACACCGCAATACCAGCTCTTCTAAGCAACTCGTGCCGACCAAAGTGTATAGTGGTTAGGGCGTGCTAGCTTCTAGACCGCGAGGTTTCGAGTCCCGTGTTAGGCATGGGTGTTTGTAAATGTATGTTGGCTTATCTAATGACGAATGTTTCGGCTCATTATAGCCCTGGTGTTGCTGACGTGCCAGATAATCTGAAAACAACCAACCAATCTAAGCAACGCGCTTGGCCTGAAGGAGAATTCCTTAAGAATTCGCCCAAAAGCCCCATATTGAAAAATATCTTCTCTACTTAGGTATTCCATTACACAAAAGAAGTTAATCTTGTGGTTGTAATAAGAAATACTCTAGAAAATATTATACAAAAAAAGTTTCGTAAAAAAAATGGGTGTTATTTTTAAAAAATTCGGATTTTTTTTTAAAAAATCAGTTTCCAACACATTATCGACTATATTTTGTAAAATTTCCCTTTAATAAAAATCATTACCATACAAAATAACACTAAATAAGTATAAGTAAACTGAATAAACCTAAAAAATGCCATGAGTTTTTTTTTTTTTTATTTTTTTTTATTTTTTTATTCCTGCTTTTAAATATCTGTAGGGTACGAAAAAAAGGGACCATCAAGATGATTTTTAATTATATTTCGCCAAATTTAGTTTTAGAAAACGAAGCAGTGTTTTTAACATTTTCTACCAATCAGGTTCCAAAAGCAGTTTCGTTGGAATCCTTTATTAACCGTAGGAATATATGTGTCTCATCAAAGTTTGAAGTAGCATTACACATTGTATTAATTTACTGTATTAATTACTTTGAAATCCCCTTCTATGAAGGTTTAAATCTTCAATAGTATATTGGGACAAGCTCATTAAATAAGCTACAATGTTTTACTATGCCCTGATGGGAACGATACTCTTATAGTATCCGTGGTTGGAGTTAAAACTTAAAAGCACTTATTTTGTTATCAACATATATTTAATACACAGCTATGCATCTATAATAATAAAACAAATTGTGTGTCTGTCTGTCTAACTGTCTGTGGCTCTGTAGATCTATAGAAACCTACTTAAAATTGGAGTAGAGCTCTGAAATTTTCAGCATACGTAGTTTTGACCTTTTAATTGGACTTAAGAAAAACAGAATTTTTAATTTTTGTTTAAGTTTGTTATTAATTAATTTTTTTAATTAATTAATATATATATATTACAAAACGATTTCAAAAACGGCTACAGCTTTGAAATTTTCAACGTATATAGTTGTGGCCTTCTAATTGGATTTTTAAAAAACGGAATTTAATTTGTTTTTTTATTATTAATTATCTAACAAATGTTTTACAAAGCGATTTGTGATTGGTCTACATTTCTGAAATATTCAACACCAGTAGTTTTGGCCTTCTAATTGGACTGATAAAAAGAATGTTAAAATTTTAATTTGTTTTTCAATTAATTTTTTTACAAAAAGCGACTTCGAATAGGCCTAGATCTCTGAAAGTTTCAACATAAGTAGTTTTAGCCTCTAATTTTGCTTTCCACAAACACGTGTTAAAATAATCTTAAAGGGGTGTTGTATTATTGTATTAACGGGGAATTTTGTTTTCCTTGACTAGGGAGAGGCTTCCAATATTAAGTACGCAAGTATTAGATTTTAGTGAGTGAAGCGAGCTTAATGCTTACGCAGCAATGAACCTTTCAGTGAGTGAAGAGAGCCTATGCTTGCATAGCAACGAACCTTTTAACGAGTGAAGTAAGCCTGTGTTTATGTGTCCATGAACTTTTCAGCGAACGAAGCGAGCTCGATTTTGCGTAGCGATGAACCTTCCTGCGAGCAAAGCGTCAAAAACTGTGTCTTATACACGAATGACAGATTTCCGCAACGCGAGGCCTCACAGCTAGCTAAAATATTGCACATTTTAAAATTTCGTAGCGAAGCACGGGTATTTAGCTAGTTATCAATATTAAGTTGCGATTTGTCCGCTGAAAGTAAACGCGGTGACATGTTAAAAGGAAAATGTTTCTTAAAACGCAAATAACTATTTAATAACCTTCTTAAATATTTATTTTAAAGCGCTTTTGCTGTGGGCCTCGTGGCATAGATGCTTTATCTGTTATTTCACTTCAAATGGAGTTCACTTTCATGAAATATTTTGAAAGAACTTGCGTTATAAAAACTAGATCGCGCAAGTTTTAATTGCATAGTAGTTCTGATCACTGGGTTCAAATCAGACGAGGAATCATCTCCATATTTTTCATTCATTTGAAAATATGGCCAGTTTGGAGATATTCTTTTCAATGATTCTTACGTTATCTGCTATAACGCGGCAGTGTTTCGCCGCCAAGTCACATGTCAGAGGGTTGTTTTCAGATTATCTGGCGCCGTCAGCAACACGCCGAAACATTCGTCATTCATTTACAAACACACCCATTTATGGCCATACACGGGACTAGAAGCTAACCACTCTACCGACCTCAGATGTCAAAGCAGTGTAAGTTGCTTAGGGCCGCAAAGATCAGCTTCTCTCACAGCTGATTGTTTTGCCATCGTGATGACCCGGGTGAATGGAATATGAGAAAATAATTGTTAAGAATGAACAAGGAAATCTTGAAAACACTTTGTTAAAATATTAAAAATCTAGGGATGTGGAACAACTCAATTACTGACTTGCATTTTTGTTACCGTTTTTATATTCCCAATTCATTTATAAAAAAAATGGCCACTTTGGCGATATTTTTGGTGATAATTCTTACAGGGGCCTTTAAAAAAAACGCTGTCAAAATGGCAATTTTGGCGATATACTTTTCGTTAATTTTTACATTGTCCTTTCTTTTTAGCGAAACAGAGGCGCAAAACGTTCGTTGATGAGTGATGAACAATATCCTGAAGAAATTCGTTTTTAAACTTGTTGCGCCTTTATTGCTGGGAGTTACGGGGATGACTAGAATACCTCCTTAAGGCTTCAAATCGGGGAAGGAAACCCTATTATGCATACTAAAAAGGAAACATAAAATAATTACTATAATAATAACAGTTTTTTTGTAAATACTTTTTAAAAAGTTATTCTCAGATTGTAGTTTTTTCTATTTTGCATTTCACTCAAACAGTAATAACTCCTGTTTAAATAAAAAAAATTGAAATTTGTTTTTTGCTGTATAATCTGCATACATTGTTGAATGTTCTGACCCTAAATACTAAGTGATTTGTAAATAAATATTTTTTTAATTGAATTTTAAAGATAAGATTCTGTATAAAAAAACTTGGATTTTTCTAATAGATTTAGTTAAAGCGAGATATCACAAAATATACACACTTTAAAATTCTGTTAATAGGGTCAAAACATAGAGCACGGTATTCCGCATTATTGAACACCAAAATTGTATCTGTGGGTTAATTATAATTTTTATCATTACCGTTCGAAATTAGCCTAATTAGTTGATTAAATGTAGTTAATTATTAAAATTGAAGAAGTTAAAAAAAAAAAAAAAAAAAAAAAAAAAAATGTTGGAAACAGTTTAACAAATAATTTACTTTTCAAGGTGCAAAGGTCTCATTTTTAAATTGAAAATTAAAAAAAAATGTTGAAACCTATACGTATACCTTAAGAGGAATTACCACAACAATTTGGATCAAAATCGTTAGAGTAGTATTTTAGGATCACTGAAAAATATGCTTTTTCAAAGGGACCTTATATGCATGCGCGAATTTTGATGAAAACTTTAATGGTAGGTTCCGTTGTTCGCACATCACATTTTAACATCGTATATCAATTCGTTTGAGAGTTATGCTGACCGCGTACACACAGACAGACATTTTTTATAGCCCACTTTTATGAAGTAAGAATTTTCCACAATGTGAAGAAAGGCAAAAAAAAAAAAAAAAAAAAAAAAAAATCGAATTTTTGTTTGACCAACAACAATACTGTTGCATAAATTGTCTATATATAGTGTAAATAGTGACTGATTATTTTAAAATTCTATTGTAATTTATTTTTATCTTATTTTATTTATTAACGGCTATTATACAGGTTAGAAAAAGGTGGCAACACCTAAAGCAATCGAGAAGAATCGAGCACGAATTCGAGATGTTTCTCTCCCTACGAATTGGCTGGAAATTTCGGGAATGTGCTCTCGCGCCAAGTATAAATAAGACTGGAGATCGGGAAAGTTTTCGGACTGACTTCGGACTTCGATGAAAGCTGTTCGCTTTGTTGACCTATTGGAGTGAGCTTGTATAATAGCTGTATTCGAAGTTGTTTTTGTTGAAGCTTGAGGGTGATTATACTGTTGTCTTTGAATAAATTTTGTGCCTGTGAAGAGTGAATAAATAGTAGTTTCATCTTAAGGGGGTCCAGTACCTAAATTTTTTCAAAAATCACAATTTTTTTTTTTTCTGATTTCAAAAAATAGTTCATACATATCTGAAGAGAATGATTTTTTTATCTTATTCCTCCGGTGATTATAACGCCGCAAAATTACCTGTGATTTAAACATCACTAATGGACGTAACTCTTTGAAGCGTCTGCTTAAAGTACGTTTTTCGAACACTAGTGTTTTTCACAGATGTTGCATATTCAAATCGATATATCTCCAGAACCATTAATAATTGACTATTCAAAGTTTTGGAGCATTTAATTTATATAGTTTTAAATATTTTGTCTTAGCAGAATTTTATTTTTTAAATTCCTGTTTTAAAATATAACATTTAACGTAAAAGATAATATATAAAAAAACAAAAATTTCAATATTTTAACTTTGAGAATTTTTTTAATTTTTTTTAGTTCATCTATCAAAATTTTGTGAAGACAAAATTTTCTTTATATAATTATGTATTACAGAAAGCTTTCACTTTGAAATTTTTTTCATTTTTTCTTGGCTTATATCAAAATAAGCAAACATCAATTATTATGGATTTTTCTTGGTTTTTAAATTTTTTTTAAATAACTAAACGCAATATTTAAAAAAAACATTTCCTCAAAGATATATAAATAGTATCTCATACAAAAAATAAATTTTTGACATAAAAATGTGCATAAATAAAGTTTTTTTTATTTTCGGTACCGAACCCTCTTAAAAACTGTGTCATTATTGCCTCAGTGGAAAAAATTCATAATAATACTTTCATTATCTTAAGTCAAGGTAATTGAGAGTAAAAGGAATAGAAGCTCACATTGTCCGCCACGTGCACTGCAGATGCGTTCGCCTTCACCAGCGCCGTGATGATTCCGAGGTGCTGGAAGAGTACAGCCACGTGCAGGGCGCATCTGCCCCGCGTCCCCTTCGCGGTGACCAGTGTCCCGTCTCCTTTGACCAGTCGACACACTCCCTCCAGGTACTGGTTGCGAACGCAGCCGAATAATTCCTCGCGACGCTTCTGGAAAAAAAAAAAAAAACACGGAAGCTTTTAAGGTATACGTATAGGTTTCAACATTTTTTTTTTTTTTAAATTTTAAATTTAAAAATTAGACCTTTGCACCTCAAAAAGTACATTATTTGTTAAACTGTTTCCAATAAAAAAAATTAAAATTTCTTCAATTTTAATAATTAATTAACATTTAATCGACTAATTAGGCTAATTTCGAACTGTAATGACAAAAATTCTAATTCGCCCACAGATACAATTTTGGTGTTCAAAAATGGGGAATACCCTGCTCTATGTTTTGAACATATTATCAAAATTTTACTGTGTGTATATTTTGTGATATCTAGCTTTAACTGATTCTATTAGAAAAATCCAAGTTTTTGTATACAGAAACTTATCTTTAAAATTCAATTAAAAAAAAATATTTATTTACAAATCACTTAGTATTTAGGGTCAAAACATTCAACAATGTAAGCATATTATATAGCAAAAAACAAATTTCAAAAAATATTATTTAAACTGGAGTTATTACTGTTTGAATGAAATGCAAAATAGAAAAAACTACAATCTGAGAATAACTTTTAAAAAAGTATTTTTTTATATAAAAAACTGTTATTATTATAGTAAATATTATACATTTCCTTTTTAGTATGCTCCTCCATCATAGGGTTTCCTTCTTTTGTGTTGTTTTTATTTTGCTTTTGTTTTTTACGGCCTTACAAATCTTCCCCGATTTTTGCGATTTGAAGCCTATACGTATACCTTAAGTGTTCTTTTTTTCGTACCGAATCGCCCCGTTTTCTAGAAATAAGTTTCTAAATGTGATTGTAACATAGAATGGAAATATACTTACTAGGACTTCTTCTTAAGGATGAAAAAGAACAATTTGTGGTAACCAGTGACTTATGTATTAGGTTGACCTGCTAAACGCTTTTTATGCACAATGCCGACTATCTTCTACTGTTTAACACGTTCACGCCGGCGCGTACCACCGGTGGTACGATGAGACAGTCTAGTGCTGGGTGGTAAAAGGCGTGAACGTGTTAATGCGGATACCATCCATATCTAATCCAGGATTCAAAACACTGGTTAACGTACACATGCATAGGTTTGGTTGGTTGTATTCAGATTATCCGTCAGCAACACGAGGGCTATAATGCTCCGAAAACATTCGTCATTAGACAAGTCAACATACATTTACAAACACCCATGCCTAACACGGGACTCGGAACCCGCAACCTCGCGGTCCAGAAGCCAGTACGCTAACCACTATACCGTTTGGTCGGTGCATAGTTTCGGAATTAAGTAACTTTTACTTGAATTCGACATTTGCTTAGTTGCTACTAGTAATAATAATAATTTGAATAATGTGAATAAATTTTCAACCAAACTTTTCCTAAGACAAATGTGTCCGATTAAATACACATTTATTTATACCTCAATAAATGTAAAATCAATATATTGGCAAAGGTAAAAGTTAATCACAAAATCAGCCGTACGCATTCAAAGTTTTATAATTCTAGCCCCCAATAGAAATATATTAGAATTGAGATTTTTCGAACATTGTTTGCTTCAGGGGATTCAGAGCTGAACATTTAGATTTTTAGATTTTTTTCCTTTGTATACATGTTCAACATTAAAAGCACACCAAATTTCATAATTCTAGCTCTACTAGAAGTACCTTAGTAGTTTCATGATCAGTGATTTAGTGAGTTAGTCTCAAAATATGTCGTTTTCTGACGTTTTCGAGTTTGATTATCTCGACAACCAATACAACTGAAGACTTGAAACTTAGGTGTCTAAATAAAGTGACTAACAGCTATCCATAAAAAAAAATCGGCTCTCCCGCTTTTCACCTCGCTGTCCAACTAACCCGATGTCCCGCAAAAATGTCTCGCTTTCCAGTTGCAAAAATCAGTCTAAAGCGTAATGCAGCTTTCGTTGCGGGCGACGGGCCTCGATCGCGAGACCATTGGATCTCGAGACAGATACTTTACCGCTGTGCAAAAGAGTACTCCCGAAGTTTTTATCTGTTATTTGATGTCGCCACATATAGCCCCCTCCCAGTGACGAAGGAGCGATACTGTTGATCAACGTCTGATCGGAGTTGGAGGTTTGGGATGTTAGTTGCATCGTTGTGTCCGCTTGTTGTGGTGTTGCACGCGAGTTGCGTATGTAGTGTCTCCTTTCAGAAGCGCCGATAGATGGCAGCATGATTCGTTTTAGTCCGGGTCATCATTAAAGCGTAATGCAGCTTTCGACGGGCCTCGATTCCGAGACCATTGGATCTCGAGGCAGATACTTTACCGCTGTGCAAAAGAGCACTCCAGTGCACAGAAGTTTTATCTGTTATTTGATGTCGCCACAAGTCGAAACAAAAATGTCTTCGTTAATTAAAAAAATGGATGAAGATTCTGGGGATAGAAAAATCTTGCAATGCGCAGGTATGAGAGGTCAAAATTTTGCTGAATTGCTTCCTGTAAAAGATGTCTGGTTTTGGAAGGTAGACTGCGGTACACTTAGATTGTGTAGTTAAATTAGACTAAGGTTACTGTTAAGTCAAAAACAAAAATTCTTCAATTTTTGTCTAAAATTCAAGAAATTTTTTGTGCAGTTCAATAGCAATTAGATGAAACACAACCTAAAATTTCAAAAATTTATATTGATTTTTTTTCAAGAAATTAAATTTGTATTGAAACATTTAGCGTTTTTTCCTTAATTTTAAAAACGCTCCTCGCGATTCAAATGTTTTGCAATCTGTCTCAATATTTTTGTACAAGCTAATCGAATATATATTGACATAATTGTGCGTGGATTTTGAATTTGACTCGTTGGTTAATTATTTAAAAGTAAAACTTTGGTACTACGGCAAAAAATGTAGACTTTTTAAATAGAAGCATTACGAAAATTGCCGTAAAACAATAAAAAAATACCAGATTCCAAAATCCATGCACAATTGTGTTCAAAATAGTATAGTAAACAATATCTCCAAGTTTTAAAAAAAATATATCAACTTTTGAATCGCAAGGAACAAACCGAATACCCTAAAATTTTTAAAATACACATGAAGAGAAAAATGCAATTTAAGAAATTGAAATACATACAATTTCTGATATGCGCGCTTACAAAAACTCAAATAATATTCTTAATTCTTCTCGGATCAGCAAAAGTAAGGTATATTTACTGAAAGCTAGAACTGCAGGCTATATATTTCCACTAAAATATAAAAATAGAAAATTTTGAAATTTTTGCCTTAACAGTCCCCTTAGCTTACAAAATTGAAAATTGATAAATAAATAAAATAAAATAAAATAAAATAAAAATCACAAAACATACTTTTGCTCACTTAGCATTAAAATGTTTCAATTTTAAAAATGCGCATCAACACTTCAGAACGTCTAGTGTAATTTAACCACCACTGGTCGATATTGACAGAGAGCTCTGTGTTAAAATCATTCGTTTTTAAACTTTTTACGCTTTTATTGCCTTTCTACGGGAATTTCGAAGGTGGGGCAAATTGGAACATTTTAAGAGACATTGGCACTGAGATTTTAATCAAAATCGTTAGAGCCGTTATTTAGCAAATGCTGAAAAAATATTTTTTTTTTTTTTTTTTTTTTTTTTTTTTAATTTCAACCTTCTGCGCATGCGCAATTTTAAGTAAATCCACAATAGTACGTCACAAGGCCACCAGTAACCCGCACACCAAATTTAAACATCCTAGGTCAATTTCTTCGGAAATTTCTTACAAAATTGACAATTTTAAAAGAAGCTTACCACGAAATCCGCCGCCTCCCTGCCGAATTTCCCCTCCATCGGTAGGTGGTCGTACCCCTCGTGCATCAGCATCCGCAGCAGTGGCGTCCTCTGTTGGGCGTCGCTCACAAACCGGTCGATGGTGGCGCTGTTGTCGTCGTGTCCAGCCTCTTCCGCCACGTCTCTCGCCGTCCGGTAGAGGGCGTCCCGCTCGCCCAGCAACACCTCCGCGTGGCTCAAGAGGCCGTACAGGGATCCGTCGGGATGGAGGCGGCTGGCAGCGAAATGCAGCACCGTCTGACCTTCCTCGTCCTGGAGTAATTGAATTATTGAGTGAATTAATTCACGAACTTTCTCTAACACAACCCTTTCGCTGACTCATATAACTATTTAAGGGGGTCCGGTACCGAAAATAAAAAAAAATTTATTTACGCTCATTTTTATGACAAACATTTATTTTATGTATGAGATACTATTTATATATCTTAGAGAAAATGTTTTTTTTAAATATTGTGTTTAGTTATTTAAAAAAAAATTAAAAACCAAGAAAATCCATAATAATTGATGTTTGCGCATTTTGATATAAGTCAAGAAAATATAATTTTTTTTTCAAAGTGAAACCTTTCTGTAATACATAATTATATAAAGAAAATTTTGTCTTCACAGAATTTTGATAGGTGAACTAAAAAAAATTAAAAAAATTCTCAAAGTTAAAATATTGAAATTTTTGTATTTTTTTATGTTATCTTTTACGCTAAAAATTATATTTTAAAACAGAATTAAAAAAATAAAAAAAATTCTTTGAAGACAAAATATTTAAAACTATATACATTAAATGCTCCAAAAATGTGAATAGCCAATTGTTAATGGTTCTGGAGATATATCGATTTGAATCTGCAACATCTGTGAAAAACACTAGTGCTCGAAAAACGCACTTTAAGCAGACGCTTCAAGGTGTTACGCCCATTAGTGATGTTTAAATCACGGGTAATTTTGTGGCGTTCTAATCACAGGAGGAATAAGATAAAAACATCCTTCTCTTCAGGAATGTATGAACTATTTTTTAAAATTAGAAAAAAAAATTGGGATTTTTGAAGAAATTTCGGTACTGGATCCCCCTTAAGGCAGTTGTCTGGTAACTTGGGTTGGAAAAATCGATTTTTTTCTCCTTGCTTATTTCGAAAGTAAAATATATTGTGTAAAATATATTTTAGACCGAAATTAAAAATATTAATGAAGTTATAATGAATATTTGAGAACGTCTCGTTGTTGCAGTTATGAAATTTTCAACACAAGTAGTTTGGGTCTTCTAATTGGACTGACAAAAAGAATGTTAAAATTTTAATTTGTTTTTTAATTGAGTTTTTTAATTATTTTTTCCGCAAAAAGCGACTTCTGATTGGTCTAGAGCTCTGGAAGTTTCAACATAAGTTGTTTTGGCCTCTAATTTTGCTTTCCACAAACACGCGTTAAAATAATCTTAAATGGGTGTTGTATTATTATATTAAAGGGGATTTTTTTTTCTTGACAAGGGAGAGACTTCCAATATTAAGGCTTTACTTAGCAATAATTAGATTTTAGTGAGTGAAGCGAGCTTATGCTTACGCAGCAGTAAACCTTTCAACGATTGAAGTAAGCCTGTGCTTATGTGTCAATGAACTTTTCAGCGAACGAAGCGAGATCGATTTTGCGTAGCGATGTATCTTCCTGCGAGCGAAGCGACAAAATCTGGGACCTATACACGAATGACAGATTTCCGAGGCCACACAGCTAGCTAAAATATTGCACATGTTCAAATTTCGTAGCAAAGAGCTTTCAAGAAAAAGAATATCTTTTAAGTTTAAAATGATATTTTTCTTTTCTGACCGCGGATTCTATCTAACGAATCGGCTTTTCCAATCAGCCAATCGGGACGTAATAAAATCACGTAGCGTATTCAATGAGCTGACTTGAGCTTGTATGGTTTAGGGGGGGGGGGGGGTTGCAAAATGCAGAGTTGCAACTGTATGGGAAGTGTGACAGCAAAAGTGACGAGGCAGTGAGTGAGTGAGGGCTTTGTTGCCTTTTTCTAATAAAAGAACATTTATTTATTTTATTCTCTTACGCTGAAGAAAGAACTTGAATCGGCTGAAACGATTATTTTCACGTATATTGACTAATGTGGCACCCGGAAAGTGTATAGGATGAAGGGTCAATTGGGTCTTAGCAAAAGTTCCAAGTAATGGACTGGAAGCTCACAAATCCATATTGTTACGAATTTTTGTATATTTGTAAATATTTCATAGTGTTAATTTTGTAAATAGTAAAATTTATGTACAATTCGCATAAGGCAGTCGTTAAGTTGGCTTCCCGGCAATATGGGTATTGATGCTTAATAACGAGTTTTACAGAGGTAACTCTGGGAAGCGAGTTTTAAGGAGCAGGGCATTTAACATTATGGTAATGGGAATCTCGCCTAATTGGCGAGATAGAGCCAAGTTGGCGACGGTTTTGGCGACTAATTTTTGTCGGCAAATTTGGCGAGAAATCGCCAAATGTCGCCAAACTTGGCGACCATTTGGCGACATTTTCGGTCTCCATATACATGTATAGGACTTTTCGACTACGATCTGGAAAGTTCTCAAAATATCTATCTCTGGAAGTACCACGTATGTTCTCCTCCCCTATAAAAGCTCAGCAGAGCGGGTGATGGAGTTAGTTGTTAGCTGAGTCCATTAGTTGACTGGATGTATTGAGTCTCAGTGAACATTCCGAGTAGTTCCAAAGCGAACTGTATTGCATTGTCTTTTGCGGCGATTTGAGTAGTTGTGTTGTCAAGTTTTTAACTGCTGTTTTGTGCTCTATTGTTGTGAAGAGAGCTGTATTGTGTCTACTAGAACGAGAAGTTCGGGAGCTGTAAGAAAATCTGTAAAGAATTATATTGGAATAAATTTCTGCAAGTTTTGATCTGCTTTGGCTTCAAATCTTTCGAACCCATCAACGCAACAATATTTTCCCCCTTTTTAGCGTGGCATCAATGAAAATCTTTTTTATAATGATGATTGACTGCAAGATACACAATTCATCAATACAGATCTCGATTAACGCCGTGAGAATGAAGACAATGCCAGATCGCTGGGCAGACGAAAAATACGGATTACCGCCAAGCAAAATGTCCAGAAAATGTTAGGAAATCTGAAGTTTTCCTCATTGCAGTCGCGTTTAATTTCTTTGGGGAACTTGTACACAATGAACTAAACTGATTGAAAGGAACGTCCATAAGCAATAAGTACACTGGTAAAAAAAATTTCCATTTTGCACCAAACATTGTTTCCCATTTACCTGCAACCAATTTTTGGTTGTTTATTTCACTGTTTAATGGTGCTTACGATCCGAGGTAGCAGCAATAAATCGTGAAACTACTCACCAAATGTTCGTTGCAGCTAAATGGGAACCAATTTTTGGTTGTTTATTTCACTGTTTAATGGTGCTTGCGATCCGAGGTAGCACCAATAAATCGTGAAACTACTCACCAAATGTTCGTTGCAGCTAAATGGGAACCAGTTTTTGGTTGTTTATTTCACTGTTTAATGGTGCTTACGATCCGAGGTAGCAGCAATAAATCGTGAAACTACTCACCAAATGTTCGTTGCAGCTAAATGGGAACCAGTTTTTGGTTGTTTATTTCACTGTTTAATGGTGCTTACGATCCGAGGTAGCAGCAATAAATCGTGAAACTACTCAGCTAAATGGGAACCAGTTTTTGGTTGTTTATTTCACTGTTTAATGGTGCTTACGATCCGAGGTAGCACCAATAAATCGTGAAACTACTCACCAAATGTTCGTTGCAGCTAAATGGGAACCAGTTTTTGGTTGTTTATTTCACTGTTTAATGGTGCTTACGATCCGAGGTAGCAGCAATAAATCGTGAAACTACTCAGCTAAATGGGAACCAGTTTTTGGTTGTTTATTTCACTGTTTAATGGTGCTTACGATCCGAGGTAGCAGCAATAAATCGTGAAACTACTCAGCTAAATGGGAACCAGTTTTTGGTTGTTTATTTCACTGTTTAATGGTGCTTACGATCCGAGGTAGCAGCAATAAATCGTGAAACTACTCACCAAATGTTCGTTGCAGCTAAATGGGAACCAGTTTTTGGTTGTTTATTTCACTGTTTAATGGTGCTTACGATCCGAGGTAGCAGCAATAAATCGTGAAACTACTCAGCTAAATGGGAACCAGTTTTTGGTTGTTTATTTCACTGTTTAATGGTGCTTACGATCCGAGGTAGCAGCAATAAATCGTGAAACTACTCAGCTAAATGGGAACCAGTTTTTGGTTGTTTATTTCACTGTTTAATGGTGCTTACGATCCGAGGTAGCAGCAATAAATCGTGAAACTACTCACCAAATGTTCGTTGCAGCTAAATGGGAACCAATTTTTGGTTGTTTATTTCACTGTTTAATGGTGCTTGCGATCCGAGGTAGCACCAATAAATCGTGAAACTACTCACCAAATGTTCGTTGCAGCTAAATGGGAACCAGTTTTTGGTTGTTTATTTCACTGTTTAATGGTGCTTACGATCCGAGGTAGCAGCAATAAATCGTGAAACTACTCACCAAATGTTCGTTGCAGCTAAATGGGAACCAGTTTTTGGTTGTTTATTTCACTGTTTAATGGTGCTTACGATCCGAGGTAGCAGCAATAAATCGTGAAACTACTCAGCTAAATGGGAACCAGTTTTTGGTTGTTTATTTCACTGTTTAATGGTGCTTACGATCCGAGGTAGCACCAATAAATCGTGAAACTACTCACCAAATGTTCGTTGCAGCTAAATGGGAACCAATTTTTGGTGCAAGGTGGATCCAAATTTACAACAGTGTACTGGGCAGACTAGATATTTTGTAGAATCTAAATTTATTCAATGCAATGGGTACAAAGTAGCACAAATATATGAAATGAGATTATTTCGAAATAACTTTAGGCTTGCAAATTTTAATTACCATTCCAAATAATTATCTTTCTTTTTCAAGGTTACTGATTTTGTTTTTACTGTATGTTGTGTTTTTCACTTCTAGACTGAGAGGCGACTGCAATTTTTGGACTCCATCGAACACCATTCTGAATTTCTTATAGAAATTGGAGAAAAGCTAGTAGATTACGAATCCACTGGTCTGCCGTGGCAAAAATGGCCGAAACTGGTCAAAAATCGACTTTTAATAAGTTGAACTAAATCCAATTGCCAAATGCGCCATAATTTACCAAATAGTGAGATTTTTTTTTTCTTATTTTGGTAACCCTCACTCTTTAATTTTCAATTAAGAAGGTTGCAGACGATTCAGATATCTGGCGACGGTCTACTTGCATCTATTAAAAGGGAGCCAAGTGGGCAAAAAATATTACGTTACTTATGACGTAACTGATGTTCCAATTTGGCTTACTTTTAAAAGATATAAGTTTTCCGAGCCAAAGATCAGAAATCGTGTGCGCTTTTTCTTATTGAAAATCAAAATGAAGTGGGTTGCCAGACGAATAAGTTTGTTCTATTTTTTGCAAGTTACGACATATTCGGCAATCGGATTTTAGTTCAACTCATTCCAAGTCGATTATTGATCAGTTTCGGCCATTTTTGCCACGGCAGACCAGTGGATTCCTAATCTACTCACTTTTCTCTAATTTCTTTAAAAAATTGCAGTCGCCTCTCAGACTATTCAACTTTTATTAAATTAGAGTGGTTTAATTTCGTTCTTTGAAATTATGTAGATGAATGCTAATGCTAGGATGCGTTTTATAAATGTTTTACTAATTCGCAGACCCACCTTCATTTTCGTGTGATCTTCGAATTCCAATGAAAGATCGTCTTCGTCTTCGTCATATTCTTCAGAATCCTCATTCACGACATCAAGCGGAGTCTTGGATTTCTCCTCACTTACATTAACAGGTAAGAGTTCAGAAAAAAAAAATACGAAATTTAATGTGAAGAACGTAAGGGCAAAATAATTTAATGGAAGAAAAAACAATTCAAAGTGAAAATTTTCATATTATAGCGGATTAAAAAAAAGTGAAAGATTTTTTTTTTTAAATGCTAAGGCCACAGGAGCGTTTTATTTATTTATCCCCCCCTTTTTTTTCCTTCTTTTTCATAAACACGGCTTTTTGGATAATAAGTTAACAAACATAGTAACTTCCATACATGCATATATGCATTATATCAGAAATTGGCTCACTTTCAGATATTATTAATATATGGGACATAGTTGGAATTAGATATGGTCCAGATATAAACCTGATACATAGTATTCCATGTAGGTAGTATTCCATGAAACCAAGTAGTATTCCATGATATAATTATTATAAATATCAAAAATAACATCCGAATATAATAGCAACAACAGGAACAGTTATCTGTATAGCCATTGAGCTTGAAAATAGGTCTGGTTGTATCCTGTAAAGGCCGACCTTGAGAATGCGGCAGACGCCCCCCCCCCCCCCTCGCCAACATCTGGCCACGTGTATGTTAAAGCAGCCTTGTCTAGATCATAGACACTTATAGATATGATACTCTGATTGGATTACCATTAAGGATTTTCTATATTGAAAGCGCCATAGAAACCAGCGCCCCAATAGTTTCGGTTGGAACTACATTTGACGGCAACGCAACGCGATATGGTCGCTGATTGGCTGATTCGTTGCCATGGCAATGCGCATTGCTTGGATTGATGTTAAAGCTTCTTGCTGTCTGTTTTTAGACTCCGAATGGAGACTTAACACACCCTCTTATGTTTCGTAACTTTAAATTTTATTCAACCAGCAGATTGGAGTTTTTTTTTTTATTAATTACAAAGTTAAAGTTGCAGTCGAATTTATTTGCTAAATTAATTTTATTTAATGCGCAAATAATTTTTTTTTTTTTTTTTTTTTTTTTTAATTCTTATTAGGTTGTGTTAAAGCTTTGTAATAAGAAATTAGCAGCAGAAAATATCACCAAATACCTTTTTATTAATTTTGAACGAACTTTTTCAATGGATGAATTACTGAAACATTGCATTTTGAAAATATATCAATATATTTTTACAAAACTGGTATTGACGTAAGAAATTTTTTTATACATTATTATTATTATTATTATTATTATTTTTTACAAATAAGTTCTTGCTTGCTTTTAACTACAGGTAAAGTTTATATTTCAAATACAATTTTACAAATAAAGTTTAAATGCTTCATTAAATACTAAAAATAATGATAATAAAATTAAAAATATAATATTACCAACAATATCAATAAAATATCGACAACTTTAATATAAAAACAACAACAAGAAGAATATAAAACACAATAATAATAATAATAAAGGAAGACACACACAGCAATCTCAATAAATTATTACCAAGAAATAATTCGTTGTTATTTTTTCATAAAATGAAATGAAATCTCAATTAGATATGCAAATTACGTAAGTGCATGAGAATTTTAACTCGTAATTAGCTTTTAATATAAATTGAATCAAAATATTAAATCTTCCAATTAAAATCAAACGATAATCTAACAAATAAAATTAAATCTTCGCTATGTCGTTAGAATAACAAAAATAGAATTTTTTACAATTCTATTTTTTGTTAACATTTATTTCGCCATGAAAGCATTTTTAAATATTTTAAATATTTTTAAAAATCATAAATTTTATTTTTTATTATTTAAAAAAAAAAAAAAAAAAAAAATGTGATACAAAATGTAAAAGCATCCACAACAATTTTTTTCCTGTTGCCATGGCAACCGAGATGTGACCTAAGTTTCGAAGTTTTTGCGAGTATAAATTTCAAATATTTCAATCATCAAATCAAATTCACGTTCGTTTAGTTCGTTCCCAAGAACAGGGTAGCGCTAAGATCAAAAATTCCAATCATCAATCAATAAATGATGAATTATTAGTACGTAATCAAGAAACAGTCGCGCTGCAATCGGAAATCTCCAAGATTCCAATCAAACAATCAATCTTTGAAGATATATTAGTTCGTTTAGAAACTATTGGGGTCAGAATGAGTTGCCAGTCTAGAGAATACTTAGTCTATGGTCTAGATATAATTGCTTGTTTTCATTTCTGATTGAAAAAGTGTGCACTTAGCCTAAGTGCGAGACATTTTGAGATATTTAACAATTGAGGACTAAAAATGAAAAACGATCTATGTACCCCCCCCCCCCCCAAAAAAAATCGGAAATCTTTTTTTTTTTTTACGGAAAAATGTCCTAAATAGCAAGCTAAACAAAGTGGAGAACCTAAAGCGTATTGCAGCTTTCGTTACGGGCGACAAGCGTCGATCCAGGGACCATTGTGTCTCGAGACAGATGCTTTACCGCTGTGCAAAAGAGTACTCCTATGCACAGAAGTTTTATCGGTTATTTGATGTCGCCACAAAACCCCGAAGTACGAACTCCAGTAGCAATAGTTCCAATTAAATCTGAAGTATGTACTTAAGAATTGCCCTTTGGGCACATTTGAAGTCTGCTTACTTGGGCGAAGTTACGGGTGGACGAATCTGACTCGTCATCCGTCCATCCAAATCCGTCCCATGGTCATCTTCAAGTAATTCAGTACTCAAAGGGTTAATCCCTTGGGTACAGATTTATTTGGGAAAATTCTTGCGTTTTGAACGGTTGGTTCAAATTAATAATAAAGGAACTTTAAAGGAATACAGCCAAACAAATTATTTTTTTAAAGTATAGGTAAACCAACCGATGTTTACCACGGTTGACACAACCGACAAGAGCCATGATTGGTTAACAATCATGGCTCTTGTGACATTAAAATCTATCCAATCAAACTAGTTTGAATGACGAATTAGGTTCGTCATTATTAACAGGCAAAACAAGTGCATGACGAATCCCAGTCGTCAAATGTACTCAAAGGGTTAAGCTCAAGATGCGATCACTTTTCTCACTATCCTGAAAAAAATTCTTTCTTTAGACTTAAGTCGTTTTTCATTTCTAGTCCTCAATTTCTCATACCTTGATTTCGGTATTTTATTTTCGGCTTCATCTGGCTTGTCCGGTTTGATTGGCGAAGAATTTCCTTCGGTTTCACTTCCGGCCTAAGAGGTGGAAAAAAATGCACTTGGAAAAAAAAAATCTATAGCATAAAACTTTGATAATAGATAATAACTGAATTATTATTATTTGTTATGAGATTTGCAAGAACTTAACCAGTTCTCCTTTCTCCTAAATAACTTAAAACTATTTATTTATCAACCTTTCATCATGACTGACAGAAAAGAACTCTACAAAATTCCAAGTGATGCCACACGCGGCAAGCAAAACATGTATAATTTAAAACACAAGATATTTAGCAAATAGTTCAGAGTTGATGTCGTCACATTATTATTATAATTATATTTCATTTGGCATGGGAATCGCATACAAAATGTTGGTTTAGAATCCGTAAATGATTGGACCAGTGAATGAAAAAAAAAAAAACACGATAAATAAATTCCAATTTAATTAGGTCACAGAAGTATACTTAAAAAAAGGCATCATTTTGCTTTTTTAATAAAAGCGATGGCTTGTCTCAAATCTAATTAAATAGTTTAATCAAATTTAATTAGCGTTATGTCAAATCTAATTTGATACAGTTTTGTTGTTGGTTGTTTTCAGATTATCTGGTGCCGTCAGTAACACGAGGGCTATAATGCGCCGAAACATTCGTCATTAGACAAGCCAACATACATTTACAAACACCCATGCCTAACACGGGACCCGCAACCTCGCGGTCTAGAAGCTAGCACGCTAACCACTATACCGTTTGGTCGGCGATACAGTTTTTTAAACCGAAAGAAAAAAAGTCCTATTTAATGTCGAGTAATTCAGTTTCTATTTAATTAATAATATTGTTATGAATTTTTCCATTGGGGCAATGATGGCACAGTTTTTACGTTATAAAAATATTTATTCCCTTTTCAATATATCACAAAATTTATTCAAAGGCAACGGTCACTCTCAAGCTTCAACACAAGCTTCAGTAAAAACAACTTCGAATACAGTGATTATACAAGCTCACTCCAATAGGTAAACAAAGCGATCAGTTTTCATCGAAGTCCGAAGTCAATCTGAAAACTTTCCCTATCTCCAGTCTTATTTATACTTGGCGCGAGAGCACATTCGCGAAATTTCCAGCCAATTCGTCGGAAAAGAAACATCTCGATTGCTTTAGGTGTTGCCACCTTTTTCTAACCTGTATAATCGCCGTTAATAAATAAAATAAGATAAAAATAAATTACAATAGAATTTTAAAATAATACGTCACTATTTACACTATATACAGACAATTTGTGCAACAATATAACAAAAGTAGAAACTGAAACTATATGAACTTCTAGTACTAGTAGAACAATATCTATAAAACTATCTCTACGTACATACTGTTATTTAACATCGAAAGGAAGTTTTAGTCAGAATAATTCCATGTACTCGCTGTGTTACAATCCTCTAGCACAGTGCATTTAGAAACTACTTTGTATAACCATCTTGAAATTCGGCAAGAACACTGAGTAAAATGACATAAATTGTTTTTCCTTATAAATATATCTATTATAAAAGAAAATAGAAATAACCAGATGGAGTCACAATTGACGAAAGGATCTCAAATATAAAAAATATATATATTGTTACGAATTTTTGTATATTTGTAAATAATTCGTAGTGTTAATTTTGTAAATAGGAAAATTTATGTACATTTCGCATAAGGCAGTGCAATAGTTTGTTTCCCAGCAATGAGTCTCTTGATGCTTGATAACGAGTTTTACAGAGGAGCGAGTTTTACAAGGAGCAGGGCATTTAACATTATGATAATGGGAATCTCGCCAAATTGGCGAAATAGAGCCAAGTTGGCGACGGTTTTGGCGACTAATTTTTGTCGCCAAACTTGGCGACATTTTCGTTCCCCATGTACATGTATACGACTTTTCGACTACGATCTGGAAAGTTCTCCAAACATCTACCTCTAGAAATTTCAAGAAGGTTTGATTCCTATATAAGGCTGACCAAGAGAGCGGGGAAGTTAGTTGACTGATTTTGAGTCACGGAGTTAGTTGTTAGCCGAGTCCATTAGGTGACTGGAATTACTGATACTGGGTCTCAGTGAGCGTTCAGAGAGTTCCGAAAGCGAACTGTATTGCATTGTCTTTTGCAGCGATTTGAGCAGTTGTGTTGTCAAGTTTTTAACTGCTGTTTTGTGCTCTATTGTTGTGAAAAGAGCTGTATTCTGTCTACAAGAACGAGAAGTTCTGGAGTTGTAAGAGAATCTGAGAAGAGTTACATTGGAATAAATTTCTGCAACTTTCGATCTGCTTTGGCTTCAAATCTTTCGAACCCATCCACGCAACACTATACTAGACTATTTTCGATTTTTTTTAATTTCTGTCTTTTTCCTACCAAATGTCAGTGAGGTTGTTATAGAAAGTAGTTTCTAAATGCACTGGGCTACAAGGTTGTAACAATATGGAATGATCTAGTACAAGGACCTCCTCTTAAACCGACTTCTCACGTTTCTGATCCGTCGACCAAACGGTAGAGTGGTTAGCGTGCTAGCTTCTAGACCGCGAGGTCCCGTGTTAGGCATGGGTGTTTGTAAATGTATGCTGGCTTGTCTAATGACGAATGTTTCGGCGCATTATAGAGCCCTCATGTTGCTGACGGCGCCAGATAATCCGAAAACAACCAACCAATCTGATCCAACTCACCGTCTGTTCCCTGGCCACTTTGTCCCCAGTCCTCCTGGCCGCGTACTGGTACAGATAAGTGGCCAGGTATCCGATGGGGTCGGTGGGCCTCCTCCTGGCCACCTGCGACAAGCCCTTGATGAGGGCGTCCCCGAGCACTCCCGCCAAGTACCTGCTGTCCCTGTTCTGCCTGTCGAACAGGATCGGGTAGATGTTGGACCTCTGGCGAGGAGGGGCCACCTCCTCCTCCTCCTCTGGAGGCGGGGTCTGTTCGGTGGTAAAGTCGGGGGTTGCGCCGGGGTGGATGTCCTCGAAAGGATCGTATTCGTCCTCCTCGTCGAAGAGTTCCACTAAAAAGGGAGATTAAGGTATACATATACGTTGAACAATTTTTTATTTTTTTTTAGTTCTTATGCCATCGTGTCAAATTTTTGTGAAAATTACAAGAGCAAAAAATTTAACAAAAAGTAAAAAAATAAAATATGCATTTATTTAATTAATTGAATTTTAATTCACTAATTAAGGCCTAATTGCAACGATGATAAAATAATACCTAATTAATTTTGAAACAAATTTCTTACTGGAAACTAAAGACAAGGTATTGATACACCAGCCCAAGCAAAATATAATGCATAACTTAAATATTTTTTAAATTTTAACATTTAAGATGAAAAATATTAGAAAAAATAAAAAGTTTCCAAAAATAAAAATATTCTAAAATACATTAAAAAAAATTTTTTTACCAAAATTTTTGAAACAGGTAGAGCCCGTGCTATGAAATGTTATCTAAATTATACAGTTTAAACTTTAAAAATAAGTTAATTAATTCTTAAGATATCACCGTTGGAGTACATTCATTCAACAATGAAAAGCATTTCTCCAGAAATTGAGTTCCAAGTTTTCGACATTTTCTTTTTTCCAATATGTTTTAAACGTCGACCTTTGTGAAATTTCGTGTAATTAAAAAAGTATTTTAACTATAAGAAAGTTATTGGTATCATTTTAACGATAATGAATTGGAGAACATATTAGAATGAAAAAACAAAAATGCCTGTGTGGGTCAATTTTTGCGATTCCCAACGTATATGTATACAATAAGTGCGAGTTAGAATCGTATATATCTCGTAAGGACGCTGACTTCACTGTTTGAGGGTTAAAGTACAGGTGGTTATCAAAATAATGGAAACACCGGTGAATAAAAGTGGTATTTAAGAATGAGCTTTGGTTAGGATTAAAATATAGTCCAAGTAACTATTTCTTGAATACAAAAGGGATATGTCATGGCACGGTAGCTTTAGTGAAGTTGTATACGTCTTGGATTTTTTTAAAAAGCCTACAATGTCTGATCTCACAGAGTTTCAAAGAGGCCAAATTGCCAACTGTGATCCGCTTTTAAGCGTTTCACACAAGTGTTTAGAGGAATATTGTAAGAGGTCATGACACAACAAGACAAGATCGGCAAAGCAAAAGAGTGAAAGAGACCGACGGGTGTTGAAGCTGATTGTCTAAAAAGAAATGAATATTGAGCAGCACTTGTATGATTCGATTCTCAGGCAAATCCAATTACATGCAACAGGTGGGATACATCGTTTTCATTATTTTGATAGCCACTTGGTAAGGGTCCTTTCAGAAACGCCTCCCCAACAAGAAGACGGAATTTGACCGATCAACAATTTGGTACAAATGGTGAGGCCCATTTTTTAATCACGTAAATATGGGAAAACCCTTCCTTGAAAAACCACTGCACTATTCAGTTAAGATATTGCCCTTGACTTCAAAACAATTTGTTGCTACATTCCAGTATTGTATCTGAAAAGCCTCTTCTGTCTGTAGCTTCATAGTTATGTCAATTCAGTAATACATAGTGTCATGTGGATTATTGTGCTGCTAGGAGAGAGATTACGGAGTTTCCTCCCAGTTGAGATGCAAATGCGTGGATTACAAGTTTAGTATTTTCAGGAGCTGGTATTAAAAATGGTTCAAAATTGTAAAAATCTGTTCAAGATGTATTTTATTCGCGACAAATTACTGTGAGTGTTTTCTGCATACATTATCTTGGGAACAATGCTGCTATATATATATTTATATATTGTTACGAATTTTTTGTATATTTGTAAATATTTCGTAGTGTTAATTTTGTAAATAGGAAAATTTATGTACATTTTGCATAAGGCAGTGCAATAGTTCGTCGTGAGTTTGTTTCCCAGCAATGTGGGTATTGATGCTTGATAACGAGTTTTACAGAGGTAACTCTGGAAAGCGAGTTTTAAGGAGCAGGGCATTTAACATTATGGTAATGGCAATATCGCCAATTTGGCGAGATAGAGCCAAGTTGGCGACTAATTTTTATCGCCAAATTTTGCGAGAAATTGCCAAATGTCGCCAAACTTGGCAACCATTTGGCGACATTTTCGGTCCCCATGTACATGTATAGGACTTTTCGACTACGATCTGGAAAGTTCTCCAAATATCTACCTCTAGAAGTCTCAAGAAAGTTCACCTCCCCTATATAAGTCGGCCAAGAGAGCGGGAGAGTTAGTTGATTTTGAGTCACTGAGTTAGTTGTTAGCTGAGTCCATTAGTTGACTGGAATTACTGAGTCTCAGTGAACATTCCGAGTAGTTCTAAGGCGAACTGCATTGCATTGTCTTTTGAGGCGATTTAGCAGTTGTGTTATCAAGTTTTTAACTGCTGTTTTGTGCTCTATTGTTGTGAAAAAAGCTGTTTTGAGTCTACTTGAACGAGAAGTTCTGCAGTTGTAAAGGAATCTGTGAAGAGTTATACTGGAATAAATTTCTGCAACTTTTGATCTGCGTTGGCTTCAAATCTTTCGAACCCATCCACGCAACAATATATATATATATATATATATATATATAAAGGCAAAGCCCTCACTCACTGACTCACTCACTCACTGACTCACTCATCACTAATTCTCCCACTTCCCACATAGTCACAACTCTGAAAATCGGCACAAATAACAACAATGGTAAAAATAGAAAAAGTAAACTATTCCGATCTCGAATAACCCACTTTAAGGGGTCGAAAAGGGGTTAAACGTTCCAAACGGGGGACATTCGAAAATCCTACTTCCCACATAGTCACAACTCTGAAAATCGGCACAAATATCAACAATGGTAAAAATAGAAAAAGTAAACTATTCAGATCTCGATTAACCCACTTTAAGGGGTCGAAAAGGGGTTAAACGTTCCAAACGGGGGACATTCGAATATCCTACTTCTCACATAGTCACAACTCTGAAAATCGGCACAAATATCAACAATGGTAAAAATAGAAAAAGTAAACTATTCCGATCTCGATTAACCCACTTTAAGGGGTCGAAAAGGGGTTAAACGTTCCAAACGGGGGACATTCGAAAATCCTACTTCCCACATAGTCACAACTCTGAAAATTGGCACAAATATCAACAATGGTAAAAATAGACAAAGTAAACTATTCCGATCTCGATTAACCCACTTTAAGGGGTCGAAAAGGGGTTAAACGTTCCAAACGAGGGACATTCGAATATCCTACTTCCCATTTGGTCACAACTCTAAATATTGGTACAAATATTAACAATAGTAAACATAGAAAAAGTAAGCTATTCCGATCTCGATTAACCCACTTTAAGGGCTCGAAAAGGGGTTAAAAGTTCCAAACGAGGAATATTCGAATGTCCTACTTCTCATTTCGTCACAACTCTAAAAATTGGTGAGAATATCAATAAAGACAAACGAAGAAAAAGTAAGTTATTCCGATCTCGATTAACCCACTTTAAGGGGTGGAACAGGGGTTAAACGTTCCAAACGAGGGATATTCGAATGTCCTACTTCCCCTTTCGTCACAACTCTGAAATCTGGTGCAAGTATCAACAAAAACAAACGTATAAAAAGTAAGCTATTCCGATCTCTATTTACCCACTCTAAGAGGTCAAAAAGGGGTTAAACGTTCCAAACGAGGGATATTCGAATGTACCACTTCCCATATGGTCACAACTCTAAAAATTGGTACAAATGTCAACAATGGTAAACATAGAAAAAGTAAGCTATTCCGATTTCGATTAACCCACTTTAAGAGGTCAAAAAGAGGTTAAACGTTCCAAACGAGCGATATATTCGAATGTCCTACTTCTCATATTTTCACAATTCTGAAAACTGGTGTGAATATCAATAAAGACAAACGCAGAAAAAGTAAACTATTCCGATCTCGGGTGGATCAAGGGGTGGAAAAGGGGTTAAACGTTCCAAACGAGGAATATTCGAATGTACCACTTCCCATATGGTCACAACTCGGAAATTTGGTACAAATGTCAAAAAAGATTAAACATAGAAAAAGTAAGCTATTCTGTTCTCGATTAACCAACTTTAAGGGGTCGAGAAGGGGTTAAATGTCCCAAACGAGGGATATCCGAATGTTCCTCTTCCAATGTAGTCATTTTTCTGATATTTTTTTGCAAATGTTAAAAAAATAAGTCATTCCAATATCGATTAACGAATTTTTAAGGGATGAAAAGACGACGCAACATTGAAACTATACGAGGATTAACTTAATGTCTAATTAACTTAATTCCAATACAGCTACTACTTTGAAATTTAGAACTAAGAGCAAACATAAACACAATAAACTATACCAGTTTACTATTCACAATTATAAATTTCGTTTAAAATGTCAACAAAGGAAAGTTCCTATTTTGATAAATCAGTTTGTCGGGATCGAAATGGGAGCAAACGTCTGAAGTGTAGAATACATGAATGTCTTTTGATCGCTAAAATGCTAATGGTAAAATTTCGTAGCGCAGCACGGGTATTCAGCTAGTATATATATATATCTAAGAATGATAGAATTCCGTATGCTCTATATGTTTTAAACCCCAAGTGATAAGTGGATGGAACTAGATCACTATCTCATTAGTCAAGATAATTTGTTTCGAGTGTGTGAAGAAGAATTATTCCGTGAACTCCTTCCCGGAATACCAATCAACGAAAGTGGATGGGAAAAATGAAAAGCTTCCATATCTTGCTCAAAGGGATTTTGTGAAAACTGTCATCAAAAGTAATAAACATCATAGAGTGAGGCATTTTTAGCACGCGATAGAAATTTAAAATGGCTTAGTTTTCAGTGGAAACAAGCAATATTTTTATGCAGAGATTTACGGACATTTGGAGAAATTGGTTTAAATATGGAATACCGAAGTAGCCTCCACTAATTATATCTGTCAAGAGGGAACATCGTAAACTATTTCTAATTAAGGATGCCGTCTCATTAATGTGTTTGTAACGTTACTTTGAGATATTCTTTTTCAATTTTTAGGTTAATTGGTTGTTTTCAGATTATCTGGCGCCGTCAGCAGCACGAGGGCTATAATGCGCCGAAACATTCGTCCATTAGACAAGCCAACATACATTTACAAACACCCATGCCTAACACGGAACCCGCAATCTCGCGGTCTAGAAGCCAGCACTCTAACCACTATACCGTTTGGACGGCATTCAATTTAACTATTTCTAATTAATGATGCCGTGTCATTAATGTCTTTTTTGTTTGTAAGGCTACTTTGAGACATTCTTTTTCAATTTTTAGGAAATTTCTGTAAATTAGTTTCCAGAAATCTGCTCATTCGCCTTATACCCTGAATGCGCTGTCCTTATTTTCATGGGACGTTCATTTCTCCTTTATATTAACCCCTTGGATTTATTTGGGAAAATTCTTGCGTTTTGAGCGGTTGGTTCAAAACAATAAAGGAACTTTAAAGGAACACAGCCAAACAAATTATTTTTTTAAAGTATAGGTAAACCAACCGATGTTTGACTTAACCAATCATGGCTCTTGCGACATTAAAATCCATTCAATCAACCTAGTTTGAATGACGAAATAGGTTCGTCATTATTAAGAGGCAAAACAAGTGCATGACAGCCGTCAAGTGTACCCAAGGGGTTAACTTCGATTCTGTGTCCTCCAATCAGTCTGAAACTTGGTAGATAGATTCGATGTCGTTGGCAGTGGATTCTATCAAATTTTGGCGGCTGTCACTAAACGGTGTCTTTTACGGAAAACCTCAGAAACAAAACTTGCCGTCGTCCAATCACGCGGAAATAACATTTAACCGATCATTGCGGAAACTTTTGTTTTAATTAGAATAAATAAAAGATATTTGGATGTTTAGTGCATAAATTCACATTCATTTATAATGAAAAAAATTATGAAAAGTAGTTCACCGCATATTTTTATGAGAGAAATGTTCTTGATATTTCAAATTAGATCCATGTCATTGGATATAAAAATTGATAATGCATATTAAGGAAATATCTTAAAAATTGGTTTTTATTGGTTATATTATTTATTGGTGAATGTGATTATTGCCGAAATTCCACCAAACTGGCCATTTTCGGTTAGTCAATGAAAATATGAAAACTCAATGGAACTAAACATAACAATTCACGGCAAATTTTTATGCAGTGACCAGTATTATAGTGTAAGTGAAAGTTGTGCGATGTTCCACACTTCCACTTTTTCAAATTTTGAAGTATTGCATTGGGAAATTTTATAAGCTTTTTCATGAAAATGAAGAAGTTACTGGTTGTTCGTTTTTTGTTGTCCGTTTGATGTGCCAATGGATTTGTTTCAGAAAATAACCCTTTGGGAGACAGCCCAACAAAGTAGACGAAACAATGATATTTGCATTGTTACGAATTTTTGTATATTTTGAAATATTTCGTAGTGTTAATTTTGTAAATAGGAACATTTATGTACATTACGAATAAGGCAGTGCAATACTTCGTCTGAGCTTGGCTTCCCTGCAATAAGGGTCTCGATGCTTAATAACGAGTTTTACAGAGGTAACTCTGGGAAGCGAGTTTTAAAGAGCAGGGCATTTGACATTATGGTAATGGCAATACCGCCAAATTGGCGAGTTAGAGCCAAGTTGGCGATGGTTTTGGCGACTAATTTTTGTCACCAAATTTGGAGAGAAATCGCCAAATGTCGCCAAACTTAGCGACCATTTGGTGACATTTTTGGTCCCCATGTACATGTATAGGACTTTTCGACTACGATCTGGAAAGTTCTCCAAATATCTACCTCTAGAACTTTCAAGAATATTCGCCTCCTCTATTTAAGCCCAGCCATGAGTTGGGTTAGTCAGTTGTTGACTGATTTTGAGTCAATGAGTTAGTTGTTAGCTGAGTCCGTTAGTTGACTGGAATTACTGAGTCTCAGTGAGCATTCAGAGTAGTTCTAAAGCAAACTGTATTGCATTGTCTTTTGCAGCGATTTGAGCAGTTGTGTTGTCAAGTTTTTAACTACTGTTTTGTGCTCTATTGTTGTGAAAAGAGCTGTATTGTGTCTACTAGAACGAGAAGTTCTGGAGTTGTAAGAGAATCTGTGAAGAGTGATATTGGAATAAATTCCTGCAAGTTTTAATCTGCTTTGGCTTCAAATCTTTCGAACCCGTCCACGCAACAATACTTTTCTTAACATGTAAATAAATTGCAAGTAAATTAGAAGAGACCTGGAAACGAGCTTTAACACCAATAAATGACTACTACAACATTTTGAGAAAAATAAGTTCATACCACGACAAATATCGGGCTTTCAAAGCTAGAAAATAAATTGAAAGCTATCGCAAGTTAATTGATACTTACCGAAAAAAGACAAATGTTTGATATATCTGCTTGTACTTGTAAATACTTTGAAAGTTGCTGCTATATGAAATAACTGAGTGTACCAAAGAGAATGAGCGATAATTTCTATTAAATCAATTAACTGAAAAAGAAAAAAATTGTAGTCAGGTCACTGAATCGGAAAGTCACTCTCCAAAAAACTAAGACCGCGAAATGAAAATTGAAGCTAGAGCGATATGGGGAGAGAAACTGGTTGAAAAGGTTGAAAACTGGTTGAATTGAAAGCTATCGCAAGTTAATTGATACTTTCTGAAAAAAGACAAATGTTTGATATATCTGCTTGTACTATACTTTGAAAGTTGGTACTATATGAAATAACTGAGTGTACCAAAGAGAATGAGCGATAATTTCTATTAAATCAATTAACTGAAAAAGAAAAAAATTGTAGTCAGGTCACTGAATCGGAAAGTCACTCTCCAAAAAACTAAGACCGCGAAATGAAAATTGAAGCTAGAGCGTTATAGGGAAAGAAACTGGTTGAATTGAAAGCTATCGCAAGTTAATTGATACTTTCTGAAATACTTTCTGAAAAAAGACAAATGTTTGATATATCTGCTTGTACTAGTAAATACTTTGAAAGTTGCTACTATATGAAATAACTGAGTGTACCAAAGAGAATGAGCGATAATTTCTATTAAATCGATTACTGAAAAAAAAAAAATTGTAGTCAGGTCACTGAATCGGAAAGTCACTCTCCAAAAAACTAAGACCGCGAAATGAAAATTGAAGCTAGAGCGATATGGGGAGAGAAACTGGTTGGAAAGGTTGAAAACTGGTTGAATTGAAAGCTATCGCAAGTTAATTGATACTTAATAGACAAATGTTTGATATATCTGCTTGTACAAGTAAATACTTTGAAAGTTGCTGCTATATGAAATAACTGAGTGTACCAAAGAGAATGAGCGATAATTTCTATTAAATCAATTAACTGAAAAAGAAAAAAATTGTAGTCGGGCCACTGAATCGGAAAGTCACTCTCCATAAAACTAAGACCGCGAAATGAAAATTGAAGCTAGAGCGATATGGGGAGAGAAACTGGTTGAAAAGGTTGAAAACTGGTTGAATTGAAAGCTATCGCAAGTTAATTGATACTTTCTGAAAAAAGACAAATGTTTGATATATCTGCTTGTACTATACTTTGAAAGTTGGTACTATATGAAATAACTGAGTGTACCAAAGAGAATGAGCGATAATTTCTATTAAATCAATTAACTGAAAAAGAAAAAAATGTAGTCAGGTCACTGAATCGGAAAGTCACTCTCCAAAAAACTAAGACCGCGAAATGAAAATTGAAGCTAGAGCGTTATAGGGAAAGAAACTGGTTGAATTGAAAGCTATCGCAAGTTAATTGATACTTTCTGAAATACTTTCTGAAAAAAGACAAATGTTTGATATATCTGCTTGTACTAGTAAATACTTTGAAAGTTGCTACTATATGAAATAACTGAGTGTACCAAAGAGAATGAGCGATAATTTCTATTAAATCAATTAACTGAAAAAGAAAAAAATTGTAGTCGGGCCACTGAATCGGAAAGTCACTCTCCATAAAACTAAGACCGCGAAATGAAAATTGAAGCTAGAGCGATATGGGGAGAGAAACTGGTTGGAAAGGTTGAAAACTGGTTGAATTGAAAGCTATCGCAAGTTAATTGATACTTAATAGACAAATGTTTGATATATCTGCTTGTACTATACTTTGAAAGTTGCTACTATATGAAATAACTGAGTGTACCAAAGAGAATGAGCGATAATTTCTATTAAATCGATTACTGAAAAAAAAAAATGTAGTCAGGTCACTGAATCGGAAAGTCACTCTCCAAAAAACTAAGACCGCGAAATGAAAATTGAAGCTAGAGCGATATGGGGAGAGAAACTGGTTGGAAAGGTTGAAAACTGGTTGAATTGAAAGCTATCGCAAGTTAATTGATACTTAATAGACAAATGTTTGATATATCTGCTTGTACTATACTTTGAAAGTTGCTACTATATGAAATAACTGAGTGTACCAAAGAGAATGAGCGATAATTTCTATTAAATCAATTAACTGAAAAAGAAAAAAATTGTAGTCAGGTCACTGAATCGGAAAGTCACTCTCCAAAAAACTAAGACCGCGAAATGAAAATTGAAGCTATAGCGATATGGGGAGAGAAACTGGTTGAAAAGGTTGAAAACTGGTTGAATTGAAAGCTATCGCAAGTTAATTGATACTTTCTGAAAAAAGACAAATGTTTGATATATCTGCTTGTACTATACTTTGAAAGTTGGTACTATATGAAATAACTGAGTGTACCAAAGAGAATGAGCGATAATTTCTATTAAATTAATTAACTGAAAAAGAAAAAAATTGTAGTCAGGTCACTGAATCGGAAAGTCACTCTCCAAAAAACTAAGACCGCGAAATGAAAATTGAAGCTAGAGCGTTATAGGGAAAGAAACTGGTTGAATTGAAAGCTATCGCAAGTTAATTGATACTTTCTGAAATACTTTCTGAAAAAAGACAAATGTTTGATATATCTGCTTGTACTAGTAAATACTTTGAAAGTTGCTACTATATGAAATAACTGAGTGTACCAAAGAGAATGAGCGGTAATTTCTATTAAATCGATTACTGAAAAAAAAATTGTAGTCAGGTCACTGAATCGGAAAGTCACTCTCCAAAAAACTAAGACCGCGAAATGAAAATTGAAGCTAGAGCGATATGGGGAGAGAAACTGGTTGGAAAGGTTGAAAACTGGTTGAATTGAAAGCTATCGCAAGTTAATTGATACTTAATAGACAAATGTTTGATATATCTGCTTTGATATATCTGCTTACTTTGAAAGTTGCTACTATATGAAATAACTGAGTGTACCAAAGAGAATGAGCGATAATTTATATTAAATCAATTAACTGAAAAAGAAAAAAATTGTAGTCAGGTCACTGAATCGGAAAGTCACTCTCCAAAAAACTAAGACCGCGAAATGAAAATTGAAGCTAGAGCGTTATAGGGAAAGAAACTGGTTGAAAAGGTTGAAAACTGGTTGAATTGAAAGCTATCGCAAGTTAATTGATACTTTCTGAAAAAAGACAAATGTTTGATATATCTGCTTGTACTTGTAAATACTTTGAAAGTTGCTACTATATGAAATAACGGAGTGTACCAAAGAGAATGAGCGATAAGCTCTATTAAATCAATTAACTGAAAAAAAAAATTGTAGTCAGGTCACTGAATCGGAAAGTCACTCTCCAAAAAACTAAGACCGCGAATTAAAATTGAAGCTAGAGCGTTATATGGAAAGAAACTGGTTGATTCTTTCAGTTCAATAGATTTAAATGATGGATGTTAATGGCATACTGACTTTTCTACACCATCATCTATCATTGAAAACGGGAGCTGAAAACGTCAACGATGTCATACCTGTTGTGACAAAACTCCCAGCCATTTGTAACATTGGACCGCTTTTGCATTTCCGACCATAAGAAGGCACTGTCATCGGGTCAGCTGCTCTTGAAGGCTTTATCGCACAAAGCAATGTATCGAAAGTTATTGACAGAAATAAGATACGGCGTGAGAGATTAAAGGAAAGGATCAATATATCCTTTTAGTCATAGTCCAAGAGGCGACTGCAATTTTTGGACATCATTGAACATCATTCTGAATTTTTTATAGAAATTAGAGAAAAGTGAGTAGATTACGAATCCACTGGTCTGCCCTGGCAAAAATGGCCGAAACTGGTCAAAAATCGACTTGGAATGAGTCGAACTAAAATCCGATTGCCAAATATGTCATAACTTGCCAAATATAGAACAAACTTTTTCGTCGGGCAATCCACTTCCTTTCGATTTTCAATGAGAAAAAGCGCAAACGATTTCTGATCTTTGGCTCGGAAAATGTGTGTATTTTAAAGGTAAGCCAAATTGTCATTAGTTACGTCATCAGTGACGTAATGTTTATTGCCAACTTGGCTCCCTTTTAATAGATGCAAGTAGACCGTCGCCAGGTACCTGAATCGTCTGGAACCTTCTTAATTGAAAATTAAAGAGTGTGGGTTACCAAATAAAAAAAAATGCCCATTATTTGGCAAGTTATGGCGCATTTGGCAATTGGATTTAGTTCAACTTATTAAAAGTCGATTTTTGACCAGTTTCGGCCTCGGCAGACCAGTGGATTCGTAATCTACTCACTTTTCTCTAATTTCTATGAAAAATTCAGAATGATGTTCGATGGGGTCCAAAAATCTCAGTCTATCAATTGTCGAAGACTATGACCATGACCAGTTTGGGGTATGGACACAAAGCACTGGAAGCCTTCCTGAAAATATCCTGATATCAATGCTAGTTGACGAGAGAAATAGCATAAGGGAATCATTCCTTCAAAGAATTTTGATGGCACGCAAAGTCAAACGGTGTGCTGCAACATTTTAGCGAAAAGTATCCTTATATTAAACGTACCAACTTTTAACCCTTGTGCGACAGACTATAGTCTGAGCCCTAATGTCGAAAAAAGTGGTCCCGTGGGCCACTTCATGATGCAAACATGTGTTATTCTCTTCGTATGAATGCGTAGAAAATGAAATCCTTTGGTGGGTATCTGGCATCCCGGTATGAGTGGCGCTGCAGTCGCAAATCTAAAATGGCCGCCTCCTTATCACCTAACGTACGTTTTTGCCGAATAATGGCTTCCTTGTTGACTATTAGAAAACTTGTAGGAAATACAATTTCCTTTGCAATGATATACAACACATGCATATTAGGTTAAATTACAAAATTCAAAATGGCCGCCGCATCGCGATCTTAAGTACGTTTTTCAGGTTGGTTGGTTTGTGCGTTCAATGACATATACTTGTGCACAATAATGGTTAATCAGGCCGGGACCTGCAGTTTAACGTGGATTCTGAATCACAGCGAACATCCATGCCTAACTCGAGATTCGAACCCGGCACCCTTAGCATGCGAAGCCCGAGAACTAACTACACAGCCATCAGGCCAAACGTTAGAGGCATTCTTTTGTCAGGTGTATGTACCAAAATGACAGATATTGGAGGCTCTTCGCTAAAAAACAAAGGGAACATCATGCACCTACAAAAGCATCTCTTTTGCGTGCACACTATACCAAGCAATGACACTCCAACAGGCATCCTGGCATAAATTGATTTTGGCTTGTCGATTATTGTGGATGGGAGCGTGTAAAGAACCTTGTGCTTCGCAGATACTTTTAGAGTTGACTAAGTGTTCCTGTCTGAAGCGTCCCTTCTCTGTTGATGCATTCTCAACAATCTGCCTTGCACAGAGATGTGCTCATGTGGTGGAGATGATTATTACTGTGACAACATTGCAATTTTTGACATGATGATGAATGATAATGAGGAAATTGAGGATGAAGATGTTGATTTAACTTAATGATAGTGAAAAATCTAAATATCGTTTACACCATTTGTTACAAAAACTATTATACTGTTACACTCTTCTGTAACATTCACATTCCAGAGGGCCGCGTAGTCCAGTCGGGAGAGTATAGTTCTCGCAACTAGAAGGTTGCGAGCCCTGAGGTTGTGAGTTCGGGCCTGGGACCGATTAAAGACCGCCGTGTTCGCTAATGGTGACTGGAGCACGTTAAATCAGTCATGGTCGGAAAGTCCTCCAAGTTCCCATACAAATCAATACCTCTGGGGGTGGCAAAGCCAAGTCTTCTGGTGGAATCTTCTGCTTGGTATTGCCTCTAAATTAAGAAGTTCCACATACGGTCGGTAGTGCTGCCATCTACCGGGTAGCTACCGAAAGAGGTAGAAATGAACTCTTCGGTGGCTATAGGTAGACTTGCTCACTCCCTCTTGCGAGTGTGCGCTTACATCTTGTGCAGTACTGCCCACTACCGATCTGTACGGGATATGGGGTTGGTACAGTACCCAAAAAACAACAACAGAACGATGGCTATATCTTTTGTTCGAATTATTGAAATAACAAACAAAAGGTACCGTTGTAAATCGTGAAAAGTTTTTAATAATTGTATGTGGTTTTTTTTTTATCATCAGGGGTCATCTACATATTAAAACAGAACCAAACTTTAAAAAGTTCAATAGCAACCTCATAATATTATTCCATATTTGGATTCAGCATTAAAAAAGAATGCGAAATACAAAAATTCGTAATTTTCTAATGAATGGTTTGTAATTTAAATGATAAAAAGAAAATGATAAATTAATGTTAAATAAAAAAGTTGTTTTTTTGGCCATAAATACTTAAATAATTAATATATTTCAGTATTTTTTTTTTCAAAAGGTAGTTTGTAAATGGCCAAACATAAATAGCAATCAGCTTTTGAATCAATTTCTTTTTTAATAATTAATTCATAAAGCAATTAAAATTTTTTTTTGAATAGAAACATATTTTTTTTGCTTTTATTAGATTTACCATGGTTTAAAACCCCCCCCATAATTTTTTTCTTTCCATTTTGACTATTAGTTCTCGATTTTTTAGAGAAAATGTAAAAAACGCTCACTTTAAGGGACCGTATAGTAGACGACTTTTGAAAACTATCAAAGATTAATTCAAGGTAAACTAGAGGTGTGGAAAATCGCATAACGTTCAGTTATCGTATAACCGATAGTTTAAAAACTAAGAAACACGCTTTAATAGGAAAGTGAACTAAAAAGTAGAAGATAATTTTAAATAAGTTTCAAATAAGAATAATGATTAACAAGAAATATTTATTTTATCGTAAAAAAGCGTGGGGTGCTTGATGTCAATTTTTGTAAATATTTAATGATAGATATTGGTAAAAGTAGAGCCATTATGAAAATATTTTAAAAAGCACCCCACGCTTTTTTACGATAAAATAAATATTTCTTGTTAATCACTCTATCCTTATTTCAAACTTATTTAAAATTATCTTCTACTTTTTAGTTCACTTTTCTATTAAAGCGTGTTTCTTAGTTTTTTAATCTATTGATTATTTTCTACTTTTTAGTTTCATTTTCTATTAAAGCGTGTTTTTTAGTTTTTTAAATAATTAATTATTTTTTCTGTAAACTATCAATTTTTTTTTTAATTTGCTTTCTTAAATTCCATTTATTTAAAACAAAATTTTTTAATCAATTTCAATAAGTTATCCTTTAAAAATTTTACTGAATCATGTGACTTTTTCATTTTATAAATAATTTCAACGATCTAGTTACATTTGTGTTTATAGTGAAATATTTCTGTAAAATATTCGTGCTTTGCTAAATACTGTTTACTAATGCCTACATTTAATATTTATTAATTTTCTAATTATTAGTAGTATTCGTTATATTTCTGCAATTACAGTTTTCGATATTTTATTTATTTCGTGTGAAGAATGCACATCTTTAATGTTGTAAATAAATTATGTTACTTTTGCGTTTACTTGCTATTTTTGTATTAATCTTAAACATGACACTATAAATCCAAGTAGTTTCTATGCAATTTTAGACTAATACTTATATTTTTTAATCTTCGTGAAACGCGCCACATTGACCGTTCTATTTCTCCCGCTGTGAAGAAGAACCTTAAAAATACCTTTCATTTTATGGAAATTCTCCTTGAAGATCGGTCAAAAAATGGTCGAAATATTTTCGCTCATAAGTGACGCGTTTTTCAACATAATGCATTGAAATTTGGTATTTAGGGTAAATGATGTATTCTGAATCGAATGAAATGATAAAAAATAAGGGTTCGTATTGAAATTTTCGAAGATAGCGTTACTTTTACTTAGTAAACGGTCCCTCAAGAAAAAAAAATTGCATCAGATATATAGAAAATCGTAAGCAAAACAATTTGGTGCAAACCGTAAGATTCTACGATAATTAGAACCGAAGATATAGCCATCGTTCTGTTTTTTTTTTTTTTTTGCGTACTGTACAAAATGCTTAAGCAGAGGTGCCATAGTCCTTGATAAGAAGAAGTGTTCCTGTCTGAAGCGTCGGTGTGCCCTTCCCTGTTGATGCATTCTCAACAATTTGCCTTGCACAGAGATGTGCTCATGTGGTGGAGATGATGATTACTGTGACAACATTGTAATTTTTGACCTGATGATGAATGATAATGAAGAAATTGAGGATGAAGATGTTGATTTAACTTAATGATAGTGAAAAATCTAAATATCGTTTACTCCATTTGTTACATATAACAAAAACTATTACACTGTTACACTCTTCTGTAACATTCACATTCCAAATATTAAAAAGCTTTGTCGTATCAATTTTGAACAGACGTAGCTTAGTCTGTTGTAGTTTATTTTCTTGTGAAAAGTGTCAAGGCTTTATTTTATTGTCCAATCTGTAAATATTAACTATCTGTGGTGCTCATTTATCTTAAAATATAATGTGGAAACTATTATTAGTCCCAAAAGAGATACCCAATAATGGTGTCCCTTTGAATTTTAATTCTTGAACTGACAATGTAAAGGTTCTATAACGGTCAGAAAGCTTTTTTTAATTCAAAAAAAGTTTTCTAATAACCAACATGTTCATATAGTGCACCGGAAAGCTATTATTCTAAAAAGACGTTCCGGCAATGGTGATACAGCGGCCATCTTGAATTTTGACTTAAGTAGATCTATCATTATAAAAGTTATTTTATTTTCTACAGTTTCCCAACAGCCAACTAGTGTATAAAGAGCACTGAAAAGCTATTCTTCTGAAAAACGTACTGTCCACTTGATGATGTGTGGTTAGCGCTCCAACTTCGCATGTTAAGAGTGACGAGTTCGAATCCCGGGTTAGGCATGGATGTTCTTTGTGGTTCGGAATCCACGTTAAGCTGCCGATATCGTCCTGATTATCCGTTTTTGTGCATAAGTATAGGTCGCTAAGGTCATCAACCAACCAACCTGAAAAACGTACTTAAGATCGCTATGCGGCGGCCATTTTGAATTTGGTAATTTATCCTAACATACATGTGTTATTGGAAAGGAAATTGTATTTCCTACAAGTTTTCTAATAGTCAACAAGTAGATAATATGAGCTGGGATGCCATTATTCGGCAAAAACGTACGTTAGGTGGTAAGGGGGTGGCCATTTTGGATTTGCGACTGAAGCGCCGCTCATACCGGGATGCCCAAAATCGGATTTCCTTTTCTACACATTCATACGAAGCGAATGACACCACCCACATGTTTGCATCATGAAGTGGCGGGATTACATTTGCTCCCAGACTACTACATATTGTTACGAATTTTTGTATATTTGTAAATATTTCGTAGTGTTAATTTTGTAAATAGGAAAATTTATGTACATTTTGCATAAGGCAGTGCAATAGTTTTGTCTTAAGTTTGTTTCCCTGCAATGAGTCTCTTGATGCTTGATAACGAGTTTTACAGAGATAACACTGGGAAGCGAGTTTTACAAGCACTAATGCATTTAACATTATGGTAATGGAAATCTCGCCAAATTGGCGAGAAATAGCCAAATCTCGCCAAACTTGGCTCCTATTTGGCGACATATTCGGTCCCCATGTACATGTATAGGACTTTTCGACTACTATCTGGAAAGTTCTCAAAATATCTACCTCTAGAAGATTCACCTGTCCTATATAAGGCTGACCAAGAGAGCGGGGAAGTTAATTGTTAGTTAGTCAGTTGTGATATTAGTCAGTGAAATGACTGATTTTGAGTCACTGAGTTAGTTGTTAGCTGAGTCCATTAGTTGACTGGAATTACTGATACTGAGTCTCAGTGAGCGTTCAGAGAGTTCCGAAAGCGAACTGTATTGCATTGTCTTGTGCAGCGATTTGAGTAGTTGTGTGTTGTCAAGTTTTTAACTGCTGTTTTGTGCTCTATTGTTGTGAAAAGAGCTGTATTCTGTCTACTAGAACGAGAAGTTCTGGAGTTGTAAAGGAATCTGTGAAGAGTTATATTGGAATAAATTTCTGCAAGTTTTGATCTGCTTTGGCTTCAAATCTTACGAACCCGTCCACGCAATAATATACTTGATTAAGTGAGATAATTGTTACAGAACGATTTAGTGATGATATGATTTCAGGTGCAATAGCAGCAATCATTTCTACGTCAATACTACCTACTACCTAAGGGTTTCCCTGTCACACACTCAAACTACTGAATGAATAGTCACAGAAGCATTTGCTGTTGTCCGTGGATTATATAGAAGAGACGGTTAATAAGAAATTGCCAGGAATCACGAAATGCGAGTTTTCAACACCAAACATGATTACTTTCCGTAATTTCGATGATTTTTTAGGTTTTTCTTGAATTAATACTTAAGATGCCATTATATGTATCCCAAGTTTTTTTCCTGTAACCATTTAAGTATATCCTCTCATTCCAACAAATATTTAAAAGTACTGATGGCCTGTTTCACTTAAACAAAAATCACTTTAACTTTTTACCATAAAAAAGCTTAAATACCAAAACTTTATTCCGCTTGCGCAGAGCTTAACATATTTTATTTTTTTAATTTTATTTTTCCCTTAATCAATGTGTGCCGACCAAAACGGTATAGTGGTTAGCGTGCTAGCTTCTAGACCGCGAGGTTCCGAGTCCCGTGTTGGGCATGGGTGTTTGTAAATGTATGTTGGCTTGTCTAATGACGAATGTTTCGGCGCATTATAGCCCTCGTGTTGCTGACGGCGCCAGATAATCTGAAAACAACCAACCAACCAAACACCCAGCGTCCTCAAATGAGGACAGTTAAAAACATAGGGTTACATTTAACATTTTTTTAAAATGCTTTTGAAATACTCTTAATTTATGCATTTGTAGCCATGTATATCAATTTCAAAGAGAATTTTCAAAATTTGTTAATTTTGGGTGTTAATGGGCTAAGAGTCTTTTTTCTGATTAAATATCTTAAGTTGAAGGAAGAAATTGGAAAATAAATGGGATTTGTATTGGAGCTGTGTCTTAGGTCATTTTATTTATTAAAACAATTCGAAAAGTTTCGGGTTTTACTCGTATCTAGTTTGAAATAAAATAAATTTTTTTTTTTTGTAATTTTCAAAATTAAAAAAAATAAATCGATGATTTCTTACGCAATTATCGTAGTAAAAACTACGATAATTGCGAAAAAATATAAAACTGATTATATTTAGGACTTCCAACCACAGTAAGAATTTGGTGGCAAAAGAGATAGTGATCCTGCCGCAATCATAGGGCCTCCTCGATGGCTACGTGTTTAGCACTCTGGCTTTGCATGCCAAAGACACCGAGTCCGAATGCTGTGTTAGGAATGGATATTCGTTGTAGTTTGGAATCTACGTTGAGCTGTAGAAACCGGTTTGATTAGGCCGACCAAACGGTAGAGTGGTTAGCGTGCTAGCTTCTAGAGCGCGAGGTTGCGGGTTCCGTGTTACGCATGGGTGTTTATAAATGTATGTTGGCTTGTCTAATGACGAATGTTTCGGCGCATTATAGCCCTCGTGTTGCTGAAGGCGCCAGATAATCTGAAAACAACCAATCGGCTTGATAGATGTCATTTTGCAAGAAAAAAAAAATTAGAAAAAAATTGGACGTTGAGCGTATAAACTAACCAACAAGCAATCCTAGGCAATTCATTTGTTGGTAAAAAATGGTGGCTCCAGCCACTTGTTGTAAAAATTTTCCTTGGCACGAAATTCGTACCGTAATTGGAAGTATAATCTACTACTGACTAAGGTAACCAAGAGGTTTTTTTTTTAACGAATAACGTTAAATTTTACACTAAAATTGCTCAATCATAACATTAACAATCATCATTGTTGTAAAAATTATCCTTGGCACGAAATTCGTACCGTAATTGGAAGTATAATCTACTACTGACTAAGGTAACCAAGAGGTTTTATTCTTTTAACGAATAGTTTTAAATTTTACTCTAAAAATGCTCAATCATAAAAATGGTGAATTTATTATTTCAATTTTATGTAAGCCTTTATGATGGAATTAAAGTTGAAGTCAGTAATAAAGATTTACAGACTAATAAGTGTCAGCTTGTCATATAAAAGATCATTAATATGAGCGTCAAACCATTACTGAAACTTATTACCCTGGGCCTTAAGCCCAAAAGTATGATTATTTAAGGTATACATATACGTTGGGAATCGCATAAATTGACCCAAACAGGCATTTTTGTTTTTTCATTCGAAAATGTTCTCCAATTCATTATCTTTAAAATGATACCAATAACTTTCTCATAGTTAAAATACATTTTTAATTACACATACAATTTCGTAAAGGTCGACGTTTAAAACATATTGGAAAAAAGAAATTATAGAAAACTTTGAACTCAATTTCTTGAGAACTGCTTTTCATTGTTGTGTGAATGTACTCCAACGGTGATATCTTAAGAGTTAATTAACTGATTTTTAAAATTTAAACTGTATAATTTAGATTACATTTCAGAGCACGAGCTCTACCTGTTTACAAAAATTTTGGTAAAAAATAGATTTTTTTTATGTATTTTAGAATATTTTTATTTTTGGAAATTTTTTATTTTTTCTAGTATTTTTCATGTTAAATGTTAAAATTTAAAAAAATATTTAAGTTATGCATTATATTTTGCTTGGGCCCGTGTATCAATACCTTGTCTTTAATTTCCAGTAAGAAATTTGTTTCCAAATTAATTAGGTATTATTTTATCATCGTTGCAATTAGGCCTTAATTAGTGAATTAAAACTCAATTAATTAAATAAATATTTTATTTTTTTTACTTTTTGTTACTTCAAATACATTAGATTTTTTGCTCTTGTAATTCTCACAAAAATTTGACACGCTGGCATAAGAAATAAAAAAATAAAAAATTGTCCAACGTATACCTTAAAAGTGTGGTCAGGTGTCCGTACATGTTTGGGCATACGCAGGAAAGGACGTGCGCGTATTAAAAAAAAGATGTACGCTAATGTTGTTCAGTGACTTCAGAGTAAACTGTACATCGGCTCTTAGCCGATTATTTTTTTTTAAGATTTAGGTTTAGCGTGTGTGGAAAAAATGCCAAATTTCATAATTTTCCAATGAATGGTTAGTAATTTTAATGATGACAAGGAAACGATAAATTAATGTCAAAAAGAAAAGTTATTTTTAGTTACTTTGTAAACAAGAGTCCCGTGTAATGTATGTGATTTAAAGTTATTTTTAGTGAGTTTGTAAACAAGAGTCTTCCCGTGTAGTGTATGTGATTTTCTGTATTTGAAGTATTAAAGAAGTCATTGAATGTTTCGATTGGGGATGAGAAAAGAGTCACAGATAATAAACAAGCAATCTTTATTTTTCATCAAGTACGACATACACAGAAAGCAAAGGACACTACACAGAGTGGACTCTTGTTTACACACCAAAGAGATGGAGAAATTAACCAATTTCTGTAAGATGAGCAATTTTCTGTTGCCAATAAATATTTTGAAAAATATTGTTCGAATCGGATACTTTATAAAATTGTTAAAATTGAAATTCAAACATTAAAATTATTGAAATTCGAACATTAAAGTTAAAATTATTAAAACGATTGAAATTAAAACTATTGAAAAAAAAACTATTGAAAATAAAACTATTGGAAACAAAACTATTAAAAACAAAACTATTAAAAACAAAACAATTAAAATTAAAAGTATTAAAATTTAAAATATTCATTAAAACTATTAAAATAAAACTATTAAAACTATAATTATTAAAATGAAAATTATTAAAATTAAAATTATTAAAATTAAAATTAAAAATATTAAAATTAAAAAAAAATTAATATTAAAAGTATTAAAAAAAAAAAATTAATAATAAAAATATTAAAAAATAAATAAATTAATATTAAAAATATTGAAATTCGAACATTAAAGTTAAAATTATTAAAATGATTGAAATTAAAATTATTAAAAATAAAAGTATTAAAAATAAAACTATTAAAAATAAAACTATTAAAAACAAAACAATTAAAATTAAAAGTATTAAATTTAAAAATATGCATTAAAACTATTAAAATAAAACTATTAAAACTATAATTATTAAAATGAAAATTATTAAAATTAAAATTATTAAAATTAAAATTAAAAATATTAAAATTAAAAAAAAAATTAATATTAAAAGTATTAAAAAAAAAATTAATAATAAAAATATTAAAAAAAAAATATTAATATTAAAAATATTGAAATCGAACATTAAAGTTAAAATTATTAAAATGATTGAAATTAAAATTATTAAAAATAAAAGTATTAAAAATAAAACTATTAAAAATAAAACTATTAAAAACAAAACAATTAAAATTAAAAGTATTAAATTTAAAAATATGCATTAAAACTATTAAAATAAAACTATTAAAACTATAATTATTAAAATGAAAATTATTAAAATTAAAATTAATAATATTAAAATTAAAAACAATTAATATTAAAAATATTTAAAAAAAATTAATATTAAAATTAATAAAATTGTTAAAATTAAAGTTATTAAAATGAAAACGTATTAAATTGAAAATTATTAGCATTATTAAAATAAAGATTATTAAAATTAAAAATTTTAAAATTATTTGAATTATAATTGAACTACAATTTATGACGTTACCATAATATGACTATGTTAGTCTAAACTAAGAAGAAATCCAAAAAATGATCAAACCCTCCATTATGAACTGAGTTTATCAGTTTATTTGAAATAACAATTTTGTTATTAGTAGTGAACAGAAATAGTAATAATCTTAATTTACACTTCATGCGCCTATATCCATTTTACTTTATAGATCAACTATTAAGGGAACACCGACTTTAAAAAAAAATTGCTATTTTTTTATTATAACTAATAAGAAGTCAGCAATTCTAGTTATGTAATGTCCACATTTTGAAATATTGCCCATGTAGCACACATTCTCCTAAGGACGCCTTTAGGATGTCCCCAGGAATCCCCGGGACTCCGAATGACTTCCTAGGGACATCCCTGGAAGGATGTGTGCTAAATGGGTGGTCACAAAACGATCAAATTTAACTTAACAAGAGTCCACTTTGTACAAACATCACGCAATACTACTTTGTTCATAATTTGTTCAACTATCATTTCTTTCAACATACTTTGTTATTTCATTCATATTCAAAAGTTTACAATCATATGAAGTAAGGAAGACGACTTTGTACAAAATATTAAATTCTTCCTTGTTTTATTTGCGTCGTTTTTTTTATTTTTGAACAATGAATAATTTTGTACACAATATATTATTTAGCCCTTTATCCTATACTCGATATGTTACAAACTTTGAGCCCACTGCTTTTAGACATTTGGTACTTTGAGCCCACTGCTTTTAGACGCCGACCAAACGGTATAGTGGTTAGCGTGCTATCTTCTAGACCGCGAGGTTCCGAGTCCCGTGTTAGGCATGGGTGTTTTGTAAATGTATGTTGGCTTGTCTAATGACGAATGTTTCGGCGCATTATAGCCCTCGTGTTGCTGACGGCGCCAGATAATCTGAAAACAGCCAACCAACTGCTTTTAGAAATTTGGTACTATCATTTCATGAAATGACAAAAACTCGAAAATAGCATTTGAAATCCTTACGTCAATGCATATGATCCACCTGAAGTTGTCTTTTGATATTTAAATTATATATATATATATATATATATATATATTTTACAAATCTCCAAGCTAGCGACAGCTAGACAAATTTCATGAGGTTAAAAACATCCAAAAATCTCAAGGGCTCCTTGGCCAGATCTTCCCAAGAAAGCTGAAGGCAGTCCGAAATGTGGTCTGGGGGAGGCCATTTCTGTAGCACATTTTCCGCAAATTGGAAAATTCTTGAGTTTTCCATGAAAAGTAAAGCTTGGCGTCCACTATCGCTAAGCAGCGCAGAGCAGTTCAGAGCGGAGTGGATTAGAGCCAATTACAAGGCTGCCAATGTCTACTATAGCACGTGCCTCGAGTTACAATGGACTTTGACAGCCTTGTAAATGGCTCTAATCCACTCCGCTCTGAACTGCTCTGCTTAGCGATAGTGGACGCCAAGCTTAAGGGTCTTTAGATGTCCGCTGGCGAATCTGGACAAAGCCGTCTGATCCTTTCGGTCACAGGTGAGGCCAAGAGAACCTCCAGGTTGGTTGTATTCAGATTATCTGGCGCCGTCAGCAACACGAGGGCTATAATGCGCCGAAACATTCGTCATTAGACAAACCAACATACATTTACAAACACCCATGCCTTACACGGGACTCGGAACCCGCAACCTCGCGGTTTAGAAGCTAGCACTCTAACCACTAAACCGTTTGGTCGGCAGAACCTCCTTCTCCTGTATGGAGGGATTATCCATTTCAATTTATCCTTCTGTTTTTCTTGATCGGCCTCCGGGAAAGTCCAGACCATCGGGAAGGGTGCCTTTGCCATGGACATGTGAGGGGATCCATTGCGGAACATCTGTTTCAGAATTATATAACAGATTTAAATGAAAACAATTTCATTAGGTGATCTTATTTCCTACCTATTCACCAAATTTCAAGGTTTTAGGGAAAGTAGTTTCTAAATGAGCTAGACGATTGTAACATAACGAGTATAGGACTTCCTATTCGATAACTATTTTATCAATGCATATTTTATGAGAACTTGCATTTAAAGTTAAATCTGTGTATTATTTTCTGATGTTGTCAAGTTCCAGTTAATTATGACTATTTTTAAGGTATACATATACGTTGGACAATTTTTTTTTATTTCTTATGCCAGCGTGTCAAATTTTTGTGAGAATTACAAGAGCAAAAAATGTAATATGTATTCGCACTAACAAAAAGTTAAAAAATAAAATATTTATTTAATTAATTGAATTTTAATTCACTAATTAAGGCCTAATTTCAACGATGATATAATAATACCTAATTAATTTGAAACAAATTTCTTACAGGAAATTAAAGACAAGGTATTGATACACGGGCCCAAGTAAAATATAATGCATAACTTAAATATTTTTTTAAATTTTAATATTTAACATGAAAAATACTAGAAAAAATGAAAAATTTCCAAAAATAGAAATATTCTAAAATACATAAAAAATCTATTTCTACCAAAATTTTTGTAAACAGGTAGAGCCCGTGCTCTGAAATGTTATCTAAATTATACGGTTTAAATTTTAAAAATCAGTTAATTAACTCTTAAGATATCAGTGTTAGAGTACATTCACTCAACAATAAAAAAGCAGTTCTCCGGAAATTGAGTTCAAAGTTTTCGACATTTTCTTTTTTCCAATAAGTTTTAAACGTCGACCTTTACGAAATTGCGTGTAATTAAAAAAGTATTTTAACTATAAGAAAGTTATTGGTATCATTTTAAAGATAATGAATTGGAAAATATTTTAGAATGAAAAAACAAAAATGCCTGTTTGGGTCAATTTTTGCGATTCCCAACGTATATGTATACCTAAGGCAAAATTCGTTTAAAAAAAACCGGTCTTCTTAATAAAATAATTTATTAAGCAAATTCTTGTTGGTGAAAATTATGTTCAATGAAATAAACAAATAAATGTATTTTTGAAAATAAAGTGTTGATTTAAAAAAATTTTGATGTGCAAAACAGTAGTTTGGGGTGCATGTGGTGAAAAGTTTTTATATTAATTATTTCATAAAATTTAAGTTCTTAAAATGATGTCTTTGTTACACCTTAAAAGCCATATTGCTAAATAATTCCAGTTTTTGCTTATTAAAAAGTTTGTAAATTTCTGTAATATATTTTAATTTAATGTAAAGTTAATATAAATTATATTTAAAATTCATCATACACTAATCTACCAAATACAGATTTTAGTTCTTCAACATTTTTTTTTATTCCTTAATCACTATACCTAAACATCAATGAAAATATTTTGTTTTCTTCAATAAAAACCTCTTTAGTAGTAAGTAGAAAGATAAATTGAGATATTTTTTTATGAAAATTTGTCAAAATTATTTTAATCATCGTGCTTTGATAAATCAAAGATCGTGAAATATATACAATAATGCCCAATGCACAAAACTTGGCAATTATAGACCAAGTATTCTTCTAAATACTGAATAATGAATATCTAATTAATTTTGTATTTATAAAGCAACCATCATTCTCGATTTTCTTAGATATTATAGGCAGGGCCTGATTTAGAAAAATTTTTACTGTAGGCCTCCATAGCAAATATTTATTTCTTTACGTCACAATATTACCAGATCAACCTACATTCGTTAAGACTAACTTTTTACAATTAAAACTCAGAGTTTACTTTAACACGATTTTTTTTTGTTATAATTAGTATGATCTTGATTTGCTCAAAACTTTTGAATTAATCAAGACCCCCCTCCTCCCCCCCATGAACACTAATTTTAAAGTACACTTTCTTGTATTTTAAACTTACATTTTACCACAGGGTCCACAAATTATATAATAATAAAGATTACTTAATTTTATAACAACAATTGTAAATAATACAAAGTAACCTTTCCACTGTTTCTACGATCTCACCAAAAAGGAGGGCCAAAAAAGTCCACTGAAGAGCCTTCAAACCAACCAATCCCAAAGACTCTTTCATTTCATAATATAAGAAGTTGTATATGGTTGGTTGGTTGGTGAACATCTCTTTACAAGAGGCGAGAGAAGGAGAACAGCGGCGTAAAGCCTTTGTCTCCGTGTACATATGAAGAAGTTGTATATGATTGGCTGAACCGGAAAGATTTGCTTAGTTGGGTTTTATTAGGTTAATCTATCTAACTTAACTCTCTGTGACTATAAAAAATATGGAATTTGCGGATGTGTAACTAAAAATTTTTATTATTTTTGTTCAGTACTTCCCATAAAAAGACCATTATATTTAAAATTTTAAGAAAACTTTCAAAATTTGGGGGCCCCTAGGCGTGGGCCTAGTGGTAAATCAAGCCCTGATTATAGGAGAGTAAACTATATTTTCAACCATTGCCTAAAAACGTTTGTGCCAATCAATGTACTGAATTGAAAATAGCACCTTCTTCTCCAATAATTTACTAAATTATTGCTGAGAGTGAAAATTATTTATTTATAAAATTTTTACAATATTTATTGATGTTTGAACGGAATATTTTGAAATCAGTAGATTTCAAATGGACCCGTATGTCTCATGAATACATTTTTTTAAGAGAACTTTGGTATCCTTAAAATCATTTTTCTCAATTTAAGTCTTTCGAATTATAATGTGTACATATCTGGAAGTATTAATAGATAATAAATAAATTTTATTTGAAAAAAGGGTCACATAGTTGTTTAAATTTTCGAAATTATTATTATTATTTTTTTTTTTAATTCATAAAATTTCAAATTGTATCTTCTTTTTTCATTTTCAACATTTTTCCTGATTTTTTTTTTTAAAAAAAATGGCATCAGATTTTGAATATGTAAAATAGTTTTGTATAAAAACAAAAACTATACCTATAGGTAAATAATTTATATTTAAAAAAAAAAAAAAAAGGATATTTTCAAACATTTTAAATTTGCAAAAAAAAAAAAAAAAAAAAAAAAAAAAAAAAAGGTTTAAATTTTATTCAATAGTCCATGTTGTCAAATAGATCTTTAAAATGACACAACAAATTTCAAGACTTTTCATTCGTATTTGCTAAAATTTTAGCATTTTCAGTAAGGTGAGAATTCTCCCCCCCCCCCCCACTAAAAAAAATAAAGAGAAAAATGCTTTCAAAACATCGAAAGAATTGCTGCTATCGGATCAGCTAAAAAATTTGCCGGAAGGTTTAAAAAAATTATAAACACGCAAAAAAATATTTTATCGATATTTTAATAATTTTTTGTGAAAACAAGGGGGGGAGGGGGTACCACGTTCCCTTAAAAAATAATACATTTTTCAGCAGTCTGCAAAGAAATATCATCGTGGTGCAGGTAACAATTCTTTTTTTAAGCAAATGGCAATATATCCCTGCTTAGTCCAATCGTACAAATAGAGAAATATCTAAAGATCTACATTAAATGTTAATCACCAAATTGAAAGTTTATAAGTTCCACAAATTAAACATATCAAAACAGTTTCTATTTTCTATCATTATATAAATGTATCATACAAATGTAATAATTGTTAAGTTGTACCCATTGTTGGTGTGTGGAACTAAATCTTTAGACACAAAAGTTCATTGTATTTCTGTACTGTGAGAAGCAATACAGATTACAAAATTCCAATACTTGGATCAATATCCCACAAACAAAACATTTGGACTCAGTATCTATCTCTTCCTTGATTGTCAACAGTTTAAATGTTAGGCATGATCGTCCGAGTCCATAGACATACCAGATTCAAAGTATTTTAGAACACACCGGACGAAATTGTTGTTTTGAAACTTTTTTAAAAAGTTTCGCTGTACATCGAGCTACAATAATAAAAGCTAATAAGAAGGGCGACAGGAAATTACAAACCACCATCACTAGACTCATCACCGCGGACATACTTGCATATGTTCAGGGACAAAAGGAGTGTGTGCCTGTTTCCCATCAAGCTTCCCCCGACCATCTGCTTTCCTGTTTGGATTTGGAGAAGAGCGATCTCTTTAAAAACCCTGCGCTGGTTCGAGGCTTTCTTTGGGCGTACGCTCTCCTGGACTTGGTCTAGACTTGTTCTAGATCAAGTGGAATAAGAAACAACAACATAATAAAAGCTAGACAATGTTGTTCGATGGAATTATAAATTGTGGCTGTTATTATAGCATACACAATCCAGAATTTATTTCCTAGTCAAAATCATGGATGTTGGTAAAAACTTTTAGTCAATTTCCTTTTATGAATGTAAAAAATTCAAATGGTCATTGAATGCATTCTTATTTCTGCAAGCAGGAATGAAAGTAAGATGCAATAATGCGGCAATATTTCTGCAAGTAGGTCTCTGTCATGGATATTTACCAGATGGCCTAACCACTTGAACAGCGCTTCACTGCCTTGGCAATTACTAAGGCAATTAGTGGAAGAGGGAGAAGGACTTTTATGACGCATGCCTTTTAGAGCTGCGACGTTATATTTGCCTACTGGCTTAAGAAATATTCAGGCACAGGCCTAACATTCTGTAAAATTCGAAGGAATTGTAAATAAACGTTGTTTGTTGTTATAGCAACGGGGTTTTAATTGTAAATTAAGACAAAGTCAAAATCCTTCATAGTCTCTCAAGAGACTGAAGCAGTAAATGTATCAAGATACCCGGAAGTGAGTCGATGACGTCTCTTCTCAAATCACTCACGTTTTTCAGCTTCGTCCGTTGGGGGGCGCTGCCAAATGTTGACTTGCGATGGCCTCCTGTTAGGTGGCTCTTGAATCCGATATCCCTCGAGAAGATCCCGGATGTTCAGAACTCCCGGATGAGTCAGGTAGTAGTCAGGGGTGCGGTTGGACTGGGGAAGGAAGACATTCGATTACTTGACCAAATATCAAAAATTGAATGTAGGTTAAAAGGGGGACCTGCACATGAAAAAATTTCAGATTATTGATTTCCAGTTTATTACTGTTTATTAAAATATAAATTTTTGTCTTTAAAATGATGCCACATTTGTAATTGTATCTTATTTCAAAGTATTTTTATTAATTTTTCGAAGTAAACAAAATGTAGGTATTTAAATGCATGTTTTTTGACTTCAAAGCCGAATTTCTCAAAATGCCATTTTTTCATGTTTGGGGGCACATAGCTTAAAATCTATATGACATAAATGCTTGACATTTTTTATACAAATGTTCTCTAATGTATTTAAGTACTTTAACACGAGGAATTATTGATAAGTAGCATATTTTTTTTTTTTTTTTTTTTTTTTTTAAATTTTATAATTTTTCTTAAACATATTTTTAGAAAATCATAATTATTTTAATTTTTTAAAAAATAACAAAAATCTCGCGTTAAAGTATTCAAAAGTATCCAAATATTATTCTGTGAAAGTTTCATAATTATTGAAGAATCGGTTATTAAATGAGATGTCCCCAAAGTTGTTGAATTTAACATGGGCTCCTATGGAGGTGCCGGACCCCCTTCGAAAAAGTAGTTTTAAAAATTAATCATTGGCTAAAATATTTATGGTAGGATGACGCTGTTATCCAAGTAAGGATTAAATGCATACATTTGTAAGCTCAAACTGATTATATGCAAATGCTCATATATCTCTTTAGTTCCCAATGCTGTTTGCTGGAATATCCTTTAGTGACCGGGTTCCCACCCAAGAAGAAAAATCATTTTCACCCCTCCAAGTGCGGCATTTAGAGAGAAGGGCAATATACCTCCTCAGAGGCTAAGGGTCTAGGCTCCTATCTCTCTTCGCTATCTGGTTTCCTGGCAGAGGTTGACAACTAGTAAATCCTCAAGGCGTTTTGTTGGTTTTTCTTAGTAGTACAAGGTATTTGTGTTTCAGACATGAGAGCTGTGAAAAGAAAGGCTTCCAATGATAAGAATGAAAACCACCTTACCCACCGTGCTGTGACGAGACAGTCGCAAAAATACCTCGCCTCCCCCCCCCCCCGCTGTGAAAAGGGTTCTCTGTCCCATTGTAGTGAGTGTAGTCCCGTCGTGTTCCGTAATGGTGACTGGAGCACGTTAAATCAGTCATGGTCGCAAAGTCCTCCAAGTTCCCATACAAATCAATACCTCTGGGGGTGGCAAAGCCAAGTCTTCTGGTGGAATCTTCTGCTTGGTATTGCATCTAAATTAAGAAGTTCCACATACGGTCGGTAGTGCTGCCATCTATCGGGTAGCTACCGAAAGAGGTAGAAATGAACTCTTCGGCGGCTATAGGTAGACTTGTGCACTCCCTCTTGCGAGAGTGCTCTTACATCCTGTGCAGTACTGCCCACTACCGATCTGTACGGGATATGGGGTTGGTACAAAATGCTTAAAGGCACCTCCCCTTAGTCCCCATAGTCCTTGATAAGAAGGACACCAGACCATACTTTTGACCAATTAAAAACAATACCCTTGGACATAAATCTCTGGGAAATAACAACGAAATAGTAGAGAGAGAAGATTCCTATGGGGGATAGACAGTTGAGTTACAATACTGAAATGTGACATTAAGGGGGTCCGGTATCGAAAATAAAAAAAAAACTTTATTTATGTACATTTTTATGTCAAAAATTTATTTTATGTATGAGATACTATTTATATATCTTTGAGAAAATGTTTTTTTAATATTGTGTTTAGTTATTTAAAAAAAATTTAAAAACCAAGAAAAATCCATAATAATTGATGTTTGCGTATTTTGATGTAAGTCAAGAAATTTTTTTTTTTTTTTTTCAAAGTTATATCTTTCTGTAATACATAATTATATAAAGAAAATTTGTCTTCACAAAATTTTGATAGGTGAATTAAAAAAATGTTTAAAAATTCTCAAAGTTAAAATATTGAAATTTGTGCTTTTTTTTTATGTTATCTTTTACGCTAAATGTTATATTTTAAAACAGAATTAAAAAAATAAAATTCTGCGAAGACAAAATATTTAAAACTATATAAATTAAATGCTCCAAAAATTTGAACAGCCAATTGTTAATGGTTAAGGAGATATATCGATTTGAATATGCAACATCTGTGAAAAACACTAGTGCTCGAAAAACGCACTTTAAGCAGACGCTTCAAGGCGTTACGCCCATTAGTGATGTTTAAATCACGGGTAATTTTGTGGCGTTCTAAACACCGGAGGAATAAGATAAAAACATCATTCTCTTCGGGAATGTATGAACTATTTTTTAAAATCAGAAAAAAAAAATTGGGATTTTTGAAGAAATTTCGGTACTGGACCCCCCTTAAATTGTAAAATCTTAATGTAATGCAAAGACTTTAATTGTTTTCGTCACGTACACTGTAGAGTGCAGCTCAAACGGCCCTTTATGAAAAATGCGCAGTGGTTTTACAAGACACGGGTTTCCTATTTTCGCCAGTATTGTTGATTGAGAAATCCGTCCGAATGAAAATGGGCCTCACCGATGAGCCATCAAATTGATACCCATCAATCAATTGCGTACACTGATGTAAACCAGTATTTAAAATTCAATCATGTCTTTTCTTTCAGTCTTGTTTTGCAAATTAAGCTTCTGAAGTGTGATATGAGAAGAGTTTATTGCAAAAGCAGAGAAATCAGTTTTGTTTATTGTTTTCACACCGAGATGGCACTATTTTAATCCTTTGCTTTAAAATATTTATCAATTTATATTTATTGTCCTGTTAAGGATCATTCCCTGTAATCTTCTAGCCCATTTCATTTAGAAACTACTCTGTATAACCACCATTTGGTACGATCACTTAAAGAAATTGGTACCTTCCCATGTGAATCTCCACGGGAACGAAATGGCCGATATCCTTGCTAACATCTCCCTCTTCCATACTTACTTTTTTTGGAATTATACTCTCTGGAAAAATCAAAGATCTCGGAGGAGTGGAAAACACCCCATAACTGGTACAAGTGTTCAAAACCGGGTTTGTCCCTTGACCTCCCGTTTGACAGACGTACCCGGACTGTTCCATCAAGGCTTGCTAGCGGTCACATCAAGTGTCTCACTTTCAACGAGGGCAGGAAAACCACCTGCACCAAAATCATCTCCTGAGCACCTCTTGGATTGCATGGGGCTCTCTAAGGAGGAGGATCTCTTTAGCAATCCTCTCCTAGTCTTCCTTTTAGTCAACGAACTCGTGGACTCCATCAGACAGTGAGGATTAGCAACAACAACAACACTTAAAGAAATGACATTCATTAAAAACAGTGTATTTTATTCTATATCTTTCGTCAATGGATGTCAGTCGCTGCCTTTGTTTATGTTAGATCAAGAAAACTGGTTACCGACGAACCGCCATTTTACTTTATTTTTCGAAAACTAACTAGATACAATCCAAACACATTTCATTACTTTGTTAAAAATACTATCTCGTGCAACAACGTTTCAAAAAGCCGTTTGTTATCCCGTGGATGGTATCTAGCACAATAAACACATGTAAACGCATTGTTAATTCAGAAACCTTATACCTCCCCTCCCCCCCTCCCCTAAAGTTTAGATTAAATCATAATTTAAAGTAACCAAACCATATACACCATGAATACCCACAAAATATTGAAAAGAGAAAATTATATGAAAAGAAAGTTAAACAAATTGAATAACAACATCAAATGGAACAGCACAATTAGTGTTGTTGTTGTTGCTAATCCTCACTGTCTGACGGAGTCCACGAGTTCGTTGACTAAAAGGAAGACTAGGAGAGGATTGCTAAAGAGATCCTCCTTAGAGAGTCCCATGCAATCCAAGAGGTGCTCAGGAGAGACCTGACGATTTTGGTGCAGGTGGCGAAGGTTTTCCTGTCCTCGTTGAAAGTGAGGCACTTGATGTGTCCGCTAGCAAGCCTTGATAGAAAAGTCCGTCTGTCGCACGGGAGGTCAAGGGACAATTAGTTAATCTTGAAAGTCATTACATGAGATAGTGTCTCTAGTTCACAGTCTCGATAGGGTGCTCAACTTCTGGTCTTTGACATAGGTTATCTGAAGGTTAAAACGTTGAAGAGCTAATGCCCAACGTTGGAGTCTAGGGCTTTGAGGAACCGAGTCTGACAGGAATACAAGTGGATTACGGTCAGTCATTAGGAATACCTCCACTCCGAACAGTATTGTTTCAAATCGCTTTAGAGACCAGATGATTGCAAAAGCCTCTCGTTCAAAGGTGGACCATTTCCTTTGAGCTTCATTAAGCTTTTGGCTAACAAATTCTGTAGGATGGAGATTACCTTCTGCATCAGACTGGCTTAAACAGCTCCCTACCGCATACTGCGAGGCATCAGTGTAGTATAAATAGAAAGGCTTACAAATATCCGGCACCTTCAATTGAGATGCTGCACACAATGACTCCTTTAATTGGCGAAAAGCAGTGTCTGCAATTTTATTCCACTGTGTAGCCCATTGGAACTCGGTTTTTAGTAAGTTCTGTTAACGGCAGTGCAATGGCTGCAAAATCGGGTATATATTGCCTATAATAGTTGCAAAGCCCTAACGCGTTTCGTAGATGTTTCTTTGTCTAGAGTGTTTGCAAACTGCTTACCCTTTGGATCCTTTCAGGATCTGGACCATGCTTACCAGACCCTACTAAATGTCTCAAATATTTCACTTGAGACTTTGCAAAGCTGCACTTTATTAAGTTGACCGAAAAGTGTAAGTTATTTATCCTTCTGAAAATTAGTTTTAGATTTCCAATATGTTCCTCCCAGCTATCCGGAAATATTTCCAGGTCATCTATGCAGGCACATGAAAAGTCAGATTAATCTTGTATAGCCTCTGATATCGCTCCTTGATATGCGGCGGTCGCATTTCTGAGACCGAATGGCATTACTTTCCAACGGTAATGGCCTATGTGTGTTCTGAAAGCTCCTTCCTGTCTTGATCCATTGGTATTACCCAGTAACCCTTCAGCATATCTAAAAGTATTATGAAATTTTTCTTGCCCACCGTTAGAATTGTTAACTCATCTATATTTTGTATTTGATAGGAGCCTGGAATCGACACACTGTTCAAACTTCGAAAATCAATGCATAATCTCAGGGACGCGCCCCTTTTGGATGTGCAATCTCACTTTGTGTAGCTTCAATGAGATCTAACTTCAATAATTCCTTGATTTGCTCATCAACTTTCTGCTTTAACGCTTCTGAAACTCGGTAACCACTTGGGTTTGATAGCTTCTTTATAACCCTTAATCCAAATAGTATGCTTTCCTACTTTAGCTCTCCGAATCTCAGCAGAAAATAATTCTTCATTTTCCACAATTAATCTAATCAGTTCACTTCGTTGCTCTTCTACCAAATGATTCAACTCCACTTCCTTTAGATAATTGTTTTTGTTGATTTCCATAAATATGAAGGTTTCATACAGTTCTCCAAACACAATCCCCACTATCTAACTACATATTCCCAGTGCTAGAAGACGCGGGTTTGAACCTGCTTTTCAAGAAAATCCCTACTTCTAAAACCACTGAAATCCTACTTTAAAAGTCAATCCACATAAGAACTACTAATGAAAAATGACATTTAAATGTAGTGACAAAAATTGATTTAATTTTACATTTGAAAACTTTAAAACTATTTATGGTGTATATATATCATATTATAAAAATGTATTGTACTACTTAGTAAAAAATACTTATATCTTTATACAAACAAATACAGTTACATTTGGTCAACTTATAATTTTGGAGGAACTTTCTTTTAAGTTAAATTTCTATTCTTGTTTCATATAAAGACAAGCTATTTAAAAAAACAACAACTTTAGAATTCTCTATTTATTTAATTTCATGAAAGTATGCACATTTATAATTATTATTTAAATCTAAATTAACAGTTTTGTATATAGCATAGCATTACTATTACTTCACTTTATTTCTTACTTCCAAGTAAAAAAAACTAAATCGCCGAATATTCATTAAAAACTCTCGGTTAATGTGAGTATATATATTTTTACTAGTTAAACTTTTTATTATAAGTTAAGAAATTATAAAATTTATCATTGGGGACACGGGGGGGGGGGGGGGGGGTCAAATTTTAGGCGTCCGTCCACTTTCTTTTCCACCACTTCTACCACTGCAGTTTCCCTGAGTTTATTGGCATATAGAAGTTAATCTCTGGCATTCTCACGTAATACGAGTCTGTATAGTTCCTCTTCACAATTTCAATTGGACCAGTTCATCTAGCGTATAATTCACCAGCCTCAAATCTTCTTTCTTGCTTCCTTTTTAATGGCAAATATTTCTGTCGAAATCCTAGACTTATTATTATCAATAGACTGCGCGTTCCCACTTCAATCATACAACGAGAATGAAACCAAAATGAATCACATGAGTAGGGACTTTTTGAGAGCACGGTTGCAGATTTGGCGGGTTTCTCCTCACTCAGGCGATAAAGGATAATAAAATTATTAGATAAAGGATTAGTTTTACGACATAGTTGTCTTGTATGTTGAATTGTTGGTTGCTAGACCGCATGTTTAGAGTAACCTCGTGTAACCAAATTAAAAACCACGTGACTGATAGACGAAGGAGAACGATCTTTATCGCCTGAGTGAGGAGAAATCTGCAACCCTGCTCCCAAAAAGTCCCTACTCATGTGATTCATTTTGGTTTCATTCTCGTTGTATAATTGAAGTGGGAACGCGCAGTCTATTGATAATAATAAGTCGATGGTCGAAATCACCGCCTTCGTTTATGTTAGACAAAGTATCAAGAAAAACACACCCGGTTATCGCCATTTCACTTTATTCCTCGAAACCTAACAATCAAAACACATTTCTTTACTTTTTTTAAAAATACTACCTCGTGCAACAAATGTTAAACAAATTATAAAAGCCATTGCTTATCCCTTATCGATCAACAGATGTAAACGCGTAAATAATTCCTTGTATATGCAGTAGCTCTACCTGCAATAATCTTTGGTTAAAATTAAATGAAAATAATTTGTCCATTTTCGTAGCAAATTTCAAGTAGAAAGTAGTTTCTAAATGCATTGTATGATAGACTTCCTCTTAACTCTCTTGTCACCGTTCCGGCCCAGTCGGCTGAGTTCCATTCCGGCCGTGTCTCTTCACTCATAGTTCTTACCCCCCCCCCCCCCCTTCTTGACTGAACCTTGGAGGTCCGATACCATTAGTGGCACACTACAATTCGACAGATGACTCTCTCCACAGCGGGGGGGGGGGGGGGGCGATTTTTATGACTCTCGTCACAGCAGGAGGGTAACCGGTGAAAATCCGAAACACAAACACTTTGTACTGTTAAAGAAAAGAAAAACTCCTTGAGGATATACGAGTTGTCAACCTCTGCCTGGAAACCAGACAGTGAAGAGAGATAAATCACCCTTTAGTTTAGCAGGGGTCTATTCCCTGTTTCTCTAGTTACCCCACTTGGAGGGGTGAAAATTGTTTGTCTTCTCGGGCGGAAACCCGGTCCCTAAAGGATATTCCAGAAAATTGCAATGGGAATTAAAGAGTTACCCTAATAGCACACATCCTCCCAGGGAGGTCCCTAGGATGTCCCCAGTCATCCCCGGGACTACGAATGACTTCCCAGGGACCTCCCTTGGAGGATGTGTGCTATTAGGGGCATTAGCCTGAAGCATATCCCACCTTGTCCTTGACAGTCTCGTCTGCTCCTGCCATGAGAAGGATTCGGTAGTATGTTCCTCCGTCTCGCATCACTGCAGCGTAGTGGAGAGGAGTGCGGCCTTCCTGGAGGAGTGAAAAAAAGGGGAACAAAGGATTTAAAATTAATAAGAGATTTCAAAAATACATTTATTTTCGTCCGTATTGGAAAAAAAGCTTTCGTTAAGGCGACCAAATACAGTTTATATTTTTGCATTGGAAATGGAATTATAAGAAAAATGTATATTAGTTTGACTGAAAGAATTTTGGAAGTGTCCACATACAAAGGGTGAAGGAAACGGGAATGATTAACTTAAAAAATAACGATTGCAAGAATTAAATATTAGAAAACAAGATGCAAAAAAAAAAAAAAAAAAAAAAAAAAAAAAAAAAAAAATGCATATTGCTTATTTAAAACTCTTTAAAAATATTATTCAAATATTGTACGACGAAATTTACTTAAATACCAGAATGTATATATTTGAATATTGAACATTTATATTCAATATATTATTCAAATATTTTACCACGATATTTACTTATATACCAGAATTTTACTTATACTACCTAATTACTTAAAACACAGAAGTTTACTTATACCTCTTAAAAAATATTTTTTAAATATTTTACCACGAAACTTACTTTAATACCAGAATCTAACACATATTATTAAAAATTATTATTCAAATATTTTACCACGGCATTTCACAACAAATTTTAAAGCAAAAATACTCACAGAAAAGAATTTTTTCCATAAGTTCTATAAATATAAATCTGCTATATTTTTCATTGTTCAATGTTCTGTTAATCTTCACTATTCTTTTAGGACAATAATAATTCTTTATTACAGTATCTGCATAATATTTTACTTCTAGTTTGATTAAGTTTAAGAAATCCATAAAGGTATTTACTGATTATTATAAATGTTTTACTAATTTGTCGACAAATTGGTTTCTTAATGACAAATGCTCTACGGATTCTTGCAATGTGTTTATGAGCATTAGGAAGAAACATTTTCTACCGAAATATAGAAAAATGTGTCTTTCAAAATAAATTTCAACAACACCAGCTATATTTTCAACTTTTCTTTAACTATTGAATACTATAACGAAATTTAAGGTATACATATACGTTGGACATTTTTTTTTTTTTTATTTCTTATGCCAGCGTGTCAAATTTTTGAGAGAATTACAAGAGCAAAAAATGTAATGTATTTGAAGTAACAAAAAGTAAAAAAATAAAATATTTATTTAATTAATTGAATTTTAATTCACTAATTAAGGCCTAATTGCAACGATGATAAAATAATACCTAATTAATTTTGAAACAAATTTCTTACTGGAAACTAAAGACAAGGTATTGATACACGGGCCCAATCAAAATATAATGTATAACTTAAATATTTTTTAAATTTTAACATTTAACGTAAAAAATACTAGAAAAAATAAAAAAATTCCAAAAATAAAAATATTATAAAATACATAAAAAAATCTATTTTTTACCAAAATTTGTGTAAACAGGTAGAGCCCATGCTCTGAAATGTAATCTAAATTATACAGTTTAAATTTTAAAAATCAGTTAATTTAACTCTTAAGATATCACCGTTGGAGTACATTCACACAACAATGAAAAGCAGTTCTCCAGAAATTGAGTTCAAAGTTTTCGACATTTTCTTTTTTCCAATAAGTTTTAAACGTCGACCTTTACGAAATTGCGTGTAATTAAAAAAGTATTTTAACTATAAGAAAGTTATTGGTATCATTTTAAAGATAATGAATTGGAGAACATTTTAGAATGAAAAAACAAAAATGCCTCTTTGGGTCAATTTTTGCAATTCCCAACGTATATGTATACCTTAATTTTTTAAGAATTTGGTCAGATCAGCGGAAGCATCGGCCAAAGTAACCATTAAGACACCGGCTTTGACTTTTGCAATTGCATCGTTCTTCCGTACAATGTTTGTATTTCTCTCAGTTTAAGGGGGTCCGCGGTACCGAAAATAAAAAAAAACTTTATTTATGTACATTTTTATGTCAAAAATTTATTTTATGTATGAGATACTATTTATATATCTTTGAGAAAATGTTTTTTTAAATATTGCTTTTAGTTATTTAAAAAAAAAAAATTAAAAACCAAGAAAAATCCGTAATATTTGATGTTTGCGTATTTTGATATAAGTCAAGAAAAAATATTTTTTTTTCAAAGTGAAAGCTTTCTGTAATACATTATTATATAAAATTTTTTTTGTCTTCACAGAATTTTAATAGGTGAATTAAAAAAAATTAAAAAAATTCTCAAAGTTAAAATATTGAAATTTTTGCTTTTTTTTTATGTTATCTTTTACGCTAAATGTTATATTTTAAAACAGAATTAAAAAAATAAAATTCTGCGAAGGCAAAATATGTAAAACTATATAAATTAAATGCTCCAGAAATTAGAATATCCAATTGTTAATGGTTCTGGAGATATATCGATTTGAATCTGCAACATCTGTGAAAAACACTCGAAAAACGCACTTTAAGCAGACGCTTCAAGGTGTTACGCCCATTAGTGATGTTTTGTAATTTTGTGGTGCGTTCTAATCACCGGAGGAATAAGATAAAAACTCTTCAGGAATGTATGAAATATTTTTTTTAAAAAAATGTGTGATTTTTGAAGAAATTTCGGTACCCTTAATTGAGCTTATTGGATAGGCAATCACTAAGAAGAAGAGGCCACTCACGTTGTCTGGTCCGTCGAGTGCCTCCGGGAAGTTGTCTATGATGTACTTGACGATGTCCGTGTGCGAGTGCAGCACTGCGAGGTGCAGGGGACTCGCCCCCAGGTGATCTCTGCTCAGGGCGAACCTCTTCCTCGTCAGCACCGACTCCACCTCACCCAAGTTCCCCCTCACCACAGCATCGTGCACCCCGCGTATCCTCGCCTGCAAAACACACAATTTACAAATCCCCAATTTTGAAACTACTTCGTGTAGAAACTCCTTTTGATATTTGGTTACGATCAGAAAGCAATAGGAGAATACTGTTGCACAAATCGTCTGTATATAGGGTAAATAGTGACGTATTATTTTAAAATTCTATTGTAATTTATTTTATCTTCTTATTTGATTTATTAACGGCGATTATACAGGTTAGAAAAAGGTGGCAACACCTAAAGCAATCGAGAAATTTCGAAATGTTTCTTTATCGACGAATTGGCTGGAAATTTTGCGAATGTACTCGCGCGCCAAGTATAAATAAGACTGCAGAACGGGGAGAGATTGACTTCGGACTTCGATGAAAGCTCGCTTTGTTTACCTATTGGAGTGAGCTTGTATAATCGCTGTATTCGAAGTTGTTTTTGTTGAAGCTTGTGTTGAAGATTAATAGTGATTGCACTGTTGTCTGTGAATAGATTTTGTGAGTTTTCTGAAGAGAATAAATACTAGTTTTTATCTGAAAAACTGTGCCCTCATTGCCTCAGTGGAAAAATTCATAACAATATAAAATTTGAAGGCAATGACCAATATTATAGGGTAATTGAAAGTTGTGTGATGTTCCACAGCCATAGTTGTAATTAATACACGTTCTCTGTGTCTACAGGCACACATTTTTTTAGACCATTCCTTGGACGATCCAAAACTAGTAGAAATGCAAAGGAAAATGTTATATATGTCCGAATGCTATACTTCCCTATGTAGCCAATGCCGAAAACGGAGGTTCTGGAAGATTAGACGAAACTCAAACAACGATGTTAAAAAAATAAACGTAAGAAACATCACAAAACATATTTTTTTGTAACAACGTGCAAAAATTAAAACTTTATTTGATCATTTTTTAATCAGAAATCGTAGCGAAAGCACTTTTAATTAAATTCCCCGCACTAGTGTGAAAAAGCCATCGATATAGATAAACAACTGAACTGAATAGACTACTCCATTGTCAATGAAAAGAGAAAAACGCGCCGGGGATTGCGAAGCTGGTGGGAAGATTAACCAATCACAGTTCACTTTTAGAGTTCGGTGGGAATGCGAAAAACCTTGTTAAGTGTATATTTTTGTGCACATTATTACTATTCAAGGTCTACTATTGACATTTCTGCTGTGTACAACCCAAAATTTTATTTTCAATCCTCGGCAATCCGTATTTTTTATCCCACCAATGGCATCTGGCTTCATTTTCCCAGCGTTAAGCAGTCCATCCAGTTGTTTATCGATGGAAAAAGCACATTCCTGCGCAAGTGTGTTCAAATTTGATAGAGTAGTCATGGCATTGAAATGACATTTTAACAGTTTCATCGACTGGAATCGACAACATTAATTTATACATGTACTAGTTAAATACCCAATTTTAGCATGTGCAATATTTTAGCTAGCTGTGAGGCCTCGCGTTGAGGAAATCTGTCATTCGTGTATAGGACTCAGTTTTTGGCGCTTCGCTCGCAGGAAGGTTCATCGCTACGCAAAATCGAACTCGCTTCGTTCGCTAAATTAATTAAAAAGAAACTAAAGAAAAATTTAAAATTCTGTTTTCCATAAGTCCAATTAGAAGGCTAAAACTAATTATGTTGAAAATTTCAGAGCTGTAGCCCTATTAGTAGTCGTTTTGTAACATATTTATTAATTAATTAAATAAATTAATTAAAAAAGAACTAATAAAAAATTTTAACATTCTGTTTGTGATGTGTACAATTAGAAGGCCAAAACTACTTATGTTGAAAATTTCTGAGCTGTAGCCCTATTAGTAGTCTTTTGTAAAATGTTTATTAATTAATTAAAAAAATTAATTAAAAAATAACGAAACAAAAATTTAAAATTCTATTTTTTAAAAGTCCAATTAAAAGGCCAAAACTACTTATGTTGACAATTTTCAGAGCTGTAGTCCTATTAGATATCTGTTTGTAACATATTTCTTAATTAATTAAAAAAGAATTAAAATTTTAACATTCTGTTTGTGATGCATAAAATTAGAAGGCCAAAACTACTTATGCTGAAAATTCAGAGCTCTACTCCAATTTTAAGTAGGTTGATATAGATCCACAGAGCCACAGACACACAGCTTGTTTTATTATTATAGATTTAAAAAAAAAAATGCACTTATTATAAATAATGTTACATGCAACACGTGGGAAAAATTTGACTCGTGCTAATGCACTCGTTAAATATGCATTTTACCTCTTTTAAAAAAGTATTACTTTCCCAACTAGTTGCCTAAATAACTATTTTTTGCCCTATCTTAATAAAATACTTAAAATCTACACCAATGTTTCAAAACTTCCAATATACAGGGCGGTCAAAAAGAAACTAAAGCCGAAACATGGACCTCATCAGATTTCGGGTATAGTCAGGGGCGCCATAGGATTGTCCTGTGCAATCACCGTCAGTGACTTTACAGATTGGGCGGTACAGAAGTACTTTTATTTCCCCCAATTTTTTTTATATAGTAAAACCTATCTTAAAAATTAAAATAACTTAATACATTCAAAAGCCAGTCACTCCAACAGGAACTATACTAACACTATTATTGAACTATCACTTTTGTTTCAAAGATAAATTTCACATTAATTTTCAATAGTACTTTTCTTGAAATTAATTTCATAGATTTTGTTGGAAAATAGATACACTAAGATTTATATACTATCGTATTACGACTATTTTTTTTTATTTTTTATTTTTTTTATAGTGATTATTTTTTTATTTTTTATTTTAATGTTAAATATATCAATGGTTTATGGAAACCAATTTCACGCAAATTAGGCATAAATAGTAGACAGTGAAAATTTGATTTAATTAAATTAATTATTAAAATAACTATATTATTAAAATTGATTCATGAATAAAACTTGTTTAATTATTAAAATATACTATTAAATATAAATATTTAAATAAAAATGTATTACATATTAAAACTATTTAATTAAAATTACTTATTCGAAATATTTTATTATTACCAACAATAATCATCAAAAATTCATTAATGATTAGATTGAAAATTTGGGGCGCCATAAATCTAAAATCACCGGGCCGATTTTATGTCCCAGTACGCCCCTGGGTATAGTTATTCAGTGATGTGAACTCTTGTGAACGACTACAATATGGCGTTCAAGGGTTTCGCTGCTTTTCGAATGGTACCGCTTACTTTTTGCTCGCCGCTCAGCGCATTCGAAAACCCTAAAGAACGAACGCACAAAAAACTGTTAGTAAAATTTTAAAGGTCGTTCGTTTGTTGAAATACAATCATACTTCCTTACCACAAGCAAGTGCCGTAAGGGAAGTATTAATCTTCAATACTTATATGAGTGGCAACACTTTTCGACTTCATTACGGCCTTGCTTGTATATATACAGGGTGTTCGGAAACCACCGCACTTCCTTAGTACCAGTGTATTCTATAACAAAAATAAAGAGTATTTCCAATATATTGTCGGGGCCGCAAATGGAAATTTTTGGGTCTAAAAATTTTTTAAAGTTGGGACTCTTTTTAGTCAGCGCAAGGTTAAAAACCGAACTACCGACCCCAAACGTACCAATGGCAGTGAATAAAATACAAATTGCTCACGCCTTTATTATAAAAGGCCTTAAACCCCGCCCGTATCAACATTGGCGATTGATTTGACGCCAAATGTAATTTTAATTAATTATTGAATCCAAACCTATCACTGCATATTGCTATGTGATTCGAATTTCAAACTAATTGAGAGATTTTAATTTCGAAGAGGGTTTTTTAATTCGAATAATTTGAATATTAAATTCGATTTTTTTTTTAAATTTTTTTTTTGTGCCAGGCAAATTTACGGAGGCTAAAATTGAATCGTGCACAAATTTGGGAGGTAGATAGTCGTTTTCAATGACCATGCATTCTATCCTTAGATTCTATCACGTATTGGCTGTCATAAAAAGGTCGCTTTTACCCACGTTTCTATTTCGAAGGACTGACATACCACTTGACGTCCAATCGAGCTAAAACTTGACAGATAGACTCGTCGTCGATGACAAAATCTTCTATTAAGTTTCTTTCTTTAGGTGGGGATATTAGTCAATGTCACACAAGCGATGGTTATGTTCGTAGTGCTTAAATACTATAGAAACTTTCTTGGGCTCAAAATCCCTTCGACAAGTTGCAATTCTACATAAAAGTTGCATACAAAGATTTATATAGTGAAAACATTTTTTATGGGTTACTTTTATTTTTTTTAATCTTTTTATAAAGGGTATTAATATACCGTTCAATCCCATTATCTCTCTACCAAACGTTTATAACGATTGTATAACACATTGCTAAAATCATGATAAGTTGGTTGGTTTTTACGTTCAACGACCTAATTTTTTGAACTATAACACGGCTAATCAGGCCAGGACCTATAGCTAAGCGTGGATTCCAAACCCCAACGAACATCGATGCTTAACCCAGGATTCGAACCCAGAACCTTTGACATGCGAGGCAGTGGCAACAGATTGTATTAGTATTTTATTAGATTTGATTCGACATTTTATGGCTATAGATAAAGATTAAATTACGCCTGGATATAGTTTCAACAATATACAGATAAATGAACGTAGTCCAAGTGATAAGGAGGAAAAGCCTTCTGGGAGGTACTTCACAGGGATACTGTCTTTTACAATAACTAAGCTAATGAAGCGGGGACGCATAGTTTAGAGTAGATTCCGAACCACAACGAACATCGATGCTTAATTCAGAATTCGAAACCAGCACCTTTGACATGCGAGGCCAGAGTGGCAACATATTGTATTAAATTTTTTATTAGATTTGATTCGATATTTTATGGCTATAGATAAAGATTAAATTGCGCCAGGATATAGTTACAGCAAGATATAGACTATGACTAAGCTAAGGAACGTAGTGCTACGGATAAGGAGGAAAAACCTTCCGCGAGATCTTTAAAGAGGAAACTAAAACGCATTTTGTCTTGTATGGAAGGAAATAGAGAACACCCCCGTCAAAAAACACATTAACCAAAACAAAACCACAGAAAATCAAAAAGTTTAAATATATATATATATATATGTAATATATTAACACTTTAAAGATTATCCTGTCGACTCTTATGTAATATATTAATCCATTTTAATTAGGGTTATTGCAGCGTGGTCGTGGAGCCGTAGTGAAGAATGCATTTTTAACAATATAAAACATTTATTAAGATATAAACCATAAATCAAAGTTAAACCCGGAGAGAGAGAGCGTTAAAGTTACGTCTTTACAACATACTGACAGGGAATAGAATGTCCTACGTAGTAATGTCGAACAGAGAACATAGTTATCTAAAAAATCTGGCAGCGTGAGAAAAGCTGAGTTAACAATTTTATGTAATAAACATTGTAGTGAGAAGGCAAGCATATTGGCGCCAGAACGGAATACTAATTATGGGAAATGACTAACAAGACTGCTGATTCCGCAAAGATCTCACACATTAAATTGGCGTGGGAAGTTATCCTAAATAAGTTGTTGAATGAATTGATTAAAGAGGGTTTTGTGCTTTGGAAAGAGGAATTAATTTAAAATTTAACTGTCGGTTCTAAAAAAGGATTTCTATTACATATATATATATATATATATATAGTTTCCCTTTAAAAGACCTCACAGAAGGCAGTCCTCCTTACATATGGATGTCCTAAAAATGAACTGCCAACATTTTACGATGTTTCCGTGCAGTATAGTCCTCTTGTTTTGTAGCTGTTGCTAAGACATAACATAAAACCAACTAATACTTTTCCATGGTGACCCCTAACAGTAGTAAATTTAACTTGTTGGTTTATTTGATTACCTGAATTTTATTACGATCGCGTTCGAACTTATGTGCAATTTAATGGGAGTTTTCCGTATTTCCTTCCATTCAAGATGAAAATGTGTTTCAGTTTCCGTTTGAAAGACCTCCCGGAAGGCGTTCCACCTTATAGTATGGATAATCCAATAATGATTTGCCTATGTTTGATCATTCAATACAGTATAGTCCTCTTGTATCTGTTGCTAAAAAAAACCACATACAACGAATTCAGTTCAATACTTTATCGAAGCGAATATAGCGCCCTCTAACTGTAACAAATTGCAGTTTGTAGTTTATTTTATTATCTGAATTTTGTTACGATTTCGTTCTGTTTAATTTGAAGTGTGATGGAATTTTTCTATATTTATTCCCATTCAAGACGAAAATGAGTGCAACTTCCCCCTTGAAAGACCTGGAAGGCATTTTCATTAAATTTTGATATCTCTGAGTTGTTCAATGTTACACTGTCTTAATGAAGTCCAGCCCTGTTGCTAAAAAAATCAAATACAATTTATACAATTAAGTACTTTCAGAAATGATTGCAGCGCCCCATTACCGGTATCTTCTTTCAGCATTGGTCATATATTTTAAGGCGTAATAGCTATATGGAGTCATACTGCACCGAAATGTCGTTAAATCGATACCTGTGTGATGGTCGTGCCTTCCGGGATGTCTTTCAATGGAAACTGTCCTAGTTTTTTCAGTCTGTAGAGTTAAAAAATTGAGATAACTCCCTAATATAGCTAAACAATTCACACAACACTATCTGTTACGATCACTGTCGTGTATACTCATTTTAAAGAATGACTGAAAAGTGTCGGCAAGGTTTGATCGCGGGACCTTTTCCATGTTGCCCAAACATTCTACCTTTTAACAACTTATTTAATTACAGTAAGATAATTGTATTACATGTATTTATAATAATTGTTTATTATTTTATAAAAAAAATTTCTTATAGTACGAACGAAGATTATTAATTAAACAAGAACAATAAAATTCCAAATTATCTGCAATTTATTGCAACTAAATTTCCAAATATAAATTATTTCTTTTGAAAAGTTAGGGTTTCCAAATCATATGCTCACTTCAAATTCAAGCATTAAAAATTGTAAATATTTTCAAATCAACTGTTAGCCAAAAGGTGATAAAGAGAAAAAAAAAGTAAACTTAAAACTTTAATTTTTCTTGCGCTTTGGTCCACCACGCCCACTTAAATATTTTTTTTTTCCAATCAGCAAACGATTAAAATTCTAGTAACCTCTAATGATAAACGGACGAATAAAATGAGTTTCAGAATTGGATTGAAAGGATTTAATTGGTTCGAATTGATAAAACTTTGATTGCAAATATCTCAATAAATATTGATTTGCTGACCCTAGTTCAAATTACAAATATTATTCATTTTTGCACATAATTATGAAAATATATATGAAGTGCGGTGGTTTCCGAACACCCTGTATAAACGGATACTAATGAAGTACGTGGAGAGGATCGCTGAACCACGCTAGGTGGATTGAAATATGTTTCTAAAGTATGCCAGTTTGGTATGTTTAAGTTAGATTGGTCAGACTGAGCTGCATCGAATAAAAATTGTTTATACATATTGGTCTTCTACTTCATAATTGAACACTGCGAATAATCCTCTACAAGCCAACAAAAACAGCCAGAGCCAACAAAAACACGGCGCAAGGAAGAACTTTGCAAATTGACAGAGAGACCAATCACTGATGCCAACACAAATTGGACAAAAGAAAACTTTTATTTGGATTAGACATTTTCCACGTGGCTGCCATCGCAGGCAATTTTATCGGTTTTCTACGCTGAATATCTAGCGCGCGTAACGTTTTGTGATATACGCATTGTTCCAAAGCAATTTGGTTGGTTGGTTGTTTTCAGATTATCTGGCGCCGTCAGCAACACGAGGGCTATAATGCGCCGAAACATTCGTCATTAGACAAGCCAACATACATTTACAAACACCCATGCCTAACACGGGACTCGGAACCTCGCGGTCTAGAAGCTAGCACGCTAACCACTATACCGTTTGGTCGGCCCAAAGCAATTTGGGGTTTTTCTTATGCGCTGAGCATTTTGCGATGGGACTTAAGTGGCATTCGAAAATGTCGAGTTTCTGTACCTGTAACCGCCATTTTGTTGCCATTCACAGAATCTAGAGCTCATTCCATCGATATAGATAAACAACTGGATAGACTGCTCCATTGTCAATGAAGAGAGAAAAACGCGCCGGGGATTGCGAAGCTGGTGGGAAGATTAACCAATCACAGTTCACATTTACAGTTGGAAGGGAATGCGAAAAACCTTGTAAAGTGTAAGAGTATATATTTTTGTGCACATTATTACTATTCAAGGTCTACTATTGACATTTCTGCTGCGTATAACCCAACATTTTATTTTCAATCCTCGGCAATCCGTACTTTTTATCCCACCAATTGCATCTGGCAACGGCTTCATTTTCCCCAGCGTTAAGCAGTCTATCCAGTTGTTTATCGATGGCTCATTCCTCTGACTACATGAAATCTCATCTCGATCTGTTGAACAGGAACGGCCGCTAGAGGTCAATATATCAGCAAAGTTTCCTTACGACCACCCTGAATTTTAACCATCGATATAGATAAACAACTGGATAGACTTCTTAAACCTAGGAAAATGAAGCCATTGCCAGATACCGTTGGTGGGATAAAAAATACTGATTGCCGATGATTGAAAATAAAATTTCGTGTTGTACACAGCAGAAATGTCAATAGTAATAATGTGCACAAAAATATATACTCTTACACTTTACAAGGTTTTTCGCATTCCCTTCCAACTGTAAATGTGAACTGTGATTGGTTAATCTTCCCACCAGCTTCGCAATCCCCGGCGCGTTTTTCTCTTTTCATTGACAATGGAGCAGTCTATCCAGTTGTTTATCTATATCGATGATTTTAACCCGAATTGGTGAGATCCAACATCTGTCCGGTTGAGTAAAATGTCTCACCATGTAGGTGGGCACGAGGTCGAGGAATTCCTGCACCTGTCTGTCGTCCGAGGACCTTCCGACCAGTCGTTCGCCTTGACCAGCGATGACCACGTGCTCCAGGCGAAGAAGGTCACGGTCGCGGATCCACACGTCTATCAGCTCGTTCAGCCGATCGCCTGAAAAGTAAGAAGATAACACACTCATTAAAGGGCACACTTTGTGTTGTTGTTTCTAATCCTCACTGACTGACGGAGTCGGACAAGATCCACGAGTTCGTTGACTAAAAGGAAGACTAGGAGAGGATTGCTAAAGAGATCCTCCTTAGAGAGTCCCATGCAATCCAAGAGGTGCTCAGGAGATGATTTTGGCACTTGGTGCAGGTGGTTTTTTCTGCCCTCGTTGAAAGTGATGTGACCGCTAGCAAGCCTTCATAGAACAGTCCGTCTGTCACACGGGAGGTCAAGGGACAGGGTCTAGGACGAAATCCCGAAAGCCGAAATCCCGACAAGCCACAATCCCATTCATTGACGAAAGATATAGAATAAAATACACTGTTTTTAATGAATGTCATTTCTTTAAGTGTTGTTGTTGTTGCTAATCCTCACTGTCTGACGGAGTCCACGAGTTCATTGACTAAAAGGAAGACTAGGAGAGGATTGCTAAAGAGATCCTCAGTAGAGAGTCCCATGCAATCCAAGAGGTGCTCAGGAGATGATTTGGGTGCAGGTGGTTTTCCTGCCCTCGTTGAAAGTGATGTGACCGCTAGCAAGCCTTCATAGAACAGTCCGTCTGTCACACGGGAGGTCAAGGGACAGGGTCTAGGACGAAATCCCGAAAGCCGAAATCCCGACAAGCCACAATCCCATTCATTGACGAAAGATATAGAATAAAATACACTGTTTTTAATGAATGTCATTTCTTTAAGTGTTGTTGTTGCTAATCCTCACTGTCTGACGGAGTCCACGAGTTCGTTGACTAAAAGGAAGACTAGGAGAGGATTGCTAAAGAGATCCTCAGTAGAGAGTCCCATGCAATCCAAGAGGTGCTCAGGAGATGATTTGGGTGCAGGTGGTTTTCCTGCCCTCGTTGAAAGTGATGTGACCGCTAGCAAGCCTTCATAGAACAGTCCGTCTGTCACACGGGAGGTCAAGGGACAGGGTCTAGGACGAAATCCCGAAAGCCGAAATCCCGACAAGCCACAATCCCATTCATTGACGAAAGATATAGAATAAAATACACTGTTTTTAATGAATGTCATTTCTTTAAGTGTTGTTGTTGTTGCTAATCCTCACTGTCTGACGGAGTCCACGAGTTCATTGACTAAAAGGAAGACTAGGAGAGGATTGCTAAAGAGATCCTCAGTAGAGAGTCCCATGCAATCCAAGAGGTGCTCAGGAGATGATTTGGGTGCAGGTGGTTTTCCTGCCCTCGTTGAAAGTGATGTGACCGCTAGCAAGCCTTCATAGAACAGTCCGTCTGTCACACGGGAGGTCAAGGGACAGGGTCTAGGACGAAATCCCGAAAGCCGAAATCCCGACAAGCCACAATCCCATTCATTGACGAAAGATATAGAATAAAATACACTGTTTTTAATGAATGTCATTTCTTTAAGTGTTGTTGTTGCTAATCCTCACTGTCTGACGGAGTCCACGAGTTCGTTGACTAAAAGGAAGACTAGGAGAGGATTGCTAAAGAGATCCTCAGTAGAGAGTCCCATGCAATCCAAGAGGTGCTCAGGAGATGATTTGGGTGCAGGTGGTTTTCCTGCCCTCGTTGAAAGTGATGTGACCGCTAGCAAGCCTTCATAGAACAGTCCGTCTGTCACACGGGAGGTCAAGGGACAGGGTCTAGGACGAAATCCCGAAAGCCGAAATCCCGACAAGCCACAATCCCATTCATTGACGAAAGATATAGAATAAAATACACTGTTTTTAATGAATGTCATTTCTTTAAGTGTTGTTGTTGTTGCTAATCCTCACTGTCTGACGGAGTCCACGAGTTCATTGACTAAAAGGAAGACTAGGAGAGGATTGCTAAAGAGATCCTCAGTAGAGAGTCCCATGCAATCCAAGAGGTGCTCAGGAGATGATTTGGGTGCAGGTGGTTTTCCTGCCCTCGTTGAAAGTGATGTGACCGCTAGCAAGCCTTCATAGAACAGTCCGTCTGTCACACGGGAGGTCAAGGGACAGGGTCTAGGACGAAATCCCGAAAGCCGAAATCCCGACAAGCCACAATCCCATTCATTGACGAAAGATATAGAATAAAATACACTGTTTTTAATGAATGTCATTTCTTTAAGTGTTGTTGTTGCTAATCCTCACTGTCTGACGGAGTCCACGAGTTCATTGACTAAAAGGAAGACTAGGAGAGGATTGCTAAAGAGATCCTCAGTAGAGAGTCCCATGCAATCCAAGAGGTGCTCAGGAGATGATTTGGGTGCAGGTGGTTTTCCTGCCCTCGTTGAAAGTGATGTGACCGCTAGCAAGCCTTCATAGAACAGTCCGTCTGTCACACGGGAGGTCAAGGGACAGGGTCTAGGACGAAATCCCGAAAGCCGAAATCCCGACAAGCCACAATCCCATTCATTGACGAAAGATATAGAATAAAATACACTGTTTTTAATGAATGTCATTTCTTTAAGTGTTGTTGTTGCTAATCCTCACTGTCTGACGGAGTCCACGAGTTCATTGACTAAAAGGAAGACTAGGAGAGGATTGCTAAAGAGATCCTCAGTAGAGAGTCCCATGCAATCCAAGAGGTGCTCAGGAGATGATTTGGGTGCAGGTGGTTTTCCTGCCCTCGTTGAAAGTGATGTGACCGCTAGCAAGCCTTCATAGAACAGTCCGTCTGTCACACGGGAGGTCAAGGGACAGGGTCTAGGACGAAATCCCGAAAGCCGAAATCCCGACAAGCCACAATCCCATTCATTGACGAAAGATATAGAATAAAATACACTGTTTTTAATGAATGTCATTTCTTTAAGTGTTGTTGTTGTTGCTAATCCTCACTGTCTGACGGAGTCCACGAGTTCGTTGACTAAAAGGAAGACTAGGAGAGGATTGCTAAAGAGATCCTCAGTAGAGAGTCCCATGCAATCCAAGAGGTGCTCAGGAGATGATTTGGGTGCAGGTGGTTTTCCTGCCCTCGTTGAAAGTGATGTGACCGCTAGCAAGCCTTCATAGAACAGTCCGTCTGTCACACGGGAGGTCAAGGGACAGGGTCTAGGACGAAATCCCGAAAGCCGAAATCCCGACAAGCCACAATCCCATTCATTGACGAAAGATATAGAATAAAATACACTGTTTTTAATGAATGTCATTTCTTTAAGTGTTGTTGTTGTTGCTAATCCTCACTGTCTGACGGAGTCCACGAGTTCATTGACTAAAAGGAAGACTAGGAGAGGATTGCTAAAGAGATCCTCAGTAGAGAGTCCCATGCAATCCAAGAGGTGCTCAGGAGATGATTTGGGTGCAGGTGGTTTTCCTGCCCTCGTTGAAAGTGATGTGACCGCTAGCAAGCCTTCATAGAACAGTCCGTCTGTCACACGGGAGGTCAAGGGACAGGGTCTAGGACGAAATCCCGAAAGCCGAAATCCCGACAAGCCACAATCCCATTCATTGACGAAAGATATAGAATAAAATACACTGTTTTTAATGAATGTCATTTCTTTAAGTGTTGTTGTTGTTGCTAATCCTCACTGTCTGACGGAGTCCACGAGTTCATTGACTAAAAGGAAGACTAGGAGAGGATTGCTAAAGAGATCCTCAGTAGAGAGTCCCATGCAATCCAAGAGGTGCTCAGGAGATGATTTGGGTGCAGGTGGTTTTCCTGCCCTCGTTGAAAGTGATGTGACCGCTAGCAAGCCTTCATAGAACAGTCCGTCTGTCACACGGGAGGTCAAGGGACAGGGTCTAGGACGAAATCCCGAAAGCCGAAATCCCGACAAGCCACAATCCCATTCATTGACGAAAGATATAGAATAAAATACACTGTTTTTAATGAATGTCATTTCTTTAAGTGTTGTTGTTGCTAATCCTCACTGTCTGACGGAGTCCACGAGTTCATTGACTAAAAGGAAGACTAGGAGAGGATTGCTAAAGAGATCCTCCTTAGAGAGTCCCATGCAATCCAAGAGGTGCTCAGGAGATGATTTTGGTGCAGGTGGTTTTCCTGCCCTCGTTGAAAGTGAGGTACTTGATGTGACCGCTAGCAAGCCTTGATAGAACAGTCCGTCTGCCACACGGGAGAGACAAACCCGGTTTTGAGCCCTTGTACCAGTTATGGGGTGTTTTCCACTCCTCGCACACTTTGTAATTTATACATATTCCATTGTAGCATGCGATCGATAGTTCGAGTCTCACCGGGACCAACAATAGTTCATTTATTTTCTGTTCTAGAAGGCCTTCTCTATGCATTTCCGGTACGATTTGATAACAAGCTAAGTGTTGTGAGTTCTCTCGGGTGGGAACCTGGTCCCTAAAGGATATTCCAGAAAACAGCATTGGGAACTAAAGAGTTGATATATCTCTTTAGTTCCCAATGCTGTTTTCTGGAATATCCTTTAGGGACCGGGTTCCCACCCGAAAAGAAAAACCATTTTTACCCCTCCAAGTGCGGCATTTAGAGAGAAGGGCAATAGACCCCCTGCTAAGCTAAGGGTAATTTATCTCTCTTCGCTATCTGGTTTCCAGATAGAGATTGACAACTAGTAAATCCTCAAGGCGTTTTGTTTGTTTTCTTTAGTAGTACAAAGTATTTGCGTTTTGGACATGAAGGTGTGAAAAGAAAGGCTTCCAAAGATAAGAATGAAAACCACCTGTTATACCCCTCCTAGTGTGGCGACAGTCGCAAGAATACCTCAGCCCCTCTTCCCCCTCCCGCTGTGAAAAGGGTTCTCTGTCCCATTGTAGTGAGCCGTTAATGGTATCGGACCTCCAAGGTTCACCCAAGAAGGGGGGGGGGGGGGGTAGGAGTTGTGAGTGAAAAGACACGGCCGGAATGGAACTCAGCCGGCTGGGCCGGTACGGGAATTAAAGAGATAAAGGATTTAAAAATTGACCAACCTGAACTGCTAACTGGAGCATCTGCTTGAGGGGTCTCACTCTTGGCAGGTTCATTCGCTTCTTTCAACTTTTGTTCTTTGGATTCTTCCTCGGGGTTGTCAGGAACGGACTCCTCCTCTTTCTTCTTCTCCTCCTCCGGTTCCTCCGGAGTGTCCTCCTTCGTTTCCGGATCATCCTCCGGAAAATCGGGAGATTCTTCTTCTTCTGCAGCATCTTCTTCGGCATCAGCTGCTGTACTTGGATGTTCGGAATTCTGGGAGGAAGCAAAACAGCATTTTGAGGCAGTGCATTTTTGGTAACGAAAAACTGGGTAGTTAACCCTTGGTTAGGCGCTTTTGTCTCGTGGTTATTGGCGTGGGGGACATATGTCCTCCAAATTCAAAATGTCATGCATACTATTGAGGTGTATGTATACCCTAGAACATTTTTTTTTTTTAATTCTGAATTTAAAAATCCAATTATTTTTTACATTAGTTAGAAAGTATATGATTAAAACAATTTCATAAAAAAAAATTTCAAGTTTCGGCAATTGTTAATTTGTTAATTAAGCTTTAATTAGATAATTAGTGCCTTTTTCAAACAATGATATATCACATTCTAATTTGCTTAGACACGCAATTCTACTTGGAAACGATTCGAAATATTATTCTTAATGTTTTGAAACTCAATTAAGTCTCTTATGTAGAAGAGTTTTTGTTTTACAATTTATTTTGTGTAAAAACATGAAAAAAATTAATATTTTCAAAGAATTCTAAGATTTAAAAATCCCTAAAAAATCAATTTCTCAACCGATATTATATAATTGAGTTTCAAAACATCTAGCATATTATGTAGATTTCTGTGATATAAAAAAATTATAATTGAACATTTTGTTGTTGAATTATCGTTGCTTGAATAAAGCGTGACATAATCAAAATACAGTTCGTCAGAAAACAGGTTTAAAGTTTTAAAAATGTGGTATCTAACAGGGGAAGTACCTACCTATAATTGATTGTAACTTAAAAACTATTAAAGATATTTTCAAACGTTTAGTATTGTTTGAAAGCTAAAGTATCAGAAAATATTGTGATATAATAATAACAACAAAAAAAAATGAATATTCTTATCGATTTTCGTGAATTGTAGGGTATACGTACACCTTAAATTCGTGACAAAATATCAAAGTGGGTATTTTAATTAGAAACACAACATTATTGAACGGAATAAAGTAAAAATTAAAAAAATATGTTAAAATAACTTGGAAAAACTGTAAGAAGGCTTTGATCATGGGCTGTCATCGTTTGAGAAATTGATTGTGGTGGTGGTGGGGGGGTCAACCGCGCGACTGATCAAGGGTTAACAATGTATGTAGATGATCAATCCGCAGAAGCCGACCAAATGGTATAGTGGTTAGCGTGCTGGCTTCTAGACCGCGAGGTTCCGAGTCCCGTGTTAGGCATGGGTGTTTGTAAATGTATGTTGGCTTGTCTAATGACGAATGTTTCGGCGCCCCTCGTGTTGCTGACGGAGCCAGATAATCTGAAAACAACCAATCCTCTGGACAGGCACTGGTTCCGAGGGTAAAATCTAAATCTAAATTGGAGTTCAAATATTAATTTCCTTTTGACTTGAAACTATTTCTTATCCAATTGTATCATTAAGATTTTTTATATAGAAAATAATTTAAATTGGAAATGCCAATATTGTTACTAATATCTATATATAATCTATATTTTTAATATTTTCTCATATGTTCAATTGCCGACCAAATGGTATAGTGGTTAGCGTGCTAGCTTCTAGACCGCGAGGTTCCGAGTCCCGTGTTAGGCATGGGTGTTTGTAAATGTATGTTGGCTTGTCTAATGACGAATGTTTCGGCGGCCCTCGTGTTGCTGACGGAGCCAGATAATCTGAAAACAACCAATCCTCTGGACAGGCACTGGTTCCGAGGGTAAAATCTAAATCTAAATTGGAGTTCAAATATTAATTTCCTTTTGACTTGAAACTATTTCTTATCCAATTGTATCATTAAGATTTTTTATATAGAAAATAATTTAAATTGGAAATGCCAATATTGTTACTAATATCTATATATAATCTATATTTTTAATATTTTCTCATATGTTCAATTGCCGACCAAATGGTATAGTGGTTAGCGTGCTAGCTTCTAGACCGCGAGGTTCCGAGTCCCGTGTTAGGCATGGGTGTTTGTAAATGTATGTTGGCTTGTCTAATGACGAATGTTTCGGCGGCCCTCGTGTTGCTGACGGAGCCAGATAATCTGAAAACAACCAATCCTCTGGACAGGCACTGGTTCCGAGGGTAAAATCTAAATCTAAATTGGAGTTCAAATATTAATTTCCTTTTGACTTGAAACTATTTCTTATCCAATTGTATCATTAAGATTTTTTATATAGAAAATAATTTAAATTGGAAATGCCAATATTGTTACTAATATCTATATATAATCTATATTTTTAATATTTTCTCATATGTTCAATTGCCGACCAAATGGTATAGTGGTTAGCGTGCTAGCTTCTAGACCGCGAGGTTCCGAGTCCCGTGTTAGGCATGGGTGTTTGTAAATGTATGTTGGCTTGTCTAATGACGAATGTTTCAGCGCATTAGAGCCCTCGTGTTGCTGAAGGCACCAGATAATCTGAAAACAACCAACCAATCCGCAGAAAAATCCTTCAGCGTACTTTTTGTGGCCCTTTGCATATTTTTGAAATTTTAACTGTCAATTTTTTTTTTTGAATAAGTCAAATGTGGGATTGTATGCGTACAATAATCAGTATTGGAGTTTGACTTAGTAAAAGTTTTAAAATTTAAATTAAACGGATCTTCAAAAACAAGTAAAATAAGCAAACGCAATTAAATATAAATAATCGGGCCAATGTACAGAACACCCTTAAATCCAAGCCAATTACAAAGTTTCCTTTTTTTCTTTGAGTTTCATAAAACAGCGATGCATTAGTACAACATCCGCATACATCTCACACAATGCCTTTCTTGCCAAAAAATAAAAAGTAGACGCATGACACATTCTCTTTCACGCAAATGTTGAATTGACTGAACTCCATAATGAATTGATGAGTTTGTGGCGACATCAAATAACAGATAAAACTTCTGTGCATGGGAGTACTCTTTTGCACAGCGGTAAAGCATCTGTCTCGAGACACAATGGTCCCTGGATCGAGGCCCGTCACCCGTGAAAGCTAGTTTACGCTTTAGATTCACGAGCAATTATATTTTATTTATTTTACTAAAAAATTTTTTAAATTTATTATTAAAAAAACTGACAACAGGAAAGAGTTTTATCAATGATCGGTTAAATGCTATTTCAGCGCGATTGGATGACGGAAAATTGGTTTATTAGTATTCCGTTAAAGCGATCTTTTAGTGTCAGCCCCCAAAACTTCATAAAATGGATAATAAAAATAAAAAAAAGAGATCGCCACGAAAAATAAATGAATAAGCACCATTCAGATATAATATCTAATAGTCCGAGAGGCGACTGCAATTTTTGGACCCCATCGAACATCATTCTGAATTTCTTATAGAAAATGGAGAAAAGTTAATAGATTACGAATCCACTGGTTTGCCAAGGCAAAAATGGCCGAAACTGATCAAAAATCGACTTGGAATGAGTTGAACTAAAATCCGATTGCCAAATACGTCATAACTTGCCACAAATAGAACAAACTTATTCGTCTGGCAACCCACTTAATTTTGATTTCAATGAGAGAAAGCGCAAACGATTTCTGATCTTTGGCTCGGAAAACTCGTATCTTTTAAAAGTAAGCCAAATTGGCGACATCAGTTACGTCATCAGTGACGTAATGTTTATTGCCAACTTGGCTCCCTTTTAATAGATGCAAGATCGTCGCCAGATATCTGAATCGTCTGCAACCTTCTTAATTGATAATTAAAAAAAAAGCTCCTTATTTGGCAAGTTATGGCGCATTTGGCAATTGGATTTAGTTCAACTTATTAAAAGTCGATTTTTGATCAGTTTCGGCCATTTTTGCCACGGCAGACCAGTGGATTCGTAATCTACTCGCTTTTCTCCATTTTCTATAAAAAATTCAGAATGATGTTCGACGGGGTCCTAAAATTGCAGTCGCCTCTCAGTCTATAATGTTTTACTTCTGTTTCCTTCTGTTCTTTTTCCTCGACTTCTTCTTCAGGGGGTGGAGTCTTCTCTTTTAGTTCCTCCTCTTCTGGTGTCGGGGAGATCTTCTCGGCAGACGTGTCATTGTCAGGTGTCGTGGACATGGGAGAGATCTGTGGCTTCTGACTCGGTTTGGTCGAAGAGGTCATGTAGAACTCGGCAGACCTACCCTTCTACAACATACAATAGCCTTTAGTCACTGGCGAAACTTCGCTTTTTTAATGTATTCTTACACAAATTACCAGTTTAGAATTGTAAATAGTAACGTATTAATAGGTTTTAATATTTTTTTATTTTTTTATTTTCAATTTAAAAATTAGACCTTTGCAACTTCAAAAGTACATTATTTGTTAAACTGTTTCCAATAAAAAAAAAATGTTTTAAAATTTCTTCAATTTTAATAATTAATTAACATTTAATCAACTAATTAGGCTAATTTCGAACGGTAATGACTAAACTTCTCATTCACCCACAGATACAATTTTGGTGTTCAATAATGCGGAATACCCTGCTCTATGTTTTGACCCTATTAACAGAATTTTACAGTGTGTATATTTTGTGATATCTCGCTTTAACTGAATCTATTAGAAAAATCCAAGTTTTTCTTATACAGAATCTTATCTTTAAATTCAATTAAAAAAATACTTATTTACAAATCACTTAGTATTTCTTGTCAAAACATTCAACAATGTATGCAGATTATATAGCAAAAAGCAAATTTCAAAAAATATTATTTAAACTGGAGTTATTACTGTTTGAATGAAATGCAAAATAGAAAAAACTATAATCTGAGAATAACTTTTAAAAAAGTAATTTTTATATAAAAAACTACTATTATTATACTAATTATGATATATTTCCTTTTTAGTATGCTCCTCCATCATAGGGTTTCCTTCTTTTGTGTTGTTTTTATTTTGCTTTTGTTTTTTACGGCCTTACAAATCTTCCCCAATTTTTGCGAGTTTTGCGATTTGAAGCCTATACGTATACCTTAAAGTTAATTTTATTTGTTTTACAGCGACAATACAGGTTAGAGTTGTTGCCAAACAGAGGTGGCAACATCTTAATCAAACAGGAAATTTCGAGGCGTTTCTATCACGTGATTGGTTGTTTGGATTTTGCTAGATATTTTTACCGCGAGCCTCTAAATGGAGCCGATGGATAGAATCTCGGAACAGTTGAGCTTTAGATCTTTTTTTTGTGGAAGAATTTGAGTTTTTCTTTATTTTCGTTGTGCCGGCATTATCGCTGCATTCAAAGTTGCATTCTCCAAGGCTAGTGTTGAAGCTTTTAATTATACTAATGTTATAAACATCATTTGTTCAACGCCATTTTAAGCAGATGTTTAATAAAATTCTTCCATTCATGTGTTCTGCAAATGACCAATAAGTAGAAGGAAATGCAACTTAAACCATAAAATGTGAGCTCGTTTTTGGATTGCACATTAACCTTTAACGGCTGTAAGTGGTCTGACAAACAGAAAAGTCATTTTGGTGGAATATTCCCACCCCCTAAAATATTTAATTTTGGCCGTTTATAAATTTTTTTTCTGATTTTATGTTTATTAGATTTTAAACTGATCTTCACCAATTTGATTAGCGCAGTATGGATCACGTGCTGCCCTTGCGCCAAATTTATCAAATCCCTGTATTGCTATCGTGACATATCTCGTCAATGGAAGCAAACTCCATTCAACTGTTCAATTTTATTTCAAACAGAAGTTCGATGTTTTTTTATTTTTTTATTTTTACATGTAAGGTTAAAAAAAAAAAAAACTATGTTATAAAAATTTATAAAAAGGAAATTGAACATAAAACTGCGATCGAATTTCAAATAATGTTAAAAAACAATTATATTGTTGCGTGGACGGGTTCGTAAGATTTGAAGCCAAAGCAGATTAAAACTTGCAGGAATTTATTCCAAAATAACTCTTGACAGTTCTCTTACAGCTCCAGAACTTCTCGTTCTAGTAGACACAATACAGCTCTTTTCACCACAGCACAAAACAGCAGTTAAAAACTTGACAACACAACTGCTCAAATCGCTGCAAAAGACAATGCAATACAATTCGCTTTAGAACTACTCTGAATGCTTACTGAGACTCAGTAATTCCAGTCAACTAATTCAGTGACTCAAAATCTAACTCCCCGATCACTTTGCCGTTCTTATATAGGGGAGGAGAACATTCTTGAAATTTCTAAATGTAGATATTTGGAGAACTTTCCAGATCGTAGTCGAAAAGTCCTATACATGTACATGGGGACCGAAAATGTCACCAAATGTTCGCCAAGTTTGGCGACAAAAATTAGTCGCCAAACCGTCGCCAATTTGGCGAGATTCCCATTACCATATTGTTAAATGCCCTGCTCCTTGTAAAACTCGCTTCCCAGTGTTATCTCTGTAAAACTCGTTATCAAGCATCAAGACCCGTATTGCAGGGAAGCCAAGCTCAGACGAACTATTGCACTGCCTTATGCGAGATGTACATAAATTTTACTATTTACAAAATTAGCACTACGAAATATTTACAAATATACAAAAATTCGTTACAATATTATCCCTTCTATCCAAGTTGCATGCCAAACCTAATTCAACTCCTGTTTACCTGGTCGAGAATCATTGCGTCCGCACCAGCACTGGCAAGTATCGTGTACATATACTGGTTCTTCTGCTGGCCAGCAACGTGAAGCGGCGTTCTACCACTCTAAAAATCGTAGAAAAAATAAATAAACATTCACAAAAGTCACGAGAATGCTAGAAATTTTACAAACTAATTTAAAAATCAATGGAACAGTTGAGAAAAAGCAGAGAAAACGGGTATTCTCAAGGATTGAAGTTCGTGTTGAGGTTATTACTTTCACCATCAGGTAGGAGAAGAAGGAACAAATATCAGTTATTATATCAGCGGGGATGCATTTTCGCTGTCTATTTAACTGTGCAACCCGCTCTTTCCCCCTTCATGGTTTCATTTCGGAATTCCTGTGATGTTTAATAAATTATTAAAATCTGTGTTAACAGTGTTCATCCTGGCATGCGCGTCTCTTCTTCACCGTGATTGGTTAGCTACAACATCGGCGAGAGCGCATGTCCAGGTGGCCTGGTAGATAAAAGCAGCTGCTCTTCGGGGCGTTGATTTAGTGGCTTAGTTATTGTTTTAGGCTCAGTTAGCCTGTAGGATACACCGAGTTGGATTACCGCTGGTCGGTGGACATGACAAGAAGTGAACCGGAAAAGCAGTCACCGCCTTGGAATCGCTTCCGCAACCGGTAAGCGTAAGAAGTTCATTACTTTGCCCCCCTCGGTGTGGCGGCTTATGCTTGCAGTGTAGACAATAAACCTAATGCAATCTTTGAACTCGCCTCTGTTCTTTCTTGGTAGCCTGAGGGCGTGATAACAGATGGCGTTAGATGTCCTCATTTCTGCGAAAAGCTGGTTTAAAGCTGCTTTTTTACAAGTCGATTAAAACACCATTTTCATTTATCTCGGATTCAACCCCTCAATCTTTCCCTTTCTTTTTAACCTCATCTCCCTACAGTCAGTAGTTCTCGAATTTTCAAACTAGAAAGTCTTAAAAGGATGTACTTTCTATAAAACCTTGAAATTTGGTTAAAAAATTATCACTTAATAAAACGACATAAATTGTTTCGATTTAATGTCTATATATTATAAATGAAAATTAATATAGCAATAGACAAAACCAGGAGCCATTGCTTATGCATTGACATACGGTTTCTATATAAAGTCCTCACTCACTGATTCACTGACTAAATCACTCATCACTAATTCTCCCACATGCCCACAACTCTGAAAATTGGTACAAATATCAACAATGGTAAACATAGAAAAAGTAAGCTATTCCGATCTCGATTAAACCCACTTTAAGGGGTGGAAAAGGGGTTAAACGTTCCAAAAGAAGGATATCCGAATGACCCACATCCAATGTTGTCACAATTCAGATATTTTGGTTAAAACGTTAAGGAGCAAATATAGAAAAATATAAGTTATTCTAATATCGAAGAAATATCAAAAGACATACATGTAGAATGCATGTATGTCTTTTGATTGCTAAAATGCACATGATAAAATTTCGTAGCGCAGCACGGGTATTTAGCTAGTATAAAAATATATTAGATGCTATTTTCGAGCATTTAATTTATATCACTTCATAAAGTGATAATTTTTGTACTGAATGTCAAGGTGGTTATAGAAAAGTAGTTTCTGATTGGCAGTGGTAGAAGTGGGGAAAAAAAAGGGGGTTTCCCCTTCTTCTATCTTCAACGATAAAATTTATAATTTCGCAACTAATAATAACAATATTAACTAGTAAAGAACTAATTTATACTTCATAATTAATTAATAATTTATTAATTATTAATAATTTAATTTAATTTATAATTATAATTATAATTTATAATTATAATTATAATTTAATTTATAATTATAATTTAATTTATAATTATAATTTAATTTATAATTATAATTTAATTTATAATTATAATTTAATTTATAGTTATAATTTAATTTATAATTTATTAATTAATAATAATAATTTATAATTTATTAATTAATAATAATATTTTATACTTCATTAAACGAGGGTTCAAAATTTATTGTTATTTTAATGAACATTCGGCGATTTAGTTTTTTTACTATGGAGTAAGAGATAAAGTTAATAATTCTACGTTATATACATAACTGCTCATTTAGATTTAAATAATACTTATAAATGTGCATACTTTCATAAAAATTAAATTAATAGAGAATTAAAAAAAAATAGTTTGTCTTAACAAGAAACACGAATAATAAACACTTAAAAGAAAGTTTACCTTAATACAAAGTAGTACAATACATTTTTATAATAATATGATACACCATAAATAGTTTTAAAGTTTTCAAATGTAGAAATAAATAACTTTTCTCTGTTTCACTACATTTAAAGGTTAATGTTATTTTTTATTAGTAGTTTTTAGGCGGATTGAATGCTTTTAAAAGTGGGGGGATTGATAACTGTTTTTGGAAGATGCATGGGTATTTTCTTGGGTGACGCTTCACCCCGCGTCTACCCACACTTCTAACACTGCTGAATGGGCTAAAAGACATAGCGAGTATAGTAGACTGAGAGGTGACTGTAATTTTTGGACTCCATCGAACATCATTCTGAATTTTTTTATAGAAATGAGAGAAAAGTGAGTTGATTACGAAACCACTGGTCTGCCGTGGCAAAAATGGCCGAAACTAATAAAAAATCAACTTTTAATAAGTTAAACTAAATCCAATTGCCAAATGCGCCATAACTTGCCAAATAATGAGCATTTTTTTTTATTTGGTAACCCTCACTTTTTAATTTTCAATTAAGAAGGTTGCAGACGATTCAGATATCTGGCTACCATCTATTAAAAGGGAGCCAAGTTGGCAAAAAATATTACGTCACTTATGACGTAACTGATGTCGCTAATTTGGCTTACTTTTAAAAGATATAAGTTTTCCGAACCAAAGATCAGAAATCGTTTGCGCTTATTCTTATTGAAAATCATAATGCAGGGTTGCAAAGACGAAAAAGTTTGTTCTCTTATTGGCAAGTTATGACATATTTGGCAATCGGATTTTAGTTCAATTCATTCCGAGTCGATTTTTGATCAGTTTCGGCCATTTTTGTAACGGCAGACCAGTGGATTTCTAATCTACTCACTTTTCTCTAATTTCTATAAAAAATTCAGAATGATGTTCGACGAGGTTCAAAAATTGCCTCTCGGACTATAGGGAGTTCCTGCTCACCCTGTCTTTGATGTTGAGCAGTGCCGGATGTCTGTCTAGGAAGTAGTTGACCACATCCAGTTGGTCGTGCAGCACCGCGTGGTGCAGGGCCGTCGATCCCTCGCCGTTCTTGCTCCTCAGCAAGGATTCGTCCCCCTTGATCTGCTTGTCCAGAGACGCAAGATCACCACGTTCCACCGCATGGAACACGGAACCGAGACTCATCTGCGGAAAGATATCTTAAATGCACAAATGTTTTTGTTTTTTTGGATTTAAGGTGTACGTATACCCTACAATTCCCGAAAATTGATAAGAATATTCATTTTTTTTTTTTATTATTATATCACATTATTTTCTGATACTTTAACTTTCAAACAATACTAAACGTTTGAAAATATCCTTAATAGTTTTTAAGTTACAATCAATTATAGGTGGGTACTTCCCCTGTTAAATACCACGTTTTTAAAACTTTAAACCTGTTTTCTGACGAACTGTATTTTGATTATGTCACGCTTTATTCAAACAACGATAATTCAACCACAAAATGATCAAGTATAATTTTTTTATATCATAATAATCTACATAATATGCTAGATGTTTTGACACTCAATTATATAATATTGGTTGAGAAATTGATTTTTTAGGGATTTTTAAATCTTAGAATTCTTTGAAAATATGGATTTTTTTCATATTTTTACACGAAATAAATTGTAAAACAAAAACTCTTCTATATAAGAAACTTAATTGAGTTTCAAAACATTAAGAATAATATTTCGAATGGTCTCCAAGTAGAATTACGATTCTAAGAAAATTAGAATGTGATATATCATTGTTTGAAAAAGGCACTAATTATCTAACTAAAGCTTAATTAACAAATTAACAATTGCGAAATTTGAATTTTTTTTATGAAATTGTTTTAATCATATACTTTCTAACTAATGTAAAAAAAAAATTGGATTTTTAAATTCAGAATTAAAAAAAAAATGTTCTAGGGTATACATACACCTTAAGAGTTAACGAAACGAGTAAAAAAGTCTGCAAATATGTATTGAGGTATAATACAAATAATAAAATACTCAACTAAAGCTCATTTCTCTTAATCATGATGTTCATTTGCAATGGGTACCTTCCCATGTGAATCTCCACGGGAACGAAATGGCCGATATCCTTGCTAACATCTCCCTCTTCCATACTTACTTTTTTTGGAATTATACTCTCTGGAAAAATCAAAGATCTCGGAGGAGTGGAAAACACTTCATAATTGGTACAAGGGCTCAAAACCGGGTTTGTCCCTCCTGTGTGACAGACGGACTGTTCTATCAAGGCTTGCTCACATCAAGTGCCTCACTTTCAACGAGGGCAGGAAAACCACCTGCACCCAAATCATCTCCTGAGCACCTCTTGGATTGCATGGGACTCTCTAAGGAGGAGGATCTCTTTAGCAATCCTCTTCTAGTCTTCCTTTTAGTCAACGAACTCGTGGATCTTGTCCGACTCCGTCAGACAGTGAGGATTAGCAACAACAACAACATAAAATACTCACACAACTCTAAACAGTCATACCTTTAACTGCTGTGGTTGGATGGTTTGAGGTTTTTTGCGCAAGAGCAACACATGGTCCATATTGCGCCAAGCAAATTGGTGAACATCAGTTAAAAGTTTAAGAAACATAGTATCAGAAAAATTTATATAAAAGTCAAAGATGAGATATTTTAGGGGGTGAAAGCCTTCTACAAAAAAATGACTCGTGGTCTGTCCTTACAGCAGTTAACAGCACAATTCCTTGCGCATTTCAAGGTCATGTACTTCAGGAGATGAAAGCTAATCTGCCTTTCGCCGACCAAACGGTGTAGTAGTTAGCGTGCTAGCTTCTAGACCGCGAGGTTGCGGGTTCCGTGTTAGGCATGGGTGTTTGTAAATGTATGTTGGCTTGTCTAATGACGAATGTTTCGGCGCACCCTCGTGTTGCTGACGGCGCCACATAATCTGAAAACGACCACCTAACCAACCGAATCTGTCTTTCTTATTTCGACTGATTGTAGAGATGCATCGCAGTTTTCAAGAATGAAATTTTACAGATCCATCGTTTGAAAGCTCGTGGAATGAAAGTTGTGGAGATAGCAAGAAAAACTGGCAAGCATTAAGAGGGTCTGGTACCGAAAATAAAAATAAAAACTTTATTTATGTACATTTTTATGTCAAAATTTTGTTTTATGTATGAGATACTATTTATATATCTTTGAGAAAATGGTTTTTTAAATATTGTGTTTAGTTATTTAAAAACAAATTAAAAACCAAGAAAAATCCATAATAATTGATGTTTGCGTATTTTGATTTAAGTCAATAAAAAATAATTTTTTTTTCAAAGTAAAAGCTTTCTGTAATACATAATTATATAAAGAAAAATTTGTCTTCATAGAATTTTGATAGGTGAATTTAAAAAAAAATTAAAAAAATTCTCAAAGTTAAAATATTGAAATTTATGCTTTTTTTTATGTTACCTTTTACGCTAAATGTTATATTTTAAAACATAATTAAAAAAATAAAATTTCGTGAAGACAAAATATTTAAAACTATATAAATCAAATGCTCCAAAAATTTAAATAGCCCATTATTAATGGTTCTGGAGATATATCGATTTGAATATGCAACATCTGTGAAAATCAATAGTGTTCGAAAAACGCACTTTAAGCAGACTCTTCAAGGTGTTACGCCCATTAGTGAAGTCTAAATAACATGTAATTTTGTGGCGTTCTAATCACTGGAGGAATAAGATAAAAATATCCTTCTCTTCAGGAATGTATAAACTATTTTTTTAAATCATAAAAAAAAAATGGGATTTTTGAAAAAATTTCGGTACTTGACCCCCTTAAGGTTGGTATTTACCGAATTTTATCAAAAGGCGACAATTTTGAACCAAAATCTAGTTTTGACTGACCAAAGAAAACCACTAAACGGCTAGACAGAGCAATTTTGAGATTGGTTTCAACCCAGAAGCGGACTGTACGGTCAATTTAACCTTTAACTGCTGTAAGCGGTCTGACAGACCGCGAGTCATTGTTTGTGGAATGCTTCCACCCCCTAAAATATGGCATCTTTGACTTTCATATTAACTTTTCTGATACTATGTTTCTTAAACTTTAAACTAACGTTCACTAATTTATTTGACGCAGTATGGACCATGTGTAGCTCTTGCGCTAAAAACCTCAAACCACCCAACCACAGCAGTTAAAGGTTAAAAAAAAAAGTGACCGTTCCAGTATCATTATCGATGTTGCAAAGATCGTCAAGTAAATTTCTTGATTCTTGCCAAATGTGCCGAAGTTTACAAAACGGCATAAAGACGCTCGTGTTCATTGACCCCAAAATCATACGAATTATGAATGTTTGAGTTTTCCGTTCAGTGATGAAACGAATTTAGACGGTCTCGTTGATTGGGTATATGAATACCTTCCCATATAGCACACGGACATCCCACGGAAGTCCCATGGCCCTCCCTCATGCTAAAGGCCTTCCTCCCCAGGAGCGCCCAAATTCTTCCCGCCGCCCGCCTAGGGAGGACCCCAGGAGCGTAAAATGTCCGCTTTTAAGGCTCCCTCATTCTTCCCTAGGAGGTCACCACGGGGAACTATTAGGGAACGATATGGGAAGCAGTAGGGAGGTTTCAAGGTCAACCAACCTGCCGTAGCGTATAGGCTAATCGTGTATGGATTTTTATTTATTTTCAGTGAAGAAATCCAATTTAATATCTGGGATGATTGTATTGGTTATTTTTGCTTCCTATGACATCTTTAAATATCAAAATTACACTAAGAAATGTCACTTCCTGAAAGCTTTTCTGCACATAGATGGCTTTTGAGTCAATTGCTAAATACCCCCTTAAAATAACCTAAAAAAATAAATATTTTTGGCACCTAAATAATTAAAATTCCTTTTTATGAAAATATTTTCATAAAAAGGAATTTAATTACTTAAATTATTATTCAACAATTACTAAAACTTATAACATTAAATCCAAGAATAAATCATACTAAATTGAACCAATGTTGTTAGCATTTAAAATCACATCTATTACAGTATTTTAAGCTTGAAAAATGCACTTAAATTAATTTCATCTTGATTACATGGTTCTACCCAGAAAACAAATTTCCTTTGAAAGAATTCAAATCTAAAATTTGTAGGCTAAATACCAATGAAAAAACTACAACTTTACAACCTAAATAAAATTCACTTTTATGGAAAAGTTTTCAATAAGTAAAATCTACTTCAATCTTTTATCCTTGAACTTTTTTGTTATGTGAATTTCATGATCAATGATACTACAGTAAATTAAAGTTGATTTTATTTAAAATTGCATCAACTATTGCATTGTAATAAGAGTCTGAAAAATGCACCTCAATTCGCTTTATCTTAAATGGTTTCACCTGAAAAAGATTTTATTTGCAAGAATTGAAATACAAAATTTGTAAAATACTCATGAAGAAACTTGGTAAACAATTTCACCACCTAAATAAATGAAAATCCCTTATGGAAATAGTTTTCATTTACAAAGAACTATTTAACATTAAAACCCAATTCAATGAATGATTTAAAAATAAAGTTATTTAATGAAAATCACATCCATTCCAATATTTTAATAGAAGTGTGAAAATTTATTCAATACATAGTTTTACCCGCAAAAAATGTTCTGTAAACAAATTAAACCATAGCAAAATTTTTAAATAAAAATAGCTTTATTTTGTACAATAAAAATTTCTCATCAGGGACAGAGCTACATCTGAAAATATTTTATCAACTCGCTTGGAGTTTCATAGTGGAAATGTCTTTATAACTAAAACAAGAATATTAAAAGAGGAAGCAAGATCAAGGACTAATAAATTAGAGAAATTTTAAATCAATACAAAAAGACAATCTAAAAATGAAATAATTCTAGACACAACTATGGTAGAAAAATATCCATACTAACTTCAGTAAAAAGTTGGGTGCATATTAGGGTTCCGAGTAATTTCTTATGTTATTTAAATTAGATATCCAAGAGTAGTAAACAAATTACTCAAATCGAAACAGAATTTATATGATTTTCAAGGTCCCTAATCAACTTATAAACACTAATAACAGACTATGAATAAAACTTGGCCAAATTTGGTATAGAATGCTTTCAATTTTAGTTTACTTAAAACATACTTCAAATTTTAAATTGAACTAATAAACTATACATAAAGGAATAAAAAGAATATAATGTAGTCACAAGAGATTTTAATTGGGCAAGTTGAGAATGAAAGAAACAAATTAAAAAGGCAAAATAAATTGCTTGTTTACATATGTACTTTTTTTGTGATTACATTTATCATTTAAAAACTACAAAAGAAAACAATAAAATCTTCCATGAGTAAAATTAAAAAAAAAATTCGAATTAAAATGTCACATATTAGGACGGCCACAAGTATTAAGCGACTGTAAACTGTTAACACATGAAGTATTTAAATACGTCAAAAACTATGTTTTCTTCCATTAGACAGGTACCAGATAAAACCACCAAATTGCAGTGATCATTCATCATACCTAACAACCTCTTCAAATTATTTATAATTCCTACATTAAAAAATTAGCGTTCCTCTAGTAAACCTATAACAAACCGTAAATATATAGTGTTGGTGATACATTTAGGCTTGTGTAAACATTTAGGCCTGGCGACAACTGACACTCATCTAACGGAAGAGTACCAGATATCAATGCAAATCCTCGCAAGCAATGTCCATGAATCTGAATTTGAAGTGTTTCTTTAGCATCAGAAATTAAGTTCTTCCCACGTTGGTCAATTCATGTAATACGTATGACATATCCGATAGAGCAGGGTCTAGGGAGGGATCTGTAATCCCGGCAAGAGCGTGCACCATAAAGTGCGAGTCTGTTGTTTGAGAAGTCGTTTCTGGGGTGGGCGAGTACTACACAAACAGGATGTCAGAAGCAGGGACACCAAAGTAACTTGTTGAGTCGACGATAGTGCAAACTCGACAGCCTAGTAATTTAGAACACATGCTGGAAGATGCGTTGGTGTTACTCCAGTGTTGGTGGTGTTCACCCATGGTGGGAGAGATGAGGTTGATGTATCTGATTAAATCCTTTTCCGTTGAACACAATGTTATGTCCTAGGTGAAGCATAGTTGCGAGAGAAAGGGATTTTTATTTTCTGAGCTCCTTGGTCTATAGAAAGAAAATTGAATAAATTTGATATTAATCACAAAAATTGAAATTATAATGCAGTTATGGTAGAACAATAAAATTAAGGATACACTGAATATTCGGTATTTGGCCACTGAATCGAATATTCAGATTGGCCGAATATCTGGATTTTAGGCAGCCAAATAATTTTTTTTCTTCTATTTATTGCCAATTTATTATTATTGCAGACTACCACTCTATAGAAATATGATTTTATTTTCATTAAACAATATTTTAAAAAATGTCAAAACTTATAAGGCACATCCACAGCAATTTTACAATGTTTCCCCCCCCCCCCCCATCTTTTTTATGAATTGCAGGGAATGCATAGATCTTAAAATTTATCTACAACATTAGATGTGTCCTTTGGAATAGTTGTAAAGATATGAGAACAGCTATTTGTGTTGTGTAAACTTTCTGTGACAAAAAAATTGTCATTTATGAAGGTCCAGTCATCTATGTTTTTATAATATAAAATAATCCTATTTTTTATAATAAGTAGTAATTAAGACAAGTTTTATAGGAAACAATACATCAGATATTCGGTCGGCTGAATATTCAGTACTTGGCTTGTCTATAGGCCGAATATTCGTTATTCGGCCAAAATCACTATTTGTTGCATCCCTAAACAAGATAACTGCAAATTAGTAAAAAACAAGTTAAGATGTGTACATCATATCAAGGAATATGTAGCATATCAGGGAGAACAAAGACTGAAGTGTATCATCACAATACTATGCTAGTTCGAAATTGATAGGTGTTGCTAAGTTTAAAGGGAAACCAATTTGAAATTTTCTTAGGCTGCGCCTTTGTTCCACCATAAGGTAAATATAATGAAAATATTAGTTGCTTTAGATTTTTCTGACACACGTGCAACAAAAGGTTCATACTGCACTTAAAAGAGCAGCCAATAAGAGATACTTCCATAATAAAAAAGGTTACTTAGCAGAACCGACAGTATGATTAAATTATGAAGAGCTTAAAAATTGATGTCAGTGCTAATGTGTGAAGCAGTTGACCTCACAAGATGAATATGTGTAAAGCAGGGATAACAGTCGTAATAATAGCATTTCTAACTTCCTATATGGTTGAGAGAAGGCTAAACCATTTACAAAAGTACTTTATTTGTAGGCTTTGCATACTATTTATTAATTGTAATAAACAAAATTTTCTCTGAATTTGAAAAATTTAATTATTTTAATACCAAAAATACTCAGTGAAATTTAAGAAAAACAAAATATCTAAATAATTAGTATTACTGGTACGAATGCAGTATAGGACATTTAGCAATCAGAAAAATTGTCAAAATAAAAAAAACATTCAAATATAAATAATAATAAAATTAAGTTAAAACAAAATCTGTTGCCAGAAAAAGCATTTATTAACAATAAAAAAAAAACACCAAATAAAATCACATCCAAGAAATTTCCTGTATTGCATCTGTACTGTATTTGCAATTCACAGCTGAATAGTTTCATTTCATTTTATTTTACTACAGCCGCAATAAAGACACTTGGTCATTTATAAGAAATGCCCGTGCTTGCAATTCACAGCTGAGTAGTTTCATTTCATTTTATTTGAGTACAGCCACAGTAAAGACACTTGGCTATTTTAAGGAATTTCAGCGGCTAATTTCTTATTGTAACCCTTAGATATTCCCAGCATTTCTAGAAACCACATTTATCAACAAAAAAAAAAACACCAAATAAATTCAAGCTTAAGAAATGTTCTATATTACATTCTTTATAAATTTTCATCTGTACCGTATTTGCCATTCACAACTGAATAGTTTAATTTCATTTTATTTGACTACAGCCGCAATAAAGACACTAAGTTATTTATCAAGAATTTCAGCTGATAATTTCTTATCGTAACTTTTCGATATTCTCAGTGTTGCCAGAGACCGCATTTCTCAATATCGGGGGGGAAAAAAAACGCCAGATAAAATCACGTTTAAGAAATGCCAGGTATTACATCTGTACCGCACTTGCAATTCACCGCTGAATAGTTTCATTTCATTTTATTTGAGTACAGCTACAATAAAGACACTTGGCTATTTTAAGGAATTTCAGGGGGTAATTTCTTATTTCAACCCTTAGATATTCTCAGCATTTCTAGAAACCGCATTTATCAACAACACCAAATAAAATCACCTTTAAGAAATGTCCTATATTACATCTGTACCATATTTGCAATTCACAACAGAATAGTTTAATTCCATTTTATTTGACAACAGCCGCAATAAAGAGACTTGGCTATTTATAAGGATTATCGGTGGCTAATTTTTTATTGTAACCTTTTTGATACTCTCACTTTCATAGCAACAAAAATGAGCATATTATTTCCAGTTATTAAGTTCAGAACTTTTCTCCTTTCTCAAGATATTTTAAAGAATTTGCAGTCATACGACACGCAAACATAAAGTAGATTAAAAAGTATTTTTAATTTTAACGACAACTTGGATGAGTTATATAAGAGTTGATACGCTTTCAAACATATGATTTGTTTTGACAATAATTGACAAACACAAATTTTATCCGGCATATTAAATGATTTTTTTATGATAATTTTGTGTTTCTATTCACCACAATGCATTATTAATTGTTTTTTGCAACCCTGTAAACATTTACTAAATAAGATTAGACATAAAATGTAACGAGTGTTCCGATTCACCCCTTTCTGCGGGGTGAATCGGAACACCATGAAAAAATTCAAAATAAATTAAAGTCCTAGTTTTTACAAAAAAATTTGGGTTTGTTCCCAAAGAAGAAGGTAAGACCCAAGTTTCTAGGTCAAAAATATGTTCCTTGACGATCTTATTACAACCGATTATTACTTTGAAATTTGAAAAGTGTTCCGATTCACCCCATTTTACGGTACATAATTAAATGGAAGTAAATAACCCTCACAAACCAAAATTATTGTTAGGAATTTTCCTAGAATGAGCTTCATTTATTTGATGAATGAACATTCATAATACATGAAGAAATATTCATAACACATGAAGTAACATTCATAATACTGTCGATAAAAATTAAAACTGGAATATTTACCTACTTAAAAAAATGCAACAAAATAATTAACGAATAAGCCTTTTGTGTTCTTTCTCACTCAATGGCCAATAAGTTCCATATACAACAGGTAAATAAATTAATGCTGAGAAAGATAAGCAAAGCAATAATCTAATTTGTAACAAACAAAATAATTCATAGTTTTTAATATAAACACTATTGGCTACATGGGGAAAAATATGATTGATAATCATATGTTTTTTCTCGCCTTCACTGCATATGTTTTTGAATTATAGTAATGACTTACCCTAGTAGCAATTAAGATAGATTAAAGAAAGGAAAATTAACATTTACTCACCTAAAAATACACTGCACGCAAAATCAAAACACGTTTTTAGAATTACAACTGCCGAAATGGCGATTTGGCGAAGTTCTTGAAAACCAACTACCAAATTAGGTTGCTATATTTACAACAAACACAGAAAAGAGCGTTGCCGAAATCGCCAAATTGCTAGTCACATTTGGCATTCTTACGCACTTTTGGCGTTTAGACAATCTTTTATATTCAATTTTTTTTTTTTCATTCTGAAATTTGAAATAAAATGCTTTATTGCAAACACTTTTAAAATGAATATAAACCGTTTTCAAAATGAAAATGTTCAAACAAGTATACTTATGAAATGTTCAAAGAAATGTAAGCATTAATTACACTATAGAATTGACAAATTATTTAATTTTGTCACAGATTCGCCAAGTTTTGTAATATTTTCATATAAACGGGGTAGTTGTTGACCAATGCGGGGAGTCATTTTATATCATATAGTCTTAGATTATTTTAAATCATAAAAATATCCTAAAATATTCGTTTTAATTGAGCTTAATAAACACAATCATTTCCACAAACAAGGGACTACCCAGGGAGAACCTCGGGATGGTGATCCCCGGGACATGCCTAAAAAGGAATTCCCTAGGATGAACATCCCTGGGATGTCCCTCCCTAGGATCTCCTTTTGGCTCCCTCCCTAGGACCTCCTTTTGGCTCCCTCCCTAGGACTGCCCCACAGTGTCATTCGGAGTCCCGGGGAGGAATGGGGACTTCCTAGGGACTTCCTTGGGAGGATGTGTGCTATATGGGTGGTTCCTTGCGAATACTGGCACGATATTGACTATTTGGTTGGTTGTTTTCAGATTATCTGGCGTCGTCAGCAACACGAGGGCTATAATGCGTCGAAACATTCGTCATGAGACAAGCCTACATACATTTACAAACACCCATGCCTAACACGGAACCCGCAACCTCGCGGTCTAGAAGATAACACGCTAACCACTATACCGTTTGGTCGGCCACGATATTGACTAGGAACTTTTTTTTACATGGCAACAAGGAGGGAGTTCACTCAATTAGTTTAGAGCATTTTATTATAATAGAACTACCGATATTGCTTTTTAAAAAGATCGTCTATGTTCCGAAGATTACCAGAAAAAGCTCGAAGTACAATTACTTCCATCTGGAAAGTTGCTAGGTAGAGACAAATCAGCAAGACATTGCTTCATTCACGTGTCAAACTCTACAATGCCGATGGCTTAGATAAAACCAAGTAACTGTTATGAGCAGACCAGCCCTAGGTCCTGAACTGAACCCAATGGACAGGCTCTGTAGATCTAACTCTTTAAGATCTGGGACAAATGGATAAATCAGCAATACATTGCTTCATTCACGTGTCAAACTCTACAATGCCGATGGCTTAGATAAAACCAAGTAACTGTTATGAGCAGACCAGCCCTAGGTCCTGAACTGAACCCAATGGACAGGCTCTGTAGATCTAACTCTTTAAGATCTGGGACAAATGGATAAATCAGCAATACATTGCTTCATTCACGTGTCAAACTCTACAATGCCGATGGCTTAGATAAAACCAAGTAACTGTTATGAGCAGACCAGCCCTAGGTCCTGAACTGAACCCAATGGACAGGCTCTGTAGATCTAACTCTTTAAGATCTGGGACAAATGGATAAATCAGCAATACATTGCTTCATTCACGTGTCAAACTCTACAATGCCGATGGCTTAGATAAAACCAAGTAACTGTTATGAGCAGACCAGCCCTAGGTCCTGAACTGAACCCAATGGACAGGCTCTGGGAAATATATTGAGTCATATATGGTAATGGGTGTCAATTTGCAACTCTTTAAGATCTAAAATTGAACAAAGTTGGTTTCCTTTAAACCCAGAATTTCTTCAAACTCTTGTTTTGAGTACGCCTGATCAAGTATTTGAAGTGATTAGGAAAAAAAAACGGATACAAAAATCTTGAACAAAGTGGCGGTAATAAGGTAACTGACCAGATGCGCTGGGACCGTCTTGAGGTATGACCTGACCTCTTCGTTCCAGGATGTCTTTCCGAGCAGGTGCTGCCCGTGTCCCTCGTGGACGAATTCCTTTAGTCCCTCGACGTCCCCGCTCTGGAGCCACTGAGTGATCTTGTCCAGGGTCACTTGAGGAAGAGGGCCACTCGCACCTATTCCTGCGAACACAACAGATTATTTGAACTGCAAAAGATCATTGAAGTGCACTCGGAAAAGAAATTACATTTCAAATCCTTTATACTATGTGTAACTTCGATTTTGTGTGGCTGCCGGTCAAATCTGAGGAAATTGCCGTGATCTGATCGAGTTGAAATAGATTTGATATCGATACATTCTATCAAGTTTTGGGAGTTCTACTAAAAGGTTGCTTTTACACACATTTCTATAATCGCTTTGATTGGTTGGTTGTTTTCCGATTATCTGGGCCTACCAAACGGTGTAGTGGTTAGCGTGCTAGTTTCTAGACCGCGAGGTTGCGGGTTCCGAGTCCCGTGTTAGGCATGGGTGTTTGTAAATGTATGTTGGCTTGTCTAATGACGAAATTTTCGGCGCATTATAGCCCTCGTGTTGCTGACGGCGCCAGATAATCTGAAAACAACCAACCAATCCGATTATCTGGCGCCGTCAGCAACACGAGGGCGCCGAAACATTCGTCATTAGACAAGCCAACATACATTTACCATGCATAACACGGGACTCGAACCCGCAACCTCGCATAATCGTTTTGAAGTACTAATGAATCTCAGGTCATTGTTGAAACTCTTGCCTCTCACTAAAATTGTTTGAATCAGAAAGATATTCGCATTCAATTCTATAATTAAAATTTCATAACGTAGTTTGCCGCATATTTTGCTATTAGAAATGTTTTTTTTACACTGAAAATTAGTTGCAGACACCAAACACGCGTTAACAACAGAATCGGAGCTACGTTGTTAATGCATATAAAAAATGACAATGCATATAAAGGATTTATATTAAAAACTTTGTTATTATGGGTTGTATTATATCCTCTTACAATGGTAAAAGAGTTATGATATTGTTGCGTGGACGGGAAAATCAACTAATTAACTCTCCGGCTCTCTTGGCCGACTTATATAGGGGGGTGAACTTTCTTGAGACTTCTAGAGGTAGATATTTGGAGAACTTTCCAAATCATAGTCGAAAAGTCCTATACATGTACATGTGGGCCGAAAATGTCGCCAAATGGTAGCCAAGTTTGGCGATTTCTCGTCAAATTTGGCGACAAAAATTAGTCGTCAAAACCATCGCCAACTTGGCTTTATCTCGCCAACTTGGCTTTATCTCGCCAATTTGGCGAGATTGCCATTACCATAATGTTAAATGTCCTGCTCCTTAAAACTCGCTTCCCAGTGTTACCTCTGTAAAACTCGTTATAAAGCATCAATACCCATATTGCAGGGAAACAAACTAACAACGAACCATTGCACTGCCTTATGCAAAATGTACATAAATTTCCCTATTTACAAAATTAACACTACGAAATATTTACAAATATATAAAAATTCGTAACAATATTTATTATTATGATAAATATGATCCTTGTGATAAATTTGACAACTGTAGTGTAAGTATGAATTGAAATATGGAAGAAGTTGCTTGTGGTATACATTACTTTGGCATGATTTTATTTGGTGAAGTTTCTTTCGAATAAATGCGATTCCTTGCAACTGGTTTTATTGTAAGTAGTATTTTATTTATTTTATTCATGTATTAAATTTTTGATTATTCAATTTAATTTTATTTATTTAATTGATTTATTCAATATATTTTATTTATTTACATTATTATTTATATTTTAACTAAAATTTTATATTTATTTTTTTAATATTTATTTCATTAATTCATACAATTTATTTTATTATTATTTATATTTTAACTGAAATTTATATTATTTTATTATTATCTATATTTTAACTGAAATTTATTTTTATTTTATTAGTATTTATATTTTAACTGAAATTTATTTTTATTTATTTTTTAATTTAATTATTATTCATATTTAAATTAATTTTAATTTTACTTAATTTACTGTGTTTTTTTGATTTTGCCGATTTTTCTTTCGTACAGTCCTTAGTTTTTGTGACTCAGAAGTAGATGTGGGGGGCGATCAATATTAGACACAAAAGTTCAGCATAAATAATTTCTTATGTATTTATTTTAGTTCAACAATGAAAAATCCTAAATTACAATACTAAAAACGCTTCCCAATTCATTTAAAGAAAAAAAAAAAGAAAGAAAAAAAAATAACCAATTTTATACAATGGCGAATTTGTTTTATTAAAAATCCTCATAGCAGGTCACAAAAAATATTCCGTTTCTGATCAAAATGAAATTATTTTTCTGATGTGTGAAATATAAGTAGTGTTTTGAAATTGAATTGTTTGAAGATTTGAAGTTTTTATTCTCGTTTTATGGCGTTCTTATTTTTACTGCTACTTTTTACGCTAATTTCCTTTGTCTTTAGCGTGCTAGCTTCTAGACCGCGAGGTTCCAAGTTCCGTGTTAGGCATGGGTGTTTGTAAATGCATATTGGCTTGTCTAATGACGAATGTTTCGGGGCATTATAGCCCTCGTGTTGCTGACGGCGCCAGATAATCTGAATACAACCAACCAACCTTTGTCTTTAAAATGAAACTACTACTTTTCCCATACTCGATATTTATTAGAAAATAATCATACATGTAGGATTTTTATTATCCCATATCAATTGTTTACCGTACATTTCAATTTCCTCTTGTAAAGACAGATGGCACTGCAAGACGATGTTTCTTCTTTTTTTTTTGTTATTACGAATAAGTATTCGTACTCCACGATTTTATTTTATTAAGCAGAAGCACACCGGATCCCATTCGGGAACAAAACACGCTGAACTCTGTCCGCCAATTTTGGGTGCACTCAACTCACTTCGCTAATTGGGTAATGTACTAATTAAACACTTAGTTTTCGTCGACTTGTGCTGCCATTTGGCTAGTAGTACTTAATACTTTTCCCCCCTTTGTTTTGTTTAAAAGTGATTGTGATGTTTCGTCTAATAAATTTAACTGTACTTTCCGTTTTCTGATTTGGAAGTTTATTTCTCTTTTATTTCATTTTTGCTTCCCTAAATAAATCCCCTAGACATTTAAAAAAACCGAACCACTAACCCCCACATATTTTTGGGGTCCTCGGCCTGGATTAGCGAAAAGGAATTTTTAAATGGGAATTGCTTCTAATTTTTTTTTTAATTTCGAGTAATTTTTGGTTTTTGAATAAACCACGTCCCTGTAGCGATTCATTTTTTTTTTGTTCATGTTCAAAGTTATTTGGTATAGTAACAAGTGTATGCCTAGTAACCTGTTTCGTTTTGGTAACAAGAGTTCAATAATATTTTTTATGAGTGCACCCGTTTTAATCGAAAATCACCCTTATTCCTTCGAACCCATCGAAGATGAAATTTACAATTAAATTAATTTGAACTCATCGTAAAGAAATTCTCAAAGTTCCAGTCGTCGTTCTTAGCCAGAAAGCATCCAGCTTCAAGCGAAATTCTTCGCCAACGAGTCTTCAACAAGTAGCGTGCCATTTCCAACTGGTGTCTCAACGTCTCATGAGTGTTCGTCTTCATCAGTGTTCGTCTAAAATTTCCGAATCTTCAATCCCGAAGTGCTGAAATTTTATCCGAGGCCCTTACCGGATAATTTGCCAAGATTAGTGCTGTGTGTTCCGAAACTATCTACTACATTAATTTTGTGTTCTAAGCAGTGACAACCGACGTCTTCAAAGCCAGCAGTTTATTCCTTCAGATAAGTTCTGAATCATTGATACTTTCTTTTTCTAAGAATTGCATACTAGTTTTTTTATTTACTTTTTTTTGAAAACCTCTTGCTTGGGTAAACTCTTCGCAACACAAATAAAGAGAAAGAATAAAAAAAAAAAAAGGTCTTATCTATAACCGGAAGTGATACATTGAAGGATTTGATGTTGCAGTCTTTTATTTAAATTTTCTTTATTGTTCTAAGAATAGCTTACATTTAAATTGTTTCTATATTCCCTTTTATTCTTTTTGTCTGAATTAATACAAAGAATATTATTCAATATACATTATTTTGATGGATAACTTTGGGTAATTATTCATAGTTTACTTTTCCAAATGCTGCTGTTATAATTTCTTATGCAATTAATTTTATATGCAATACAAAGCATAACTTTGCAGTATTATGTTTTAAAATATTATGCAATACAAAGTAAGTACATTATTATAAGTTGGTATGTTTATCGTGTTCTTGTCCAAGTGAAAAAAAAAAAAAAATCTTTTCAGTAAAAAAATTCTGACGACTTGTTCTCATACAAAAGTTCATGAAATTCTAAAACCTTTTTCTTACGGTAGTACTCTTTTACTTTTTTGTGAATTATCTGATTGACCGAGAGTTGATTAACTTCTTCAAAAATATATTTCTTCATTTTTAGAATGTATCTTCGTTAATTTCGTAGTGTTCTTAGCAGCATACTTCATTTTTTTTTTAAAAGAGGAAAAGCACACAACATAAATCTACAAGCTTTTTCCTTTTAGTCGTTATTTTTTTTAATTTCATTTTTACGAATATTACAAAGTTCACTGGATTTCCACCAAATTTAAAGATCACCATGACTTTTCTTCTAAGAAGTAAAAAAGAGGATCTGTTGAACTTAGCCACGGAATTAGGCATAAAGATAACCGCTACCATGACCAAGCCGATCATCAAGGATTTAATCTTGGGAAATGAGAAGTATGACGAAGATGAAGTAAAAGCACTTCTCGAGAGCATCACCGAGGAGAGGTTGCAAGAGCAAGAGCGTCAAGAGGCCATCGCCATCGAGGAGCGAAAACGTCAAGAAACCATCGAGGAACGGAAACGCCAAGAAGCCATCGAGGAACGGAGACGAGAAGCAGAGTTCGAGCTCGAGAAATTACGAATCCAAAACCAGAAAGATTCATCTTCGAAAAACGTCACAACAAACCAAGTACCAAGCAGACCTTCACGTGATACCTTCCACAAGTTCGATATGAAAGAAGATCTGAATCTTAACCTCATCCTGTTCGAGAGGCATGCAGAGCTGTCATCGATCCCTAAAGAAGAATGGGTTCAGCACCTCATAGGCCTACTTCCAGTCGACGTTGCACACTTAATTGCGCGGGAGTCCCCCGACAAGTCTCACGACTATGATCACGTAAAGCAGTTGCTGCTACGAAGGTTCAAACTGTCTCCAGAAAGACTTCGCCAGATGTTCGTGTCACACCAAAAATCTCCTGAAGGAACTTGGTTGGATTTTCTCCATGAATTGCAAACCTACTTCGATGGATGGGTGGAAGGTCTTTTAGTGAAAACTTACGACCAGCTTCGTGACCTCATCATAGCAGATCAGATCAAGAGAAGAGCTCCTTACGAATTCAAAGAACATTTTCTAGATGAATGGACACTCATCAACTCGCCCAGAGAGCTTGCCCAAAAGTTCGAAAAATACGAAGATGTCCGCAGAACGTTAAAGTCAAAGCAGTTCGACTCCTTGCCCAAAGGAAAATATGGGGCTAAATCGTCAAATTATGGGAACCCTTCCCGAAGAACCGACAGTCACCGATACGAGGCCGGATCATCGAATAATCGTGGAAGCCCTCCCCGAAGAGCTGATAATCGCCGATATGGACCAAACAGGTCAGAAAAGAACCATTTCAACAATAACCGAAATACCGACTCTGTCAGGCCTAGACAGTCACTCTGCAGTTATTGTAAAGAACCAGGACACTTCTACGTTAACTGCGACAAGCGCCGAAAAGATGCAGAATCCAACAATCCTCCGAGCAATTCTGTACCGACATGTACAATCATCCCGTCAGAAGAGTTGAAATTTAAAGAAATCGTTATGGGAAACAAACTCATCACCGCACTCGTAGACACAGGCAGTTCACTCAGTCTCATTCGAGACGACATAGCCAAAGAAATCATCGATGAATCCAAGCTTTCGAAACAAAGGAGAACGCTCTCAGGCTTAGGAAATTCCCAAGTCACAACGAAAGGATCTTTCGAAATGAGTTTCACCACCGACGGAGAAGAATTTTCTCTAACATGGCATGTAGTGCCACAATCACAGTTATCTTTCCAAGCAATTATCGGAATGGATGTTACGAATCAAGCTACGTTTACAACGTCCAGGAATGGTATGAAATTTCATAAAGATGAGCCCGCTGATTGGTTCATGCACATCTCCGAAACAAGTCCTAATGAAGAGATAGAGTTGACCCACATAAGAGACATCAGGATACAGAACGAATTGAAGCAAGTTATCTCAACTTACAAGCCTGACAAAACTTTGTCAACAGACGTATCCAGGCGAATCATCCTGAAAGACGACGTTCCAGTCTACCAACCTGCGAGACGATTATCTAGTTCAGAAAAGTTAGAGGTCAATCAGCAAATCGACGAATGGCTAGAACAAGGAATCATCAGACCAAGCTCGTCAGACTACGCCAGTCCTATCGTGCTAGTGAAGAAAAAAGACGGTTCCACTCGCCTCTGTGTGGATTATAGGAAATTAAATAGAAAATTAGTCAAGGATCGATTTCCATTACCTCTGATAGAAGATGTTCTAGACAAGCTACAAGATGCTCAAGTATACACTACACTCGACCTCAAGAATGGATTTTTTCATGTTGAAGTAGATGAAGAGAGCCGCAAGCTAACCTCTTTCATTATCCCCGACGGACAATTTGAGTTCAACAAAGTACCCTTTGGCTTAAGTACCAGTCCCAGTGTATTTCAAAGGTACGTGTACAACATCTTCCGAGATCTAATGAGAAAAGGCATCGTAATAATCTATATGGATGATTTGGTAATTCCCTCAAAGGATGAAGAAGAAGGTCTAAGAAACTTACAGTCAGTACTAGAAGTTGCATCAAAATACGGCTTGGAGATAAAATGGAAGAAATGTCAATTCCTGCAACGGAAAATAGAATTTCTAGGACACATAGTGGAAAACGGTACAATACGACCATCGTTGGCTAAAACGCAAGCAGTAAAGAAATTTCCCGTACCCACAACCGTGAAGCAAGTACAAAGCTTTCTCGGACTCACCGGCTATTTCCGCAAGTTCATACCAGAATACTCCAAAATAGCAAAGCCACTAAGCGACCTGACTAAGAAAGAAACTCCATTTGCGTTCAATCTACCTCAAGTCGAAGCGTTCGAAAAACTCAAGAAACTCCTTACAGAAAGTCCAGTCTTAAGTATCTTCAGGCAAGGTCAAAGGACAGAATTACACACTGATGCCAGTTTACACGGCTATGGAGCTGTACTACTGCAAGAGTCCACCGACGGAAAGATGCATCCAGTCCAATACATGTCTAAGAAGACAACACCAGCTGAAATGAAATACAGCAGCTACGAGCTTGAAGTGCTAGCTATTGTAAGCGCATTAAAGAAATTCCGCGTCTATCTTCTAGGAAACCATTTTAAAATAGTCACCGATTGTTCGGCATTCCAGAAGACTATGGATAAAAAAGATCTAGTTACTCGCATAGCTAGATGGGCATTATCCTTAGAAGAATTTGACTATCGGATCGAGCATCGACCTGGAGAAAGGATGAAACATGTAGATGCTCTGAGCAGAAATCCAGTCTTTATAATTGAGAACGATACAATCACAGCTAGATTGCGCAAAGCTCAAGCAGAAGATGAAAACATCAGTACTTTGAAGGCAGTCCTCAACAATAACGGGTCGTCAGAATTTTGTGAAAGAAACGGAATCCTCTACAAATTCGTAAATGGTAGCGAATTAATTGTAGCACCGAAGGACATGCAGACGGAATTAATCAAGCTCGCGCATGAGAAAGGACACTTTTCGACCTCTAAGACGGAAGACGTCATAAAACAGGAATTCTTCATTCCAAATTTAAACGCCTTAGTCCGCAATGTCATCAACAACTGCGTCCCATGCATCTTAGCTAACAAGAAGAGCGGAAAGAAAGAAGGATTTCTAAATCCAATTCCAAAAGAAGACGTTCCCTTAAGTACGTATCACGTAGATTTTATTGGTCCAATGCCCTCTACCAACAAAAAATATCAACACATATTGACTGTTGTTGACGCATTTACCAAATTCACATGGCTGTATCCAGTGAAGTGTACTTCTGCGGAAGATTTAATAGACAAACTAAGGTTACAACAAAAAACTTTCGGAAATCCCAAAAGAATACTCACAGATCGAGGATCAGCATTTACTTCGAAAGCATTCACTGATTTTTGCACTGAAGAAGGAATTCAACACTTGCAAATTGCTACCGGAGTACCTCGAGGAAACGGTCAAGTAGAAAGGATCCATCGCACTCTAATACCTGTCCTAACCAAGTTATCGTTAGACGACTCGACAAAATGGTACAAATATGTCGACCAACTACAACGAATACTCAACAGCACGACTAATAGAAGTACCAAGTGGACACCTTTTGAACTCTTAACAGGTGTTACCATGAGGAATAAGGACGACTTGAAAATACGAGATCTACTCATGGAAGAGATAGAAGATGAGCTTCAGGAGCAAAGGAACTCACTGCGACAAGAAGCAAAGAGGAACATCCAAAAGATTCAAGCCGAAAACAAACGGACCTATAACAAGAAACGCAAGAAAGCTCCGAACTATAGGGAAGGTGATTTGGTGGCAATCCAGCGAACGCAGTTCGGTTCTGGGTTAAAACTAAGACCCAAATTCCTAGGACCCTATAAAATTACAAAAGTTAAACCCAAAGATAGGTATGACGTACAAAAAATAGGTAACCAGGAAGGGCCTAACATAACTTCTACATCCGCTGATCTAATGAAATTTTATACTACTAAATAAATTAACATAAACACTCTTAAAAAAAAAAATACGTAAACATTGCCATAATTGTCTTTCGCCCAACGTCATTATTCTTCATTTTATATGTCATTGTTTGATTTTCAATTTACCATGCAACTCCAGCCATAGCATAGGACCCAGCCACTGATGCAGTTCCTACCATCTTCAAATAGACTTGATCCTGAACTTTTCGAACAATTACAAATGAACATTGTGATCGTCAACGAAATGTTTTCATTTTGTCTTAGTTTTATACTTTCTTTTACTTAAGTATTATCACATGTCTTGCCCATTTCCATGTGTTTCATCGATGAGGTCATCGATCTACAGGATGGCCGAATCTGTAGGATTTTTATTATCCCATATCAATTGTTTACCGTACATTTCAATTTCCTCTTGTAAAGACAGATGGCACTGCAAGACGATGTTTCTTCTTTTTTTTTTGTTATTACGAATAAGTATTCGTACTCCACGATTTTATTTTATTAAGCAGAAGCACACCGGATCCCATTCGGGAACAAAACACGCTGAACTCTGTCCGCCAATTTTGGGTGCACTCAACTCACTTCGCTAATTGGGTAATGTACTAATTAAACACTTAGTTTTCGTCGACTTGTGCTGCCATTTGGCTAGTAGTACTTAATACTTTTCCCCCCTTTGTTTTGTTTAAAAGTGATTGTGATGTTTCGTCTAATAAATTTAACTGTACTTTCCGTTTTCTGATTTGGAAGTTTATTTCTCTTTTATTTCATTTTTGCTTCCCTAAATAAATCCCCTAGACATTTAAAAAAACCGAACCACTAACCCCCACATACATGCATAATAATGGATAATTGTGGAACAAACAGTATATCCAATGAAGGACACTCAGATTTAAAAATTAAATAACTAAAAAACAAAATGATGAAACAAAAAGTATAGTTATTTTGAGAGCTGTACAAACCTGATACTAAATCTTCAAAATTAGTTAGAAATGTTGCCGACAGGTGGCGCTGCACACTGTAGTTCGTATGAATAAAGAGTGCTTTAAGGTGTACGTATACCCTACAATTCACGAAAATCGATAAGAATATTCATTTTTTTTGTTATTATATATTAATTTTCTCTGATACTTTAGCTTTCAAACAATGTGAAAATATCCTAAATAGTTTTTAAGTTACAATCAATTATAGGCAGGTACTTCCCCTGTTAGATATACCACGTTTTTGAAACTTTAAACCTGTTTTTCTGACGAACTGTATTTTAATTATGTCACGCTTTATTCAAACAACGATAATTCAACAACAAAATGTTCAATTATAATTTTTTTTTGTATCATAATAATCTACATAATATGCTAGATATTTTAAAATTCAATTATATAATATTGGTTGATAAATTGATTTTTTAGGGATTTTTAAAACTTAGAATTCATTGAAAATATGGGTTTTTTTCATGTTTTCACACAAAATAAAGTGTAAAACAAAAGCTCTTCTGTAAAAGAAACTTAATTGAGTTTCAAAACATTAGGAATGATATTTCGAATGGTTTCCAAGTAGAATTGCGTTTCTAAGTAAATTAGAATGTGATATATCATTGTTTGAAAAAGATACTAATTATCTAATTAAAGCTTAATTAACAATTTAACAATTGCCGAAATTTGAATTTTTTTTATGAAATTATTTTAACCATATACTTTCTAACTAATCTAAAAAATAATTAGATTTTTAAACTCAGAATTAAAAAAAAAAAAAGTTCTAGGGTATACATACACCTTAAAGCTCAGAATTATTAGTTTTCGGACAGTTCCATTGTTTTAACACGAAAGGAAGTTGGTGCGATTGCAACGAATGTACATTCTTTGAATAATTTTGTAACTTGAGCGCCATCAGTTGGCAACAGTTGTAACTAATCTTGAAACTTCTGGTTTAGATTTGTACAGCATTTAAAATAACTCTACTTCATTCTTGAGTTATTCAATTTTAACCCTTTGCACTCCAGTGGCGCCTCCACACGAGATTGGATGCCAAACCACGAGAGGACCATTAGGTGTGATGCGGAAATTCGATGCCAGGCCAATGACTGTGTTTAGTTTCTATGAAGCAAATCCATAAACACCAGCCGAACCTAAAATGTCTCGAGGTTGCTGATTCCTCCGCTCGAAAAAGGCCTGGAGTGGTGCAAAGGGTTAAGATGAGGGGGACAACATAAAAAGAATGTGAAAGGTGTTACCTGGCAATTTCCTGGCTCTCGGCGGGGGCTCGGATTTGCTCCTCATCTTCTTGGTCTTCTGATTCAGCTTGTGGGGGATTGGCACGTGGTGGGTTCGGTAGTACTCCGGGGATCGTCCTTGCTGAAAGGTCATCAAGCTATTACGGTCTTCCGGAGAAAAAAAGTGTGTAGAAAATCCTGATCATACTGATCGAAAAGTTTATATTTTACTTAATGTTTATATACAACTTTTAGTCCGAGAGGCGACTGCAATTTTTGGTCCTCATCGAACATCGTTCTGACTTTTGTATAGAAATTGGGGAAAAGTGAGTAGATTACGAATCCACTGGTCTGCCGTGGCAAAAATGGCCGAAACCGATCAAAGATCGACTTGGAATGAGTTGAACTAAAATCCAATTGCCAAATATGTCATAACTTGCCAATAAGAGAACAAACTTTTTCGTCTGGCAACCCACTGCATTTTGATTTTCTATGAGAAAAAGTGCAAACGATTTCTGATCTCTAGCTCGGAAAACTTATATCTTTTAAAAGTAAGCCAAATTGGCGACATTAGTAACGTCATCAGTAACGTAATGTTTATTGCCAACTTGGCTCCCTTTTAATAGATGCAAGTAGACAGTCGCCAGATATCTGAATCGTCTGCAACCTTCTTAATTAAAAAGTAAAGAGTGAGGGTTACCAAACAAAAAAAAATGCTCATTATTTGTCAAGTTATGGCGCATTTGGCAATTGGATTTAGTTCAACTTATTAAAAGTCGATTTTGGACCAGTTTCGGTCATTTTTGCCACGGCAGACCAGTGGATTCGAAATCTACTCATTTTTCTCCAATTTCTATAAAAAATTCAGAATGATGTTCGATGAGGTCAGAAAATTGCAGTCGCCTCTCCAACTATTTGTCATATCTAAAGACCCTAATCGATGAGGCGTCTTATGTGATTTGCTGCTTAACACGTTCGCTACCGATTACGCGTCGGATTGTTCCCCAGTAGCCTGTCCTGATCAGATTGCGCCGGATCGAAGTTTTCGTTTATGCCGGAATAAACTGAAGTAACAAAATGATACTTGTCATGCGACATAAATATCGGATACATATATCGTCTTCCCCCCAAAAGTTAGCTGGAAGCTTGTGCTGTTAAAACTCAGTTTCAGAGCAATTCCAGCTCCAATCGGGTGCAGTCTGATCTGAGCATTCCGAGCGTGATTGAACTCGCATCGCGTGATTGGCAATTAACGCGTTAAAGATTTTTTTATTTCGAAAAGGTTGCTAAGTTTTTTTCATAAGTAGTATATGCACAGTAATTTGATAAGTTCTTCCAAGTTTTTCTTACGAATGCGAAATTGTTATTTAGAAACGGTATTTGTGGAAGCTTCTCAAGGGTTGTTTAGTTCAGAAGCTGTTGATGGTTGATTGGTTGAACTCCCGGCTGGGGAGTGGAAAGGAAGGACTTTGTGAACTAGTACCTGCCTCCGTGTACGTATGTGAGAGAACCAACTCTCTGGAACAGGATGAAGTAAAAAAAAAAAAGAACTAATAAAAAAAAAAAGGGGGGGGGGGGAGGGAATTAAATCATTGCGGTGCAGAAGGAATTTTGTGAAGTTGCCATTTCAATGCTTTCTCCGTGTGAACTACAAGCTAATTACTTTAAGCGGAAGAATTAAGTGAATATGTTTGAGGGTATTTTTTATCACTTTCCACTTTGTGGTGTTGTCGCACGCCACCTGTTGGTTTATTTGAATGCGGCCTTCACAAAGTATCCCTTTTTGTACTGAGTTTCCAACCAGCATTTGCCACCTTGTGAAAATTGTTGAGTCATTGCGTACTAAAAAGTAGTGGTGCTTGGTTGATCAAGTAGTTTCCGTCGATATAGATCACTGATCTCTAACGGCATCTTCTGACTTGAAGCCGAGGAAGTCGTCAATCACCCTAGTGATCTCTACTAGCCCCCCCCCCCCCTAAACTAGTTACAATGTGTAGGTAACCTATTTCATAGCATTATGGGGATGGGGGGGGAGGTTTATTGGCTTCAACCGCTTGCAGTACAAGCCATCCAGAAGTTATAGTTTGGTTGGTTGTATTCAGATTATCTGGCGCCGTCAGCAACACGAGGGCCTATAATGCGCGAAACATTCGTCATTAGACAAGCCAACATGCATTTACAAACACCCATGCCCAACACGGGACTCGGAACCCGCAACCTCGCGGTATAGGAACTAGCACGCTAACCACTATACCTTTTGGTCGGCAGTTATAATTTGAGATCAGTGATATAGATAAACAACTGGATAGACTGCTCCGATAGCAATGCAATGGGGGGGGGGGGGAGAGAACACGCCGGTGGGTTGATTATGATGAGTAGATGATTATCCAATCACGGTTCACTTCTATTTTCGGGTGGTAATGAGGAAAACTTTGAAAAGTGCTATACTAAACTCCAACTTAACTTGACATCAGTAGACGATAGATCTTCACCGTGCTCGTAGGCAATTAATCCATTTTAGCGGAGTGAAGACATAATTCTCTCTAAACGCCTTTTGTTCTCTACAGGGTTGTGGTTTGGCGAACATTATGCTTTCACGCCGCCAAAATGGATTAAATACCTATAAGCACTGTGACGATCTACCTTCTAGTGATGTCAAGTTAAGTTGAAGTTTAGTATAGAGTAAATATTTTTTTTTTTTTTTTTTTGTGCACATTATTACTAATTAAGGTCTGCTATCGACAGTTCTGATGTGTATAATCCAAGATTATTATTATATTTTTTTTTTCCAATTCGTTATTTTTCGTTCACCCAACAATCTGGCAACGGCTTCATTTTCCCAGCGTTATGCAATCTATTCAGTTGATCGCTTCATATTGCTCTCGGCGGGTGTTGGTCGCTTGGGATGAGAAGCATGAACGTTCACCAGGAGTATGACTACGAGCCACAAATAATAATGTGTACGTATTATGTTTCCTTAGAATACTCACTCTCATAAGGTGTTTTCATTATGACATATAATTAAGGAAACCTCCTGGTGTAACAATCAAAAGCCCGCCTCTTTTGACACTTTAGACTACGTCAATGGGAATTGCACAAATGAGCGGGCATATTTCTTTACTTATGTTGCGCGTGGGGGGTTGGAATTGAAGAGGGATATTTTAGAGGCTGCAAAGTGAAGAAGGGAGAGCATCTACCCCTGATTGTTTGTTTGTTTTGTTGTTTTATTGCGCAAAGGCAACACAAGGGCCGATAAAAGAAACTAGAATGGATGATGAGTTATAAATAGATGAAGGTAAGATATGACATAATAAAAGAAATAAACTATAATAAAAACAACTTTTTAAAAAAGCTTAAAACTAGCCACGATTATAAAAACTAGATGTGATTTAAAAACCCGAATGCTCTTAGAAATGTAAACAGATTTGGATGGGGATTTTCCCCAACCAAATCCTGTAGATTTAAAACTGTGCTTTTAAAAAATTGAAGACTATGAGGATGAAAACTTTGGACATGATACTAAAATATGAAGCACAGTCATACTGCATTGACACAGATTACAAACGGGCGGATCTTTTCCCAGTAATTAGTGTCGGTGAGTAAACCGGGTATGACGAGTCAACTTGACATGAGTCCGACGCATACACATTTGTAGATGACTTTTAATGGCATGTAGTTTGTTGCAGGTTTGAAAATCCCATGCTTTTTGACGCAAAGAAAATATAAACTTATGATTGGATGATTTTATATCTTGGTAGGGGACTGGCTGCTGAAACGGGCATCTAGCCCCTGAGGTTTGGAAGAGAGAAGAAGTGGGTTGCTTGACGTCCGAGAAAGGAAAAGCTCTTATGCCGGAGATGCTAGCAAGCGGTGACCGCCCGTTCCAGAGCAGTAAGTGGATCTTTTATTCACTCAGCCAGCTAGGAAAGTCTAGTTAGAATATATGTTTAACTTTTAATTATTTGCTTTTGGTTGTTTTAAATATTTGTTATTTTGGATTTCAACCTCACACATTGTGGTGAGCGTTTTGAGCAGCGTTCGCCACTACGCGGCACTACAGAAGATTTAAAAATATATAAATATAAAATTTTACAGAATCTTTTTTTAAACATAATTGTAATTTATCTAAACTAGTATGTGTAGAACAGAGTTCTTCACTACGTGCCTGTAGAAATTATGTTTAGAAGGTTTTCATCAAGAATAAATACAGGAATAACTTAATAAATTGTCCAAATCAGATTTAGTTAAGATAGACTGCAATAAATACTGTGATAGGCATCGACTATTATAAAATAAATTTCGACCGTCTCACAATTGATATCTACTAAGACTTAGTAAACGGACAGTTGAAATACTTTTATTAAAAGTCACGTTGCACACACTGGGGTATTTGCATCGAAAAGTTGGCCAAAACTATTTTCGCTCCAGAATAGTGTTTAAATGCGATAATACTTCAATTTATTGAATAAAATAGTAAATTTTCTTTTTTAGATAAAAAAAAAATACTTTATTAAAAATATACGTGTTTTTTTTTAATATTTTTTTTTATTAATTTTTTTTTATTTATTATTATACTAATATCATTATCATTGGATAATATTAATGGGGAATTTTATGCTAAACCATTCTGTACTTGACTTATCATTAATTTATGATTTATCGCTATATATATTCAATGTTAAAAAAATATATCATTGCCATTTTCAAAATGTTCATTGAATTCATTATTAATCCGATAATTATTTGGTATTTTAATATTGCTAGTTTTACACCAAATAGCTCATCTTGGCGCTCTTCATCTGATGATGTATTCGAAGATTTCATTCAGATTCTAGTCTGGCTTTATTTGGTTTTGGTGGCCAGTGTATTTTTTTGAAAGACTTTTCTCTTTTTAGGGTATAATACATATCATATTTATTATGAGCGGATCAGAGCTCTATTCCGCACATCCGTATTTCATTATTTTCTCGAATTTTTTTTTTAACTATTTTAAGTAATATACCTTAAATGTGTTTTCTTTACCTCACAATTTCTTATTTTAGCCTCCCAATCAGCAATAAGACATTTTTTTTACAACTATGAGATCATATAATAGCGTTTTATGCAATGTTAGAGTCATAGGATGCCGAGGGTATGACTACATAGAGTTTGGCTGTATCCATAGTGTTGTTAGAAAATTTCTTCTTATCAGTTCCATAACTACTAGATAATATTTCTAAAATTATCTTCAATCAGGGAATCAAATTGACATTATATCTCGTGGTTTCTGCAGCCAGACCATATCGTTAGAAAATCTTCTACTTGTATTGTATTCATTACTTTTTCTAAATCTGGGTTTTGGTACTTCAATAATGAAAATCAAGCTTGCTTCCGAACTCTTGGATTATTTCAGTTTTTTTTTCTTAACTCTATTTTTATTTTCTAGTCTTCGAAGTTGCTACTTTTATAGGCCAGTTTGCGCCTTAAAGGGGGTATGCTATAAAACAAGCGAATACGCCAATGCAAAATATATCATCTGAATTGAAGGGCCTTTTCATCAATCTCATGTGTTTTTGTTAAATCGTTTTAGTTTTTGGATGTTGCACTGCATATGTAACACTTTATGGTTGGTTTTGTGTTAGTAACAACATGGAACCAACCATAGCAAAATATGTTTAACTTCTACACCTCCCTCATCTTTTGTGCCGACCAAACGGTATAGTGGTTAGCGTGCTGGCTTCTAGACCGCGAGGTTGCGGGTTCGAGTCCCGTGTTAGGCATGGGTGTTTGTAAATGTATGTTGGCTTGTCTAATGACGAATGTTTCGGCGCATTATAGCCCTCGTGTTGCTGACGGCGCCAGATAATCTGAAAACAACCAAAACAACCAACCCTCATCTTTTGTGTTTTTGAGTGAACTAATTTTTGTTTGGATGTGATCGTGTTTTGTTATATTTATGGTACCCTTAGTGAATTGTAATCGGATTGTTCGAAAATATCGAGGCGATGAGTTGTGAGGTTTTTAAAAATAGCTTTTTTTCTCAGTTTTTCTCCAAAGAAATCGTAAAGGCACCAGAGAACTTTGAAAAATATTGACGTCTGCTCTTTAGAATTTTGAACTGTTTGTTTGTATTTCGTTGATTGGGATCTGTCACAACTACATTTCATTAGTAATTCTTTCTCTCATAAAATTAATTGTTTCTATAATTTTCTGCAAATAATTAAGTATAAGCGTACTCGCGCGATCTAATTGCATATTTATTCAGTCAAAGCAACGGTGTTCTCAGAGAAGAAGGGAAAAAATCAATTTTTAATAATATTTTTTTTTCTTACTTAGCTTTTTAAGAAATCAAACTTTTTATAAGTGAACTTACTTTAAATGTATCATTTGATTCTCATTGTGAGCTTAATTTCATTACTATCTTAACTTTCCTTACAGGCTTTTCAGTGGTAAACAAAAAACTATCAAAAATATTCAGTATATTTAAACTTTTTCATCAAATTAGTTATTTTACGATTTTATATGGTATTATTCAAATAGCATACTTAATTTACATTATAAATTATCATAAATAATGATAAATTGGAAACATAAGTGAAGTTTCTGCGAGTACGTCAAAATGACGTCATCTACATCAACGCTTGTAATATCCGCATCCGCAAAAATCCGCAAAATGTTTTTAAGGTATAAGGAACTAGAATATGTGGTCTTTAAAATGGTATAAAAATCACTACTCAATAAGACTCAATCGTATAACAAAAACACTCGTGAAAATAAAATATTGCAAGAAAAATTAGCCGAGTTTTGTGACAGAACAAAATTTAATTTGCTTATTAAATTTAGATAAATTTAAGTTTTAACTGGTAAAATCTTTAATTATAGACCTTAAGGAGACACATATATAGTGCTGAAATTAAAATTGAAACAAAAAGTTTAAAATTTGGCTTGTTAAAATACTGTGCTCGCATTGGTGATAGAAAAGAGAAATACACACTTCGTGCAAACGTTAACTTTCGGTTAATCGATGAGACATTTGGGATCTCAGATTTAAAAAAATTGATACGGGGTAAGGTTCTACATTTAATAAAGTACATATGTGTAAAAATTCAAGTGTCTAGGAGGAATTTTGAAATATCGACTTTTGGCCAGCTTTTAGAGGCAAATACCCCAGTGTGCGTTCAAACAAAAGATTCGCTTATTTTTTAGACTTTGATTTACTAATAATGAAAATTATTATTTTTTAATTATTTGAAGAAAAAAAAAATCAAATATTAATAGTAGTTTTAAAAAAAAAATCCATGTTTGTTTTCAGTTTAATAATAAATAAAAGATATTAGTGTATCCGGCCCGCGAAAAGCTCCAGCAAAGACAAATGCCTCTAAAAGTTAGTGTAGACCGCGAGTCCCGTGTTAGGCATGGGTGTTTGTAAATGTATGTTGGCTTGTCTAATGACGAATGTTTCGGAGCATTCTCGTGTTGCTGACGGCGAAAGATAATCTGAATACAACCAACTAAAAGTTAGTGGCGTACGCTGGTTTTGAGGAAATGTGTTTGCTACCATATACTTAACTGCTGAATAAACTGGTTTCTGAATTAGAGAACTTGTGTTAATTGCGAGGTGCTTGACACTAAATTCATTGCTTATATTATATATGCCTAATTAGTACTCATACCTATACGAATCATGGCACTCACATTCCCAAACTGTTTTAGTGTCATGGGTAGTTCTTGCGACTGGGGAGTGTGGAACATCGCACAACTTTCAGTTGCGCTATAATATTGGTCGTTGCATTAAAATGTATGCTGTTATTCACTGTTTTTCATATTTTCAGACATTTAAATAGAACTGGCCAGTTTGGCGAGATTTTTGGCGATGATTTTTATATGGTATGAAACAAAAACTGCCAAGATGGCGAGATTGGTGATGTTATTCGATCCTTCTTGTGTGTGAAACGGGAAAAAATCCATCTTTGATGGGCGATGTTAAGAGCTCTGTGTTAAAGGCACTCGTTTTTCAACTTTTTACGCTCTTATCGAATTTCTATGAGAGTTTCGAAGGCGGGGACGATTAAAATACCTCGGGAGACATTAGCGCAGACATTTTATTCAAAATCGTAGTGAAATTCTTTCGCAATTGCTGAAAAACATTTTTTTTTTTCATGATTTTTTATGGTTTCAACCTTATGTTCATACGCAATTTTGACGAAAATCTTTATTGTAACAGTTATTGTAACACTTAATTGTGAACAGTTCTGGAGTTATGCGTACACACATTTTTTCTAGACCATTTTTTTGAATTGGGGGTGTTCGAAAACGTGTAGAAATGCCCATATGGTAGAAATATACACGAGTAATTGAAAGTAAAAAGTGATGGTAACAACGCTTTTCTGTCTGTCACATGAATTGTTTATACAACAAATACAACAAATTTGTTTTTAAAAAAACAAAACCCTGTAATTTATCTATACTAAACTTGAACTTAACTAGACATCACTTAGATCGTCACAGTGCTCATAGGTATTTAATCCATTTTGGCTGAGTGAAGTTCTTGGCCTTTTGTTCTCTACAGGGTTGTGGTTTTGCTTTCAAAATGGATTAAATACCTATGAGCAGTGTGACGATCTAAGTGAGTTAAGTTGAAGTTTAGTATAGGCACGGGTTGGCTTGTCTACTGACGAATGTTTATAGCCCTCGTGTTGCTGACGGATAATCTGAATACAAGCAACGACAAGTAAAGTTAAGGAAGGAGTCGTGAATTATTAAGGAATTCCCTTTCAGTAAATGAAATGTACTGGATACAACTGTGTAAATATATTAGGGCCATTGTTTCTTATCACAGTAAAAGATATTTACAATGAAATGCTTATCCATTCCACAAGTTTACGCACCGTTGCCAGACCTCGAACTTGGGTAGACAATTTTTCACAATGCCATTTTGGATATAGTATATTTCATTCTATTTTTATCTATTGAAATATCAATAGTACTTGAAAAATTAAGACTTCCCGCACTTTAAAATGTACTGCAATATGTCAAATTATAGGTGTGGAAAAAACAGCAGCTTACTGTTAGCCACCGGTGACGGAAAGGTCAACCACCGATAGCTGGCACACAACGTGTTAATGATATAATCTTGTAAACATCAAGTAAATTTTCACTTAAAAACAATGTAATTCATAATTTACACTGTCAGCTTCCGATGGCTGCCTAAACGGAAAGTTCAGTGGCTGAGCTCAACGTGTTAACCTTTTAACCTCAACGTGTTAATCATTTTTTGTAGAAAGCTTTCACCCCCTAAAATATCTCATCTTTGACTTTTATACAAATTTTTCTGATACTATGTTTCTTAAACTTTAAACAGATGTTCACCAATTTGCTTGGTTCTAGACCGCGAGTCCCGTGTTAGGCATGGGTGTTTGTAAATGTATGTTGGCTTGTCTAATGACGAATGTTTCGGCGCATTATAGCCCTCGTGTTGCTGACTGCGCCAGATAATCTGAAAACAACAACCAACCAATTTGCTTGGCGCAATATGTACCATGTGTTGCTCCTGCGCCAAAAACCTCAAACTACCTAACCACAGCAGTTAAAGATTAAAATCTGGCCTATACTCGCTATGCTTCCAGTTCATTTAGAAACTACTTTGTCTTTGACATTTGGTACCAAAAGGATCAAGTCATGGTGCATTAAGCCGACCGAACGGTATTGTGGTTAGTGTGCTAGCTTCTGGACCGCGAGGTTGCGGGTTCCGAGTTTGGCATGGGTGTTTGTCAATGTATGTTGGCTTGTCAAATGACGAATGTTTCGGCGCATTATAGCCCTCGTGTTGCTGACGGCGACAGATAATCTGAATACATGATGCATTAAAAACTCGAAAAATAGCGTCTGATATATTTTATTTTATAGTTGAAATCCTTAAGTTAATGTGTCCACCTGGTGGCTGTGGTGTTAGCGGCCTTGCATGCCAAAGGTGCCTGCTTTGAATCCTGGCTTAGTTATGAATGTTCGTTGTACGGAATCCAAGTCAAACTGTAGGTCCCGACTTGATTAGCCGTAATTGTGCATAAAAATGGGTCGTTGAGCGTATAAACCAACCAACCTTAAGTTAATGCAAATGCAGTGGCTCTACCTGTTTTTGTCTTTTGCTTTGAGTTTTCATTTATAATATACAGACATTAAATGAAAACAATTGATGTCATTTCATCAATAGATCCTTTTCGTACCAAATGTCAAGGAGGAGAAAGTAGTTTCTGAATGCACTGGGCAAGAAAAAAGCTACACTAAACTTCAACTTAACTAGACATCACTTAGGCGGTAGATCGTCACAGTGCTCATAGGTATTTAATCCATTTTGGCGGCGTGAAAGCATAATGTTCGCCAAACCACAACCCTGTAGAGAACAAAAGGCTCTAAGGTTTGGCAAGAATTATGTCTTCACGCCGCCAAAATGGATTAAATACCTATGAGCACTGTGACGATCTACCGCCTAAGTGATGTCTAGTTAAGTTGAAGTTTAGTATAGTATAGAGAGGATTAAGGTGAGAGATTGAAAGATGTCTTTTTGAATTGGGGCTCTCACATTGTCTCTGATTCTGGGGTCGGCACCGGCTTCGAGCAGCGTCTTGAAGTAGTTGGACGAACCGGGTTCTCGTGACATGGCGGCCGCGTAGTGGAGGGCAGTGCGTCCTTCCTGAAAGAATCCCTCATTTTAATAACTAAGATCGAGAGGCCACTGCGATTTTTGGACCCCATCGAACATCATTCTGAATTTTTTATAGAAATTGGAAGAAAGTGAGTAGATTACGAATCCACTGGTCTGCCGTGGCAAAAATGGCCGAAACTGATCAAAAATTGACTTGGAATGAGTTGAACTAAAATCCGATTGCCAAATATGTCATAACTTGCCAAAAATAGAACAAACTTATTCGTCTGGCAACCCACTTCATTTTGATTTCAATGAGAGAAAGCGCAAACGATTTCTAATCTCTGGCTCGGAAAATTTGTATCTTTTAAAAATAAGCCAAATTGGCGACATTAGTTACGTCATCAGTGACGTAATATTTTTTGCCAACTTGGCTCCCTTTTAATAGATGCAAGTAGACCGTCGCCAGATATCTGAGTCGTCTGCAACCTTCTTAATTGAAAATTAAAGAGTGAGAGTTACCAAATAAAAAAAAATACTCATTATTTGGCAAGTTATGGCGCATTTGGCAATTGGATTTAGTTCAACTTATTAAAAGTCGATTTTTGACCAGTTTCGGCCATTTTTGCCACGGCAGACCAGTGTATTCGTAATCTACTCACTTTTCTCTAATTTCTATAAAAAATTCAGAATGATGTTCGATGGGGTCCAAAAATTGCCTCTCAGTCTATAACTAAGATCGATTGAAGAACGAAAGCGGAGTTATTTCGAAAGCTGTCAGGAGTTTCAAAACTAGTTAGAAATATTGTCAACAGATGGCGCTGTAGTTGCATCTAGAAGTATGTTATCAATTTGTCCTCTACAATTAGTTTTTTTCAATCCCGCACACTTCTTTTAACGTATAAACAGTGGAACTGTCCGAAGATTGATCATTCTGAGCTCTCTTTATTCATAAGAACTACACTGTACAGCGCCATCTGTAGGCAACATTTGTAACCAATTTTGAAACTCCTGTTTTTTACACCTTTCCAACTAACTACACTTTTTGTTTCGTTCTTCTTCGATTTTTACCCAAAATTCGAGTTTATTTAAAAATTATTTAATTTTATTATTAATTATTATTAATTAATTAGTTATTTAATTTTGAAATCAGCGAGTCCTTTGCTCGACACTGTATGGAGATACAAATAAACTCTACAACACAATAATCGAGCAGATACAAAATTCAGTTATTTTGAGGCAAATATTTCACATACGCTTCATTCTCACAAAATAGGCATCGTAGAAAACGGTTTAGTTATTTGTATTAAGTGGTCAATTGTGTTTGTATTAAGTGGTCAATTGTGTTTGTATTAAGTGGTCAATTGAGTTTGTATTAAGTGGTCAGTTGAGTTTGTATTAATACCAATTCAGTTATTTGTATTAAATAGCTAATTGAAGTCAATAAACGGGATTTGTTGACAAAACAAGATGTATAATTTTTTTTAATGAGATTATCTTCTCATGTCGCTTATTCATTGTAAATTTTGTTGTGGTTTTGAGGGCCGATTCATTTCTACCCAAACACTTTTGTCAATATTCCTCAATCCCTGTCATTGTACACACTCCAATTCAATGTAATGCAGTGTGGCGACATCAAATAACAGATAAAACTTCTGTGCACTGGAGTACTCTTTTGCACAGCGGTAACGCATCTGTCTCGAGACACAATGGTCCCTGGTTCGAGCCTCGTCGCCTTTGAAAGCTTGCTACGCTTTATTGGTGACCCGGACGTGATTTGAACACGCAACCTTCTGATCGACAAAATTAGGAGCAAATTAATCCATTTTGAAACTAGGAAAAAATTCTCGAGCACGCTGTTGAGACAACATTTATTCTACTCACACATCAATAAAACCAGTACTTTTTCCGTTATAATCATGCCACTTGGCAATAATTTTTCGGTTGGCAAATAATTTGCAATTTGGCGTTAGTTTTAAAGCACTATGATGATAATTTTCTGTTTCGGCCAGCATTTGCAATCTCGCGAATAATTTACAATTTAGCGATAATTTTTAAACGCCACGGTAATAATTCTGGATACGTTTCCGTTAAAGGGGGGGCCTTTGGTACTTCCAAGTACGGTACGGATTCTACGCCAAGAATCGTTTACATAAAACCGAGCCAAATTATGGCAACCATAGGCAGTTCACTTGTTATTAAAAAACGGCGACTGCTGCTATTTATTGGAGAAAATCACCTTGGCGCAGAATTCGTACTGTACTTTACGCCATATTTTATATATTGCCAATGAGCCCTTTTAACTGAAAAACGATCCTCAACAGCCTTAAAAGAAAGTGTCAGGTAATGGGTACATCGCTTGTACATTTTACTCTGCTTAAAATCAAACATAATCCTTCGGTTCACTCGCGACTCTTGATTAGTGATGCCATTCAAGAGTTGGAAACTATTACTCACATTAATGTTAATATATTGTTTTCTAAAAGTTAATTTTTTTTATCGCGAATAAAGAAACAAATTTCAAACAATCAAATTTATAAATCAAAACAGGAAAAACTTTGTAATGTAGTATTGCATTTCACGATCACAATGTATAGTAACATATCCGTGACAACAATATCTGCAGCATTACTCATAACTTCAGAGTCGACATTTGCTGATTTTACAATAAATTCATCGAGAATTACTTTTAATTGTTGTCTCTATCTTTCAGGAGAGCTTGTTTTTTCACTCGTTTAAATGATGGTTTGATTTATTTGAATAAATGCACTCTGGGATACCAAAGACTGTTCAAGATCAATACAAAATGATTTTTATGTCAAAATTCTTTTATACAGATTAGAAAAGATATTTACATAGCTTTTGTAAGAGAAAAGTTATAGGTTTAAAGCATATTTCGGGGCCCCCTAAAATCATGGGCCCTAGGCGATGATCAGGGCCTGCTAATGGGGAAAAATACCATGAAATCAATGAGTGCTATACCTTGTCTCTGGCGTTGACTGTTTCCGGAAACCTCTCGATGAGAAAGGCGAGTGTCTCTGGCTTGTTCATGAGGACCGCCCTGTGGAGCGGTGCCATGCCGAAGTGGTCCTTCGCCAGCACCATGTGGTCTGTCTCGTGCAGCTGGTTCTGCAGCTCGGTCAGGTCATCGTTGGAGACTGCGATGTGGATCGCCTCGATCTTCCGCACCAGCTTCGGAACCTGGAATCAAACTCGAATATACTAATTTATCTCAAAACCTTGCGCAGACTAATCAGGGGGCTTAGGCAGAGGGCTCCTGTTCGATAAATAAGTTTACAGTCTCCAGAAAAGAGAAAAACTTTGAGAATATTGCAATGTGATATTAACCCTTTGGGTACATTTGACGAGTGAGACTCGTCATCTGCTTACTTGGGCGAAGTGGACGAGTCTGACTCGTCATCCGTCCATCCAAATCCGTCTCATGGGCATAAAAATCTTCAAATAATTCAGTACTCAAAGGGTTAATTGCCTTTCTACTAGGGCCACAAGAGTTAAACTCGACCAATTTCTACATCTGTCAGAATCGTATGGTGCTCAGATTATTGCAATCCAGGAGACCAAATTAACCCTTTGCACTCCAGTGGCGCTTCTCAGGCACCACACGAGATTGGTTGGTTGTATTCAGATTATCTGGCGCCGTCAGCAATACGAGGGCTATAATGCTGCGACACATTCGTCATTAGACAAGCCAACATACATTTACAAACACCCATGCCTAACACGGGACTCGCAACCTCGCGGTCTAGAAGCTAGCACTCTAACCACTATACCGTTTGGTCCCACACGAGATTGGATGCCAAACCACGAGAGGACCATTAGGTGTGAATTCGATGCAAGGCCAATGACTGTGTTCAGTTTCTATGAAGCAAATCCATAAACAGCAGCCGAACCTAAAATGTCTCGAGTTGCTGATTCCTCCGCGCGAAAAAGGCCTGGAGTGGTGCAAAGGGTTAAAGAATCATAGAGAATACGAGGCTATCATATATTTAGGACTGACAGGCCATGACATGGTGGCGGAGGATTGTCCTTTCTTGTTAGAGATCTTAAATATCGTGAAATTAGTGTTCAAACCTTCTACGTAAAAATGTCTAACGCACAGGAGTGACGTCACTAGAGAAGTCCTTCGCACGGATGTTCACATTTAGAATTTTATTCCGAAAACGGATGCCAGAGTAATGCGCCAAAATAGATCCTGACGAATCGCATGCGCGTAAAAAACGTCGCCAAACCATCTATCGTAAAGATGTGGCGGTCAAGTTGTGACGTCACGATAGTCAAAAGCACTATGAATATGACTTTTACCGGCAGGAGCATGAAATAGGAAAGATCTTTTTAGATAGATCTCGAAAAACTGATGCAGTTCATTCAGCTTTCAAATTGTAAACGTCATTTGTAAATATACTTATGTTAATTAAATTAATGTGTTTCTTGTAAATATTTTTAACTAAATTAAACTACGGAAACCTCCGCTAAATTGGCTGACACGAATATTTGAGCACATCAGTGGCACCATCTACTGCACGCCTTTGACACTACTATCTTAGCATTGTTGGCGACTCACTGCCATATAGCAAGCAACCTCCCGCGACTCGCTGCCGCATTCAACTAACTAAATCGTTCATCCCAACTAAATTCAAAGGGAAAAGCTATGTGGTGGTTTCGTGTACGAATATCAGATATAACACCTAGATCTCTTTTGTCTAGTGGTTAGAGCGCCTGTCTACTGATCTATGAGTCCCCGTTAGCGCACATCGTAGTGAGGGTTGGACTACCTCAAAGACGTCATGTTTAAAAGTGGTAACTCGTGTAGATGCTTTCTATATATGAGGTGTCCATCTACATGCCGAATCTCAATGCCACCTAAGCACAGGAGATGCTCTATAGAAGGATCCTCTTATCGATTCAACACCCCCAAGGCATTCACCTGTGGAGGCTTTTCAGAGGAAGCCCTATTTAGTCATTCCCAAGTTACTATCGCCGACCATACGGTATAGTGGTTAGCGTGCTAGCCTCTAGACCTCGAGGTTGCGGATTCCGAGTCCCGTGTTAGGCATGGGTGTTTGTAAATGTATGTTGGCTTGTCTAATGACGAATGTTTCGGCGCTCCCTCGTGTTGCAGACGGCGCCAGATAATCTGATAAACAACCAACCATCCCCCTCATGGTTTCAAACAGATTCAAATTAGTTTTAGCTACGGTTAAGTCAAGTCAGTAACCAAGCATACGACTATCTAGAGGTTTTAGCTAGATCAGTGGTACACTGCTGTTATATTTTAACAGTTTATTAATTTTAAGATTTCTTCTTAATTCATTAAATTCATTTTAAGGGATTTTTTTCCTGAGTTCTTGTCGTACAATTTCTGTGTCGTATTGTTTCAGCAAGCGTTTTTTTAATACATGATCCCCTCAGAAGCCCGATTTTATCAATTAAATTAAAAAATATATTAATGTATTTATTGCAATATCCTGTATTAAAAACATACCAAGTATTAAGAACAAACCGATTGACGGTGTACAATTCGATTTCACCGACCAAACGGTAGAGTGGTTAGCTTTCTAATAGCTTCTAGACCCCGAGGTTGCGGGTTCCGAGTCCCGTGTTAGGCATGGGTGTTTGTAAATGTCTGTTGGCTTGTCTAATGACGAATGTTTCGGCGCGCCCTCGTGTTGCCGCCAGATAATCTGATAAACAACCAACCAATTCGATTTCAAAGTCCGGGATCAAATTTTAAACTTTGGGTATTTAAGGGTTAGAATGATTCGGTTGGTTGTTTTCAGATTATATGGCGCCGTCAGCAACACGAGGGCGCGTCGAAACATTCGTCATTAGACAAGCCAACAGACATTTACAAACACCCATGCCTAACACGGGACTCGGAACCCGCAACCTCGGGGTCTAGAAGCTATTAGAACGCTAACCACTCTACCGTTTGGTCGGCTTAGAATGATTTGGCTGAATGTGCCAAGGACCACAAGAATAATTTCGGGGCATATACTGACAAAATACTTTTCTTCATTTTCAACCATCAAGTTGTAAATAATATACACGTAGTAAAAATCGTAATAAGTTCTATAGTAAGGACCATTTCAAATACTCGCTAAGTGCATTTAGAAACTACTTTCTATAACCACATTTGGGGAATGGGTACGGAAATGATCACGTAATTTATGGTTTCTACTCGATTTCATTTTTAAGGTTTCAATGCAGATGCTGGTTTTGTCTACTGCTTTTTTTAATTTTCATTTATACTACATTAATGATAACAATTTATGCCATTTCATCAAGAGTTCCTTTTCTTACCGAATGTCAAAGGGAGAAAGTAGTTTCTAAATGCAGTGGGCTAGATGATTGAGCGAGATAAATGATCCTTACTAATAATTAATAGTTTAAGGGGGTCAGGTACCGAAAAAAAAAACTTTATTTATGTACATTTTTATGTCAAAAATTTATTTTATGTATGAGATACTATTTATATATCTTTCAGAAAATGTTTTTTTTTCAAATATTGTGTTTAGTTATTTAAAAAAAAAAATTAAAAACCAAGAAAAATCCATAATAATTGATGTTTGCGTATTTTGATATAAGTCAAATCAGTATTTTGATATAAGAAAAAATAAATTTTTTTTCAAAGTGAAAGCTTTCTGTAACACATAATTATACAAAGAAAATTTTGACGTCACAGAATTTTGATAGATGAATTAAAAAAAAATTAAAAAAATTCTCAAAGTTAAAATATTGAAATTTTTGCTTTTTTCTATGTTATCTTTTACGCTAAATGTTATATTTTAAAACAGAATTAAAAAATTAAAATTGTGTGAAGACAAATTTTATAAACTGGATGAATTAAATTCTCCAAAAATTTGAATAGACAATTGTTAATGGTTCTTGTGATATATCGATTTGAATCTGCAATGTCTGTGAAAAACACTAGTGCTCGAAAAAACGCACTTTAAGCAGACGCTTCAAGGTGTTAAGCCTATTAGTGATGTTTAAATCACGGGTAATTTTGTGGCGTTCTAATCACCTGAAGAATAAGATAAAAACATCATTCTCTTCAGGAACGTATGAACTATTTTTTAAAATCAGAAAGAGAAAAAAATTGGGATTTGTGAAGAAATTTCGGTACTGGACCCCCTTAAAAAACACACTTTAATAGAAAAGTGAACTAAAAAGTAGAAAATAATTTTCAATAAGTTTGAAATAAGAATAGAGTGATTAACAAGAAATATTTATTTTTTAGCGTGTGGTGCTTTTTAAGATATTTTCATAATGGCTCTACTTTTAGCAATATCTGTCGTTAAATATTTACAACAATTGACATCCCCACGCTTTTTTACCATAAAATAAATATTTCTTGTTAATCACTCGATTCTTATTTCAAACTTATTGAAAATTATTTTCTACTTTTTAGTTCACTTTACTATTAAAGCGTGTTTTTTAGTTTTTTAAACTAATTATTTTTTCTGTGAACTATAAATTTTTGTTAGTTAATTTTTTTAGTTAAGTGTACAAAACTCTCCAGTTGTTTCTGCCAATAGTCACATGCTTGTCTCAAATTTAAGTCATGTGTATGCCTTAGTACACGCCGTATTACTTTTGGCACAAAACACTACCGTGTCTCTGAATATCAAAAATCACTAATCCTGAAGATCAGGATAATGCGACTAAAAAAACACGCTTTGTATAACCGTCGTGCCCACGACAAATCTTTCAAATGTCTGCCTTATCAATTGTCGATGATAGGTTCTGTGATTACTGGGATTGTAACGGGTAACGGCACACCAGGGTTCGATTCCGGAGAAGGTTGGTTGGCTGGAATTTAACGGCTCAAGCGCAAAACGACCTAATCCTTGTGATAAGCGACAAACTTATTGAATTATTGTATTGTCATCGGTCATTTACAAGTGTGCACAGTTTGAATCAAATCTGATCGCTCAAAGTAGGGCAAAATCGAGCCCAAAAGAGTCGGTTACAAGCAAACATACAGGTGAAACTATTAAAGCTTGTTAAAAATGGATGCTGTGCTTTAGTGCAATCGTTTATTTGGATAACTTGCATTAGTAACCGTACACGATTATGAATAGTTAGTTATCTAATCATAATTTTCCATTATCTGGAATGTACTAATATTGAAATACAATTCGTAATTTTTATTCATTCTGTTAAATGGTTCGTTGCGTACCTGGTCCGATATGTACTGCTGCAGCCGGATGTTGTCGCTTCTCTGTACGGCCACTTTTTCGCCGTACCCTTCCAGCACGGCCCCTTCCAGCTTCTCCATGTCCTCTTCACGCACCCAGCGCTTGATGTTGGCAGAATTGATCTCCAGTCCTCCAAAGAAACGCATTCAAATAGAAAATAGGCATTTATAGAATGCAAATCATATATCAAGCCTATAACTATTTTACCAAAAATAGGCGTGTACCTCTAATAATATGACTTAGGGGCAACAGAAAATTTGAAAACTCAACAAAATTCCAACTATTTTGATAAAAATCGTTCTCGTATTTTGATCAACGAAAGTCTGTTGAAAAGGAATTTTGTGTTTTCCAACAGTAAAGCTTATTTTTATTTAACAAGGTAACGTTATCTACAAACATCTCTGTAAAAAGGCGCTAAAGTACGTGAAAAAAAGGCTCTAAGGTTTGGCTAGAATTATGTCTTCACTCCGCTAAAATGGATTAACTGAATATGAGCACGGTCTATCGTCTAGTGATGTCATGTTAAGTTGGAGTTTAGTATAGACGACATTTGAGTACTTAAAAGTGTAAATAAAAGTATGTAAACGTCAGTCATGTATTATTTCGTATTTTTAATGGCAATCCTTATTTTTATCCCATTATACCACACCATACACCATACGATATTCTTATAGCTCCATGATCGGGAGTTCGGTCCGCCAAATCTGTCTAGTGGATTACGAGATGTCTGTCATATAGCTGGTCATCTACAATTGTTTTAAAATTAAAATAGATTTTCATATTAAGATTAAAATCTTTTTAAAATGGGAATACTTTCTTCATTGTAGCGACTCTACAATGAGATATTCAGTCCAAGGCCTATTCCAAGCAAAATTTACGACTGCCCAAATTCCCCCCCCCCCCCCTTCTCATCAAATTTTTTGTGTGTATAATAAAGTGGCAGGGTATGTTTTTTAGGTGATGGTATTTTGGATGTTTTGAATTTAGTAATAATGTTAGACAAAGTTAACCATTCAATTCAAGCAAAACTGTAATAAATCCATCAAATATTGTTTCCTATCTGATAAAGCGCTTGTTAAAAAATATCATAAATATATATTAAATGTATTACAATTAATGAGTAAGTATATTGAGTCGTCCTCTCTAAAACATTTTATCAGGTAGAAAATAGAAGGGCTAAGTAGATGGAGGGGAAAGGATATGTATAAACAAATATTTTTGAAATATTTCATAAAGTTTTTATTACTTATTTTTGTTTTGTACTTTTTACTACTGCCCAATTTTAGATTTACGACTGCCCATTTTGAATTTACGACTGCCCAAACGAGCCACGACTGCCCGTTATATGCCCTGATTCAGTCCAGAATACAATTTCAAAATTGAAACAAAAGTCTTACTTTTGAGTTTGGGTGGGGGCATCAAAGGCTGGCTTTTGAAGAGTGTTTTTTTAGGCATTTTGAATTTGACTTGGCCGTTCTTTTGTTGTTCGGAATCTTCCGTTGAGTCACTCTGGAAAATAAAAAAAAAATATTCTAAGAACATACGGAAGAAAGAACAATACTGACAAATAAAAGAGGTGGATAGTAGCGTACAAAAATGCAAAGAATGAGTAAACGTATCGCATTTTCTTTGTTTAAAATGTTTTTTTTTTTAACAGTGTAATTCATACATACTGTTATGAATTTTCCCACTGAGGCAATGATGGCACAGCTTTTAAGATGAATCTACTATTTATTCACTCTTCACAAGCACAAAATTTATTCAAAGACAACAGTGTAATCAATCTCAAGCTTCAACACAAGCTTCAACAAAAACAACTTCGAATACAGCGATTATACAAGCTCACTCCAATAGGTAAACAAAACGAAACAGCTTTCATCGAAGTCCGAAGTCAATCTCAAAACTTTCCCGTTCTTCAGTCTTATTTATACTTGGCGCGAGAGACCATTCCCGAAATTTCCAGCCAATTCGTCGAAAAAGAAACATCTCGAAATTTATCGATTGCTCTAGGTGTTGCCACCTTTATCTAACCTGTATAATCGCTGTTAATAAATAAAATAAGATAAAATAAATTACAATAGAATTTTAAAATAATACGTCATTATTTACACTATATACAGACAATTTGTGCAACAATACTGATTCTCCACATCACATGTTTCTCTTACTGCAATCGTTCAAATTTTATTCATGTTTGATGCCTAAATATCTTTGTAGTAATCTGCTTTAAACTATACATTGAAGGCTAAATTAAATATTGTTGGGAAAAAGATAATTGGGGTATGAAAGCAGTTTTCCGAACACGTATGAAATTCGCGATTTCGAACTTTTAATAACAGTTCATATAAAAAGAGATAGATGGCACCACTACTCAAATTCAAGGTTATGGTTTGCCAATGTAAAATACATATAAAGGTTTATTTCTTCAAGAGAACTCACCATGATCGATTATTTCCTGATGATGAATTGCAGCCGCATTATAATCATTATTAAGGTACTTACCTACTTTGAAAAGGTCGATTTTGATGAAATCTGACAAAAAAATATTATTCGTGAATATATTAACCCAAATCTTTAAGTTTCTAAAACTATTTTCTTTTTAACTCTGCGTTGATTTGAACAAAAGTTATGACAATTTGAAACTGATCAAAGACTGTAAATTATAACCAGAAATGAACGGAAATAGCACACCAAAACCAAAAGTCACTGATTAAAAAGTGATTTTCCTATAAAAATTAATATATATTTTTTTTAATAAATAAAAAAATTGAAAAAGAAGAAGGTGCATTTTAAGTGTGTAAGTAATATGGTTTATATAGAAATTGTGTGTCTTAAAGTTTCAATTCATTTTTCTCGGAATTGATTTTCATACAAATATTGCTAATTTGAAATATCATAACTCAAAAAATTGTTCACGAATCATTATAAATTTTTTTTTACTTCTCTTGTTGATTGTTTTCTAGGGAATGTGCTATCGAAATTGAGATTGGATGGTTATTTTATGAAATACAACCTTTAGTTTGAATATAAACAAGGTGAAACTGTTAAAAAATCACCAACTTATTTTTCGACTATCCATAAAAAAAGTTTTAATGAATATAGTTTTCTTAATGTAGTATATGCCCTAGATAAAAGCATATAGTTTATTTATATACAATTTATTTCCTAAAAAACTTATTAGTTTTTCATTTATCTTATTTTAAGTTTTTGAAATATTTCATCAAAATTTCACGCAAAATTGCAATTTTTGAAAAATAATAATAATAAATTTGAATTTTTTTCACTGTATTACTAATCTGTAGTAGTACTAAATATAAAAAGGTACTTAAATATTCCTACATAAAGTTTTTTTTTAAAAAGTGCTCCGAACGTAGGCAAGTACCTTAAATATAATCAAGAATTTCCATATGCGTGACGTTTAATTCATTTTATTCTTTTTAAATGACTCCTTTTAGTTCGTTTAAATAATTTTATTTATTCCATAATTTGCACTCCTAGTAAAGGATCCTCCTCTCGCTATGTTTTCTTTCCCAGTTTATTTAGAGAAAACTTTGTATAAACCCTTGATATTTGGTGAGTGAAATGAAAATGCATAAATGAAAAACTCGAAAACAGTGTCTAGTATATTGTTGCGTGGACGGGTTCGAAAGATTTGAAGCCAAAGCAGATCGAAACTTGCAGACATTTATTCCAATACAACTCTTCTCAGATTCTCTTACAGCTCCCGTTCTAGTAGACGGACTCTTTTCACAACAATAGAGCACAAAACAGCAGTTAAAAACTTGACAACACAACTGCTCAAATCGCTACACAAGACAATGCAATACAGTTCGCTTTCGGAACTACTCTGAACGCTCACTGAGACTCAGTAATTCCAGTCAACTAATGGACTCGGCTAACAACTAACTCAGTGACTCAAAATCAGTCAACTCACTTCCCCGCTCTCTTGGTCAGCCTTATATAGGGGAGGTGAACCTTCTTGGAACTCCTAGAGGTAGATGTTTGGGGAACTTTCCAGATCGTAGTCGAAAAGTCCTATACATGTACATGGGGACAGAAAATGTCGCCAAACTTGGCGACATTTGGCGAGATTGCAATTACCATAATGTTAAATGCCCTGCTCCTTGTAACACTCGCTTCCCAGCGTTACCTCTGTAAAACCCGTTATCAAGCATTGAGACACACATTGCGGGGAAGCCAAGCTCAGACGAACTATTGCATGCACTACCTCATACGAAATGTACATAAATTTTCCTATTTACAAAATTAACACTACGAAATATTTACAAATATACAAAAATTCGTAACAATATTTTATATTTGAAATCTTTACGTGAATGCCAATGTTCCACCTACAAGAGTCTTTTATTTTTCCTTCATAAAACAAAATATATTTATACGCTTTTATTTTTAGTTTTATTTTCTGCCATTGCATTAAGGTGTATGTATACCCTAGAACATTTTTTTTTTTTAAATTCTGAGTTTAAAAATCCAATTCTATTTTACATTTGTTAGATAGTATATGATTAAAATAATTTCATAAAAAAAAATTCAAATTTTGACAATTATTAATTTGTTAATTAAGCTTTAATTAGGTAATTAGTACCTTTTTCAAACAATGATATATTAAATTCTAATTTACTTAGAAACGCAATTCTACTTGGAAACCATTCGAAATATTATTCTTAATGTTTTGAAACTCAATTAAGTCTCTTATATAGAACATTTTTTGTTTTTGTGTCAAAACATGAAAAAAATCTATATTTTCCTAGAATCCTAAGATTTAAAAATCCCTAAAAAATCAATTTCTCAACTAATATTATATCATTGAGTTTCAAAACATCTAGCATATTATGTAGATTTCTATGATACAAAAAAAATTATAATTAGACATTTTGTGGTTGAATTATGGTTGTTCGAATAGAGCGCCACATAATCAAAATACAGTTCGTCAGAAAACAGGTTTAAAGTTTTAAAAACGTGGTATATCTAACAGGGGAAGTACCCACCTATAATTGATTGTAACTTAAAAACTATTAAGGTTATTTGCAAACGTTTAGTATTGTTTGAAAGCTAAAGTATCAGAGAATATTATGATATAATAACAAAAAAAATGAATATTATTCTTATCTATTTTTGTGAATTGTAGGGTATACGTACACCTTAAGTGATCGTCCCGAATATCGAGATGGTTATACAAAGTGGTGAAGGATGAACTTCGAGTATAAAGGAGTTGTTTGAATTCATTCCTAAAACTATTATCTTAAAGCGTAAACTAGCTTTCACGGGGCTCGATCCATGGACCACTGTGTCTCGAGACAGATGCTTTACCGCTGTGCAAAAGAGTACTCCAGTGCACAGAAGTTTTATCTGTTATTTGATGTCGCCACACAGCCCCCTTCCCAGTGACGAAGGAGCGATACTGTTGATCAACGTCTGATCGGAGTTGGAGGTTTGGGGATGCTTGTTGCATCGTTGTGTCCGCTTGTTGCGATGTTGCACGCGAGTTGCGTATGTGTTGGCTTGTTGCGCGATGAAGTGTCTCCTTTCAGAAGCGCCGATAGATGGCAGCATGATTCGTTTTTAGTCCAGTCACCAATAAAGCGTATTGTTAAGCTTTCGCTGTGGGCGACGGGCCTCGATCCATGGACCACAGTGTCTCGAGACAGATGATTCACCGCTGTGCAAAAGAGTACTCCAGTGCACAGAAGTTTTATCAGTTATTTGATGTCGCCACAATCTCGATCCGAGGTCATGAAGAATCGTCCTATTCTCTTGAGAATTCATTTACCTAAAATTGTTTCAATCTTTTCGATAAAAGAAATAATCAAGTGTAGTTTACCGTCTCTCCGTTCACAGGACGAATATTTCCATTGAAATCCAAGGCAACGGCTGCTCGAACAGGATAAGGTGACTCTAAAACAGAGAACAAAATTAACCAGGGCCATTTAATAGGAAAAATTATACTTTTTTTAACCCACTGACGGTCATGCACGTATACAGTAGAGCCCTGATTATCCGAGTTAATGTGGACCAAGACCAACTCGGATAACCGAAAAACTCGGTTAAAGCGAAAATTTAAAATAAAATAAATCGTATCGGTTTAAATGTATGTTTTGACAAATACAAATCTTATACTATAGGTAAAACCACATGCAATTAATAATATATAGTAATGCTTAAATTACTTAAGCCTTAAGACCTTGAGCGACTCGATAGGAGGATCAGTGTCATACAATGAAAAGGAATGTAAACATTTTGTTTTCTTGAGTGTTTGAAAGATCAAGTACCAATTTTTTTCGGTACTAGTTTTGACAAAGGAAAATATCAGAGGTAAAAAAAAAATTAAAGAAATATTATCTGGCTCGGTTAAAGCGGAAACTCGGATAACCGGGGTTTAACTGTATATACGTCATTTGATTCCCATTTTTTTCAGCAATGCACAGAATTTTTAATTTATAAATAAAATTTAAAATAAAATATTTTTTTAAATATTTATATTAGGATGATATTTTATAACCTATCTAAAACAAAAGAAAAAGAAAATAATTAAAAAAAAATATATGTATTTGAATTATAAATATAATTCAAAAACTATTGCAGGGAAAACAACTGTAGAATTTCGCCCATTCCCATGACGCCTACCAAACGGTATAGTGGTTAGGGCGTGCTAGCTTCTAGACCGCGAGGTTCCGAGTCCCGTGTTAGGCATGGATGTTTGTAAATGTATGTTGGCTTGTCAAATGACGAAATGTTTCGGCGCATTATAGCCCTCGTGTTGCTGACGGCACCAGATAATCTGAAGACAAACCATTCCCATGACCGTCAATGGGTTAATTCCTATACTATTTGCGTGGCCCCGCGCTGCCGGGTAGCCGTTTAAGGACATAGAAGTTTACATTTAAGAAAAAGTGAAACGAGTGTAGTGTAGGACATTTGGCGATTCTTTCATTTGGTAATCAGAAAAAGCGTCAAAATAATAATAATGTTATGAATTTTTCCGCTGAGGCAATGATGGTACAGTTTTTAAGATAAAAACTACTATTTATTCACTCTTCACAGGCACAAAATTTATTCACAGACAACAGTTTAATCACCCTCAAGCTTCAACACAAGCTTCAGTAAGAACAACTTCGAATACAGCAATTATACAAGTTCACTCTAGTAGGTAAACAAAGCGATCTGCTCACATCGAAGTCCAAAGTCAATCTCCAAAACTTTCCCGATCTCCAGTCTTATTTATACTTGGCGTGAGAGAACATTCGCGAAATTTCCAGCCAATTCGTCGGAAAAGAAACATCTCGAAATATCTTTATTGCTTTAGGTGTTGCCACCTTTTTCTAACCTGTATAATCGCTGTTAATAAATAAAATAAGATAAAAATAAATTACAATAGAATTTTAAAATAATACGTCACTATTTACACTATATACAGACAATTTGGTGCAACAATATACATGGATAAAAGAAGTTAAAATTGTTGTTTATGAAATAAATTCGTACAACGTTAAAGTAAAATATTGACAATAATTATTTAAAAAAAAACTTCTTTTTTTTTATTTTACATCGTCCGTAAAATTATTTTTAAATATTTACTTTACGAGTTCTGTTGATCACTCACTCACTGACTCTCTGTAATGCTGGAAGATGGCGCTAGCATCGTATACATTTTACATGCACAAAATTATGTAAGAAAAATTACAATTTCAACAGATTTTTCTTCTCATTTATAATGTAAACAACTGATTTGAGTTGTTTGGAAACAGGGAGTGATTGCTTTCATATACCTTGTCGTTAAAAATTAATAGAGAAAATAATCTTTATTATTATTATTATTATTATTATTATTATTAATATACCGTTTGCAGTATCAAAATTAAGAGTTATATCGCTGTGTCTAAATTTTATATGCACAAAATTACGTATGGGATAAAATTTTCAACATAGAATTTATTAAAAAAAGATTTTCTTTGATATTTATGTATTTTAATATTTTTTCTTTTTAATTTGGAGCTTTATAACCTATAGGCTTTACTCCTAGAAAATGTATACATTTAAATTCTTACTATCCCTATCTATATCATTTATAATAAAAATAAAATAAAAAATCCTTTAAATCCTTTATTTTATTTCCGATTTTGTTTGTGCGTGACCTTTAAATTATCACTATCCTACCCATAGACTTATTATTATCATCTTCCCACTTCAATCATAACAACGAGAATGAATCACCAAAATGAATCGCATGAGTAGGGACTTTTGGGGAGCAGATTTGGTCTCCTCACTCAGGCGATAAAGGATTCATTTTACGACGTAGCCAAATTAAAAACCACGTGACTGATGGACGAATTTTGGTGATTCATTTTTGTGATTCATTCTCGTTGTATGATTGAAGTGGGAACGCGCAGTCTATCGATAATAATAATAAGTCTATGGATATTTCCCTTACTTCTCTTCGGCGATGCGACGGCTTTTATCCTGTTGGCGTGATTGGCCATGTAGTTGGCGTTGGTTCTCTGGCTCTGCTTGATGATCTGCTCCAAATGGAGGTGCTCCGGAAACTGAAGGTAGTACTCGGCAGTCTTGCCACGCTTCACACAACAACAACACACACAATTACCACACATATCTATTCTCGCTATCTTCTAGCACGGTGCACTTAGAAACTACTTTGTAGAAAATGATCGAAAGCAATTTCTTAATCTAGTGTAAATGAACATTTAAAAAAGCAATAAAAGGTACTAATTATTAATGCAAGTAACTTTTAAACAATTATTTTTAAAACCTGGAAATTTATACAAATTTTCAATGGAAAATTGTCATCTATTAATTAATCTATTAATTAACAATTGCCGATTTTTTATGAAATTATTTTAATCGTATACTTTCTAACTAATGTAAAAAAGAATTGGATTTTTAAACTCAGAAATAAAAAGTAAAAAAATCTTGTTTATACATACACCTTAAAATGCCATTTTTTTGGGGAAATTACTATTTTTAAAATCGACACACAAATTCAATTTTAGAAAGCTATAAATTGAAATATAATAAAAAGGAGTAGAATGTATAATTCCAATACAGTTAAGAGTCGTAACTTACGTAATCTAATACTAGAGGATTGGCACTGTAGGAGATAAGCATGTTGTACATTTCGTGGTTGTCTTTGAGGGCCGCCGCGTAATGTAACGGAGTGCGGCCGTCCTGAAACACAAACACACACTGAAAAGGGATAATTCCCGCATTTTTTAAAAAATTGATGAAGAATTTCTTTCTTATTCAAAATATTTAAGGGGGTCCAGTACCGAAATTTCTTCAAAAATCCCAATTTTTTTTTTTTGATTTTAAAAAATAGTTCAGACATTCCTGAAGAGAATGATGTTTTTATCTTATTCCTCCGGTGATTAGAACGCCACAAAATTACCCGCGATTTAAACATCACTAATGGGCGTAACACCTTGAAGCGTCTGCTTAAAGTGCGTTTTTCGAGCACTAGTGTTTTTCACAGATGTTGCATATTCAAATCGATATATCTCCAGAACCATTAACAATTGGCTATTCAAATTTTTGGAGCATTTAATTTATACAGTTTTAAATATTTCGTCTTCGCAGAATTTTATTTTTTTAATTCTGTTTTAAAATATAACATTTAGCGTAAAAGATAACATAAAAAAAAAGCAAAAATTTCAATATTTTAACTTTGAGAGTTTTTTAAATTTTTTTAAATTTACCTATCAAAATTCTGTGAAGACAAAATTTTCTTTATATAATTATGTATTACAGAAAGCTTTCACTTTGAAAACAAATTTATTTTTTCTTGACTTATATCAAAATACGCAAACATCAATTATTATGGATTTTTCTTGGTTTTTAATTTTTTTTTAAATAACTAAACACAATATTTAAAAAAAAAACATTTTCTCAAAGATATATAAATAGTATTTCATACATAAAATAAATTTTTGACATAAAAATGTACATAAATAAAGTTATTATTTTTTTTTATTTTCGGTACCGGACCTCCTTAAAGCTTCTATTTAGGACCTTTAAAATTGTTATACTAAACTTCAACTTAACTAGACATCACTTAGACGGTAGATCGTCACAGTGCTCATAGGTATTTAATCCATTTTGGCGGCGTGAAAGCATAATGTTCGCCAAACCACAACCCTGTATTAGAGAACAAAAGGCTCTAAGGTTTGGCGAGAATTATGTCTTCACTCCTCCAAAATGGATTAAATACCTATGAGCACTGTGACCGTCTAATTGATGTCTAGTTAAGTTGAAGTTTAGTATAGAGTAGAAAATATGGGTTACTCACCAGATCCTTGGCGTCTTTGCAGAGTGGGAAGTTGGTTGCTATATATTCGGCGACGTCTGTGTGTCCGTACATGACAGCCTTGTGGAGAGGGGTCGCGCCTAAAGGGTCGCGAGCGAGAGCCAGTTTCTTGCGATCCAGAAGGGTCTGCACGTCTCGCAGGCGACCCCGGGTCACGGCACGATGGATTTCGTAAATGCGCTCCTGAAACACATGATATGTCTTGATTCCCATCTTCACAAACATTAATCATCAAAGATCCTACACCGAATTGATACTTGATGTCATCAAAAGATGCAAAGTCGTTATAAAGATGTCCCCTTCAACTACACAGTAGTTTCACTTTTGCATAGGATAATAATAGACAGAGAGGCGGACTGCAATTTTTGGACCCCATCGAACATCATTCTGAATTTTTTTATGGAAATAAGAGAAAAGTGAGTAGATTACGAGTCCACTGGTCTGCCGTGGTCAAAAATGGCCGAAGCTGGTCAAAAATCGACTTTTAATAAGTTGAACTACATCCAATTGCCGAATGCGCCATAACTTGCCAAATAATGAGCATTTTTTTTTATTTGGTAACCCTCACTCTATAATTTTCAATTAAGAAGGTTGCAGACGATTCAGATATCAGGCGACAGTCTACTTGCATTTATTAAAAGGGAGCCAAGTTGGCAATAAACATTACGTCACTGATGACGTAACTGATGTCGCCAATTTGGCTTACTTTTAAAAGATATATAGTTTTCCGAGCCAAAGATCAGAAATCGTTTGCGCTTTCTCTCATTGAAATCAAAATGCAATGGGTTGCAAAAAGAAAAGTTTGTTCTCTTTTTGGCAAGTTATGACGTATTTGGCAATCGGATTTTAGTTCAACTCATTCCAAGTCGATTTTTGATCAGTTTCGGCCATTTTTGCCACTGCAGACCAGTGGATTCGTAATCTACTCACTTTTCTCCATTTTCTATAAAAAATTCAGAATGATGTTCGATGAGGTCCTAAAATTGAAGTCGCCTCTCGGACAGCTTTTAAGACAAGAATCAGAAATACTTGCTGTTTCACTTTTTAAATAACTTTAAAGAACTTTTACCCGTCGCCATAAATGTTTAAAAAATAAAAATAACTAATTTGTTCAATGAATTACCTATGTAACTTATTGGTAAAAGTAATTATTATAAAACATTTTTTTTTTTTACATTGATCAAATTTTATTGCCTACTGTCTGTAATGTAATTTTGTACACTTCCTATCATAGTGCTTTTGTACGCTTCCTATCAAATATAATTAATTATACTGAATTGATCACTAACAAGGGGACCTTACGGTCTCGGAAATTCAGATCGGGATGAGACTCGGCAGATTAGTAGTATACCTTATAAGGGTATCCACACAGTAAAGCGCACTAGCCAGAAGATTCCGAGAAAACAGGCTCTAAAGTGTTACCTCGCAGCTTATATACTAGTAGAGATTTCTACTCTGCAACTCCCCGGTGGCTAAGTGGTCAGCGTGCTGGGTTCCCGTACGGCCGATCTCGGTTCGATACCTCGAGTTGTATTTTTTATTTATTTATTTTTTAATTTATAAAGTCTATTTATAAAGTGGATTGGGTAGGGGTAGAACAATTGTTCGATAAGTACGGTTAGGGTTTAGAAAATTCCTGACTTGCTGCTTATGTACAATAGGACAACATTCCTACTCTTCCATATAGAAACTGGTTCTTCCTGTTTATTGTGAAAATCATTTAATTCTCTACAGCTTATAATATCTCAAAATTTTTAATCACTTGTTTGTGAGAATTGTAAAAAGAGTTGTGTTAATGTACCTTCATTAAAACATATTGCGTATTTAAAACGCCATTGGAAATTATTAATATTTCCCCATAAATACGAGGAAATGTGCATTATTTACTAAAAGGTTGGTGTAAACACTCAATTATATATAATAACAAGTTTCTGTACTTTAACTGTTACTAATAGATTAAGTGTGATCAATATTTTTTCGTTGAAAGTAAAATTCATTTTTAAGACTTTCAATAAATTTGCTTAGTAAAATTGAACAATCGATTTAAACATATTTTCGTCTACTTGATCACAGAGTAAAGGTCTTCATTATACAATGCAATTGCAAGCGTTCGCTACACTTTCAAATGTTCAGTCAAGTCACTCTTAGCAAAACATAGAATCGTATGGAGCTTATTATAGTGGGGTCACAGCTGTGGCTAAAGGTTACGTCTGTCAATTGTGGCACTTCAGCGAAAGATGCAATCTAATTATATTGTTACGAATTTTTGTATATTTGTAAATATTTCGCAGTGTTAATTTTGTAAATAGGAAAATTTATGTACATTTCGCATAAGGCAGTGCAATAGTTTGTTTCCCTGCAATGAGTCTCTTTTGACGCTTGATAACGAGTTTTACAGAGGTAACGCAGGGAAGCGAGTTTTACAAGGAGCAGGGCATTTAACGTTATGGTAATCTCGCCAAAGTGTCGAGATAGAGCCAAGTTGGCGACGGTTTTGACAATTTTTTGGCGACTAATTTTTGTCGCCAATTAATTTTTGTCGCGAGAAATCGCCAAATGTCGCCAAACTTGGAGACCATTTGGTGACATTTTCGGTCCCCATGTACATGTATAGGACTTTTCGACTACGATCTGGAAAGTTCTCCAAATATCTACCTCTAGAATATTCACGAAGATTCACGTGCCCTATATAAGGCTGACCAAAAGAGCGGGGAAGTTAGTTGATTTTGAGTCACTGAGTTGTTAGCTGAGTCCGTCAGTTGACTGGAATTACTGAGTGTCAATGAGCGTTCCGAGTAGTTCCGAAAGCGAACAACTGTATTGCATTGTCTTTTGCGGCGATTTGAGCAGTTGTGTAGTCAAGTTTTTTAACTGCTGTTTTGAGCTCTATTGTTGTGAAAAGAGCTGTATTGTGTCTACTAGAACGAGAAGTTCTGGAGCTGTTAAGAGAATCTGTGAAGAATTATATTGGAATAAATTTCTACAAGTTTTGATCTGCTTTGGCTTCAAATCTTTCGAACCCGTCCAGTGTATACCGAGCAGTGGCGTCTTTAACTGTGCCACATGAGTGAAGTAAATCTCGAATGTAGTCTCACCATGTAGATGGGCACCATGTGGATGAAGTCCCTGACCAGCGGGTTGGTGGCAGACTCTCCCAGCAGTCTGTCCCCGTGCCCTTGCAGCACCAACTCCTCCAGGTTTTCCAGGCTGCCATTCAAGATCATCTCCCGTATTTGTGTACGAGTGCTCACCGGTTCTGGAAAGAGATTCATCAGTTAGCTTTGCCACTACCCCCTACGTCAGCAGCTATCATAGACTTATTATTATCGATAGAGTTCCCACTTCAATCGTACAACGAGAATGAATCACCAAAATGAATCGCATGAGTAGGGACTTTTTGGGAGCAGGGTTGCAGATTTGGCGTCATCACTCGGGCGATAAAGGATAATAAGATTATTTAGATAAAGGATTAATTTTACGACGTAGCCAAATTAAAAAACCACGTGACTGATAGACGAATTTTGGTGATTCATTTTGGTTTCATTCTCGTTGTATGATTGAAGTGGGAACGCGCAGTCTACCGATAATAATAAGTCTATGATCACAACAAACCACAACTCTTCCTGTGAAAAGAAAAAGGTCATTCCAACTCAGAATAGAATTGCGGGAGACACATAAAAACAATCGTTTCTAAGATTTTTTTTTTTAGTCTTTTGGTATTTTTCGATGCTGGGCTTATCAACTCCAGGTTACTCAACTCAGACTTGAATGACAGCTTGCTGTTGGTCTAAAAGTGTCATGTGATTTTCGTTCCCATAATGCATTGGTCTTATGTTTCTCTTGTGTTTAAAGCGTAAACTAGCTTTCACGGGTGACGGGCCTCTATCCAGGGACCGTTGTGTCTCGAGACAGATGCTTTACCGCTGTGCAAAAGAGTACTCCAATGTACAGAAGCTTTATCTGTTATTTGAGGTCGCCAAACAGCTTCTTCCCAGCGACGAAGGAGCGACACTGTTGTACTGATCTGATCAACGTCTGATCGGAGTTGGAGGTTTTGGGATGCTAGTCGCATCGTTGTGTCCGCTTGTTGCGGTGTTGCACGCTAGTTGCGTATGTGATCGCTTGTTGTGATGAAGTTTCTCCTTTTCAGAAGCGCCGATAGATGGCAGCACGATTCGTTTTAGTCCGATGTCACCAATAAAGCGTAAACTAGCTTTCACGGGCGACGGGCCTCGATCCAGGGACCATTGTGTCTCGAGACAGATGCTTTACCGCTGTGCAGAAGAGTACTCCAATGCACAGAAGCTTTATCTGTTATTTGAGGTCGCCACAGTGTTTAACGTGAAAAATGGATTGTAATTTACCAAAAAAAAAGAGCACTTTACACTCCATATGAAAAAATTGTTGTCAAAGAAAGAATAAATGTTATTGAATGCAAGGAAACCAATAAAACTTCATTTTGCCAATAACATAAGACATTTGTCGCTGCTACGGATGCATTTATTGCGTCTTTGAATGTTACAACAAAACGGTCTCTGTGAAACCAATCCGGGAGAAGGCGAGTAAAACTAAGGATAACTACACTATATATTACTGATGCGTGTCGTTAATCGTTTTTATTTTTCCATCATTTGTTTAGAAAAAAAATGCCAGTTTGACGGTATTTTTGCGATAATTCTTGTGCGTGTTTAATAAAAAAAAAAAATGGGAATTTTGGCGATAAATTTATCGATAATTCTTATATTTTAACCCTCTCTTGTTAGTGAAACTGAGCAGAGATGAAAAAACGATCGTTGATGAGGTATGCTCAAGGAAAGAGAACTCTGTGTTAAAGGCATTCGTTTTTCAACTTTTTACGTCATTAAAACATTTTTACGGGAATTTCGATGGTGGGAATGTTTTGAACACCTTTAAGAGGCATTACCACAGAGATTTTGAACAAAATCTTTAGAGCCGTTTTTCAGCAATTACTGAAAAACATTTTTTTTTCAATGGCAGCTATCCTATGCCCATGCGCGATTTTGATGAAACCCTTAGAGGTAGGTCCTATGGCCTCCATCTACACGCGCACCAAATTTGAGCATCGTAGGTTAATTTGTTCGGGAGTTATGCTGACCACAGACAGACATTTTTTCTAGATCACTTTTTTGATTTCAGGATGCTCTAAAACGTGGAGGCCGACCAAACGGTATAGTGGTTAGCGTGCTAGCCTCTAGACCACGAGGTTGCGGGTTCCGAGTCCCGTGTTAGGCATGGGTGTTTGTAAATGTATGTTGGCTTGTCTAATGATGAAAGTTTCGGCGCATTATAGCCCTCATGTTGCCGACGGCGCCAGATAATCTGAAAACAACCAACCAACTAAAACGTGGAGAAATTTTAAAAAAAATCGAAATATTTTTTTGGACCTAATCCTATGCTTTCATTACTGAAAACCTTATTGGTAGGTCCTTTAGCCATCACCAAATTTAAACATTGTAGGTCAATTTGTTCCGGAGTTATGCTCACCACTTACATACATTACTCATTTTTTCTAAATTACTTTTTTGAGATCAGGATGTTCCAAAACGTGAAAAAAAAAGCAAAAAAAAAAAGCCCTATGTAATACCCTAGTATTGAAAGTAAAATCTGACGGTGGCAAAGTCGCCAACTGCCGTCAGAAGATGAGAACCACTGGCAATTGTTCATCTGCAGTGGATTTACCCTCGGATTTAATTGGTTAGTTGGTTGTTTTCAGATTATCTGGCGTTGTCAGCAACACGAGGGCTATAATGCGCCGAAACATTCGTCATTAGACAAGCCAACATACATTTACAAACACCCATGCCTAACACGGGACTCGGAACCTCGCGGTCTAGAAGCTAGCATGCTAACCACCATACCGTTTGGTCGGCCTCTCCGGATTTGAAGACCGTTTGATGAACATCCAAGTGATCACATGTAGAAAATTAAACCACACGTAATCTTTATTTTCTTTTTTTTACTGCTTTCCAATTTCTCCAAAAACTCCAAGTCAGCTAACAATTTCAAATCATTCATGTTTCACGGAATCTATTATTGAGGAAGCACCGCAAACGTTTTATTACTTCGCAAAGCAAGAGTCAAGACTACAGCACAAAAATCAAAAACAAATTTATCCTCTGCGCATGGGCAGGTTGTGAAATTAAGTCTCAACCGTGCTTGCGAAAAGGGTTCACATTAGCTGAGTTTATGAACTCTAGGTTGATGTTGAAAATAGCCGAAGACTACGACTTTCCCTCGAGTTGAGACTGGCGGGGGGATTGAGATCCTATAACTCCGGGTTGAAATTACGGCCGTTAGTATTACTCATATCACCGCCGACAGAAACGAAGTTCGTCACGATAGTTTCGGCATTGGATGGCGAGATTCTACTCTTCATACAGGACACTGATCTGAACTATCCCGACACAGAGAAATACAAGACATTAACAACAAAAATGACCGATGCCTTCTCCGAATCTGAGGAAAGCCGAAACTGGGCTTGGAGCTGGTTGACCAAAAACGATCCCAACTGCTAATGAAAGCACTCGCGTCTGCTCGTTTAAGTGAAGCTATGCTGAAGTCCTTGTGGATAGACCAGCTTCCATCCAGCAACCAAGCAATTCTGACTATACCAGTTCAGAAAAATCGGTCACTCTCGCAACAATGCCAGACAAGATTCAAGAGATCCTGTTTTACCCTAATTGCAACCATCCAAGCATCTTCGGTTACGGTAACTTCCAAACAACAGCAATTTAGAACTACAGATCGCAGAGTTAACGTCACTGATGCCCTCACGAATCTAGTAAAGCAGAGCCTCAAAAAAACATTCGTCGATTCGAATGTCAAAATAGCAGACGGCCTTGGAGCAGCCATTAACGTCACGCTAACATTGGCGGGCATGCACAACAATGAGTCTTGTATTTTCCTCGAGCGCCAAATAAAGGGGTCCTTCGTGGCCACCACAGAGGGCCAACGCTGCAACAAGTTCATCAGGTGTCGATTCCGCGCCCAAAATCAGGAAACTCTGCCGCACTTCAACTGATCTCTATGATGCAAATGGTACAAGCATTGCCACTTCCTATTGAATCTCAGACGGCAGTTTACTTGGAGATTTATTACCACACCTGTCACCATCTTAGGTGTGTATTTTCTTAATCGCCGCAATCTTCTCGTTGAACAAATGTTTGATTGATTCTACTGTTCTTATTCAAGTCCAGCTAACATATTTGTAAAGACGGACGTTAGTTAAGGTGGTCTAGGTTAGGAATGTTAGGGAGCTTTTGTTGTCGGGAGCGCAGGTGGTAAAATATAAATTTCTTCGATTGAAAAGGCTGTCCTGACATGGCGCTGCATAAATCCGACTCGTTTAGGGTGAATTTGACGTATAGGGACAATAGCGTTTGTATGCAATTTTATACGGATAGATCGTTAAGGGACGGGGGTCAGCGATATTGTACACCTGGGATGTTAGGATCGTAACAATGGACCCTTCAACCACTGAAATCCCGGGAAAGTTTATGGGTGTGACTTGATTCCCCGGGACGCAAGATTATTGGGTGAAACCCAAAAATATGGATTTAAGTTAAGGGTAGGCCTTATTGGCCGTTAAGGAAGGGTTTAGATTGGTTAGTCGGAAAAATTCCTCGGGATCGCGGTAAGAGGGGTAAAAATTAAGGAGACTGAATTTTGGAAAGTGTAGGAGGCCCAACTTAGAGGGAGTTTTAGCTCGATCCTCTTTGTGGCCGGAATCAACAAGTCCGATTGCTATGTGGGTGAGCCGCTACTGATGTCGCCACAATGGTAAGTGTTCTCATGTTTTCTCCCATGCGTAAGCAGATGCAACTCAATTAATTTGATCTATTTTCATACCTGCCAACATTGGCATTTTCAAATTAGTACAATTTTTACGGAACAAATATTTGCATTCCTATGAAAGTCAAATAGCGACAATATTTATGAATGTAATATAGAAATAATAGTAATTCTATAACAAATGCAAAAAAAAAAAAAATTGCAGAATATTAAATTGCTCTCAAATATAACAAATTGTTACATTTTAGCACAAAATGGAAATTATAAAATAAAAAACCAACTTGGATTTAAAAATAAATCAAATTTAAACTTTACTATGAAATCTCTGATGAGGTTTAAGATTTAGTCTACATTACACCTAAATAAAACATGCTTTATGACACAAAAACTCTAGTGAAACATACAATGAGTTGGTGGTATTCAAAGTGTTTAATCACACGCACAAATATCAATTATGCAGGCTTTCGAATTCTTATTATTACATTTGATGTTGTCACTGTGCTTTTTAGAATTGATATGAACTTCGACATCAATAAATCCTCCATGAGAAATCTTAATACCAGATGCATAGATAGAGCAGAATGCAAAATTTGTTTCTTTGTTTGAATTTCTGATGATTAGAAGTAAACCGCTTGGTTTGAAGTAAACTCCAAAAAAACTTGATATTTTCTGGAATCTTACACCAGGATTGTTTAACTTGGATATTTTAAAATAAATAATTAAGACTAACAAAGAAGCTGAAAACCGAAAGTGCTTTAATCTAAAGTCCGAGAAAACGAAACAGTCGTTCGGTTGGTTGGTTGTATTCAGATTATCTGGCGCCGTCAGCAACACGAGGGCTATAATGCGCCGAAACATTTCGTCATTAGACAAGCCAACATACATTTACAAACACCCATGCCAACACGGGACTCGAACCCGCAACCTCGCGGTCCAGAAGCTAGCACGCTAACCACTATACCGTTTGGTCAAACAGTCGTTCGGCGAGTGCCGCCAAAACAATTGAAAACGGCGGCGTCGCGATTTAGTGCGCAGCGTTGGAGTACGGTCCAAAAGAAGAAAGAATAAAAAAAAAAAACTAAAGCACTTTCAGTTTTCTACTTTATTAATATCTAAAGTTCGAGACAACAAAACAGTTGCTTGGTTCGCCAAATCCCGTCGGCAACACAGATGAAAACAATGAATTTCCGGCGCCGCGCTTAAGTGCTTTTATTATATACGCGCAACATTATTGTACGGTCCAAACAGAAGGAAGAACCAAAATCTAAAGCATTTTTGGTTTTCGGATTCTTTGTTAATCTCTTAAGTCTGAGGAAAAGCAATAGTTGTTTGGTTCGCCAGGTCCCGTTGGCAACACAAATGAAAACAGTGCATCCCCGGGGCCGTGGTTTAGTGCTATTATTTACGCGCAAGTCCAGTACTATTATTTACGTTTTGGAGTCCAGTCCAAAAGAAAGTAGAATTAAAAAACTAAAGCACTTTCGGTTTTCTGCTTCTTTATTAACTTGTAAAGCCCGAAAAATCGAAGCAGTGGTTTGGTTTGCCAAATCTAGTCGGCAACAGAAAAGAAAACAATGCATCCTCGCCAACGCGCTTTAGTGCTGAACATATGCGCAATCTTGGAGTGTGAATAAATATTTTGATTGACGCGGCAGCTTTGGAAAATCGTTTCGGTTTCGTTGTTGTCTTGAAAAAATATTTAAAAAAAAAAAAAAAAAAAAAAAAAAAAAACGGTTTTAGGGGAAAACGAAAATTACAGTGAAATCCGTACGATTTTTTTAGCTGTTCGTACACCCGTACAAAATAGTAAAAATCCGTACATTGTACGGATGATTCGTACAAGTTGGCAGGTATGTATTTTAGTACTAATTGAGTAGGAAATAGAATTTGTTATTATTTATGATTTAATATGAGTAACTAGTATAAGTAGTAGGATTGAATTAATAGGAATTGAATGTAGGAATTGGTGAACCACTAGTGCTTTAGTAATTGTAACTAAGGTCCGTTATAAGGGGACAAAATTAGGAATTTATGTAAGAATTATTTTATGTAATGTAATAAATATTTATTACATAAAATAATGAGAGTATCTCGTACTGTTATTCTCGTTAACCCTGTCTGATCCAATTGTGTTGTACTCCACTAATCAAAGGGCCGTTTGATTGGCTGGCTGTATTCAGATTATCTGGCGCCGTCAGCAACACGAGGGCTATAATGCGTCGAAACATTCGTCATTAGACAAGCCAACATACATTTACAAACACCCATGCCTAACACGGAACCCGCAACCTCGCGGTCTAGAAGCCAGCACGCTAACCACTCTACCGTTTGGTCGGCAAAGGTTCGTTTGAATTAGACTTTTTACCGATCAGTGGAACTCTTCAGGAGGGGTTCGTTTTTAGGTAAATTCTTAAGTTAATTCTTAAGGAAGAACCCCTGAAGAACCCTGATGCACATAATATTTCTCTTCTTTGGTCTAACTCAGTTTACCATGATATAAAGTTAATATCATTAACCCTTTGCACTCCAGTGGCGCCACACGATTGGATGCCAAACCACGAGAGGACCATTAGGTGTGATGCGGAAATTCGATGCGAAGCCAATGACTGTGTTTAGTTTCTATGAAGCAAATCCATAAACACCAGCCGAACCTAAAATGTCTCGAGTTGCTGATTCCTGCGCGCGAAAAAGGCCTGGAGTGCAAAGGGTTAAACTTTAATAAATTCAACTTTTAATTAAATCTCAGTGTACTAAAGATTCTATGCATCAAATTTCGTACCTCTAGGTGCAAAAAACTGGGGATTCGTATAAGGTTCAGACGTGCTGACCTCTCAGTTTTATAGATAATTTGTACACATTTTAACTTTTCGTGACACTTACTTGCGGACCTTGACACGACTTCTTTCTGATTTCCACCGTTTTGTTGAAAATGCTTGATTATTTTGATGGGTTTTTGAAGTTTCACTGTATCCGTACCCTCTTTCAGAGCTTCCAGATCCATTTCATCTTGAGCGTGCATATAGTATTCGGGACGATTACCAAACTGTGGAAAGAAATAATTCATATAAATTTAAATTAAAAAAAAAAAAATAATTAAAAAAATTACTGCGCCATTTGTCTTACCGACCAGTTTTGAAGCATCACATGATCCCAACAAGATTTGTTGTAATTATTATTTATAATTAACTTCCTCAAAATGCTGGTTAAATGTGGTCAGAAATATATAATATGATTTAAAATGTTGTTTTTATATGGATTTTTTTTTTTTTTTTTTTTTGTAACTGGCTTTAGTACGGATCAGTGCAATTAATCCTAAAAAAATTAAGCCGACCAAACGGTATAGTGGTTAGCGTGCTAGCTTCTAGACCGCGAGGTTGCGGGTTCCGAGTCCCGTGTTGGCATGGGTGTTTGTAAATGTATGTTGGCTTGTCTAATGACGAATGTTTCGGCGCATTATAGCCCTCGTGTTGCTGACGGCGCCAGATAATCTGAATACAACCAACCTAAAAAAATTAAGGTATGCGTATAGGCTTCAAATCGCAAAACTCGCAAAAATCGGGGAAGATTTGTAAGGCCGTAAAAAAAAGCAAAATAAAAACAACACAAAAGAAGGAAACTCTATGACGGAGGAGCATACTAAAAAGGAAGTATATAATAATTAGTATAATAATAACAACAGTTTTTTATATAAAAAATACTTTTTTAAAAATTGTTCTCAGATTCTAGTTTTTTCTATTTTGCATTTCATTCAAACAGTAATAACTCCAGTTTAAATAATATTTTTTTGAAATTTGTTTTTAGCTACATAATCTGCATACATTGTTGAATGTTTTGACCCTAAATACTAAGTGATTTGTAAATAAATAATTTTTTTTTATTGAATTTTAAAGATAAGAATTCTGTATAAAAAACTTGGATTTTTCTAATAGATTCGGTTAAAACAAGATATCACAAAATATACACACTGTAAAATCCTGTTTATAGGGTCAAAACATAGAGCAGGGTATTCCGCATTATTGAATACCAAAATTGTATCTATGGGTGAATTAGAATTTTTTTCATTACCGTTCGAAATTAGTCTAATTAGTTGATTAAATGTTAATTAATTATTAAAATTGAATATTTTTTTTATTTTTTTTTATTGGGAACAGTTTAACAAATAATGTACTTTTTAAGGTGCAAAGGTCTAATTTTTAAATTGAAAATTAAAAAAAAAAGTTGAAACCTATACGTATACCTTATACCATAATGACAAAGTATTTAGTGTAAATCATTTGGATGCATAGCCACACACAAAATCGAAGTTAATATACAAAAGGATTTGAAGGCACGTGATATCAACACTCGCCAAGATCGATTGCAACTTGCATCGTAAAACATCAAAAAACAGTAGCAACGACGTCATATATGGCAACAGACGAATATTTCCTTATTTTTCGGAATACTGAAAAGGTCAAGAGACCCCGGGAGTCCAAATGAATTCCCCCCCCCCCCGCATCAATCAACCCCGTAAGCCACGCCCTCTCAATTAGTTGCAGCTAATGGATGATCTCCCCACAAGAGAATAGAAGGAACCGGCTAATTGTGGATTGAGTAATGATGCGTCCATTCATTAAAAACATTCCAAAATATCCAAAGAAAGCGGTTGGTTGTCGGAATGCTTTTTAATGTCTGGATGGTCATACATATACGTTGGACAATTATTTTTTTAGTTCTTATGCCAGCGTGTCAAATTTTTGTGAGAATTACAAGAGCAAAAAATGTAATGTATTTGCAGTATCAAAAAGAAAAAAAAGAAAATATTTATTTAATTATTTGAATTTTAATTCACTAGTTAAGGCCTGATTGCAACGATGATAAAATAATACATAATTAATTTTGAAACAAATTTCTTACTGGAAATTAAAGACAAGGTATTGATACACGGGCCCAAGCAAAATATAATGCATAACTTAAATATTTTTTTAAATTTTAACATTTAACATGAAAAATACTAGAAAAAAATCAAATTTCCAAAAATAAAAATATTCTAAAATACATAAAAAAAAATCTATTTTCTACCAAAATTTTTGTAAACAGGTAGAGCCCGTGCTCTGAAATGTTATCTAAATTATACACTTTAAATTTTAAAAATCAGTTAATTAACTCTTAAGATATCACCGTTGGAGTACATTCACTCAACAATGAAAAGCAGTTCTCCAGAAATTGAGTTCAAAGTTTTCGACGTTTTCTTTTTTCCGATACGTTTTAAACGTCGACCTTTACGAAATTGCGTGTAATTAAAAAAGTATTTTAACTATAAGAAAGTTATTGGTATCATTTTAAAGATAATGAATTGGTGAACATTTCAGAATGAAAAATCAAAAAATGCCAGTGTGGGTCAATTTTTGCGATTCCCAACGTATATGTATACCTTAATGTCTGATAACTCGACATTGAATTATGGTGCATATTGTATAATTATAATTTAGCACAATTAGCATAATTATAGAGCCAAGTTGGCAACGGTTTTGTCGCCAAATTTTGCGACCATTTGGCGACATTTTCGGTCCCCCATGTAGAGATCCTTTAATGCGATGTAGGATGCGTGCCAAAAAGATATGGTTCCATGAAAATCGAAACTTATATGGTAATGTTGCACATTAGAGGTCGGAAATATCGATCGAATTAAATATCGATGCATAGAAAAAAGTATCGATTTATCGATACATGATTTTTTAATTTTTTTTATTTGATTTTCAATTTTGCCAGAAACAAAGTTTTCTGGACAGATTTCTACTTTCATGAATTCATGCCAAAATTGTTTTAATAAATAAATTATAAAAATTGTTTATATAAATAAATTATATTATCAATCAGAATAAATAAAATACATTATTTGGACGTCAATGCATAAATTTCCATTTATTTTTAAAGAAGAAATTTTGTAAAATACTTTTTACCTCATATTTTGAATTGACAGTGATTCTCAATCTTTTTTTTGTCGCGGCACATTTTTAACGATTTCAAAATTTTTGCGGCACACAAAGAAAAAGATAAATTTAAAAGTTGTTTACTTACCTATATTACACTGTGTAAAATAGTTTATGATAATAATTTGGAACGTAAGATAAAATAATATAATATGTACTACAAAAACAACAGTACGTTTATTAAAGGATTAATTACACATGAATAATAAAAATACTTTTAATGAGAAATTTGAGCTTGATGTTTTTTTGGTCGTAAAAATGACAATGCTACTCTCATATCGTCTTCTACATTTAACAGTCTCGATCTATTTTTCGCTTTTATGTTGATTAATACTGAAAATCCGAATTCACACAAATAAGATGTAGAAAATTGTAATAATATTTTTAAAGCTTTTTTGGCTATCATGGGATAATCGCATCTAATGTTAATCCAATGTCGCCAAACTTGACGACTATTTGGCGACATTTTTGGTCCCCATGTACATGTATAGGACTTTTCGACTACGATCTGGAAAGTTCTCCAAATATCTATCTCTAGAAGTTTCACGTATGTTCTTCTCCCCTATAAAAGCTCAGGAGAGTTGGTGCTGGAGTTAGTTGTTAGCTGAATCCATTAGTTGATTGATTTTGAGTCACTGAGTTGTGATTCTGAGTCAGTGAGTTGATTGAATTTACTGTATTGAGATACTGAGTCTCAGTGAGCATTCAGAGAGTTCCGAAAGCGAACTGTATTGCATTGTCTTTTGCAGTGATTTGAGCAGTTGTGTTGTCAAGTTTTTAACTGCTGTTTTGTGCTCTATTGTTGTGAAAGGAGCTGTATTCTGTCTACTAGAACGAGAAGTTCTGGAGTTGTAAAGGAATCTGTGAAGAGTGATATTGGAATAAATATCTGCAAGTTTTGATCTGCTTTGGCTTCAAATCTTTCGAACCCGTCTACGCAACAATATTTTATAGATAGTCTATTAAATGCCCGTTCTATCCAAATTTTGAAAATTCAATTTATTTTGAGTTATAGATTAAGTATGAATTTTTTGTATTATTTTCCAATCTACAAAAAAAAAAAAAAAAAAAAAAAAAAATAGACAGAAAACATTCATTTTACAAAAAATTAAGTTGAAAATTGTTTGGTATATGTCATGACAGACCATAAATATTAGCCTAATAAACTACAATCATGAAGTATTTCTATGATTTCTGCGTCACTTAAAATGATACTTAATAATACCTTTTGCCTAGTTTATGTGTAATACTTATTTTTAAAATAAACTCATTCAAAAATATTTCGTAAAAAAATAAAAGTTGCAGTTCTCAGATTCTTGAAAATTCCGCAATAGTACAAAAAATGAAAAATTTAAAAATTGTTAGTCAATATAACGGACGTTTCCGGAAAATGTTATTTCGTAATAAAATTATTTGGACAAATAATTAAAAATTCAAATATACATTTATAGGCATTAAAGCACGGGACAAGTCATCTTTGCTTATATTGGTCCTAATTAAAATAATAAATCTTCCATATAACTGTTCTCAACTAATGTATTAGAAAACAGAAATATCTAGAGTAAATTAATCATAACGTTGCACAAATATAGTATATAGTGTAAATAGTGACGTATTATTTTAAAATTCTATTGTAATTTATTTTTATCTTTTTTTATTTATTAATAGCAATTATACAGGTTAGATAAAGGTGGCAACACCATAAGCAATCGAGAAATTTCGAGATGTTTCTTTTCCGACGAATTGGCTGGAAATTTCGAGAATGTTCTCACGCGCCTGGTATATATAAGACCGGAGATCGGGAAAGTTTTCAGATTGACTTCGATGTGAGCTGATCGCTTTGTTTACTAGAGTGAACTTGTATAATTGCTGTATTCGAAGTTGTTGAAGCTTGTGCTTGAGGGTGTCGCCTTTGAATAAATTGTGTGCCTGTGAATAAATAGTAGTTTTCATCTTAAAAACTGTGCCTCAGTGGAAAAATTCATAATTAATCTGTTTGCGAGTAGAATATAATATAAAAACTGTGTTTAATGGAAATCATTTATAAGCCAGTTTTTATATTCATTAACTTTAGTGCCAATTCTTTCGTCAGCATGTGCTTTGTGTTAGAAGAACTTTATAGGCATGACCAATTTTTATATTCATTAGCATTCTGTTGTCAGCTTGGGCTTGATGTTTGATTATAATATTAAATATTAAAAAAAATCTATATCAGCAAAATATGGGCAAACTACGTTTTAAAATATATTTATTAAAAAAATGATTGTGTATTTATGCATACACATCCAAATATCTTTTATTTATAAATATGTTTTATTACATCTTTTTTTAAAACAATTTTATTATTTATTTATTAAATCAATTTTCGCGAGAGGAAAGAGTTTCTTCAGACTATTCCAGCGCGATTAGATGAAGTGAAATTGGTTTCCGACCCGTTAGAAAGCCCCCAAAATTTGATAGAATGCATTGTCATTGGAATGTATGAATACTCACGACGTCCGTTGCCTTGAGGTCCGCTCCGTGATCCAGTAACATTTTGTAGATCTCGCCACCGTCAGTCAACACTGCCGCGTAGTGGAGGGGAGTTCGACCACGCTACAAAACACACATCAATCATTACTTACTTTTACGAATTTTTTGCATATTTGTAAATATTTCGTAGTGTTAATTTTGTAAATAGGAAAATTTATGTACATTTCGCATAAGGCAGTGCAATAGTTCGTCGTTAAGTTGGCTTCTCGGCAATATGAGTCTTGATGCTTGATAACGGGTTTTACAGAGGTAAAGCTGGGAAGCGAGTGTTACAAGGAGCAGGGCATTTAACATTATGGTAATGGCAATCTCGCCAAATTGGCGAGATAGAGCCAAGTTGGCGACGGTTTCGGCGACTAATTTTTGTCGCCAAATTTGGCAAATCGACTAATAATATCGCCAAACTTGGCGACTATTTGGTGACATTTTCGGTCCCCATGTACATGTATAGGACTTTTCGACTACGATCTGGAAATTTCTCCAAATATCTACTTCTAACGGGTGTCACAAAAGGTCATGTCCAAACGGCACACATGGTTGTGTCAGGTCATGAGGAAGCAGAATTACATAGGAAAGGGGGGTCAGAAACGCGATTGTAATCCGCTAGACGGCAATAAGCGCTGGCAGTCGGATTAATCGAAGCGCGGACGTTGCAGAGAAAGGATGAACCAGTACAGCAATGCAGAATTGATAGACATGCATTACGTGTATGGCACTGTAGATGGCAATGGACGAGCAGCGGTACGCATGTATCGACAACGGTTCCCGAACCGACGTGTACCCGACCATAGACTGTTCGGACAATTACATCGCCGATTGCAGGAGGCAGGATCGTTCAGAATCGGCAGCCACATCGGCCGGCCAAGTACAACAAGGACAAAGAACATCGAAAACTCTGTATTAAACGCACTTACACGGATTCCGTGTACAAGTATCCGCGACCCCAGGTGTCGGTCGCTCTTTCACTATGCGAATACTGCGGGAAGATCACCAACATCCGTACCACATACAACGGGTGCAGGCGCTAAGCGATTATCCCCAACGTGAGGCACTTTGGTATTTACAAGCAAGGATCACACAATTTCCATCACGGATACTGTTCACCGATAAAGCTACCATTTCCCGGGATGGTGTCCTCAACCAGCACATTATGCATGTGTGGTCGATTGTAAATCCCCATGTCACACGGTCTCACAACCACCGTTTCAGCGCTAACGTCTGGGCTGGAATTATTGGCGACATGTTGATTGGTCCATAAGTATTGGCTGGACGCCTAGACGATGTTTCGTACGCCATTTTTTTAGAAGAAGTATTGCCCACGTTGTTAGTGGATGTTCCCGCAACGACAAGCCTCAACATGTGGTTCAAGCATGATGGGGCTCCCGCACATTTCGCTAGGAATGTACGTCAGTTCCTGGACTTGACGTACCCAAAATCGCTGGATTGGCAGAGCCGGCCCTGTACTTTGGCCACCGTGATCCCCGGACCTAGCCCCCCTGGATTTTTACCTCTGGGGATACCTGAAGTGTCTAGTGTACGAGACACCCGTTCCATCGGACCTCATCGCACGTATCGTTGAAGCGGCGGCACGTGTCCGGAAGACTACTGGCCAATTCGAACGAGTTCGCGATTCGATGCGGCGCCGATGTGAATCGCAGCTGATGGGGCTAATTTTGAACACTTACAGTGAGTTGTAGCATTTTTCTTTTTTATTTGGTACTGTTTCGTTGTAAAATAAAGATTTGTTATCTTTTCTTTGCGTGACGGTTACGATGCAATTTCACTGTCAAAATCGCGTTTCCGACCCCCCTTACCTATGTAATTCTACTTCCTCATGACCTCACACAACCATGTGTGCCGTTTGGACATGACCTTTTGTGACACCCTATAGAAGTCTCAAGAAGATTTGACTCCTATATAAGTCGGCCGAGTAGGTTAGTTAGTTAGTTGCTGACTGAGTTAGCTGAGTCCATTAGTTGACTGGAATTACTGAGTCTCAGTGAGCGTTCAGAGAGTTCCGAAAGCGAACTGTATTGCATTGTCTTTTGCGGCGATTTAGCAGTTGTGTTGTCAAGTTTTTAACTGCTGTTTTGTGCTCTATTGTTGTGAAACGAGCTGTATTGCGTCTACTAGAACAAGAAGTTCTGGAGTTGTAAAGGATTTGTGAAGAGTGATATTGGAATAAATATCTGCAAGTTTTGATCCGCTTTGGCTTCAAATCTTTCGAACCCATGCAACTATACTCAAAAAGAATGCTTCATTTGTCTTAGCGCGATTGTTGACTTCAAAATAGGGTACGAAATAAGATCACATATATTTATGGTTAGAATCTTCTATCCCATTTAGAACCTACTTTCTATAAAAACTCCTTCACGTTGCAAAATAACTCGAAAATAGCGTCGAATATGTTTTACTTTATATTTGAGATCTGCATATGCAGTGGGGCGACACAATAGTCTTTTCTTAAAATAAGAACATTTATGTCATTTTATAGAGGGAAATTTTTATCGTACCTATAATTACTAAATGTGAAAATAGCTTCTAAATGCACGAAATTGTAAATTAGCGAGTATATCTAATGATAATTACTATTAGGACAAAAATTTGGTCAATTAGAATTTCTCCCTCCAACGACATTACTAAATAAATCTTTAAAACTGAGTGTGTTCTACTGAAATTGAACCAAAACTAGGAGTGTGAATTTAATTACACTACTGTGGCGACCTCAAATAACAGCTTCTGTGCAAAGGAGTACTCTTTTGCAGAGCGGTAAAGCATCTGTCTCGAGACACAATGGTCCCTGGATCGAGGCCCGTGAAAGCTACTTTACGCTTTACCACATTACTGATGTGGATTTGTGTAATTTACCATTTTTTATATTCCATCATTTCGTTTAGAAAAAACGGCCGGTTTGGCTATATTTTTTGCAATAATTCTTACATGGGTCTTTGAAAAAAATATAAAAAAATTCCGCTAAAATGATGATTTTGGCGATATACTTTTCGATAATTATTATATTATCCTTTCGCATAACTGAAATTGAAGCGAGGAGAAAAAACGACTGTTGATGAGCTATGTACAAGCAAGGCTAATCAACTTTTTACGCCATTATAGCATTTTTAAGGAAATTTCTTAGGTAGGGATGTTTGGAACACCTTAAGAGGTATTACCACAGCGATTTTTTTTTTCAAAGTGAAAGCTTTCTGTAATACATAATTATATAAAGAAAATTTTGTCTTCACAGAATTTTGATAGGTGAATTAAAAAAAAAAAAATTAAAAAATTCTCAGAGTTAAAATCTTGAAATTTTTGCTTTTTTTATGTTATCTTTTACGCTAAATGTTATATTTTGAAACAGAATTAAAAAAAATAAAATTCCGCGAAGAAAAAATATTTAAAACTATATAAATTAAATGCTCCAAAAATTTGAATAGCCAATTGTTAATGGTTCTGGAGATATATCGATTTGAATATGCAACATCTGTGAAAAACACTAGTGTTCGAAAAACGCACTTTAAGCAGACGCTTCAATGTGTTACGCCCATTATTGATGTTTAAATCGCAGGTAATTTTGTGGCGTTCTAATCACCGGAGGAATAAGATAAAAACATCATTCTCTTCAGGAATGTATGAACTATTTTTTTAAATCAGAAAAAATATTTGGGATTTTTGAAAAAATTTCGGTACTGGATCCCCTTAAAATATAAAGCAAATGATAGTATATGCATTTATACCATTTCTGTGTGTTTACTGTAGATTTGCGATTCTGTAACGTGTTATTAAGGGTTTTTTTTTTTTTTTTTTTTTTTTTTTTCTTCTTAAAAATATATTTTGAGAATAAAAGTTTCTAAATATTTTTTTTCATAAATTGATTTCAGAAATGTTCGAAATTCGCATTCGATTTTGACCAATTCCTCAAAAACTTACTTGCCTCAAAAACTGTCTTGTAATGTTATCCTTTGTATTTTTTTAGGCTAATGGGGCACTTAATGTCGGTTGACCGTCCGCCGGCATTAATAACATAAATATTTCCCAATAAAAATTGATGATATTTTATGTTACAGCTTGCTTACAAGGGGTCCTTAAGGTCTCGGAAATTCAGATCGGGATGAGACTCGGCAGATTAGTAGATATACCTTATGGGTATCCACACAGTAAAGCACACTAGCCAGAAGATTCCGAGAAAACAGGCTCTAAAGTGTTACCTCGCAGCTTATATACTAGTAGAGATATTTGCTCTGCAGCTACCCGGTGGCTAAGTGCTGTGTTCCCGTACGGGCGGTCTGGGTTCGATACCTCATGAGATTTTTTTTTTAATTTTTTTTTTATTATTATTATTATTTTTTTTTTAATTATTATGTTTTTTTTCTTTCGTTCACTTATAAAGTAACTGTTACAGCTAACTGAAATTCGAATTAAAGATAATATTTTATTTTTAAATACGGAATGTGTTTTAATGAAGGCACATGAAAACTATATTTACTATTCACACAAACAAGTGATTATAAATTTTGAAATATTATAAGCTGTTGAGAAATAAATGATTTTCGCAATAAACACGAAGAACCAGTTTCTATATGGAAGAGTAGGAATGTTGTCCTATTGTACATAAGCAGCAAGTCAGGAATTTTCAAAACCCTAACCGTACTTATCGAACAATTGTTCTACACCTACCCAATCCACTTTATAAATTGACTTTATAAATTAAAAAAAAAAAAAAAAAAAAAACTCACGAGGAATCGAACCCCGTAGGAGAATTCAGCACGCTGACCACTTAGCCATCGGGGAGTTGCAGAGTAGAAATCTCTACTAGTATATAAGCTGCGCGTAACAATTTGGAGCCTGTTTTCTCGGAATCTTGTGGCTAGTGCAGTTTATTGCTTTACTGTGTGGATACCCTTAAGGTATATCTACTAATCTGCCGAGTCTCATCCCGATCTGAATTTCCGAGACCGTAAGGTTCCCTTGTTAGATAGATTTTTTTTCAATAAAAATATCTCTTTATGGGCGATAAACTTGATGAACAAATTGTTCGCCAACTTATTTGACGTCTAAACTAAAAAACATCGAAGACCTCCTCGAAAAAATGTAAGCTGTTTCTTACAATGTATCCCATGTAAACATATTATATTATATTAATACTAGGGGGCTCCGGCCCCTGCTCGCTGACGCTCGCCAACCCCCTGGATTGCTATGCAATCCCCTTGGCTCGCCTTAAAGAGAAGCATTTAAAATATGCCCTAGCAAAAAGCTATTTCAGCTGCATAATGCCATGAAACTGAACCTTTTATTATTTATGAAGAGTCAGAATACTTTCCACGTCATTGTTCTGTTGCTGTCGAGACGCGTTAAGCAGGGACAGTGTGGCAACGTAGTAGAAAGTTCTTGGAAAACAACAAAAATAAACAGTCTTGTAGATATATTTAAAAAAGATCGGTTATTTCATTGAACAATTAAAATTTACGGGCTGGTTTTGTATGAAGCGCCAAAATAATTAAAGTTGCTTATCGAAATTTCTTAACGAAGCAATCATATGTTCACTTAATCTTTTTTGCGATACTTAGAAAATAAAATAAAACAGTGAAAGGTCAATTATCCAGCATTTAATCAACCGGAATTTTTTGAAAATCAAATTTGGAGGGAAAATTAGCCATATTTCGCCAATAGTTTTTTTTTTTAATTTTCATATGAGATTTTGAAGTTGAGTGGGTTGTTTTATTCGTTATTTTGATAGTTTTTAATTCGTAATAGCTGAATTTGCACTGATTAAAGATGAGTATAGGTTCAGATTTACTGCACAACGCCTCTTAGCGATTTTTTTAAAAAATTGGCGAAGCGCTGAACGCAACCTGGCGACCTCCGGAACATGTTCCAGCAGATAACTTTTCCGAAAAGTCTGATTTATCCGGAATTCTAATCTAAAAGAAATGTACACATCTTGGATCTATTTATTCTTGCATCATCGTAACTATTAAATCAATACGTTTTAAATAGGCAATAATTTATATCTGTAGATTGTAATAAGAAAAACAAAATATAGCGAATTCAAGTTGTTGCTGTTGCCAGATGTATTAGTCAAATTTCAAAAGATATATTGTGATTGGCTGGAAATTCGTGCATAAAGTGCATGTAGAAAATTGGTGATTGAAGTCGTTGCCATTCTGCTCACAGAAATACAGCCAAATTTGGACGTTACGCAAGAGAATTATATATATAGATACTAGCTAAATACCCGTGTTTCGCTACGAAATTTTAACGTGTGCAATGTTTTAGCTAGCTGTGAGGCCTCGGAAATCTGTCATTCGTGTATAGAACCCAGTTTCTGGAGCTTCGCTCTTAGGAAGGTTAATCGCTACGCAAAATCGAGCTCGCTTCGTTCGCTGAAAATATAATGGACACATAAACACAAGATTATTTCACTTGTTAAAAGGTTCATTGCTACGCAAGCATAGGCTCGCTTCACTCACTGAAAGGTTCAATTCTGCGTAAGCATAGGCTCGCTTCACTCACTAAAATCTAATTGCTACGTAAAGACTTAATATTGCAAGCCTCTTCCTTTTCAAGGAAAAAAAAATTCCCCGTTAATAAAATAATACAACACCCCTTTAAGATTATTTTACCACGTGTTTGTGGAAAGCAAAATTAGAGGCTAAAACTACTTATGTTGAAACTTTCAGAGATCTAGGCCTATTCGAAGTCGCTTTTTGTAAAAAAATTAATTGAAAAACAAATTAAAATTTTAACATTCTTTTTATCAGTCCAATTAGAAGGCCATAACTACTTGTATTGAAAATTTCAGAAATGTAGCCCAATTACAAATCATTTTGTAAAATATTTGTTAATTAATTAAAAAAAAAATCTGTTCTTCAAAAATCCAATTAGAAGGCCACAACTATTTATGTTGAAAATTTCAAAGCTGTAGCCCTATTTGAAATCTTTTTGTAATATATAAATTAATTAATTAAAAAGGAACAAAATAAAAATTTTAAATTCTGGTTTTTAAAAGTCCAATTAAAAGGCCAAAACTACTTATGCTGAAAATTTCAGAGCTGTAGCCCTATTAGATATCGTTTTGTAACATATTTCTTAATTAATTAAAAAAATTAATTAAAAAAGAACTTTAAAATTTTAACATTCTGTTTATGATGCATAAAATTAGAAGGCCAAATATACTAAAGTTGAAAATTTCAGAGCTCTACTCCAATTTTAAGTAGGTTTCTATAGATCCACAAACAAACAGACAGATAGACACAGCTTGTTTTAATATTGTAGATTAATAGGGTATTGCAATGACGATTGTCAAACGATTGAAATTAAATCAATCAATCAATCAAGCAATTGTACACAATTAACTAAATTGGAATTAATCCCTATAGGCAATAAGTACTTGGAATGCTAGAGTTTTTTAAAAAATAATCTCAATTCAGTTCAATTTTAACAAAGTAGCTAAAGCATATGAAATGAGATTATTCCGAAATAACGAGCCTGAAAAGTTCTGATTGCCTATGGGAGTTTCCCCTAATAACCCCAATTTAGTTCATTGTGTACAAGTAACCTAAAGAAATTATATGCGGCCGCTTGGTAGCAAACATTAGACTTCATAACTTTTTCTGGCTGACCATTTTACTTGGTGGATTTTTCTTTTTTTGTAACGTCTAGTTGTTTTTGGGGAGATTTGTTCTACGTAATGGCATGTAGCTGTATCTACACGGTTTATGAGTTAGTTAACCCTTTCAGTCCCAGTGATGCCAATTGGAATCACAATATTTACGAATTTTTTTCTCCTCACCTAATACTCCCAGTGAATTCGAATCAACGTTTTTACAATCATCAAACTATTCTCTGTCCAAATATATTTTTCTTTTTCACCAATATATGGCTGCACGGGTTCTGTTGATGAATGAAATGATACTTTTTTATGTTTTCTCAATTTCGAAAAAGATGCCGAAATTAATTTAATTTTTTAAGTAATTTAAATTAAATAACTCTTTTAAATATGTTCGTATTATTTTCTTTAATATTTAAAAATTGTATATTAACCATTTTTAACGAATAAATACTTTAAAATTTTAACATTTGCGATGATTGAAAAGTGATGATTCCATTTGGCATCAGTGGGAGTACAACTCAACACCTTTTCCCGGCTATATTATTTATTTTAGATTCGTACTATTATTACCACGTTATTACTATTTTTTTCTAGCAGTATTTACTAAGTTAAGATATATTTACTACTAAATAGAAGATTTCAAATTTTATTTGATTTATTTAGAAATGCCGAAGTGAAATAGCTTAGACTTGTCCGATACCTAATGGCCAATGATGCCATTTGGAATCATTTTGAATTTTAATTAAAAAAATTAAACAAAAAAAATTTGCTTTCAATCCTGTTATTCTGGATACCAAATGAGTACATTTTATAAATTTCAGATTTTTAAAATGAAAAATGATTAAGGTGTATATATACCCTAGAACATTTTTTTTTATTTCTGAGTTAGAAAGTATATGATTAAAATCATTTCATAAAAAAAAATCAAATTTCGGCAATTGTTAATTTGTTAATTAAGCTTTAATTAGATAATTAGTACCTTTTTCAAACAATGATTTATAAAATTCTAATTTACTTAGAAACGCAATTCTACTTGGAAACGATTCGAAATATTATTCTTAATGTTTTGAATTTCAATTAAGTCTCTTATATAGAACAGATTTTTTTTTTAGTATTTATTTTGTGTGAAAACATAAAAAAAATTGATATTTTCAAGGAATTCTAAGTTTTAAAAATCCCTAAAAAATCAATTTATATAATTGATTTTTATAATTGAGTTTCAAAACATCTAGCATATTACGTAGATTATTATGATACAAAAAAAATTATAATTGAAAATTTTATTGTTGAATTATCATTGTTTGAATAAAGCTTGACATAATCAAAATACAGTTCGTCAGAAAACAGGTTTAAAGTTTTAAAAACGTTTTATCTAACAGGGGAAGTACCTACCTATAATTGATTATAACATAAAAACTATTAAGGATATTTTCAAAAGTTTAGAATTGTTTGAAAGCTAAAGTATCAGAGAATATAATGATATAATAACAAAAAAATGAATATTCTTGTTGATTTTCGTGAATTGTAGGGTATACGTACAACTTAAAACTTTACATGGTATACATGAAGACACTATAAAATTAAAATCGCATCATATAATGTTTTAGGAAACTACGTGGGTACTCTCCGATAAATCATGGCGGAAAAACAACAACGTTTCATGTAAGTTTATATTTTAATTCGCATAAGTTTTCAATTTTGCAAATTTGAAATGGATGAATTTATGTTTTTTCGTGTTTGGGGGCACATAGCTTAAAATCTATATGACATAAATGCTTTTATACATGTTTCTCTAATGTATTTAAGTACTTTAACATGAGGAATTATTGTTAAGTAGCATACTTTAAAAAAAAAAAAAAATTAGTCTAAAATTTTATAATTTTTCTTAAACATATTTTTAGAAAATCATAATTATTTTAATTTTTAAAAAATAAGAAAAATCTCGCGTTAAAGTATTCAAAAGTGTCCAAATATTATACTGTGAAAGTTTCATAATTATTGAAGAATCGGTTATTAAATGAGATGCCCCCGAAGTTGTTGAATTTAACATGGGCGCCTATGGAGGTGCCGTAGTAATTGGGACTGAAAGGGTTAATAAGTTACCATCAACAAAAAATGAAGAAAAAAAATGTGTTCTTACGTGGTCCCTGGCGTGTACCACCGATGGATACCTGTCCAGCAGGTAGTCTATGACTGGTCTCTGCGAGAAGAGGACCGCCTTGTGCATCGGCGACGCCCCAAGGTGGTCCCGACAGAAGGCCAGCTTCTTCCGGTCGATCAGATGCTGGACGTCCCGCAACTGACCCCTGCTCACTGCTGAGTGGATCTCGTCGATCTTGCTCTAAAACACAACACTGCGAGGTGAATACAGTGTGCCCGTAATAGTCCGAGAGGCGAGTGCAATTTTTGGACCCCATCGAACATCATTCTGAATTTTTTATAGAAATTGGAGAAAAGTGAGTAGATTACGAATCCACTGGTCTGCCGGAGCAAAAATGGCCGAAACTGATCAATAATCGACTTGGAATGAGTTGAACTAAAATCCGATTGCCAAATATGTCGTAACTTGCCAAAAAGAGAACAAACTTATTCGTTCTGGCAACCCACTTCGATTTGATTTTCAATGAGAAAAAGCGCAAACGATTTCTGATCTTTGGCTCGGAAAACTTGTATCTTTTAAAAGTAAGCCAAATTGGCGACATCAGTTACGTCATAAGTGACGTAATATTTTTTGCCAACTTGGCTCCCTTTTAACAGATGCAAGTAGACCGTCGCTAGATATCTGAATCGTCTGCAACCTTCTTAATTGAAAATTAAAGAGTGGGGGTTACCAAATAAAAAAAATTCTCATTATTTGGCAAGTTATGGCGCATTTGGCAATCGGATTTTAGTTCAACTTATTAAGAGTCGATTTTGGACTAGCTTTGGCCATTTTTGCCACGGCAGACCAGTGGTTTCGTAATCTACTCACTTTTCTCTAATTTCTATACAAAATTCAGAATGATGTTCGATGGGGTCCAAAAATTGCAGTCGCCTCTCTGTCTATAAAGTTATGGTGTGCATATGACACAGAAAATCAACGAAACGAGATAGAATTGTTAAATCTTCACCAATGAGGAACTTGCACAAGTGCGAAAATGAATATTTTTTGTATTTTCTAGTGTTATCCAACGAATATATTTGAGTTTGACGAATATATTTAGTTTTTATCTTTATGCTTTCAATTAATCAAAAATCGAGTTTGAAATCAGCCGAAATCAAAGCAAAAGTCACGTGACCGAAAACGCATAAAAAAACCGTGACGTGGTTACGCAGAGAAAAAGTGGTAAAACGAAGGAGAAACCTCACTCATTCCTCTTCTAAAACAGGTTTTAGACTGGTTCATTATCTGCGCGTTGACGTTCCACGTAAAAGTGGCTTTTTCCCGCCAAATCGCAAAGTGAAAAACTAAATATTTTTTTAATTATCTATCCGAGATCAAATTTTTGAAAGAATGGTATTGTTTTTAGTGATTTTTTCTCTACTTTTATTTAAAAATAAAACCAAAAAAACGTGAGAGTTCCTCATTGAAAGGAAAACTCTTCTTCAATGTGGCTTTCATTTGTTTCCCTACGCACATCTTAACAATATTCAAGTTCTTCCCCCACACATGAGTGGATAACGTTCTCTGTTTCAAATGATTAACGTCGAATTAATTATTCGAATTGAGTCCTGAACTTTTCTCTGTACCGTCCACATCTCGACGGATCCTTTGCTGCGCAGTGTTGCGTCATCCGCTTGCATATAATACTACGGAAACTTGCAGAGTTTTCCTTTTATTCGGTGCAGATTTCCATTGTTATTTTGTTTCGTTGGTTTCCTGTGACCGGGTCGATAGTGAACCATGACTTTACTGACACACTGTGACCCTATTCAATGAAAAAGCTTGTCATTACAAATTATAAGCAGTTAAATGCATGGTAATAGGGCGGCGTTTTGTGAAATACTTATTGTCTGCGCACTTAAGAGGAACTTCGAGTCCTTATGCTCGCAATCTTACTATTTGATTCTAACCAAAGAGGATTATGGTGACCTATGGATCTTGTCTGACAACTCTCTCCACCATCTTAGTAATTGGCTCCTTGTAGGCGACAGGATCAGCACCTCTATCCTGCTTAAATTAAAGCTCATTTCTCTTAATCATGATGTTCATTTGCAATGGGTTGGGTACCTTCCCACAGGAATCTCCACGGGAACGAAATGGCCGATATTCTTGCTAAGGAGGATTTCAACATCTCCCTCTTCCATACTTACTTTTTGGGAATTATACTCTCTGGAGAAATCAAAGATCTCGGAGGAGTGGAAAACACCCCCAACCCAAAATTGGTAGAAGGGCTCAAAACCGGGTTTGTCTCTCCCGTGTGACAGACGGACTGTTCTATCAAGGCTTGCTAGCGGTCACATCAAGTGCCTCACTTTCAACGAGGGCAGGAAAACCACCTGCTCCAAAATCATCAGGCCACTCCTGAGCACCTCTTGGATTGCATGGGACTCTCTAAGGAGGATCTCTTTAGCAATCCTCTCCTAGTCTTCCTTTTAGTCAACGAACTCGTGGACTCCGTCAGACAGTGAGGATTAGCAACAACAACAACACTATTTGATGAACGAAAATGAACTTTCAAGCATAATAGCAAGCATAATAATAAGCGAAGAATTTCAAACATAAATGATTCCAAGTAAATATACAGAGCTACTCTAGTGCTTCAGTCGCTCATGCAAACGAGGCGAAACATGCAATCCCATGAAGCTTATTACACAGAGCTACTTGCTGTGGCCAGAGATTGCGTCTGTCCCTTGTAGTGCTCAGACCCGAAACGAACTATGCAATCTTATGGAACTTATTATACTGAGCCACAACAGTGACCAGAAGCGATGGCACGTCGAATGGCTCTGTATAGTACATCGATATAGATAAACAACTGGATAGACTGCTCCATTGGCAATGCAAAGAGAAAAACGCGCCGGGGATTGCGCGCCGGGGGTGGGAAGATTAACCAATCACAGTCCACTTTTATAGTTGGATGGAAATGCGAAAAACCTTGTAAAATGATAGAGTATAGAATTTTTTGCACATTATTACTAATTAAGGTCTACAATTGACATTTCTACTGTGTGCAACCCAAAATTTTATTTTCAATCCTCGGCAATCTGTATTTTTTATCCCACCAACGGCATCTGTCAACGGCTTCATTTTCCAAGCGTTAAGCAGTCTATCCAGTTGTTTATTTATATCGATGGTATAGTATGGCCCTTAGAGTTTTTAATTTATGTCATCGCATCAAGTGTTCATTTGCGTACCTACTCACCAAATGCTAAGGTTTAACTCAAAGCAGTTTCTCAATTAATTAGTGCATTGTAGCTGGGCTAGAGCATTGTAACAAAGCGAGTACAGGGAATGTTCCTTACTAGGAATTTCTCAAAGGTCGTGCCTTTAATAAGTCGCTCACAATATTTAGACTAAACTAAGCTGCTGCCCATTTGATTTTATATTTTAAATCAAAAGTTTTTTTGTTTATGAAGGATGTAGTACTTAGTATATCCATGTTGATTTCCGTATATCAGTGCTGTACTTCATATAAGCTTTCACCTTCAGACATTGAAATTTACTGAGGGATCCAGGAGCTTCGAGATCTGCAAACACTGCTTTACTGATCACATCCTCGTGTGCTATCTAAGAAGGATTTGGCCGACGACCCTGTTTTGGTGTTGGATATTTTGAGGGTGTGCGACATCATGGACCTGGTCTAGCTCTGATCATCGATGTAAATAAACAACTGGAAAGACTGCTTAACGCTGGGGAAAGGAAGCCGTTGCCAGATGCCGTTGGTGGGATAAAAAATACGGATTGCCGAGGATTGAAAATAAAATTTTGAGTTGTACACTGGAGAAATGTCAATAGTAGACCTTAATTAGTAATAATGTGCACAAAAATATATGCTCTAACACTTTACAAGGTTTTATGCATTCCCATCCAATTATAAAAGTGAACTGTGATTGGTTAATCTTCTCACCAGCTTCGCAATCCCCGGCGCGTTTTTCTCTTTGCATTGACAATGGAGCAGTCTATCCAGTTGTTTATCTATATCGATGGCTCTGATGGCCTCCGGGGCATGCAACAACAACAACATATAAGCTTTTCCTCTGCCACCTATTTTTAGTGCATTACAACTCAAGTCACAAAACATATAAAAATAAACTTTTAACCCTTTGAGTACTGAATTATTTGAAGATTTTTATGCCCATGGGACGGATTTGGATGAACGGATGACGAGTCAGACTTGTCCACCGTTACTTCGCCCAGATGACGAGTCTCATTCGTCAAATGTACCCAAAGGGTTAAAATTCTCTATATTTGAATGTAAATTTGGAAACTAAATGTAACTCACCTTATCCAATAAAATGCCATCCATATTAAAAATATTTTTATAACTCATGCAGAGCACTTTTTGCGCACACGTCAATCCTTTATAATTGTTTCGAAAAGAAACAAAGCTCGACACTTATTTCATAAAAAAAAGTTTTCGCCGGTTGATCGCAGACGTGAAGTCCATTTACTTTCTGTAGATCTCGATATGTATCAAGGGAATGTGGTAGTCGCCTTTGTTGGTCGTGTACAATATTTGGTCTAAGCTAAGCAGGCGCAATTCGATGCTCTAATTTAAATCAAAAGTTTTATTCAGGTCTTTATATCGTTGTTCGTATATCAATTCTGTACTTCGTTGATAGATTCACATTCAATGATAATTTTAGTGGAATTGAAAAATTCTTCTTACGATTATCTTAATTGTATTAGGCTGTCCGATTGCTCGAATAACTTCAGATTAGTTTCTGTTCTTCGTTATTTGTAGGTAGGTGAGCACAGCACTAAAAACTTCAGATTAGTTTCTGTTCTTCGTTATTTGTAGGTAGGTGAGCACAGCACTAAAAACTTCAGATTAGTTTCTGTTCTTCGTTATTTGTAGGTAGGTGAGCACAGCACTAAAAACTTCAGATTAGTTTCTGTTCTTCGTTATTTGTAGGTAGGTGAGCACAGCACTAAAAACTTCAGATTAGTTTCTGTTCTTCGTTATTTGTAGGTAGGTGAGCACAGCACTAAAAACTTCAGATTAGTTTCTGTTCTTCGCTATTTGTAGGTAGGTGAGCACAGCACTAAAAACTTTGCACAAATATGAGGTCTACAAGTGAGGAATTCCTGTGGTCCCTGTATTAATGGCTACTCTCATTTGCATCCATCGCAGCACACGTTATTTTACTGTAACTGATCACACATAAAAACAATCGATAATCCAAATCGATCATTTTCAAACTGAGGGCACTAGTGCAGCAACTAGTTGCCAATGTGTGAAGAGAATCGACATTCAGTTCAACGATGACAAATCAATACAAGTACCACTTTTGTTAATTCCATTTAACGTCACTCCATCACGGATGTGAAATAATCCTTTGGTGGAACAGTAGTTGATGCACTAGTTTGGCAGATTAGTGGATGGATTTTGGCTAAAACCAATATCGCATAATCACTTAACTACGTTATCTTCTAGGAAATATCAGTATTCAAAACAAATCAAGAACACTTCCAAAGCGTCTAACTATTGCAAAACCTTACACCACCAGCTCTGAGACTCAGTTCAATGGGCAATGGTTATGTATTGAACACAGATTCTGCGTCATATCACTCTGGCTTACTCTCCTGCTTCAGAAAGGAGCATATTCAGTAAACAGTGAAGACATGATTTCAAATCAATGGTATCGATGTTTCATTGGAGGCAGGATCTCCAAACACATTCAGTTAAACTTCGCCGAATCTGCAGATCTCAGACTAGTTCGTTAGTAGTAGTTCATGGGCAAATGTTATGATATGAGCACAAATTCAGTGGCACAATTACTCTGGTCTGCTCCAATTTCAGAAAAGAGCAAAATCAATAAACAATGACTTCAAATCAATAAGATCGATGTTTAATTAGAGGCAGATCTCCAAGCATTTACTAAAAACTTCCCCGATTCTGCAGATCTCAGACCAGTAGGACAACAGCACCCGAGGATTGACCACTGAGTGGTAGTTACGTTCCGTGATGGAATAAACCCCCAGAGGGGGATACGCACGTGACGACTCTCAAATAAGAGAACCCCAGGTCACGTGATATTAGGGTCAGTGGGTAGGAAAACACTGCCGAGTCACGCGTTGCCATTCCCTTCTGCATAAAACACTCGTGGGTGGGAACAACAATGCCGATTTTCACAAACGGGTCAAGCTTCCTGCACGCGATGGGTGGGGACTTCTTTCCTGTGGATATATATACCTGTGGCTTCATAGCGATTTCTTGGTGGCACATTACGGCACACGTTGTTATTTATAACTGGGAGGTGGTAAAAGTATGTCTAGACTTGAAGCGTAATAGACGGTTTCCGCAAATTATTTTTACGATCTCAAGTAGTGGTAGTTGGACAATAATGAGGACAGGGTAACATAGTTATGGTTCTGACGTCAAGAGGAAGTCTTAATAATAAGGATCATTCCCTTCACTCGCTGTGTTACAATCCCATTGCATTTAGAAACTACTTTTTATAAAATTCTGAAATTTGGTGAGGAAAATGATTACTTCATGAAATGATACAAATTGTCTTCATTTAATATCTATCTATTATCAATGAAAATATAAATGGCAAAAACCAGGTGGAGCCACTGCATTGACTCGCCACCCTAACAAATAGCTGAGCTCTTGCGGTAAGCATCATCGTCTTGTATTATCTTTGATTTTGTTTGTTCCAGTGGTGCACATTTTCCGAGATCTGCACTTGCTGTCCTCCAATCGAGTTTAAACTTGACAGATAGAATCTTTATCAATGAAAATGCCTTATATCAAATATTTAAAAAAAAAAATCTCCAGATAAGACTATAAGTGTAATAACATGTAAAAGTCGAGAATGCATTTAAAGAATTTATTTGCAAAAAACTTTGTTTTTATCGGTTAGTATTTTCGAAATTAACATAATTGCAAAGTGAAATCGTCCGGCTTCGTTTTGCAGTGTTGCTCTATGTGTTTGAGCCTCAGAAAACTAAGCACAATTTTGTCATGCATAAGTGTAAAGGACCATCGATAGAAATTAACGACTGGATAGACTGCTCCGATGGCAACGCAAACGCTCCGTGGGTTGATGATGATGGGTGATCTAATCGCGATTCATTTCTACAGTTGGGTGGAAAAGTAATAGAATTTATACTTTGTTTTGCACAAAATTGCTAATTAAGGTCTGCTGTTGACAGTTCTGCTTGTACAATCCAAGATTTGTTTTTCAATCCTCACCAATTCGCATTTTTCGTTCCCTCAACGATCTGGCAACGACTGTTGTTGTTGCATGCCCCCGGAGGCCAGCAGAGCTAAACCAGGTCCATGATGTCGCACACCCTCAAAAAATCCAACACCAAAACAGGGTCGTCGGCCAAATCCTTCTCAGATGTTTCCAGGCACGCGAGGATGTGATCAGTAGAGCAGTGTTCGCAGAAGCTCCTGGATCCCTCAATAAATGTCTGAAGGTGGCCACTTCGAAAGCGGGCAAGAGTAGTTTGTTCCTGTCTATTTAAACCCTGACCAAGGGAGCCCCCAGGACGGGGATACTGATACCAATGGTGCGCTGGGAGGGGACAATCCAAGTAGTCCTGTTCCTGTGTTTAATCCAAGAATGAATCTCCGTAAAGGTGAGAGGCACTGACGGAACAGAGGCAACGACTTCAATTTCCCAGCGTTAATCAGTCTATCCAGTTGTTTATCTCTATAGATGGAAAAGACTCTCTAAGTTTGAAATGACATAAGTGAACAGCAATATAAACAGACAGACAGAAAGAAGAGACAGAAATGGAATTTTAAGTGCACCGCTTCTGCAAAATGAGTTACAAAATTGAAATATGGTATCAATTCGGTTGTGTAATCTCAATACAGTGCCGCAAGTATCGTTTCCTTCATGACAGAGGGCTTTATGATGGGTGGTGAGGACCAAATGATTATTCACACGCATACGGGTTTTCAGTACCCCATATTCCCCAGTTTTGTTTGCTTCCGTCCAAATGAAAATGGGTCGTCTTATTGGCAAACCATATGCAGTTGGTTGTATTCAGATTATTATCTGGCGCCGTCAGCAACACGAGGGCTATAATGCGCCGAAACCTTCGTCATTAGACAAGCCAACATACATTTACAAACACCCATGCCTAACACGGGACTCGGAACCCGCAACCTCGCGGAATAGAGGATAGCACGCTAAAACCATATGCAGTGTAATGACATCAAGAACTTCTAGTTACCTCAACTGACATTGGTGGGCACAACTAACATGAATGAAACGGTATAGTGGTTAGCGTGCTAGCTTCTGGAAAGCGAGGTTGAGGGTTCCGAGTCACGTGTCACATGGGTGTTTGTAAATGTATGTTGGCTTGTCTAATGACGAATGTTTCGGCGCATTATAGCCCTCGTGTTGCTGACGGCGCCAGATAATCTGAATACAACCAACCAACATGAATGGAAAGAAAAACAAACCTAACTAGTGTCTTGATTCTTCTACACTAAGGTCAAACAAGTGTTAATGCATTTTTTATAAAACTTTATCTGAGCATGGGTATCCAAGTACGTCGAGTAGTATTGGAAGAAATTAGCAGAAATACAACTAATCAGTTGAGAGAAGCAAGACGCAGAAAAAGTAATCCTCAGCCTAAAAAAGATTGAAGCTTAAAAAGAAAAACTGTTTCAAGTTACTTCCCGAATGATAATGTGCCTTTATCAGACAGAGTCACTGCAGTGACGCACGCTCGTCACAGTTTCATACACGCCACTCTTGGCGAAACATGCAATCCTATGGAGCAAATTATACTGAGATACTGCTGTGGCTTAGTTTGCGTCTGTCGCTTAAGGACTCTAAGCGATACATGATATCCTATGGAACTCATTAAACTGAGCCACAGCAGTGGCGGCGTTTTTTACTGTGGCGAGCGTTCTCCTCAGAGTTAGAATGAAGCAAGGCGCAAAAAAATAAAATAATAATAATAATAATCAACGAAGAGTGATTGAAATAATAATAATAATAATCAACGAAGAGTGATTGAATCTAATATTATTGAAAGGAAAAACTGTTTCAAAAGTCAGTTCAATATGGTCAATGTGTGTGAGCACTTTCATTTACATATTCTCAAAAAAAAGGGAAAAGAAAGAAAAAAAGATAGACGTCTCACCTGAAAGATAGGCACCTGCCTGAGGAACTTGTTGACTTGTGGTATGCGCGATGTCTTCCCGTACAGCTGATCCCCGTATCCATCCAGCACCACTTGCTCGAGCTTCTCCAGCGCACCCAGCTTCAGCCATAAAGATATCGGATCCTCGCTGACGGCTGCCATCCTACGAAGCCGCCAGTGGTGCACCAGAAAGCCCCATCCCGCACTCTTCACAGTGGTCTCTCAACACTGAACCTAAAAATTCAAGAGTTGCATCAGACGACCAAACGGTAGAGTGGTTAGCGTGTTAGATCATGAGGTTGCGGGTTCGAGTCCCGTGTTAGGTATGGGTGTTAGTAAATGTATGTTGGCTTGTCTAATGACGAATGTTTCGGCGCCCTCGTGTTGCTGACGGCGCCAGATAATCTGAATACAACCAACCAACTAACTTTGAAATGATGTTGAACGAACTGCTATGGAAATCAATCGCTTTGCCAAATTAATTAATGATAGTAAATTTTAATCATTTATTTTACCCCAATGAGGAAATATTTTTTATTTAAAAGGATTTGTCAAGAAAATAAAATGGTCGATAACTGTGTGCCTTGCACCCAACTGAGTCATCATTACAGCTAAAACAGGGCTAAATTGAAATGGATAATCCCTCCGGCAAATGATTCGTACAGGAGAAAGAGTCCTGGAGGTTCTGCCGACCAAACGGTAGAGTGGTTAGCGTGCTAGCTTCTAGACCGCGAGGTTCTGAGTCGCGTGTTAGGCATGGGTGTTTGTAAATGTATGTTGGCTTGTCTAATGACGAATGTTTCCGGCGCATTATAGCCCTCGTGTTGCTGACGGCGCCAGATAATCTGAAAACAACCAACCAACCAACCTGGAGGTTCTCTTGGCCTCACCTGTGACCGAAAGGATCAGACGGCTTTGTCCAGATTCGGACATCTAAAGACCCTTACTTTTCATGGGAAAACTCAAGATTTTTCCATTTTGCGGAAAATGTGCTACAGAAATGGCCTCCCCCAGACCACATTTTGGACTGCCTTCAGCTTTCTTGGGAAGATCTGGCCAAGGAGCCCTTGAGAGTTTTGGACTTTTTGCGTGTTTTTAACCTCGTGGAATTTGTCTAGCTGTCGCTAGCTTGGAGATTTGTAAAAAAAAAAAATCATTACTGCTGGCAATAGTGAACGATTGGATTTTGCTATTCAATCCCTCAATCGCCTGTATATTTACAAATATTGCATTCGGTAAAAAAAAGTTTCTATGTTTTGAAACTTTCTGATTTCAATCAAATGATCTAAAAAATTTGTCTTTGTGAACGTTGTCAGCATAATTCCCGAACAAAGTGACCTAGGATGTTCAAATTTGGTGTGCGGGTTACTAGTGGCAATAGAACCTATCATTAAGGTTTTCGTCAAAATCGCGCAAATGGTTGAAAACATAAAAATATCATGAAAAAATCATGTTTTTCAGCAATTGCTAAAAAAAACAAACAACTGTAACGATTTTAATTAAAATTTATCCGCTAATGCCTCTTAAGGTGCTCTAATCGTACCCACCTCCAAATATAAGTAGAAATGCGATAAAAGCTAAACACATAATTTCTCTAACACAGTGCTCTTTAACCTTGAGCATCGCCCATCCATTCTTTTCTGTTTTACGCGCAAGAAAGATTGAATAACATCGCCAATTTTGCCATTTTGGCAAATATCGTACTGGCAAAATATCATTAAACTGGCCGTTTTTATTTTGATAAACGAAAATATAAAAATGGTAAATAACACCGCATCAAATTTTAATGCAATGACCAATATTGTAGTGTCAGTGAAAGTTATGCGATGTTCCTCACTTCATGAAGGAAAGGATTAACTGATTCTGCCACATTAGTCTGGTAACTTGGGTTCCAAAAAATCGATTTTTTTTTTTCTTTTGCTTAATTTGAAAGTACAATGTCTTGAGAATATACTGTGAAAATTTCAGACAGAAATTCGAAATATTTCGGGAGTTATAACGAGTTTCCTAGAGCGCCTCGAAGTCCAACCTTTAATCATTGTGTTTGGAGTTTTGCACCAAAACATATTTTTTCAGGCCAAAAAACGTTAGAAATTGCTGCATTCACTGCAGCATGTATATTTAACGAAGGATTTTTCCCAGTACTAAAAATATTGGAAGTCATGGACGCTCGGCCCGTGCGCTGTCGCAAAATCCTACAATAAATCTCGGATTGCAAAAGCGAAAAATGCCACAGCAATGTCATCGAAAGAGTCGAAGTTGCGGAGAATGATGCCTACGAAGAGGATGAAGGCATATTATACGCTCCAGGCATACACGATTGACGTAAGTATAAGTTTACTTATGAAAATTTGTTGTTGAACTTTAAACGCGTTTTTCTCAAAACTTTGTTTTTCTGGTCGGCCTAACTTTTTTTCTACTGAACCGATTGCTTTCAAATTTTAACAGGCTGTTCTACACACTTATAGTTCTCGTCGGTACTAACGAGAATTTTTTTCACCCCATACTTTTTATTTTACAACCCTTTCTTTGCTAAAATAAAAGGACTTTTTTTTTTCAAAGTCCGCCATTTTGTTAAATACCCTTGAAATTTAACTTCAGTAGTTCCGACCAGAATGACATGTCTATAGATTAAGAATAATCAAGAATATTTGATTTCAGATAACATCAAGAGCCAAAATCACCCGGGCCACCCACGTGCATTTTTTTTGAGGTTCCAACTTCGAGTGACAATAATAATAGTAATAAACTATTAAATTTGTTCAAATAATTTTTTTTTTATATTTTCAATATGTAAATAAAAACACTCTAAATATTCAAGATAATTCATTCTTATTTTCCTATAAAAAAACCACCCTCCAAAGAAGTCATGAAAATAGGCATAAGTTACCAGACTACTACCTTAAGGTTTTCGTTAAAATTGGGCATGCACATAAGGCTATGGAAAAATATCAGTTTTTCAGCAATTGTCAAAAAATGGCTCTGATGATTTTTGTATTGTCAAAATTGCTGCGCCTTTAAAGTGTTCTAAAGATTACCCTATAGCAGTTTAGTTTTATATATTATATAGGAGTTTTCTTCCGTTGAGCATTGCCCATCTACGACTGTTTCTTCTCTAACCCGAAAGGATATTGTAATAATTATTGAAAAATACATTGCTAATATTGCTACTTTATAGATATTGTTTTGAACATATTTAAGGTATACATATAAGTTGGAATTTTTTTTTTTTTTTTTTTAGTTCTTATGCCAGCGTGTCAAATTTTTGTGAGAATTACAAGAGCGAAAAATTTAATGTATTTGCAGTAACAAAAAGTAAAAAAATAAAATATTTATTTAATTAATTGAACTTTAATTCACTAATTAAGGTCTAATTGCAACGATGATAAAATAATACCTAATTAATTTTGAAACAAAATTCTTACTGGAAATTAAAGACAAGGTATTGATATACGGGCCCAAGCAAAATATAATGCATAACTTAAATGTTAACATTTAACATGAAAAATACCAGAAAAAATAAAAAAATTCCCAAAAATAAAAATATTCCCAAAAATAAAAATATTCTAAAATACATAAAAAAATCTATTTTTTACCAAATTTTTTGTAAACAGCTAGAGCCCATGCTCTGAAATGTTATCTAAATTATACAGTTTAAATTTTAAAAATCAGTTAATTAACTCTTAAGATATCACCTTTGGAGTACATTCACTCAACAATGAAAAGCAGTTCTCCAGAAATTGAGTTCAAAGTTTTCGACATTTTCTTTTTACCAATATGTTTTAAACGTCGACTTATACGAAATTGCGTGTAATTAAAAAAGTATTTCGACTAAAAGAAAGTTATTGGTATGATTTTAAAGATAATGAATTGGAGAACATTTTAAAATGAAAAAACAAAAATGCCTGTTTGGGTCAAATTTTGCAATTCCCAACATATACCATAAAGGACATATTAAATTCGACCTGTCCATGTCAAATTTAAATGCAGAGACCATCAGTACTTTAGTGTAATTGAAAGTTGACAAGTCTGTTTTTCACTGTATATGTTGTGCTAGAACCTCAGTCTGTTGTCATGGCAACAGAAATTTAAACCCTGAAAAAAAAAATTCACCTAACTTTACGCCCAAAATGAATTTTTATTATTACTAATTTATCAATTTTGTTAACCGTTACCAAAACGAAAAACTTGTTGTAGAAAATGTTTGAAAATAATAGAAAGTATATAATGTCTGGAAACGGTTTTTTTTTTTTAACGCTATTCGTGAATCTTATTCAAAAGTTTTGACAGACAGAGCGATACGTTCTTCGTCGCATATTTTTTCAGCACTTTAATTATTACTGACTTATGATTAGAAAATAAAAACAGACATAAATTACGGTAGCGTTTCCATCATCCAATTGCATAATTATGTAATGTACTAGCAATATTACATAATTTCGTATCTATTTCCAACTTCCTTTGATTGTGGCCGACCAAACGGTAGAGTGGTTAGCGTGCTAGCTTCTAGACCACGAGGTTCCGAGTCCCGCGTTAGGCATGGGTGTTTGTAAATGTGTGTTGGCTTGTCTAATGACGAATGTTTCGGCGCATTATAGCCCTCGTGTTGCTGACAGCACCAGATAATCTGAAAACAACCAACCGGCAGCTTATAAGTTGATCAGAAAGTTCCCACTTAAATAATTCCAACCTATTATTATGAATAAATAGGCTTTTCGTGCCTGCATATTACTATTAGTTGACATTGAAACCTCTTGAGTAAAATATATCAATTTTGCATTCAATGTGCTACAGTAATTAACTAAACTGCGCGTTGAGAGAAAATCAGAAATAATATGGGAATTCCCATTTATATTGTGGCGTGGATGGGTTCGAAAGATTTGAAGCCAAAGCAGATCAAAACTTGCAGAAATTTATTCCAATATAGTTCTTCACAGATTCTCTTGCAGCTCCAGAACTTCTCGTTCTAGTAGACACAATACAGATCTTTTTACAACAATAGAGCACAAAACAGCACTTAAAAACTTGACAACACAACTGCTCAAATCGCCGCAAAAGACAATGCAATACAGTTCGCTTTGGAACTACTCGGAATGTTCACTGAGACTCAGTAAATCCAGTCAACTAACGGACTCAGCTAACAACTAACTCATCACCCGCTCTCCTGAGCTTTTTATAGGAGAGGAGAACATACGTGAACCTTCTTGAAACTCCTAGAGGTAGATATTTGGAGAACTTTCCAGATCGTAGTCGAAAAGTCATATACATGTACATGGGGACCGAAAATGTCACCAAATGGTCGCCAAGTTTGGCGACATTTGGCGATTTCTCTCCAAATTTGGCGACAAAAATTAGTAGCCAAAACCGTCGCCAACTAGGCTCTATCTCGCCAATTTGGCGAGATTGCCATTACCATAATGTTAAATGCCCTGCTCCTTGTAACACTCACTTCCCAGAGTTACCTCTGAAAACTCGTTATCAAGCATCAATACCCATCTTGCAGGGAAACCAACTTAACGACGAACACAATGGTCCCTGGATCTAGCCCCGTCGCCCATTGAAAGCTAGCTTACGCTTTAAGGTCTTAGACCCCATGGTGAATATGCAAGCTGAAGCAATTGGTCCTTCGTTCCTTTTAATGGACGATAATGCGCGTCCCCATAGAATTGCCATCGTTGACGACTTTCTGGAGAGTATGGAGTGGCCGGCTTACTCGCCGAACCATAATCCAATCGAATATCTTTGGGGATGCCCTCGGACTTGCTGTGTGTTTCACCCCTACAGCCACTCTCAGAGATTTAGAAACTGCCCTACAGGAGGAATGACTATTACTGAACTCTGCGGTGGTTGATCACCTCTTAACAAGCATGATCACACGCTATACATCTTGTATGCAGGTGCTCACGTACCCTATTGATGTCAGTTTTTGTTGGTTGTTTTGGATTTAAACTTCATTTTGTTAAGGGGGTCCGGTACCGAAAATAAAAAAAACTTTATTTATGTACATTTTTATGTCAAAAATTTATTTTATGTATGAGATTCTATTTATATAACTTTGAGAAAACGTTTTTTTTAAATATTGCGTTTAGTTACTTAAAAAAAAAATTAAAAACCAAGAAAAATCCATGATAATTGATGTTTGCGTATTTTGATATAAGTCAAGAAAAAATAATATTTTTTTTTTTCAAAGTGAAAGCTTTCTGTAATACATAATTATATAAAGAAAATTGTCTTCACAGAATTTTGATAGGTGAATTAAAAAAAATTCTCAAAGTTAAAATATTGCTAAATGTTATATTTTAAAACAGAATTAAAAAAATAAAATTCTGCGAAGACAAAATGTTTAAAACTATATAAATTAAATGCTCCAAAAATTCGAATAGCCAATTATTAATGGTTCTGGAGATATATCGATTTGAATATGCAACATCTGTGAAAAATACTAGTGTTCGAAAAACGCACTTTAAGCAGACGCTTCAAGGTGTTACGCCCATTAGTGATGTTTAAATCACGGGTAATTTTGTGGGGCGTTCTAATCACCGGAGGAATAAGATAAAAACATCATTCTCTTCAGATATGTATGAACTATTTTTTAAGATCAGAAAAAAAAATTGGAATTTTTGAAAAAATTTCGGTACTGGACCCCCTTAAAAGTGCTTTCCAGATGGATATATTATATAAGTTAAGAGAGGATAATATGCATGTTAAGAAATGTAGATTCGATAAAAATTTACGCAATCGGCCATTTATGGTGTTTTGGGTGCCCCGTGCAACGATGAGCCATGCAATTTGTTGTAGATAATTTAATACAAAGAGAGAGTTCCATTTCATCGTTTATCACATTAAAAATATAGGTCGCCATTATATAGAAAAAAGAAAGAAAAAAAAAAACCTCACCGTTATTGGTCTACGAATAAAGAATTCAGAACATTAAATAAGTTTGACCAGCAAATAAAACCAGCGCACGTAGCTCATTTTATCGAGTAATAAATAGAACGTTACGCAAGAAATTAAAAGCGCTTCTAGGTTTAAAAGAGTGGAAGCCATTACAGAGGCCGAATTTTGGTTTTTCTACGGCGTCTTTTGTTGTTGTTGAAAGAAAAAGAGTTACTGATTAAAAGTTGGACTTGCGTGATATTTGTGGTTGCTTGGACTCTAGTTGAGTATTGAATTACCGCTCCGTAAGTGACTATTTTCAAGATGTAATTGGGTTAGACATGCTTCGGGTTTACAACAAAGTAATTTTGTTAAAATATTCAAGCTATTAGCTTGAATGGGAGAATTATTTAAGGGGGTCCGGCACCTCCATAGGGAGCCCATGTTAAATTCAACAGCATCTCATTTAATGACCGATTCTTCAATCATTATGAAGCTTTCACGGTATAATATTTGGACACTTTTGAATGCTTTAACGAGAGATTTTTTTTATTTTTTTAAAAATTAAAATAATTATGATTTTCTAAAAATATGTTCAAGAAAAATTATAAAATTTTAGACTAATTTTTTTTAAAAAAAAAGTATGCTACTTATCAATAATTCCTCGTGTTAAAGTACTTAAATACATTAGAGAACATTTGTATAAAAAATTTCAAGCATTTATGTCATATAGATTTTAAGCTATGTGTCCCCAAACTCGAAAAAATGGTATTTTGAGAAATTCGGCTTTGAAGTTACAAAACATGCATTAAATACCTACATTTTGTTTACTTAAAAAAATTATTAAAAATACTTTGAAATAAGATATAATTACAAATGTGGCATCATTTTAAAGACAAAAATTTATATTTTAATAAACAGTTATAAACTCGAATTCAATAATCTGAAAAAATTTCATGTGCCGGACCCCCTAGGATTTAGTGGTCTGCGAGAAGTATTAACGTTTTGAGTTGACTCTCAAAGTTAAGAGAGTTGGTTGGTTGTATTCAGATTATCTGGCACCGTCAGCAACACGAGGGCTATAATGCGCCGAAACATTCGTCATTAGACATGCCAACATACATTTACAAACACCCATGCCTAACACGGGACTCGGAACCCGCAACCTCGCGGTCTAGAAGCTAGCAAGCTAACCACAATACCGTTTGGTCGGCGTTTCCCTTAAAGGTATCCACACAGTAAAACAATAGAGCGCACTAGCCACAAGATTCCGAGAAAACAGGCTCTAAAGTGTTATGCACAGCTTATATACTAGCAGAGATTTCTACTCTGCAACTCCCGGTGGCTTAGTGGTCAGCGTGCTGAATTCCCATACGGGAGATCTGGGTTCGATTCCTTGTTAGGTTTTTTTTTTTTTTTTTTAATTTATAAAGTCAATTTATAAAGTGGATTGGGTAGGTGTAGAACAATTGTTCGATAAGTACTGTTATGGTTTTGAAAATTCCTGACTTCCTGCTTATGTACAATAGAACAACGTTCCTACTCTTCCATATAGAAACCGGTTCTTCGTGTTTATTGCTAAAATCATTTATTTCTCAACAGTTTATAATATTTCAAAATTTATAATCACTTGTTTGTGTGAATAGTAAATAGAGTTTTAATGTACCTTCATTAAAACACATTACGTATTTAAAAATAAAATATCTTTAATTCAAATTTCAGTTAGCTGTAACAGTTACTTTATAAGTGGACGAAAGAAGAAAAAAAAATAATAATAATAAAATTAAAATAATAATAATAATAAAAAAAAAAAAAAAATTATCTCATGAGGTATCGAACCCAGATCGCCCGTACGGGAACCCAGCACGCTGACCACTTAGCCACCGGGAGTTGTAGAGTAGAAATCTCTACTAGTATATAAGCTGCGCGTAACACTTTAGAGCCTGTTTTCTCTGAATCTTGTGGCTAGTGCGCTCTATTGCTTTACTGTGTGGATACCTTTTAGGTATACTACTAATCTGCCGAGTCTCATCCCGATCTGAATTTCCGAGACCGTAAGGTCCCCTTGTTAGACGGACTAAGGGAATCCGTTTGGCGCAATTTTTGTCCTATCGAGTTACAGCTTTGTAACAGTTTAGGTTGTTTGTGTTGTTGTTGTTGTTGCTAATCCTCACTGCCTGACGGAGTCAGACAAGATCCACGAGTTCGTTGACTAAAAGGAAGACTAGGAGAGGATTGCTAAAGAGATCCTCCTTAGAGAGTCCCATGCAATCCAAGAGGTGCTCAGGAGATGATTTTGGTGCAGGTGGTTTTCCTGCCCTCGTTGAAAGTGAGGCACTTGATGTGAGCAAGCCTTCATAGAACAGTCCGTCTGTCACACGGGAGGGACAAACCCGGTTTTGAGCCCCAATTATGGGGTGTTTTCCACTCCTCCGATATCTTTGATTTTTCCAGAGAGTATAATTCCAAAAAAGTAAGTATGGAAGAGGGAGATGTTAGCAAGGATATCGGCCATTTCGTTCCCGTGGAGATTCACATGGGAAGGTACCCATTGCAAATGAACATCATGATTAAGACATTATAGAACTGGCAATTCAAACTGGAATCCTGATTGGTAGCGTAAGAATCCGGTCACCAAATTTTGAGGTTTGATATAAAGTAGTTTCTAAATGAAATGGGTTAGAAGGTTGTAACATAGAGAGTATAGGGGAGGATTCTTACTCTTATCTAGTGCAGTGATTAAATTTTGCTCTCATCTGAAACGGTGCTCATTTTGTTGAGACAATTCGGTATTAGTAGTCTTTTTCATCGACATGTCCGAATAGGCTAATGGTCGGTAAACTGCGGCTCGTGAGCCACTTAAATGCAGCTCGGCCACGAAACGGTTTCGATTACGCGAGGGGTGTCAGTCTTATTGTCGTAGGTCTGAAAGCACGGTTCTAGAGCAGCGTCAGCCACTAGACGGCCCGCCGGCTATACAGAAGAGCAAAAATCAAATTTTGCGGAAATAATTTAATTTGTCTACAATAGTATGTGTTAACTACCAAAAACCGCTTTTTCCAGTAAGTGGCCCGCGTCAGTAAGTCTGAGAAATCCTTTTTTCTCTTTCTTCTTCCGAGACTGCCAGTAAAAATAAAAAAAAGCAATAGTTTGAATTATTACCAATGACGCATTCCTTCGCATTGCTTAGTTTTGTACTTCTGATACCCTATAATCTTGATTCGTGAATGGCACAGTTCGATTTCTGCTTTTCTGAACGTGATGGGCAGGAGTTGAGTGTTTTAATGCATACTGGCCTCTTGTGTTTTGACGTGAAAAGAAGTATCGCGATCTCTACGTCTCCAGTGCAATAATGGCGTGGAAGACTAGTTTTAAACGCAAAGTAGTTAGTGAAAAGCGGACCGGCCGTCATCGTCTCGCAATTAACATCGACTAAAATGGAAGATTTAGTAGGTATGGTTTAAATATCTTTATTGATTATGAGTTTATGTCATGTCACATTGTAGTATTGTCACTAGATTAACTTCTTTTATGACTTCGATTTACGACGTAAAGAATTTTTTTTTTTTTTTATATATTATTTGAAACAAGAATCAAATATCAATTGTTATTTTATTAATATAAAAAGGTTAAATTATTGTTTCAGTTTTCAAAATTGTTTTGTAGTGTTGAATCTTTAGTAATTATCACATTTCTAACTTTGAACATATGTAGTAAAGCAATATATTTATTGGCGTATATCTGCGGCCCGTGGAATAAGTTAAGTCATGCTCTAAGTCGTATATCTAAAAGTGAGATGAACTTTGCACCAGGAGAGTTTGGTTTGACTTTGAGGAGCCTCGTGGGAAACTCAAATTTATGCCTAATGTAGACACAACAAATCCTTCCAACAATTCTTGATGTAAAAAAAACAGTGTTAAAGCGATTATTTTGGAAGATTCGTTTAAATTTCCGCTCGTCTTTGACAGTTGATACAAACTTTGTACCACATTTACTTCGGTTACTTTTAAGGTGTATGTATACCCTAGAACATTTTTTTTTAATTCTAAGTTTAAAAATCCAATTCTTTTTTACATTAGTTTGAAAGAATATGATTAAAATCATTTCGTAAAAAAAATTAAAATTTCGACAATTGTTAATTTGTTAATTAAGCTTTAATTAGATCATTAGTACCTTTTTCAAACAACGATATATCACATTCTAATTTATTTAGAAACGCAATTCTACTTGGAAACGATTCGAAATATTATTCTTAATGTTTTGAAACTCAATTAATTCTCTTATATAGAATAGATTTTTTTTAAACAATTTATTTTGTTTGAAAACATGAAAAAAATCAATATTTTCAAGGAATTCTAAGATTTAAAAATCTCTAAAAAATCAATTTCTCAACCAATTTTATATAATTGAGTTTCAAAACATCTAGCATATTACGTAGATTAATAAGATATAAAAGAATTATAATTGAACATTTTGTTGTTGAATTATCGTTGTTTGAATAAAGTGTGACATAATCAAAATACAGTTCGTCAGAAAACAGGTTTAAAGTTTTAAAAACGTGGTATCTAACAGGTGAAGTACCCACTTATAATTAATAGTAACATAAAAACTATTAAGAATAATTTCAAAAGTTTAGTATTGTTTGAAAGCTGAAGTATCAGAAAATATTATGATATAATAATAAAAAAATAATTAATAGTTTAAAAAACTAAAAAACACACTTTAATAGAAAAGTGAACTAAAAAGTAGAAAATAATTTTAAATAAGTTTGAAATAAGAATAGAGTGATTAACCAGAAATATTTATTTTATCGTAAAAAAGCGTGGGGTGCTTTTTAAGATATTTTCATAATGGCTCTACTTTTACCAATATATATACAACAATTGACATCAAGCACCCCACGCTTTTTTACGATAAAATAAATATTTCTTGTTAATCACTCTATTCTTATTTCAAACTTATTTAAAATTATTTTCTACTTTTTAGTTCACTTTTCTATTAAAGCGTGTTTTTTAGTTTTTTAAACTATTAATTATTTTTTCTGTAAACTAAAAATTTTTTTTAGTTAATTTTTTTAGTTAAGTGTACAAAACTCTCCAGTTGTTCTTGCCAATAGTCACATGCTTGTCTCAAATTTAAGTCATGTGTATGCCTTAGTACACGCCGTATTACTAGGCACAAATCACTGCCGTGTCTCTGAATATGAAAAATCACTAATCCTGAAGATCCTGGTAAGGATAATGCGACTTAAAAAAACACGCTTTGTATAATCGTCATTCCCACGACAAATCTTTCAAATGTCTGCCTTATCAATTGTCGATGATAGGTTCTGTGATTGCTGGGATTGTAACGGCACACCAGGGTTCGATTCCTGAGAAGGTTGGTTGGTTGGAATTTAACGTGTCAAAGGCAACACAAGCTAATCCTTGTGATAAAGAGACAAACTTATTGAATTGTCATCGGTCCTTAATAAGTATGCCAAATTTCGAGTTAATCCGACGTTTTGAAGGGGGGCAAAATCATGTTCAAAGATTCCGTTACATACTAACATACGTCTGAAGCTAATAAAAGCGTGTTAAAAATGAATATTCTTATCGATTTTCGTGAATTGTAGGATATACGTACACCTTAAATTGGTCTGTTTTTCTATATTCTTTTAAAATCTTCGAAATCGTAGTTTATGAAACATTCATTTGATCCGAGACAAATTGTTGCGTCTTTCCACCTTTGAACAATGATAAAATACACGATTTCGTTGTTTCAGAAATATTAATACATTGATGGCGGATTTTCAGCAAAAGACTAAAGTAAGATTTTCCTTAGCGCCAATCTTTATACTTGTCGCAACGAATCGGTCAACAGGTAAGCAAATATTTTGTCTCCTTTTCAAATTCATATTGCATAAATTGATTATCGTAATTTTTTGACCCATATAAAAAAATTAACTTAATTTGTAAATGTGTTAATGACCCTTAAATTGTTAAAATAATATCTGTATAGTTGTTTAAAATTGTTTTGCAGATTCCTGAATAACATATGTCACTCTTTTAGTTTGCATATTTTCGTTTTACCCGACGCATTGTCAAGTTTTGTTTAGAAAGATCTGTTATTCTATTATTTTGAATTTAGCTTGCATTATACTCTCAATATGTTATCATCGTTTTAATCATCTTATTTGCATATAATGAAATATATATTTCTATATCATTGATTCTCAACCACTGTGCCGCGGCACTTTTGTGTGCCGCCAAATTCTTAAAGTGTGCCGCCAATTTTTAGAAATGTATAGAGTAAAAATTATAATGCTTTTTTTTTTATTAAGAGTAAAGTTTAAATTAAAGAAAAGTACTTATATATATATATGAATATTGTAACGAAGATTTTTCACTTTCACCTCTTCGTTACATATTTCTCTGTGTCTCGTTTTTGACCTATTTTTTACTCTAGTTTTTTACATACAGCCCCCTGCAGGTGTGCGTCTTGTTATCTGATGTTTGGAAAGCACATCCGTTGAGACTTTGTTTCTTACGAATTCCGCGGGCGACTTCAAAGATCACCTAACCACTTTCGGATTAGATTTCTACGCAAAATTGTTATTTACCATTTGACAACATTAGAGGAGAGAATTATTCCTTATTTCCCAAATTTAGATATAAAAAAATTTGATTGGGTTCGTAATCCATTTGTGATAACGAATACTTCTGTATTTCAATTAACTTTGAATGAAGAGGAAGAACTAATTTCTCTTTTTAATAATCGAGATTTAATTGTAAAATATTCAGAAGAATCACTTCCTTTTGGATTAACATTAGATGCGATTATCCCATGATAGCCAAAAAAGCTTTAAAAATATTATTACAATTTTCTACATCTTATTTGTGTGAATTCGGATTTTCAGTATTAATCAACATAAAAGCGAAAAAAATATCGAGACTGTTAAATGTAGAAAACGATATGAGAGTATTGCATTGTCATTTTTACAACCAAATATAAATGAAATTATCAAAAAACACCAAGCTCAAATTTCTCATTAAAAGTATTATTATTATTCACGTGTAATTAATCCTTTAATAAACGTACTGTTGTTTTTGTAGTACGTATTATATTATTTTATTTTACATTCCAAATTATTATCATAAACTATTTTACACAGTGTATTATAGGTAAGTAAACAACTTTTTAACTTATCTTTTTCTTTGTGTGCCGCCAAATTTTGAAATCGTTAAAAGTGTGCCGCGACAAAAAAAAAAGGTTGAGAATCACTGTTCTATATTCTTAATATACGATATATACAAATTACAAAAACTTACCCAACTCCATAACACCAATCACAACAACGCATCACCTAAAACTTGACACCATCACTATCTCTCCAATACATAAAATCCACAGTTGAGGAAGATAACCAAAGTCAGACGGTTGATAAAAGATCAAAACTTGGAAATAGTCCAACAGACTCTTAAGACAATAGAAAACACGTGGTTCTCTTAAGAAAGTAACACTTGCCCACAGAAAACTCTATTCCATCTGGGAATTCGAGAAAAGCCGCACGAAATCGAACGTTATTAAGTATTCCATGAACAACATCCAAAACAGAATTTGTTTGACTTGGGAAAACCTTTCTGCGCAATAAAAAGACCGGAGTTATTTAGATACTTGTGCTTAGTTTTCGAATGGCTTGTTGAAGAATTGCTGGTTGCCCCGGGCAACAAGTTGTTTCTGAATGTACACAAAAGAAGATTTAGGCCACGCCCTCTCCTTACGTCACTGACAGGTATCGATGGTAACTTACTTGCATTCGATCCGTGGTACGAATTTGAAAGAGAGTTGAAAAAAAAATTTACCTTAAATAATATAACTCATAAAAAAATTTTTTTAAATAAATCCTTTATATGTATTGCACATTTTTATATTCGTTAACCCTTTGCACTCCATGCCCTTTTCGCGCGGAGGAATCAGCAACTCAAGACATTTTAGGTTCGGCTGGTGTTTATGGATTTGCTTCATAGAAACTAAACACAGTCATTGGCCTTGCATCGAATTTCCGCATCACACCTAATGGTACTCTTGTGGTTTGGCATTCAATCGTGTGTCGCCTGAGAGGCGCCACTGGAGTGCAAAGGGTTTTAACATAGCGCAGATTCGGTTGTCAGAGTGTTCTTGGTTGGTTGGTTGTATTCAGATTATCTGGCGCCATCAGCAACACGAGGGCTATAATGCGCCGAAAAATTCGTCATTAGACAAGCCAACATACATTTACAAACACCCATGCCTAACACGGGACTCGGAACCTCGCGGTCTAGAAGCTAGCACGCTAACCACTATACCGTTTGGTCGGCGTCAGTGTTCTAATTTTAAATATTAAAAACATTTCTATCACCAAAATGTGCGGATAACTACGTTTCAAAATATATTTGATGATAACGAACAGGAATTTATGCTGTTACATCCAAATATCTTTTATTTATTCTGATTAAAACAATTTTATTATTTATTTACTAAAACATTTTTGGCAACAGGAAAGAGTTTCTTCAGAAATAGGTTAAATGCTGTTTCAGTGTGGTTGGATAACGGCAAATTGATTCATAAGTAAAAGTGTCCTTTTAGTGACAGTGACAACTCCCAAAATTTGATCGAATGCTATGTCTTCGACATTAATTCTGCCTGCCAAGTTTCAGACCGATTGGATGACGGCAAGAGAGTTAATTAGGCAACAGGAAAGAGTTTTTTCAATGGTCAGTTACATGCTATTTTAGAGCGATTGGATGACGGCAAGTTGGTTTACTAGTAATCGATAAAAGCGACAGTGGGATTCCCCAAAATTTGATGGATTGCATTGTCATCGACATCAAATCTATTTGCCAAGTTTTAACCGGAATGGATGACGGCAATAGTGTTAATTAGGCCTCCCGAGATTTGCCCTCCATCAACAAACACACACATATAAGATCGAAGTAAATATAAAGGATATAAAAATTATCAAAAAAGAAAGAATTAAAGTTGAATATATATTGTTACGAATTTTTGTATATTTGTAGATATTTCGTAGTGCTGATTTTGTAAATAGGAAAATTTATGTACATTTCGCATAAGGCAGTGCAATAGTTCGTCGTTAAGTTGGTTTCCCTGCAAGATAGGTATTGATGCTTGATAACGAGTTTTACAGAGGTAACTCTGGGAAGCGAGTTTTAAGGAGCAGGGCATTTAACGTTATGGTAATGTTTTATCGAGTTAGTTCTAGTTTTTTCAAATGCAAGCATAAGTATTCAACTAATAAAATATATTTTAATGGTGCATAAAATCGTATAATAATGTCCGTAACACAAGCAAAATAAAAGTTTATAAATACATCCCTACAATATATTTTACTAGTTGTATACTCTATTTGTAAAAAAAATAAAAATAATAATAATAGTTATTTTTGCAACTAGTGGGGTAAGTAATATTTCTTAGAATAAAAATGTCACAATGTAAAAGTAATTACAGGAAAATCAATAGAAGAGTCGATCGTAAGAGGTAAAAATAAATATCTCATAAAAGTCCATCTTAAAGAAGAAAAAACACTCAATATATTTAATAAACATTTTTCATGTAAAAGTGGTTCATATTGTTACGAATTTTTGTATATTTGTAAATATTTCGTAGTGTTAATTTTGTGAATATTAACATTTATGTACATTTTGCATAAGGCAGTGCAATAGTTCATCTTTAGTTTGTTTCTCTGCAATGTGTGTCTCAATGTTTGATAACGGGTTTTACAGAGGTAACGCTGGGAAGCGAGTTCTAAGGAGCAGGGCATTTAGCATTATGGTAATCGCAATCTCGCCAAATTGGCGAGATAGAGCCAAGTTGGCGACGGTTTTGGCGACTAATTTTTGTCGCCAAATTTGGCGAGGAATCGCCAAATGTCGCCAAACTTGGAGACATTTTCGGTCCCCATGTACATGTATAGGACTTTTCGACTACGATCTGGAAAGTTCTCCAAATATCTACCTCTAGAAGTCTCAAGAATGTTCGCTTCCCCTATAAAAGTCGGCCAAGAGAGCGGGAGAGTTAGTTAGTCAGTTAGTTGTTAGCTGAGTCTATTAGTTGACTGGAATTACTGAGTCTCAATGAGCGTTCCGAAAGCGAACTGTATTGCATTGTCTTTTGCAGTGATTTGAGCAGTTGTGTTGGTCAAGTTTTTAACTGCTGTTTTGTGCTCTATTGTTGTGAAAAGAGCTGTATTCTGTCTACTAGAACGAGAAGTTCTGGAGCTGTAAGAGAATCTGTGAAGAGTTATATTGGAATAAATTTCTGCAAGTTTCGATCTGCTTCGACTTCAAATCTTTCGAACCCATCCACGCAACAATATTTTCAGCAATATTAAAAACATTCCTCAAGTCATACTTTCATTATTAATTTTATTAATTCATTCTTCTGTCTACAGTCCTATTAAGTGAGTCAAAATTTTAAAAATTCTCATTTTTTTTCTTGTAAAAAATATTAAAAAGGTTTTTAAATAAAATTATGTAAAATTTTTTGTTTAAATTTTTAGTAGAATTCTATATATTTGTGTTATATGACAACTGTATCTTGAACGTGCTTTCTTGAAACTTTGAAATTGATTTTCTCGGTGATGGCTTATTATCCCTTTTTCGAGTTTAAATAGATATAACTTATAAACTACTTGTTATATGAAACTTTCCACAGTTAAAAATATGTGTTATTTTCAAATATGTGTTTTTTTTTTTTTTTAAGGTTGGTTGTCTTCAGATTATCTGGCGCCGTCAGCAACACGAGGGCGCGCCGAAACATTCGTCATTAGACAAGCCAACATACATTTACAAACACCCATGCCTAACACGGGACCTCGCGGTTTAGAAGCTAGCACTCTAACCACTCTACCGTTTGGTCGGCTATTTTTTTTAAGGAATTGTGTATTTTGATTTAACCTTTTTTTATTTTTTGGAGCTTATATAGTTTTTGCACCAACTATTTTTTTAAAACTTTTTTCTAGATATTTTATTGAAAAATAATAAAAACAACTTATGATATGAATATAATGCAAAATTTGAAGTGATTTTTTAAAAAAAAATTTTTTGAAATATATAAATTTATTTTAATTAAAAAAATATTTTTCAATTTGAAACTTTAAAATAGTTATTTTAGTGTCAAATTCTAATGTATAACACATTCCCTGAAAATAATTGTAAAAATAAATTTGGATCCCTTTGTGAGACAAGATTTTCATACAATTTCAAAGCGCTCTAAACTATTTAGAATGCAATATTTTTAATTTTAATCCATAATAACATATATGTTATAATTTTATTTTATTGTTTATTGTTAATTTTATTTTATTGTTTATATATTTTATGAAATAAACCTATATTTGGACTTAGAATTTTAAAATTATTGTATAGTAACTTTTGGTTAGATACACTTTTCATAATAAATTTACAATAAATTTAGATAAAAGTATGACCAAATGAAAATAAATTCTACATTTCAAAAAGTTAATCTTTTTTACTTAATATACCTTTAATATATTTTGATTATACGAAAATTGTCATTTTTTGCAACATAAAATATTGTTGCGTTGGTGGGTTCGAAAGATTTGAAGCCAAAGCAGATCAAAACTTGCAGAAATTTATTCCAATATAATTCTTCACAGATTCCTTTACAACTCCAGAACTTCTCGTTCTAGTAGACACAATACAGCTCTTTTCACAACAATAGAGCACAAAACAGCAGTTAAAAACTTGACAACACAACTGCTCAAATCACTGCAAAAGACAATGCAATACAGTTCGCTTTCGGAACTCTCTGAACGCTCACTGAGATTCAGTATCTCAACTCAGTAATTCCAGTCAACTAATGGACTCAGCTAACCACTAATTCGGTGACTCGAAATCAACTAACTCCATCACCAGCTCTCCTGAGCTTTTTAAGGGGAGGAGATATTTGGAGAACTTTCCAGGTCGTAGTCGAAAAGTCCTATACATGTACATGGGGACCGAAAATGTCGCCAAATGGTCGCCAAGTTTGGCGACATTTGGCGATTTCTCGCCAAATTTGGCGATAAAAATTAGTCACCAAAACCGTCGCCAACTTGGCTCTATCTCGCCAATTTGGCGAGATTGCTATTACCATAATGTTAAATGCCCTGCTCCTTGTAAAACCCGCTTCCTAGCGTTACCTCTGTAAAACTCGTTATCAAGCATCAAGAGGCTCACTGCAGGGAAGCCAAGCTCACGACGAACTATTGCACTGCCTTATGCGAAATGTTCATAAATTTTCCTATTTACAAAATTAACTCTATGAAATATTTACAAATATACAAAAATTAGTACCAATATTTGTTTTTTTTTCTAATTTAAGAAATATATTTTAGTTTAATTTGATAGTGTGTTTTCATTATCATGGAAAAAAATTAGATAAAAATATTGAACAGAATTTGAGAAAAGTATAAAAGTTAGCATCGAATAATTTTAAAATTCTAAGTCTCATAATATGGTATAATAAAAAATGAAAGAGTAATATTCGCAACACATATGTTTTTATTGTCTATGTTAAAAATTAATTACAAATATTGCATTTTGTTGTTGTTTCTAATCTCCCTTTTGTCTGACGAAGTCAGACAATATCAGTGAAGCCATTGACATTAATGAAGTCTGACGCTAGTTATAAATGTCCTCCCAGTCCAGTCCTAAATGTGCTGAGGTGATGCCTGTTCTTTTTGGCATTTAGGGCGGAAAATGTTTGCTCCCTCCAGAATATGTGAGGCCCTTAAGGTGACCACTAGCAAGTCGGGACAGACGGGTATTGGTATCACAAGGAAGAGATAGGGAGGGCTTTATACCATTCGTGAGACGGAGGTACATGCCGCTTTATTTTGAGCTATTTTCTTTGAGTATAACTCTTGATATGTGAGTAGAGAGGACAGCTTGTTCTCCTTAGCAAGAGTGTCAGCCAATTCATTTCCGTGGATGTCTACATGTGACGGGATCCACTGAAAGTGCACTTTGTGCAGTTGGGATATGCTCTTGACTTTGCGTATTATGGATAGACTGGTTTTGTCTCAAACGAGGGCCCAGTTTTTGAGGTGTTGAATGGAACTTCGGCTATCGGATAGAATCCATAAGTCTCCGTAGTTGACCTCGCCAAAGATATTCTCTAAACCCAGGTCAATTGCTATTAATTCTCTTCGAAAGACAGAGCAGAAATCTGGATTACGTTAATATTGCATTTTAAATAATTTAGGATACTTTTTTAAAGTTGAATGAAAATACAACTGATGTGGTTGTCTTGGCTCCCCTTCATCTAATCTCCTAAAACCAAAAATTAGGTTTTTTTTTAAGGTATACGTATAGGTTTCAAATTTTTTTTTTAAATTTTCAATTTAAAAATTAGACCTTTACACCTTGAAAAGTACATTATTTGTTAAACTGTTACCAAAAAAATAAAAATGTTTTAAATGTCTTCAATTTTAATAATTAATTAACATTTAATCAATTAATTAGGCTAATTTCGAACGGTAATGACAAAAATTCTAATTAACCCACAGATACAATTTTCGTGTTCAATAATGCGGAATACCCTGCTCTATGTTTTGACCCTATTAACAGATATTTACAGTGTGTATATTTTGTGATATCTCGCTTTAACTGAAACTATTAGAAAAATCCAAGTTTTTTTATACAGAATCTTATCTTTAAAATTCTATTAAAATTTTTTTTATTCACAAATCACTTAGTATTTAGGGTCAAAACATTCAACAAAGTATGCAGATTATATAGCAAAAAACAAATTTCAAGAAATATTATTCAAACTGGAGTTATTACTGCTTGAATGAAATGCAAAATAGAAAAAACTACAATCTGAGAATAACTTTTAAAAAAGTATTTTTTATATAAAAAACTGTCATTATTATACTAATTATGATATAATATATTTCCTTTTTAGTATGCTCCTCCATCATAGGGTTTCCTTCTTTTGTGTTGTTTTTATTTTGCTTTTGTTTTTTACGGCCTTGCAAATCTTCCCCGAGTTTTGCGATTTGAAGCCTATACGTATACCTTAACATCGAAACACTTAACACCTGTCAACCACAACTACTTGTAATGATCTCCACTTTTTGCGGAAGCAAAAATCCGAAGCATCAATTATCAGAAGTTCGTTCACCTCCGCGTCACGTGACTCGTCCAGTCCAGAAAAGGATTGTGGAAAACTGATGACTTTTCACTACGACTCTTCGACTCTTCCTGGGTATACCTCTACAAACTCAGTTGGGGTATGGAGAAAAGAACCACAATTTTATCTTGTGATTGATCTTTTACTAACATGCGGTCAAAAAAGAATTTTCAATTTTTTTTTTAATTATTTCTCTACGTTTTGGAACATTCCGACTTCAAAAAAGTGGTCTAGGAAAAAAAAGTTCCTCTGTGTGTAGACATCGATATAGATGAACAACTGGATAGACTGCTCCATTGTCAATGCAAAGAGAAAAACGCGCCGGGGATTGCGAAGCTGGTGGGAAGATTAACCAATCACAGTTCACTTTTAGAGTTGGATGGGAATGCGAAAAACCTTGTAAAGTGTTAGAGTAGATTTTTTTTGCACTTTTTATTACTAATTAAGGTCTACTATTGACATTTCTGCTGTGTACAACACAAAATTTTATTTTTAACCCTCGGCAATCCGTATTTTTTATCCCACCAACGACATCTGGCAACGGCTACATTTTCCCAGTGTTAAGCAGTCTATCCAGTTGTATATTTATATCGATGTGTGTAGGTGGTCTCGAACAAAATTACTGTGGTCTGTGGGCTAGTGGTAGCCATTGGACCTAACGTTAAAGTTTTCGTCAAAATCGCGCATGCCCATGACATTAATATTTGGGGGAAAAACTATGTTTTTCGGCAATTGCTTAAAAAACGGCATTTTGATTAAAATCTGTACAAATGCCTCTTAACGTGATCGAATCTCTCCGAAATTCCCTCAGAAGAAGCGAAGGATTTAACATAGAGCTCTCTGCGCTTGAGCATTGCCTATCAACATTGCCTATATTATAATTTATTATTTTTCCGAAGATTTACAAAACTTTTAGAAACAATAGTAAACTCACTATCCAGTTTCGAAACAAGCTTCGATGCAATCAGCACCGAATGCTGTGATAATTCAGGCACACAAAAGTAAACAAAGCGTTCCTTTTCAAATCAACATCCGAAAACGAAACAGAACAAAGATTTTTCTCAATTATCTCGAATTTAAACTTTCTCGAAATTTCTACTCCAACACATCGAAATTTTCCGATTCATTGAGATGTTGCCACCTTTTTTCTAACCTGATAAACAAATGAAATAAAATAAAACTTTAAAAGAATTACGTCACTATATTTGCAATTATATACATTTGTTTAACGATACTTTTTACAAAGTGTCCCCATTCAATTTGAATCTCTTGTGTGTTTACGATGCAAGAGATGCAGGTTTTTCCTTCTATGTCCTCAGCCAATAACAAGTAAACAACTCGAAACGTAGCAACGGGACTTGTTTTGGGAAATAACAAAAGGCTATTTGAGCTCAATTCTCGACTCGATAACGGAAACACGTTTTTTTCTTGGAATTATGCAGACAGAAAGCGCAATAAAATTTCCTCTAGATAAAAAAAGTTGGCTTTGTTTATTTGTTTGATTTATTTTCAGTTAAGGTATATCCTACAATTCACGTATAAACTACAATTCACGAAAATCGATAAGAATATTCATTTTTTTATTATTATATCATAATATTCTCTGATACTTCAGCTTTCAAACAATACTAAACTTTTGAAAATATTCTTAATAGTTTTTATGTTACAATCAATTATAGGTAGGTACTTCCCCTGTTAGATACCACGTTTTTAAAACTTTAAACCAGTTTTCGACCAAATGCATTTTGATTATGTCACGGTTTATTCAAAGAATGATAATTCAACAACAAAATGTTAAATTATAATTCTTTTATATCATAGTAATCTATGTAATATGCTAGATGTTTTGAAACTCAATTATATAAAATTGGTTGAGAAATTGATTTTTTAGGGATTTTTAAAGCTTAGAATTCCTTGAAAATATTGATTTTTTTCCTGTTTTCACACAAAATAAATTGTTAAAAAAAATCTATTCTATATAAGAGACTTAATTGAGTTTCAAAACATTAAGAATAATATTTCGAATCGTTTCCAGGTAGAATTGCGTTTCTAAGTAAATTAGAATGCGATATATCATTGTTTCAAAAAGGTACTAATTATCTAATTAAAGCTTAATTAACAAATTAACAATTGCCGAAATTTGAATTTTTTTATGAAATGATTTTATTCATATTCTTTCTAACTAATGTAAAAAAGAATTAGATTTTTAAAATCAGAATTAAAAAAAAAAAATTCTAGAGTATACATACACCTTAACTTAGTGACTATAGTAAAACATAACTGTGGTTTTTTTTTTAATTCTTGGTAGCCTATTCTAATTGTGAAAAATTTTATAAATCCAAAAACTTAGCTCATCGAAGCTTTAAAATTTAAAATTTTGTGTTTCGAAAAAAGACAAACATTTAAAAGAAAACTAAGATAGAGCACTTGAGTTTAAAATATGTATTCTCTTTATTCTAGAATTCATGTGTACTTAAGCCCAAATGATGGCTGTGTAGTTAGCGCTCTGGCCTCGCATGCCATAGGTGCCGGTTTCGAATCCCGGTTAGGCATGGGTATTCATTGTGGTACGGAATCTAAATGAAGCTGGTAGGTCCCGGCCTCATTAGCCATCATTGTGCATAAAAATAGATCTTTGAGAGTACAAAAGTAAAAAAATATAAACTTGTATACGCATACATTTCCTCTATTTATTTTCGGAAAAAATTTATGCTACCAATTAATTATTTTTATCATTATGTAATGAATATATTGTTGCGTAGGTAGGGTTCGAAAGATTTAAAGCCAAAGCAGATCAAAACTTGCAGAAATTTATTCCAATATAACTCTTCACAGATTCGTTTACAACTCCAGAACTTCTCGTTCTAGTAGACTCAATACAGCTCTTTTCACAACAATAGAGCATAAAACAGCAGTTAAAAACTTGACAACACAACTGCTAAAATCGCTGCAAAAGACAATGCAATACAGTTCGCTTCTGTGAACGCTCACTGAGACTCAGTAATTCCAGTCAACTTATGGACTCAGCTAACAACTAACTCGGTGACTCAAAATCATTCAACTAACTCCCCCCTCTCTTGGTCAGCCTTATATAGGACACCTTATATAGGATTTCGTGAATCTTCTAGAGATAGATATTTGGAGAACTTTCCAGATCGTAGTCGAAAAGTCCTATACATGTACATGGGGACCGAAAATGTCGCCAAATGGTCGCTAAATTTGGCGACAAAAATTAGTCGCCAAAAGCGTCGCCAACTTGGCTCTATCTCGCCAATTTGGCGAGATTCCCATTACCATAATGTTAAATGCCCTGCTCCTTGTAACACTCGCTTCCCAGCGTTACCTCTGTAAAACCCGTTATCAAGCATCAAAAGACTCATTGCAGGGAAACAAACTAACGACGAACTATTGCACTGCCTTATGCAAAATGTACACAAATTTTACTATTTACAAAATCAACACAACGAAATATCTACAAATATACATAAATTCGTAACAATATAAATGTTTATTCAAAATAACAAAACAAAAAAAACAAAAATCTGTAAATCTGCAATAATGTTACTTTTGTGTTAAAAAAAAATGAAAACTACAATATATTTTGTTAATACCAATTTATAAAATAGAAATATTTTATAACATGATATAAAAATTTATGATCTCTACATTTCTTAGAAAAAAAGCCTGAGCATTTAAAAAAAAACAAAAAAAAACTAAAACAAACAGTGAGAAAAATCGATGTAAAGTTTTCACTTCTTCTAAATATCTTCCTATCATCAAGCATAAAATGTCACATTACTCCTCAAAAACCATAGATATTGTTGCGTTGGACGAGTTCGAAAGATTTGAAGCCAAAGCAGATCCAAACTTGCAGAAATTTATTCCAATATAATTCTTCACAGATTCCTGTACAACTCCAGAACTTCTGGTTCTAGTAGACACAATACAGTTCTATACACGACAATAGAGCCCAAAACAGCAGTTAAAAACTTGACAACGCAACTGCTCAAATCGCTGCAAAAGACAATGCAATACAGTTCACTTTAGAACTACTCGGAATGCTCACTGAGACTCAGTAATTCCAGTCAACTAATGGACTCAGCTAACAACTAACTCAGTGACTCAAGACCAGTCAACTAATTAACTAACCCATCTCATGGCCGGGCTTTTATATAGGGGAGGTGAGCATACGTGAACCTTCTAGAGATAGATATTTGGAGAACTTTCCAGATCGCAGTCGAAAAGTCCTATTCATGTACATGGGGACCGAAAATGTCGCCAAATGGTCACCAAGTTTGGCGACATTTTGCGATTTCTCGCCAAATTTGGCGACAAAAATTAGTCGACAAAACCGTCGCCAACTTGGCTCTATCTCGCCAATTTGGCGAGATTGCCATTACCATAATGCTAAATGCCCTGCTCCTTGTAAAACTCGCTTCCCAGCGTTACCTCTGTAAAACTCGTTATCAAGCATCAAGAGACTCATTGTAGGGAAACAAACTATTGCACTGCCTTATGCGAAATGTACATAAATTTTCCTATTTACAAAATTAACACTACGAAATATTTACAAACATACAAAAATTCGTAACAATATAGGTTTTTTTTTTAAATTTTGCATGTGTATTTAGAAGATTCCAAACAATAATTATAAGCAAATAAGAAAAAAAAAGAAAAAAATTGGAAAAATTTGCAATTTTTAGGGTAAATAAGTTTTAAAAAATCGGTTCCGTACGAATCGCTCCGATATGAATTGCTATTCCACTCACTCCAAATCACTAACTATTAATAACCACTCTGTTATACAAGTGTAGCAAATTTTATCGCTGCCACATTTAAGAGGAATAACAATTTTACGCAGCATTAATGACCATCAATAAGTCACGCACAGGGCGTGGTCACCTTAAGACCACCGTAACTTGCTTTTAGCTTAAAATGAGCGCATTTCTGCTCAAAGCTCTAAAACTACACGTAGGAACATAAAACTGACACTTGAATGCGTTACGTAAGAAGGAACCAAAGGAAGAGGAATTCCTAATAAGGATAATTTCCTGTGCCCATTTAGAAACTACTTTGTTTGAAATTTGGTGAGTATAGGTATGAAACTAATCGTTACATACATTAAAAACTCAAAAATAGCGTCTAATATATTGTACGAATTTTTTGTATATTTGTAAATATTTCGTAGTGTTAATTTTGTGAATAGGAAAATTTATGCACATTTTGCATAAGGCAGTGCAATAGTTCGTCGTGAGCTTGGCTTCCCTGCAATAAGGGTCTTAAAGCTTGATAAACGAGTTTTGCAGAGGTAACTCTGAGAAGCGAGTTTTAAGGAGCAGGGCTTTTAACATTATGGTAATGGGAATCTCGCCAAATTGGCGAGATAGATCCAAGTTGGCGACGGTTTTGGTGACTAATTTTTGTCGCCAAATTTGGCGAGAAATCGCCAAACGTCGCCAAACTTGGTGACCATTTGGCGACATTTTCGGTCCCCATGTACATGTATAGGACTTTTCGACTACGATCTGGAAAGTTCTCCAAATATCTACCTCTAGAAGATTCACGAAGATTCACCTGTCCTACATAAGGCTGACCAAGAGAGCGGGGAAGTTAGTTGACTGATTTTGAGTCACAGAGTTAGTTGTTAGCTGAGTCTGTTAGTTGACTGGAATTACTGAGTAGTTCTAAAGCGAACTGTATTGCATTGTCTTTTGCAGTGATTTGAGCAGTTGTGTTGGTCAAGTTTATAACTGCTGTTTTGTGCTCTATTGTTGTGAAAAGAGCTGTATTCTGTCTACTAGAACGAGAAGTTCTGGAGTTGTAAAGGAATCTGTGAAGAGTTATATTGGAATAAATTTCTGAAAGTTTCGATCTGCTTTGGCTTCAAATCTTTCGAACCCATCCACGCAACAATATTTTATTTTATAGTTCAAATCTTTACGTCAAAGACTCTGCATTGGCTCTAACTGGTTTTTGCTATTTTATTTTTCATTTGTAATCTTAAATGAAAAGCATTCATATAAAGTAATCTTTTTCGTGTCCAAATGTCAAGGTTTGAAGCAAATAGTTTTTATATGCACCGGGCTGTAATGTAGCGAGTATAGGATCCTTTTTAGGACATCCTCTTAATAAAGTATTGGAGAGTGTTATTTAGCTTTTGTTATAATATATTGTTACGTTGGATGGGTTCGAAAGATTTGAAGCAGTTCAAAACTTGCAGAAATTTATTCCAATACAACTCTTCGCAGATTCCCTTACAACTCCAGAACTTCTCGTTCTAGTAGACAGAATACAGCTCTTTTCACAACAATAGAGCACAAAACAGCAGTTAAAAGCTTGACAACACAACTGCTCAAATCACTGCAAAAGACAATGCAATACAGTTCGTTTTAAAACTACTCTGAATGCTCACTGACACTCAGTATCTCAACTCAGTAATTCCTGTCAACTAATTCAGTAACTCAAAATCAGTCAACAACTCAACAATTAACTAACTCAGCTGACTAACTCCATCATCCTCTCTCCTGAGCTTTTATAGGGGATGCTTACATACGTGAACCTTCTTGAAACTCTTAGAGGTAGATATTTGGAGAATTTTTCAGATCGTAGTCGAAAAGTCCTATACATGTACATGGGGACCGAAAATGTCGCCAAATGGTCGCCAAGTTTGGCGACATTGGGAGATTTCTCGCCAAATTTGGCGACAAAAATTAGTCGCCATAAACCGTCGCCAACTTGTCTCTATTACCATAATGTTAAATGCCCTGCTTCTTAAAACTCGCTTCCCAAAGTTACCTCTGTAAAATTCGTTATCAAGCATTAGTAGACACACTGCAGAGAAGCCAAGCTAAGACGAACTATTGCACTGCCTTGTGCGAGATGTACATAAATGTTCCTGTTTACAAAATTAACACTACGAAATATTTGCAAATATTCGTAACAATATCTTATATTAGGTACACAATAAATATGCCACTAAAACATTACGGGAAGGTACTAATTTCATTTTAAGAGGTAGAGGATCGTTCCCTATACTCTGCAATAAGTGCATTTAGAAAGTATTTTCTATAAAGCCTTGTTCCGAAAAGGACCTATTTAATGAAATCACATAAATTGCATTCATTTAATGTCTATCTATTATAAATGAAAATTACAGTATAAAAAAAAAATTGTCGCCAACTTGGCGAAATTGTCATTAACCATTAATGTAAATTAGCCTGCCCCTTGTAAAACTCGTTTCCCAGCATGATCCCTGTAGAAATCGTTTTCAAGCATTAAGATACGCATTGCAGGAAAGCGAAGTAAAGTCAACTCTTGCACTGCCTTATGCGAAATGTACATAAATTTAGCTTTTTACATAATTAATACTACGAAATATTTACAAATGTACAGAAATTCGTTACAATATATATTACAGAAACCTAAAAATCAACGTATCTTATGCAACAACCCTAATAGCACACATCCTCCCAGGGAGGTCCCTAGGAAGTCCTCGGGACTACGAATGACTTCCCAGGGACCTCCCTGGGAGGATGCGTGCTATTAGGGAAGTTATATCGAGTGGGCAACACTCCTGATATGATTGTAACCAATCATATTACAAAACGTATTTTCATATTTCCAATTAAAAAGCATATTTTATTTCCTTGCCGTAGTAGTTTACTATGACGTAGCCCATTTAAGAAGCTTACACGTGAATACGCTGCCATCATCTGCTAAAATCGCGAAACATTTAAATGGGCATTGCGATTGGATAAATGGAAGGTGACAATTAGAATTTGTTTTTTAAAAGTGTATTATGATTGGACAGTTTGGCAAAGCAAGTGTTGCCATATCAAAATAAATCTTAAACGGAGAAAAAGTGTAATTTTCGTTTACGATTAATTTTGGCAAGGTAGGCAATTCACTACATGACGCAGTTTGATTCATTTTTGTGTTTACTGAATAACTGTTTCATGTTTATCATTTCAAATTCTTGGGCAAAATTAAAACATATTTGACTTCTATCTTCTGATTTCCGAAGGTGACATATTTTATGGTTTTTTATTTAGTTTATAATTAATTTCTGTTAAGAAAATGTCGCTCGACAAAATTGAAATCACGCCATTTTAATCCGTCATGAATTCAAAACATATTTTCAGTTTTATTTAAATAATCTGAATTTAGTCCGAGTCATGAAATTAACTTTTAGTTTTAATGAATAAAAAATTATTCATTTTTGGGATGCAATTTTATATCCCATTTGGTATCAATATTAAATAGTAAAGTTATAATCCATCCTTAGAAATTATCAACTGCATAAAAATAATCATCAACTCTTACAAATGATATAATTGAGTCAGTAACAGTTTAACTTTAACTTGCAATTGTCAACGGGATTTTAATTCTTCTTGAAAAGCTATTGCAAATCCACCTCCTATCGATATAAGTGAATTAGTTGGTAAAACTTCCAAATACGGTGAGGATTCTGCACCAAGAGTTGTTTACATAAGACATCGAAAAAATCCTAGTATACGTTACACGCTTGGCGCGATCTCTACCGCCGAAATGACTTGATGCTTACCGCCAAACTGTTGCCGAAGTAACTTTTTTACGATTGTCGCTAAGAATTTGCGTAGGCAAAAACATAGAAAATCGTAACCTGAAGATGGCAAATACATAAAACATACCATGAAAAAAAGCATATGCATCATCGCCAATGTCGCCAAATTCATCTTGTAAAGTATACTAGGATTAAGCCAGTAATTTTATTTCTTCTTGAAAAGCTAGTGCAATTTCCCCTCCTATTAATAAATTGTAGGTAAATTGTAACTAAATCTAATTGCAACTGTGCATAATGAAAGAACCAGATGTAATCGACCCATCTAAGCTAAAACTTTAACCGATTAGAAAAAAGCGATCGTCCATGAAAAAGGGAAATTTCTGGGTAATTCTATGTAACTAATTCAATAAATTGCAATGCTCATAGCACTGCAGTATCCTAGCATTAGTCAGTATTTAAATTTTATTTAACAGAAAAATGAAGGGAAAATATGACATCACTGATTGCTTTTACAAACAACCTGAAATGGCCGATATTCTTGCTAACATCTCCCTCTTCCATACTTAATTTTTTGGAATTACACTCTCTGTGGAAAAATCAAAGATCTCGGAGGAGTGGAAAACACCCCATAACTGGTACAAGGGCTCAAAACCGGGTTTGTCCCTCCCGTGTGGCAGACGGACTGTTCTATGAAGGCTTGCTCACATCAAGTGCCTCACTTTCAACGAGGGCAGGAATACCACCTGCACCCAAATCATCTCCTGAGCACCTCTTGGATTGCCTCTCTAAGGAGGATGATCTCTTTAGCAATCCTCTCCTAGTCTTCCTTTTAGTCAACGAACTCGTGGACTCCGTCACACAGTGAGGATTAGCAACAACAACAACACAAACAACCTAAACTGTTACGTAACTCTGTAGGACAAAAATTGCGCCAAAAGGATTCCCTTAGTCTGTCTAAGTATGCTCGGTTTCAGCTGAATCACTGGTCTGAGCCAAACTGGAGGCCAGGTGGTTCAAACTTCGGTTAAATCCTAGTATACGTTACGAGGTGGATTTGCCGACATTTTGGACTTATGTTTATTTATTTGTGATGTTTATGGTATGCTTTGTATTTGCCATTTTTAGGTTTCGGTTATCTTTGTTTTTTCCTAAAAACGTCATTTTGGCGTGGAAACCATTTGGCGACAAGCGTCAACGCATCATTTCGCCGTTGGCGACATTTTTAAAAATCGCGCCAAGTCTGTAACGTATACTAGGATTTTACCCATACTTCAACAAAAAGTGAACTTCTTCGCAAGTGACCTGGAGATAAGTTTGCAGTCGAGAATGTACGCCAATATGCGCCAGTTTCATCCAAAAACTCTACCCGGGAAAAATGTCACTAAAATCAGAAATCTCGTCCGGTACTCATTTCAAAAATTTTAATATTGAAAAAAGTTGTATTTATCGAGCTTCATTCTTATTCTAAAATAAAATTCTAATTTATATTTAAGTAAGAAATTTGAAAACGTGGTAAAATTGTAAAGTATAATTTGAATTGACCATGATCACTCAATTAAAAACCTTATTATAACTTTATCTTTTTCTTGACTATTACTTGCAAAATGTCCTTAGTATTAGCAACTCGTATCATTTGGAACTACGTGTGTGGAACATCGCACAACTTTCAATTACACTATAATATTGACGTGTATTTGTTTTTATATTTTCATCATTCATTTAGCAAAAAGTGTCAGTTTGGTGATATTTTTTGTGATAATTTTTTATGGGATTTAAATATGATTTAAAAAAAAAAAAAAATTGGCCAAAATGATGCTTTTGACGATATACTTTACGATAATTCTTATATTATCCATTTTTATAACCGACAAACTCGGCATGGACATTGTGAACAAACTAAAGATTTACTCTTCGCATAATGTCATTCATCTGCAGTGGATACCCTCCCATGCAGACCTCTTCTTTAATGACTTGGCCGATGAATTGGCTAAGGAGGGCTCTGCTGTAACATCCGAAAATTGTGGTCATCTTACGTTCAGGGAAATTTTCTCGAAGGTCAGAGCCGACAACAGCAAGACATGGAGGATTCCACCAACTCATGACTGAACAAAAAACGTCCTGGGGCTGAAGGGCGACAGGAAATTACAAACCACCATCACCAGACTCATCAACGCGGACATACTTGCATATGTTCAGGGACAAAAGGAGTGTGTGCCTCAAGTGTGTCAAGCTTCACCGGACCATCTGCTTTCCTGTTTGGATTTGGAGAAGAGCGATCTCTTTAAAAACCCTGCGCTGGTTCGAGACTTTCTTTGGGCGTACGGTCTCTTGGACTTGGTCTAGACTTGTTCTAGATCAAGTGGAATAAGAAACAACAACAGCATAAGCGAAACTGAAGAGAGAAGAAAAAAAAATATATATATCGTTGATGAGGTATGCTTAAGGAAAGAGAACTCTGTGTTAAAGGCGTTCGTTTTTCAACTTTTTACGCCATTAAGGCACTTTTGTGGGAATTTCGGAGGTGGGGGCGTTTAGAACACCTTAAGAGGCATTACCACAGCCTAATTACCACAGTTTGAACAAAATTGCTACAGCCGTTTTTTAGCAATTACTGAAAAACATGATTTTTTCCACGACAGCTATCTTATTTATGAGCATGAGCGATTTTAACGAAAACCTTAATGATAGGTCCTTGTACCATCACAAACCCGCACACCAAATTTGAACATCGTAGGTCAATTTTTGTCGGGAGTTATGCTGACCACAGACACACATACACAGACATTTTTTCTAGATTACATTTTTGAAATCAGAATGTTCCAAAACGTGGAGAGCCGACCAAACGGTATAGTGGTTAGCGTGCTAGCTTCTAGACCGCGAGGTTGCGGGTTCCGAGTCCCGTGTTAGGCATGGGTGTTTCTAAATGTATGTTGGCTTGTCTAATGACGAATGTTTCGGTGCATTATAGCCCTCGTGTTGCTGACGGCGCCAGATAATCTGAAAACAACCAACCAAAACGTGGAGAAATACAAAAAAAATCGAAAAAATGTTTTTGACCGAATGCTCTATATATACATATGGGCAATTGGAAGTAAAAACTAGAGGTGTGAAACATCGCACAACTTTCAATTACACTATTACATTGCAGTAAAATTGAACATGGTGTTACTTCATTTTCTTATTTTAAGTCATTTAGATAAAAATGGCCAGTTTGGCGATATTTTTGGAGATAAATCTTACAAAAAAAAAAAAAAAAAAAAAACTTAGCCGAAAGGCAAAATTGGTGGGTTTTAATCGATAGACAATACATTATCCTTGCTTTGGGCGTGAAACGCAAAAAAAAAAATCCTTGATGGGCGATGCTCAATAGCAGAGTGTTCTGTGTTAAAGTCACTCGTTTTTCTTTTTACTCTTTTATCGCATTTTTTTTTTTTTTTTTGAGAATTTCCGAGTTGGGAACGTTTAGAACACTAAATTTCGCTAAATTTCAATTACAAAATAGTTTCTGAATGAACTGGTATAGAAGATTATAAGTTTACTAGGGGGCTCCGCCCCCTGCTCGCTAACGCTCGCCAACCCCCAAACGCTTCGCTGCGCTCTGATTGAGCGGCTTTGACGTATTACGCCGAGAGTTATTGTTTCGTTCACGTCACCCCGTTAGAGAACGACGTCCAACGCGAGGCATTTTCTGGATAGAAATACTTCAAAATAATAATTACTCTAATACAAAAATGCTTCAGAAAAACAGAAAAATCAACTTTGAAACGAAGAGTTTAAAAAGAGCTTTAAAATTAGCAACGGGTTTGTTGTTTACATACGTAAGGAATTTGCCATTCATATATTCAAAATCATTGAGGCTTTGTAGTAGCTTAATGATGAAAAATATTGAAATTTAACTAATTAATAAAGTATTAATAAATTATTTTGGCACGTTTTGACAAATCTACAGCTTATTTCCTTTAAAATGACACCTTGATCATTAAAATTGGTTGAGCAGTTTAGGCGGACGGACGAACCCCAAAAAACGTATTGCCTATTAAATATATAGATAAGGAATTACTAGGACTTCCCTTAAATGAATTTTTTTATTTCAGATCAGGAGTATTTTTGGATTATGACAGACTGTAAAATCCTCATACTTACACTAATGGTATTGACTCTGCCGATGACGAAATATTATTGCCACGCTGCAGTCCCTAGAGGCATTGAAACATTGGATCAAAACGATCAGTATTATCAAGCAGAACATTATTTAGTTTCTACCAAACTAAATCCAGAGTCAAATGTTTTATTGAACAGTCCCCAAGCTACTGTGGAGGATAGAGCAAGACCGGAATTTCGAGAACAATTGGATTCTGTTTTCGCAACAATGATCCAAGAGGCAATGAAACAGGACTTCACAACTGAATCTGCAAGTCCATCCAACACATGGGACGGACCTGAATTAACATTCGAGGATGTCAAACATCCGGAAGAACAATATGTTCCAGTCAAAGACTCGCCTGGTAGCAATCATACTAAGCTGCGTACGTATTCAAGTTTTGCCGTGAGCAGTCCTTCTAAAGAAGAAATGGCACTGGGAAGGGAATTAATACCGAATAATAGAATACAAAATGGTGAATCTGCAAGCCCAGAATCACTAACTGTTTTAGAATCGCCTTTTGCTATGTCGCGTCTGGCTGATCATAAGGTTTTGTCTGAAGTGGCTGGAAATGATGCGACATCAAGGAATGTGAGAGTTAGTACAGGATCTGTGGCATCAGACTTCACCAGGGAAGGACCAATTGGAACTGTCGGTTATGAATTCGAAACAAAGTTTTCGGAACCAGTAGAAAGTGCGTCGATTTCGTTTATTGATAAAGAAAACCGACGTGGGCTGATGGCAAAAAGGTTCAAACTGGCGAAAGACAAGCGTGAAACATTGAAGAAAAGGTATACCATTACAAGAAACGTCTCGAAGTTCACACAGAAGGGAATGAACTTAATCACGGAAGGCCCAGGACCTGAGGACTCGGCCTTAGCAGGATGGGGATTCGGAAGGCAAGTTTGGAAAGGTGGCCACACGACAGGTACTACAAAAAACTCCATTCATTTCTACTTTACACTCCGCCTTCACACTCAGGGCCTGATTTACCATTAGGCCCGGGCCTAGGGGCCCCCAAATTTTGAAAGTTTTCTGAAAATTTTAAATATAATGGTCTTTTTATGGAAAGTAAATGAACAAAAATAATAAAAAAATTTTAGTTACACATCCGCAAATTCCATATTTTTTATAGTCACAGAGAGTTAAGTTAGATAGATTAACCTAATAAAACCTAATTAAGCAAATCTTTCCGGTTCAGCCAATCATATACAACTTTTTCATATGTACACGGAGACCAGGGCTTTACGCCGCTGTTCTCCTTCTCTCGCCTCTTGTAAAGAGATGTTCACCAACCAACCAACCATATACAACTTCTTATATTATGAAATGAAAGAGTCTTTGTGATTGGTTGGTTTGCAGGCTCTTCCGTAGACTGTTTTGGCCCTCCTTTTTGATGAGATCGTGGAAAGAGTGGAAATGTTACTTTGTATTATTTACAATTATTGTTATAAAATTAAGTAATCTTTATTATTATATAATTTGTGGACCCTGTGGTAAAATGTAAGTTTAAAATACAGGAAAGTGTGCTTTAAAATCAGTGTTCATGGGGGGTCTTCATTAATTCAAAAGTTTTCAGCAAATCAAGATCATACTAACTATAACAAAAAATCGTGTGAAAGTAAACTATGAGTTTTAATTGTAAAAAGTTAGTCTTAACTAATGTATCTTGATCTTAGTAATATTGTGACGTAAAGAAATAAATATTTGCTATTGGGGCTCCTCTCTGAATGTTGGGCCTACAGTAAAAAAAATTCTAAATCAGGCCCTGTTCACACTTACATGCAGTAGCTGGCAAAAGTTTTGAAAATATGTGTTTATCTGCAAGCAAAATTTCTTGATGATTTAAGGTACTTACCTACGTTGAAAAGGTCCAATTTTATGAAATCTGACAAAAAAAATATTATTCTTGAATATATTAGCCCAAATCTTTTAAGTTTCTAAAACTATCTTCTTTTTAACTCTGCGTATGTTTGAACAAAAGTTATGACAATTTGAAACTGATCAAAAACTGAAAATTATAACCGGAAATAGCACACCAAAATAAAAAAAGTCGCCGATTAAAAAGTGATTTCCTTATAAATATTAATATTTTCTTCTTTTTAATAAATAAAAAAATTGAAAAAGAAGAAGGTGCATTTTAAGTGTGTAAGTAATATGGTTTATATAGAAATTGTGTGTTTTAAAGTTTCAATGCATTTTTCTCGGAATTGATTTTCATACAAATATTGCTAATTTGAAATGTCATAACTCAAAAAATTGCTCATGAATCATTATAAAAAATTTTACGCTTCTCTTGTTGATTGTTTTCTAGGGAATGTGCTATCGAAATTGAGATTGGATGGTTATTTTATGATATACTAGCTGAATACCCGTGCTGCGCTACGAAATTTTACCATTAGTATTTTAGCGATCAAAAGACATTCATGTATTCTACACTTCAGACGATTGCTCCCATTTCGATCCCGACAAATTGATTTATCAAAATAGGAACTTTCCTTTGTTGACATTTTAAACGAAATTTATAATTGTGAATAGTAAACTGGAATAGTTTATTGTGTTTATGTTTGCTCTTAGTTCTAAATTTCAAAGTAGTAGCTGTATTGGAATTAAGTTAATTAGACATTAAGTTAATCCTCGTATAGTTTCAATGTTGCGTCGTCTTTTCATCCCTTAAAAATTCGTTAATCGATATTGGAATGACTTATTTTTTTAACATTTGCAAAAAATATCAGAAAAATGACTACATTGGAAGAGGAATATTCGGATATCCCTCGTTTGGAACATTTAACCCCTTTTCGACCCCTTAAAGTTGGTTAATCGAGAACAGAATAGCTTACTTTTTCTATGTTTAATCTTTTTTGACATTTGTACCAAATTTCCGAGTTGTGACCATATGGGAAGTGGTACATTCGAATATTCCTCGTTTGGAACATTAAACCCCTTTTCCACCCCTTGATCCACCCGAGATCGGAATAGTTTAATTTTTCTGCGTTTGTCTTTATTGATATTCACACCAGTTTTCAGAATTGTGAAAATATGAGAAGTAGGACATTCGAATATATCGCTCGTTTGGAACGTTTAACCCCTTTTTGACCTCTTAAAGTGGGTTAATCGAGATCGGAATAGCTTACTTTTTCTATGTTTACCATTGTTGACATTTGTACCAATTTTTAGAGTTGTGACCATATGGGAAGTGGTACATTCGAATATCCCTCGTTTGGAACGTTTAACCCCTTTTTGACCTCTTAGAGTGGGTAAATAGAGATCGGAATAGCTTACTTTTTATACGTTTGTTTTTGTTGATACTTGCACCAGATTTCAGAGTTGTGACGAAAGGGGAAGTAGGACATTCGAATATCCGTCGTTTGGAACGTTTAACCCCTGTTTCACCCCTTAAAGTGGGTTAATCGAGATCGGAATAACTTACTTTTTCTTCGTTTGTCTTTATTGATATTCTCACCAATTTTCAGAGTTGTGACGAAATGAGAAGTAGGACATTCGAATATTCCTCGTTTGGAACGTTTAACCCCTTTTCGAGCCCTTAAAGTGGGTTAATCGAGATCGGAATAGCTTACTTTTTCTATGTTTACTATTGTTAATATTTGTACCAATTTTTAGAGTTGTGACCAAATGGGAAGTAGGATATTCGAATGTCCCTCGTTTGGAACGTTTAACCCCTTTTCGACCCCTTAAAGTGGGTTAATCGAGATCAGAATAGTTTACATTTTCTATTTTTACCATTGTTGATATTTGTGCAAATTTTCAGAGTTGAGACTATGTGGGAAGTAAGTTTTTCGAATGTCCAGCGTTTGGAACGTTTAACCCCTTTTCCGACCCCTTAAAGTGGGTTAATCGAGATCGGAATAGTTTACTTTTTCTATTTTTACCATTGTTGATATTTGTGCCGATTTTCAGAGTTGTGACTATGTGGGAAGTAGGATATTCGAATGTCCCCCATTTGGAACGTTTAACCCCTTTTCGACCCCTTAAAGTGGGTTAATCGAGATCGGAATAGTTTACTTTTTCTATTTTTACCATTGTTGTTATTTGTGCCGATTTTCAGAGTTGTGACTATGTGGGAAGTAGGATTTTCGAATGTCCCCCGTTTGGAACGTTTAACCCCTTTTCCGACCCCTTAAAGTAGGTTAATCGAGATCGGAATAGTTTACTTTTTCTATTTTTACCATTGTTGATATTTGTGCCGATTTTCAGAGTTGTGACTATGTGGGAAGTAGGATATTCGAATGTCCCCCGTTTGGAACGTTTAACCCCTTTTCGACCCCTTAAAGTGGGTTAATCGAGATCGGAATAGTTTACTTTTTCTATTTTTACCATTGTTGTTATTTGTGCCGATTTTCAGAGTTGTGACTATGTGGGAAGTAGGATTTTCGAATGTCCCCCGTTTGGAACGTTTAACCCCTTTTCGACCCCTTAAAGTGGGTTAATCGAGATCGGAATAGTTTACTTTTTCTATTTTTACCATTGTTGATATTTGTGCCGATTTTCAGAGTTGTGACTATGTGGGATGTAGGATATTCGAATGTCCCCCGTTTGGAACGTTTAACCCCTTTTCGACCCCTTAAAGTGGGTTAATCGACATCGGAATAGCTTACTTTTTCTATTTTTACCATTGTTGATATTTGTGCCGATTTTCAGAGTTGTGACTATGTGGGATGTAGGATATTCGAATGTCCCCCGTTTGGAACGTTTAACCCCTTTTCGACCCCTTAAAGTGGGTTAATCGACATCGGAATAGTTTACTTTTTCTATTTTTACCATTGTTGATATTTGTGCCGATTTTCAGAGTTGTGACTATGTGGGAAGTAGGATTTTCGAATGTCCCCCGTTTGGAACGTTTAACCCCTTTTCGACCCCTTAAAGTGGGTTAATCGAGATCGGAATAGTTTACTTTTTCTATTTTTACCATTGTTGATATTTGTGCCGATTTTCAGAGTTGTGACTATGTGGGATGTAGGATATTCGAATGTCCCCCGTTTGGAACGTTTAACCCCTTTTCGACCCCTTAAAGTGGGTTAATCGACATCGGAATAGCTTACTTTTTCTATTTTTACCATTGTTGATATTTGTGCCGATTTTTAGAGTTGTGACTATGTGGGAAGTGGGAGAATTAGTGATGAGTGAGTCAGTGAGTGAGTGAGTCAGTGAGTGAGGGCTTTGCCTTATATATATAGAGACAACATTTAGTTTGAATATAAACAAGGTGAAACTGTTAAAAGATCACTAACTTATTTTTCGACTATCCATAAAAAAAGTTTTAAGTAATATATTTTTCTTAATGTAGTAAATGCCCTAGATAAAAGCAAGTAGTTTATTTATATACAATTTATTACTTAAAAAACTTAATAGTTTTTCATTTATCTTATTTTAAGTATTTGAAATATTTCATCAAAATTTCACGCAAAATTGCAATTTTTGAAATATAAAAATAATAAATTTGAATTTTTTTTTACTGTATTACTAATCTATAGTAGTACTAAATATAAAAAGGTACTTAAAATATTCCTACTTAAAGGTTTTTTTTTTTTTAAAGTGCTCCGAAAGTAGGCAAGTACCTTAAATTAGTAATTTGTTCACCTTTTAAATCTCAAAAAAAAAATAAAAAAAATGCAACATTAGAAAAATTGAGACATACGCATGAATTAAAAATAATTTGAAAAATCGCAAAATTACTTGAGCAAAAGTTTTTAAACGATTCAGGTTTTCTAAAACTTCTGTTTGAAATTAAGCGCCTTAATTTAAGAAAATACAGAAATATTTATTTTTTAAGCATTCCGTTTAAGAAATTCTGAAGGAATTCTGCCTTTGCATCCGTGTCCCGACTTTTCTTCCGATGTTTTTTTCCAAAGGTGTTTAAAGTGTACTTATACCCTACAATTCACAAAAATCGATAAGAATGTTCATTTTTTTTTGTTATTATATATTAATTTTCTCTGATACTTTAGCTTTCAAACAATACTAAACGTGTGAAAATATCCTTAATAGTTTTTAAGTTACAATCAATTATAGGTAGGTACTTCCCCTGTTAGATATACCAGGTTTTTAAAACTTTAAACCTGTTTTTCTGACCAACTGTATTTTAATTATGTCACGCTTTATTCAAACAACGATAATTCACCAACAAAATGTTCAAGTATAATTTTTTTTTGTATCATAATAATCTACATAATATGCTAGATGTTTTGAAACTCAATTATATAATATTGGTTGAGAAAATGATTTTTTAGGGATTTTTAAAACTTAGAATTCTTTGAAAATATGAATTTTTTTCATGTTTTCACACAAAATAAATTGTAAAATAAAAACTCTTCTATATAAGAAACTTAATTGAGATTCAAAAAATTAAGAATAATATTTCGAATGGTTTCCAAGTAGAATTGCGTTTCTAAGTAAATTAGAATTTGATATATCATTGTTTGAAAAAGCTACTAATTATCTAATTAAAGCTTAATTAACAAATTAACAACTGCCGAAATTTGAGTTTTTATTATGAAATTATTTTAACCATATACTTTCTAACTAATCTAAAAAATAATTGGATTTTTAAACTCAGAATTAAAAAAAAAAAAACATTCTAGGGTATACATGCATCTTAATGGCATTGATGACAAGTCTATTCTGACGAGTAGTCGTGGCTTATTCGGCAGTCGTAAATTCAAAATTGGACAGTCGTAAAAAAACACAAAACCAAATCAAATAAAGAACAATAATTGTTCATTCTTATTTTGTTAACAATAGTGCATGTGGTGCTTTAAAATATTTTACAATGAAATCATATTTTCGGATGACAAATAACAATGCCTAAAATCAAAAGCTGAGAGATGTCGAAATCTCCTCTCCAAGCCAGGACGAGACTGTCCTGTCCAAGCTTAAAACTTTATTGAGTAGAAAGATTTGGAGAAAGTGCTGGATATCTTCTTTTCTCCCTGACCTTGCAATAAGGGATGGAGGCGGAATGTTATCCGAGTCAAGCGCTACAAGCCTTGGGATATCTTATCTCATTCACTAAAACAATCGCGCCCTTTTCCCCCCTTCTCAATAAATCTTCAGTTCGGTTGTTTGCTCTCCCACTTTGTGTCACAGCTGAAGACACACAGAAACGGGCACGGCGCGCCCCCTTTTGATGAAAGGGGGAGATAATACACAGAAATCTTAAGGAGTGTGGTATTTGTAAGGGGGAGGAGTAGCTGTTCCAATTAAGGTGACAGTTTTTTCCAACCCCTTACAAATTCCACCCTTCTTAAGATTTCAGTGCATTTCTCCCCTCTCGACATTTATCAAAAGGGGGCGTGTAACCGCTCCTTGCCGATATGACCACTGTATTTTTAGGGGGTGGGGGATAACACTTGTAAAATAAAAACAGCAATGAATAGTTGACAAGAGGGAAGCTGACTTTAGACACAGTATCTTTTCTTTCCGAAGAAGATGGTTGGCTGTATTCAGATTATCTGGCGCCGTCAGCAACACGAGGGCTATAATTCGCCGAAACATTCGTCATTAGACAAGCCAACATACATTTACAAACACCCATGCCTAACACGGGACTCGGAACCTCGCGGTCTAGAAGCTAGCACGATAACCACTATACCGTTTGGTCGGCCCGAAGAAGATGGATCATAGCTATTAAATGTTTGTCTTGCAAATGTAAATAATCTTTTAATGTTTGGTATCAAAAACATTGAATTTGTATTCACGATTGTCTTTTGCAACTTTTTTGAAATAATTTAAGACAATTTTTTCCATATGATAATTTGGCGATGGATGGAGAAAATAAGCTTGTTTATATGTCTCAGATATATCTGCTAAGTCGCGAGAACATATGATTGTAGGTGTTCATTTTACCGCTTGAGTAAGCCCAGTCACAATAATAGGATATACGAAGAACTATTTGTCAAATAGTTCATATAGCACCCTTTAGAATATAATTTTTTTTTTTTTTTGAACAGGCAGAATTAAAGTGGAATATTTGTTCTGTAAATGTAATATGTTATTTAAACTGGATAGCAATTTAGTGCACGTTTGCTTTCAAAAACATTTAAATTTCCGTTGAGATTTAGAAAATTGATCTTGGCGGGTTTTGAACCATGAAACATTTGTTTCAGTCCCCAACGTTCAATCAACTATACTAAACTTCAACTTAACTAGACATCACTTAGACGGTAGATCGTTACAGTGCTCATAGGTATTTAATCCATTTTGGCGGAGTGAAGACATAATGCTCGCCAAACGCCTTTTGTTCTCTGTAGGGTTGTGGTTTGGCGAACATTATGTTTTCACGCCGCCAAAATGGATTAAATACCTATGAGCACTGTAACGATCTACCGTCTAAGTGATGTCTAGTTAAGTTGAAGTTTAGTATAGTGATGTCAAGTAGTTTAGTGATTATGTTATAATAATTTTAAACGTTCTAAAGATTAATGGGTCAGAACAACAAGACGACTTGTAACTTCATTATGTGAGTTTTCCTCCCATATTATGGGTTCAATAAAACTTTTCTGGTTGAACTTCCACGATGTGTCCAGTGGAAGGAATTATAATACCGTTAATTTATGCAACATCGATGGTAAGCAACGACATACAACTTTCAAGAATATCCATCTGTAGCAATACCTTTTAATCAATTAAATATCTTACAAACTTAACAAAATGGGGTAAGGAAAAAAAATCAATAAAACTTCCCAAATGCATTCGAATTGTATCCCTATCTTAGATAAAGTATCCCTAATTGTACATTTACTACATAACCCTAAAATTCAACCATTTGCAAGTAAGTGGATAAACACTATTATATATATATATATATATATATATATATATATATATATATATATATATATATATATATATATATATATATATATATATATATATATATATATATATATATATATATATATATATATATATATATATATATATTGTAGCTAATAGTATGCACCAAAAAATCAACAGTTAAAAAAATGCTTATTTTTAAACAAAAACCCTTTTAACATCAGCGTTTACAACACAAAGATATTAATATTAAGGCATTAAAATGTAATTTGTCTTATACTTTAAAAAAGGTTGCTTTGGTTGTAATTTTCATCACCTAGTTAGCTAACTGAAAGGTAAGAAGTGATACCACTTAAAACTTAAAACCTTCCCAATTCTGAGAAAAAAGGCGTTGGGTCAAGTATCCCTAGGAGTCAAGTACACCTAGGGGTCAAGTATCCCTAAGGGTCAAGTATCAGTTCCCCCTATACATATACATGTAAATACGATGTTTATACTTCAACAGTAAATAATAACCATTCTGCTATAACGTTTTTGTTGTAACTTCTTTTATGTCCAGAAGAAAGCGCTAATACTCAAGAAAGAACAAATACTCAAAAGGCAACAACCACTCAAACGACAACAACTACTCAAGAAACAACTACTACTCAAAAGACAACTACTACTGAAGAGTCAACAACTACTCAAAAGACTACAACTACTGAAAAGACTACAACAACTGAAGAGACAGAAACTACAACTACAAAAAAGCCGAATTTCAACCCAAAAAAAGGTAAGAAACACGATATATCACGGATCTTGCATGATAACGTTTTTTGATTTCTACATGTGCAGGATTCCCACGGTCGTTGAAAGTCATTAAAAGTGCTTAATATTTTTGAATCTGTTTTCAAGGCCTTGAAAGTCCTTGAAAATGCTTAGAGGTGCTTAAAAGTCCTTGAAAATGCTTAGAGGTCCTTAAAAGTCCTTAATTTTTGTGTATGTTGACTAACTTCAAAATGTACAAAAATGCAACTCAGACTTGCTAGTGTCCGCCGCTTATCCTCATTATATCGGAATTTTGTGACATATTTGCGCCAACTTGTAACTGTTTTGGTAAAATATACTTTATAAATTTTTTTTATACAGACATGATGCTTGAAAACAAATTTTTTAAGGTCCTTAAAAACATTAATTAGGTCCTTAAAAGTCATTGAAAAGTCATTGATTTTCATTCTGGCGCGTCTTAGGCCCGTTTTCGACCCTTCACAGCTCAGCTTCTAACGTAGCTAGACACCTGATTTTTTTTCGCAATAATCTTCCCCGGGTGAGTAGACAAAAAATAACAACATAATTCTTAACATTGAACATGGTGAAAAAATTCTTTGAAAATCGCCGAAGTCATCGGAATTTCTTCTTCTGATTCGAATCCTTCTGTTTCTGACCAAAACTTTAGTTTTAGTTTTCAAAACTATTTGAATATTTTATACCATTTTTTTTATTCTTCTCAGTTTGATTAGAGGGAGTGACTTTTGTTTGATTTGATGAGTAAGAGAATCTGTACCCCCCCCCCCCCTCTCCCCGGAAACGATCCCGATACTTGATGGGAATTTTAGCCATACGTAGAGCTTAAACTCTGAAATATATGCATAGCATTCTCTTTTCCCCCCTCTCGGCTTGATTAGAGGAAGGGCCTTTTATATAAACTAATGAGTACGAGGGTCTATACCCTCCAGAAATGATCCTGGAAATTGGAAATTTAGCCCGGGTGAGGACTGATTAAAACGGGTCAATGTATTTCGGATATTCACTTTCAAGAAATGACTTTAGTACTTTATGTTGAACTATCAAAACGATATAATTAGAAAAAAATTAAAAATTACTTATTTTTCAACTAAACTGCATGCTAGTCAGAGCTCTGAAAATACAAATTTCAACATTTTACTTAGAAAATCACTTTCAATTTAATATCAAGTTTTCTAGGTGTGTGGTCGGATTCGAACCATTTACCTTCTGATCACTAGCCTGATATCTCCCCCACTAAAGTTTGCCGAGTCCAAATTATTACAAATATCATATTTTTAGCTTAAAGCGAAAATTGTTTTGCGACGTATATATATATATTCGTATGCAAAAGCTGGTTATCTTCAATTTCGCATAAAAAGCAAGTATTTAGTCTGTATGTTTTACTTACTTTGTATCATTACTTACATTTTAGCATATAAGTGCATGTTTTTGTACTAGTTATAATAGATACATATTTTTTATTGTGACATTTTTTTCTTGGTGTGGTAAGGAAGATTTCTTTTTAAAAGAAACGAAAAGGATTTGGATTGCAAACTTAAATCTCTCTACAATATTAAATCATAATATTCATTGTCACTCTCAATACAAAGAGTAGTATGTGATTTGAATCTAATGGTGTTGTCATTTGGGCCATTTTGCCGTTTTTAGAGCGATGATATCATTACTTACGATAAAATACCCCTTGGCCATATCTTACTCATTTAGAACGTAACAAATGCAACAAAAAGATTTGATACCTCACAAAAAACAACCAAACGGCCGCGTTTAGTTTCTTTGAGGTACTTGTACACAATGAACTAAATTGGGATTATTAAGGTATACGTATAGGTTTCAAATTTTTTTCTTAATTTTCAATTTAAAAATTAGATCTTTGCAAATTGAAAAGTACATTATTTGTTAAACTGTTTCCAATAAAAAAAAATTTAATTTCTTCAATTTTAATAATTAATTAACATTTATTCAACTAATTAGGCTAATTTCGAACGGTAATGACAAAAATTCCAATTCACCCACAGACACAATTTTGGTGTTCAATAATGCGGAATACCCTGCTCTTTGTTTTGACCCTATTAACACAATTTTACAGTGTGTATATTTTGTGATATCTTGCTTTAACAGAATCTATTAAAAAAATCCAAGTTTTTTTTATACAGAATCTTATCTCTAGAATTCAATTAAAAAAATATTTATTTACAAATCACTTAGTATTCAGGGTCAAAACATTCAACAATGCATGCAGATTTTATAGCAAATAACAAATTTCAAAAAATATTTTTTTAAACTGGAGTTATTACTGTTTGAATGAAATGCAAAATAGAAAAAACTACAATCTGAGAATAACTTTTAAAAAAGTATTTTTTATATAAAAAACTGCTATAATTATACTAATTATTATATATTTCCTTCTTTAGTATGCTCTTCCATCATAGGGTTTCCTTCTTTTGTGTTGTTTTTATTTTGCTTTTGTTTTTTACGGCCTTACAAATCTTCCCCGATTTTTTCGAGTTTTGCGATTTGAAGCCTATACGTACACCTTAAAGGCAATCCTCAGAGACAATCAGTACTTGGCAGAATAGAGTTTTTAATCTCATTTCAGGTCAATTTTAACAAAGTAGGTCAAGCATATGAAATGAGTTTAAACTCACGCCTCCCAAATTGACTATGGGAATTCCCCCTAATAATCTCAATTTAGTTCGTCGTATACCTCAAAGAAACTTAACACGGCCGCTTGGAAGAAAACATTAGATTTCACAACTTTTTCTGGCCGCTTATTTTAATTGGCGGGCTTTTTTTTTTACAACGTCTAGATTTTTTTTTTTTTTTTTTTTTTGTGAGATAAGATAGATTGCTAACATGCCACAAAACCAGTCGCAATAATTTGTTTATTAAAATTTCGAATAGAGTTGTGAAAAAGGCAAATTTCGGTGGCATTGAAGATAGTCTGCTTCTTACAACTCTGCGGTTTTCCTTTCAAAGATGATAAAATTAGAAGAAGAAAAAAAATCTGATTTATATATTCTGAAGTTTTCTATAGCATTATTTTGCAATTATTTGGTAAAAGTTCATTTATTATGTTTACACAATTCGATGCCTTTTTTAAAAAGTTTTCTAAGTAAACTCTGTCAAATTCTTGGCCGACCAAACGGTATAGTGGTTAGAGTGCTAGCTTCTAGACCACGAGGTTGCGGGTTCCGAGTCCCGTGTTAGGCATGGGTGTTTGTAAACGTATGTTGGCTTGTCTAATGACGAATGTTTCCGGCGCATTATAGCCCTCGTGTTGCTGACGGCGCCGGATAATCTGAATACAACCAACCAACTGTTAAATTCTTGTAGTGCAAAAAGCAGTCATTTTGAACATGAGCTACGTATGATCTTATGCAAGGTATTATTTTAAGTTGGGTTACATTATATGGAAACACTTGTAAGCAATCGAAATACACTTACAAAAAAAAAATCGAATTTGCTCATTCTATTAGCCAATCACAATGTCCTTTTCCTCTGTCCAAAAATACGGCAGTTGATTGTGACGTAATCATTTATCATAAACTCCCTCGTTAATTCCATTGCAACTCATCACGTTAAAGAATGTAGTGGTGAAGTGTTGTTGAAACATATCAGTGAGTGAAACTGATATGTTCCGAAAAAGTTGGCTATAACTCGTTAGTCCGAGAGGCGACTGCAATTTTTGGACCTCATCGAACATCATTCTGAATTTTTTATAGAAATTGGAGAAAAGTGAGTAGATCACGAATCCACTGGTCTGCCGTGGCAAAAATGGCCGAAACTGATCAATAATCGACTTGGAATGAGTTGAACTAAAATCCGATTGCCAAATATGTCATAACTTGCCAAAAAGAGAACAAACTTTTTCGTCTGGCAACCCTGCATTTTGATTTTCAATGAGAAAAAGCGCAAACGATTTCTGACCTCTGGCCCGAAAAGTTTGTATCTTTTAAAAGTAAGCCAAATTGGCGACATCAGTTACGTCATCCATGACGTAATGTTTATTGCCAATTTGGCTCCCTTTTAATAGATACAAGTAGACCGTCGCCAGATATCTGAATCGTCTGCAACCTTCTTAATTGATTGTTAAAGAGAGAGTTACCAAATAAAAAAAAATAAAAAAATGCTCATTATTTCTCAAGTTATGGCTCATTTGGCAATTGGATTTAGTTCGACTTATTAAAAGTCGATTATTGATCAGTTTCGGCCATTTTTGCCACGGCAGACCAGTGGATTCGTAATCTACTCACTTTTCTTTAATTTCTATAAAGAAATCAGAATGATGTTCGATGGGGTCCGAAAATTGCAGTCGCCTCTCAGTCTACGTGTTTCGATTCCCACACACTTCCGTCTTTCCACCGATCAATGCCCACTTAACTGTTCCGGGAACGAATAAGGGGGGGGGGGGGAAATGGCGTGCTTCCATCAATCCCGACGCTGGTTCGAAAGTAGGCCAAAGCTGATTGAGCATAAAATCGAAATGATGCTTTTATAGTTTGCTAAGCATAGGCGCCAACTATACATTGGGACAAGCTTTATATGAGCTCACTAAAACGATGAGTGAGCTTTGCCAATTTTACTCATTTATTAATTAAAGCTCATTTATCTCAATCATGATGTTCATTTGCACCTTCCCACGTGAATCTCCACGGGAACGAAATGGCCGATATCCTTGCTAACATCTCCCTCTTCCATACTTACTTTTTTGGAATTACACTCTCTGGAAAAATCAAAGATATCGGAGGAGTGGAAAACACCCCATAATTGGGGCTCAAAACCGGGTTTGTCCCTCCCGTGTGACAGACGGACTGTTCTATGAAGGCTTGCTAGCGGTCACATCAAGTGTCTCACTTTCAACGAGGGCAGAAAAAACCACCTGCACCAAGTGCCAAAATCATCTTCTGAGCACCTCTTGGATTGCACGGGACTCTCTAAGGAGGATCTCTTTAGCAATCCTCTCCTAGTCTTCCTTTTAGTCAACGAACTCGTGGACTCCGTCAGACAGTGAGGATTAGCAACAACATAATGTCATCTAAGTGATCGCTGCGCCATCTGTATGTGATCACGGGAGATCGCACGTGATTGGATGATGAGACTCTCCGGTGCCAGTAAATAGAAAACGTTTTTATTTACTGGCACTAATAAACACGTCACATAGTGTTACGAATTTTTGTATATTTGTAAATATTTCGTAGTGTTAATTTTGTAAATAGTAAAATTTATGTACATTTCGCATAAGGCAGTGCAATAGTTCGCCTTTAATTTGTTTCCCTGCAATGAATCTCTTGATGCTTGATAACGAGTTTTACAGATGTAACTCTGGGAAGCGAGTTTTTAGGAGCAGGGCATTTAACGTTATGGTAATGGCAATCTCGCCAAATTGGCGAGATAGAGCCAAGTTGGCGACGGTTTTGAAGACTAATTTTTGTCTCCAAATTTGGCGACCATTTGGTGACATTTTCGGTCCCCATGTACATGTATAGGACTTTTCGACTACGATCTGGAAAGTTCTCCAAATATCTACTTGTAAAAGTCTCAAGAAGGTTTGACTCCTATATAAGTCGGCCGAGGAGGTTAGTTAGTTAGTTGACTGATTTTGAGTCACTGGCTGAGTCCATTAGTTGACTGGAATTACTGAGTCTCAGTGAGCGAACTGTATTGCATTGTCTTTTGAAGTGATTTAGCAGTTGTGTTGTCAAGTTTTTAACTGCTGTTTTGTGCTCTATTGAGGTGAAAAGAGCTGTATTGTGTCTACTAGAACGAGAAGTTCTGGAGCTGTAAGAGAACTGTGAAGAGTTATTTTGGAATAAATTTCTGCAAGTTTCGATCTGCTTTGGCTTCAAATCTTTCGAACCCGTCCAACGCAACAATAGCATCATAGACTGGCGGTCTAAACTGTAACAACCGACTGATGACGTGCATATCCGGCTTTAAGTTTGCTCAGTAGCTGGATTGTTCCTGTGCTGGCCCTGTGCACATGCAAAGCTGGCATTCCGATCATCCCAAAGGCTGGCATCGTGCAAATCACTCTTCCAGTCGAGCAATCACTCACGTAGGATTGGTTGTTTTCAGATTATCTGGCGCCGTCAGCAACACGAGGGGTATAATGCGCCGAAACATTCGTCATTTGACAAGCCAACATACATTTACAAACACCCATGCCTAACACGGGACTCGGAACCCGCAACCTCGCGGTCTAGAAGCTAGCACGCTAACCACTATACCGTTCGGTCGGCCACTCACGTAGGAATAACGAGACTCCGCTAAATAGGGGGCGTATCATGAAAAACTTATCATTTTGAAATTCAAAATTTTCAAGTCTATAAAAAGTTGTCCCACACGAAAACTGCATATGACACTAATTCATGCGGAAATCAATTGCAGTGAACAATGTTATAGTGTAATTGAAAGCTACATCATAGACTTATTATTATCAATAGAGTGCGCGTTTCCACTTCAATTACACAACGAGAATGAAACCAAAATGAATTCCATGAGTAGGGACTTTTTGGGAGCAGGGTTGCAGATTTCTCCTCACTCAGGCGATAAAGGATAATAAGATTATTAGATAAAGGATTAATTATACGACGTAGCCAAATTAAAAAACCACGTGACTGATAGACGAATTTCGGTGATTCATTTTGGTTTCATTCTCGTTGTATGATTGAAGTGGGAACGCGCAGTCTATCGATAATAATAAGTCTATGTTCTACATCCCTGGTTATTTATTATTTTTTCTTTTGTATAGTGTGTGGATTGTCTAATATTTGACTTTAAAAAAAATTATTTTCAGATTGTAAAAAGAAAGATATTTCGTGCGCCGAATGCAAGGCTATTTCTCCTTTAGTAAGTCATTATTTTGAACGTTTTAATTTAATAATATTATGTCACGTGATTATTTAACCCTTTGCACTCCAGTGGCGCCACACGATTGGATGCCAAACCACGAGAGGACCATTAGGTGTGATGCGGAAATTCGATGGAAGGCCAATGACTGTGTTTAGTTTCTATGAAGCAAATCCATAAACACCAGCCGAACCTAAAATGTCTCGAGTTGCTGATTCCTCCGCGCGAAAAAGGCCTGGAGTGCAAAGGGTTAACTATCAATCTATACACGAGAGCAGCATTTATATATATATAAAAAAGAAGGATTTAGAAAGAAGGAACGGCATACACGTACTCTCTCTCTCTCTCTGGTGATCGCGCCAGTCTGGCAATGGTGACCCGGACATAATCGTCACATTGCAGAATACTGCAATGTGACGATACGGGTAGTTATAAATGTTGTTCTCTAGTCACCATTAAATATGCTAATTGAAAATGGAGTCAGATCAACCTTTTCCCAATTGCAACCTTTCTATCAGCACCATCCGACGGTCTGGCAATGGTGACCCAGACGTAATCGTCACATTGCAGAGTAGGATGCGAGGCTCTGCAAGTTATATCTGTGAGGAGCAGACTATTAAAAATACTCAGTTATAAAATTGAAAAATTTCTAACATTTACAAACTTTGAACGGCAGGGAATACAAAAAAAAAAAAAAAAAATCTTGAAGGAATTTTTTTCTTCTTCTACTAATGATTTATAGTTGACTGATAAACAACGAAATCTTCTTAAATAGCATTGATTAGCTGCTCACTAAAGCCTACAGTGCCCCCTGTCGGTAAAAAAGTAATTATTTTTTCTTTTTATGACAAAAACCGATTTCATTTCTTTCCATTGGTTATGATTATTGAATTATCTTGCTGATGCTTTATTTATTAACTTAAAAGTACTCCGAACGTAGGCAAGTACCTTAAAAAAAAAAACTTTATGTAGGAATATTGTAAGTACCTTTTTATATTTAGTACTACTATAGATTAGTAATACAGTAAAAAAAATTCAAATTTATTATTATTATTTTTCAAAAATTGCAATTTTGCTTGAAATTTTGATGAAATATTTCAAAAACTTAAAATAAGATAAATGAAAAACTATTAAATTTTTTAGGAAATAAATTGTATATAAATAAACTACATGCTTTTGTCTAGGGCATATACCACATTAAGAAAAATATATTCATTAAAACTTTTTTTATGGATAGCCGAAAAATAAATTGGTGATTTTTTAACAGTTTCACCTTGTTCATATTCAAACTAACGGTTGTATTTCATAAAATAACCATCCAATCTCAATTTCGATAGCACATTCCCTAGAAAACAATCAACAAGAGAAGTAAAAAAAAAATTATAATGATTCGTGGACAATTTTTTGAATTATAACATTTCAAATTAGCAATATTTGTATGAAAATCAATTCCGAGAAAAATGCATTTAAACTTTAAAACACACAATTTCTATATAAACCATATTACTTACACACTTAAAATGCACCTTATCTTTTTTCAATTTTTGTATTAATTAAAAAGAAGAAAATATTAATATTTATATTGAAATCACTTTTTAATCGGCGACATTTGGTTTTGATGTGCTATTTCCGGTTATAATTTACTGTTTTTGGTTGGTTGTATTCAGATTATCTAGCGCCGTCAGCAACACGAGGGCTATAATGCGCCGAAACATTCGTCATTAGACAAGCCAACATACATTTACAAACACCCATGCCAAACACGGTACTCGAACCCGCAATCTCGTGGTCTAGAAGTTAGCACTCTAACCACTATACCATTTGGTCGGCTTTACAGTTTTTGATCAGTTTCAAATTGTGATAACTTTTGTTCAAACCAACGCAGAGTTAAAAAGAAGATCTTTTTAGAAACTTAAACATTTGGGCTAATATATTCACGAATAATATTTTTTTTTTGTCAGATTTCATCAAAATCGACCTTTTCAACGTAGGCAAGTACCTAAAGCATAAAAGTACCGTCACTATATTATTGGAGGCACGAAATGGAAAAAATCTCCTCATAACTTCCTTAAGTAAACTCTAACTTTGCTTCAACATTTTCGTTGTATTAATTTTTCAAATTCGCTAGGATTTTTTTCTCTTCACTGCACCAGAACTTTGAGATATTTAAACCTTTGCACTCCAGGCCTTTTTCGCGCGGAGGAATCAGCAACTCGAGACATTTTAGGTTCGGCTGGTGTTTATGGATTTGCTTCATAGAATCACACCTAATGGTCCTCTCGTGGTTTGGCATCCAACCGTGTGGCGCTTGAGAGGCGCCACTGGAGTGCAAAGGGTTAAGAGACTAGTTCTAAGGGCCTAAAATAGAATAGATACCAGTTTGTTCATTCATCATTTCTTAGCCAAATATTCTTCACTAAAAGTTGTTCCGGACAATTTCCTAAAGATATTGGAATGTAAAATCGTTTTCCGAGGATAACATTTTAGTAATCAATTCCAGATTGAATTATCTCATTTTTCTGTTGCCGCACTAAAAGTTGTTCCCGACAATTTCCTAAAGATATTGGAATGTAAAATTGTTTTCCGAGGATAACATTTTAGTAATCAAAACCAGATTGAATTATCTCATTTTTCTGTTGCTGGAAGCAATCCTGATTTTAAAAACTAGCTGATTACCCTGTAGGATTAGCTACAAAATTTTATTAGATTTCAGCTTCCTTTTTTATTTGATTACACTTGTATAGCGTTCTTTTTTAAATACATTTTTTACTTGTTTTATGCATAAAACATTATTTTTCGCATTTAGACCCCATCATTTAGACATAAAACATTTTTCGCATTTAGACCCCATCTGGATCCTTACGGATAGTAGAAGTTCTATCCAATATTTGAGTGCATGGTCCTGAGTGGGTGATAGGGCTGGTACGGCAATCTCGAAACGTATGTGCAAACTTTCCGAAAAGCGTCCTGCAGTGGATCATGTAGGTCTTTATGGCAATGAGATCGCTGGCAAAACTTGGCACACATGAACCCCTGCCAGATAACTTGATACTTCCTCGGGAAATTCACTCCATTAGAAAGAAACGTGTACAGCTGGACTGGATTGTTCCCCCCCGGTGCACACCTGGTACTCTCTGGGGAAAAGCCGCTTTGAACTTCGGAGGAGATAGAGGCGACCAGACTGCGTACACAAGATTTATCACCTAAGGTGTATGCGATATGAACATAAAAGAAAGGTCTATCCAACTTGGTGTTTCACCGGTGCAGCGGCTCACCTCCTTAGCTGCAATGCATTTTGAAAAAGAAGATTTCCTGCGCATCTTGTTCTTCGACTTCCTGAGGGTGGGTGGACTCATGGACCTGGTCTAGCTCCGCTAGACCAGTTGGGATAAGAAACAACAACACTTGTTTTATAAAACATTTATCCAGTTTAAATTTTTTCTCACTGAGGTTTTTTTAAATTTTAAGTCTGCAGGACTTGAGTCCAGATAAATATATAAAAAAGTGACGAATTTCAGTTACAAATATTTATGTCTAAAGAGAAATTTCAAATAAAATAACCCATTGTGCAATTGTAAACATTTTCTTCGATCTAAATAATTAAACTTGCTGTGCTAAATAAGTTTCTCTTTCAGTGCCACTACAATTATACAGGAAATTTTTGCTTTTTTGCAAATATTCTGCACGAAAATGTTGTTTATGAATGCGGAACGCGATTCATAGCAGCAGGTAACCCACTTCTATTTATTCAGCTTTTTTTTTTTTTCTTTACTTACATTTCACAGTCTAACAAAGGGACCTTACGGTCTCGGAAATTCAGATCGGGATGAGACTCGGCAGATTAGTAGTATACCTTAAGGGTTGGTTGGTTGTATTCAGATTATCCGTCAGCAACACGAGGGCTATAATGCGCCGAAACATTCGTCATTAGACAAGCCAACATACATTTACAAACACCCATGCCTAACACGGGACTCGGAACCCGCAACCTCGTGGTTTAGAGGCTAGCAAGCTAACCACTATACCGTTTGGTCGGCATATATATACCTTAAGGGTATCCACGCAGTAAAGCAATAAAGCGCACTAGCCACAAGATTCCGAGAAAATAGGCTCTAAAGTGATACGCATAGCTTATATACTAGTAGAGATTACTACTCTGCAACCCCCGGTAGCTAAGTAGTCAGCGTGCTGAGTCGATTTCAGCGACGGTCGATCTGGGTTCGATACCTCGTGAGGTATTTTTTTTTTTTTTTTCAATTTATAAAGTAACTGTTACAGCTAACTGAAATTTGAATTAAAGATAATACTTTATTTTTAAATACGTATTGTATTTTAATGAAGGTACATTAAAACTCTATTTACTATTCTCACAAACAAGTGATTCTAAATTTTGAGATATTATAAGCTGTAGAGAAATAAATGATTTTTGCAATAAACATGAAGAACCAGTTTCTATATGGAAGAGTAGGAATGTTGTCCTATTGTACATAAGCAAGAAGTCGGAAATTTTCCAAAACCCTAACAGTACTTATCGAACAATGGTTCTACTCCTACCCAACCCACTTCATAAATTGTTATTATAAATTTAAAAAAAAATGCAACACGAGGTATCGAACCCGGATCGTCCGTACGGTAACCCAGCACGCTGACCACTTAGCAACAGGGGAGCTGCAGAGCAAAAATCTCTACTAGTATATAAGCTGCGTCTAACACTTTAGAGCCTGTTCTTTTGGAATCTTGTGGCTAGTGCGCTTTATTGTTTTACTGTGGGGATACCCTTATAAGATATACTACCAATCTGCCGAGTCTCATCCCGATCTGAATTTCCGAGACCGTAAGGTCCCCTTGTAAGTTCAGTCCAAAACTGCAAAAGTAATGTTTTACCTTCCTGGATAAGAAAGAGGTAGAGCATTTTTTTATTAAGAAGTTACCGGAGAATAAACCGAGCTGTTGACATTACGAAAAAATATTTTATTCTGAACAAGACGAGACATAAAGAAGAGTGGAAATATATAAACACGAATAGTAATAAGTAAAGCGTAAGCTAGCTTTCAATGGGTGACCTGGCTCGATCCACGGACCATTGTGTCTCGAGGCAGATGCTTTACCGCTGTGCAAAAGAGTACTCCAGTGCTCAGAAGTTTTATCTGTTATTTGATGTCGCCACATAACGTTTAGTTTCATCAAGTTCTAGTTCGTAGTTCTCGCTGTTCAAATCATAAGGCTCCTCCCCATCAACCTTGAGGATTCCGTGGCCGTAAGTTGCAGGAGTGTCTAGGTGATTCAGGGGGAGGGTCCGAATTGTTGGATCCTTCATATTCCTGACCAGAACCATGCTCTGTAGCTACTTCAGGTGAAATCACGGATGCCGACGCAGATGGCGTTACAGACACGGTTGTTGGCACAAGTGGTGAAAGAAAGGACACTTTCGCGGTGGGAAGTATCTGATCTAGCGAACTTGCGAAAGTAGGTTCTTTATCCAGAGCGGAAGGATTTTCCGAAGTCGTTGGAAATGGTGGTTCTGCATTCCTTCTTAGCATCTGATCCACATGGCATCGCTCGATTTAGCCATCTTCGATACGAGCTTGGTAGGACACTGGTCCTGTGGATTTTATTACAGTGGCTGGAATCCAACGTGACCCTGGATTGTAGTTTCTCAGTATGTCGGAGTGGCAATACTTAATAAGTTAAAACGATTTTCCACATCATATCAGATTCATCTGCAGTGGATCCCCTCCCACGTTGATCTTGAACGAGATTGCGGACATGTTGGCAAAGGCTGGCGAGGCCTCTGTTCCGTCAGTGCCTCTCACCATTACGGAGATTCATTCTCATATTAAACACAGGACTACTTGGATTGTCCCCCCAGCGCACCATTGGTATCAGTATCCACGTCCTGGGGGCTCCCTTGCTCAAGGTTTTAATAGACATACTACTCTTGCCCGCTTTCGAAGTGGCCACCTTCAGACATTGAAATTTATTGAGGGATCCAGGAGCTTCGAAATCTGCAAACACTGCTCTACAGAACAGGCTTCGCCTGATCACATCCTCGCGTGCCTATCTAAGAAGGATTTGGCCGACGATCCTGTTTTGGTGTTGGATTTTTTGAGGGTGTGCGACATCATGGACCTGGTCTAGCTCTGCTGGCCTCCGGGGGCATGCAACAACAACAACAGTTTCTCATCAATACGGAGTCATTCACTTGAAACTGTCGTAAGCCACGATTTTCACAATCCTGGCGGTAAACAATCTCTTGCTTAACTCTCCTGTTCTTATGTGAGTTGGTTGTATTCAGATTATCTGGCGCCGTCAGCAACACGAGGGCTATAATGCTCCGAAACATTCGTCATTATACAAGCCAACATACATTTACAAACACCCATGCCAACACGGGACTCGAACCCGCAAAGTTCTTATATGAGATCAGGATGGAGACTATCCAATATCGTGCGAAGCCTCCTCACCATCAAAAGTTCTGCAGGACTGGTGCCGGTAGTTGTAGTTGGCGTGCAGTGCTGTTTCAAAAGAAATTTCGCCGACCAAACGGTATAGTGGTTAGCGTGCCACCTTCTGGACCGCGAGGTTGCAAGTTCCGAGTCCCGTGTTAGGCATCGGTGTTTGTAAATGTATGTTGGCTTGTCTAAGGACGAATGTTTCTGGACGAATGTTCTAAGGACGAGATAATCTGAAAGCAGGCCCCTAAAGTCGATTATGAATTATTGCAGAAATGTTTCTTCTTATTTTGGCAAGCTTCTTGTAGTCCTATAATATTAACATGTGTATTTGAATGATTAGACAGCTACTCCCCTGTGATGATGTGCGTGATGGTGGTGAGTGTGGTGAGCGTGGGCGTCGGTGCTTACTACGCGAAGACTCTCCTGCAGCAAAAGAGACGAGCAGCGCTGCTTCCAGAAGAGATGGGTAACATGAGGGACCAGGTGCAATTCATCAGGGACAGGCATTCCAACAAGTAGGCACGTATAAGCTCTCTCTCTCTCTCTCTCTCTCTCTCTCTCTCTCTCTCTCTCTCTCTCTCTCTTTATTATAGACTGAAAGGCTTATTTATCTTAAGGGGAGTTTAAACCTTTTGATGACAGCAAAAAGAGCTTTTCGAATGTTATTTTCGATATGCTTTAAAATAAAAAGTATTCAGTATTTTTAATTGATATTTTTTATGCAGCATAATGTTTATTTTCTTCTTGAAAAACATTAATTATTTTAAGCATAAGTATGTTTTTTAAAAAGTTATCAAGTGAAACGTAATGATGGGAAAATTTCGAAAAAAACAACTATGAATATAAGTTACCCACAATATTAAAAAAAAAGTTATTGTTCTATCCCTTTAAGAAAATTTATGGATATGCACGTGATAGTTTTACATTCTCTGAAGCAGGAAATAAGAATATAGATGACAAGTTTTTCATAAAAAGCCATTTATAGTTAGAAAAAATATTTAAAATTTAAATTTTAAAGTTATTTTTTACATAAAAATATTTTTATATTGTATAAAAGAATAAATCTGCTTTAGAGAATAAATCCATAAATTTTCTTTAATTTCCAATAATAATACTGAGTTTATTCCATAAACTTAATAAAATATCTTGTGAGTAATTTATGTTCAAAATTTTTCTTTCTAAATTTTTCATCGTTAACGTTTCACTTCATAACTTTTTAAAAAATATATTTATGTCTAAAATAGTTACTGTTTTTCAAGAAGAAAATAAGCATTGTATCGTATAAAAAATTACAATTAAAAATATAAAGTATATTTAATTTTAAAGCATATTGAACATTACTAAAAAAAAGCTGTTTTTGTTGGAGTCCAAAGGTTTAAACTCCCCTTAAAGAATAATTTATTTATATTCCATATATATTATACATTGTTGGCACTGCCCAGGAGTTCAGCTGGATCTTCAGTTGCATCTCTGTTGCCTCTTCAACATCGATCTCTCAACTGCTGCCCCTTTATACCGATAAAGTCGGAGATGTGGCCATGGCTGTGCTCAATGCCTTTGTCCTATCACCTTTTTTCTGCACTTGTCACACGACAACATTATACATTGTTGGAAGAATATTTCATTTTCAAGTATTTCATACATTTGAATTTCTTTTTTATCTGATATATTTAACTCCACTTAATAAATGCCACATTTAAATAAGCGAGTATTTTTTTTTTTTTTACACATGAAATGAATAAAGAAGAGGTTCAACATTTTAAAGAGAAATTTGAAGAAAAAAAATTCCTCAAACTGCAACAACATACAGCAATACATAAACATCAATTGTATTTTAATTGTTCTCTAACAAAAAAAGTTTGCAATTTCTCTTCATAACAAATATGACGTTTTGCAGAAATATGTACACATAAGTTTAATATTTATTTGAATAGAAAGAGTATTAGAAAAATTTGACATTCCAACTCTAAAAAGACACAGCTTGGAATGCATGGATCATTTTCTTAACACATGAATTGGTTTCCAAAAATATGACATTCTGTTAAATACACCTATAAACTTTCGACATAAACACTTTGTGATACACAATACATATATTACACACTTTTAATACAGTCCAAACAAGTGTGTAGCCAAGTACACTTATTTGTATTTTGACGTAAAAATGGACACCCTTCCCCTAAAGACTGAGAGGCAATTTTTGGACCTCATCGAACATCATTCTGAATTTTTTTTATAGAAATTAGAGAAAAGTGAGTAGATTACGAATCCACTGGTCTGCCGTGGCAAAAATCTCCGAAACTGGTCAAAAATCGACTTTTAATAAGTTCAACTAAATCCAATTGCCGAATGCGCCATAACTTGCCAAATAATGAGCATTTTTTATTTTATTTGGTAACCCCCTATAGAAATTGGAGAAAAGTGAGTATATTATGAATCCACTGGTCTGCCGTGGCAAAAATGGCCGAAACTGGTCAAAAATCGACTTTTAATACAGGGTTCCCACGGTCATTGAAAGTCATTAAAAGTGCTTAATATTTTTGAACTTGTTTTCAAGGCCTTGAAAATGCTTTGAAGTGCTTAAAAGTCCTTGAAAATACTTAGATGTCCTTAAAAGTCCTTAATTTTTGCAGATGTTGTGTGGCCAACTGCAAAATTTATAAAAATACAACTCCGACTTGCTATTCCCGAGTGACGTATTTGCACCGTATCGAAATTTTCCGACATATTTGTATTACGCATCCACCAATTTGTAACTTTTTTAGCAAAATATACTTTACTAAAATTTTTTTTATTGACATGATGCCTGAAAACAAATTTTCAAAGGTCCTTAAAAACATTGATTAGGTCCTTAAAAGTCATTAAAAAGTCATTGATTTTCATTCTGTGATTTGAGTTGGAACCCTGTAATAAGTTGGACTAAATCTAATTGCCAAATGTGCCATAACTTGCCAAATAATGAGCATTTTTTTTATTTTTTTATTTGGTAAGCCTCACTCTTTAATTTTCAATTAAGAAGGTTGCAGACGATTCAGATATCTGGCGACCGACCAAACGGTATAGTGGTTAGCGTGGACCGCGAGGTTGCGGGTTCCGAATCCCGTGTTAGGCATGGGTGTTTGTAAAAGTATGTTGGTTTGTTAAATGACGAAATGTTTCGGCGCATTATAGCCCTCGTGTTGCTGACGGCGCCAGATAATCTGAATACAACCAATCAGATATCTGGCGACGGTCTACTTGCATCTATTAAAAGGGAGCCAAGTTGGCAAAAAATATTACGTCACTTATGACGTAACTGATGTCGCCAATTTGGCTTTCTTTTAAAAGATTTAAGTTTTCCGAGCCAAAGATCAGAAATCGTTTGCGCTTTTTCTCATTGAAAATCAAAATGAAGTGGGTTGCCAGACGAATAAGTTTGTTCTCTTTTTATCAAGTTATGACATATTTGGCAATCGGATTTTAGTTCAACTCATTCCAAGTCAATTATTGATTAGTTTCGGCCATTTTTGTCATGGCAGACCAGTGGATTCGTAATCTACTCATTTTTCTCCAATTTCTATTAAGCCGACCCAACGGTATAGTGGTTAGCGTGGACCGCGAGGTTGCGGGTTCCGAATCCCGTGTTAGGCAAGGGTGTTTGTAAATGTATGTTGGTTTGTTAAATGACGAAATGTTTCTGCGCATTATAGGCCCTCGTGTTGCTGACGGCTCCAGATAATCTGAATACAACCAACCAATTTCTATTAAAAAATTCGGAATGATGTTCGATGGGGTCCAAAAATTGCAGTCGCCTCTCGGACTATTAGAATAATTTGTAAATGCTTATTGGTATTCGGTATTTAATATTGTTACGCACATTTTCTGTTTGCACATAAATGTGCACATTTCTTTTACAGTTTTGAGTTTATTAGATTTACTTATAAACTTCGATAATACAGACTCAAAAAAAGTCGGCGACATGTGAGTGAATTGGGAAATTTCGAGATGCTTCCAGCGCGATTTTTCCGACTGCTCCGAAGACCAAACGGTATAGTGGTTAGCGTGCTAGCTTCTAGACCGCGAGGTTGCGGGTTCCGAGTCCCGTGTTGGCATGGGTGTTTGTAAATGTATGTTGGCTTGTCTAATGACGAATGCTTCGGCGCATTATAGCCCTCGTGTTGCTGACGGCGCCAGATAATCTGAATACAACCAACCAACCGACTGCTCCGAAATTAACGAAAAAGTTTTCGCGCACTGCTATCAATACGATCTTGCCGACCAAAAGGTATAGTGGTTAGGGCGTGCTAGCTTCTAGACCGCGAGGTTCCGAGTCCCGTGTTACGGCATGGGTGTTTGTAAATGTATGTTGACTTGTCTAATGACGAATGTTTCGGCGCTCCCTCGTGTTGCTGACGGCGCCACATAATCTGAATACAACCAACCAACCAATCAATACGATCTTGGTGCAGAATCGATGTTCAATTGAATTGCGGATGTGGCTTTGAAAGGAAATGAGCACTTGTTTACTTTTTTTTAAGTTTGATGGCGAGTTTACAGTTGTTCTGAGAAGTGTTTGATCTCTTTGAAACAAAGAATGGACTGTACTTTTATATTTTAAAAACTACGTCAAAATTTCCTGTGTGGAAATTTCACAACAATACAATAGATAGGACAATTGTTGTTACAGCCTCATCCAACGTGTAGAAACTCAAAAGTAACAACACATTTGAGGAATTTTAACTTATGTCGGACGGTTTCTGTAGAAAAGGGATATTTTTAAGGAAATATAGGTTGCTTTTTGCTTTTGTCAGTTAGTAGATTCAGCTTAACAGCAAAATCTCCCTGCGGTCAATACTGTAAGCTTAATGTTGACCAATCACCGTTTAAGACATGATTTCATGCCAGAACTGTGTTCACCTAGAGCAGCTTTACCCACTACGTGCCCCGCGATAGATTTTTCTGCTGCCCGCCGTCACCACAGAAGATTTAAAAAATAATAATAATAATAATAATAATAATCAAATTTCACGATATGGACATTTTTTTTTACATAATTTTAATTTATCTGAAATAAGAGTTTAACCCTTTGCACTGCATGCCTTTTTCTTGCGGAGGAATCAGCAACTCGAGACATTTTAGGTTCGGCTGGTGTTTATGGATTTGCTTCATAAAATCTAAACACAGTCATTGTCCTTGCATCGAATTTCCGCATCACACCTAATGGTCCTCTCGTGGTTTGGCATCCAATCGTGTGGCGCCACTGGAGTGCAAAGGGTTAACTTAATCTCATTTGAACAATTTATTAAGATTGGCTTGGACAAATTCTCCGAAAGACATCGCCTCTATCATAAATTAAACTGACCTATTTCGACCTCATAATTGATATCGACTAATACCGGATAATCTGGAAGTACAGTTTAAATGCTTTTATTAAAAGTTAGATCAAGTCGCATTGTCACGTTAAAACAATACATTCGTTCCTTTTTTAGACATTGCTTACTAATAATGAAAACTATTATTATTATTTTTTTTTAATTATTTGAAAACGAATAAAATATCAATTGCAATTTTTTTAGGATAAAAAAAAAATATTACGGGGTATCCGGCCCACGAAAAGCTCCAACACAAATCCTACGGCTCTAAAAGTTAGTGACGAACGCTGACCTAGAGTCCATTCAATTTCAATTTATCGAACGCAGGTCAGCCGACCAAACGGTATAGAGGTTCGCGTGCTAGCTTCTAGGCCGCGAGGTTCCGAGTCCCGTGTTAGGCATGGGTGTTTGTAAATGTATGTTGGCTTGACAGGTGACGAATGTTTCGGCGCATTATAGCCCTCGTGCTGCTGACGGCGCCAGATAATCTGAATACAACCAACCAACCAATCGAACGCAGGTCAATATCGAACATTTAGAAAATCTTTGCTTTCCATTCTGTTGAGTAGTCGCCATTCTATCATAAAGAAAATACTTCATGTTTATGATTTTATCGCAATTTTAGGTTGGTTGGATGTTTTCAGATTATCTGGCGCCGTCAGCAACACGAGGGCTATAATGCGCCGAAGCATTCGTCATCAGACAAGCCAACATACATTTGCAAACACCCATGCCTAACAAGGGACTCGGAACCCGCAACCTCGCGGCCTAGAAGCTAGCACGCTAACCACTATACCGTTTGGTCGGCCGCAATTTTAGGAGTACAGAAATTTCAACCGTGACGGTGAAGAAATGTTCAAGGAATTATACGCGTGAGATTTATTTTGAACTGATTGTTTTAAATATAAGTAGTACTGATTCGGAAAAACAGCTTTGAATCTGTTATTGTACAAACAAAATGACAAAACACAGAAACAGAATAGAATCTGATGATGACGTCAATCAAAAATCTTTTCAAAAATCAGCAACCCATTGAAAGTCAAATCAACAACTTTTTTTTATCTTAAACCCTTTGCACTCCAGGCTTTTTTCACGCGGAGGAATCAGCAACTCGAGATATTTTAGGTTCGGCTGGTGTTTATGGATTTGCTTCATAGAAACTAAACACAGTCATTGGCCTTGCATCGAATTTCCGCATCATACCTAATGGTCCTCTCGTGATTTGGCATCCAATCGTGTGGCGCCACTGGAGTGCAAAAGGTTAATCTTATCATCGTGTTTGAAGCATTTGTCTTGACTATCGATGTACAGTGGGTAAAAAAAAGTCTTCGTACGGAAGCCAAATTTACAAATAAATAATTTCTAATCTTTTGCTTCATATCTTCAGTAAGCCGACCAAACGGTATAGTGGTTAGCGTACTAACTTCTAGACCGCGAGATTCCGAGTCCCGTGTTAGGCATGGGTGTTTGTAAATGTATGTTGGCTTGTCTGATGACGAATGTTTCGGCGCGCCCTCGTGTTACTGACGGCGCCAGATAATCTGAATACAACAACCAATCTAATTTAACCCTTTGCACTCGTAATTATGCTTTAGAAAGTTAACAAATAACTCGGAATTTTTTTTTTCATGTTCAATCAAGATGAATTTGTTTTTTTTTATGGAAATGTGTTCCAATTTAACTAGAAGGTTTACCATCCTTAAATCAAAATTTTAAAAATATAGCCCCTGAATACACCTCTTGACCTAGGATGGAAATGTGGCCACATAATATTTTATTTTTCAACTTGTAATTTATCGAAACTACTAAGAATACTCAAGTATATTACACTACACCGCATTGACCCTTTGCACTCCGCTGTCCCCTCATCGTAATCTAGCATATCACTCGGATGTGCCCTCTCAGGGGACATTAAAGTTTATTACGGATTACGGAGAATTAACTTTCTCCAGCACAACTATTTGGGAAATATATGTTTCCCTGAAGTTTTCTCTTGAAATGGCACAAGAAATCAAATCAAAATATGGTAAAATTACCAAGATTACATAAAAAAAAACATTTCAGCGGGGATTTGTGTCGAAAGAGAACGTGAAAAGTGTTGGTTCACGACGGTTCGAGCACTTTTCTGCGCCACTTAAGTTGGTTGGTTGTTTTCAGATTATCTGGTGCCGACAGCAACACGAGGGCTATAATGCGCCGAAACATTCGTCATTAGACAAGCCAACATACATTTACAAACACCCATGCCTTAACACGGGACTCGCAACCTCGCGGTCTAGAAGCTAGCACGCTAACCACTATACCGTATGGTCGGCCTGCGCCACTTGAAAGGAGCGATAAAGAGAGTTTGTCGTTGGTTGGGTTTGTTGAAATTTACTGGCGCAAGGGCAACACTAGGGCTGAACTGCTGGTAGCCGTCCAGAATGGTTCGGAGGGTAAAAGATTAAAAATCTAAGAAATTTAATAATATGAACAAACTTTATAGACAATATTTAGAGGCGGAAAGAAATGCCGGCACCTCCACCAAAGCAAATCAACTTAGAAATACTTCGAACAGAAGTGTTTTGGTTAAGTTATCACAGTTTGCCCAATACAGATGCGATGTCGTCCCCTGTACATACGAGGGAAAAGGGTACTTCGAATTCTCAATAATTTTTCTCTAACAACAGTTCGATGAAACATATATGTTGCCTTTTTATGGAAGATTCTTCGCATCATGTTTTTACTATAGTAGCTGGCCTTGATTGATTAGTTAAAGTATTTAAGAAGTCACAAAGGTTGCATAATTCTGTTGTAATTAAAATTATTCGATAATTCGAATATAATCTGTAGTTAGGTTCGAGTTACTTGTCTGTGACGAACTAAAATAGAGCATGATATTGTTATGAATTTTTGTATATTTGTAAATATTTCGTAGTGTTAATTTTGTAAATAGGAAAATTTATGTACATTTTGCATAAGGCAGTGCAATAGTTCGTCGTGAGCTTGGCTTCCCTGCAATAAGGGTCTTGATGCTTGATAACGGGTTTTACAGAGGTAACGCTGGGAAGCGAGTGTTACAAGGAGCAGGGCATTTAACATTATGGTAATGGTAATCTCGCCAAATTGGCGAGATAGAGCCAAGTTGGCGACTAATTTTTGTCGCCAAACTTGGCGACCATTTAGAGACATATTCTGTCCCCATGTACATGTATAGGACTTTTCAACTACGATCTGGAAAGTTCTCCAAATATCTACCTCTAGAAATTTTGCGTATGTTCGCCTCCCCTATAAAAGCTCAAGAGAGGGGGTGATGGAGTTAGTTGTTAGTTGAGTCCATTAGTTGACTGGAATTACTGAGTGTCAGTGAGCATTCAGAGTAGTTCTAAAGCGAACTGTATTGCATTGTCTTTTGCGGCGATTTAGCAGTTATGTTCTCAAGTTTTTAACTGCTGTTTTGTGCTCTATTGTTGTGAAAAGAGCTGTATTGTGTCTACTAGAACGAGAAGTTCTGGAGTTGTAAAGGAATCTGTGAAGAGTTATATTGGAATAAATTTCTGCAAGTTTTGATCTGCTTTGGCTTCAAATCTTTCGAACCCACCAACGCAACAATATTATTGTTTATATACATGGCATTTCGTATTACTTGATGTCTGTGTATAGAGCATGTATTTTATAAAGACATGGTTATATTTACTCAATAATATGACTGCATTCATGTTTCTTGTAGTGAATGTTTTCTGTAGTGAATTCTTTTTTTTATGAAAGTTAACCGAAGTTAAATTATTTTATTTTTTTTGGTTTCAGCTATAAAAAGATAATAGAATCAATAAGCAAGCTTCAACCTGGTGAGTATTTTAGCTGTTAAAGTATTCTAAAACTCGTACTTTACTTTACGTACTTTAAAAAAAAGCTATTTGATAGAATATTTCCAATCAATTTAATTTGGCATAAATATTTAAGAAGCTAATGATACATACTGTTTTGGCTCATTTATTCTTTGATAATAATTTCGTCTGTAAAAATGGATGAAGAAAACTTGATCCTGACCAAATGTGCTATTACTCACTACTCGATTAAGTCGACCAAACGGTATAGTGGTTAGCGTGCTAGCTTCTAGACCGCGAGGTTCTGAGTCCCGTGTTAGGCATGGGTGTTTGTAAATGTATGTTGGCTTGTCTAATGACGAATGTTTCGGCGCATTATAGCCCTCGTGTTGCTGACGTCGCCAGATAATCTGAAAACAACCAACCAACCACTACTCGATTAACTGTGATTATTCTCACTTGATTCTTTTGGTGCTTGTTAAAAATTATAAATAATTAAAAAAATACACTTAAAGGTTTGAATTTCCTAATTTTTTAATTTGTATGTTTGAATTATAAAAAGTGTAAATTCTAAATATGCCAAACAAAGAAAAGTGTGACTAACAGCTATAAGTGTATCTAAAAACAGGTTAAACAATTCAAAGTATCTCAATTCAATTGAAAATGTCTCAAACAAATTTTAACTGGGAACAAAAATTGATAATTCCCGCATTTTTTTTTTATTCAATTCTGAATGTTTCGAAGAGGCACACAAAAAATTTTGATCACTGCGCTTTTTCTTTCTGTTTTTAATTTGCAACCAAAGTTCGCTTGTTAAATTTGGTGGGAAACACGACACATTCGGCTCGAATTCAAACTGACGTCACTTCATCTTAAACAACTTGGCTTGAAACGCAGCATTGAAAACCAGTTTTGAAAGTTTCTTGAAATCACGCCAATCGGTATGGAGCTATTGTCTACTAAACACACATTAACTGTTTGGCGGGAGCCTCACGATAACCATTAGAGAACGGAAGTATATCGTGACATCACAGATATAGGGGAGGGTTTTGATCGAACTAGTTTTTTATTGGTTTTGGGGCATTTTCATTTCTCAATATTTAAATAACTCATTTTTTTTTTTAATAACTTTTCTTTGAATGTTTGGAATCAGAAAGAAATTCTTCATTAATATAAACTAATTTCACTCGTTTAAAAAAAAAAAAAAAAAAAAAAAAAAAAAAAAAAAAACTGGAACAGTCCATTGAATGTGTGTCAGTTCAATTAAAACTATGCCGACCAAACAGTATAGTGGTTAGCGTGCTAGCTTCTAGACCACGAGGTTGCGGGTTCCAAGTCCCATGTATGAGCATGGGTGTTTGTAAATGTATGTTGGCTTGTCTAATGACGAATGTTTCGGCGCATTATAGCCCTCGTGTTACTGACGGCGCCAGATAATCTGAAAACAACCAATCAATTAAAACTATCGAAGCAGAACTTATCTACTTCTTTTCAGCAGTTTTACTTTCCATAGGTTTTTTTTTTTTTTTTTTAACAATTTCCCTTAGTCTTTACGGTTTTTCGGACCTTGAAACCTAAGTAAAAGATATAAGCGAAATATCTTTTGTCAAACGTTTGCCAATTACTCTTGCAATTCGCCAATAGAATTTAATTAGATTACATAGATTTACATTAGATTACATAGATTTACATTACACAGACATTACATAGATTTACATTATTTTCATTGACTCTTATGTTTTTGTAAAAGTCGCCATTGTATTCATTCATCGTAAAGTATTAGTCATTGGTAAAAAGAATATGTAAAAATTACCGAAAAGCCTTAGAAAAGTTGGCCGATCAAACGGTATAGTGGTTAGCGTGCTAGCTTCTAGACCACGAGGTTGCGGGTTCCGAGTCCCTTGTAACGCATGGGTGTTTGTAAATGTATGTTGGCTTGTCTAATGGCGAATGTTTAGACGCATTATTGCCCTCGTGTTCCTGCCGGCGCCAGATAATCTGAAAACAACCAACCAACCTTAGAAAAGTTGACTCTTCTCTATAAAAGTTAAAAATGTCTCGATTTGTGCAATTAAAATTGTGACGAACAATCAAAAATGTCTCCATGAAGTTATAATTGTAAACATTTACTAAATTCAATCAAAACTGTGAAGGTTAAAAATGTCTCATTTCAATTAAAAGTATCTAAATCATAGACTTATTATTATCAATAGAGACTGCGCGTTCCCTCTTCAATTATAAAACGAGAATGAAACCAAAATGAATCACATGAGTAGGGACTTTTGGGGAGCAGGGTTGCAGATTTCTCCTCACTCAGGCGATAAAGGATAATAAGATTATTTAGATAAAGGATTCATTTGACAACGTAGCCAAATTAAAAACCACGTGACTGATAGACGAATTTTGTGATTCATTTTGGTTTCATTCTCGTTGTATGATTGAAGTGAGAACGCGCAGTCTATCGATAATCATAAGTCTATGATATAAATTCAATTAAAATGGTCTAAAATGAAATTGCAAGTGTGAACAACAGTTAATAGTGTCGCAAAATAATTAGTCTCTTAACAATGAATTGTTGACCAAACGGTATAGTGGTTAGCGTGCTAGCTTCTAGACCACGAGGTTGCGGGTTCCGAGTCCAGTGTTAGGCATGGGTGTTTTTGTAAATGTATGTTGGCTTGTCTAATCACGAATGGTTCGGCGGATTATAGCCCTCGTGTTGCTGACGGCGCCAGATAATCTAAAAACAACCAACTTAACAGTGAATCTTGTCTCAAACAATTCAAAGTATTTTCACCAACAGAACTTGTTTCAAACAATAGAAAGTGATAAAAAAAATATTTTTTTATAAACGATGTGTAAAAAAATTAAACTTTATTTAATCATTTTTAATCCGAAATCGTGGCGAAAGTTTCAATTTCTTCTCTCCTTTCCAAGTAAGTTTCCCACACTATTCTAAACTCCGCCTTATCTTAACATCACTTAGACGGTAGATCTTCACCTGGCACATAGGCAATTCATCCATTTTGGTGGCGTGAAGGCATGCTGGGTTGGTTGGTTGTTTTCAGATTACCTGGGGCCGTCAGCAACACGAGGGCTATAGTGCGCCGAAACATTCGTCATTAGACCAAGCCAACATACATTTACAAACACCCATGCCTAACACGGGACTCGGAACCTCACTGTCTAGAAGCTAGCACGCCAACCACTATACCGTTTGGTCGACGAAGGCACGCTGGGAAGTTCAGTCCAGCAACCCTGTAGAGAACAAAAGGCTATAAGGTTTGGCGATCATTATGCCTTCACGCCGCCAAAATGGATGAATTGCCTATGTGCACGGCGAAGATCTACCGTCTAAGTAATGTTAAGATAAGGTGAAGTTTAGTATAGAGTGAAAAAGTACTCACGCCTCGTGTTCAAATATTATGTAACGTTGGTATTAAAATGACATATTTTCAGAAGGAATTCATTAACTGGAGTTGCTAACACTAAATTATTTGTTGCTTGTGATTTCTAGAAATGTTGTATACAACATGTGGGAAAATACTTTTTCAAACTCGGTAAATTATTTGACTCTATCGCGTCAAATAAGCAGTTTCACTCGATTGAAATATAAAATTATTAAAATAATTCTTAAATAAATATTTCTTTCCCCACTAGTTGCATAAATAACTAAACTCCAACTTAACTTGACATCACAAGACGATAGATCTCCACCGTGCTCATAGGCAATTAAGGTATACGTATAGGTTTAAACATTTTTTTTTTAATTTTCAATTTAAAAATTAGACCTTTGCACCTTGAAAAGTACATTATTTGTTAAACTGTTGCCAATACACTTTTTTTTTTTTTTTTTTTTTTAAATTTCTTCAATTTTAATAATTAATTAACATTTAATCAACTAATTAGGCTAATTTCGAACGGTAATGACAAAAATTCCAATTCACCCACAGATACAATTTTGGTGATCAATAGTGCGGAATACCCTGCTCTATGTTTTGACCCTATTAACAGAATTTTACAATGTGTATATTTTGTGATATCTCGCTTTAACTGAATCTATTAGAAAAATCCAAGTTTTTTTATACAGAATCTTATCTTTAAAATTCAATTAAAAAATTATTTATTTACAAATCACTTTGTATTTAAGGTCAAAACATTCAACAATGTATGCAGATTATATAGCAAAAAACCAAATTTCAAAAAATATTATTTAAACTGGAGTTATTGCTGTTTGAATGAAATGCAAAATAGAAAAAACTACAATCTGAGAATAGCTTTTAAAAAAGTATTTTTTATATAAAAAAACTGTTGTTATTATTATACTAATTATTATATATTTCCTTTTTAGTATGCTCCTCCATCATAGAGTTTCCTTCATTTGTGTTGTTTTTATTTTGCTTTTGTTTTTTACGGCCTTACAAATTTTCCCCGATTTTTGCGAGTTTTGCGATTTGAAGCCTATACGTATACCTTAATCCATTTTAGAGGAGTGAAGACATAATTCTCGCCAAACCTTTTATAGCCTTTTGTTCTCTAATACAGGGTTGTGGTTTGGCGAACATTATGCTTTCACGCCGCCAAAATGGATTAAATGCCTATGAGCACTGTGACGATCTACCGTCTAGTGATGTCAAGTTAAGTTGAAGTTTAGTATAGGCGGGACAAAGCTCATCTTGACGTGTCTTTAAAGAAAAATTAGGACTACTATCACATACATACAAAATACAACAAAAGATGCTGAAAATATATCTGAAATTATAGTTCCCGTCTTTTGTTTCAGAGCTCCAAGAATCGGAGATGTTAATCGAATTCTCAAAACCGAACAGCGAGTGATTCCATTGGTTTGCTATGAGAATCGAACGATCGCAAAATTCAACGCTTTAAAGATCGATTATTTTTTCCAATTAAGTGATCAGCATTATTCATTTTCCCATGTCAATATCTTTATCGCAAATATCTGCCATAATAATTCGTAGTACTACAGAACGGTGAAAATTCGCGAACAATAGAGTGCATGACAATGCGGTTTTCACAAAAACTTTAAAAAAATAATCGAGTTTTTTCCTCTGTGTCATTTAGGCACACCTTGAATCAGGCGGATTTTTTTATAAAATGCCATCTGTCGACTTTTTTTTTTTTCTTCTATGGAAAAGAAACCTGATTGTTTGCTATGGATTATTGAGCAAGCCATATCGTCGTATCATTTGTTAATTATCGATATTTTGCTAAAGCATCGATTTTTTTATTTAAAAAACATCGATTTTTTTCTAATGTATCGATTTTTTTTTTATTAAAAAAACATCGATTTTTTCCTAAAAATATCTGTTTTTTTGCTAAAAACATCGATTGTTTGCTAATAACATATATTCTTCACTACAAACATCGATATTTTACTAAACATCGAGTTTTATTATTTTTCATCTATTAATTTTGTTTCATCCTGTACCTAAAATGTTTAACAAAAAAATAGACGAAAAACTAATTAGAGGAATTTGATGGTTAACAATAAAGTGCAGGGCTATTATTATTATTTAGAACGCAATTTCTTAATCAATTACAAACTGTTTACCAAGTCTCCAAAAACATGTAAATAATCATAAACTCTTCTTGATCTTACTTTAGTTTTTTGCTGTTGTATTTTTAAAAAATCATATATTTTTTGCTATAATTTTAATAAAAGCGCGATAAATGAGTGATGTCATTAGCTGCTGCTTAGAAAAACTGCCAATGCATTTGAAATAAAAGTTGTTATCCAAATGTTTGTGCTTGTGTGTCAGTAACGCATCACCACGCTGGTGGTTCTCGGTTCGAATCCGGGGTAACATATATATATTATATCTTTCTAAAGACAAAATGTATATATAATTTTCTAAAGACAAAAACGGAACTAGACATCCAATATTTTGAGTTCTTTAATTAGTAAAAAGATTTACTCACTAGTTTTTATTTACATTTTTCTGTGACATAGTAAAAGAAAACAGGACAGTAAAGAAAGTGATGGGGGGGGGGTAACATAGATTTTAATGGCTTCTTTCAACCAACATATGGTTATTAAAAATTCTGAAATTTTAATGAAATTGTTTCTTTCACAAAACTTTTTATTCAACTATTGATTGTAAATAATCTAAAAACTGTTCCATTGCTTTTATCTTAAGAAATACTTTAAATCTACTAAGCTTAGTATTTTTTGTTGTGTTGAGGCAATATAACTTTCGACTTTATTGTTCGCCAGATAAAGAAATTAAGGCTCTCATTAAAAAATAATAAAAACCTTCAACATAAGTAGTTTTCAAAATTTTCAACATAAGTAGTTGTGGCCTTCCAATTGGATTTTTGAAAAGCAGAATTTTAAAATTTATTTGTTTTTTTTATTTCATTTTTTTTTTATTAAAAAATATTTTGCAAAATGGGTTGTAATTAGGGTACAGTTTTGAAATTTTCAACACAAGTAGTTTTGGCCTTCTAATTGGACTGACAAAAAGGAAGTTAAAATTTTAATTTCTTTTTTAATTAATTTTTTCATAATAAGCTACTTCTAATAGGCCTAGAGCTCTGAAACTTTCAACATAAGGAGTTTTTGCCTCTAATTGTGCTTTCCATAATTGATTGTAAATTGTGACTTGTTAAAATGATCTTAAAGATGTGTTGTATTATAGTATTAACGGGGAATTTTTTTTTTCTTGACAAAGGAGAGGCTTCCAATATTAAGGCTTTACGTAGCAATTAAATTTTAGTGAGTGAAGCGAGCTTATGCTTACGCAGCAATGAACCTTTCAGCGAACGAAGAAAGCCTATTCTTGCATAACAATGAACCTTTTAACAAGTGAAATAATCTTGTGTTTTTGTGTCCATGATATTTTCAGCGAATGAAGCGAGCTCGATTTTGCGTAGCGATGAATCTTCCTGCGAGCGAAGCGCCAAAAATAGGGTTTTATACACGAATGACAGATTTCCGCAACGCGAGGCCTCACAACAAGCTAAAATATTGCACAAGTTGAAATTTCGTAGCGAAGCACGGGTATTCAGTTAGTAAATAATAAAATTGTTTTAATCAGAATCAATAAAAGATTACTAGATGTGATTGCATAAATTTCCCTTCATTTTTCATAAATAAATTTTGAAATGCTGTTTGCAGCACATTTTGCTCATAGAAATGTTTTTGATATCGGTGCTGTGATAATGAATACAAAAATTGGGAAATCCATAAAAACAGGGTTCCCACGGTCCTTGAAAGTCCTGGAAAGTCCTTGAATTTTTTTTGATGAAATTTGGTCCTTGAAAGTCCTTGAAAAAAGTATAAGGTCCTTGAAAGTCCTTGAATTTTTAAGTGACCAACAACAGTGGTGTAGTGTAAAATAAAAAGGTGTGGGAATGCTATGCTGCGTCCTTACAAACGTATATATATATTTCTGTGTGTGGGGTTGGGGAGGAGATCTAGTGAAAATGACAACTTTAAATAGTTTTGTTAATATTACTTAATAATCTCAAAATAGCTCACAAGCACCTCTAAAAATGAAATAATAATAATAATAATTGCGTGTTTCGACTTATTCCTTTATGCAAATAATTTTTTTAAACTATTAAGTTATATGGATTTTAAATAATTTGCTTTGCACAACTCATTTTAAAAGATTAACACTTTATAAAGGATTATAACACATTTTCAAACATATTATTGACACAAATTTTTAAACATTTTTCCCAAAATGTCAGCGATGCCTTACATGCAATGGGTTCGGTTAAATTCCCAGATTCTGTAGCTCCACGAAATCTGTTTTCAAAATGAATGAAAAAGATTGTGATTATTGCAGAAGTTGATTGAAATGTAGAGAAGTTCCTCTTTCTTGATAGATCCTACCTTTCCTTTTCCAAATTTGCTCCATTAATAAAATAATTGGAAAATTCGAATCCATCAGTCGATTTAAAAAATTTTGATAAAATATTAATTTGTGTACTATCTCAATCATCTCTAATTTTAAGCGGGATATTTCAATCTAGACTCATTACTTGCCAGATGTGTTTGGGACATTCCTGTTTTTTTTATTTATCTTATCCAGTTCAATTTTGTTATCCCGACAGTGGTGACGGTTAGGTGACAATAATAGTCAAAAATGGGTATAAATTGGAGGAGAAAGCAAACTGCAAAATATATACGATATGGCCAACAAAAACACTAGATTTTAAAAAAGATCCTGGAAATTTCCTCCCCTTATTGCTGCCACTGTATGATTTTTTTTAAAGAACTGCTGCTGCATTTTAGGAATAAATTCTGAAATAACTAAGTGTAAAACTTTCCCATTCTCAAACCGAAAAGAAATTTAATTTTGCATTTTAAAGTACATCTGAACGGCTTTCTTACTTCTTCGCAGCCCAATTTCAATGTATTATACCCATTTGCAAAACCATTAGCACTTTTATATTAAGAAAAATCAAATATACAGGACCAGCCTAGGAGTAAAATGCTATGTGTGCTAGAATGAGTTTTGGTGGCCCTTACAATGAAAATGGGTATAGTAAACACTCCAAAAATGGTAAGGGTGCACATTATTAAAATCGCAGCGTTTACTGCACTAAATAACATTATTTTAAGTCAGCTTTTATTAAGGAACCCACAGATTCATTTTTTTATTTTTTTTATAAAAAATTGTAATAAAATTATTTTTGTAAGAATTTAATAAAATACATGTTATTAAAATTACTGATTTTTGCCACGTATTACTTTTATTAGTAGTAATCTGCTCTTAGCGCAAGCATTGGAACTCCTTTGCAACCCTGGGTTGTGAAGGGCTGCAATTCGGCTAATGTAGCATTATCAGAACTGCCAAGTTTAAGTGAAACAAAGTTAACAACTGTTCAGTTCTGTCAAAACAACGTAGCGGAGCGCTTGAAGCCAGTCTCTTTACTGTACATTCAAGCAACATTTTATGAGTTGAACTAAACATATTCAAATTCACAAATATTCAAAAGCGAAGTTAATATAAAGGATTTAAAAATCAATACTATTTTGAACATATTTTTTCATGTTCAAACAAGTTATCAGTTTGATTTTCCCAATATCTGGGAATAAAATAAATATTTCCCAATATCTGACAAAATATAAATACATAATTCCGTAATCTCAAAACACCTTAAAAGCTAATACAAAATATCAACATTCTGCTCTTACTTATCTTGATTTTTAGCACTAACCAGTTTATTCCGTCAGAACCACAGGTTTGCTTAACTTTTTTTTATTGTAAAAAATCCCATTTTTTATTGTCATTTGTTTTTTCCTCTTGAACAAATTCATTTCTTAGGTACGTTGAGAGGTTTACAAATAATTTTATTAAATCCGTGACATAAAAATTAAAAGAAAAAAAAAGTTACATAACTTTTGTTGATAAATCGATTAGAGTTCCAGTTAAAATTAAAGGAGGCGAAATATTCTTCAAGAAAAGAGCGCAAAGAACTGAATGTGCTAGGTCACAGTTTTGTTCTTTAAAAATGTAGATATTTGGCGTGAATTTGTGTGTGGAAGTTTTAGACTGTATATAAGACGAACCATACAAATTTGACGTCTGGAATTCTTCCACAAATACAGATCATTCGTTGAAGAGGATAATTACTATTGGATGAATCGTAGCTAGATGTAAACATATATGTCAGTTCATTTCTAATAAAGGAGAAATGGCCATGTGTGGGTTGCCGCGCCTCTTTCAAGTGTTTTACAAAAAGTAGAACTTGCCTGCTCAGCTCTGAAGTTGTAGATCCCAGACGAAAGCAAGTTCCCATGAAATTACTTTTTTGTTTGCTTACTTGGCTTTGAGTTCAGTATTACGTAAAGAGAAAAAAAAAATACAAATTAAAATAATTTTAGATGAAGGAACGTCGTTCGGCCTTCTAAAAAGGTAAAGGATTGCCGTTGCCTCATGTTCCCACTCCACTACACCCCTGTGCACCTTTGTAGTTTTACGTCTGATGTATTTAAAATTATGGTCCTTAAATTTTTCTAAAAAGGTCCTTGAATTTTCCTTAAAAGGTCCTTGAATTTTCTTAAAAAGGTCCTTGAAAGTCCTTGAATTTTTTTCTTCAATAAGAGTGGGAACCCTGTAAAAAGGAGCCGACCAAACGGTATAGTGGTTAGCGTGCTAGCTTCTAGACCGCGAGGTTGAGGGTTCCGAGTCCCGTGTTTGGCATGGGTGTTTGTAAATGTATGTTGGCTTGTCTAATGACGAATGTTTCGGCGCATTATAGCCCTCGTGCTGCTGACGGCGCCAGATAATCTGAAAACAACCAAACCAACCATAAAAGGATTTTTTTTTAAACTAGGTTTTTATGGGTTATTTATAATTATCTCAATATTTATTATTGACTATTTGTTTTTAATTCACAATTTTAAATGCGTGCTATTGTAATCAGTTAGGTTTTAATGAAAATAATAAGGGATAGTATTTATGCTTTTATTGTAATTTAAGAGCAAGTAAGAAACTACTCGAATAATGTTAGAGACACATAACTAGTCTTTTTACTCTTTCTGATCGTAGCGTCATCTAGTGAGGAGTAGAGCAAACAACCTTTGAAGAATTCTGGATCTTTATTTGAAAAAATGACATAGTAGAAAAATTTAAAAAATGTTATTGGAAAACATGAAATAATGCTTGGAATATAGTGTGATCATTCTAGCAGTAACGCTAATTTTACTTTTTAGAAAAACTTTTTTTTAGTCTTATTGGGCAGGAGTGTCATTTAGTGAGAAATAGAATGTTTTCCAATCATGTTGGCTGCCAATTAAAATTATGCTTACCGGCTATCCCCCTACCTTTTTTTTAGCTTTGAAAAGGTTTTTTTTTTTTTTTCCTAGTAAGACATACTTTTGAAATGTGCTTCAGATTTGGAAACATAAATAACGTGTCAAAAACAGATAAAACATGTGTTGGCATTTCTTCCAGCAACCTTTTATATATTAGTTGATTAGGGTGTTAATATATTTTGTTGAGGATCTTTCACACACACGTTACAATTTTAGTTTATGAAAAAAAGAAGTTAAATTCATCCCGTAATAAAAAAAAATAATTTAAAAAAATAATAATAATAGTCGCGAGAGGCGACTGCAATTTTTGGACTCCATCGAACATCATTCTGAATTTTTTATAGAAATTGGAGAAAAGTGAGTAGATTACGAATCCATTGGTCTGCCGTGGCAAAAATGGCCGAAACTGATTAATAATCGACTTGGAATGAGTTGAACTAAAATCCGATTGCCAATTATGTCATAACTTGCCAAAAATAGAACAAACTTATTGGTCTGGCAACACACTTCATTTTGATTTTCAATGAGAAAAAGCGCAAACGATATCTGATCTTTGGCTCGGAAAACATATATCTTTTAAAAGTAAGCCAAATTGGCGACATCAGTTACGTCATAAGTGACGTAATATTTTTTGCCAACTTGGCTCCCTTTTAATAGATGCAAGTAGACCGTCGCCAGATATCTGAATCGTCTGCAAACTTCTTAATTGAAAATTAAAGAGTGAGGGTTACCAAATAAATATATATATATATATTTTCATTATTTGGCAAGTTATGGCGCATTTGGCAATTGGATTCAGTTCAATTTATTAAAAATCATTTTTTGACCAGTTTCGACCATTTTTGCCACGGCAGACCAGTGGATTCCTAATCTACTCACTTTTCTCCAATTTCTATAAAAAATTCAGAATAATGTTCGATGGAGTCCAAAACTTGCAGTCGCCTCTCGGACTATATTGTTTTGTAAAAACTGAAAGGAAACTTTGAGTTTGCATAATGAAGATTACAAAATTCTTATTCATGAATGGTTGTGGATAGAGGAGGGGAGGGGGGGGGGGGAATTCTCTACGAAATTCTATTTTCCGAACAACCCTATATAATGAGGCACAATGAGCAGCGAACTTGAGGATATCATTTGTTCCAATCGGTGAAAGTATCTTTATAATTCAAGGAGTATTAAGATTGGTTATAGAAGAAACTTTTTGTGAAGTTCATTGGAGTTAGATATTGTTTCATACTGTAAATAAAAATAAGATTTATTAGGTTACTTCAATGTGCTTAAATTGCTATTTCTATTGCTATTTTTTCCAGTGCTGCCATCTGCTGGAAAACATCCCAACTTCCCAACATTAAGGTATACGTATAGGTTTCAACATTTTTTTTTTTAATTTTCAATTTAAAAATTAGACCTTTGCACCTTGAAAAGTACATCATTTGTTAAACTGTTTCCAATAAGATTTTTTTTTAATTTCTTCAATTTTAATAATTAATTAACATTTAATCGACTAATTAGGCTAATTTCGAACGGTAATGACAAAAATTCTAATTAACCCACAGATACAATTTTGGTGTTAAATAATGCGGAATACCTTGCTCTATGTTTTGACCCTATTAACAGAATTTTACAGTTTGTATATTTTGTGATATCTTGTTTTAACTGAATCTATTAGAAAAATCCAAGTTTTTTTATACAGAATCTTATCTTTAAAATTCAATTAAAAAAATATTTATTTACAAATCACTTAGTATTTAGGGTCAAAACATTTAACAATGTATGCAGATTAAGTAGCAAAAAACAAATTTCAAAAAATAATATTTAAACTGGAGTTATTACTGTTTGAATGAAATGCAAAATAGAAAAAAACTACAATCTGAGAATAACTTTTAAAAAAGTATTTTTTATATAAAAAACTGTTATTATTATACTAATTATTATATATTTCCTTTTTAGTATGATCCTCCATCATAGGATTTCCTTCTTTTGAGTTGTTTTTATTTTTGCTTTTGTTTTCCCTGCAATTATAAATAAACTTTCATTCGGAAGCGCAAATTGGCATATCATTTAAGGTACTCGCCTACGTTGAAAAGATCGATTTTGATGAAATCTGACAAAAAATATTCGTAAATATATTACCCCAAATCTTTAACTTTCTAAAACTATCTTCTTTTTAACTCAGCGTTGATTTGAACAAAAGTTATGACAATTTGAAACTGATTTAAAACTGTAAATCATAACCGGAAATGACAGGAAATAGCACACCAAAACCAAAAGTCGCCGATTAAAAAGTGATTTCCCTATAAATATTAATATTTTCTTCTTTTTAATAACTAAAAAAATTGAAAAAGGATAAGGTGCATTTTAAGTGTGTAAGTAATATGGTTTATATAGAAATTGTGTGTTTTAAAGTTTAAATGCTTTTTTTCTCGGAATTGAATTTCATACAAATATTGCTAATTGGAAATGTCATAACTCAAAACATTTTTCACGAATTATTATAAAATTTTGTGTACTTCTCTTGTTGATTGTTTTCTAGGGAATGTGCTATCGAAATTGAGATTGGATGGTTATTTTATGAAATACAACCTTTAGTTTGAATATAAACAAAGTGAAACTGTTAAAATATCACTAACTTATTTTTCGACTATCCATAAAAATAGTTTTAATGAACATATTTTTCTTAACGTAGTATATGCCCTAGATAAAAGCGTGTAGTTTGTTTATATATAATTTATTTCCTATAATACTTAATAGTTTTTCATTTATCTTGTTTTAAGTTTTTGAAATATTTTATCAAAATTTCATGCAAAATTGCAATTTTTGAAAAATAATAATAATAAATTTGAATTTTTTTCACTGTATTACTAATCTATAGTAGTACTAAATATAAAAAGGTACTTAAAATATTCCTACATAAAGTATTTTTAAAAAAGTACTCCGAACGTAGGCAAGTACCTTAACAATTTTGGTTTTGTATGAAGAAAAAAAAAATATCATCCCTGAAATACACAGTTCGGAAATATGGTTTGTTTTTGTGTAGGATTCAATGGAGAAACCACATTAGAAAACAATATATGGATGAGAGTCTAAAAAGCGTCAAACATTTATTGTTTATATATTGTTATGAATTTTTCCACTGAGGCAATGATGGCACAGTTTTCACGGTTTAAAAATATTTATTCTCTCTTCAGAAAACTCACAAAATTTATTCACAGGCAACAGTTTAATTACTCTCAAGCTTCAACACAAGCTTCAACAAAAATAACTTCGAATTCAGCGATTATACAAGCTCACTCCAATAGGTAAACAAAGCGATCAGCTTTCAACGAACTCCGAAGTCAATCTCTAAACTTTCCCGTTCGCCAGTCTTTTTATATACAAGCGCGTGAGACATTCTCGAAATTTCCAGCCAATTCATAGAAAAGAAATATCTCGAAACTTCTCGATGCTTTAGGTGTTGCCACCTTTTTCTAACTTGTATAATCGCTATTAATTAATAAATAAAATAAGATAAAAATAAATTACAATAGAATTTTGAAATAATACGTCACTATTTACAATATATACAGACAATTTGTGCAACATTTCCCCCTTCTTAAAGACTGCACGTCCCGGGCAGTGAAGTCCTTAAGCCATTCAATGACTTCTACCATAATAATAATTCTCACCACGACGTCGTCGATCTTCTTAAGGATCCCATACGGCCCTTCCCAGTTCGTCTGGAGCTTAGGGGAGAGTCCTTTCCGACGTTTGTCACCTTCCTGGAATGAACGGTCCATGGCCTTGGCATAGTACCGGATCTTCACGCGCTCCGTCATGATGTTGTTTCTCTCTCTGGCGAACCGATGTACGGCTTCCAAACGTGCCTGCAGATCATCTAGATACTGGACAGGCGAGGAAGGAGTGTCCTGTGGTTGTCCAAAGAGGAGGTTGCTGGGGAGCCTAAGGTCTCTTCCACACATCGTTAGAGATGGAGAAAATCCGGTGGTCTCGTGAGTTGCACTCCCGTATGCCAACAGAAGCGGTGAAAGTTTCTGATCCCCATCTTGCTGGTTATATGATTTTGAGATTGAGTCCGAATCATCCGCGGGTGCAGCTGATAGATCCCGGGACCTCCGTTCGATGCTTGTAACAGGAGTACGGATGTCGATTCCCTCTTCACTAACTTTGTCCATTTCCACATGAACCACTTCCTGGGAGGGTTTCATCAACGTCACTTTCTTCGGTTCTCTGTCCGAGGCTGGTGAGGTACTTTTCATAGATGTGGACTCTTCAGCATTCTCTATGACATTGTCTTCATGAGCCATAATCCGATATACGCACAGCTCTTTCATGTCTAGATCGTGCAAAGGAACTTCGCCTCTCCATGTTTGCAGCTGGCTTTTCTCAAAATTCAGCGTAATTCCATTTTTCTTCAAAAAGTCTAGTCCGAGAATGCACGGATCTACGATTTCGGCAACATAAACGGTGTGCTTGTAGGTGCTAAATCCAAGGGCAATGTCCACTTCCAATTTCCCATGCACAGAGATATTACCACCGGACACAGTTTGTAGCGAAACAGAGGGCGCTGTGTAGAGGAGTCGGCTGTTCAGGCGACGAGCCACGTCCGTCCTTACGATCGTTACGTTCGCTCCCGAATCGACGATTAGACGACATGGAGTTCCGTCGATCTCCCCCTTCACGAATAAACCCTGGTTTCCTCCTTGTCGGGATGAAACGTGGAAACGACTGGTCGGGGCTTCACCTGTTCTACATTGCAGCTCCTGCCCTGCGAGATGGCATCTTCTTAGATTCAGTTGTTGAGATTCCGTGGTAGTGTTATCCCTTTTCTTTTTCAAATCAAGGCAGTTACGTCGTAGATGCCCTTCCCGTTTGCAGTGCCAGCAAATGATTCTGGTACTTCGATCCCTGGCTCCGGGATAGCTTCTCATCATTCGATCAATTTTGCTTTCCAGTTCTCGAAGCTTTCTGGTGACAAAGTCAGAAGAATCCTCGGCTAATGCACCACGCACATATCGTCGGACTTTCCAGAAGCTAGCTGCGCGGCTTCCACTCTCATGGCGTACACTAGGGCCGACTTCAGGTTTCTGTTTTGGGATAACCTTACCGCCTGCTGCACATCGGGATCTTGAATAGCGTCGATGAAATACTGCAGAGAAAGATCGTCTCGTAGATCCGGGAAACAGTCTGGGAAAGCGAGGAGCGACAGTCTTTCTATATCCGACGCCAATTCTTGAAGAGTTTCATTGGCCTTCTGCTGTCTCACTTTCAGTTGCAGTCTGTTGTAATCCTTAAGATGCTGCTCACCAAACCTTAGCTCCAACGCACTCGCCAGCGCCACGAATTCTCCCCGCTTCTCTTCAGGTAGTGTTTGTAAAATGTCAGCAGCTTCACCTCGAAGAGATGCCGCGAGATGGAATGCTTTCGAAGTATCGTCCCAACCATTCGCAGAAGCAATCATTTCAAACTGCGTTTGATAAACGCGCCAAGACGACTTCCCATCAAAAGGGGCCACTTTGATGTTAGAGCGCGGCGCCATAAAGGGGATGGAAGCGTTATCCCAATTAGGTGATGCTATGGCCAGAGCTTCACGCGTTTCCATTTTTCGCAGCCTTTCTTCTACAACGTCAATGAATTTGTCTTGCTCTTCCTTTAAGGTGGAAACTTTTTCTTCAACTTAATTTCTCACTGTCTTAAGATCTTCTCTGACATCCAAAATATCTGCCTTCATTGATTGAAGAACACTCTCTGTGCGCTCTATAAATCTATCAACGGACGCAGAAGATGATTCTTGCTTGGATGCTAAAGCTTTAATATCCGATGATGTAGCTTCTTGACTGGCGGCAATCGTAGCGAGAAGTTCGGCTTTCATTTCGGCTGCGGCGGTTTCTTGGCAGGCTTTCATTTCGGATTTTATTTCGGCTGCGGCGGTTTCTTGGCAGGCTTTCATTTCGGATTTATTTTATTTCGGCTGCGGCGGTTTCTTGGCAGGCTTTCATTTCGGATTTTATTTCGGCGGCAGTGGATTCTTGTTGGGCCTTCATTCCAGCAATCATTTCCATCAACTGCTTCATTTGGTCTTCCATCATTCCTCTAGTTGTCGGCATTCAAAATTACGAGATCCCACTTCTGACACCACTGTTATGAATTTTTCCACTGAGGCAATGATGGCACAGTTTTCACGGTTTAAAAATATTTATTCTCTCTTCAGAAAACTCACAAAATTTATTCACAGGCAACAGTTTAATTACTCTCAAGCTTCAACACAAGCTTCAACAAAAATAACTTCGAATTCAGCGATTATACAAGCTCACTCCAATAGGTAAACAAAGCGATCAGCTTTCAACGAACTCCGAAGTCAATCTCTAAACTTTCCCGTTCGCCAGTCTTTTTATATACAAGCGCGTGAGACATTCTCGAAATTTCCAGCCAATTCATAGAAAAGAAATATCTCGAAACTTCTCGATGCTTTAGGTGTTGCCACCTTTTTCTAACTTGTATAATCGCTATTAATTAATAAATAAAATAAGATAAAAATAAATTACAATAGAATTTTGAAATAATACGTCACTATTTACAATATATACAGACAATTTGTGCAACAATATATATAACGGTTCAGTGGGTATTGACAGTCATAAGAAGCAAGTCGTGTCCGAATAAAAACAAGAGTTTATTTCCAGAGACAAGAGAGGGGAGGAGACGCTGATTGGCTAGCGTGAAGAGTCAAATTATATCAGAAACTGAGGTTTTTATATATTAGTGATCTCCAAAGAACCAGTCGGTTTAAGCTAGACCAGATTATAGGAGGATTCCTCTAATTCCAGAAAACGCTAGAAAATACTAAAACGAAAAAGAAAGTACCAATTTGAATATATTACATATATTTTCACTGAGTAGTTTGGTTAGTGGACCGAAAAGGACTGAGTAATGTTATATCGAAATATATGTTTGTTTAACCTTGAACTTAACCGTATATATCATTGAACAAACAAATGTCCAGTGAAAAATAAAATGCATAAAATGTAATTTTTTTTTCATTTCAAAGTCAACCAACCCTCGATCTTGGAAACGAATTGTATGACTTCATTCATTTTCCACGTTATATGCGAAATGCTCTTCTCACTATTGAGACAAACTACGTTTTAACGCTCAAATATCGGACGCTTTAGGTTTAGACAGTAAATTCAATATCGAATGGTGAGGTTGAAAAAAAAAATTAACCATAAGTGAAGATATTAAGTGATTACAGTCCAGTGCATTTAGAAACTACTTTCAATAAAACCTTAACATTTGGTGAAAAGCACGAAAAATACCACTTTATGAAATGACATCAATTATAATCTCGAAAATAGCGTCTAATATATTTCATTTTATTTTTGAAATCCTTACTTCAATGCACATGCAGTGGCTCCACCTGGTTTTATATTTTGATACTTTAATTTCTATTTAGAGTCAAAACCCGTTAATGCGAAATCGATGGAGCAACTTAAACTGTACGCGTCAACCGAATTCCGTGTTAAACGAATACGTTAACGTTACATTTTAAGTACTGAGAACTTTTACTTCGTGTTAATCGGGATTTCATGTAAAGCAATTTCACGTCAGAGGATTTGGCTGTAATAGATAGACATTAAATGTAAACAATTTAAGTCAGTTCCTTAGGTGATGTTTTTCATACCTATGTGGCTACCTCAAATAACAGATAAAACTTCTGTGCACTGGAGTACTCTTTTGCACAGTGGTAAAGCATCTGTCTCGAGTTCCAATGGTCCTTGGTTCGAGGCCCGTCGCCCGTGAAAGCTTGCATACGCTTTATTGGTGACTGGACTAAAAACGAATCATGCTGCCATCTACCGGCGCTTCTAAAAAGGAGACACTTCATCGCAACAAGCCAACACATACGCAACTCGCAACAAACAACCACATACGCAACTCCGCAACAAGCGGACACAATGATGCAACAAGCATCCCAAACCTCCAACTCCGATCAGAAGGTTGCGTGTTCAAATCACGTCCGGGCCACCAATAAAGCGTTAGCAAGCTTTCAAGGGCGACAAGGCTCGATCCAGGGACCATTGTGTCTCGAGACAGAAGCGTTACCGCTGTGCAAAAGAGTACTCCAGTGCACAGAAGTTTTATCTGTTATTTGATGTCGCCACACCTAATTCACTAAATAGTTCATGCAAAGTAGTTTATTAATGCACTGGGTTAGAAGCATAGCGACTATAGATCTTTACTTTCTCCTAAAACAATGGTAATAAATTCTTACTTAATTGATTCTGAGCTGGGATCGTATTTTCATAGTATTTGACCCCAATGAAGAAAAATATCAATTCCGTGTTATTTACTAATTTATTTATGGTTGGTTGGTTGGTTGAACTCCCGGCTGGGAGTGGAAAGGAAGGACTTTGTGAACTAGCACCTGCCTCCGCGTACAGAGAACCACCTCTCTGGAACAGGATGAACTAATAAAAAAAAAGGGGGGGGGAGGGAGAAGGAATTTTTTGAAGTTTACATTTCAATGCTTTCTCCGGGTGAGAGAATTTCTTCAAATCAGTAATTTATTTATTGCCAGCAAAATTTTATTGAAGTCATTATCATCGATAGTGAATCTGTCAAATTTTAGCTCGATCGGATGATGTCAAATGGGTTAATTAGCCCTCCTCAGATCTTCCGACCCTAAATACAAAATTTAAGTTATAACGTTCATGCACCAGCGTGGAATGTCGCCTTAGTAGCTTGTTCTGATCAGACTGATCTGATAATTCATGCTGGAATTATCTGAAGTAACAAAATAATATTTGTCATGTGACATAAATATCGGATTCAACTTGTTTTCCTCCAGTGGTCAGCTGGAAGCTTGTGTTGTTTAAGGTATACATATACGTTGGGATTTTTTTTTTTTTTTATTTCTTATGCCAGCGTGTCAAATTTTTGTGATAATTACAATAGCAAAAAATGTAATGTATTTGCAGTAGCAAAAAGTAAAAAAATAAAATATTTATTTAATTAATTGAATTTTAATTATTCACTAATTAAGGCCGAATTGCAACGATGGTAAAATAATACCTAATTAATTTTGAAACAAATTTCTTACTGGAAATTAAAGACAAGGTATTGATACACAGGCCCAAGCAAAATATAATGCATAACTGAAATATTTTTTAAATGTTAACATTTAACATGAAAAGTACTAGAAAAAATAAAAAAATTCCAAAAATAAAAATATTCTAATATATATAAAAAAATCTATTTTTTACCAAAATGTTTGTAAACAAGTAGAGCCCGTGCCCTGAAATATTATCTAAATTTTACAGTTTAAATTTTAAAAATCAGTTAATTAACTCTTAAGATATCACCGTTGGAGTACATTCACTCAACAATGAAAAGCAGTTCTCCAGAAATTGAGTTCAAAGTTTTCGACATTTTCTTTTTTCCAATTATGTTTTAAACGTCGACCTTTACGAAATTGCGTTAAAAAAGTATTTTAACTATAAGAAAGTTATTGGTATCATTTTAAAGATAATGAGTTGAAGAACATTTTAGAATTAAAAAAAAACAAAAATGCCTGTGTGGGTCAATTTTTGCGATTCCCAACTTATATGTATACCTTAAACACAGTCTCAGATAATTTCAGCGATGAACGGCAGTACAGATTGGGAGCAGTCTGATCAGAAAATGCTTCTGGGATCGGCAGCGAACGTGTTAATATACAGGATTCACAAATGAGGGCTTGCATTGAAGAAATGAATCGTAAAATGAACCAAGTAAGGTCAATGATGATTTTGTATATGGCACTGATTCCTGGTTGGTTGGGGCCGACCAAACGGGTTAGAGTGCTAGCTTTTAGAACGAGAGGTAGCGGGTTCCGAGTCCCCTGTTAGGCATGGGTGTTGGTAGATGTATGTTGGCTTGTCTAATGACGAATGTTTCGGCGCATTATAGCCCTCGTGTTGCTGACGGCGTCAGATAATCTGAAAACAACCAACCAACCTGGTTGGTTGGTTTATATACGCTCAACGACCTATTTTTATGCACGATGATGGCTATGCTCGGCCAGAACGCCTAACCACAACACAACCATCAGAACAACTGATTCCTGGACTTGGCTGCTTCAATCCCCAAGTAGCTGGCTCATCTTGGAATGTTCTTGTATTAACTTCCCGGGAATGGCATTTTGGAGGTCCTCCAGCATCAAAACAAAGATAAACATATATAAAACAATAGTCAGAGCAATTTTATTGTATGGAGCTGAAACATGGTGCCTCAGAAGATCAGACATTCAAAAACTTGAGGTTTTCCACAATTATTGTATTAGAAGAATGCTTAAAATCTTTTGGCCTGTTAAGGTTAGTAACATAACAATTTTTAGAAAGGGCAGACATTGCTTCAATATTAGAGGAAGAAATTAATAAGAGAAGGTGGCGTCGGAAGGGTCATGTGTCGAGAATGCCAAAAGATAATGTAACACACGTTTCTCTCTCCTGGGCTCCTGATGGCAAGAGGAAGACCTAGGACAACTTGGCAAAGACAAATGCAGTCAGACCTTAAAATGACTCGCGTAAATGGTCTAGAGGAAGCAAGAACCCTGGCAAAAGGTCGGAGGGCATGGAGAGGTAGGCTTGATGCCTTATGCGCCAAAAGAGCTTAAGTATGTAAGTAATGGCATCGGAGACTTTCGGTAGTTTGTTGATGGTCGGAATATACGTTTCCTTTGCTGAAGTTGCATAAATAACTGGATGGCAATTAGAGTTGCAATTTATGCGATTTGCAGTCTCTTCTCCTAGTTGTGTCCAATACACAGGTAAATGTTTTGTTCTCTTTTTTCTGCTGACTTTGTTCGTATTTGACACGGAAATTGTGTTAAGGTATACGTTATAGGCTTCAAATCGCAAAACTAGCAAAAATCGGGGAAGATTTGTAAGGCCGTAAAAAACAAAAGCAAAATAAAACAACACACAAGAAGGAAACCCCTATGATGGAGGAGCATACTGCATAAGGAAATATATAATAATTAGTATAATAATAACAGTTTTTTATGTAAAAAATACTTTTTTAAAAGTTATACCCAGATTGTAGTTTTTTCTATTTTGCATTTCATTCAAACAGTAATAACTCCAATTTAAATAAAAATTTTGAAATTTGTTTTTTGCTATATAATTTGCATATATTGTTGAATGTTTTGACCCTAAATACTAAGTGATTTGTAAATAAATATTTTTTAAATTGAATTTTAAAGATAAGATTCTGTATAAAAAAACTTGGATTTTTCTAATAGATTCGGTTAAAGCGAGACATCGCAAAATATACACACTGTAAAATTCTGTTAATAGGGTCAAAACAGAGCAGGATATTCCGCATTATTGAACACTAAAATTGAATCTGTGGGTGAATTTTTGTCATTATCGTTCGAAATTAGCCTAATTAGTTGATTAAATGTTGATTAATTATTAAAATTGAAGAAATTTAAAAAAAAGTTTTATTGGAAACAGTTTAACAAATAATGTACTTTTCAAGGTGCAAAGGTCTAATTTTTAAATTGACAATTAAAAAAAATGTTGGAACCTATACGTATACCTTAGCAATAGTTTTCGCTGGATTGGCTTGTTTTTTACCGAAGGCATGAAAACCCACTTGATGGCTGTGGGGTTATCGCTCTGGCCTCGCATGCCATAAGAGCCAGGTTCGAATTCTGGGTTAGGAATGGCAGTTCGTTGTGGTTCGGTACCCACGTTAAGCTGTAGGTCCCTGCCTGATTAGCAGTTATTGTGCCTAAAATAGGTCGTTGAACGTACTACTCAACCAACCGAAGGCATGAAAGCTAATATTACCCACTTTTTAATAATGATCATAGACTTGTTATCAACAACACAATACTTTAAAATATATTTGGTCTAAAGTCATTATATTTGTCATTTCACAAATATGGACAAATATAACGGAAAATACCGTATTCGCTCTCATCATAGCCAAGTGAGGTTGCGGGTTCCGAGTCCCGTGTTAGGCATGGGTGTTTGTAAATGCATGTTGGCTTGTCTAATGACGAATGTTTCGGCGTATTATAGCCCTCGTGTTGCTGACGGCGCCAGATAATCTGAAACCAACCAGAAGCAGAATCGGAACAAAATTCCGGTGACTTTTGCGATTTTCAACGAATATGTTCCCTTGTTAAATGTTAAAAATTATGTTGTTCTCACCCAGAGCAGCAACACGATGGCAAATAAAAAAATCAGAGATCTAGCTATAATAGAAATCTAAACTGCATCGAAAATGGAGCTAAGCTCGTGCAACATAATATACACTCGCATGTCAACCGCTTTGATATCGGATTTGGCGGCTTCCTATAGATCTGATTGAATTCCACGCAATTAAGGCTAATAAATACGCCATCCTCTCCAATATTTCCATGCCCTTGCAACTCAAATATCTTTTAACATAACCATTGTATTCTTACAGTTTGAGTATTGTACTAAAGACGAATTTCAAATGGATAAACGCGAGGTTGCGGGTTCGAGTCCCGTATTAGGCATGGGTGTTTGTAAATGTACGTTGGCTTGTCTAATGACGAATGTTTCGGCGCATTATAGCACTCGTGTTTCTGACGGCGCAAAATAATCTGAAAACAACCAACCAACCGAATGGATAAACAGTCATTGTTTTTAACTTTTACATTGTTTATTTTGATTATTTATAGTATATTATTTATTTTTGATAATTTTGGGAAAATTATTTTTGTGTTTTTTAAAATACACTAACTGGAGCCACAATCGCAATTTCTTAGCGTCGATTGGTAAAAGCCTTTAATGGGAATAACTGAGTGACTCAAAAGTAGATAAAAACCTGCTCATACATTCGTAAATCGCTCATACATTCCTTATGTATCTGACAAGATATCTGCCGACCAAACGGTATTAGTGGTTAGCGTGCTGGCTTCTAGACCGCCAGGTTGCGGGTTCGAATCCCGTGTCAGGCATGGATGTTTGTAAATGTATGCTGGCTTGTCTAATGACGAATGTTTCGGCGCATTATAGCCCACGTGTTGCTGACGGCGCCAGATAATCTGAAAACAACCAACCAACCAACTTGAAGTCGATTAAATAAGCCCATAAAAATAAAGTTTTTAATATAAATTATTTATATGCATTACCAATTTTTGTATTCCTTGACATAGCACCATTTCTGTTGTCAGCATGCGCTTGATGCTTGCATTTAATTTTAAATATCAAAAACATCTCTGACAACGAAATCTGCGGTTACTTATCATAATGTATTCATTAAAAATGAATGTGTATTTATGCGCTCGTGTCCAAATATATTTTACTAGCTGAATACCCGTGCTGCGCTACGAAAATTTACTATTAGCATTTTAGCGATCAAAAGACATTCACGTATTCTACATTTCAGACGTTTGCACCCATTTCGATCCCGACAAATTGATTTATCAAAATAGAAAATTTCCTTTGTTGACAATGTTAACGAAATTTATAATTGTGAATACTATATTGGAAAGAGGCATTTGAATATCCCTCGTTTAGAACGTTTAATTCCCTTCGGACCCTTTTAATTACGTAATCGAGATTGAAATAGTTTATTGTGTTTATGTTTGCTCTTTGTTTTAAATTTCGAAGTAGTAGCTGTATTGGAATTGAGACATTAAAATAATCCTCGTATAGTTTCAATGTTGCGTCGACTTTTCATCCCTTAAAAATTCATTAATCGATTTTGGAATAACTTTTTTATTTTTTAAATTTGTCCTTTTAACATTTGCACCAAATATCAGAATTATGACTACATTGGAAGAGGAACATTCGGATATCCCTCGTTTGGAACATTTAACCCCTTTTCGACTCCATAAAGTAGGTTAATCAAGCTCGGAATAGCTTAATTTTTCTATGTTTGTCTTTGTTGACATTTGTGCCTATTTTCAGAGTTGTGACCAAATGGGAAGTGGTACAGTCGAATATCCCTCCTTTGGAAAGTTTAACCCCTTTTCCACCCCTTAAAATGGGTTAACCTAGGTCGGAATAGAATGCTTTTTCTATTTTTACCATTGTTGATATTTGTGCCGATTTTCAGAGTTGTGACCAAATGGGAAGTGGGATATTCGAATGTCCCCCGTTTGGAACGTTTAACCCCTTTTCGACCCCTTAAAGTGAGTTAATCGAGATCGGAGTAGCTTACTTTTTATATTTTTACCATTGTTGATATTTGTGCCGATTTTCATAGCTGTGACGAAATGGGAAGTGGGATATTCGAATGTCCCCCGTTTGGAATGTTTAACCACTTTTCGACCCCTTAAAGTGGGTTAATCGAGATCGGAATAGCTTACTTTTTCTATTTTTACCATTGTTGATATTTGTGCCGATTTTCAGAGTTGTGACCAAATGGGAAGTGGGATATTCGAATGTCCCCCGTTTGGAACGTTTAACCCCTTTTCGACCCCTTAAAGTGAGTTAATCGAGATCGGAGTAGCTTACTTTTTATATTTTTACCATTGTTGATATTTGTGCCGATTTTCATAGCTGTGACGAAATGGGAAGTGGGATATTCGAATGTCCCCCGTTTGGAATGTTTAACCACTTTTCGACCCCTTAAAGTGGGTTAATCGAGATCGGAGTAGCTTACTTTTTCTATTTTTACCATTGTTGATATTTGTGCCGATTTTCAGAGTTGTGACCAAATGGGAAGTGGGATATTCGAATGTCCCCCGTTTGGAACGTTTGACCCCTTTTCGACCCCTTAAAGTGGGTTAATCGAGATCGGAATAGCTTACTTTTTCTATTTTTACCATTGTTGATATTTGTGCCGATTTTCAGAGTTGTGAGTATGTGGGAAGTGGGAGAATTAGTGATGAGTGAGTGAGTGAGTGAGGGCTTTGCCTTATATATATAGAGATTCTAATTAAAACAATGTTTTATTTATTTACGAAAACAATTTTAGCACCGGGAAAAAAATTCCTCAATGTTCAGTTACGGGAGTCCGGCACCTCCATAGGGAGCCCATGTTAAATTCAACAACTTTGGGGGCATCTCATTTAACGAATGATTCTTCAATAATTATGAAGCTTTCACAGTATAATATTTAGACACTTTTGAATACTTTAACGCGAGATTTTTGTTATTTTTAAAAAATTAAAATAATTATGATTTTCTAAAAATATGTTTACAAATTTTTTTTAAATTTTAGACTAGTTTTTTTTTATTATAAAAAGTATGCTACTTATCAATAATTCCTCGTTTTAAAGTACTTAAATACATTAGAGAAACATGTAAAAAAATTTCAAGCATTTATGTCGGGTATATTTTAAGCTATGTGCCCCCAAACATGACAAAACGGCATTTTGAGAAATTCGACTAGTTAAAAAACATTCTTTAAATACCTACATTTTATTTACTTCAAAAAATTATTAAAAATACTTTGAAATCATATATAATTACAAATGTGGCATCATTTTAAAGAGAAAAATGTATATTTTGATAAACAGTAATAAACTCGAAATTAATAATATGAAAATTTTTCATATGCCGGACACCGTTAAATACTATTTAAGAGCGATTAGATGACATCAAGTTGGTTAATTAGTATTCCGTAAAAGCGACCTTTTATTGACGGCTCCCAAAATTGAATAGAATGCATTGTGAATCTATCTGCAAAGTTTCAGCCAGATGTGAAGGCTGCTAATTAGACCTCCACCTCCATCGACAAACATACTCACACACAAAATCGTTGTTAATAAAGAGACTTCATCCCACCACTAAATATCAAATTAACTGAGCCGACCAAACGGTGTAGCATGCTAGCTTCTAGACCCCGAGGTTGCGGGTTCCGAGTCCCGTGTTAGGCATGGGTGTTTGTAAATGTATGTTGACTTGTCTAATGACGAATGTTTCGGCGCGCCCTCGCGTTGCTGACGGCGCCAGATAATCTGAATACAACAACCAACCCTACCCCCTTCCCCTCTTCTAAAAATACCTCTCTCAACTCCAGGATACAAACTTATACATTTCGTCCCATTTCCTCAGATATAATTCATTAGCAAAGATTCCCCCAATGATAAATCTTCCTTATTTTCTCCTTACGAGACACCCCCCCCCCCCTCCCTTCCCAGAAGAAAAACAATCAATAACAAACAAAACAAAAACAAAAAAAGGAAACATCTCCAAACGTCACCTGAAAACTTTATTCCAAATGAAAGATTACGTTGTTTTTTACTCTTCATCTCCCCAAGATGCTTTTCTCAACGGATGCGGTTGTCATGACGACCGCGGCGTCCCGGAATAGCTCTTCGCCTGTCATTGGCAAAGGCGCCCAGGACCCTCGCATCTTCGGCTTCTCTACATACGGGGGGTTGCTACACTTGGCGACTCATCGCCCGCTTGGCGAAATTCCAGAATTGATTTTGCTCAACAGGTTGTTGGTAACAAGTTGGTTGAAAACCGGGTTTTCCGATCATTCACGGAGCTGGAAAAGTAAGCTATACTGTGGCGAAATATCGTTAAAGCAAAGAATTGGTTGGTTGTTTTCAGATTATCTGGCGCCGTCAGCTACGCGAGAGCTATAATGCGGCGAAACATTCGTCATTAGACAAGTCAACATACATTTACAAACACCCATGCCTAACACGGGACTCGGAACCCGCAACCTCGGGGTCTAGAAGCTAGCACGCTAACCACTATACCATTTGGTCGGCAAAGCAAGAACTGGATTTTTAAGGGTGTGGTAAGAAAGCCTTATTAAAGAAAAGTCTTATTAAAGATCATTCCCTATACTCGATATGTTACAATCATCTAGCACAGTGCATTTAGAAACTACTTTCTATAACCACCTTGACATTTGCTGAATAGGTACGAAAAAGGTCACCTAAAGGAATGACATAAATTGTTTTCATTTAATGTCCATCTCTTTATATATAAGGCAAAGCCCTCACTCACTCATCACTAATTATCCCACTTCCCACATGTGTCCACATCTCTAAAAATTGGTACAAATATCAACAATGGTAAGCATAGAAAAAGTAAGCTATTCCGATCTCGATTAACCCACTTTAAGGGGTCGAAAAGGGGATAAACGTTCCAAACGAAGGGTATTCAAATGTCCCACTTCCCATACGGTCAAAACTCTGAATATTGGTACAAATGTCAACAATGGTGAACATAGAAAAAGTACGCTGTTCCGATCTCGATTAACCCTCATTAAGGGTTGGAAAAGGGGTTAAACTTTCCGAACGAGGAATATTCCAATATCCCACTTCCCATTTGGTCACAATTCTGAAAACTGGTATAAGTGTCAATAAACGTAGAAAAATTAATCTATTCCAATCTCGATTAACCCACTTTAAGTGGTGGAAAAGGGGTTAAACGTTTTAAACGAGGGATATTCGAATGCTCCATTTCCCACATGGTCACAACATTGAAAATTGTTGTAAATGACAAAAGAGCCAAACATAAAAAAAAGTAAGCTATTCCGATCACGATTAACCCTCATTAAGGGTTGGAAAAGGGGTTAAACTTTCCGAACGAGGGCTATCCGAATGACCCACTTGCATTGTTATCACAATTCTGATATTTGGTGCAAATGTTAAGAATTGAAAATATAGTAAAAATTAGTTATTGAAAATTAATTATTAGTTGAAATTATTAAAAAGATCCAAAGGGTTCTAAAGAGTCTCATTTGTAATATATTCTCAGCCGACCAAACGGTATAGTGGTTAGCGTGCTAGCTTCTAGAACGCGAGGTTGCGAGTCCCGTGTTAGGCATGGGTGTTTGTAAATGTATGTTGGCTTGTCTAATGACGAATGTTTCGGCGCATTATAGCCCTCGTGTTGCTGACGACGCCAGATAATCTGAAAAACAACCAGGCAGCTAAGTAATGATCCCGGAAGTCATTCATTTTTGCCAGTTTTTTGACAGAATTTTTGTCAACATGTTTAGGATTCGAACAAAAGTGTTTTGTCTTTGGTACTCAATGCAACTCCATGTAGTGCAACATTGATGTCCGTTAGATTTCCCTGCGAAAGAGCAGATAGCTCCTCGAATTATCTTCAACACGTTAATTGAGCGATATCACGTGATGGACATTCGCTGCCGTATCTTGTTACCCCCCCCCCCCCGTCATGATCAGACTACTCCCGATCGGAGTTGTCGTTCTTTGTTAGAATTACCTGAAACTGTGTTGTAAAAACACAAACTTCCAACTAACCTTATGGAAGAAGACATCTAATATTTATGACAATTATTATTTTGTTACATCAGTTCGTCCAAGCAGGAACGGAATCTCCATTCGGGTGCAGTCCGATCAGGACAGACTGCTGGGGAACAACCAGACATTCAACGTGATTGGCAGCGAAAGTATTAGGCAGAACAACATTGAATTATCTTTAAATAAAAACAACTAGAAATGAATAAACAACAAATTATCTTTTAAATGAAACAGTAGGCAAAAAATCATCTTTAATTTTGACGTTTTTTTTTATTTTTTTTAGCCGAATCATATACATATTTATTCAATTGTACCTCTAAAAAAAAAACTGTTTTCGAAAAACTGGTAATGCTCTAATTTTGGCTGATTCTGTCCGAAAAATAAAGCATCTGGTTCAGTTTTATTTTGTACGTTGTGTTTCGGTAAACATATTTTTTTATATTTCTTATTTTTCTCACACAAAAAGTAGTTTTCTATTTCGAATGTATATACGAATGAAATGAAAATATGCCGATCAAACGGTATAGTGGTTAGCGTGCTAGCTTCTTGACCGCGAGGTTTCGAGTCCCGTGTTAGGCGTGGGCGTTTGTAAATGTATGTTGGCTTGTCTAATGACGAATGTTTTGGCGCATTATAGCCCTCGTGTTGCTGATGGCGCCAGATAATCTGAAAACAACCAACCAATCGCATATCCATAATAAGTAATAAATTCGAATTTTCAAATACCTTCAGCCAATCACAAACCCGTTTTTACCATAGTAGTTGACTGTGTCCGCATGTGTAAGCTCTGCTTCCTTTATCTTTTATATTTAAAAAAAAATGGCAACAGATCCACTCGTTCCGTTCAAATACAACCCATTCATAAAGCTGTTATTCATGCGCCTTCGATCCATTTCTCGTAGTAAGACATGTCTTGGCGAACTTGGCGACATCCCACTAACCCCGTGCAATATTTTTAGCAGTTCCTTGCCTGGACCCAGAGGGGGGAATGATATCACGTGGCTAAGATCGTCATCCATCCTTCGGTTGGGATACGAACGCGCCCAATTCCTCTTCACTTCTTACCGCGGAATTCTAAGAAGATAGATGAAATGTACGATGGTACATTTTCGGCCCCGAAAAAGTTCGCTAATGACCCTAATTAAAGATTCCAAAGATGCGTACAAGTGTTATTGATTTTTCGGGTTCTATTTCGGTATTGAACTTGGAAGATTAGTTGTTAGTCGACGAATTTTGAGCAGACGATTTTTTTTTTTTTTTTTTTTTTAAGCAGACGATTTTTTTTTTTTTTTTTTTTTTTTTTTTTTTTTGGAGCAGAAGTGATTTTTTTTTTTTTTTTTCTGGAGCAGACGATTTGGATTTTTTCTGAATCAGACGATTTTTAATAAAGTGTGAGTTCTGATGAGAGAGAGCAAGTTCGTTGTGCTCGGTGCCGGGGGAGTTGGCAAGACCAGCTTGGTGGTGAGGTTCTTGGATGATGTCTTCAGCAGCTCTTACAAGCCCACTGTGGAGGATTGTTACCAACACAATATACAACTACCAGGTATGAACATTCATTCGGTAATTTTTTTCTCGATTGATAGTGGTGACTAAATGGGGCAAGTCTCTTGTTGTACACGACGGACATTTTTTCTCTTTTTCTTACTCTTAAATAAATTGGAATTCTAAAATCGGGATGAATCAAGTAGTTATGTTTTGTTTTATGCAATATTAGCAAGAGGCAAAATTATATTGAAAACTTATTACTTTATGGTATACATATACATTGGGAATCGCGAAATTTGACTCATGTCTGCGTTTTTGTTTTTTGTTTTTAAAATATTCCCGAATTCATTACCATTCAAATGATACCATTTTCTTACTGAGACTCAAATTACTTTTTAAATTACAGTGGGTTTTGCGAACCTATTTTGTATCACGTTCATTAGTGTAGTAAACTCTAAACGCGTTTTCTGAAGAATGACATTTTGGTGTTGTATGACTTTACGCCAACTGTCATAACTTCATAATAAATGGTCCGATTTACAAAATTCTAATTTTATTTTGTAGAAAATAGTTGCGAATGTGTTTTCTATGGAGAATCTAATACATATTGTTATAAACACATTTTTTATGCATATTTTAATCTTAATTTTGTGTTAAAAACTATGTATTTTTTAAAACTTTTTATTTTAAAACTTATAATTAAATAAATATTGAAGCCAAATTCAAAATTCTCCATAGGAACATGCGTCAATATAATCTCTTATTTCCAATCAAAATAATACCTCTCGGTTAATTACAACTTTATTTATGTATGTTCTAATAATGTCCTAATTAATCCCTTTAATTGATATTAGTTGATTAAAAAATTGACGGGGAAATTTTATATATATATATATATAAATGCATCATTTTTAATTCTGATATACTGCCAAAAAGTTTGAAATTATAAAATAATGTATGTCATATGTACATTTATAAGCCCACCGACGTACCGGACTTGCTTCGTTTGCTTAAAAATGATTATTTTAAGGTATACATATACGTTGGACAATTATTTTTTAGTTCTTATGCCAGCGTGCCAAATTTTTGTGAGAATTAAAAGAGCAAAAAATTTAAGGTATTTGCAGTAACAAAAAGTAAAAAAAATAAAATATTTATTTAATTAATTGAATTTTAATTCACTAATTAAGGCCTAATTGCAACGATGATAAAAATAATGCCTAATTAATTTTGAAACAAATTTCTTACTGGAAATTAAAGACAAGGTACTGGTACACGGGCCCAAGCAAAATATAACGCATAACTTCAATATTTTTTGAATTTTAACATTTAACGTGAAAAATACTAGAAAAAATAAAAAAATTCCAAAAATAAAAATATTCTAAAATACATAAAAAAATCTATTTTTTATCAAAATGTTTGTAAACAGCTGAGGCCCATGCTCCCAAATGTTATCTAAATTATACAGTTTAAATTTTAAAAATCTGTTAATTAACTCTTAAGATATCACCGTTGGAGTACATTCACTCAACAATGAAAAGCAGTTCTCCAGAAATTGAGTTCAAAGTTTTCGACATTTTCTTTTTTCCATTGTATTTTAAACGTCGACCTTTACGTAATTGCGTGTAATTAAAAAATTATTTTAACTATAAGATAGTTATTGGAATCATTTTAAAGATAATGAATTGAAGAACATTATAGAATGAAAAAACAAAAATGCCTGTTTGGGTAAATTTTTGCGATTCGCTACGTATATGTATACCTTAAATACTTAAAATAATTGTTTACTAAAACATACTTACATACCTATCATGATTTTAGAATTATAATTTGTTAACAACGAGTAGAAAAAAAAAGCCAAAATTTCCCTTCCCCTATGGTTTATTGCGAAAAGGAAAAAACAATTTTAAATTTCTTGTTCAAAGAAGTTTGTATGAAGCGATTTGTAAAAACTATCTAGATAATCGTGCTTTGTTTATAGTGTAATAGTGGTCATCATCAAAATATTAGCTTTTTTCACGTTTCTTAAGGTATACGTATAGGCTTCAAATCGCAAAAATCGGAGAAGATTTATAAGGCCGTAAAAAACAAAAGCTAAATAAAAACAAAAAAAAGGAAGCCCTATGATGGAGGATCATACTAAAAAGGAAATATATAATAATTAGTATAATAATAACAGTTTTTTAAATAAAAAATACTTTTTTAAAAGCTGTTCTCAGATTGTAGTTTTTACTATTTTGCATTTCATTCAAACAGTAATAACTCCAGTTTAAATAATATTTTTTGAAATTTGTTTTTTGCTATATAATCTGCATTCATTGTTGAATGTTTTGACCCTAAATACTAAGTGATTTGTAAATAAATATTTTTTTAATTGAATTTTAAAGATAAGATTCTGTATAAAAAAAACTTGGATTTTTCTAATAGATTCGGTTAAAGCGAGATATCACAAAATACACACACAGTAAAATTCTGTTAATAGGATCAAAACATAGAGCAGGGTATTCCGCATTATTGAACATCAAAATTGTATCTGTGGGTTAATTAGAATTTTTGTCATTACTGTTCGAAATTACCCTAATTAGTTGATTAAATGTTAATTAATTATTAAAATTGAAAAAATTTAAAAAAAAAAAAAAAAATTATTGGAAACAGTTTAACAAATAATGTACTTTTCAAGGTGCAAAGGTCTAATTTTTAAATTGAAAATTAAAAAAAAATGTTGAAACCTATACGTATACCTTAAGTTTTGTTTCAAAACCCCATCTGTCGAATTATTGCAAATTGGTAATTTTCAGGTATAATTTCTGCTCTAATTTAATTCCAAGCGAAAAGTTTCACATATTCATTGCCTAAATATAAGATTTAGTGTTTTATTTTCTCCTTAACGTGATTAGATGGTGTGTGTTTGTAATATATAAAGTTTCACTCTAAACGTAATTTTAGTTTGACCTTAACTTATCTTGTAAGCTGAACTAGAGTTGATCGTAATTTCAACTGGATAATTTGACGCGAACGAATCAATCAATTTTGGATTGGTACAAATGAGACAACAGTACAGTTACAAGTAAATACAGTAACATATGTATATTTGTAATGTACTAAAAGCTAAGATAAACATGTCTGACCTATGACTCAATTTCTTGTAAAATTAGTATCTGGATTTTTGTTAACACATTTTGTATCGTAAAAAGTTTTTGGGGCTTTTAACTTGATCCTATTCGAAGATTTTTTTTTAAATTTTTGCTACCAACACATCTTAAAAAAAAGTTGGTTTTGTTTTGAAGATTGAAATCGTTGACAATTGTACTGAAGACATCATGGTTTAAAAAGAATCCTTTGGATGCATTAGAGGCAACAAGTGGCCTATAGTAACCTATATTCTCTTTGTCCCACTCAGTGATGGCCGACCAAACGGTAAAGTGGTGTGCGTGCTAGCTTCTAGACCGCGAGGTTCCGAGTCCCGTGTTAGGCATGGGTGTTTGTAAATGTATGTTGGCTTATCTAATGACGAAGGTTTCGGCGCATTATAGCCCTCGTGTTGCTGACGGTGCCAGATAATCTGAAAACAACCAACCAACCCACCCACTCAGTGATGCGAAAATAAAACAAACCTAAGAAAAACTGTAGCAATGGAAGAAACTGTTTTTAAATAAACCTTTCGAAACAACATTTTTAAGGATGTTATTTTAATGAGACTTAGTGTTGCCACTCGTTTAACATTTCGCATTTCCGCTTTGTATTGTATTTATGTTTGGTGAATCTGGCAACAGAACATTTTGGATTTGCTTTCGTTTTGTTGTTGGCTTACGTTTATTCAAAAAGCTATTTAATAGGCTCCCGATACCCTAGGCGGTAGAGTATCGAGCTCGTAACCGGAGGGTTGTGGGTTCGGGCCTCCGTCAGCCAAATATCGGTGTGTACCTAATGGGGCCTGGTGCACATTAAATCTGTCGTGGCCTCAATGTCCTCTCGTTGGTGTGGTGGGGTCGGAGAGAGGGGAAGATTTCGATCTCGTATTCTTCTAGATGCTCAAAATTACGAGAAGTATTTGTCTGTGTTAAGCACTTTGTAAGTGGCAGAAATAGACAGTCGGTGGTTTTGAAACATAACAAAACAAATGATGTTATTTTAATGAGACTTAGTGTTGCCACTCGTTTAACATTTCGCACTTCCGCTTTGTATTGTATTTATGTCTGGTGAAACTGGCAACAGAACATTTTGGATTTGCTTTGGTTTTGTTGTTGGCTTAAGCTTATTCAAAAAGCTATTTAATATACGATTATTTTACGTTCAAATTGCTCAAGTTGTACGAAATATGTCCTGTATAGATGTGTGAACGTCGTCTTCAATAAACTATGTGACTACGAACTATTATTTGAGTCATAACACTTACAATGAGTCACTCACCTTTTATATAATGCACAGACTTGCTCGTGGCTGCCTTTTTTCAGTTAATTCAATTTTAAGTGTCTGTCAACATTTTAATATATCTAGACGTACTTTGCTACTACTACTTTACTAACTTCACATTAAAGGATTTACTACATGGGGATCCTAATTTGTTTTTATTTCGGAATGACATTGGTTTTCCTAATTTAATTTATTTACCGCTAAAAAATTATTCTCTCACAATATAGTTTCGTAAGCCAAAATACTGTTACGAATTTTTATATATTTGTAAATATTTCGCAGTGTTAATTTTGTAAATAGGAAAATTTATGTACACTTTGCATAAGGCAGTGCAATGAGTATCTTGATGCTTGATAACGGGTTTTACAGAGGTAACGCTGGGAAGCGAGTGTTACAAGGAGCAGGGCATTTAACATTATGGTAATAGCAATCTCCCCAAATTGGCGAGATAGAGCCAAGTTGGCGACGGTTTTAGCGACTAATTTTTATCGCCAAATTTGTCGCCAAACTTGGCGACCATTTGGCGACATTTTCGGTCCCCATGTACATGTATAGGACTTTTCGACTACGATCTGGAAAGTTCTCCAAATATCTACCTCTAGCAATTTCAAGAAGGTTTGATTCCTATATAAAAGCTCAAGAGAGCGGGTGATGAAGTTAGTTGTTAGCCGAGTCCATTAGGTGACTGGAATTACTGATACTGAGTCTCAGTGAGCGTTCAGAGTGTTCCGAAAGCGAACTGTATTGCATTGTCTTTTGCAGCAATTTGAGCAGTTGTGTTGTCAAGTTTTTAACTGCTGTTTTGTGCTCTATTGTTGTGAAAAGAGCTGTATTCTGTCTACTAGAACGAGAGGATCTGGAGTTGTAAGAGTGATATTGGAATAAATATCTGCAACTTTTGATCTGCTTTGGCTTTAAATCTTATTATAGCCCTCGTGTTGCTGACGGTGACAGATAATCTGAATACAACCAACCAACCGTTCGGGAAATTCGGAGACAATCAATTTCTCAATAGACGCCATCCCATGATAAAATCTTTCTTACAGTTTCTTCCAAATTATTTTTTAAATATTTAATTTTTACTTTATTCTGTTCACCGTATGTTGTGTTTTTTAACTAAAATCCCCACTTGTCGATAATATTTGGTCACGAATTAAATGTTACGCAGGAAATTTAGAATTTGGGAGACATTTGTAGCCCACGTGACTAATTGCGAATCAAAAGGTCACGTACCTAATCCCGTATGAAAAAGTTGTATATCGTAGGCCAATCCATTTGTGAATTATTCTGGCCACAGACATAAACACACTTAGGCCCAGAGTAAACATCATCCCTAAGTCAATTATTTAAAAAAAGTTTAACGTACCTATACGTTGACATAGGGTAATAAATTTGTATTGGTTTAATTTTAAATAAAAAATATATTCCTACGTTACCTACCATTGCGTTTTCTCCAATCATCAATTGGACAGTTCAGCCTCGTTGGCGTGCTTTCACTACTCAGTGGAGAATTAACGAAGGGAGTTGAATTTTAATGATCTGCAACAACTTGATTGGATCATCGAAGAGAGGGAGGCGTTTCAGGATCCATTTCGGATGAATATTAGTATTCAGTAGACGAACACGGGGTCCAAGTGATCTTTTAATATGGGGGAATTCCTGGGTAAAATTGAATCTTAATGTTGAAGGGCATGGGTGTCGACGGAAAGGATCAAGTCGGTATATTTTCTGTCAACGAGTCTATGAAGTTTCAGATCGATTGGATTGTCGCAAATGGATTCATTAGGGCCTTATGCAGAGCCATTCCTGTGTAAGACACCCGGGCTAGCCACTGCTCAATATAATAAGCTCCATAAAATTGCATGTATCACTTAGATTCTGAGCGCCACAAGCGACAGACGCAAACTCTAGCCACAGAAGTGGCCTAATATAATAAGCTCCATAGAATTGCATGTATAGCTTAGATTCTGAGCGCCACAAGCGACAGACTCAAACTCTAGCCACAGAAGTGGCCTAATATAATAAGCTCCATAGAAGTGCATGTTTTGCTAAGAGTGGCTTATCTGAGTGTCTGAAACTATGGAGAGAGCGTGCCACTGATATAATAAGGTCCTTAATCTTTCGAAGTGCCAAGAGAAGCGTGTGTAAAAGCGGTTTTTTAATAATAGACACTGATCTTGATAGAAATCATTGCCATCCACAATGAGTCTATCTGCCGCTCTATACTAAACTACAACTTAACTTGACATCACTAGACGATAGATCTCCACCGTGCTCATTGGCAGTTAATCCATTTTAGCGGATTGAAGACATAATTCTCGCCAAACCTTATAGCCTTTTGTTCTTCTACAGGGTTGTGGTTCGGCGAGCATTATGCTTTCACGCCGCCAAAAGGGATTAAATACCTATGAGCACTGTGACGATCTAACCGTCTAGCGATGTCAAGTTAAGTTGGAGTTTAGTATAGTGGACGAAGGGGGAGTGTGTTAAAAGGGCTCTCCGCTGATCTTCTTGTCATTAACACACAAACAATTAAAAACAATTTTGTTAATAAAGGATTTCAAAAGAAATATAATATGGTATATGCTATTCATTTGAAGAGAAAATTAATGTATTACGATTGATTGATATTTCAGAAAGGAACCCAATTTATAGTTTTGAATTCAAGAATGCAACATTCACTCCCCCCCCCCCCCCACTATGCGAGATCTACCTCCCCCCAACTCCCCTGCAAATAATCGTGTTGGCGCCCATAATAACTTACGGAGGTACCCTTTGCACCCCCCTTTTAAGGTTTAAAGGAATAAATTTCTTCAAGTCTGGGGGTCCGGCACATGACAATTTTTCAGATTATTGATTTCGAGTTTATTACTGTTTATTAAAATATAAATTTTTGCCTTTAAAATGATGCCACATTTGTAATTATATCTTATTTCAAAGTATTTTTAATAATTTTTTGAAGTAAACAAAATGTAGGTATTTAATGCATGTTCTTTAGCTTCAAAGCCGAATTTCTCAAAATGCCATTTTTTCATGTTTGGGGGCACATAGCTTAAAATATATATGACATAAATGCTTGACATTTTTTTGACATGTTTCTCTAATGTATTTAAGTACTTTAACGCGAGGAATTATTGATAAGTAGCATACTTTTCTTTTTTTTTAAATAATTAGTCTAAAATTTTATAATTTTTCTTAAACATATTTTTAAAAAATCATGATTATTTTAATTTTTAAAAAATAACAAAAATCTCCCGTTAAAGTATTCAAAAGTATCCAAATACTGTGAAAGTTTCCTAATGATTGAATAATCGGTTATTAAATGAGATGCCCCCAAAGTTGTTGAATTTAACATGGGCGCCTATGGAGGTGCCGGACCCCCTTAATCTGCTTTGGCTTCAAGTCTTTCGAACCCATCCACGCAACAATATATAACTCTTCTCAGATCGCAATTCCAAGACTCTCCATTCTAATAGACTCAATACAGCTTTTTATACAACAATGGAGCACAAACAGCAGTTAAAAACTAGATACACAACTGCTAAAATCGACGAAAAAGACGATGCAATACAGTTCACTTTCAGAACTACACTGAATGCTCGATGAGAGACAAATAACTCGATCAACCGCTCTTTTTGTCTTATGAAAGCCAATCCTTCGCGAATCTTCTAGAGATAGAAATTTGGAGAATTTTTTAGATCGCAGTCAAAAAGCCCTATTCAGTTGCATGGGGACCTAAAGTGTCGCCAAATGGTCGCCAAGTTTGGCGACATTTGTCGATTTCTCTTCACATTTGGCGACCAAAATTAGTCGTCAAAATCGTCGCAAAATTGCATCTATCTTGCCAAGGGACAGAGATTGCCATTACCCATAATGTTAAAAGGCCTTCTCCTTGTAAAACTCGTTTTCCAGCATTAAGAGACGCATTGCAGGAAAGCGAAGTTAAAACTAACTCTTGCACTGCCTTATGCGAAATGTACATATTTTTTTTTTCCTTTTACATAATCAATACTACGAAATATTTACAAATATACAGAAATTCGTAACGATATAACTATCTATAATAATAAAACAAGCTGTGTGTCTGTCTGTGGATCTACAGAAACCTACTTAAAATAGAAGTACAGCTATGAAATTTTCAGAATAGGTAGTTTTGGCCTTCTAATTGTATACATCACAAACAGAATGTTAAAATTTTAATTACTACCTTTTTAATTAATTTTTCTAATTAATAAATATGTTACAAAACGATATCTAATAGGGCTACAGATTTGAAATTTTCACCATGAATAGTTGTGGCTTTCTAATTGGTCTTTTAAAAATCAGAATTTGAAATTTTTATTTAGTTCTTTTTTAATTAATAAATATTTTACAAAACGATTTCTAATAGGGCTAAATCTCTGAAATTTTCAACACAAATAGTTTTGGCCTTCTAATTGGACTGACAAAGGAATGTTAAAATTTTAATTTGTTTTTCAATTAATTTTTTTCACAAAAAGCGACTTCAAATAGGCCCAGATCTCTGAAAGTTTCACCATAAGTAGTTTTAACCTCTAATTTTGCTTTCCACAAACACGTGTTAAAGTAATGTTAAAAGCTATTATTGTACTAACGGGGTTTTTTTTTTCTTTATAAGGGAGAGGCTTCCAATATTAAGTCGTTACGTAGCAATTAGATTTGAGTGAGTGAAGCGAGCTTACGCACAATGAAACTTTCAATGAGCAAAGCGAGCCTATGCTTGCATAATAGCAATGAATCTTTTAACGAGGGAAATAGACCTGTGTTTATGTGTCCATGAACTTTTCAGCGAACGAAGCGAGCTCGATTTTGCGTAGCGATGAGCCTTCCTGCGAGCGAAGCGCCAAAACTTGGGTCCTATACCCGAATGACAGATTTCCGCAACGCGAAGCCTCACAGCCAGCTAAAATACTGCACACACGGGCATTTAGCTAGTCTATAATAATAAAACAAGCTGTGTGTCTGTCTGTGGATCTATAGAAACCGACTTAAAATTGGAGTAGAGCTCAGAAAATTTTCAACATAAGAAGTTTTGGCTTTCTAATTTTATGTATGTCAAACAGAATGTTAAAATTTTAATTAGTTCTTTTTTAATTTATTTTTTACAAAGTGACTTCAAATAGCGATACAACACTGAAATTTTCAACATAATTAATTTTAGCCTTCTAATTGGACTTTTGACGATTAGAATTTTAAATTTTTATTTAGTTCCTTTTTAATTAAATATTATATATTTTACAAAACGATTTCTAATAGGGCTACAGCTCTGAAATATTCTACATAAGTAGTTTTAGCCTTTTAATTAAACTTTTGAAAAACAAAATATTTTTTTTTAATTCTTTTTTAATTAATTTTTTTAACTAATTAATAAATATTTTACAAAACGATTTCGAATAAGGCTACAGCTCTAAAATTTTCAACATAAGTAGTTTTGGCCAATTTGAAAAAGGTAATTTTGAATTTTTAATTAATATTTTCACAAAAAGCGACTTCTAATAGGCATAGAGCTCTGAAAATTTCAACTTAAGTAATTTTGACATTCTAATTTTGCTTTTTACAAACATCACGTGTTAAAAAATACTTAAAGGGGTGTTGTGTTATAGCTATTAACGGGGAGGTTTTTTTTGTTTCTCGACAAGGGAGATGCTTCTAATATTAAGGCTTTACGTAGCAATTAGTTTTTAGAGTGTGATGCTTACGCAGCAATGAACCTTTCATCGAGCAAAGCGAACTCGATTTTGCTTTGCGATGAACCTTCCTGCGAGTGAAGCGTCAAAAATTGGGGCCTATACACCAATGACGGATTTCCGCAACGCGGGGCCTCACAGCTGGCTAAAATATTGTACTTGCTAAAATTTCGTATCGAAGCACGGGTATTCTGCTAGTTAGGTAATATTTCAGTAAATAATACAATATTTAAATCCTTTTGAATTCACTGCGATTTTGAGTGTGACTGGGTATGTCGATGACGCCCTGAACCCCTTTGCCATCATCAAATCGGGCTGAAACTTGGCAGATAGATTCGATGACAATGCATTCAAATTTGTGCGGCTTTCACTCAAAGGTCCCTTTTACGCAATACTAATAAACCACCTTGCTGTCATCCAATCTCGCTAAAATAGCATATAACCGATCATTGAAGAAACTCTTTCCTGTTTCCAAAATTTTTTAATAAATAAGTAATAATAAAATAGTGTTACGAATTTTTGTATATTTGTAAATATTTCGTAGTGTTCATTTTGTAAATAGTAAAATTTATGTACATTTCGCATAAGGCAGTGCAATAGTTCGTCTGAGCTTGGCTTCCTTGCAATATGGGTATTGATGCTTGATAAAGAGTTTTACAGAGGTAACTCTGGGAAACGAGTTTTAAGGAATAGGGCATTTAACATTATGGAAATGGCAATCTCGCCAAATTGGCGATGGTTTTGGCGACATTTTCGATCCCCATGTACATGTATAGGACTTTTCAACTACGATCTGGAAATTTCTTCAAATATCTCTCTCTAGAAGTTTCACGTATGTTCTTCTCCCCTATAAAAGCTCAGGAGAGCGGGTGATGGATTTAGTTGTTAGTTGAGTCCATTAGTTGACTGGAATTACTGAGTCTCAGTGAGCGTTCAGAGAGTTCCGAAAGCGAACTGTATTGCATTGTCTTGTGCAGCGATTTGAACAGTTGTGTTGTCAAGTTCTTAACTGCTGTTTTGTGCTCTATTGTTGTGAAAAGAGCTGTATTCTATCTACTAGAACGAGAAGTTCTGGAGTTTTAAAGGAATCTGTGAAGAATTATATTGGAATAAATTTCTGCAAGGTTTTGATCTGCTTTGGCTTCAAATCTTTCGAACCCGTCCACCCAACAATAGTTTTATTGAGAATAAAAAAAAGATATTTGGATGTAAGTGTATATAAATTTAATTGCATTTTTAATGTATAAATTTTGAAAAGCTGTGCACCACGCATTTTGCTAATAGAGTTGTTTTTAATATTTAAAATGAGATGCCAACATCAAGCTCACGCTGGCAACAGAAACGATGCTTTGTTAATGAATATAAAAATTGGCAATGTATGTCAAAGATTTATTTAAAAACCTTTTAATGGGTTGTATTATTAGTTCTATAAATGGGTGGGGGGGGGGTATTGATCAGAACTTGGTAAATAAAATAACAGCAAGATAATTCAACAATGAAAGAAAAATCGGATTTTGTCAAATAAAGAAGAAAAAAATAGTTACTTTTTGCATTGACATTGGGCACTGAAGGTTTTAGCGAACAGTTTGCCAATGCTATTTATGAAGATTTGGGTTTTGATCCACTCAACTGTAAATTATTAGTAAGCCAAAAATAGTTTTTATTTCAGGAAAAAAATCTATATATATAAGGCAAAGCCCTCATTCACTGACTCACTCACTCATCACTAATTCTCCCACTTCCCACATAGTCACAACTCTGAAAATCGGCACACATATCAACAATGGTAAAAATAGAAAAAGTAAGCTATCCTGTTCTCGATTAACCAACTTTAAAGGGTCGAAAAGGGGTTAAATGTTCCAAACGAGGGATATCTGAATGTTCCTCTTTCAATGTAGTCATATTTCTGATATTTGGTGCAAATGTTAAAAGGGTAAATGTTAAAAAAATAAGTCATTTCAATATCGATTAACTAATTTTTAAAGGATGAAAAGTCGACGCAATATTGAAACCATACGAGGATTAACTTAATGTTTCAATTCCAATACAGCTACTGCTGACCAAACGGTATAGTGGTTAGCGTACTAGCTTCTAGACCGCGAGGTTGCGGGTTCCGAGTCCCGTGTTAGGCATGGGTGTTTGCAAATGTATGTTGGCTTGTCTAAGGACGAATGTTTCGGCGCATTATAGCCCTCGTGTTGCTGACGGCGCTAGATAATCTGAATACAGCCAGCCAATACAGCTACTACTTTGAAATTTAGAACTAAGAGCAAACATAAACACAATAAACTATCCCAATTTACTATTCACAATTATAAATTTCGTTTAAAATGTCAACAAAGGAAAGTTCCTATTGTGATAAATCAATTTGTCAGGATCGAAATGGGAGCAAACGCTTGAAGTGTAGAATACATGAATGTCTTTTGATCGCTAAAATGCTAATGGTAAAGTTTCGTAGCGCAGCACGGGTATTCAGCTAGTATATTATATTTTGAACTCGCTTCTGTTCATCGCCGTTAAAAGTGAGTAAAAATTCCTAAAATTTCTGTTGCTACTGAATTTCATGAATAGTTTGCTCCTCACAGAATTAACTCTTCCTTTTTATATTTGTATGGATATTTAAAGAATCATTGTAATAAAGTGACGCTGAAATTGGCATATTTTTATTGTACGCAGCTTCAACTAAAATTCTTCAAAGACATCCAATGGGTAACAGCTTCCTTTTTCATTCTTTCATTTTATGCTTTAATTTTTACTCCTTTTTGAGAATACTTGTTTTTACTCGACATATTTTATAGACTTTTTCCTCTTTTTACGGATGCTTCTAAAATAAAGAAGGATGTTTATTTCGGGATTTGAAATAAAATTTCTTCATAATTTGCTCGCTTTTGTCTGTTTTTTAAGTTATTAACTACTAAGTAATTTTTGATTTTAAATTATTACGAATGTATTTGTTTTTGATGTAAAATCTATAACTTATCGATAAACTTTTAATTAGTGTTGAAGAGTCTATTAGAGAGAAGATTTGCATTATTATTAAATGCCGACCAAACGGTATAGTGGTTAGCGTGCTAGCTTCTAGACCATGAGGTTGCGGGTTCCGAGTCCCGTGTTAGGCATGGGTGTTTGTAAATGTATGTTGGCTTGTCTAGTGACGAATGTTTCGGCGCATTATAGCCCTCGTGTTGCTGACGGCACCAGATAATCTGAAAACAACCAAACCTAACCTCTACTATTGTCCCCACCACTACGCTGTCCTAAAATTTGGACAGTGGACCAAGAGAGAGATTCCCATATAAATCCTTCTTTGTTGTAAATGTTATATTTAGTTTATCATTAAGTATTTTAATTCGAAGTGGAGTTGGATCAACCCATCTCAAACTTCCTCTGAGCACCTCTTCAATATAATAGACTCCGTGGATTGGAATATTTTTTGAACAAGAAAGTGGTACACTTAAAGTAAATGTGCGGTTCTAGTCAGATACAATACCTCATCGAACATCATTCTGAATTTATTAGAGAAATATTATCAGATCACTGGTCTGCCGATACAAAAATGGCAGTAACTGTTCAAGAATGAGTTGAACTAAATCCGATTGCCAATTGTGATATAACTTGCCAAATAACAAGCATTCTTTTTACTTTCAAGTGTAATGAAAGTATATCATTCAGTCAAGGAAAAAAAAATATCGACTTTTTTTTTTGCATTTCTCCACGTGTTTCGGAACATTTTGATAACAAAAAAGTATCTAGAAAAAAATGTATGTCTGTGTGTATGTATGTGTATCTGTGGTCAGCATAACTCTCGAACAAATTGCCCTACGATGTTCAAATTTGGTATGCAGGTTGCTGGTGACCATGAGACCTACCATTAAGGTTTTCGTCAAAATCGCGCTTGCACATAAGGTAGCTGCCATTGAACAAATCATGTTTTTCAATGATTGCTAAAAAACGGCTCTAACGATTTTGATAAAAATCGCTGTCCTAATGCCTCTTAAGGTGTTCTAAACATCCCCACCTCAGAAATTCCCATTAAAATGCTTTAATGACGTAAAAAGTTGAAAAACGAATGCCTTCAACAAAGAGTTTTCTTTCCTTGAGCATATCTAATCAATTATCGTTTCCCCCCCCCCCCTCAGTTTCACTTATAATAAAGGATAAAAGGATTATCGAAAAGTATATCACCAAAATCACCATTTTGGCAAAGTTTTTTTTTTTTTTTATTTAAAAAAAAAAAAAAAAAAAAGTATCATACAAGAATTGAGGGACTAAAAATGGAAAAACGCCTTAAGTGCCAAAAAAAATTGAAAATCTTTTTTTTACGGAAAAATGTCCTAAATAGCAAGCTAAACAAAGTGGGAACTCCAGTAGCAATAGTTCAAATTCAATCCGAAGTAGGTACTTAAACATTGCCGTAAAAAAAAAAAAAAAAAAAATGGTTGTGGCGAAAATTACTTTGGCGTAGAATTCTTACCGTACCTGAAATTTTTACCAAAAATTGTTTTCTAAACTCTCATTTGAAAAATAATTATAACAAAGAAAAGTTATCACTATCGTAAATAGCATTTCTTTTCAGCACTTAAATAACTTCTCAAAAAATTATACACTTATATTTAAAAAAAATATTAAAGATTTTATTAAAAAGTTACACTCGCCGTATAGGGACAAAATTGTTTTGATGTATCGCACACTTTTATCCCACCCACCGGAAAAGAAACCTTAGAACCAGTTCCCGTTGCACTTGAGAACGGAACAAGAAATTGTATCCACAACTGATGACGTAGGAGTTGGATGGCCTTCTACAATATCGATGCCTCAACAGGATATTTCTGAAACCACGAAATCGTGTATTTTATCATTGTTTAAAGTTGGAGGAAAACAAATCTCCGATCAAATTAGTACTTCACAAACTACGGTTTTGAATATAGATTACAACTTGTTTTGTAAAATATTTGTTGATTAATTAAAAAAATAAAATTAAAAAACAAATTTTAAAATTCTGATTTTCAAAAATCCAGATGGAACGCCACAACTTCTTATGATGACAATTTAAAAGCTGTAGCCCTATTTGAAATCATTTTGTAAAATATATGTATGAATTAATTAAAAAAATTAATAACGAACTAAACAAAAATTAAAATTCTGTTTTTCTAAAGTCCAATTAGGAGGCCAAAGCTACTTATGTTGAAAATGTAAGAGCTGTAGCCCTATTAGTTGTCGTTTTGTAAAATGTTAATTAATTAAAAAACTTAATTAAAAAGAACAAAATAAAAATTTAAAATTCTGTTTTTCAAAATTCCAATCCTAAGGCCAAAACTACTTATGTTTAATATTTCAAAGCTGTAGCCTTATTAGAATTCGTTTTGTAAAAAAAATTGGTAATTAATTTAGAAATTTAATTAAAAAAAAACTTATCAGAATTTCAAAAATGTGTTTTTCAAGATTACAATTAAAAGGCTAAAACTACTTATATGGAAAATTTCGGAGCTGTATCTCTGCTTGAAGTCGCTTTGTAAAAAAAAAAAAAGAATTAAAAAATTAATTAAATAAGAACTAATTGAATGTTTAACATTCTGTTTGACATGTATGCAATTAGAAAGCCCAAACTACTTATGCTGAAAATTTCAGAGCTTTTACTTAATATTGATTAAGTAGGTGTCTATAGATCCACAGACAGACACACAGCTTGTTTTATTATTATAGAAGAGATTTTAATGGATTCATTTTTACATCATTTAAGATTTGTGAATTAAGAGATACTAACCGATTAATTAAATGGGAAAAAAAACTATCTTTATGGAGGATTATTTATTGTATAAAACCTATTAGCTTTTTAATATTTTTATTCAACTTTGTGGATATAGTACACAAATGTGAATTTTAAGAAGTTTAAAAAATTCGTAGTTCATAACCATAAGCCTTTAGTGAGTCCTCATTCAAAAATCAGCCAATTCAAAATCGACCAAACGGTATAGTGGTTAGCTTCTAGACCGCGAGGTTCCGAGTCCCGTGTTTAGGCATGGGTGTTTGTAAATGTATGTTGGCTTGTCTAATGACGAATGTTCGGCGCATTATAGCCCTCGTGTTGCTGACGGCGCCAGAAAAAAAAACCCTTTTCAAATATATATTCAAAATCTGAGTTGGTACCACGCTACAAACCAAAGTTTGTTATTTTTGTTATTAAAGTAAAACCTTAAATAAATTTTTAAAGCATTCAATAACAGCGTGTTTGTGAAGGTATTGTTTTGAACACTATCATCTTTGCAAATTTAAATAACAAAGTTGAAACTTTTTTTTCTAAACATAAATCAAGTTCATTAACTTAACCCTTTGGGTACATTTGACATCTGAGATTCGTCATGCACTTGTTTTGCCTGTTAATAATGACGAACCTAATTCGTCATTCAAACTAGTTTAATTGGATAGATTTTAATGTCACAAGAGCCATGATTGGTTAAGTCAAACATCGGTTGGTTTACCTATACTTTAAAAAAATAATTTGTTTGGCTGTATTCCTTTAAAGTTCCTTTATTGTTTTGAACCAACCGTTCAAAACGCAAGAATTTTCCCAAATAAATCCGTACCCCAAGGGGTTAAAAAATTCGTAGTTCATAAGCTTCATGCCTTTAGTGAGTTCTCATTTAAAAATGATAGATCAGTTTAAACATTCCAACAGTTGATTTAATTCTTGAACAAAAGTAGCTTGCTTTTAAAATAAGCCAACTTTTCTATTTAGTCTGTGCAGATGGTTTTTACCACGATCCAATTTCATTGAGATCTAAACGAGAGGGATTTTTTTTTTTTTTTTGTAAGCGCTTTAGAATTTCTTTTGCGAAATCCTTTTTGTTATGAACTCGAATCCAGAGACGATGGGGAAAAAAAAAAAGTCTTCTTCCCATAAAACAGGGAAATTTATTCTTCTCCGAGCCACTGGGAAGATGTAAATCTTAAACTCTTATTAGAGTATGACTCTCCTTAAAGTATGAAGCGGACATGAAGTAATAAAGTTTTTTTGATTGAAATGTATAAAATGACATCAAAAGCTTTTGATTTTTTTTTTCTTTTTTTTTTTCGTCTTTTTGTTTTGAGACGAGATTATGCGGCGGAAGAAAAAACAAATCCAGAATGAAAGAGTTGTGAGGACAAAAGACGTCGTTGAATTAAAATTGAAAATAAAAAGAAATCTTTACATTTAACCCTTTTCAGTCGCATGTCCCCGTACAGGAGACACCGCATCTGTGCCCGGCAAACTGTGATAACTTAACCAAAACATATCTGTTCGAAGTTTTTCTAAGTTGAGTTGCTTTGGTGGAGGTGCCGGCATTACGCTCCGCCCCTAAATATTGTTTATATATAGCTTGTTCATATTATAACATTTCTTAAATTTTTAACCTTTTGCACACCGAACCATTCTGGAAGGTTACCAACAGTTCAGCCCTAGTGTTGCCCTTGCACCAGCAAATTTCAACAAACTCAACCATCGACAAACTCTCCTTATCGCTCCTTTCAAGTGGCGCAGAGAAATGGACAGTCGTGAACCAACACTTCTCACGTTCTCTTTTGGCACAAAACCCCGCTGAAATGGTTTTTTTTTAATATATCTTGGTAATTTTAGCATATTTTGATTTGATTTCTTGCGCCATTTCAAGAGAAAACTTCAGGGAAACACGTATTTCTCAAAAAAATTGTGCTGGAAAAAGTTAATTCTCCGTAATCACTAATAAACTTTAATGTCTCCCTGAGAGGGCGCATCCGAGTGATATGCTTGGTTACGATGTCCCCTGAGAGGGGACAGCGGAATGCAAAGGGTAAATGAGGTGTAGTGTAATATACTTAAGTATTCTTAGTAGTTTCAATAAATTATTTTGACACGTTGAAAAATAAAATATTATGTGACCACATTCCCATCTTAGGTCAAGGGGTGTATTCAGGGGTTATATTTTTAAATTTTTGATTTAAAGATGGTAAACCTTCTAGTTAAATTGGAACACATTTCCATCAAAAAAATTCATCTTGATTGAACATGAAAAAAAAAATGCCGAGTTATTTGCTAACTTTCTAAAGCATAATTACGAGTGCAAAGGGTTAATATTAAGTAGATAATTTTGCAATGAAAGTTAAAAATAACTTTGATGTCCTTATTTATAATTAATCCACATTATTACTTTTCATATTTTCTGTATTGTAAAAAATATTCCTTTTTATGAATACACAATCCGCACTTTAAGCACTATTATAAAATTGTTCCCTGTTATTCTATATATTATCCGTATTATATCAATTCTATAAAAACTATGCGTTGTTATTATTATTCATTATAGTAGTCCTTAAAATCACTTCTTAATTATTGAATCATTACTGCGAAAGGCCGACCAAACGGCATAGACCGCGAGGTTGCGGGTTCGAGTCCCGTGTTAGGCATGTGTGTTTGTAAATGTATGTTGGCTTGTCTAATGACGAATGTTTCGGCGCATTATAGCCCTCGTGTTGCTGACGGCGCCAGATAATCTGAATACAACCAACCAACCCTTCCTGTGAAAGACCCTTAAATTGTTCAAATAATATCTATATAGCTGTTACAAATTGTTTTACCAATTCCTGAATAACATATGGCCCTCTTTTAATTTGAATATGTTAATTTTAGACAAAGCATTGTCAATTTTTGTTTAGAAAGTTAAGTTATTCTATTATTTTGAATTTGGGTTGTACAACCCTGCAGGGCGTAGGGCACGTTTAACGATGCAATTTCAGGAAGAGTTTGTTATCAAAAATATGTTCTTGAGTTTTTCAAGACATTTATAGGTCTGTGATTTAGATTGAAGAGATATATAGACGGAGAGGCGGCTGCAATTTTTGGACCCCATCGAACATCATTCTGATTTTTTTATAGAAATTGGAGAAAAGTGAGTAGATTACAAATCCACTGGTCTGCCGTGGCAAAAATTGACGAAACTGATCAAAAATCGACTTTTAATAAGTTGAACTAAATCCAATTTCCAAATACGCCATAACTTGCCAAATAATGAGCATTTTTTTTTTTTATTTGGTAACCCTCACTCTTTAATTTTCAACTAAGAAGGTTGAAGACGATTCAGATATCTGGCGACGGTCTACTTGCATCTATTAAAAAGGAGCCAAGTTGTCAAAAAATATTACGTCACTTATGACGTAACTGATGTCGCCAATTTGGCTTACTTTTAAAAGATACAAATTTTCCGAGCCAAAGATCAGAAATCGTTTGCGCTTTTTCTCATCGAAAATCAAAATGAAGTGGGTTGCCAGACGAATAAGTTTGTTCTATTTTTGGCAAGTTATGACATATTTGGCAATCGGATTTTAGTTCAACTCATTCCAAGTCGATTATTGATCAGTTTCGGCCATTTTTGCCACGGCAGACAGTGGATTCCTAATCTACTCACTTTTGTCCAATTTCTATAAAAAATTCAGAATGATGTTTGATGGGCTCCAAATATTGCAGTCGCCTCTCGGACTAATACTAACTCACTTTCGGTTTGAACACACTTTTTGTTGTTGTTATATTTGGAAGCAGAAAAAGCCTTCGATTAGTGAAAACTAAACTCGAGCACTTAACTAAGTTTTTAGTAAACTAATAATTATGCTCATGTTAAGTTAAAACTTAAAATGGATTTTTTTTCCTCACCTGAAAACTTTGACAAATTGGAATGAACATCTTTTCAGTTTGTGCCTTTAAGTAATTTTTGATTGAGCAGCAGAAATTCTTTTTTTATTTCACTGTCTCTAATGATCAGAATAAATTTTCTTCTATATAACATCCTTTTCCATAGTTAAATATTCAGTAAATATTGTATGTTCGTTGAAGTTTTGCGCCTTTCACTACCGATACAATTAATATTGTTGCGTTCGAAAGATTTGAAGCCAAAGCACATCAAAACATGCAGAAATTTATTCCAATATCACAGATTCCTTTACAACTCCAGAACTTCTCGTTCTAGTAGACACAATACACAACAATAGAGCACAAAACAGCAGTTAAAAACTTGTGTAGCGATTTGAGCAGTTGTGTTGTCAAGACAATGCAATACAGTTCGCTTTCGGAACTCTCTGAACGCTCACTGAGACTCAGTAAATCCAGTCAACTAATGAACTCAGCTAACAACTCAATGACTTAAAATCAGTCAACTGACTAACCCAGCTGACTAACTAACTCAGTGACTCAAAATCAGTCAACTCACTACTCCCGCTTCTCTTGGTCGACTTTTATAGGGGAAGCGAACATTCTTGAAATTTCTAGAGGTAGATATTTGGAGAACTTTCCAGATCGTAGTCGAAAAGTCCTATACATGTATATGGGGACCGAAAATGTCGCCAAATAGTCGCCAAGTTTGGCGATATTTGGACATTTTTCGCCAAATTTGGCGACAAAAATTAGTCGCCAAAAACGTCGCCAACTTGGCTCTATCTCGCCAAATTGGCGAGATTGCCATTACCATAACGTTAAATGCCCTGCTCCTTATAAAGCTCGCTTCACAGCGTTACCTCTGTAAAACCCGTTATCAAGCAATAAGACCCATATTGCCGGGAAACCAACTTACGACGAACTATTGCACTGCCTTATGCGAAATGTACCTGAATTTTACTATTTACAAAATTAACACTACGAAATATTTACAAACATATAAAAATTCGTAACAATACATTTACAAACACCCATGCCTAACACGGGACTCGGAACCTGCAACCTCGCGGCCTAGAAGCTAGCACGCTAACCACTCTACTGTTTGGTCGGCCACGTCTTCTTAGGATTAATTCCCGGAGAAGTGTTCGTTTTATTCTGGAATATTATCCGCACAACTTTGATAAGGCATCTTTTATAAAAGACATAAAAATGCTTATGTAGACATAAATTCTTGTTATTCATAAGCTAAGCACGCAATAAAATGAAGGGAAAAAAATTATATTAGTTATGGGAGGGTTTTGCTTTAGAATTTCGAAGTAGCAAAACGTGATTATCAACGTTAAATTCAGGAGAGATTTCTTTTTTGTGAAAAGCAAGAGGATTTTGATACTCGTGCTATTATTTGTGGAAGCTGGAGTGTTTTAGTTAACTGTTATAAAATTAGCAGCGTAGTTAATTCTTCTTTTACTTTTAATTACCCATCTATAATCATAGTGACAAGAAATGGCATTCTGTGAAATAAAATCTTTTTGCGCGTTTTGGTACAAAAAAGTGGTATATAAAAAATTTTGTGGTGTTGTATATTTGTATACCCGATATTCTGGTTCTTCAAAAATGTGAATAGCCAATTGTTAATGGTTCTGAAGATATATCGATTTGAATATGCAACATCTGTGAAAAACACTAGTGCTCGAAAAACGCACTTTAAGCAGACGCTTCAAGGTGTTAAGCCCATTAGTGATGTTTAAATCACGGGTAATTTTGTGGCGTTCTAATCACAGGAGGAATAAGATAAAAACATCATTCTCTTCAGGAATGTATGAATTTTTTTTTTTTAAATCAGAAAAAAATTGGGATTTTTGAAGAAATTTTGGTACTGGACCCCCTTAAAAAAATTTTTTTAACGATATATAACTTTGTCTTGAAAACTTGGAATGCTTCAATCTAATCAAATTCGATGGAATTCTCTAGAGATGTTCTTCACGAAAGCACATTTTCAATAGAAACTCAGTTTATTATGTTCTTATATGTTTTCTCTTGATTCTTCTCTCCTTTATATATAGCTGAACAAATAATCTTGTATGATGTTAAAAAAAAATGTAACATCTCTTTTTGTTATCATAAATACTTGGTTGATACAAGCGGCTTTTGAATTCGATGGTTTCGACTTGAGGTGGTTTATCTTGAGATGTTGTAATGTGATTATATCATTAAAATGGTAATTATTGTGCAAGGACCTACTCCAACGAAGTTGAACCTGTTTTTAAAACAAAATTAGAAACCTTAGTGCATGAAATCAACTACAGAGCCGACCAAACGGTATAGTGCTTAGCGTGTTCGCTTCTAGGCCGCGAGGTTCCGAGTCCCGCGTTAAGGCATGGGTGTTTGTAAATGTATGTTGGCTTGTCTAATGACGAATGCTTCGGCGCATTATAGTCCTCGTGTTGCTGACGGCGCCAGATAATCTGAAAACAACCAACCAACCAACCAAATCAACTACAGAAGTTTGGAGGGACAAAATTGATTTCTCAGATGTGAAAGTTATATTAATAGCGGTTTCATTCCTTACCATTCAAGATCATTCAAGCAATGTTGTGAGTAGTTTAATAATAAGTGTGTTTATCGAAAAATATCAAGTTTTTGAATCATTATAGTGTGTGTGACATATTTTAATACAAAAATTTTTAGGGTACCACGATTTCTACGATTAAAAAAAAAAAAAAATATAAAACTGTGTAGGTTTTTAATTCTTATTATAATGTATATACTTACTAGCTAAATATCCGTGCTTCGCCACGAAATTTTACCATGTGAAATATTTAAGCCAGCTGTGAGGCCCCGCGTTGTGGAAATCTGTCATTGATGTATAGGCAACAATTTTTGGCGCTTCGCTCGCCGGAAGGTTCATCGCAACGCAAAATCGAGGGGGCAAATAAATAAAAATTTAATATTCTGTTTTTCAAAAGTCCAATTAAAAGGCTAAAACTACTTATGTTGAAAATGTCAGAGCTGTAGCCCTATTAGAAATCGTTTTGTAAAATATATATTAATTAATTAAAAAAAAATAATTAAAAAAGAACTAAATAAAAATCTAAAATTCTGTTTTTCTAAAGACCAATTAGAAGGCCAAAACTACTTATGTTGAAAATTTCAGAACTGTAGCCCTATTAGAAGTCGTTTTGTACAAATTTTTTTTTAAATTAATTATGAAAAGTAATTGTTAAAATTTCAATGAGTTATTTTTTATTCTGTTTTTCAAAAGTTCAATTAGAAGGCTAAAACTACTTATGTTGAAAATTTCAGAGCTGTATCTCTATTTGAAATCACTTTGTAAAAAGTGAATTAATTAAAAAAGATGTAATTAAAATATGTATACATAAAAATACAAATGTATACATAAAATTAGAAAGCCAAAACTTCTTATGTTGATTATTTCAGAGCTCTATTCCAATTTTAAGTAGGTTTCTATAGAACCACAGACAGACAGACACATAGCTTGTTTTATTATTATAGATTAAAACGTTTATTCATGGTGTTGGCAATTGGCAACAATTAAAAATAATTTAATTAAAAAAGACAATTATTGGGATTTTATTTTAAGAAAAAAAGTTGTTTTTCGCTCTCTATATGGGTATCAAGAAATCATCTATATTTTTTTTTCTGTGAAAAATAAAAAAAAAGCATGCATTATACAGGGGTCGCAGACGTCCTATATATCCTATAAATCCAATATTTTTTTAAAAATCGGCAAAAACGTCCTATGTTGTCCTATATTTTGCAATTGTCCTATATATCCTATATTTCTACATTGATTCGATCTATATTTTCTTCGAATTCATAATAACAGCGCCGATCGTTGCCACTTTTTATATTTCGAATTCTTTGGACTTGCAGGACTACTATAGAACATTTTGAGTGCTCACTCAATAATTGATGAAGGAAACAAAAGGGTTAAGATTTACTGCATGATGTCGGATGGAGATATTTTTATTCCAAATCCGATACGGATTCTGCGCCACGAATTGTTTACATCAAACCGCGTCTAATTATGACAACCATAAGCAGTTCTCTTGCTCTTAAAAAAATGGCAGGGCTGCCATTTTTTGTCAATCACCGTCAAATCACCGTGGCGCAGAATCAGTACCGGATTCGGAATATTAGCCACGGTTTTTTCATAAAAGTCGCCGAAATTGAAAATGACGTCTATACGTTGTGTTGTCAAATCCAAACGGTCACTAGGGTTTCCGGAAAACCAAGTCCCCGGTTCACCACATTCGGCTCTAAATCAAACAATTTTCGCAGCCAATCCACCCGACACTGAACAATAAATTTGAACCAACAAAAGACTGCAAACAGAGATAAAAAGAAAATACTTAAAGAAATTGGAGCAGTTCAAGCAGTTATAGATGCTGGAAGCAAAAGACTCAAGATTGCAAATACTGTAATTAATAAAACTTCATTTAGGGATGGAATATTGAGACAATAACGGATGACATATTCAGGATCAGGCGATTTCTTTTTTTAAAGGTGTGTTTTGATTCTCTTAAATACAATATAACGCTTATATAAATGTATAACTAGTTAATTTTTAAGTTCAGTAGCAACTGTGTGCAGTTATTTGACGTTTTAAATTGTCCTATATTTTTTTTAAAAAATCCCATATATTCTTATTTTGTCACTTTGACCCCTGATTATAGGATTAAGGACAGGGCCTACTTCGTTTCACTTACCCAAAATAAAAAATATAATGATTTATATTTTGATAATAAATTTAGCGTTAAGTTTGCCAATTTGGCAAATTTTTTTTTTTTTTGGGGGGGGGGGGGGAAACTCCCATTTTTTGTGTGTGTTGAACTTATATTATGTAATTAAAAGTTGTACAATGCTCTATCAAGCTTTGGGAGCAAAAAAAAAAAAAAAAAAATCTTTAGTGCGGCAACATCACAGAATGATGGTTTTCTTGGTTGGTTGGTTGGTTGTATTCAGATTATCTGGCGCCGTCAGCAACACGAGGGCTAATAATGCGCCGAAACATTCGTCATTAGACAAGCCAACATACCTTTACAAACACCCATGCCTTACACGGGACTCGGAATCTCGCGGTCTAGAAGCTAGCACGCTAACCACTATACCGTTTGGTCGGCGATGATTTTCTTGGTAAGGCTTGATATGAGCTCGAAATCGCTTACAAAAACTGAAATTGCCAATAAAAATTGACAATGTATAAAAAAGATAGTAAAAGATTTTTTTATGGGATACAAGGATCAGTATTAGCTTGGATAGAAAATGAAAATAGAAATTTAAGGAAAAAAAAAATCCAGATGGACGGCGAAAAAACTGTTGTGCCTAAAAGTGCCACGCTGAACTTTTCTCACTAAAGAAGGCATTAAAATCGATTTGTCTTCAATTCTTCTCAAATGAGGTTTAAATTGACGTCTCAGTAAGTTAATGTTTCTGACAGATATATCGATTTTAGTGTCGCGTGAATGAAATCTGTACCAAATGGGCAGAAGCAAGATGAGAAGACAAAAAACGCGACATTGAAAACGTTGAAAGACGCTGATAAATTGCTTTCAAATCCACTTTGTAAGTGATAGTAGTCCGATGTTTTGTTTTGGAACCACCGACTGTCTATATCTGCCACTTCTAAAGTGCTTAACACAGCCGTCTCGTAATTTTGAGCATCTAGAAGAATACGGCCGACCAAACGGTATAGTGGTTAGCGTGCTGGCTTCTAGACCGCGAGATTCCGAGTCCCGTGTAAGGCATGGGTGTTTGTAAAGGTATGTTGGCTTGTTAAATGACGAAATGTTTCGGCGCATTATAGCCCTCGTGTTGCTGACGGCGCCAGATAATCTGAATACAACCAACTAGAAGAATACGAGATCGAAATCTTCTCCGACCCCACCACACCAACGAGAGGACATTCAGGCTACGACAGATTTAATGTGCACCAGCCCCCATTAGGTACACACCGATATTTTGGCGGACGGAGACCCGAACCCACAACCCTCCGGTTATGAGCTCGATACTCTACCGCCTAGGGTATCGGGAGCCCGTAGTCCGATGTTGAACATAAACATAAACCCTGTTGACCTTTTTCAATTTGGCTGAATTTCTTGTTGCTAACATTTTTTGCAAACATGAATAAAGTTTTCATCGGAAATAGTTTCATATTCTCATTGCATGCATAAATTCATAAAATGTACTGTGGTACTGAACTAGGGAATGTATTGAATTTTCTGAATATAATTGTAAATAGTGACGTTTAAAGTTTTATTTTATTTGTTAAAAGCGATAATGCAGATTAGAAAAAAGTGGTAAGATCTAAAGGAAATTTCTTCCGTCACGTGAACGGTTGACCGGAAAATGTTCCACTCTCCCTTATAAATAATATCGCGGTTTGACAAGGTTCCAACTGACATTTTTGTCAAAAATGAGTTTTTTTATACCACTGCATTTCAAATAAAGAATACTATCACTGATATAATTTAAAATAATAATTATAAATTTTCTAGAGAGTGAGAAAGTTCCAACTGCCGAAAAAATTATCGAAATGTTGGTTTGACAATTGCAGTTAGAACTTTGTCAAACTATAAATAATCACGTTTTTACATTCTACTCCTTAAAAATATAAGCGCAGTCTTTATTCAGTTGATGAATTAAGAATGTAGGTATTGCGCACAGTGTATAAACAATTATTATTTTAATAATGTTACAGAAGTTTTGTATTAGTATGTTTTTAACATATTCTACTCAATTATTTTCCAAATATGTCATTGCAATAAAAACTAAGTAAAGAATTTTAAAGGTTAGATTACATGAATGATTTTTCTTTTAAAAGTTGTTATTTGAATTTATCGTTTGACTTTAATACTGTATTATTAAATGAAAAAGTCTTTTGGAAAATAATTGCCTATAATGTATGTTAAATATATCAATAGAACATTGAGTTGAATATTAGATTACTAGTTTACATTTGAACACAGCTGCTTATAGCATGTATATGCTCTTTATTATGATTGCTATTAATTAATGATAAATCATCCAATCAAGAATCGGATAAAAGCTCGCATTTACAAAAAGATTCGAGGACAAATACACCTTACGAGATTAAACGAGATAAAAGTAGTAACAGTATACGAAAACCTAGAGGAGATCCTGTTCGAGAACACATTAAAAGTTTTCCAGTCGTCGAGTCTGCAGGTCTTTTAAAACGTACCTTGGCTTAGATTTGAATATTGTATAGTTTAATTATTTGGAGAAGTTCCTTCAACAAAATATTCATCCGGTAGAGAAATAATTGTACTACAAAATTTTCGTTACCGAATTATATCTTGATTTTCATGTACCTAAATCTGATCGCTGTGATACACGTGAAAGATGCAAACTGGCTGCAAGTTCGAAATCAGTTCCTATCGAATTTGAAAACGAAATGCACTTGGTGGAGAAAAAATGAGACAGGAACGTCATGAACAGAATGGTACACCAGTTTTAATATTTGATTTGCAAGATGCGATAACTCGTTCTCGTGCAAACATTAATTTTTTTAAACTTGATGTCTACAACTGAACAGCTTATTACGGTGTTACTAAAACTATACATATTGTGGTAGAAAGTGATGTCAGAACGAGCTGGAAATGATATAGAGAGTGCATTTAGGAAAATAGTCGACATAGGTCGCAGAAGAAACAATATTGTGACTTGGTGTGACTCTTGTATCTCGTAAAATATGAATTCCATAATTTCTTGTGCAGTTATGGATCTTTTTTTAAAAAAATAATGAAAATATTGAATCGTTGAAATTTCCTGAACATTCTTGCGAATTCTATTGAGAAATCAATGTCTGAATTTTATTCTCCGATTGGATTCCTCTTAAAAGTGAATCCTTCAAATGAAAGAAGAATATTTTAAAGATTTTGCAAGAACATCTAAATTGTTTAATTACAAACAAATATCATTTACACAAATAACGGCAATTTAATTTACACTCATTCTGCATAAAGTTAAATTTACATACAAAATCCGAAATGAAGCAATTGACTAACGTACAAATAATTGAAATCTCATGACGAGGACAACTTGTAAAAAAAGGTGAACAATTGACCATTTTTCAGAATGCGGTTAAAATACATAAAATTGATAAAGAAATAAGTGATGCCGGTAAAAGACCATTCAACTGTATTAAACCATAAAATATCCATAATTAAATGGTCAGCTAGGACCAGAATTCTTAAGTATCAGATGTATAATGTAATATTATATTTATTAATACATGCAATTTTATTTTGTCATACTGCTAATTCAATATGGGAAATTTGTTTCTTCTAATTTTGTAATTAGTAAATAACTTTGCTATTTCTTATACCAAAAATTAATAATAGTCTTATTTCCTAAATTAAAATGAATACCAGTAACTTTGATATTGTTACATAACAAGTAGTTGCAAATAAATAACAGGGAGAAACGTGCAAGGTTTCATAAAAAAAATTCACCAGATTTTAACAATACAATTTTTGTAATTAGTAGTCTACACGTAAAAATAATAAATATCGAAATACTTATGATAATTAAATTTTTAATAATAACCTCTGACCTTTGATATCCCTAACTAGAGAAAATGTCAGTTAGAACCTTGTCAAACTAAGACAGATCTGTATTAAAATAAAATTATTTACTTTGACATTGTTGTAACGGCAGTTAGAACTTTTCCGAAATCGTTTGGCGAAAGTGACAAAGTTCCAACTGCAAAAACCACTCTATCATATCTGTAAACTAGGTAAGTTTAAAAAAATATATATTATTTGTGCATTTAGTAGTCTATAGGCATATGAATAAGTACTGAAAATTTAGAAACACTTGCTTTTTTATTGTTTAAGTTATAGTTAATTGCAACTTTGAACATCGATATCTCAGAATAGTGAAAATGTCAGTTGGAACCTTGTCAAACCAAGCCCGCGAAATCATAGATCAGTCGTGTTTGTTATGCTGCTTTGAAAGGATCGGAGCTTTTGTTTACTTTTTGTGTTCTGAATTATCGTTGTATCCAGAGTTCGTTAAAATTCTGCATGAACACGCATTGAAAATCAATGTTACTCCATAGAATTAACCTCTTATGCGTGAATTCACACATCGGCACATCATGGTAAAATTTTTTTAATACTAACATCTTATTACAAATTATTACATTTTATAACAAAATTTTCGTTTATTTTCCAAAGGAATGTAATATACAGATCACCCCTCCGAAATCGCAAGTTACGCTTGTTTAAACGTACCTCGCACAGACTAGTGACTGATTGAAGTCATTGAATGGCTGCTGATACCACGCGTGGCATTAGTATGTGAAGATTATAGAGGGCCGTCCCACAATTCCCAAATGTCATTTCGCGCGTTCCTTGATAAAATATATTTTGCCAGCCTTTTACCATGCCTTCTTGCACAAAATAGAGAAAAACATAACCTTCATGCGTGAATCCATGGAAAACGTTGATCTTTTCTTTCTTTTTTAAGGCGATGGTACGACTGCTTCAGAAGTTGATATCATTTCGCTTATGTCTATCGCCGGCGTGTTTTCGAGATTTTCAGGATATCGTAAATTTTGTCAAGTTTTACTTCGCAATCATCTGCCCGATAGTTTTCGAGGTGTTGCCTGCATTTTTCCGATAGTTTCACCTGCGTGATGTCACCGAACGGCATAGTGTTAAAGAGTTTAAGATTTTTAACCATCAAGTGTTTTTAGTAAGCATTTAAAAAGCAATTTTTCGCTCTATAATACGCGCATCATTGTTATTGTTGTAGATATTAGTTTTGTCAAAACATTTAATTAGCTTTAGTTTTAAGGTACTTGCCTACGTTCGGAGTAATTTTTAAAAAAAACTTTATGTAGGAATACTTTAAGTACCTTTTTGTATTTAGTACTACTATAGATTAGTAATACAGTGAAAAAAATTCAAATTTATTATTATTATTTTTCAAAAGTTGCAATTTTGCGTGAAATTTTGATGAAATATTTCAAAAACTTAAAATAAGATAAATGAAGAACTATTAAGTTTTTTAGGAAATAAATTGTATATAAATAAACTGAATGCTTTTATCTAGGGCATATACTACATTAAGAAAAATATATTCATTAAAATTTTTTTTATGGATAGTCGAAAAATAAGTTAGTGATTTTTTAACAGTTTCTCTTTGTTTATATTCAAACTAAAGGTTGTATTTCATAAAATAACCATCCAATCTCAATTTCGATAGCACATTCCCTAGAAAACAATCAACAAGAGAATTAAAAAAAAAATTATAATGATTCGTGAACAATTTTTTGAGTTATGATATTTCGAATTAGCAATATTTGTATGAAAATCAATTCCGAGAAAAATGCATTTAAACTTTAAAACACTCAATTTCTATATAAACCATATTACTTACACACTTAAAATGCACCTTATCCTTTTTCAATTTTTTTATTTATTAAATAGAAGAAAATATTAATATTTATAAGGAAATCACTTTTTAATTGGTAACTTTTGGTTTTGGTGTGCTATTTCCGGTTATAATTTACAGTTTTTGATCAGTTTCAAATTTTCATAACTTTTGTTGAAACCAACGCAGAGTTAAAAAGAAGATAGTTTTAGAAACTTAAAAGATTTGGGCTAATATATTCACGAATAATATTTATTTGTCAGATTTCATCAAAACCAAAACAAAAGGTTTTATTTGGGAAAAACTACGTCACTATTTCCTCAGAGAAAATTTCATCAAAGTATTTTTAACTTTCTTCAAACAATTCAAAGAATAATAATCCTTTGAATTGTTGTCAACCGCCATCGAAAATCTCTCGATAACTGCTAACATTTATTTTGTTATTTTGGCAACAGCAAAATAAGCAATCGGCAAACTTTTAGCAATGAAAAAAAGTTCGACAATATGATACGTAAGTAACCAAAATTTAAATAAATGGTATTTCATTTCATATGGTCCACTAATCTCTAAAAATCGTCTGAATAAAGCGGTTTTTGATATGGTTCTAACCAGTTTGGGAAACGCTTCTTAATATTGATTTCTATGGTGGTTGTTATTTCTTCGCTTTCAAGTGTATAGCAAATAGACTGAGAGGCGACTGCAATATTTGGACCCCATCGAACATCATTCTGATTTTTTTACAGAAATTAGAGAAAAGTGAGTAGATTACGAATCCACTGGTCTGCCGTGGCAAAAATGGCCGAACCTGGTCGAAAATCGACTTTTAATAAGTTGAACTAAATCCAATTGCCAAATGAGCCATAACTTGCCAAATAATTAGCATTTTTTTTATTTGATAACCCTCACTCTTTAATGATCAATTGCAGACGATTCAGATATCTGGCGACGGTCTACTTGCATCTATTAAAAGGGAGCCAAGTTGGCGATAAACATTACGTCACGGATGACGTAACTGATGTCGCCAATTTGGCTTACTTTTAAAAGATGCAAGTTTTCCGAGCCAGAGATCAGAAATTGTTTGCGCTTTTTCTCGTTGAAATAATAAGTTTGTTCTCTTTTTGGCAAGTTATGACATATTTGGCAATCGGATTTTAGTTCAACTCATTCCAAGTCGATTATTGATCAGTTTCGGCCATTTTTGACACGGCAGACCAGTGGATTCCTAATCTACTCACTTTTCTCCAATCTCTATAAGAAATTCAGAATGATGTTCGATGAGGTCCAAAAACTTCAGTCGCCTCTCGGACTAAAAGAATGTGCTATCTAGAAGTTGAAGTTGAATGATATCGTCAAATATACATACCTAAAAAAATCAAAGGAATATATCTAACTAATTAAATAATGCACCACTAATCAAAAGATTTGATAAAATTGCATTTATTGGTAAAAAATTTAATTGGTGAAAAATGGAACGTACACATGCAACAAACTTTTCTGTTTGTAAAACTGTAAAATTATCATTTTCCAAATCAAAATTTGCATACTTAAGAATGCGTGAACTAAAAAAGAAATACATTTTCTTTGATTAGGTAGCAAAAAAAACCTCCCTGAAGCTAAGAAGATTAATGTGTGCCAAAATTTTTGCTTAGCTATAATTACTTTCTTTGCAATTTTTCGCAACAATTAAGAGCATTACGAGATTTTAAAATCAAACATAATGAAATCAAATAAGAATGTTTTTCGTGATATTTTCAATACGACGTAACTTTATAGTACTATTGTTATTATATTAAAAAATATAGTTTTTTGTACAACATTTATGCAAATGCTGTCTTTCAGTGTTCAAACAAATTTCTCAGCAAAACAAGAAATAAGCAAACCAGAATAAGTCGACAAATAAATGATTTGGGAAAATAACACTCGACAAAAGTTGGAAAAAAATCAAAGGCCACGGCAAAGAACGATCATAGTCAAATTTTTCCGAAATCGTGGTTTTCCCTTTATCAGCAAATAGTTTAACAAAGCGGAGTCCTCTGGCTATTAACCTTTTAGCTGTTCAGTTATTTAGATGATTTGGGTACCTAAATTGTTCACTTTTTTTATTGCAAAAAACAAATGTTTAATACAAAATAAAATATACTTAGCAGTTAAAAATTAATATTTTTAATTATATACATAAAAATTTTAAGGTTTTGTGGTGGCTGCCACTCAGCGTGGCAGTGGTAAAGTTCGCATCCAGTGGAGCATTATTTTCTAAAAATTAAAAAAAAAAATCAATTTAATTATTTTCTAAATAAATAAATAAATAAATAAAAATGAATACCTATTAGTAGTTCAGTTTTGTATGTAACTATAATATCTATATATAATTTTGTAATATCTATATAACGTTTACGGGATGCCATTTTGCAACAAAAAAATGCCGCGCACTTTGACTTTGACCTTTGGCCTCTACCCTTTGGCATCTAACCTTTGAAACTTGCAGTATAGTGCTGTCATCTATTGCATTGAGCGCAAATAAATTCCTCCCGAGATATATTCGGGTATAACAACACGAAGCAATAAAAAAAAAATTACCCCGAGTAATACTCGGGCGTGACATTTTGGAACACCAGTGCTGTGCCCGAGATTACCTCGGGCAGAACAGTTAAAAGGTTAAACTGAATACCCGTGCTTCGTTACAAAATTTTACAATGTGCAATATTTTAGCTAGCTGTGAGGCCACGCGTTGCGGAAATCCGTCATTAGTGTATAGGCCCCAGTCTTTGGCGCTTGGCTCGCAGGAAAGTTCATTAAAAACATAAGAACAGGCTTACTTCACTCGTTGAAAGGTTCATTGCTATGCAAGCATAGGCTCGCTTCGCTTGCTGAAAGGTTCATTTGTTGTGTTAGCTTGCGTCACTTTAAAATCTAATTGCTACGTAAAGCCTTAATATTAAAAGCCTCTCCCCTGTCAAAGAACAAGAAGGAAAAAAAAATTCCTCGTAAATATAATAATACATCACCCCTTCCAGATTAATTTAATACGTATTTGTGAAGAGCAAAATTAGAAGGCCAAAACTACTAATGTTGAAACTTTCAGAGCTCTAGGCCTATTAGAAGTCGCTTTTCGTGATAATACAAACTAAAAAACAAATTATTATTATTATTATTATTTTTTTTTTTTTTTTTTTTTTCAAAAGTCCGATTAGAAGGCTTCTTTTGAAAAATTTCAGAACTGTTGGTCAATTATAAATAGTTTTGTAAAATATTTGTTAATTAAAAAAACAAATAAATTTTTAAATTTTGTTTTTCAAAAATCCAATTAGAAGGCCAAAACTACTTATGTAGAAAATTTCAGAGCTGTAGCCCTATTAGAGAAATCGTTTTGTAAAACATTTTGTTAATTAAGAAAATCGATTACAAAATAACTAATTAAAATTTTAACATTCTAATTTTCAAAAGTCCAATTAGAAGGCTAAAACTACTTATGTTGCAAATTTCAGAGTTGTATCTCTATTTGAAGTGACTTTTTTAAAAAAAATTAATTAAAAAGAACTAATTATAATGTTAGCATTCTGTTTGCCATAGGCAAAATTAGAATATCAAAACTACTTATGTTGAAAATTTCAGAGCTCCACTTTAATATTAAGTAGCTTTCTATAGATCCACAGACAGACAGCTTGTTTTATTATTGTAGATAACGGTTCGGGAAATTTTGAGCAAACATTTACCTCAACTCTGATACAAACCGTGGGGCTTGAAACTTTGAATCAGATGATCTGGAGAATGAGGAACTTTCCCGTTTTTTGGTTTTACTTTTAGATAAAAGTAAAGAAAAAATCATGAAAAACAATACCATTCTTTCAAAAATTTGAGCTCGGATAGATAGTTAAAAAAACATTTAGTTTTTTACTTTGCGATTTGACTGGAAAAAGCCACTTTTGCGTGAAACGTCAACGCGCAGATAATGAACCAGTCTAAAACCTGTTTTAGACGAGGAATGAGTGAGGTTTCTCCTTCTTTTTGCGACTTTATCTCTGCGTAACCACGTCACGGTTTTTTCACGCGTTTTTGGTCACGTGACTTTTGCTTTGATTTCGGCTAATTTAAAACTCAATTTTTGATTAATTGAAAGCATAAAGATAAAAAAATAATTGCACTGCTCAAATATATTCCTTGGATAACACTAGAAAATACAAAAAATATTCATTTTCCTTGTGCAAGTTCCTCATTGAGAAAAATTGACTCTGTTCGTTCTTTCTCATAGACCTTCAAATATCATGACGCAAACTGTAAATTACTCAATTTCATATCAAATTTAAAACCTGTTATTTAATTAAAACTCAATGCGACACCACTACTTTTTCTATCCCACAAATCAGTTTTTGAAAGCCATTTAAACTATGACTGGTATATACAATTATTTTGTTTAAATATTTATTACTAAGTTCTACCTACATATAGTACTTACATTATTATTGTAAATACTACCTTTAATTTTATACTCCAAAACATCAAGAGTAGAGCATGTTTTTTTAAGGTGTACGTATATCCTACAATTCACGAAAATCGATAAGAATATTCATTTTTTTTATTATTATATCATAATATTCTCTGATACTTTAGCTTTCAAACAATACTAAACTTTTGAAAATATTCTTAATAGTTTTTATGTTACAATCAATTATAGGTAGGTACTTCCCCTGTTAGATACCACGTTTTTAAAACTTTAAACCTGTATTTTAATTATGTCACGGTTTATTCAAACAACGATAATTCAACAACAAAATGTTCAATTATAATTCTTTTATATCTTATTAATCTACGTAATATGCTAGATGTTTTGAAACTCAATTATATAAAATTGGTTGAGAAATTGATTTTTTAGGTATTTTTAAAGCTTAGAATTCCTTGAAAATATGGATTTTTTTTCATGTTTTCACGCAAAATAAATTGTTAAAAAAATCTATTCTATATAAGAGACTTAATTGAGTTTCAAAACATTAAGAATAATATTTCGAATGGTTTCCAAGTAAAATTGCGTTTCTAAGTAAATTAGAATGTGATATATCATTGTTTGAAACAGGTACTAATTATCTAATTAAAGCTGAATTAACAATTGCCGAAATTTGAATTTTTTTTTTATGAAATGATTTTAATCATATTCTTTCTGACTAATGTAAAAAAGAATTGGATTTTTAAACTCAGAATTTAAAAAAGATGTTCTAGGGTATGCATACACCTTAAGTAAAAATATTCTACATATTTTTAAAATCTTCATGTAACTTTTGACTCTTTAACACAATATTGATATGAAATTTTCACAGGAAATAATGATCCAGTTTTTACTAAATAAAATTTATTCTTCTCTCGAAGACTCCCAAAACTTCTTCGAACACTTAACTCACTATCAATCTTGGCCAAAATCTTCGGTGGATACAACTTCGGATACAGCGATAATGCAAGCACAACGAAAGGAAACAAAAGCTCAGATTCTTTGAAAGCAGCTGCCAAAACTCAACTGATCTCTCGATTGGTTCTTTTTATAATCTTGTCTACCAATCACGTGATGGAAAGGTCTCGAAATTTCCTTCAGATGTTGCCACCTCTTTCTAACCTATATTATCGCTGTTAATCAATGAAATAATATCGAACTTTAAGGGGACTGTTAAGGCAAAAATTTCGATTTTTATATTTTAGGGGGAAAATATAGGCTGAAATTCTAGCTTTCAGAAGATACCTTACTTTTGCTGATTCGAGAAGAATTAAGAATATTATTTGAGTTTTCGTAAGCGCGCATATCGGAAATCGCCTGTTTTTCATTTTCTTAAATTGCATTTTTCTCTTCATGCGTATTTTAAGAATTTTAGGGTATTCGATTTGTTCCTCGCAATTCAAAAGTTGATATATTTTTTTTAAATTTGGAGATATTGTTTACTATACTATTTTGAACACAATTGTGCGTGGATTTTGGAATCTGGTATTTTTTTATTGTTTTACAGCAATTTTCGTAATGCTTCTATTTAAAAAGTTGAAATTTTTTGCCGTAGTACCAAAGTTTTACTTTTAAATAATTAACCAATGAGTCAAATTCAAAATCCACGCACAATTATGTCAATATATATTCGATTAGCTTGTACAAAAAAATTGAGACAGATTGCAAAAAATTTGAATCGCAAGGAGCGTTTTTAAAATTACGGAAAAAACGCTAAATTTTTCAATAAAAATTTAATTTCTTGAAAGAAAAATTAATATAAATTTTTGAAATTTTGGTTTGTGTTTTATCTAATTCCTATTGAACTGCACAAGAAATTTCATGAATTTTGGTCAAAAATTGAAGAATTTTTATTTTTAACTTAACAGTCCCCAGAAGTCACTATTTACAACACTATTCACAATTATATACCGAAAATTTGTGCAACAATATTTTAATCGCCACTTTCTTTCGATAATTTAATTTCGTTGGAAAGTTATTCAAATTCCCGCAAACAGACAAAGAAATGCTGATAAAAATATAAGGATTTAAGCGTCTTTCCATTTCGACTGAACATTGTTTTGTTACGAAGGGACGATCAAAAATGAAATTTCATGGTCTTTTCTTTCATTTTCGAAATAGGAGAGCAAACAAGATTTAGTCCTCCATTTTCACTTTAGATGTCCAATTTTCTTCCTTACATAATAAAAAAAAAGGAGGCTTCTGACAATTTGTCGCCTTCTCCAAGGTTAAGGATAAATGTGGATTGAAATGTAGAAAATTAACCTAGTTATGAGAAGAACAAGAGATTTCTTTGCAAGAAAACATTTTCTTTTCAGGAGTGCCGATCAAACGGTATTGTGGTTAGCGTGCTAGCTTCTAGACCACTAGGTTGCGTGTTCCGAGTCCCGTGTTTGGCATGGGTGTTTGTAAATGTATGTTGGCTTGTCTAATGACGAATGGTTCGGCGCATTATAGCCCTCGTGTTGCTGACGGCGCCAGATAATCTGAAAACAACCAACCTAATTTTGGAATATTACGTAGCCATAAAACGGCGATATAAAGAAGATACACGCTCTGTGTTGGATCGACAAGGATGGCCTTTGAAATACACCATAATTGATTGAAGGAGCTAAATTTGACGAAGGGTTTACTGATGAGGTCCATTTCCTTTTAGACAGCTTTATCTATTACAAAATTTGGTGGAAAATGTTGCGTCATCATATACGGTCTGCACTATCCAGTCTTCAGAAGTGAATTGATTGCAATAGTCCTGGGACTAGAAGCTATTCTAACCGAAGAGGATTATGGTGACCTATGGATCTTGTCTGACAGCTCTCTCCACCATCTTAGTAATTGGCTCCTTGTGGGCGACAGCACCTCTATACCTTGCTTAAATTAAAGCTCATTTCTCTCAATCAGGATGTTCATTTGCAATGGGTACCTTCCCACGTGAATCTCCACGGGAACGAAATGGACGATATTCTTGCTAAGGAGGATTTCAACATCTCCCTCTTCCATACTTACTTTTTTTGGAATTATACTCTCTGGAGAAATCAAAGATCTCGGAGGAGTGGAAAACACCCCATAATTGGGGCTCGAAACCGGGTTTGTCCCTCCCGTGTGACAGACGGACTGTTCTATGAAGGCTTGCTCACATCAAGTGCCTCACTTTCAACGAGGGCAGGAAAACCACCTGCACCCAAATCATCTCCTGAGCACCTCTTGGATTGCCTCTCTAAGGATCTTTAGCAATCCTCTCCTAGTCTTCCTTTTAGTCAACGAACTTGTGGACTCCGTCAGACAATGAGGATTAGCAACAACAACAACACTATCCAATTTAGAGCTCACATGCTTAAAGTGAATACTTAGATATCTTGGTTAGGCATGGATGTTCGTTGTGGTTCGGAATCCACGTTAAGCTGTTGTTCTCGACCTGATCATGTCAATGTGCATAAAAATGGGTCGTTGAGCGTACAATTCAACCAATTGTAATGATATCAAACTTGTAACTCTCAATCAAAGGGGAACAAAGTACATTTTTTCATAAGGGACACGAAAAAACTCTTTATTCCGGTCTCGCATCCATTTTGTTATACTTAAAAAAAAAGTCCCGAGTGAGTCATTATTACATAAGTTAAAAAAAACTTTAATTCATGACATTGTTTTAAGTTGGATTGGAAATTGGTTAATTAGAAGAAAGCAAAAAGTGCAAATCAAGGGTAAATACTCTCAGTGGGGAAAAGTTAAAAGTACGATGCCACAGGGGTCAGTTTTGGGTCCTCTTCCTTTTCTTTAACAGTATTAAGTATTTGTGTTTCGGACTTTCACCTGTTACCCCCCTGCTGTGACGGGAGTCGTAAAAATCCCCCCCCCCCCGCAAGAGAGTCCTCTGTCGCATTGTAGTGTGCCGCTAATGGTATCGGACCTCCAAGGTCCAGTCATGAAGAGGGGAAAAGAACTATGAGTGAAGAGACACTGCCGAAATGGGACTCAGTCGACTGGGGCGGTTGGGCCGGAACGGGGACAAGAGAGTTAAAAAAGGACATTGATTTATTAGAAAAAATTCAACACAGAGCAACAAAAATAATTCAGGGTGCTTCGGGCATGACGTATGAGGATAGATTGATAAAATTAAACATGTATACACTGCAGGAAAGAAGGGCAAGAGGGGATTTGATCCAATTTATTGCACATGGGGAAATTAGGGGTTTAAAATTTGTCACTGACAATAGGACACAAGGAAATGAATGCAAGTTGTTCAAATCTCAATTTACTAGGGTAGGGCGAAAACACTATTTTTACAATAGGATAATCAATGATTAGAATGATTTGCCAGCAAATGTTTTAAATTCAGTAAGCGCAAAAAGTTTTGATAAACAGTTGGATATGCATTGGGATCGTCAATGGGCTATAATTGAATTACACTGGATACGTTAGTAACTTATATTTTGTGTTTTGTATATTGTTATGAATTTTTCCGCTGAGGCAATGATGACACAGTTTTTAAATAAAAACTACTACTTTTTCACTCTTCAAAGGCACAAAATTTATTCAAAGACAATAGTTTAATCACACTCAAGCTTCAACACAACTTCGAATACAGCGATTATACAAGTTCACTCTAGTAGGTAAACAAAGCGATCAGCTCACATCGAAGTCCGAAGTCAATCTGAAAACTTTCCCTATCTCCAGTCTTATTTATACTTGGCGCGAGAGCACATTCGCGAAATTTCCAGCCCATTCGTCTTAAAAGAAACATCTCGAAATTTCTCGATTGCTTTAGGTGTTGCCACCTTTTTCTAATCTGTATAATCGCTGTTAATAAATAAAATAAAAATAAATTACAATAGAATTTTAAAATAATACGTCACTATTTACACTATATACACATAATTTGTGCAACAATATATTTAATTTAGGTTATTTGGTTACTTATGTTTGCGTACTGTTGGTTTTTATAAAATTTGTCAGCTTGCATTATGTATTGCAGTATGATTGTCAAACGCTGTGTGAACATTGTATATTGTATTTTATTACTATATAATCCTTTAACTATTGTATATATGATCTTGTAACTATCGTATATTGTATGTATGATCCTGTAACTTTTGTATGCAAATTCTATTTCTATATACGAGTATTTATATATTTACTCGACCAACCCTTTTGGCCCTTGAGCCTGTTGTTGGTCTTAAAATTTGTATATTTATTCGAATTACAATTCCATAACTGTCTACTCAACGTGTCTTTCTGTTGCGTCCTTTGTGAAAAAAGAAAGCAGCTTGAGTAGTTTTTGTTGCACACTGTTATATGCCCTTTTACTTCATTCTGTGTCTCAATCCCAGGCTCTTATTAGGCAGGATTTACCACTATCCCCCCAAATTTTGAAAGTTTTCTTAAATATAGTGGTATTTTTATGGGAAGTACTGAACAAAAATAATAAAAAAAATTTAGTTACACATCCGCAAATTCCATATTTTTTATAGTCACAGAGAGTTAGGTTTTATTAGGTTAATCTATCTAACTTAATTAAGCAAATCTTTCCGGTTCAGCCAATCATATACAACTTCTTCATATGTACACTGAGACAAGGGCTTTACGCCGCTGTTCTCCTTCTCTCGCCTCTTGTAAAGAGATGTTCACCAACCAACCATATACAACTTCTTATATTATGAGATGAAAGAGTCTTTCCGATTGGTTGGTTTGCAGGCTCTTCCGTGTGTCCTCCTTTTTGGTGAGATCGTAGAAACAGTGGAAAGGTTACTTTGTATTATTTACAATTATTGTTATAAAATTAAGTAATCTTTATTTTTATATTGTTATGAATATTCTACTGAGGCAATGATGGCACAGTTTTTACGGTATAAAAATATTTATTCTCTTTAGAAAACTCACAACAGTTTATTCAAAGACAACAGTCTAATCACCCTCAAGCTTCAACACAAGCTTCAACAAAAACAACTTCGAATACAGCAATTATACAAGCTCACTCCAATAGGTAAACAAAGCGATTAGCTTTTATCGAAGTCCGAAGTCAATCTGCAAACTTTCCCGATCTCCAGTCTTATTTATACTTGGCGCTGGAGAACATTCGCGAAATTTCCAGCCAATTCGTCGGAAAAGAAACATCTCGAAATTTCTCGATTGTTTTAGGTGTTGACACCTTTTTCTAACCTGTATAATCGCTGTTAATAAATAAAATAAGATAAAAATAAATTACAATAGAATTTAAAAATAATACTTCACTATTTACACTATATACAGACAATTTGTGCAACAATATAATTTGTGGACCCTGTGGTAAAATGTAAGTTCAAAATACAGGAAAGTGTACTTTAAAATTAGTGTTCATGGGGGGGGGGGATCTTGATTAATTCAAAAGTTTTGAGCAAATCAAGATCATACTAATTATAACAACAACAACAAATCGTCTGAAAGTAAACTATGAGTTTTAATTGTAAAGAGTTAGTCTTAACGAATGTAGCTTGATCTGGTAATATTGTGACGTAAGGAAAAAAATATTTGCTATTGGTGCCCCTCTCTGAATGTTGAGCCTACAGTAAAAAAATTTCTAAATCAGGCCCTGTTATTAAGGGTTCACAATGGTTCGAAAATGACACAGAAAACACAAGAAGGGTAAGTATGCGGTTTCTCGAGGAGAAAATTCTGTAATAACAGCAACTTATTTATTCATCATTGCTAGGAATTGGTTGCACGCGCAATGTATGTCTCGGATTGAATTCGTACGCGCACTGTTTAAGGGAAGTGGTGATAAATCTCCCCATCAGCGAAAATCTCACTCCAAATAAGGACATCAATCGATGAGTTCTGACGCGTTCCCGACTCGAATATTAAACTCAAATTGCTCGACGCAATTTCGACGGATTAGTGTGGAAATCCGTAATGTTTCCTGCTCATCAAAGTAATTCGGTCGCTGCTCCATATTATTTAAAATAAACTTCTATACATGAATTCAATAAAATGTTACAAATCTAAGTAGCATAACTCTTCGGCTACACGTTTTCGGCTTCCTTTCGGCACAACTTTCGGCGTGTCATGAAACGTTGTTTTATAGTATTTTGTAAAAAAAATTATAGTTAACATCGTGATGTATCGTAACATCGTGATGTTTGATTCCCGATATATCGCGATGCAGAAACGCTAACATCGCCCCAGGCCTAAATCTCAATATACCGACAGAATAAAACAAACGACAATGGCAGTTATCTACATTTCAAATACGTTTTCCCCGAACAAAGGAAAGTGATTGGGTCAGCGCAACAGGTTGCCACCTGCTAAAAACCAATCAAAGTCATTCCTCACAATTGCTTCAAGCATTTCTTTTAATTTCCTTTCTCTATTAGTTTGAGCTTCACCTGGTCGATAGAAAAATTGGATGGGGAGCCATTCCAGAAATAGATTCGAATCTTTTGGGGATGGCAGCAGGGGGTCATGTTTCCATGGTTACGACGCCCACTTCATGGGATTTGAGAGGAGGGGTATTCACGTGGAATTCCAATTTCCTTCTTCGCTATCTGTTTTCGAAGACGAAATATAATACCGTCGGTTTTTTTTTTTTTTTTTTTTACCCTTCCTTTATTAAAGAATGTGTTAATCATTTATTTTCAATCCACCTGACGTAAGAACCAAAATTAAATATTTTTGGTTGAAAAAAATAAGTGTAAAATTTAACTGTAATTAACTGTAAGATTACCTTAAGTACTCATAAAAAAAAAATGTCGTTTCTTGTCATTTCATATTTTTAGTGTCTACGAAATTCAAATAATTGAATTCCATTTCTCTTTTCCTTTTCGTTATATACGAATCTTTGATATATGATTTTGATTTTTTTTTTCTGCTTGGTATGTTTCTACTAAAAATGCGTATAATATAATATTGCTAAAATGTATATATTCGCATTATATTTTTGGTTGGTTGTATTCAGATTATCTGGCACCGTCAGCAACACGAGGGCTATAATGCGCCGAAACATTCGTCATTAGACAAGCCAACATACATTTACATACACCCATGCCTTAACACGGGACTCGGAACCCGCAACCTCGCGGTCTAGAAGCTAGCACGCTAACCACTGTACCGTTTGGTCGGCAGCATTATATTTTTATTAAAAATCCTGGAGTATGCAGGTTTTTTCATAGGAATATAATTTTTTTTTTTCTTTCTCAAAGTAAGACTATTTCTGGAAATCGGAAATTCCTAAATTATGGATGTTTTACAGCTTTAACACGCCCGCTGCCGATAACCCATCAAAGCAGAATGACTTGTTACTCCCCAATAGTCTGTCATGATCAGACTGCACCCGATCAGTGTTTTCCATTCTTACTGTAATTAACGCAAGTAACAAAATAATATTTGTCATGTGACATAAATATCAGATACATCTTGTCTTGCTTCCATAAGGTTAGCTGAGTGGTGTTTTTAAAAACACTGTTTCAGGTAATTCCATCAAAGAACGATCGGGAGCAGTCTGATGTGGGAAAGACTAGTGGGGAACAACCCGCGAAGGCGCGTGATTAGCCGTTTGGCGAGAACGCGCATCACGCAATATCACGGGATTGGCAGTTAGAGTGTTAAAACATATCTAGATAAACCCAATCTTAACCCTTCATCGGTTGTAGTTTATTGATCGCAAAACGCATAAGTTCAAGTAAACGACTTCCAAGTGATCAATATTGTAAAAGGTATTGTATGGGGTGCAAAAAAAGAAAAGAAAATACATAAGTTTAAGTACTGAGAAAAAAAAAAAAAAAAAAAAAAAAAGCCTATATAGGTTGGTTAAAAATAAACTGACGGTACTCAAATGCTCCGGTTCCAATGAAGGGATCTTAATCAAATTTTAAATACATGTTATGTAGCTGATATAATGCGGTCGAGGTTTCCGTGGAGAGGAAATTAGTTTGAAATGTTGCCAAAATATTACTCTGTAATGATAAAACAAATGAGTAACTTTACTTTAAAAATGCTGCGTATGTTGAACCGGGTATAAGACAGCCAGTAACTGAGCCGGAGAATTTGAAGGAAGTTTAACCCTTTGCACCACTCCAGGCCTTTTTCGCGCGGAGGAATCAGCAACTCGAGACATTTTATGTTCGGCTGGTGTTTATGGATTTGCTTCATAGAAACTAAACACAGTCATTGGCCTTGCGTCGAATTTCCGCAATGGTCCTCTCGTGGTTTGGCATCCAATCGTGTGGCGCCTCCACTGGAGTGCAAAGGGTTAAATGTAAAATGGCCGCTCAATAGCACTCCGCGGGTATGATTTTACATAAAATTACGAAGTTGCGCCGTTACAATTTGTCCCTGCACTCCTGATTCTGCTTTTTCTGACGAGGATGCAAATGGATAAGTTCTTGTCATCTTATCAACAGACAATGCTCATTTTCACTTAGATGGAGAATTGCCGCATATGGGATTCAACCAAACCTACAAACGCGGCATTCATTCTCCATGCAACACAATAGGGTCAATGCCGACCAAACGGTAGAGTGGTTGGCGTGCTAGCTTCTGGACCGCGAGGTTCCGAGTCCCGTGTATGGGCATGGGTGTTTGTAAATGTATGTTGGCTTGTCTAATGACGAAGGTTTTGGCGCCCTCGTGTTGCACCAGATAATCTGAAAACAACCAACCAACAATAGGGTCAATATCCTCGTATCTCAATAACTCTTGTGACTTGTGGCTGTGTCATAAAGATCGCGTTTTTCAAGGACGTGTAACTAATGAAGCGGTCTTGAAGACCATCCTACTGATCACCATCATTTCTACTGATAAGTTGCGTGTGGCGGATGTTAACGCGGTGGTACGCATTCAGCATATTGTTGACAGGCAAAAGGACACAAGTTTGTAAAGTATTCAGTGATTCTTTAATTTTTTTTAACAGTTATCATGCTATTTACATTGTTACAGCATTCCCTATCGGTATTATTAGAACTGTTTCTTTGACAGAAACCGCATGATCTGCATAACATATATTTTAAGTTTCATTCCGATCCATTCAGTATAACCGGAACTACGAGCCTTTGATTACCGTCAGTTTAATTTTAAACACCCTGTATTTGACATGCAGGTAGTCAATGGGTTGAAACTATTGTTATGAATTTTTCCGCTGAGGCAATGATGGTACAGTTTTTAAGATAAAAACTACTATTTTTTCACTCTTCAAAGGCACAAAATTTATTCAAAGACAACAGTCTAATCACCTTCAAGCTTCAACACAAGCTTCAGTAAGAACAACTTCGAATACAGCGATTATACAAGTTCACTTCAGTAGGTAAACAAAGCGATCAGCTCACATCGAAGTCCGAAGTCAATCTGAAAACTTTCCCGATCTCCAGTCTTATTTATACTTGGCGCGAGAGGACATTCGCGAAATTTCCAGCCAATTCGTCGACAGAGAAACATCTCGAAATTTCTCGATTGCTTTGGGTGTTGTCACCTTTTTCTAACCTGTATAATCGCTGTTAATAAATTAAATAAGATAAAAATAAATTACAATAGAATTTTAAAATAATACGTCACTATTTACACTATATACAGACAATTTGTGCAACATTAACTACGGAGAGTTAAATTTATTTTAATGCTTTGCGGATAAAACTATCAAAAATTCTAAAGGATTCACGTGGATGTTTGCTTTATTTATCTTTATTATATCAGAAATGTCATTTTTTGGAAATAAAAATCCGAGAGATTTGTTGTACTGGTTGGTTCGTATGGTCGACGATATATTTTGGTGCGCAATACAGCTACAGCTTAACGTGGACTCTGAACCACAGCCATGCTTAGCCTAACCTTGCAACTTTGAAATGCGATGTAAAAATAATAACCTCGCAAAAAATCCGATTGGCCTAAAAATATTCAAACGACCGTTTCTAATTTGAAATTGACATAAAGTTTAAAATAAAGTTCCTTTAGTTTGCTTATGATAAATAATTTTTATTTTTTCATTAGTAAAATATGTTGTTTAAAAAATACTTAAAGCTTTTTTTTTTTTTTTTTATCTATTACCACTTTTTGGCATGATTGTTTTTGCAAATGTCCGATATAAAAAAATAATTTTTTGTTTTTTGGTTGTTGTATAATAGTATTGTTGCGTTGGACGGGTTCGAAAGATTTGACGCCAAAGCAGATCAAAACTTGCAGAAATTTATTCCAAAATAACTCTTAATAGTTCTCTTACAGCTCCAGAACTTCTCGTTCTAGTAGACACAAATTCATTAGTAATAAACGAAAGTATTAATAATAATTAAGTACCGTTTGGTTGGCCAAGGTGGTATTAGAAAGTAGTTTCTAAATGCACTGGGACTAGAAGATCATAACATAGCCAGTGTAGGGAACCTTACTAGAACTTACTCCTAAATCATCCCTTTGCTCTGAACTAGTTATCTGCTCTAATTGCCATCCATTCAGGAATTGAAGGATTCTCCATCATGCAACAGGTGTTCGAAATTAAATGATTCGACGGCGAAATATCTCATAATTAACTACTAATAATGAAACGGTTTGAGAGGTGATATCTCATCTGGAAATTTCTCGGAAAGTGCTGTGTAATTGGTCTTTACGTTCTGCAGTTGAACGCCATCTTGAATGGAACAAGTTTGACTGAATAAAGATTGTATTCAGAGAGAGTAGAGACTTAAAGCTGTGTTTCTTAAAGGGGGTACCGAAATTTCTTCAAAAATCCCATTTTTTTTTTCTGATTTTAAAAAATTGTTCATACATTCCTGAAGAGAGTGATGTTTTTATCTTATTCCTCCGGTGATTAGAACGCCACAAAATTTCCCGTGATTTAAACATCACTAATGGGCGTAACACATTGCTTTGAAGTGCGTTTTTCGAGCACTAGTGTTTTTCACAGATGTTGCAGATTCAAATCGATATTTTTCCAGAACCATTAACAATTGGCTATTCAAATTTTTGGAGGATTTAATTTATATAGTTTTAAATATTTTGTCTTCGCAGAATTTTATTTTTTTAATTCTGTTTTAAAATATAACATTTAGCCTAAAAGGTAACATTAAAAAAAGCAAAAATTTTAATATTTTAACTTTGAAATTTTTTTTAATTTTTTTAATTCACCTATCAAAATTCTATGAAGACAAAATTTTCTTTATATAATTATGTATTACAGAAAGCTTTCACTTTGATAAAAAAAATGGTTTTTTTCTTGACTTATATCAAAATACGCAAACATCAATTATTACGGATTTTTTTTGATTTTTAAATTTTTTTTAAATAACTAAACACAATATTTAAAAAAACATTTTCTCAAATATATATAAATAGTATCTCATACATAAAATAAATTTTTGACATAAAAATGTACATAAATAAAAAAAAAAATTATTTTCGATACCGGACCCCCTTTTAAAGAAGATTAAAGATCAGATTTGAGTTCTTTTTTTCTATTACTTCAATCATTTCTTTTTTTATCCTTGGTCTTAAGTTCAAGGGTATTGTTTTCAATTGGTTAGAAGTGTGATCCGGTGTTTCGTCACCACTTAATAATTGGGCGTGCGCCTGCTTGTATAAAAAGAGATGTATGATAATGTTGTTCAGCTGTATTGAAGCATCAATGTTTTAAAAAACTCAAATAAAAAACATCTGTAATGGGCTTAGATTCAAAGCCCATGGTAAACTGTATATCTGCCCTAAGCTAATTTTTATATAATTAAAGTTTAATGAAGGAACCCTGTTTTCTGATAAAGTATTTTGAGGTAAGTTTTGTAGGTCCAATTATGTCATGTTAAATTTATACTCCGAAAATAATTTTTTTTTTACTTATGTACATTTTTATGTCAAAAATTTATTTTATGTATGAGATACTATTTATATATCTTTGAGAAATTTTTTTTTTTTAAATATTGTGTTTAGTTATTTAAAAAAAAAATTAAAAACCAAGAAAAATCCGTAATAATTGATGTTTGCGTATTTTGATACAAGTCAAGAAAAAATTTTTTTTTTTTTTTTCAAAGTGAAAGCTTTCTGTAATACATAATTATATAAAGAAAATTTTGTCTTCCCAGAATTTTGATAGGTGAATAAAAAAAACTTAAAAAAATTCTCAAAGTTAAAATATTGAAATTTGTGCTTTTTTTTATGTTATCTTTTACGCTAAATGTTATATTTTAAAACAGAATTAAAAAAATAAAATTCTTCGTAAACAAAATATCTAAAACTATATAAACTAAATGCTCCAAAAATTTGAATAGCCAATTGTCAATGGTTCTGGAGATATATCTATTTGAATCTGCAACGTCTGTGAAAAACACTAGTGCTCGAAAAACGCACTTCAGTGTGTTATGCCCATTAGTGATGTTTAAATCACAGGTAATTTTGTGGCGTTCTAATCACCGGAGGAATAAGATAAAAACATCATTCTCTTCAGGAATGTATGAACTATTTTTTAAAATCAGAAAAAAAATTGGGATTTTTGAAGAAATTTCGGTACTGGACCCCCTTAACTGGGTCTTGAATCCTATCCTTATGAGGAATAAGGCCCTTCTCAGACAAGTAACTCTAAGCGAAACATGCAATCTTATGGAGATCATTATACTGGACTTGACTTGAGGTCGGATTTAGACTTGATAAGGCCTTAAGCTACTTGAGATATGGGGCCCTTTATAAGTCCAGATATTATATGTCAGTTCCAAATATGATTTTCGGGTACCTAGAGGGTTAAACTGAAATACAATTAAGAAGTATATTGATAGTGAAATAATAAGTCTTTAACTTAAAATCCTTTTTATTCATAACAAACTTAAAAATGCAAACTCTGGTGAGAAAGAAACAAAAATTTACAAACACACACAATATACAAAGGCTTATTATCTTATCTCTTGAAACTTGCTATAAATATTAAGAAATTATATTAAACGAAACTATTTTCTTTCTTGCCTTTGCCAGAGCAAAGTCACTGATGACATCATCAAATGATTAACTGCGTAGTTTGTCACTTTCTATGCACATATGAGACTGAGGGAACATAATTTATCTTAGGTCACTGTTGTCCTAAATTCATTTTTTATCCTCTTCAGCTGAGAAAGATCTTACTCCACAATTTGCAACCATCATACCAAGAAACAATCTCAAAATTGGTTCTACATTAAGGAATGCCGATTGGACACGATCGTAAAATATTACCATCTACAGATCCGTCAGACTATCATGTTTCGCTGAATCATAGGTTTGACTATGTCTAAAATATTGATGAAAATGCTCTCCTACAAGATTCATGTGACGGCGCCAGATAATCTGAATACAACAAGATTCATGTCCACATCTTTAGGATATGTTTTGCATAAAGCCCTAACTCCTTCACGAATCTTTTCTTCGTATAAGCTTTTAATTTTGTTAAGAATGAAATCTTCTTTGCAGCATCATTGTATACTGAGGTTCCATTGTATACTCGTCCATTGCGCACTCGGACACCTTTTTGGGGGACCCAAGCAAGGACCTAAGCTACAACTTGTCTAGCTTCACTGACTGCTGTGGCCAGAGGTAGCGTCTGTGGCATGAGCTGACTACTGCAGTCGCCTACCCTCGCTACTTGTGGCGTGCGACTGTGGTAGAGGACTATTGTTTGTTTTGAAGCTTATTAAATTTGTTTACAGACTTGCCTTGACCCAGTTATCTAGTCAGGCCCTGATCATCGACCAAGCCCACAAGACCTGGGCCCAATATTTTAGGGGGCCCCGAAATTAGCTGTAAACCTGTAACATGTGGTGCTCAGACTCTAAGCGAAATATACAATCCTATGGAGATCATTATACTGAGCCACAGCATATGCCAGCACTGGCGTCAGTGGTAAAAGTGCTCTTATGCAAGTGTAGTAATGCAAGTTGTTCTTGCAGATGGCATATCTCACACTGTGGAGATTCTGGACACCGCGGGTTCGCACCACTTCCCCGCCATGCGCGAGCTCAGCATCCGATCCGGGAGGGGATTCCTGCTCGTCTACTCGGTGGACAGCTACCAGTCGTTCCGGGAGGCCATGCAACTCTTCCAGCTCATAGCGGACATCAGGGGTGAGGTGACAACTTTTTCTGGCCCCGTCTTCAGCGTAAAAGATGTGTGGCGACCTCAAATAACAGATAAAAACTTCTGTGCAATGGAGTAACTCTTTTGCACAGCGGTAAAGTATCTCTCTCGAGTTCCCAATGGTCTTGGGATCGTCGCCCACATAGAAAGCTACAATACGCTTTATTGGTGACATCGGACTAAAAACGAATCGTGCTGCCATCTATCGGCACTTTCTGAAAGGAGAAACTTCATCGCAACGAGCGATCGGATACGCATCACGTCAGGGGCACCAATAAAGCGTAAACTAGCTTTCACGGGCGATGGGCCTCGATCCAGGGACCATTGGAACTCGAGAGAAGTACTTTACCGCTGTGCAAAAGAGTACTCCAGTACACAGAAGTTTTTATCTGTTATTTGATGTCGCCACATATATAGTTCCAGAAAAATCACAACTTACATAGTAATATTGATAACCTGTGAACATAGTTTTGTATTAAACTTAAATATATGTTGATAAAATAAAAAGAAGCGCTTTTATTTTTTAATTTACTTAATACGTTACTTTTCTAACTACAGTTACTATAAAAGTGTGGCGAGTGTGGTGTTTCTGGCCACCTAGTTGGCGGCTCAGTTTTAAAGCAATAAAAAAACTTAAATAAAAATGAATTCGTAGTTTAAAATATTTATTTTTATTAGAGACGATTATTTGCAGCCATATTTTCAAACAACCACATACGCAACTCGAGTGCAACACCGCAACAAGCGGACACAACGATGCAACAAGCATACCAAAACCTCCAACTCCGATCAGACGTTGATCAACAGCATCGCTCCTTCGTCACTGGGAGGGGGCTATTTGTGGCGACATCAAATAACAGATAAAACTTGTGTGCACTGGAGTACTCTTTTGCACAGCGGTAAAGCATCTGTCTCGAGACACAATGGTCCCTGGATCGAGGCCCGTAGCCCGTGAAAGCTAGTTTACGCTTTAAGTAGATAACGAATCCACTGGTCTATCGAGGCAAAAATGGCTGAAATCGGTTAAAAATAGACTTTGAATGAGTTGAAATAAATCCAATTGCCAAATAAGACATAACTTGTCAAAGAGTGAACAGTTTTTCATCTGGTTTCTCATAGTTATTTAAATTTCAATTAAGAAAGCTACAGACTATTCAGATATCTGGCGACGGCTTACTTGTATCTTGTAAAGGTGAGCCAAATTGGCAATAAATATTACGTCTCTGATTATGTAACTGATGTAGCTAATTTGGTTTACTTTTAAAAGATGCAAGTTTTCCAACCCAGATATAAAAAATCGTCTCCGTCCTTTCTCATTGAAAAGCAAAGTGAGGTGGGTTACTAGATAAAATGCTGTGTTCACTTTTCTGATGGTAGTCAGATTCCGTTTAACTCATTTATGATCAGTTTCGGAAATTTTTCTACGGCTCAAAAAAGTGCATTTCTATGACTTTATCAGGTGATAGGTTTTTAAATTAGGCACCTGACCTATTCACGAGCTTATATTATACTTATAGACCCGAGCATACCCTCCCTTTTCAATATTTAGATTGATTTTTTTTTTAAAAAATGTTTGTCATCGTGTTGCCCCGAGTAACTAGACGAAAAGTAACATCATAATTGTTCACTATGAACAAGAGAACATAGCCAAAAATATCTTCAAAAATCGCCAAAGTCATCGTTTTTTTTTTTTTTTTTTGTTCTTCTGATTCTGTTTCTGATTCTTCTGGTTTTGACCGAAACTTTAGCCAAGGCATCAGCCAAAACTATTTTGCCATTTTTGGATTCCTTCCAATAATATTAAATTAGTTCATTGTGTACAATTAACCCAAAGAAATTATACGCGACCGCTTGGCGGCAAACATATTAGATTTCATAACTTTTTCTGACTGACCATTTTACTCGGCATTTTTTTTAACAATGTCTATAGTTGTTGTTAGGGGAAAAAAACTCAATATATATCTGAAAACGTAATTATCCGCACGCTATCAGAAGCTACAAAATATATCCTAACATTTAGAAAACTAAACTAAAAAGAATGTCTACCAGACATAAGCAGGTTCAAATCTAAACAAATTACACTAAACAATTTCTTTCACCAAGTCCTGGTTTCGAGTAATCCAAAAAAAGAGACGGAATAAACTTACTTTCGTAGTTTAATCCATGTCAAAATCTCTGCAGAAATCGTGTAGAGTGTGCACTAATAAAGAGGCTGAATTCTTATATTCACAATTATATTTCAGCACAAAACACACATTTACAGAGCACAAACTAAAGAACAGGAACCACAAAAACACACAACAAATATCACAACCAAAAAAGATCCCACACAAACCATCGCTGTAGGCTTTTTATACTTTTTCAAACATTCTAGAAAGAGCTTACATTATCTAGAAATTACAAGAAAAATCAACAATTTTCTTTCAAACAAAAAACCATACATTGGCGTCTTTAAAAGTATTAAATTGATACAAAATAAACAAGAAATAATTCTATCATTTTACTCATTAATTACAAAAAATTTAAAACTAATTAAAAGGAATTAAATGCATTTAAATTTTATAACCTTCAAAAATATACTGGTGCTGCCATCTATTGAACTATTAGGGAATGTCACAACAGTTGTTTTTGGTTAGGGACCCCTTCTATCTGAATGGCACGACCAATAATCCTTGTTATTTTTCATAGGTCCTCAGGTGCCGGTGGTGGTGGTGGGCAACAAGTCCGACCTCGAGATCCACCGCCAGGTGACGTTCGCGTCGGCCGAGAAGGCGGTCGATGAGTGCGCGGGCGTGGTCCGATTCTTCGAGGCATCCGCCAAGTTCGATACCAACGTCAAGGAAGTGTTCCTGGAACTGCTGCAGATGGCTCGCACACTGGAGGAGGCGCAGGTACTCGCTCAGTAGTCCCCTAGTAGTCCCCATATAGCACACATCCTCCCAGGGAAGTCCCCAGAAATCCCCGGGACACCGAATGACTTCCTAGGGACCTCCCAGGGTGGATGTGTGCTATATGGGTCTTTCAGAAAGGATAGTTCGAGAGGCAAGTTTGGCTACCTCTTCATCCATCATTCTGAATTTTTTTTATAAAATGTAGCAGAAAGTGTTAGTATATAATGAATTCACACTGGTCTGCCGAATCAAAAATGGCAGAAACTATCAAAATCGACTTTGAATGAGTTGAACTAAAAAAATATTTCCACATTTGTCAAAGTCGACCAAGCGGTTAGATGAGATCGTGCAGGTAATTAGCCATCCAAATTTTTCCTAGCCGACCAAACGGTATAGTGGTTAGCGTGCTAGCTTCTAGACCGCGAGGTTACGGGTTCCGAGTCCCGTGTTAGGCATGGGTGTTTGTAAATGTATGTTGGCTTGTCTAATGACGAATGCTTCGGCGCATTATAGCCCTCGTGTTGCTGACGGTGCCAGATAATCTGAAAACAACCAACCAAATTTGTCAAAACTTGCCAAAAAATAAGCATTCTTTTTTTATTTGGAAACCCTCTTCAATTTTCAATGAAGAAGTCTGCACAGATGATTTGTCGGTGTCAAAATCTTGCATCTTTTTAAAATTCAGTCAAGTTGGCAATAAATACTACGTCTTCTATGAATAAATATTTACCGCCAATTCGGCTCACTTTAAGAAAGATGGAAGTAATTTTCGCCCGAGAATTATACTAAACTTCAACTTAACTAGACATCACTTAGACTGTAGATCGTCACATTGCTCATAGGCTTTTAATCCATTTTGGCGGCGTGAAAGCATAATGTTCGCCAAACCACAACAGAACAAAAGGCTATAAGGTTTGGCGAGAATTATGTCTTCACTCCCCCAAAATGGATTAATTGGCTATGAGCACGGTGAAGATCTAAGTGATGTCAAGTTGGAGTTTAGTATCTTCTGCGCTCTTCTTCATTCACAATTTAAGACGAGTGGGTTAAAAAAAGAATGACCATTATTTTGTAAGTTATGATATATTTGGCACTCGGATTTTATTACCACTCATTCAAAGTCGATTTTTGAATAGTTTCGGTCCTTTTTGCACCGGCAGACCAATGGATTCATGATGTGTATTAGCTCTTCTCTACATTCTATTTTAAATTCGAAATGATGTTCGATGACAATCGCCTCTCAGTCTATGACACAACTGGTGTAAGAGAGATGCACCTTATTTCCTGTTCATGCCCAAACATCAAGTAGGGACGGACACCGGGCCACATTGTTGACTAATTGAAAATAATATCCTTGAACTCAAGGCAGCAATTTACAGACTGCTTGAACTAGGAGCAGGTTGAACGATACCAGATTGATTTTTACGACATCGGATATCTTAGTTCAAACTGATGCAATTAATCCCCCGAATCTGTGATTCTAGACGCACGCTTTAACTTTAAAGGTGAAGGAATTCTTTTGAAGCAAGGATGTGATCAGGTGCGTACTGGCCATCCGGTGCAATCCCCGGGCCGGTCAGTAGGGTGGAACGAAAAAATCAACTTTTGATTTTTAATTTGTAATAGTGGGGAAAAGTTGCTTTTTGATGTAGATAAGATAAATTAAAAATATGAAAAATATTGGAGTACGTCTTGAGGTGCCGCAAAGCCGTTAAAGTTTCAAAAAATTGAAATTTTTGCTATATTTTAATTTTTTTTTGACGATATAATCAACTTTTGATTATAATTTGTAATAGCACGGAAAAGTTGCCTTATGGTGTAGATAAGATAAATTAAAAATATGAAAAATATTAGAATACGTCTTGAGGTGCCGCAAGTACGTTAAAGTTTCATAAAAACACACTTTTTTGAACTTTTTCAAAGATTTTTTGCGTGTCTCGATTATGAAATAAAAAGCTTCATTTATGCGTTATAAAATAAATAGAAAGATAAAAACAGTTATAGTATTACATTGGCATTCAGGACCCGTTAGTCATTGCCGGAGCGGATGTTGTGTGTGGGTGGGTAGGGGTAGGGGGGGGGGGCAAAGATTTGTCTGCGTGTGGTGACAAGCTCAGATCAGGTGTCAGGTCAGTAGCGGTGCCGGAGTTCAGTTGAGTTGGCCCCTCCGCTCCGTCTAATGTGTTACAGATTAACATAATATTTTGTTAGTATGTGTTCTACTTTATTGCTGTGAGTAAAAATGGCTCAGTCTAAATTAGTGAAGACAAGACAAATGTTGGAATGTCCTATTTTTGGGAAATGTAGTGATTTTCTCGATGTTGAACTGCCTACTTACGAATCTGTTATGAAGTGCTACTGTTATATCAGATAAAACCTCAAAAATGCTTCAGAGAAGGATCCTACTGTAAGTGAAATATGTGACACTTTAGTTCCCAAAATAGAGCAAATATGGTCAAGAGCTTCTATTCCCGTTGTTTCCGGCCAAAAAATTTTACTAATGATAAGAGCTGATCATGTTAAATACAGAAATTTATTAAGGTCTAAAAGCAGGAAAGGGTCAGAAAAGTTTGACTTCAACCTCTCGAAATTTAGAGGCGAAGCTGAATGTTTATTTCATATTGCTGCCTGTTAGTGTGTAAACTTTAATACTTGTACTTGTATAAAAGGAAGAAAAGTACCAGTTATGGAACAAAAGTTTCTAAACGATCAACGTTCTGACAAGAAAATGGTGATAGGTAATGTTGATATAGCTACCACGAGCGCTTTGAGGAAGAAAGAAGCAAGAAAAATTAAAGAACTACAGAGAATAATCAAGTTTAATAAAGAACGGACAAAAAATACTAGTGTATCAGAAGCGGTTACTGGTGACAATGACAGCGCTGAAGAACAGCAGTGTTCGATACCAGAAGATGCAAACCAAACCAGGTCCTTCAAATATACAAGAAGATATACATCTACCAGGCCATTCAAAACTGAAAGAAGACAAAATCACTCAAATGCGAATTAAATTGCCATCTGTAGCTTCCATTGCTGACCGTATCGGAATATCAGATAGAGCTGCTGCAGCTATAGCTAGTGCTGCTTTACAGGACTTTGGTGTAATAACAGAAGAAGACAAAACCAAGAGATAGACAGGATGAAAATTAGACGAGCAAGATCAACCAATCGAAGAGATCTCCTTAATGATAGTCCTTATAATCATATAACTGAAAATAGAGGATTGTTTTTTGATGGAAGAAAAGACAAAACAATTGTTCAAGAAAAGAAAGGAAGTAAGTTATACAAAAAAGGGATTTCAGAAGAGCACGTTTCACTAATAGAGGAACCAAGCTCAAAGTTTTTAGGCCACGTAACACCTAAATCTGGCACCGGAAAAGACATAGCAGACAGTATACGGGAGTTTCTTGAAGATAGAGAACACAACAAACAACTTTTAAACTTTATTGCTATTGGGTGTGATGGAACCGTTGTAAACACTGGATATTATAATGGTGTGATTTCTTTGATGGAAAAGGAAATAGGAAGACCGTTACAATGGTTAATTTGTTTGTTACATGGTAATGAGCTACCATTGCGACATATTTTTTGTCATTTAGATGGTAAAACAAAGGGACCCAATGAGTTTAAAGGTGAAATAGGTCAGCAGCTAGAAAACTGTGCTAATCTTCCTGTGGTTACTTTCTTGCTAATTAAAAATAACCTTCCTCTTTTGGAGGACAAAAATGATTTAAGTACAGATCAGAAATATTTATTGGATATGTGTATTGCCGTATCAAGTGGAAATTGCTCCCTAGATTTATCTTTACGAAACCCTGGAAAACTTGCTCACTCCAGGTGGTTGACACTAACCAACCGCGTGCTTAGATTGTATGTGGCAACTGAATATTAAGTTAAAACCTTCACGTACTTATGGTTCCAAACATCTGTTTAACCTTATCTCATATTCACGCTATCTCTCTGACGATCTCAAGAACGTTATAGATCCGGTTATTCAAAGAAATGGGTATTTTGCGGCTTCAGAAAATCTCCTTTAGTCCATGCTATGTGATGAATGCAAAATTCAAAGAGAACTTGGTTTACGACGTGTTTTAAAAGCAAGAACAGAAAGTAGAGGCGGAGTCAGGAAATTTAAAGTTCCAAAGATAAACTTCGATGCAAAGGATTACATCGACCATGATCTCATGGCCTGAAAATGACGTAACTGAACCTCCCTTGTTAAAACATGTTTCCAGTGACTCTCTCAAAGACTTTATACGGAAGGCATCTGAAGATGAACCAATTAGTAAAGTAAACCCGTATTATCGACTTTCCCCGGCTTCCTTGTCAAAAGCAAGCAGTGGAAAAAACTGTGAAACTGGTGACCGAATCGGCTCAAAATGTCTGTAGTTCAACCGCAAGAGAAGGATATATGAGAGCAAAAATTGACTCACGTAAGAATATGCCAAAATTTAATACAAAAAACCAGTTTAATGTAGCAATGAAGTAGAAACAAACATTTTGCAGATGTAACATTTGTAATCATTAAGATACAGAAGTAAGAAATACAAAATTTTACATAACAATACATTTTTTTATTATTATTATATTTTGTAATTCATAATTTTTTCCAACTCTAATGCTTATATATGTATTTAAAACCATCTTTTGTAACATTATATATACGAGAAATTCATAAAAAATAATTTAACAAAGTTTATAATTTTTAATTTTTTAATAAACTTTAAGCTCTTTGCGGCACCTCAAGATGTTGTAGTATTGCAACCAAATTTTTTCCCCCTCTTTTTGAACTTAAAAGGCAACTTTTTCCCACTATTACTAAGCTAAAATTTAAAAAAAAAAATTTAAAGGCCATTTTCGTTCCACCCTACCGGTCAGTGTCTGTAAAAAATGGGCCGATCCGGTATAAAAATTAATATTATTATTATTTTCAATATAAGTACTTGCTTTACTTAACTTTTTTTTTAAAAAGTCCAATGCGTTCAATTTTATATTTAGAGAATAGACTCACTAAGATTTATATATTATAGTATTATGAGTTTTTAATTATTTTATAACTTTTAAGGTAAATTGTATATTATCATTTCTAATATAATTTTCTAATAACCAAGACATTCTTTATTTTGCAATTTAGTTTTTGCAACAAACAATAAATGGTTTATAAAAAATAAGTTCACCCAAAGAAGTTATAAATAATCGAGACAATTTCATAAAATTAAACTTATCATTAAAACAGTTAAATTATTAAAACTAATAAAACTTTAAAATTATTGAAAACTATAATGAAACTAATTATTGAAAATAATTATAAAATATAAATATTTAAATAATAAAATGCACTGGTTATTACAATTAATCATTTTTTTGAATTATTTTATTATTAACTGTAACTACAAATATTTGATTACTGATTAAAATTGAAAACTTGGGCCGGAATAAATCTAAAATCACCGGGCTAATATTGCGTCCCAGTACGCCCCTGGATGTGATACAATGACGTGTGTCTCCCCTAATAGCACACATCCTCCCAAGGAGGTCCCTGGGAAGTCATTCGTAGTCCATGGGATGACTGGGGACTTCCTAGGGACCTCCCTAGGAGGATGTGTGCTATTAGGGTCTAATAGCACACATCCTCCCAGGGAGGTCCCTGGGAAGTCGTTCGTAGTCCCGGGGATGACTGGGGACTTCCTAGGGACCTCCCTGGGAGGATGTGTGCTATTAGGTATCGTTGTTAGTTTCTCAAACTTGCACTCAAGGGATCAACTCTGTTCTCCCAACTCTTAAAGTAACAATTAGGGCACACAATGCATTAACTTTTAATTTTGTTTATCATTTTCTTTGAATAGTTTCTTTAGATTCCCTAATATGTGGAAATTAATTGTGTGTATCTCTTTGAAAATGGTGGAGGGGGGGGGTAAGATCCATAAGTCTATTTCAGTGATTCACTTCTTCAGAGACTTCTTAAGGGGGTCCGGTACCGAAAATAAAAAAAAATAAAACTTTATTTATGTACATTTTTATGTCAAAAATTTATTTTATGTATGAGATACTATTTATATATCTTTGAAAAAATGTTTTTTTAAATATTGGGTTTAGTTATTAAAAAAAAAATTTAAAAACCAAGAAAAATCCATAATAATTGATGTTTGCGTATTTTGATATAAGTCAAGAAAAAATATTTTTTTTTTTCAAGGTGAAAGCTTTCTGTAATACATAATTATATAAAGAAAATTTTGTTTGCACAGAATTTCGATAGGTGAATTAAAAAAAAAATTCTCAAAGTTAAAATATTGAAATTTTTGCTTTTTTTTATGTTATCTTTTACGCTAAATGTTATATTTTGAAACAGAATTAAAAAAAATAAAATTCTGCGAAGACAAAATATTTAAAACTATATAAATTAAATGCTCCAAAAATTTGAATAGCCAATTATTAATAGTTCTGGAGATATATCGATTTGAATATGCAACATCTGTCGGAAAACACTAGTGCTCGAAAAACGCACTTTAAGCAGACGCTTCAAGGTGTTACGCCCATTAGTGATGTTTAAATCACGAGTAATTTTGTGGCGTTCTAATCACCGGAGGAATAAGATAAAAACATCATTCTCTTCAGGAATGTATGAACTATTTTTTAAAATCAGGAAAAAAAAATGTGAGATTTTTGAAAAAATTTCGGTACTGGACCCCCTCAAAAAATATACTGGAGCCTGTTGCTCATGCATACTTACAGCGCCATCTGTTGAAAAAAAAAATGTATGATTGCGGTGGAATTTAATCTTTTTCGGCGCATTCAATTATATACATAGTTCGTCAATTATCAATTTTGAAACTATCCTGTTAAATTTGAATCTAATTGTCTCTCCTTCCCCCAGGAGCAACTTCTGGAAGAGCAGGATCTGTACAGACGCAAGAGCCGTCGCCTGAGCAAGAGACTCAGTCGCAAGCTGAGCTGCTTCAACCACTCCAATTTCGCTCTGGCCAGAAAGAGCAACCCCCCTTCCCCGGGGAGGGTCGAGCCCCCCAAAGCGACCCCCTTGGACGAACAGAAGAGGATCTACAAGGACAATCAGAGATGCGTACTCATTTAATTATATGATTTGTAAAAAGCAGCTATGTGCAATTTCGACTTCGTTGGAAGGAACTACAAATCGGATCTTAAAGCTTGGCGTCCACTATCGCTGAGCAGATCAGAGCAGAGCGTTGGCAGCCTTGTAATTGGCCCCAGTCCACTCCGCTCTGCTCTGCTCAACGATAGTGGACGCCAAGCTTCAAGACGCCACTGCTAGGATTCAGTGGCGTTTGTTTCAGTGGCGTTAAGCATGTTTCGTTTCGAGTGGCTTATTTGAACGACTGAAGTGGTGGCGCCATTCGATTGTTTAATAATGACCTTAGATCACTTTTTAGAATGTTCATGAGGTAAATACCTCGGTATTTAAAAATTAAAAAAAAAAAAAAAAAAAACTGAAGTGATAAAATTGACAGGAAATAAAAAAATTAAATAAAATGTGGTGCTAGATTACAGAAAAGTAATGCTTAACTGTTGGTTAATATGAGCACCCGAGGCCTTTCAGTAGAAAATTCAATTATTAACTCTGAAAAATCATTAATCGAATTCAAACTGATTTGTGCTCCCCTCGGTGTGCAATCTGTGCGCACACGAATTTTTGATGGAGACAAATTCAAATATTCTAGTACTATAACTCAATCTTTCATAAATTGACGTTTTTCTGGTCGACATTTATTTAAAATGACTTTTTTCAATACAATTGGATTTTAAGACATTTGGACAAAATAAAAGTCTATATTATTTTTTTTTTTTCTTTTTTTTTTTTCTTCTTTTGCACTTAAATTATTGTCCCGTAAACTGGACAAAATGCGATCGCCAAACGGATTCCTTTATTTCACGGAAACCGTCGGTCAAGGCAAATTGCTCAGTCCACCGCTCGGCGGTATTCTACAAGGATGGCCCCGAGGTTGCTTCAAGCCGAGTCGGACTTTCGAGGAACCGAACTTTTTATCTCCCAACAAAAAGTTCGCCAAATGTCGACGGGGTAATATATAAGTATTGATGTGTTTGCACATAGCTGATTTTTCAAGTAGGTGCCTCATGTTATGAGGTTGCCCGTTCTACAGGGTTCAAAACAATCTAGTCTATTTTCAGGGTGCAATTAATAGGTACCCTTTCACTGCTGAATTCTTTTTTTTTTTTTGTTTTTCTTTTTAATTCTTAATAATATTATCTGTGAGTCATTAATCTATTAACTTATTTAGCCATCAAGTAAAAAAAAAAATTATTTCGCAATCAATAATGGCGAAAATGCCTTTACGGTATACATATACGTTGGGAATCGCAAAAATTGACCTATGCAGGCATTTTTGTTTTTTCATTCTAAAATGTTCTCCGATTCATTATCTTTAAAATCATACCAATAACTTTCTTATAGTTAAAATACTTTTTTAATTACACGCAATTTCGTAAAGGTCGACGTTTAAAACGCATTGGAAAAAAAGAAAATGTCGAAAACTTTGAACTCAATTTCAGGAGAACTGCCTTTCATCGTTGAGTGAATGTACTCCAACGGTGATATCTTAAGAGTTAATTAACTGATTTTTAAAATTTAAACTGTATAATTTAGATAACATTTCAGAGCGCGGGCCCTAGCTGTTTGCAAAAATTTTGGTAAAAAATAGATTTTTTTATGTATTTTAGAATATTTTTATTTTTGGAATTTTTTTATTTTTTCTAGTACTTTTCATGTTAAATGTTAACATTTAAAAAATATTTAAGTTATGCATTATATTTTACTTGGGCCCGTGTATCAATACCTTGTCTTTAATTTCCAGTAAAAAATTTGTTTCAAAATTAATTAGGTATTATTTTAGCATCGTTGAAATGAAGCTTTAATTAGTGAATTAAAATTCAATTAATTAAATAAATATTTAATTTTTTTACACTTTTTGTTACGTCAAATACATTAGATTTTTTGCTCTTGTAATTCTCACAAAAATTTGACACGCTGGCATAAGAATTAAAAAAAATAAAATTGTCCAACATATATCTATACCTTAAGATCTCCGTTCTTTGGCGCTTTCGAAAGAAAGAGAGCTGAAACCCGATGTCGTGTATCGGCCATTGTTATCGCCAATATCCAATCGGGTGAAAATGAAGCATCATTTGTAAACCATACCATTTCTTTCACCAAAGCTACACGACTGTAACAAGAAAAGTGCCAAATTGATTTTATAGGGTTCCCACGGTCATTGAAAGTCATTAAAAGTGCTTAATCAGGGTTCCCATGGTCATTGAAAGTCATTAAAAGTGCTTATATAGGGTTCCCACGGTCATTGAAAGTCATTAAAAGTGCTTAATATTTTTGAACCTGTTTTTGGTTAAAAAAAACCAAGGCCTTGAAAGTACTTGAAAATGCTTAGAGGGGCTTAAAAGTCATTGATAATGCTTAGAGGTCCTTAAAAGTCCTTAATTTTTGTGTATGTTGACCAACTTCAAACTTTACAAAAATGCAACTCAGACTTGCTATCCCTGCGTGTCCGCCACTTATCCTCATTATATCGGAATTTTCTGACGTATTTGTATTACACATGCACCAACTTGTAACTGTTTTGGTAGAATATACTTTATAAAAAAATTTTATACAGACATGATGCCTGAAAACAAACTTTTTAGGGTCCTTAAAAACATTAATCAGGTCCTTAAAAGTCATTGAAAAGTCATTGATTTTCATTCTGTGATTTGAGTGGGAACCCTGTTTTAAAGTTGGTTATCAAAGAGACCAAAAAGTAAGAAGCATTAAAGTTACAGTTTTTCTTATTCTGCGTTACAATTGTACATTAAGATTAATTTAAAAAAAAAACGGTGTTTCTATAAGCAATGTAATCGAATACATGGAAATTGAATGCAAAACGTATTTTTACAGTTTCACCATTGAAAGGGTTAGTAGGACAATTGTAACTCAAAATAGATTGACACTTTTTATATTACTTAACCAGGGGTAAATCGGTATGAATTTACCATTTTACCCATTCAAAACATATTCTCTGAGTCAGCAAACAAAACACGATGCGCAATTTTGTTTATCAAAGTGAAGACAAGACAATGTTTGCGACATGAATGTAAAACGCATTCTTATAAACTTTGAATTTTTTGAAACAGCATAGAATGTTGTCCATTTAGAGTCTAAAAAATAAAAAAATTGTTGAACACATGTTATCCTAATATTTATAATTTATATTTAAAACAATTATTCATCTATTTCTTGTATTTGTCGATACTTATTCACTTAATTTATTACATGACTTACATGCTTCAAGTTCAATTAGAATTGTTACTTTAATTAATCACACGAAATAGTCGTTTTTGCTACATTTTAAGTGTGAATTTCTGAAGAGCACATTTTTACAGTTTGTTTCTTGTTACTTTAAATGTGAATTCCTGAAGAACACATTTTTAATGTTTGTTTCTTGTTACTTTAAATGTGAATTCCTGAAGAACACATTTTTACAGTTTGTTTCTTGTTACTTTCAATGTGAATTCCTGAAGAGCACATTTTTACAGTTTGTTTCTTGTTACTTTCAATGTGTAATTCCTGAAGTACACATTTTTACAGTTTGTTTCTTGTTACTTTAAATGTGAATTCCTGAAGAACACATTTTTACAGTTTGTTTCTTGTTACTTTAAATGTGAATTCCTGAAGAACACATTTTTACAGTTTGTTTCTTGTTACTTTCAATGTGAATTCCTGAAGTACACATTTTTACAGTTTGTTTCTTGTTACTTTAAATGTGAATTCCTGAAGAACACATTTTTACAGTTTGTTTCTTGTTACTTTCAATGTGAATTCCTGAAGTACACATTTTTACAGTTTGTTTCTTGTTACTTTAAATGTGAATTCCTGAAGAACACATTTTTACAGTTTGTTTCTTGCAGGGCCTATTCTAACGGGTAGTCGTGGCTTATTTGGGCAGTCGTAAATCCAAATTGGGCAATCGTAAAATCAAAATTGGGCAGTCGTAAAAAATACAAAGCCAAATAAAATAGAGAAAAACTAGGGATGTGGAACATCGCACAGCTTTTAATTACACTATAATACTTACATGGATTTGTGTCATTTACCGTTTTTATATTTTCATCCTTCATTTAGCAAAAGTGGCCAATTTGACGATATCTTTTGCAATATTATAAGTGAAACTACTGGGGAGAGAAGAAAAACTATCGTTGATGAGGTATGCTCAAAGAAAGAGAACTCTGTGTTAAAGGCATTTGTTTTTCAACTTTTTACGCCATTAAAGCATTTTAAAGGGAATTTCAGAGGTGGTGACGTTTAAAACACCTTAAGAGGTATTACCACAGCGATTTTGAACAAAATCTTTCGAGCCGTTTTTTAGCAATTACTGAAAAATATGATTTTTTCAATGGCAGCTACTTTATACGCGAAAACCTTTTTGACGAAAACCTTAATGGTAGGGCCCTGTACCATCACCAACCCGCACTCCAAATTTGAACATAGTAGGTCAATTTGTGCGGGAGTTATGCTGACCACAGACACAAATTTATTCTAGATCACTTTTTTGAAATCAGAATGTTCCAAAACGTGGAGAAACGATTTTTTTAAAACCGAATACTATGCTTTCATTATCCTATGTATACATATGGGTAATTGAAAGTAATAATTGCTCATTCTTATTTTGTAACAATAGTGGTTGTGGTACTACTTTCAAATATTTTACATTGAAATCATATTTTAGGAAGACAAATAACAAGGCATTTTCTCCTGAGACACCGCGTACATTTAAATGCACATCGTATTTTAGGCACATAATTTTTCTTTGCCTGAAATAGCCGAATTCAGTCCTACAGCTGATTATAGTTCCACCGATTGTGAAGAAATGGAGTCTGTAAAGAAACGGCAAAAACCAGTTCCTCTGCCAGTAGAGGCATCACGAAAAGTTGGCGCGAAGTACATGTCAGCAATGAACTAAGACTTTTTTCTCATGTTTTCGGATGTCTGGATGTTCTGCGCGAACAAATTTTTTTTTGCACTAACTGTAAAGTATTTTTATGTATCACGTCCTCGAACGAAATTGCTTTATTGCCTTTCATGATTAAATTTCCCATCTGAACAATTAAATTTAAAATTTTTGCTTTATAGTTGAAATCCAATAACTTTAAAAGTACGTTATATGGACCCAAAAGAATAATATACATAAAAATTAGCTTGAAATCATGTTTCAAACAGTTGTGGGTCTCAGGAGGATATGCCTAAAATCAAAGCTGAGAGATGTTAAAATCTAAACTCCATGCCAGGACAAGCCGATCCTGTCCAAGCTTAAAACGTTACTGACTAGAGAGATTTTAAAGAAAGCACACCGGATGTTATCTTTTTTTTCCCCCTGACCTTGCAATAGGGGGTGGATAGGGACTGGTATCTGAGTTCAGTGTCCAGTGTCAGCTGATCAGCTCCCCTACAAGCCGAAACCTTGGGATATCTTGTCTCATCCACTTCAACAGTCGAGCGCGAAAACTCCTTTTCCCCCTTTGTCAATAAATCTTCATTTCGGCTGTTTGCGGTCAACACTTGTTCCACTGTGCTGTGTGTCATGTCCTCCTTCTTGGGAGATGACCACTGTATTTTTAGGGGGTGGATGACAACAGTTGTAAAATAAAAACAGCAATGAATAGTTGACAAGAGGGAGGAAGGTGGATGACAGCTATTGCCTTGTGAGTGTAAATAATCTTTTAATGTTTGGTATCAAAGTCGTTGAATTTGTATTCACGATTGTTTTGTTGTCTTTTGCGACTTCGTAGTCAAAGGTATTTATAATTCTTTCATAAGAAAAATATTATAGAAGTATATACAGTGGCTAAAACAATTAAGAATACACTTCGTTTTTTGAACACATTAGTATTTTGTATGGGGAATAATGCCCAAAAAATTTAATTATAGCAAAGCTTTTTGCAGAGGCATTAAACTATGGACATTTTACTTTGTATATACACAAAAAATATAATAATTTATTAAAAATCAAATTAGTCATACAGTTTTGAAATTTTTTTAGACAAATTTTGCAATAAAAAAATTGGGAATACACTTGCGAAAAATATGTTTATTTACCCTTACATATTTTCAATTTGACTGCTATTTTAATGTAATCTTAAATATTGTTATTCTTAACCTTTTCAATTCTAATTTTTTTTGTGATGAAACTTGTTAGACGAACTTAAATTCAAACTTTTAAATAAAAAATTGCTCTTCGAAGAAAAACTAGTATTGATTCCTATTCAAATTATTTTTTTTAAAAAAAAGGAAAATCTTATTGAAATAGCTAAAATTGTTGGTAGAAGCCACACGTGTATCCAGACAATCATTTCAAAATTTTAAATGAGGGATCGATTGAAAATAAAAGTAGAAGAAAAAAGAAGAGAATTCTGTGGATATCACAAAAAGGTAAATTTTGAAAGAAATCAAGGTTTATAATAAAGTACAAGGCACGCAATGTCAAAATATGGGGTCTTTTTCATTGTAAAAAGCAGTTACACACACCACCTGACCTCTGACATCAATATCATAGAAAATCTACGGGACACACGCGAAATAGTGGTCTAAAAGCATAAAATTAGAAATAAAGCCCATTTAAAACAAGTGTTGCAAGAATAATGGGGTAAAATCCCTTCAGATACCATCAAATACCATCATTCTTCGTGTGTGAGATATTACAAAAATTTCATTGGTGTATTCTCAATTTTTTTAGGTAAAAATCTGCGTATGTTTATTTAAAATGTTTATAAAAAATTTTCTATTAATTTTTTTTTTGTTGGTTGGTTATTACGTTTAACGACCTATACTTATGCACAATGACGGCTAATCAGACCGGAACCTACAGCTTAACGTGGATTCTGAACCACAACGAACATCCGTGCCTAACCCAGGATTCGAGCCCGGCACCTTTGGCATGCGAGGCCAGAGCTCTAACCTCACAGCAGTCAATATTGTTCTTTATTTTTACTTTAAATTAAACTATGTGTAAAATTAGAGACGTGTTTTCACTTCTTGGTAATGTGTTATTTATATCGAAAGTTGGGTTTATTAAGTAAAAGTAAGGTGTATTCTGAATTGTTTGAGCCACTGTAGGTATATAAATATTAACTAATTAACCTCATGAAATAGGATAACAGAAACCTGATTTTAAAATTTGAGTTATATTTAAAGATAAATTATCGAATTTTATTGTTTCAAATTAATTTGCTGTATGGGTTGAAAGTGGGGATGGAGGGGAGGGATGTTTTATAACCTATTTTTATGCACAGTAATGGTTAAGACGGTATCAGGGCGGAACCTACAGCTTAACGTCGATTCCGAACCACAATGGACATCCATGCCAAATCTGGGATTCGAAACCGACACCTTTGGCATGCGAAGCCAGAGGGCTAACCCCATAGCCATCAGGAGGGTAATGGGGAGGGGGGGGGGTGAGATTGTGCTTTTGGGCAGTCGTAAATTTTCCTTAGAATAGGCCTTGGTTTCTTGTTACTTTAAATGTGAATTCCTGAAGAACACATTTTTACAGTTTGTTTCTTGTTACTTTAAATGTGAATTCCTGAAGAACACATTTTTACAGTTTGTTTCTTGTTACTTTCAATGTGAATTCCTGAAGTACACATTTTTACAGTTTGTTTCTTGTTACTTTCAATGTGAATTCCTGAAGAACACATTTTTACAGTTTGTTTCTTGTTACTTTCAATGTGAATTCCTGAAGTACACATTTTTACAGTTTGTTTCTTGTTACTTTCAATGTGTAATTCCTGAAGTACACATTTTTACAGTTTGTTTCTTGTTACTTTAAATGTGAATTCCTGAAGAGCACATTTTTACAGTTTGTTTCTTGTTACTTTCAATGTGTAATTCCTGAAGTACACATTTTTACAGTTTGTTTCTTGTTACTTTAAATGTGAATTCCTGAAGAGCACATTTTTACAGTTTGTTTCTTGTTACTTTCAATGTGTAATTCCTGAAGTACACATTTTTACAGTTTGTTTCTTGTTACTTTCAATGTGAATTCCTGAAGAGCACATTTTTACAGTTTGTTTCTTGTTACTTTCAATGTGTAATTCCTGAAGTACACATTTTTACAGTTTGTTTCTTGTTACTTTCAATGTGAATTCCTGAAGTACACATTTTTACAGTTTGTTTCTTGTTACTTTCAATGTGAATTCCTGAAGTACACATTTTTACAGTTTGTTTCTTGTTACTTTAAATGTGAATTCCTGAAGTACACATTTTTACAGTTTGTTTCTTGTTACTTTCAATGTGTAATTCCTGAAGTACACATTTTTACAGTTTGTTTCTTGTTACTTTAAATGTGAATTCCTGAAGAGCACATTTTTACAGTTTGTTTCTTGTTACTTTCAATGTGTAATTCCTGAAGTACACATTTTTACAGTTTGTTTCTTGTTACTTTAAATGTGAATTCCTGAAGAGCACATTTTTACAGTTTGTTTCTTGTTACTTTCAATGTGTAATTCCTGAAGTACACATTTTTACAGTTTGTTTCTTGTTACTTTCAATGTGTAATTCCTGAAGTACACATTTTTACAGTTTGTTTCTTGTTACTTTAAATGTGAATTCCTGAAGAGCACATTTTTACAGTTTGTTTCTTGTTACTTTCAATGTGTAATTCCTGAAGTACACATTTTTACAGTTTGTTTCTTGTTACTTTAAATGTGAATTCCTGAAGAGCACATTTTTACAGTTTGTTTCTTGTTACTTTCAATGTGTAATTCCTGAAGTACACATTTTTACAGTTTGTTTCTTGTTACTTTAAATGTGAATTCCTGAAGAGCACATTTTTACAGTTTGTTTCTTGTTACTTTCAATGTGTAATTCCTGAAGTACACATTTTTACAGTTTGTTTCTTGTTACTTTAAATGTGAATTCCTGAAGAGCACATTTTTACAGTTTGTTTTTTGTTACTTTCAATGTGTAATTCCTGAAGTACACATTTTTACAGTTTGTTTCTTGTTACTTTAAATGTGAATTCCTGAAGAGCACATTTTTACAGTTTGTTTCTTGTTACTTTCAATGTGTAATTCCTGAAGTACACATTTTTACAGTTTGTTTCTTGTTACTTTAAATGTGAATTCCTGAAGAGCACATTTTTACAGTTTGTTTTTTGTTACTTTCAATGTGTAATTCCTGAAGTACACATTTTTACAGTTTGTTTCTTGTTACTTTAAATGTGAATTCCTGAAGAGCACATTTTTACAGTTTGTTTCTTGTTACTTTCAATGTGTAATTCCTGAAGTACACATTTTTACAGTTTGTTTCTTGTTACTTTAAATGTGAATTCCTGAAGAGCACATTTTTACAGTTTGTTTCTTGTTACTTTCAATGTGTAATTCCTGAAGTACACATTTTTACAGTTTGTTTCTTGTTACTTTAAATGTGAATTCCTGAAGAGCACATTTTTACAGTTTGTTTTTTGTTACTTTCAATGTGTAATTCCTGAAGTACACATTTTTACAGTTTGTTTCTTGTTACTTTAAATGTGAATTCCTGAAGAGCACATTTTTACAGTTTGTTTCTTGTTACTTTCAATGTGTAATTCCTGAAGTACACATTTTTACAGTTTGTTTCTTGTTACTTTAAATGTGAATTCCTGAAGAGCACATTTTTACAGTTTGTTTTTTGTTACTTTCAATGTGTAATTCCTGAAGTACACATTTTTACAGTTTGTTTCTTGTTACTTTAAATGTGAATTCCTGAAGAGCACATTTTTACAGTTTGTTTCTTGTTACTTTCAATGTGTAATTCCTGAAGTACACATTTTTACAGTTTGTTTCTTGTTACTTTCAATGTGAATTCCTGAAGAGCACATTTTTACAGTTTGTTTTTTGTTACTTTCAATGTGTAATTCCTGAAGTACACATTTTTACAGTTTGTTTCTTGTTACTTTAAATGTGAATTCCTAAAGAACACATTTTCACAGTTTGTTTCTTGTTACTTTAAATCTGAATTCTTGAAGTAAACGTTTTTTTACTGTTTGTTTCGATTCGAATGAGTGTGTTTTGTAACTGAGCAATCACATGTTCGAAAAAGACGTAATTGACGGAAAATAAATTTTAAAATTTCAAACATCAGTTAAAAAAAAAAATCTTTTCTTCTATATACCCCCACAATATTCGTTCAAAGCAATCATACGAATGAAATGCATTTTCTATGAGAAGACGTATTAATGTTCTATGGGAAATGTCAATTAAATGTGCATGTTAATGTATATGTATCATAATTGTTATGTAAATGTATCGTATATAAAAAAAATTAACAGGTATCTGGATGTAAGGATATACCATAGACTTATTATTATCGATAGACTGCGCGTTCCCACTTCAATTATACAACGAGAATGAAACCAAAATGAATCACATGAGTAGAGACTTTTTGGACGATCCAAAGTGGAGCCCCGACTGGTTAAACTGGCTTCTCCTGGGACTGGAATAGTGTGTCTGACGTCATACGACTGGCGTTCTTAACTGGTAGCAGGGCCCACTCTTCTATTTATTGCGCTCCCCCCCCCCCCCCAAGTGCACGAAACAAACCAATATATCTATCCACTTTGATATAAATATAGAGTCTTATTGTATTCGCCCTTCGTCCAGATATTATTCAAGAACTGTAATTGTAAAAAAAAAAAAAAAAATGCTGAAGGGAACTGAAAATCAGCAATCTTAGTAGTCCGAGAGGCGACTGCAATTTTCGGACCTCATCGAACATCATTCTGAATTTTTTATAGAAATTGGAGAAAAGTGAGTAGATTACGAATCCACTGGTCTGCCGTGGTAAAAATGGCCGAAACTGGTCCAAAATCGACTTGGAATGAGTTGAACTAAAACCCGATAGCCAAATATGTCATAACTTGCCAAAAAGAGAACAACCTTTTTCGTCTGGCAACCCTCTCCATTTTGATTTTCAATGAAAAAAACCGCAAACGATTTCTGATCTCTGGCTCCGTAAAACTTGGTATCTTTTAAAAGTAAGCCAAATTGGCGACATCAGTTACGTCATCAGTGACGTAATGTTTATTGCCAACTGGGCTCCCTTTTAATAGATGCAATTAGACAGTCGCCAGATATCTGAATCGTCTGCATCCTTCTTAATTGAAAATTAAAAAGTGAGGGTTACCAAATAAAAAAAAATGCTCATTATTTGGCAAGTTATGGAACATTTGGCAAATGGATTTAGTTCAACTTATTAAAAGTCGATTTTTGACCAGTTTCGGCCATTTTTGCCACGGCAGACCAGTGGATTCGTAATCTACTCACTTTTCTCCAATTTCTATAAAAAATTCAGAATGATGTTCGATGAGGTCCAAAAATTGCCTCTCAGTCTTTAGGGGAAGGGTGTCCATTTTTACGTCAAAATACAAATAAGTGTACTTGGCTACACACTTGTTTGGACTGTATTAAAAGTGTGTAATATATGTATTGTGTATCACAAAGTGTTTATGTCGAAAGTTTATAGGTGTATTTAACAGAATGTCATATTTTTGGAAACCAATTCATGTGTTAAGAAAATGATCCATGCATTCCAAGCTATGTCTTTTTAGAGTTGGAATGCCACATTTTTCTAATCATATTTCTATTCAAATAAATATTAAGACTTATGTGTACATATTTCTGCAAAACGTCAAATTTGTTATGAAGAGAAATTGCAAACTTTTTTCGTTAGAGAGCAATTAAAATACAATTGTTGTTTATGTATTGCTGTATGTTGTTGCAGTTAGAGGAATTTTTTTCTTCAAATTTCTATTTAAAATGTTTTCTTCTTTATTCATTTGTTTATGTATTGCTGTATGTTGTTGCAGTTAGAGGAATTTTTGTCTTCAAATTTCTCTTTAAAATGTTGAACCTCTTTTTTATTCATTTCATATGTAAAAAAAAAATATGCCCTTATTTAAATGTAGCATTTATTAAGTGGAGTTAAATATTCCAGATAAAAAGAAATTCAAATGTATGAAATACTTGAAAATGAAATATTCTTCCAACAATGTATAATATATATTGAATATAAATAGATTATTCTTTAACATAAATAAGTATTACACTTACAATAATTATCGTATAAGTAGTTCATAAAATATTTACAACATCAGTATAATATTTAATTGTAAATATTGTTTCATGACATGAAAATTTAAAATTCCTTTAATTAATCTATTTTCCTTAAGTATGAAAATGAAATAATATTTATAAAAAATTAATATATTGGGATCACTCAGTGAGATTTTATTGCTCAAAATTAATGTTATTTTATTTTCTAAGCTAAAAATAAATTAATATGATAAATTAAATTAATATTAATGAAAATAAAAATGAATATGATATCAAATGTGATATTTAAATTATTGTATGTCATTTAGAAGGATAATTATATATTTTTTTCAAAATCACATGTCAATAAATGGCATAACGCATTATTTTTACATTTCATTCTCAACAATCTTCTTTATGGTTCGGTATTTAAATTCCTAGTTAACTTTTGTAATAACTGTCTGGTTATTTTTTTATTATATTTTTTAATTAAATATTACAAAAGCTCGAATGTCCTTCAGAAAGTGAATATAATTTTTCTGATATCATAGGATCGAATCTATACGATTTTCCAGAAAAAAAATCGATTCTGTCTTATTTTCAACGCGCCCAATCACTTTCTTTAATTTCCCGCTATACCATTGGATATTCTGATAGATATACGGATACAATTTATTAGGAAAAATCGATTCTGTTGCCCAATCACTTTCTTTAATTTGCCACGATTCCATTGGATATTCTGATAGATGTACGGATACAATTTATTAGGAATAATCGATTCTGTTGCCCTATCACTTTCTTTAATTTGCCACGATTCCATTGGATATTCTGATAGATGTACGGATACAATTTATCAGGAAAAATCGATTCTGTTGCCCAATCACTTTCTTTAATTTGCCACGATTCCATTGGATATTCTGATAGATGTACGGATACAATTTATTAGGAATAATCGATTCTGTTGCCCTATCACTTTCTTTAATTTGCCACGATTCCATTGGATATTCTGATAGATGTACGGATACAATTTATCAGGAAAAATCGATTCTGTTGCCCGATCATGTCCTCTAATATGCAATGATTCCATTGATTACTCTATGATAGATGTATGGGTACGATTTATCAGAAAAAATCAATTCTTTATGTAGAAGAATCGATTCTTTTTCAAGAAAAATCGAATCTATGCGATTTATCAGAAAAAAATCGATTCTGTCTTATTTTCAACACGCCCAATCACTTTCTTTAATTTGCCACGATTCCATTGGATATTCTGATAGATGTACGGATACAATTTATTAGGAAAAATCGATTCTGTCGCCCGATCATGTCCTCTAATATGCAATGATTCCATTGACTACTCTGATAGATGTATGGGCACGATTTATCAGGAAAAATCAATTCCTTATGTAGAAGAATCGATTATTTTTCAAGAAAAATCGAATCCATACGATTTATCTAAAAAAAAAATCGATTCTGTCTTATTTTCAACACGCCCAATCGCTTTCTTTAATTTGCCACGATTCCATTGGATATTCTGATAGATGTACGGATACAATTTATTAGGAAAAATCGATTCTGTTGCCCAATCACTTTCTTTAATTTGCCACGATTTCATTGGATATTCTGATAGATGTACGGATACAATTTATTAAGAAAAATCGATTCTGTTGCCCGATCATGTCCTCTAATACGCAATGATTCCATTGAATATTCTATGATAGATGTATTTGTACGATTTATCAGGAAAAATCAATTCTTTATGTAGAAGAATCGATTCTTTTTCAGGAAAAATCTATTCTGTTGCCCGATCATGTCCTCTAATATGCAGCGATTCCATTGAATACTCTATGATAGATGTATGGGTACGATTTATCAGGAAAAATCGATTCTGTTGCCCGATCATGTCCTCTAATATGCAATGATTCCATTGAATACTCTATGATAGATGTATGGGTACGATTTATCAGGAAAAATCAATTCTTTATGTAGAAGAATCTATTCTTTTTCAAGAAAAATCGAATCTATACGATTTATCAGAAAAAAAATCGATTATGTCTTATTTTGACTTAATGTCGAATTACTTTTTTATTCCATTTTTAGAAATCTATTGCTACGGTCAGAATTAAAAAATTAAATTTATGGGGAAATTAATGCAGACATTAAAAGAAAATTATATTTATAAATTAATTGCTATATTCATAAAATGATTGCCTTATTTATCGGGCGATAATTCACTAAAAATATGAAATTTGCCACAAAAATTGTCTTTTTCAAGATAAATATCATAATAATGCACTTATAAAAAGAGAAATACATATGTTACAAAAAAAAAAAAAAACTATTTCTTTGAGTGAGGAAATCCCAATCTTTGTCCAAATAACTACACTACGGTTAATGATTTTTTTTAAAATTTTTTTTATTAAATTTCAATAATTATATTTTTAAAATGTTATGTAACGATGTCGATATACAAAATTACTTTGAATTGGCTATTGAGACATTTATATGTATGTCTTTAAGACAATCAGTGGAGTTGAAAGCGTATATTTTTGCGAGGAATAAAATTGCTATTTTCATTTATCTTCTAAGTAGAATAGTTACTGAATGGCATAATACGATATCATGGGCTAACGCCATGATATTTCAAAAATGCTCAAATAATGTAAATCATTATTAAATGTTAAAAAGATATGTAAAAACAATGAATTTAAATATATATATTTAAAAAAAAATTATGTGATTATGTCCTGCGAACTATGCAAAGATGACATACACGCAATGTTAATAACCTGCTGTTGCGTATTAATACTGTAAACGATGAATATTTCACAGAGAATGAACAGCCACAACCTTTTTATTAACAATTTTAATAGAACACAGAAGTTTTCCGTTTTTTAACTCTGTTGCCAAATACATTCACACAGTAAAACAGCAAACGATTATATTATGCGCAAACAATTATATTATGTGCGGTGACGTCATCGCCGTCTGATCTTAGAGCGCAACACCTGCTATAGAATCTATGCAAAAAAAAAAAATTCACTATGCAAAATCCTTATCATACATTTTATGAAAACATTATTCGTCGGCTGCATTAATGAAGCATATTAAGTCAGTTTATATATTTGTCAGTTTTTTGCTTATCCAGACTAGAATGTTCTATAATATCAAATAGAGAAATCCGTTAAACCTTGGTTAGGCGCGTGACCTTTTAACTCGCGGTTAGTAGCGTTGAGGACAAATGTGCCCCAAATTCAACCTTTTGCGCATACCATTAAATTCATGATCAAGTATCAAAGTTAGTGGGTATTTTAATTAAAAACACGACATTGTTGAACAGAATAAAGTTAAAATGACAAAATATCTAAAAAATAACTTGAAAAAACTGTAAGAAGGGTTTGATCATATGCTGCCTTCTATTGAAAGATTGAGATTGTTGGGGACATTCTTCCACCGTGACTTACCAAAGGTTAAGGTATAGGCTTCCAATCGCAAAAATTGGGGAAGATTTGTAAGGCCGTAAAAAACAAAACCACACAAAAGAAGGAAACCTTATGATGGAGGAGCGTACTGTATAAGGAAATATATAATAATTAGTATAATAATAACAGTTTTTTTTATATAAAAAATACTTTTTAAAAGTTATTCTCAGATTGTAGTTTTTGCTATTTTGCATTTCATTCAAACAGTAATAACTCCAGTTTAAATAATATTTTTTGAAATTTGTTATTTGCTATATAATCTGCATACATTGTTGAATGTTTTGACCCGAAATACTAAGTGATTTGTAAATAAATATTTTTTAATTGAATTTTAAAGATAAGATTCTGTATAAAAAACTTGGATTTTTCTAATAAATTCAGTTAAAGCAATATATCACAAAATATACACACTGTAAAATTCTGTTAATAGGGTCAAAACATAGAGCAGGGTATTCCGCATTATCGAACACCAAAATTGTATCTGTGGGTGAATTAGAATTTTTGTCATTACCGTTCGAAATTACCCTAATTAGTTGATTAAATGTTAATTAATAATTAAAATTGAAGAAATTTAAAAAAAAAAAAAAATTATTGGAAACAGTTTAACAAATAATGTACTTTTCAAGATTCAAAGGTCTAATTTTTCAATTGAAAATTAAAAAAAATAATGTTGAAACCTATACGTATACCTTAAGTAATGTTTTTGATGTATAGAGTTATAAATGCTAAAGTTTAATGAAAATTGTTTGAAAACCATTTTTCTTTCATTTTTCTCTTTAAAACGTGATAGTTTTTTCTTACTTAGCAAGTGGACGAGTATACAAACATTTTACTCTAGTATCGCACTACATGAAACTATGCAGATGCTTTTTAAAGCCCTTATTATACAGAACAGTCCCCGGATTGATGTACAATAATAAGCTCCATTAGCAGGGTTAAAGCTGCTTTTTTAGCAACACGCTTAACAACTTCCGTAAAAGCTTTAATTACAATGTGTAATTTATAGACTGAGAGGCAATTTTTGGACGCCATCGAACATCATTCTGAAATTTTTATAGAAATTAGAGAAAAGTGAGTAGATTAGGAATCCACTGGTCTGCCGTGGCAAAAATGGCCGAAACTGATCAATAATCGACTTGGATGGAGTTGAACTAAAATCCGATTGCCAAATATGTCATAACTTGCCAAAAAGAGAACAAACTTTTTCGTCTGGCAACCCTGTACTTTGATTTTCAATGAGAAAAAGCGCAAACGATTTCTGATCTTTGGCTCGGAAAACTTATATCTTTTAAATGTAAGCCAAATTGGCGACATCAGTTACGTCATATGTGACGTAGTATTTTTTGCCAACTTGACTCCCTTTTAATAGATGCAAGTAGACCGTCGCCAGATATCTGAATCGTCTTCAACCTTCTTAGTTGAAAATTAAAGAAAGAGGGTTACCAAATAAAAAAAAAAATGCTCATTATTTGGCAAGTTATGGCTCATTTGGCAATTGGATTTAATTCAAATTATTGAAAGTCGATTTTTGACCAGTTTCGGCCATTTTTGCCAAGGCAGACCAGTGGATTCGTAATCTGCTCACTTTTCTCTAATTTCTACAAAAAAATCAGAATGATGTTCGTTGGGGTCCGAAAATTGCCTCTCAGTCTATGACGTAGTGTAGCCAATTTGACTCATTTTTATAAAAAAAAATGCAAGTAAGCCTTCGCCAGATATCTGAGTTGTCTGTAACCTTCTTTATTGAAAACTAAAGAGCGATGGGGTTACCAAGTAAAAAAGAATACTTATTATTCGGCAAGTTGTGACACATTTGGCAATCGGATTAAGTTTAGTCGATTTTTGACCAATTTCGGCAATTTTCGACACTAAATTTGGTTTCCTACAGACTTTTGTCCACATTGTATAAATAATTCCGGATGGTTTTCGATGGGTTACCAAAACATGCCTCTCGGACAAAAACACATTATCTTTAATTTTTGTTGTAGTGCCCGACTGTGTAATCGTATCTCTACTGTTGTGTATAAATGTAATCTTTATGTAATGGCTGCTCTATTTTTGTGTCCAGAAAAGTGCTCTGTGTAATATGTTGATGTCGTCATCATGTGTATAAATAACATAATAAATGAGGTAACACATGCTCGTGTGTTTTTTCAACAATAAATTTTATCTCGCTGTACAGTTAGTGATAACATCAAGGAATCTCAGGCATATAACAAATTAAGGGGGTCCAGTACCGAAATTTTTTTGAAAAATCCCAATTTTTTTTTCTGATTTTAAAAAATAGTTCATACATTCCTGAAGAGAATGATGTTTTTATCTTATTCCTCCGGTGATTAGAACGACACAAAATTACCCGTGATTTAAACATCACTAATGGGCGTAACACCTTGAAGCGTCTGCTTAAAGTGCGTTTTTCGAGCACTGGTGTTTTTCACAGATGTTGCAGATTCAAATCGATATATCTCCAGAACCATTAACAATTGGCTATTCACATTTTTGGAGCATTTAATGTATATAGTTTTAAATATTTCGTCTTCGCAGAATTTTATTTTTTTAATTCTGTTTTAAAATATAACATTTAGCGTAAAAGATAACATAAAAAAAAGCACAAATTTCAATATTTTAACTTTGAGAATTTTTTTAATTTTTTTTTAATTCACCAATCAAAATTCTGTGAAGACAAAAATTTCTTTATATAATTATGTATTACAGAGAGCTTTCACTTTGAAAAAAAATTTATTTTTTCTTGATTTATATCAAAATACGCAAACATCAATTATTACGGATTTTTCTTGGTTTTTAAATTTTTTTTAAATAACTAAACGCAATATTTAAAAAAAAAACATTTTCTCAAAGATATATAAATAGTATCTCATACATAAAATAAATTTTTTACATAAAAATGTGCTTAAATAAAGTTTTTCTTTATTTTCGGTACCGGACCCAATTAAAGACTCAGCATCCAGCTAAACTAATTAGCATTCTAAATGACAAGAGTATTATGATGTATCACAGTCAAAATTTCTACAGATATTCTTTGCGTATAAAATTATAACAAAATTTAATCACTTAGTTTAGTCGAAAAATTACTTTAATGACATTTCAACTTTTCGGCGCATTTTATTAAGGCACTATCTGAAGTACACGACGTGGCCCAGCTTACTCGATTGTAAATAATGAGCTTCCAGAATAAATTATTCAAAATTTCAAATCTCAGGGCTTGAATCAGGGTTGAAGTAAATGATCACTTATAGACTGAGAGGCGACTGCAATTTTTGGACCCCATCGAACATCATTCTGAATTTTGTATAGAAATTAGAAGAAAAGTGAGTAGATTACGAATCCACTGGTCTGCCGAGGCAAAAATGGCCGAAACTGGTCACAAATCGACTTTTAATAAGTTGAACTAAATCCAATTGTCAAATGCGCCATAACTTGCCAAATAATGAGCATTTTTTTTTTTTATTTGGTAACCCTCACTCTTTAATTTTCAACTAAGAAGGTTGCAGATGATTCAGATATCTGGCGACGGTCTACTTGCATCTATTAAAAGGGAGCCAAGTTGGCAAAAAATATTTCGTCACTTATGACGTAACTGATGTCGTCAATTTGACTTTTAAAAGATACAAGTTTTCCGAGCCGAAGATCAGAAATCGTTTGCGCTTTTTCTCATTGAAAATCAAAATGAAGTGGGCTGCCAGACGAATAAGTTTGTTATATATTTGGCAAGTTATGACATATTTGGCAAATCGGATTTTAGTTCAACTCATTCCAAATCGATTATTGATAAGTTTCGGCCATTTTTGCCACGGCAGACCAGTGGATTCGTAATCTGTCCAATCTCTATAAAAAATTCAGAATGATGTTCGATGAGGTCCAAAAATTGCAGTCGGACTATTTGGCATGCAAAGCCAGGAGCGCTCTGACCATAAGTGAAACATCCAATCCTATTTAGCCTATTATATTGAGCCACAAAACTGTGACCAGAAGCCGTGACACGAGTTTGCCACTCGAGTGACTCTGTGCACCAATATTTTGGTCAATATATAGGTGAGGTCAATATATAGGTATATGTCAATATATAGGTAATGTTAAAAAACAACAGCGTGGCATTAAAAATACCACTTTTGGCAACGATGCCTGTGAAGAAGTATATTTCAAGAAAAGTGTCAAAAATGACATTCGGTTTTTGATCAACGGAATAGGTTGGTGTGATGGATTTTACTGGCCCCCAAGCTGCATGGCCAAGCAGCTTCATGTGCGAAATAGAAACGCTGTAATTTTCCCCCAAGTCTGTGTCAGTTAAATCGAAATACTATATACAACTGGATAGACTGCTCCGATGGTAATGCACGGGAAAAAATCGAGCCGGTTGGTTGATCATGATGGATAGACCAGTAGTCTGTCCTAATCAGACTGCACCCGATCGGAGTTTCCTTTCATGCTGGAATTAACTGAAGTAACAAAATATTTGTCCAATAAAGGGTCAATTACACAGAGAGAGTTTACTAGCCACTAGCCGGCTAATTCATTTGTTGATAGTAAACTTAGCTCCCGTGTCATCCAATTACTTTAGCAACTAGCCCTGCTAGTGATTGAATGACACTGAGCTACTTTTCTGCCAACTAGTAAACAAACCGGCTCTAGTTGGTTGGTTGTTTTCAGATTATCTGGCGCCGTCAGCAACACGAGGGCTATAATGCGCCGAAACATTTCGTCATTTAACAAACCAACATACATTTACAAACATCCATGCCAACACGGGACTCGGAACCCGCAACCTCGCGGTCTAGAAGCCAGCACGCTAACCACTATACCGCTTGGTCGGCCAGCAACACGAGGGCTATAATGCGCCGAAACATTCGTCATTAGACAAGCTAACTTACATTTAAAAAAAACAATAGTGACACGGGACTCGGAACCCGCAACCTCGCCGTCTAGAAGCTAGCACGCTAACCACTATACCGTTTGGTCGGCAATAACAGGACGGACAATCTACGGAGATAAAGTTCACAAAGAACCAATTCGGCACACAGCCTATCAACATCATACAGAACCACACAGGTCTTCCCACGTTCATGTTCACAAGAGGAATGGTGGTTTCCCCGATAGAGGGACTAACAAACTACATCTACACGGATCTTGTATCAATCCGCATAAAATATAGTTCGCTCGCCCCAATACCAACAAAAGGTCTACTATTGACAGTTCTGATGTGTACATATCCAAGGTTTTTTCAATCATCTTCCTATCCGTATTTTTCATCCCTCCAACAACTTCATTTTCCCAGTGTTAAGCAGTCTGCCCATGCTGTTTATCTTTACACAATGGTCAGTTCGGACAATTTGGCGCGGGTTGCCCAAACTGGATTCGGGGGTAATAGTGTAGAGGATTATTCGCAGTGTTGTGTTTCAATTATGAAGTAGAAGACCAATATGTATAAACAATCTTTATTCGATGCAGCTCAGTCTGAGTAGGCATTTCTTAAACTAAAAAACCAATATGACTTAAACATACCAAACTGGCCATAATCATACTTTAGAAACATATTTCAATCCACCTGGTAGCAGAGCGTGGTTCAGCGATCCTCTGCCCGGACATCATATAGTATCCGTTTATATATATATATACAAGCAAGGCCGTAATGAAGTCGAAAAGTGTTGCCACTCATATAACTAATGAAGATTAATATCTCCATTACGGCACTTGCTTGTGGTAAGAAAGTATGATTGTATTTCAACAAACGACCGACCTTTAAAATTTTACCAACAAATAGTTCCAGTACGTTCTCGCCGTGGCAAGACGAGCCGCTGCGAGTCGGACAGTACACCCTGACTCGAAGACGGAAGAAGGCGTGCGAACCAAGTACACTCTCGGATGCTCGTCTCGGTGTACTGGTAACATTCGAGGTTAGTGGGCGTTGGAAACGATCATCCACATATTTGGATTGTGAGTTTCATGTACTACGCATCTAAATTGCTGTGATATTTCAAGAACTTCCAACGCCGACCAAACGGTATAGTGGTTAGCGTGCTAGCCTCTAGACCGCGAGGTTGCGGGTTCCGAGTCCCGTGTTAGGCATGGGTGTTTGTAAATGTATGTTGGCTTGTCTAATGACGAATGTTTCGCCCTCGTGTTGCTGACGGCGCCAGATAATCTGAAAACAACCAACCAACCAAGAACTTCCAACCCGTAGTATGCTTGAATTGTGATTGAATAACATTACACTAGTGTTCACTGTCGTGTTCTGAAGACTATGAAGTTACCCCGCGATGATTCAGCAAAACACGGTAAGTAGTGTCTCTTGCTTACTCATATAAACGTGGTGTAAATGCTTCCCGATAGAATTGGATTAAGTGTCGAGATAGATTTAATGGTGTAGTAAATTCACAAGTGTAAGAAGTAATTGAGGATTGTATAACTTCATGTTAGCTGTATTGAAAGATGAGTAAATAATAATTGTAATAATTCAAAAGTTTATTCATTTGTATTATTTGATTGCTGCTCTGAATTTGAGGAAGACCGTGAATTATACTCAATATGCCCATAATTATATTAATTCAGATAATTATTTAGCTGTTATCTGCGTAATCCTATACAACTGCTCAAATTAAGATCACGTTGAGTCAATGTATTGAGACAACCTTAGGAAAGTTAATGTTCAAGTTATTTATCTAAAAGGGATGCAGCCGACCAAACGGTATAGTGGTTAGCGTGCTAGCTTCTAAACTGCGAGGTTGCGGGTTCCGTGTTAGGCATGGGTGTTTTGTAAATGTATGTTGGCATGTCTAATGACGAATGTTTTCGGCGCATTATTATAACCCTCTTGTTGCTGACGGCACCAGATAATCTGAAAACAACCAATCAACCTAAAAGGGATGCATGGTTATTATGTGATTCCGTGCAATACCTAGACTGATAAGTCCTGGGTAAACGCGATATTCGGGGTTTTCTGTGTGAGGCTGAACTTGGAATTCTCGGTTCGCTTCGTGGGGCCAAAGAACTTAAAACTATAAGAAGGCAAGCTTCGCCGATACGTAAGTGCTGCCATCTCGCGGATTTTCAGAGTTGAGAGCACAAAACTTTCGCCAAATTGCTCCGATTTCCAGACATGCGCAGAGCTTTTTTCTTACTTTGGCGATCGTGCTTTTTAAACAAACAAATAAGAACATCAGATTTATTTCGTCGAATTCGTGGGAGATATAAATAGCAGAACAAAAATGGAGGATTCTACTTTGCAAAGTAACATATTATTTATTCAAGTTTGTTCAAATTGTTCGCTTTTGTGCACGAGAGAATTTTAACAGGACATTTTTTGCAGTGTTGATGGTTGTGATGAAACTTGATGGTTAGTGTTCTTAATCGTTTGTTTTTATTTTTTCGTCTCATTCAGCAGGCTAGTTTTTATGTTGTTTTTTCCATGAACTTTTCTATTTGTATTACTTTGACATCGCTTGAAAGAATGTTTATCATTTGTTAGTTGCATAAATGCACTCAATTATTATGTGTTTATTATGATTTTTTGAAATTTGACTCAAATCTCAATTACCATTGCGGATTTTTATTTTATGAATTAATAAAGCTAAATGATTATTGTCAACTGTTAGTAAATTCTTCTAAACTAGTACATGCTAAATGATATTGGTTTTTGTAGTTGCAAGTCATTTTTAAATTCTTGCACTCAATAACTAGATATTTTTTAGTTTCCTAATGTACTGCTTCGAAGAATGCATGGAAACTTTATCGAAATAATTTTCTTCTAGAATGTGTTTCAATAATTTTGTAATTAGTAATTTTGTTAATTCTTGATGTTCATATTTATTACGAAAACTTACTAAAAGTTCACCAATATTGGAATATGCTCTAAAAACCTCAAATCTAATATTAGGATTCGTATTGCATTACAGGATGGAACTTGCTGTAGTGGTTCAATATAATATTAATATTGTTTAAAAAAGTATTCAATTACCTTAGCTAAAAATATAATTAACGTAAATTTGGTTGAATGTGTAAATATGTCAAGTAAAAGTTTAATGAGCAAAACAGATTTGTTCTTTTTTTGGATAAAAGATTTCTGGGAAACCATACAATTTAATCGCCAAGTGAAACTAAAAAGAGCGATAAGCTTGCCAATGTAGAAACCCTTCAATGACGTCATGTGCTCTCAAGTATTTTACATTATCTCTATGGAAGCTTGCCATCTTTAACCCGAAGGGTTATTATAGTATCTTTGGTGGGGCGGAGCAGCGTCAGATTACACTCTTCAACACATGCCGACCAAACGGTGTAGTGGTTAGCGTGCTGGCTTCTAGACCGCGAGGTTGCTGGTTCCGAGTCCCGTGTTAGGCATGGGTGTTTGTAAATGTATGTTGGCTTGTCTAATGACGAATATTTCGGCGCATTATAGAGCCCTCATGTTGATAACGGTGCCAGATAATCTGAAAACAACCAACCAGAAATTTCGCGATGTTTCTTTTAAGCTTGGCGTCCATTATCGCTAAGCAGAGCAGAGCAGAGCGGAGTTGATTAGAGCCAATTATAAGGCTGTCAACGTCTACTGTAGCACGAGCCTCGTGCTACAATGGACGTTGACAGCATTGTAATTGGCTCTAATCTAATCCACTCTGCTCAGCGTTAGTGGACGCCAAGCTTTATTTGTCGAGTTGGCTGGATATTTCGGGAATGTTCTCTCGCGCCAAGTATAAATAAGACTGGAGATCGGGAAAGTTTTCAGATTGACTTCGATGAAAGCTGGTCGCTTTGTTTACCTATTGGAGTGAGCTTGTATAATCGCTGTATTCGAATTTGAGAGTGATTACACTGTTGCCTTTGAATAAATTTTGTCCTAATAAATATAATCCTAATTGTTTTCATTCAATGTCTGTCATAAATGAGAATTTCAATAGTCAAACCAGGTGAAGCCGCTACATATGCATAAGGATTTCAAATATAAAATAAAATGTATTAGACGCTATTTTCGAGTATTTAATTTATGCCAGATCATTTTCGTACCTACTCACCAAATGTCAAGGTTTTATGCAAAGTAATATCTAAATGCACCCGCGGTTGAAAGATTGTAACATAGCGAGTAAAGGGAATTAATCTTACTATACTAAACTCCAACTTAACTTGACATCACTAGACGATAGATCTTCACCGTGCTCATAGGCAATTAATTCATTTTAGCGGAGTGAAGACATAATTCTCGCCAAACCTTACAGCCTTTTGTTCTCTACAGCAGCGTTTGCCACTAACTTTTAGAGACGGGCCGCATGACTGATGTTGGAACTTTCCGCGGGCCGCAGATTTATACCGAATATGCCAAAAAATATATTGCTTTGCTACATATGTTCAATGTTAGAAATGTGATAATTACTAAAGATTCAACAATATAAAACAATTTTGAAAGCTGAAACAATTATTTTTAACTTTTTCTATTAATAAAATAACAATTGATATTTGATTCTTGTTTCAAATAATAATAATAATAAAAAAAAATCTTTACATTGTAAATCAAAGTCATAAAAAAATTAATCTTTTGTGACAGTATTACAATGTGACTTGACATAAACTCATAATCAATAAAGATATTTAAACTATACCTCGTAAATCTTCCATTTTAGTCTATGTTATTGCGAGACGATGACGGCCGGTTCGCCTTTCACTGTCTAATTAGCGTTTAAAACTAGTCTTCGACGTCATTATTGCACTGGAGTCATAGAGATCACGACACTTATTTCACGTCAAAAGTCAAAACAAAAGGAACCAGTATGCATTAAAGCACCCAACTCCTGCCCATCACATTCAGAAAAGCAGAAATCAGAAGGGAAAAAAAAGGATTTTTCAAACTTACTGTCGCGGGCCAAGTAATTGAAAACGCGTTTTTTGGTAGTAAACTCATACTATTGTAGATAAATTAAAATTATTTCCGCAAAATTTGATTTTTTTCTCTTCTGTAGTGCCGGCGGGCCGGAGAAAAAGCTGTCGCGGGCCGCCTAGTGGCTGACGCTGGCTTAGACAGAGGTTGTGGTTTGGTTAACATTATGCTTTCACGCCGCCAAAATGGATTAAATGCCTATGAGCACTTGATGATCTACCGTCTAGTGATGTCAAGTTGGAGTTTAGTATAGGAATTCCTTTTTAATTGCATATTTTTGTTGTTATTGTGTAGGTTTGTATATATGACATAAGAACTTGAGTTATTCAATAAAATGAAATGATTATTTTCTGAGGAATAATCAAAAAGTATCAAAATATGTATTTGAATATTTTTGGTTATAGTGCTCTTTAAGGTATACGGTATAGGCTTCAAATCGCAAAAATCGGGGAAGATTTGTAAGGCCGTAAAAAACAAAAGCAAAATAAAAACAACACAAAAGAAGGAAACCCTATGATGGAGGAGCATACTAAAAAGGAAATATATCATAATTATTATAATAATACAATTTTTTATATAAAAAATATTTTTTTAAAAGTTATTCTCAGGTTGTAGTTTATTCTATTTTGCATTTCATTCAAACAGTAATAACTCCAGTTTAAATAATATTTTTGAAATTTATTTTTTGCTATATAATTTGCATACATTGTTGAATGTGTTTTGACCCTAAATACTAAGTGATTTGTAAATAAATATTTTTATAATTGAATTTTAAAGATAAGATTCTGTATAAAAAAACTTGGATTTTTCTAATAGATTCAGTTAAAACGAGATATCAGAAAATATACACACTGTAAAATTCTGATAATAGGGTCAAAACATAGAGCAGGGTATTCCGTATTATTGAACGCTAAAATTATATCTGTGGGGGAATTGCAATTTTTGTCATTACCGTTCGAAATTAGCCTAATTAGTTGATTAAATGTTAATTAATTGTTAAAATTGAAGAAATTTAAAAAGAAAAAAAATATTGGAAACAGTTTAACAAATAATGTACTTTTCAAGGTGTAAAGGTCTAATTTTTAAATTAAAAATTAAAAAAAAATTTTGAAATCTATACGTATACCTTAACTAATGGCGGTTAAATAAAGATATAAATAAACGAACACAAAGAAACATTAAAAATAAACATATTTTCAGTATTCTGCGTGATTTTAAACTTTATTCAGTGCAAATATATATATTTTTTTATAAATACAACACAATATTCATTTTTGAAATTTTCATTCATTCATAAACATAAATAATTTATAGTAATACACTTTCTGTACAATTGCACTTCCTTGAAAACTCCATATTTTTTTGATTATATTAAATTCTTCCACGTAATTGAAACACACGTTATAAAACTGATTTTAGAAATATACCAACAAACCTATTTAAATAGCCATTTAAAGTTCAAACCCGTTTTATCTAAATAAGAAACCGCTAAAAGCAGTTGAGGACTAGAAACAGAAAACGACCAAAGAACCAAAAAAAAAATCAAAAATCTTTTTGTTTTTACGGGAAAATGTCCTAAATAGCCAACTAAACATAGTGGAGAACCCCCAAAGTGCCAACTCTATACTAATCTTCAACTTAACTTGACATCACTAGACGGTAGATCGTCACAGTGCTCATAGGCAATTAATCCCTTTTAGCGGAGTGAAGACATAATTCTCGCCAAACCACAGCCCTGTAGAGAACAAAAGGCTCTATGGTTTGGCGAGAATTATGTCTTCAATCCGCTTAAAGGGATTAATTGTCTTTAGGCACGCTGAAGATCTATCGTCTAGTGATGTCAAGTTAAGTTGGAGTTTAGTATAGTAGCAATAGTTGAAATTCAATCTGAAGTATGTAGTTAAGCATTGCCTTAAGTACAAGATGCGATCGTTTTTCGTCTCTCCTGAAACATTTTCTTTTTTGGACTTGGGTCGTTTTTCATTTTTAGTCCTCAGTTATTCATCGTGTAAAAAAAGTCATTAAGGTTTATAATGCAGTAAAAGTATTGAAAATATCTCGCTACGTATTACTCCTACTTTGTAATAAAATAGGAAATGTTTTCTCTTTAAGATATACATATACATTAGGAATCACGAAATTCGACTCAAATCTGCTTTTTTGTTTTTTGGTTTTAAAATATTCCCGAATTCATTACCTTTAAAATGATACCATTTTCTTTCTCAGACTTAAATTACTTTTTAAATTACAGTAGCTTTTGTGAACCTGTTTTGTATCACGTTCATTAGTGTAGTAAACTTTAAACGCGTTTTCTGAAGAATGACATTTTGGTGTTATGTGACTTTACGCCAACGGTCATAACTTCGTAATAAATGGTCCGATTTACAAAATTCTAATTTTGTTTTGTAGAAAATAGTTGGGAATGTGTTTTCTATGAATAATATAATTTATATTGTTATAAACAAATTTTTTATGCCCATTTTAATCTTAATTTTTTATCAAAAATTATGTATTTCTTAAAACTTTTCATTTAAAAACTTATAAATAAATAAATATTGCAGCCAAATTCAAAATTCTCCATAGGAACATGCGTCAATACAACATCTCTTATTTGCAATAAAAATAATACCTCTAAGTTAATTACAAGTTTATTTATGCGTGTTCTAATAATGTCCTAATTAGTCATTTTAATTGCAATTAGCCGATTAAAAAATTTAACGGAAAAAAAAAGTTTTTATATAAAAATGCATCATTTTTAGTTCTGATATACTACCAAAAAGTTTGAAATTATAACCTAAAAATTAAAGAAAATCATCTCAATTGTATATGTATACCTTAAATAAACTAATTTGGCACTTAAGAATTAATTTCATGTTAGGCGTAGTATGACTTTTTACCCTTAGGCCCAAAAGTATTGTCTAATTGGTCAAAAGTGTAGTCACGTGTCCGTTCCTACTTATTGTTTGCGCATGCGCAGGTTGTGCCTGCTTATATAAAAGGAGAGCTGATGTTGTATAAAACTCAAATAAATAAATAAAAAAAATTGTAATGGACTCGTACTTAAGGCCAGGATAAACTGCAGATGGGGCGCTAAACCAATTATTTATATCTGGTATTTTGATTTCAAAGTTTTTGGATCTAATAGCTACTTCGGAGTAAAATTCTGTCTGAATGATGGTATATTAAAAAGTTTTTTTTTTCCCCCATGCGTTTTTCAGAGTCGCAGTTTTTCGAAATAGTTCCTTCATTTGTGTTCTTAGCTACTTCCCGATCAACTGGTGCTTAAACTGTAATAACGTAGAAAATGAGTGATTTTACGTTTTGTTAGATATTAAGGGGGTCCAGTACCGAAATTTCTTCAAAAATCAAAAAAAAAAATTCTGATTTTAAAAAATAGTTAATACATTCCTGAAGAGAAAGATGTTTTTATCTCATTCCTCCGGTGATTCGAACTCCCCAAAATTACCCGTGATTTAAACATCACTAATGGGCGTAACACCTTGAAACGTCTGCTTAAAGTGCGTTTTTCGAGCACTAGTGTTTTTCACAGATGTTGCATATTCAAATCGATATATCTCCAGAACCATTAACAATTGGCTATTCAAATTTTTGGAGCATTTAATGTATATAGTTTTAAATATTTTGTCTTCTCAGAATTTTATTTTTTTAATTCTGTTTTAAAATATATTTTTTAGCGTAAAAGATAACATAAAAAAAAGCAAAAATTTCAATATTTTAACTTTGAGAATTTTTTTTTTTTTTTTTTTTAGTTCACCTATCAAAATTCTGGGAAGACAAAATTTTCTTTGTATAATTATGTATTACAGAAAGCTTTCACTTTGAAATTTTTTTATTTTTTCTTGACTTATATCAAAATACGCAAACATCAATTATTACGGATTTTTCTTGGTTTTTAATTTTTTTTTAAATAACAAAACACAATGTTAAAAAAAAAAACATTTTCTCAAAGATATATAAATAGTATCGCATACGTAAAATAAATTTTTGACGTAAAAATGTACATAAAGTTTTTTATTTTCGGTACCGCACCCCCTTAATAAATGAGCTCGAGTAAGCTTGTCTCATTGTACAGTATGTTGATTGGATGAGGTGATCACGTGCGAAATACGGGCAGGAGAGCAGGGTAAGCGGGCAGCCTCGTTCCTCTTCTTTTTAGGGTTCCGTCTTTGTTCCTGGCAGGGTAAGTAGCTATCATGATTGGTAACTGGAGTTTAATTGGCCGGTCCAGACCTTTAGGTTCAATCACGAACTAAGAAAAGAAAACATCATCAGAACTATTGAATTTAACACTAGAAAGACGGGAGCTTAGTATATATACCTATATTGGCCTGAAAGCAGTCAATATTGACTGCATTGTGAAAAAATAACTAATGCGCAAAGAAATTTGTTTAGCAGCAATTTTTAATATATTTTATATCACTTACAGTCATATAACAAGTTATTAATAAGTATTAACAATAAAAAAAATGTATTTCAGTTCGAAAAAAAAATAATTTATACATTATCTGGACATTTTATCCGTATCGATTACAGTATGAGATCATACACTCAGTGATCCTCCTTCCCATCTGAATTACGTTACAGCGCGTTCAAAGGGAACAAAGCGCGTGGCCAGGCCTGGCATAAAGATTCGAATAACAATAACTTCAGTTATTGAACAACTGCAACTTATCAAGTATATGTCGAAATCGACAATTTATCATGAACTTGTATGTTATCATGTTATTCCAATCCAGAGCCGAACTGGTCTTTTCCAAGCAGTCAAAATGACTGCTTTTTGGCAATATAGATATAACACACACATATGGATGGTATTATGCAAAAAGGAGTTAACCCACAAAACATAAAAAAATGAGTTATCCAACTCTGATGGTAAAATATGTTGCTTTCTACATTAAGCAAAAATGATTTAAGCCCTATCAGCGTTTCAAGAACTAATACAGATAACATTACATTACAGATATATAACATGATTTGCCAGAGTTTGTTGACTTTAAAGCCCATTATCTCAAAATCAGGTTTTTGTGGGTTGAGTCGTTTTTGCATAACACCATCCATATATATACCGGAAGTGAAAGAGGGGGGGGGGATGATTAATTAACCCATTTATACGTTGTAAAAAAAGTCGCAAAATTGTAAGAAGCTGTATCATTATTTATATAATTATTTTTTTAATTGAAATTCAAAAGCTGTCAAAATGACTTGCTTAGGCAATCTATAGTGTTAAGGGGGTCCGGCACATGAAAAATTTTCAGATTATTAATTTCGAGTTTATTACTGTTTATCCAAATATACATTTTTCTCTTTAAAATGATGCCCCATTTGTAATTATATCTGATTTCAAAGTATTTTTAATAATTTTTTGAAGTAAACAAAATGTAGGTATTTAAAGCATGTTTTTTAACTTCAAAGTCGAATATCTCAAAATGCCGTTTTTTCATGTTTGGGGGCACATAGCTTAAAATCTACATGACATAAATGCTTGACATTTTTTTTTACATGTTTCTCTAATCTATTTAAGTACTTTAATACGAGGAATTATTGATAAGTAGCATACTTTTTATAAAAAAAATAGTCTAAAATTTTAAAAAATTTCGTAAACATATTTTTAGGAAATCATAATTATTTTAATTTTTAAAAAATAACAAAAATCTCGTGTAGAAGTATTCAAAAGTATCTAAATATTATACTGTGAAAGTTTTATAACTATTGAAGAATCGGTCATTAAATGAGATGCCCCCAAAGTTGTTGAATTTAACATGGGCTCCTATGGAGGTGCTGGACCCCTTAAGCGAAAAACCTAAAATTTGTATTATTGAAATTAGTAGCGCCAAATTTTTCGTATAAATAAAACATCTATTTTTAAACAATTATTGACAAAAATTTGTGTTTTCTAAATTTAATAATTTTTTAGTACTTTTGTTTTTTAGTGTTTTTTGGACCAAATATACTCCTTTTTAACAAGACTACTCCTCCTTCAATTTTTAATTTTTTTCTTTAATTTCAAAACTAATTAATTATATCAAAGCATACTCTAAAGATGTAGGGAGGGATTTTTATAATTAGTTTGACAGAGGATTTTAAGCGGAGGTTTAGTGTTTTTCACAAAAAAGTTCTAAATTTTCACAAAAAATAAAAAAATAAAAAAATTTAATTTTTTTTTAATTTTTAAAAAACAATTTAATTTAAAAAAAAAAATATTTAAAAAAAAAATTAATTTAAAAAAAAAATTAGTTTTGAAAAAAAATTAATTTAAAAAAAAATGAGTACAATTTACTAGAAAACCTCATAACAAAAATAACCATATTGCAGGGAAACCAACTTAACGACGAACTATTGAACTAATGTCCAAAATTCATGAAATTTTTTGTGCAGTTCAATAGCAATTAGATGAAACACAACCCAAACTTACAAAAATTTATATTGATTTTTTTTGAAGAAAATAAATTTTTATTGAAAAATTTAGCGTTTTTTCCGTAATTTTTAAAACGCTCCTTGCGATTCAAATTTTTTGCAATCGCTCAATTTTTTTGTACAAGCTAATCGAATATATATTGACATAATTGTGCGTGGATTTTGAATTTGACTCATTGGTTAATTATTTAAAAGTAAAACTTTGGTACAACGGCAAAAAATGTAAACTTTTTAAATAGAAGCATTACGAAAATTGCTGTAAAACAATAAAAAAATACCAGATTCCAAAATCCATGCACAATTGTGTTCAAAATAGTAAACAATATCTCCAAATTTATAAAAAATACATCAACTTTTGAATCGCAAGGAACAAATCGAATACCCTAAAAATCTTAACCCTTTGCACTCCAGTGGCGCCTCTCAGGCTCCACACGATTGGATGCCAAACCACGAGAGGACCATTAGGTGTGATGCGGAAATTCGATGCAAGGCCAATGACTGTGTTTAGTTTCTATGAAGCAAATCCATAAACACCAGCCGAACCTAAAATGTCTCGAGTTGCTGATTCCTCCGCGCGAAAAAGGCCTGGAGTGCAAAGGGTTAAAATACACATGAAGAGAAAAATGCAATTTAAGAAAATGAAAAACAGACGATTCCTGATATGCGCGCTTACAAAAACTCAAATAATATTCTTAATTCTTCTCGGATCAGCAAAAGTAAGGTATGTACTGAAAGCTAGAATTTCAGGCTATATTATTTTCCCCCTAAAATATAAAAATCGAAATTTTTGAAATTTTTTGCCTTAACAGTCCCCTTAAGTGGTTCAGATTCAATTTTTGCAGAGCGGCGATTCGGGGCTCTGCTATTGAACCCCTGTCCTTGAGTTGACCATCGATATAAATAAACAACTGGATAGACTGCTTAACGCTGGGGAAAATGAAGCCGTTGCCAGATACAATCAGTGGGATGAAAAATACGGATTGCCGAGGATTGAAAATAAAATTTTGGGTTGTACACAGCAGAAATGTCAATAGTAGACCTTCATTAGTAATAATGTGCAAACAAAATATATACTTTAGCATTTTACAAGGTTTTTCGCATTCCCACCCAACTATAAAAGTGAACTGTGATTGGTTAATCTTCCCCCCAGCTTCGCAATCCCGTTTTTCTCTTTGCATCGACAATGGAGCAGTCTATCCAGTTGTTTATGTATATATCGATGGGGTTGACTGATTGAGTACTCACGTATACGTCGTACTGTATGCGTATGAGGTGGCACCCCCTCAGGTTGGTGGGCGGCAGGGGCGGAATGTGCAGGAGGGCGTTCTGCCACTGGTCCCCGGAACCGGAAGCGATGCGCCCTTTCTGCAGAGAGGCCAGTTCCCGGCTCTCAGTGTGGACCAGCTTGTTCTTGGCAGTGTACTGGATAGTCTGGAAAAAAAAATCATTGGAATCAGCTTATGACGCTTACTTAAAATAAGCTGAAAAGCATGACGTCAGTCGCAACTTAATGTATGAAAAAGGGCAGAAAAATGCTCCGCTTTGGATTGTCTGAAAAAACATTACAAAGCTTGATTGAGCGTAAGCTAGCTTTCAATGGGCAACGGGCATCGATCCAGGGATCATTGTGTCTCGAGACAGGTGCTTTACCGCTGTGCAAAAGAGTACTCCAGTTGCACAGAAGTTTTTATCTGTTATTTGATGTCGCCACATATAGCCCCCTCCCCAGTGACGAAGGAGCGATACTGTTGATCAACGTCTGATCGGAGTTGGAGGTTTTGGATGCTTATTGCATCGTTGTGTCCGCTTGTTGCGGTGTTGCACGCGAGTTACGTATGTGGTTGTTTGTTGCGAGTTGCGTATGTGATCGCTTGTTGCGATGAAGTGTCTCCTTTCAGAAGCGCCGATAGATGGCAGCTTGATTCGTTTTTAGTCCAGTCACCAATAAAGCGTAAGCTAGCTTTCACGGACGACGTGCCTCGATCCAGGGACCATTGTGTCTCGAGACAGATGCTTTACCGCTGTGCAAAAGAGTACTCCAGTGCACAGAAGTTTTATCTGTTATTTGATGTCGCCACATGTAACATAAAATATGAAGGGGGGGGCGGAAATATGCACTGTACTTTATGGCATCAGAAATATTTTGATTTCTTATACGAGGGTGAGTTAAAAAAAAATGATCCACAATGTTGATATAACTCTTCTTGCATATTTAATACCGACCTCTCTTCGTTAACTTTATTGTTACGTTGTTGTGGTCCTGCCAAGGAATTTCGGTTGCTGACCTGAGCCAGATAATCTCAAAAAACCAGCCAACCAAAGCCAAGAAATTTCGATCATTTGTTCATTCATTTTAATGCAAATAGCTCATGACCGCTTCCATTAGGAGTTTGCACCAGAGGGGAACAACGAACAGTGATCCGATTTTTGTTGTCGGAAGGGGTATCAGGGGCGGAAATCCATCGAAGACTTTTTCGGCACAATACAGGAATAGTGTCTTGTCGCAACGGAGTGTCTACGAATGAATTTTGACTGAGAGGTGACTGCAATTTTTGGACCCCATCGAACATCATTCTGATTTTTTTTTTATAGAAATTGGAGAAAAGTGAGTAGATTACGAATCCACTGGTCTGCCGTGGCAAAAATGGCCGAAACTGGTCAAAAATAGACTTTTAATAAGTTGAACTAAATCCAATTGCCAAATGAGCCATAACTTGCCAAATAAGGAGCATTTTTTTTTTATTTGGTAACCCTCACTCTTTAATTTTCAATTAAGAAGGTTGCTGACGATTCAGATATCTGGCGACGGTCTACTTACATCTATTAAAAGGGAGCCAAGTTGGCAATAAACAATACGTCACTGACGACGTAACTGATGTCGCCAATTTGGCTTACTTTTAAAAGATTTAAGTTTTACCGAGCCAGAGATCAGAAATCGTTTGCGCTTTTTCTCATTGACAATCAAAATGCAGGGTTGCCAAACAAAAAATTTTGTTCCCTTTTTGGCAAGTTATGACATATTTGGCAATCGGATTTTAATTCAACCCAATCCAAGTCGATTTTTGATAAGTTTCGACCATTTATGCCACGGCAGACCAGTGGATTCGTAATCTACTCACCTTTTTCCAATTCAGAATGATGTTCGATAGGGTCCAAAAATTGCAGTCGCCTCTCGGACTAATTGAAAAATTCAAAAATGGTCGCACGAGTAAGGAACCGGACGACCATCTACGGCTGCCAATGATGACAACATTGAGCGGGCACGTGACATGGTTTTGTTACACATTGAGACAAGTTTACTTGATAAGCTCACTCGATACGCTACAACGATGAATGAACCGGTTTTACTTCGCTCGCCGATTCTTTAAAAATCCTACAGTATCCGTGGTTCATATTTCATTTATATTTAAGTTTAATAAAAAAAAAATTAATAAATGTAAAAATTATTGCACAAATTATCGCCAAACTGGCCATTTTTTCCAAGCGAACGATGAAAATATTAAAAAAAAAAAAAAAAGATAAATCCGTAACTATCAACTAACGAACTTCCCCGCTCTCTTGGTCAGCCTTATATAGGACAGGTGAATCTTCTAGAGGTAGATATTTGGAGAACTTTCCAGGTCGTAGTCGAAAAGTCCTATACATGTACATGGGAACCGAAAATGTCGCCAAATGGTCGCCAAGTTTGGCGACATTTGGCGATTTCTTGCCAAATTTAGCGACAAAAATTAGTCGCCAAAACCGCCTCCAGCTTGGCGGGATTGCCATTACCATAATGTTAAATGCCCTGCTCCTTGTAAAACTCGCTTCTCAGCGTTACCTCTGTAAAACTCGTTATCAAGCATCAAAAGAGACTCATTGCAGAGAAACAAACTATTGCACTGCCTTATGCGAAATGTACATAAATTTTCACTATTTACAAAATTAACACTACGAAGTATTTACAAAAATTCGTAACAATATAATGGAGAGTAGTTGAATGGTACCTCCGTGAGTGTCGCCCTCGTTCTCTTGATGGTGACTTTGGAGGAGTTGTCTATGGCGGCGAAGATGCAAATGTTCTCCCCGGGTACGTATCCCCCTCTGTCCAGGCGGATGCGGCAGATGATGGTCCCGGCGGTCAAGCAAGGAATCCCCACCTTCTCCTCGATCTCACAGTGGAACGGTTGCTACGACAGAAAGAGAATCCATTCATTAACACAAACTACTTGGACAAAAACACGATTTCTTATAAAGAAATCCCATACTAAACTTCAACTTAGCTTGGCATCACTTAGACGGTAAGATCGTCACAGGCATTTAATCCATTTTGGCGGCGTGAAAGCATAATGTTCGCCAAACCACAGCACTGTAGAAGAACAAAAGGCTATAAGGTTTGGCGAGAATTTATGTCTTCATTCCGCTAAATTGGATTAATTATCTATGAGCACGGTGAAGATCTATCGTCTAGTCGTGTCAAGTTAAGTTGCAGTTTAGTATAGTAAGGTTCGTTTCTTATGCTCACCCAGGGCATTTAGATACTACTTTTCGTAAACACATTGACATTAGGGTGATTAGGTATGAAAATGAACACTCAATAAAATGGCTTAAGGGGGTCCAGTACCGAAATTTATTGAACAATACTAATTTTTTTTCTGATTTTAAAAAAATAGTTCATACATTCCTGAAGAGAATGGTGTTTTTATCTTATTCCTCCGGTGATTAGAACGCCCCACAAAATTAACTGTTATTTCAACATCACTAATGGGTGTAACACCTTGAAGCGTCTGCTTAAAGTGCGTTTTTCGAGCACTAGTGTTTTTCCCAGATGTTGCATATTCAAATCGATATATCTTCAGAATCATTAACAATTGGCTATTCACATTTTTGGAGTATTTAATTTATGTAGTTTTAAATATTTAGTCTTCCTAGAATTTAATTTTTTTAATTCTGTTCTAAAATATAACATTTAGCGTAAAAGATATAAAAAAAAAAGCAAAAATTTCAATATTTTAACTTTGAGAATTTTTTTAATTTTTTTTAATTCACCTATCAAAATTCTGTGAAGACAAAATTTTCTTTACATAATTATGTATTACAGAAAGCTTTCACTTTGAAAAAAAAATTTATTTTTTCTTGATTTATATCAAAATACGCAAGCATCAATTATTATGGATTTTTCTTGGTTTTTAAATTTCTTTTTAAATAACCAAACGCAATATTTAAAAAAATTTTATCTCAAAGATATATAAATAGTACATCATACTTAAGATAAATTTTTGACATAAAAATGTACATAAAGTTTTTTTTTTTATTTTCGGTACCGGATCCCCTTAAAAAAAGATAGCATTCTAATTAAACAAAGCTACGAAATAACTCTATTCAACACAGAAATTACTTTGAAACCTACAAAAACACGATTTCTTACGAGCACAATACGTATTATACTTTTTCAAATGAAAAATGTGTTTTTTTTTTTTTTTTTTTTTTTGACAAGTGCGTCAGCATGAATTGAACTGTGCGTAAACCCCTCTATAGATGTGCCTATATACGTAACGAAATTAAAAATAGTGTTTTTAAATTCTTGTAGGTATATTTTGGAACTGTGTAGCAATTCACTTACCCAAAAATTTAATTTCATGAACCTTTTTTAACAACTATGCACAAACACTGTTGCTCAAAGAAACAAAAAAATCCGTAATTTTAAACGCTGATCAAGCAAAGAAATAACGTTTCATAAGAAGAGGGGAAAAAAACCTCGAATTACATTAAAAAATCGACGAGCGTTTCAAAAACAATTGAGCTAACTTTACTCTTTAAGTGGATTATTTCATGGCACGCTGTGTTTTGGACAGAAACTAAAAAAACATTGAAAAAAAATTAAACATTTCTAATTGTTTACTCCTTAATTTATCCTTAATAATATAAGAAAGCAGTTTATAATCCCGACGCTATTCTTAACTTTTAATCTTTTGTCAGAGTATAAGCTTCTCTCGATTCTTTCACGAAATAAATTGCAAAAAAAGGAAATGTTTGTTCAAACGTAACAATTAACAAATTTAATGAGAAAGGGATCAGTCAACAGAACGAATCTCTAGTTTAACAACTTTTTGTGTAAAACGGATTTTTTTTTTTTTTTTATGGATTTGTTTTTTCTCAGAATAATGATATATTGAGAATTGGAAAATAAAATCGAAAGAAACAATACTCTGAACGTTCAATCACTACTATGAAAAAGCAGTTGATTAAAAATTCTGATTTGAAAATGTTTTAACCCTTTGCACTCCAGTGGCGCCTCTCCACACGATTGGATGCCAAACCACGAGAGGACCATTGCGGAAATTCGATGGAAGGCCAATGACTGTGTTTAGTTTCTATGAAGCAAATCCATAAACACCAGCCGAACCTAAAATGTCTCGAGTTGCTGATTCCTCCGCGCGAAAAAGGCCTGGAGTGCAAAGGGTTAAACGAGTTTAGATGTGGGATTACCTAATAACTAATAGACACTAGGGTGGATCGTTCTTCTATGGAGAAAAAAAAAAATTATTATTAATCAAAACCTATCAATGGGGAAAAGATGTTCTATGGTTTAGAGATTAGGAGGAAAATAATAATAATAATAAAAAAAAAAAAAAAAAATTTGCACTGCCACAAAGGGTTGAATTTTCGAAAAAAATTCAAAGAGTCGTAATTTTAGTTTGATGATTTTACACTAAAAATAATTATTTTTTACAACATAAATCCTAAAAAATTGATGATTACTGAATAATTAGTAGTGCAATGTACGTTTCAACCTTTTTTGACCCAACTCCCCCCCCCCATATCACCGTTGAATCAGCCCTACAACTCTGTAGTGCAGTTGTCAGCGGCCTACGGAATTCCTAATCGGTGAGCGCTGTTCTTGTAAAGTAAATTAAATTACAATTTTATTGTGTGACATTTTTTTTGTTTGTGTACTTGGAATAATACTGTAGTGTGGTGTTGTTAAGAAAAGACATGATTTGTTCTATATTTGGGTCAGGCTGTAATATGCCCACGATTATGCTTCCTACGTAATAAGGTGCGTATATTGGCATTCAAAAAGAGAAGCAAGTGTATTTAAATACACTTTTATCCGCTTGTCAATAAGTTGCAAGTAAGTTAGGAGAGACCTGGAAACTAGCTTTAAAACCAATAAATGACCACTACAACATTTTGAGAAAAATAAGTTCATACCACGACCAAATATCGGGCTTTCAAAGCAAGAAAATAAACTGAAAGACATCGTAAGTTTTGGTCATGCATCGACAGTGACATAGATGTAACAAAGTTGGTTGCGATAATAGTTAGTCTGTCAACACAGGTATCAAAGAAGGTGTTATGCGAAATATGGAGCTGATTCTGAAGCGTCCACTACAATGGTTTGTGTACCAGTTACAAGCCAACGAATGACCGCCGTATGCGAGATACTACCTGTAGTTTAATTCACGTAAACCCAACCTATGCGAATTGACTAACAAGAAAGGCTTGAGTACTGATCAACTGTAGTCCGAGAGGCGACTACAATTTTTGGACCCCATCGAACATCATTCTGAATTTTTTTATAGAAATTGGAGAAAAGTGAGTAGATTGCGAATCCACTGGTCTTGCCGTGGAAAAAATGGCCGAAACTGATCAATAATCGACTTGGAATGAGTTGAGCTAAAATTCGGTTGCCAAATACGTCATAACTAGCCAAAAATAGAACAAACTTTTTCTTCTGGCAACCCACTTCCTTTTGATTTTCAATGAGAAAAAGCGCAAACGATTTCTGATCTTTGGCTCGGAAAACTTATATCTTTTAAAAGTAAGCCAAACTGGCGACATCAAATACGTCCCAAGTGACGTAATATTTTTTGCCAACTTGGCTCCGTTTTAATAGATGCAAGTAGCCCGTCGCCAGATATCTGAATCGTCTGCAAACTTCTTAATTGAAAATTAAAGAGTGAGGGTTACCAAATAAAAAAAATACTCATTATTTGGCAAGTTATGGCGCATTTGGCAATTGGATTTAGTTCAACTTATTAAAAGTCGATTTTTGACCAGTTTCGGCCATTTTTGCCACGGCAGACCAGTGGATTCGTAATCTACTCACTTTTCTCTAATTTCTATAAAAAAATTCAGAGTGATGTTCGATGGGGTCCAAAAATTGCAGTCGCCTCTCAGTCTACTGTGCTTAATGGAAGTTTGTGAAGCCATTACTGCGGACAACACAGCGAAGGACTGTTGAAGAGAAACTCTGGAAAGATTTGCCACTCAAGGTGGTTTACAACTTCCAACAGAATTCTCATATTCTATTTGGCTCAGAAAAAGTCCAACCAAAGCTTTAGTGACATTAATTACGTTCATCGTAAAAGTCTAGGCACCTATGTGATTCAAGATCAAAACCAAACAATCGGTAATCTATGGTGCAGAGCATTTGCATTAATCAATCTTTCTATCGCATTATTTCTCAATTGATTTGAAGAAAGTCATTGATCCAGTAATTTTTGAAACGGGGGTTTAGACTTTCCTAAAAAATATCCTGATATCAATGAGAGCTGACAACAGAAATAACACAAAGGAATCAGTCCTTCAAAGAATTTTGAATTTGAGCAAAATCAAACGGTCTGCTGCAACACAAACCCTTTTAGCGATTAATATCCATATCTTAAACATACCAACTTTTGACCCTTGTGCTGATTATGTGGACTTGATTAAGGGCGGGGGAGAATGTGACAGAATGATTTAGTGATGACATGATTTCAGGAGTAAACCCAGCAATCATTTCAACGGCAATACTATAGCCTACTATCAAGGGGGTATCCCTGCCATACTCAAGCTACAGAACGAATAGTCACAGAAGCATTTTCTGCTGTAAGCGGATTATACAGGAGACGGGTTAATGAGAAATAGCCTGGAATCACGAAATAATTGAAAACTATTTTAAGCAATTAAAATTTAGTTTCAAATAATTTTGAGGGAGTAAAATTTCATTGAACTTTTACATTAATGACAAATATGCAACTCTTTCCAGAATCTATAATAATAAAACAAGCTGTGTGTCTGTCTGTCTGTGGCTCTGTGGATCTATAGAAACCTACTTAAAATTACAGTAGAGTTCTGAAATTTTCAACACAAGAAGTTTTGGCTTTCTAATTTTATGTATGTCAAACAGAATGTTAAAATTTTAATTAGTTCTTTCTTAATTAATTTTTTTAATTATTTTATTTTTTTACTAAGTGACTTCAAATAGAGACACAACTCTGAGATTTTCAACATAAGTAGTTTTAGCCTTCTAATTGAACTTTTGAAAAACAGAATGTTAAAATTTCAATTAGTTCTTTTAATTAATTTTTTTTTAATTAATTAATAAATATTTTACAAAACGATTTCTAATAAGGCTACAGCTCTAAAATTTTTAACATTAGTAGTTTCGGCCGATTTTCTCGATTTTGCTTTGCGATGAACCTTCCTGCGAGCGAAGCGCCAAAAACTGGGGCCTATACACCAATGACGGATTTCCGCAACGTGGAGCCTCACAACTGGCTAAAATATTTGACATGGTAAAATTTCGTGGCGAAGCACGGGTATTCATATATATATTTAATCATTTGCTAAAAACTAAGGTGTGCGCGCGCTTTGCGCTATAAAAGAAAAATTGCAACCTATTTCGTTGGCTTTACGGCCAATTGAACCTAAAAAAATTACCCCTACCTAATTCGGGCAGTCGTTTGTGGAATCTCACCCTCAAAATCCCCCCTTTTTTTTTTTTAATTAATGGAGCCAATTCATCATTGGCTGTTGATTTCAAATCCACAAGAAGGCGTGCGATTCCAAATGAACAAGATGGCGGTCAAAATGACCGTTAATAATAAACGATGTCTGAATACATAAGGAATATTTAAGTTATTAATAAAAATTGACATAATAAGCAATTTGTTAACAAAAAAAGCAACACCTGCGACAAATGGCCGTTCGAAAACCGTCGGTCAACTGGTCTCTTTCACCCAGATAAAACCACATTTCCGACAAATTAAGAATTCCAAAAAATAAGGTTCCGATAATCCATACACCATTGCAAAACCTGGCGTATTCCTTTTAATTCCAACAAGAAAAGGAATCACACGAGTTTAGATACTCGTGACTTTAACGGAACGGAAAACATCGTTAATCAAAAGCAAAATTTGAAATGACCACAAAAAACGCCTTCCTCCACGCATTCAAAATTAGGGTTACCATAAAAACCTCGTTGCGAGTGAGCGTCAATAAATAAAAAAGGGGGGTTGCCAAATTTTGAACTGTATCGCCTACAAAAAAGCGCCAAATCGGCTTGGCGATATTTTAACGTCAACTAGGAATAGACCCGAAATTCTATTATTCACGGTATCCGGAACGGTTAGAAAGGCTTTATACGGTACCCACTTTTTGTTTGCCGATTCTGGGTAACACGGCACCAATGTGGTTCCATTCCAACTTGGAATCCATTTTTGGAAACCTGTAGTTTGGTGTCAATTCATCTTGGCGGCAAAATTGCCAAAAAAAGTGGGAACTGTAAAGCGCATTCTACTAAACTTCGGAACATGTTCCAGCAGATAACTTTTTCGAAAACTCTGGTTGCTCCGGAATTCTAAATCCAAAAGAAATGTACACATCTTTGATCTATTTATTCTTGCATCGTCGTAACTGTTAAATCAATACGTTTTAAATAGGCAATAATTTCTATCCTGTAGACTGTATGTTTTGTTTTGAAACCACCGACTGTCTATTTCTGTCACTTATAAAGTGATTAACACAGCCAAAATACGTCTCGTAATTTTGAGCATCTAGAAGAATACGAGATCGAAATCTAACCCCTCTCTCCGACCCCACCACACCAACAAGAGGACATTGAGGCCACGACAGATTTAATGTGCACCAGCCCCCATTAGGTACACACCGATATTTGGCGGAGCGAGGACAGAACCCACAACCCTCCGGTTATGAGCTCGATACTCTACCGCTAGATTATCGGGAGCCAAATGTAGACTGTAATAAGAAAAACGAAATATAGCGAATCCAAGTTGTTGTTGTTGTTGTTGCCAGATGTATTAGTCAAATTTCAAAAGATATATTGTGATTGCTGAATTTGGAAATTCGTGCATAACATTTAGAATATTTGTGATTGGATGTTCGAAGTCGTTGCCATTCTGCTCCATCTATATAGATAAACAACTGGATAGACTGCTTAACTCTGGGAAAATGAAGCCGTTGCCAGATGCAATTGGTGGGATAAAAAATACAGATTGCCGAGGATTGAAAATAAAATTTGGGGTTGTACACAGCAGAAATGTCAATAGTAGATCTGAATTAGTAATAATGTACAAAAAAATATATACTCTAACACTTTACAAGGTTTTTGCATTCCCATCCAACCATAAAAGTGAACTGTGATTGGTTAATCTTCCCACCAGCTTCGCAATCCCCGGCGCGTTTTTCTCTTTTCATTGACAATGGAGCAGTCTATCCAGTTGTTTATCTATATCGATGTTCTGCTCACTGAAATATAGCCGAATTTGGATGTTACGCGAGAGAATTAAATATATATACTAAACTCCAACTTAACTTGACATCACTAGACGATAGATCTTCACCGCGCTCATAGGCAAATAATCCATTTTAGCGGAGTGAAGACATAAATTCTCTCCAAACCTTATAGCCTTTTGTTCTCTACAAGGTTGTGGTTTAGCGAACATTATGCTTTCACGCCGCCAAAATGGATTAAATGCCTATGAGCACTGTGACGATCTATCGTCTATACTAAACTTCAACTTAACTTGACATCACTTGACGGTAGATCGTCACAGTGCTCATAGGTATTTAATCCCTTTTGGCGGCGTGAAAGCATAATGTTCGCCAAACTACAGCCTTGTAGAGAACAAAAGGCTATAAGGCGAGAATTATGTCTTCCCTCCGCTAAAATGGATTATTTGCCTATGAGCAGGGTGTTGATCTATCGTCTAGTGATGTCAAGTTAAGTTGGAGTTTAGTATAGATGAGTCACCAAACAAAAAAATAATGCTCATTATTTGGCAAGAGTTATGATAGCTTTGGCAATCGGATATAGTTCAACTCGTTCAAAGTCGATTTTTGACCAGTTTCGGCCATTTTTGCTGCGGCAGACCATTGTATTCTAAAACTCCTCCTTACCATGAGCAGCGATGGTTCCAAGTTGAGGTCAATCGGGTTCATGACGATGAAGACTTGCTGATTCTTGTGCGTGAGTCCGCATGCCTCTTTCAGCTCAGCCTTGCAGTAGTACTGGACCCAACCGCATTTGGCGAGGAAGGTGGAAGGGAGGCCTAGGGGCAGGCCTAGCTTGAAGGGAAAGGTGTGGACTCCGGGGGACAAGATCATCATGCGACCGCCGCCTATGAATTTAAAACAAAAAAAGATGTTGTTGACTCCAATAAATAAACTTATCACTGTTTGTAGTTATTTGGTTTAAAAAATATCTCATCATTATCAATGAAGGTCATTATCATGGCAAGGTATCATTTGTAATGGGTACCTTCCCACGTGAATCTCCACGGGAACGAAATGGCCGATATCCTTGCTAACATCTCCCTCTTCCATACTTACTTTTTTTGGAATTATACTCTCTGGAAACATCAAAGATCTCGGAGGAGTGGAAAACACCCCATAATTGGGGATCAAAACCGGGTTTGTCCCTCCCGTGTGACAGACGGACTGTTCTATGAAGGATTGCTCACATCAAGTGCCTCACTTTCAACGAGGGCAGGAAAACCACCTGCACCCAAATCATCTCCTGAGCACCTCTTGCATTGCCTCTCTAAGGAGGATCTCTTTAGCAATCCTCTCCTAGTCTTCCTTTTAGTCAACGAACTCGTGGACTCCGTCACACAGTGAGGATTAGCAACAACAAAAAATATCTTTCAATATCCTATGATAAATCGAACTTAAAGCAAAAATGCTTATTCATTTAAAAAATAGTTTCTATAATGAAAAAAAGAAAAAGGAATAAAAATTGTGACTCAGTTTAAATTGGGCCTTAAGTTCAAGTCCATTGCCCATTTTTCTTTTTTATTTGCATTTCATAAAACACATGTATAACATACATCTCTTTTTATATAAACAGGCCCACACAATGCATTTCCCCAAACATTAGGTGAGGACTTTTCACCAATTGAAAACAATGCCTCCGAAGCAATATAATATTGTTACGAATTTTCGTATATTTGTAAATATTTCGTAGTGTTAATTTTGTAAATAGGAAAATTTATGTACATTTCGCATAAGGCAGTGCAATAGTTCGTCGTTAAGTTGGCTTCCCGGCAATATGGGTCTCGATGCTGTGATAACGGGTTTTACAGAGGTAACGCTGGGAAGCGAGTGTTACAAGGAGCAGGGCATTTAACATTATGGTAATGACAATCTCGCCAAATTGGCGAGATAGAGCCAAGTTGGCGACGGTTTTGGTGACTAATTTTTGTCGCCAAATTTAGCGAAAAATAGCGACATTTTCGGTCCCCATGTACATGTATAGGACTTTTCGACTACGATCTGGAAAGTTCTCCAAATATCTACTTCTAGAAGTCTCAAGAAGGTTTGACTCCTATATAAGTTGGCCGAGGAGGTTAGTCAGTTAGTTGTGATTCTGAGTCAGTGAGTTGACTGGATTTACTGTATTGAGATACTGAGTCTCAGTGAGCGTTCAGAGAGTTCCGAAAGCGAACTGTATTGAATTGTCTTTTGCGGCGATTTGAGCAGTTGTGTGGTCAAGTTTTTAACTGCTGTTTTGTGCTCTATTGTTGTGAAAAGAGCTGTATTGTGTCTACTAGAACGAGAAGTTCTGGAGTTGTAAAGGAATCTGTGAAGAGTGATATTGGAGTAAATATCTGGAAGTTTTGATCTGCTTCGGCTTCAAATCTTTCGAACCCGTCCACGCAACAATATTGTTTGCATTGTTTTGTACCACAGGTCTCTAACAACAATCATTCAGAAGTTAAGTTGAACCAAGCTAGTTGGAATCTGCTTGTAACCATGGGCATTGCATAGCATATTCAATTGATCTCAACCACTCATTCCTAATAGTTGTGGTTAGTTTATAAGCTAGATCAAGTAATAATAGTAGGTTGGTTTCATACGGATTCTATTTACTTCGCAATCTTGTATGTCGATTCTTAAATAGGCTCCATCTCGATACTCGTCATGTTACAATCTTCTAGTCCATTTAGAAACTACTTTCTCTAACCACCGTCACATTTGGCTAGAAAACGATTACTTCGTGAAATGACAAAAAATTAAAAACTCGAAAATAGTCTAATCTATCTTATTTCATCTTTTTAAATCCTTAGATCATTGCATATGCAGTGGCTTCACCTGGTTTTGGCTTTTTTTATATTGTTGCGTGGATGGGTTCGAGAGATTTGAAGCCAAAGCAGATCAAAACTTGCAGAAATTTATTCCAATATAACTCTTCAGATTCCTTTACAATTCCAGAACTTCTCGTTCTAGTAGACACAATACAGCTCTTTTCACAACAATAGAGCACAAAACAGCAGTTAAAAACTTGACAACACAACTGCTCAAATCGCTGCACAAGACAATGCAATACAGTTCGCTGTAGAACTACTCGCAATGCTCACTGAGACTCAGTAATTCCAGTCAACTAATGGACTCAGCTAACAACTAACTCAGTGACTCAAAATCAGTCAACTTACTTCCCCGCTCTCTTGGTCAACCTTATACAGGACAGGTAAATCTTCTAGAGGTAGATATTTGGAGAACTTTCCAGATCGTAGTCGAAAAGTCCTATACATGTACATGGGGACCGAAAATGTCGCCAAATGGTCGCCAAGTTTGGCAACATTTGGCGATTTCTCACCAAATTTGGTGACAAAAATTAGTCGCCAAAACTGTCGCCAACTTGGCTCTATCTCGCCAATTTGGCGAGATTGCCATTACCATAATGTTAAATGCCCTGCTCCTTGTAAAACTCGTTATCAAGCATCAAGAGACTCATTGCAGGGAAGCCAAGCTCACGACGAACTATTGCACTGCCTTATGCGAAATGTATATAAATGTTCCTATTTACAAAATTAACACTACGAAATATTTACAAATATACAAAAATTCAAAACAATATTTTCATTTATGATAGACATTAAATGAAAACAATTTCTGTCATTTCGTCAAGTGATCCTTTTCGTATCAAATGTCAAATGTGGTTACAGAAAGTAGTTTCTAAATGCAGTGGGCTAGAAGATTGTAACATTGCGAGTATAGGAAGTGATCCTTGGGCAATTTTCACACGGTGCAGATGCGAGTGTTGCCTTTTCACATGAGCACATATCTGTGGACGTTTCGCCCGCATCTTTGAAGAGTTTGATTTTTATTTTCACCCAGTGAATGCAGTATCTGGATAAAAGTATTTAGGGTTTTTTTTTTTAAGTTTATAATATACTAGCTGAATACCCGTGCTGCGTTACGAAATTTTACCATTAGCATTTTAGCGATCAAAAGACATTCATGTATTCTACACTTCAGACGTTTGCTCCCATTTCAATTCCGACAAATTGATTTATCAAAATAGGAACTTTCCTTTGACATTTTTAACAAAATTTATAATTGTGTTGTTGTTGTTGTTGCTAATCCTCACTGTCTGACGGAGTCAGACAAGATCCACGAGTTTGTTGACTGAAAGGAAGACTAGGAGAGGATTGCTAAAGAGATAATTGTATATAATTGTGATTTATAATTGTGAATAGTATATTGGAAAGAGACATTTGAATATCCCTCGTTTAGAACGTTTAACTCCTTTCGGACCCTTTTTAATTACTTAATCGAGATTGCAATATTTTATTGTGTTTATGTTTTCTCTTAGTTCTACATTTCAAAGTAGTAGCTGCATTGGAATTGAGACATTAACATAATCCTCGTATAGTATGTGACCATGTGGGAAGTGGTACATTCGAATATCTCTGGTTCGGAAAGTTTAACCCCTTTTCCACCCCTTAAAGTGGGTTAATCGAGATCGGAATAGCTTACTTTTACTACGTTTGTCTTCGTAGCGCCGAATAAACCGGAGCAATTCTCAACAACAGCTCTAATATATCGGTGAAAGACTCGACGAAAATGACCATCACAATAATTTGCAATAATGTCTGCATCAGCGTAGCAAATCATCGCAGTAACATCGACATTTTCTCTGTAATATCTGGACAAATTTCGGATATTGCAATATCGTAGTACTCGGCAATAATTACCATCATACCAATGAAAATATCAGCAATAGCGTCGAATTAATTGGAGCAATTCTCAATACTACAGAGCTATAATATCGATTAAAGACTCGACGAAAATGACCGTCATAACAACATAAAACTTGACAATAATGTCAGCATTATCGTCGCAAATCATCGTAGCATTCGGAGAAAATGAATACCACACCAACGTAAATATCAGCGTTAGCGCCGAATATACTGGGATATTTCTCAACAATAGCGATATTACAGCGGCGAACAATATCGAATTTCGACGAACAAGAAACAAAACAAAAAACCGCGTTCTGGGGCAAATATGGTTAAAATAAAGCATTTGGAGCAGCTTGGATCAGATTTTTGTATTTGGTCCAGTTGGGCGCAATTGGCGCAGGTCTGAGACCCCTGCGCCATGGTTAACAGTTAAAAAATAATTTCACAAGAAAAATATAAGCGCAGTTCCAGGAAACCGCCGTGATCCTTTTCCAATTTGTTTGTAAATACAAGTCCGAAAAGTTTTCAGAAAATGCCTGGGCAAATCTCTTCCGATTCGTTTGTAAAACAAGATCAGAACCGTGCTGGTACAATGGCAACCCCGCAGAAGCCGTAAAGAACAGTTCAACTCACGTTAAGAAAATTATCTCGGTCGAGGCCCCCCCCCCCCCATGAAAGAAGAGCCACACAGGAATCAATTGACGTATTAATAAAGTTTTTATTTCAATCATTAAAGGAGGCGTTTCCACTAGCGTGACCACAGCCATCGCTATTTTACTCTACTTAAAACAAATCAAAATCCTTCGGTTCGTTGTCACTCGCGATTAGTGATGCCATTCAAGAATTGGAAACTACTACTCACATTATTTGGCAAATTATGACAAATTTGGCAATCGGATTTTGTTCAACCGGTTCAAAATCAATTTTTCAAGAATTTCGGTCATTTTTGCCGTGGCAGACCAATGGATTCATGTGATCTACTGACATTTCTCTACATTCAATAAAAAAAAATTCGGAATGAAGTTCGACGAGGTGCCTCACTTTGTACTCTCGGACTAAAAGACATTACTGCTGTTGCGGTCTAAGATCAGACGGCAATGACGTCACCGCACATAATATAATTGTTTGCGCATAATATAATCGTTTGCTGTTTTACTGTGTGAATGTATTTGGCAACAGAGTTAAAAAACGGAAAACTTCTGTGTTCTATTAAAATTGTTAATATAAAGGTTGTGGCTGTTCATTCTCTGTGAAATATTCATCGTTTACAGTATTAATACGCAACATTCTGGTGTCGAAAATACTCGGGTAAGTCATACTAAACTTGTTTAAGTTAAACTTTCGTCACGAACCCGAATTACGATGTCAACCGTTGCAGAAGAACTTGGTTTACTTAAAAGAAAAAGAACAACACTTCGCGTCGCTGTTACGAAACTGTCAACGAAACTGAATGATCCTGCTAGTATACTTACTGATAGAGAGTACAACATTGCACGTTTAGAAGACAAAATTAAAGAATTAATTTTAGCGGATGATGAAGTCCTTTTAAACGATGAGGAATATAATGAAGATATAGTAGAATGCGAAAAATACACAGAAAATGCTCATTTGGTGTTATTTAATTCTAAACAGAAAGTTAGTATCGTAAAATGGGGTGAATAGGAACAGCAGGGTGAATCGGAACGAAACTTCATGAAATTACAAAGAAATTATTACTTTACACAAATAATGCATGTTTATTAATTAAATATATTTTTTTTATCTGTCTAACATGTTTGGAATCTTGGAACATGTTTTGTGGGGTTTTCGACACTGTCCTTTTTTTAAAAAAAATTCTGAAAGAGCGTGCATACAATCCTATGAGTTTTAACCTCTCCAAAACTTATCCCGTAATTGCTAACATAAACCTGTTATAGACTTAACTAATATATTTTTAGATAAGTATAAACATCCGCAACAGCATGCCATACTTAATTTAACTTGGTTTTAAAAACTTTTTATTTTACGAATTTTTATGTTTTGCCTCGTCTCGATTTTGAGATTTGCGGGGTGAATCGGAACACTTCAAAAGCGATATTAAAAAGCTGTCTAATTACTCCCTTCAAGACAGTAATCAAGATTGCAGGCTTGAAAAAATGTCAGAAGAGGAGCCTAGTTTCCGCATGGCAGAAAACCCGATTGTTCCTGTATTTTTTTTCTCTAAATGACTTCATTATCTCTAAGTTATATGGAAAAATGTATGAAGACTCTATGTGAGCAAAGTTTTACACCCACAAGATTATTGCTATGTAAGTGTGTTTTACAAAAAGCGTCCATGAACGAAGAGATTTTCTGAAACCCCAAATGAGGATACTTTTCTCCTTTCTCAAGATAACTTAAGGAATTTGCAGTCATACGGCACGCAAACATAAAGTAGATTAAAAAATATTATTAATTTTAAAGACTATTTGGATGAGTTATATCAGAAGAATTGATAGGCTTTCAAACATATGATTTGTTTTGACAATAATTGACAAAAACAAATTTCATCCGTCATATTAAATGATTTTTTATGATAATTTTGTGTTCCTATTTACCACAATGCATTATTATTTGTTTTTTTGCCACCCTGCAAACATTTAAATAAGATCAGACATAAATTATAACGAGTGTTCCGATTCACCCCTTTCTGCGGGGTGAATCGGAACACCATGAAAAAATTCAAAATAAATTAAATTCCTAGTTTTTACAAAAATTTTTGGGTTGATAACTCAAAGAAGAAGGTAAGACCCAAGTTTCTATGTCAAAAATATGTTCCTTAACGATCTTATTACAACCGATTATTACTTTGAAAGTTGAAAAGTGTTCCGATTCACCCCATTTTACGGTACGAACACGAATTTTACCTCAGGAATAACGCCAATAGCTGACAATATAAATTACACTCCTCCGTCTCCAAACGTTACAGTAAAGTTGCCAACAGTAAAAATAAATACGTTTTGTGGCGAAATTGAAGAATTTCACAGTTTTTGGGGAGCGGTTTGAAAATTGTATCGACAAAATGAAGGTTTATCGCTGATTGCCAAACGCGTTTTTTTACGGGGATATTTAGATGGAGAGGCAAAGCGACTGGTTGATGGAATTAAGGTATACATATACATTAGGAATCGCAAAATTTGACTCAAGTCTGCGTTTTTGTTTTTTGGTTTTAAAATATTCCCAAATTCATTACCATTAAAATGATACCATTTTCTTTCTGAGACTCAAATTACTTTCTAAATTGCAGTAGGTTTTGTGAACCTGTTTTGTATCACGTTCATTAGTGTAGTAAACTTTAAACGCGTTTTCTGAAATGACATTTTGGTGTCATATGACTTTACGCCAACGGGCATAACTTCATAATAAATGATACGATTTACAAAATTCTATTTTTGTTTTGTATACAATAGTTGTGAATATGTTTTCTATGGAGTATCTAATGTATATTGTTATAAACACATTTGTTATGCATATTTTAATCTTAATTTTGTGTTAAAAACTATGTATTTTTTAAAACTTTTTATTTTAAAACTTATAATTAAATAAATATTGAAGCCAAATTCAAAATTCTCCATAGGAACATGCGTCAATATAATATCTCTTATTTGCAATAAAAATCATACCTCTAAGTTAATTAGAAGTTTATTTATGCATGTTCTAATAACGCCCTAATTAGTCACTTTAATTGCAATTAGCTGATTAAAAAATTGACGGGAAAAAAAAGTTTATATATAAAAATGCATCATTTTTAATTCTGATATACTGCCAAAAAATGTGAAATTATAACCTAAAAATGAAAGAAAATCATCTCAATTGTATATGTATACCTTAATATAACTGCAGATACAACAACAAAAGATATATCGAAATACGGCAATAAGTATAATACAGACTCTTCTCTATTATTTAGAAACTCCTATCAAAGATCCATCAGCATTAAACGAGTTATTTATCGATTGTAACCGACGATTACAAGCGTTGAATGCCTTAGGTCAGCCTTCGCCACTAACTTTTAGAGACGCATGACTTATATTGGAACTTTCCGAGGGCCGCAGATTTATACCGAATACGCCAATAAATATATTGCTTTACTACACATGTTCAATGTTAGAAATGTGATAATTACTAAAGATTCAACAATATAAAACAATTTTGAAAACTGAAACAATTATTTTTAACTTTTTATATTAATAAAATAACAATTGATATTTGATTCTTGTTTCAAATAATTAAAAAAATAATTTTCTTTACATCGTAAATAGAAGTCATAAAAGAAGTTAATCTTTTGTTACAATATTACAATGTGACTTGACATAAAATCATAATCAATAAAGATATTTAAACCATACCTCCTAAATCTTCCATTTTAGTCAATGTTAATTGCGAGACGATAACGGCGGGTCCGCTTTTCACTATCTACTTAGCGTTTAAAACTAGTCTTCGACGCCATTGTTGCACTGGAGTCATAGAGATCGCGATACTTCTTTTCACGTCAAAATAAAAGAGATGCATTAAAACACCCAACTCCTGCCCATCACATTCAGAAAAGCAAAAATCGAATTGTGCCCTTCACGAATTGAGTGTGTAAGGTATCATAAATACAAAACTAAGCAATGCGTCATTGATATTAATTCAAACTATTGATTTTTTTATTTTTTTTTCCTCTCGTTGGCAGTCTCAGAAAGGGGGGGGGGGGGGGAAAGGATTTTTCAGCCTTACTGACTCGGGCCACTTAATGGAAAACGCGGTTTTTGGTAATGAACGCAAAACTATTGTAGACAAATTAAAATTATTTCCGCGAAATTTGATTTTTGCTCTTCTGTACTGCAGGCGGGCCGGTGAAAAAGTTGTCGCGGGCCGGATCTGACCCGCGGGCCGCCTAGTGGCTGACGCTGCCTTAGGTGAAGAAACACAATCATACGGGAGAATTTTGGCTCAAAAAATACTTCGTGCCTTTCCACATGATATTTGTCGTAACTGGATTGTATTCATGGGTTGATGTTTGGAAACAAATCCCAAGTCGTCTCTGATTGGCGCACTTCCCGCGTCTTCCGGTTACTCACTTCCGGCAGAGTCTCTCCGTTTGTTTTCAATGCATTTCGTTTCAAGGATTGTTTTGCTTTTAAAAACTCGAAATGAGCAGCAACTATTTAAAAAAATTAGAGCTTTTAGCTCAGATGAGATACAAAGAGAAATTTATTATAGATGAAGGGATCGATTTATCCAATTCATTGGATGTTTTTTTTTAAAGCAAACTGTCTGTTGATGATTCCAGACATTGGCGAGAAGTCTCGTTTGGATACGTTTATATGTACCAAATTTTGTTTTAGATACCTAATTTGATGATATAAAGATTATTATTTTTTTTTCAAAAGTTTCAGCTCATGCAATATAATTTTACATTTTAAGACATAAATAATATATTTACTACTAGTTGAATACCCGTGCTTCGCTACGAAATTTTAACATGTGCAATATTTTAGCTTGCTGTGAGGCATCGCGTTGCGGAAATCTGTCATTCTTATATAGGTTCCAGTTTTGGGCGCTTCGCTCGCAGGAAGTTTCATCGCTACGCAAAATCGAGCTCGCTTCGTTCGCTGAAAAGTTCATTGACACATAAACACAGGCTTACTTCACTCGTTAAAAGGTTCATTGCTATGCAAGCATAGGCTCGCTTTGCTCGATGAAAAAGGTTCATTGCTGCGTAAGCATAAGCTCGCTTCACTCACTAAAATCTAATTGCTACGTAATATTAGAAGCCTCTCCCTTGTCAAGGAAAAAAAATCGTTTTGTAAAATATTTGTTAATAACAACAACAACATAATTAAAATTCTGTTTTATAAAAATTCAATTAGAAGGCCACAACTACTTATGTTGAAAATTTCAAAGCTGTAGCCCTATTTGAAATTGTTTTGTAAAATTTATATTAATTATTTAAAAAAATTAATTAATAACGAACTAACCAAAAATTTAAAATTTTGTTTTTCTAAAGTCCAATTAGAAGACCAAAACTACTTATGTTGAAAATTTTAGAGATGCACGTAGCCCTATTAAAAATCGTCCTCATCTTTCAGAAATCTGTGGCTTTTAATCTGCGAAACATTATTTGTTCCAGTTTTCATACCACATTGCGGAACGAAGCAACATCACCCGTACTTCCTTCTTGAATACACTTTATTCATTATGATTAAAATTTATAACTATGGATAAATACTAAGACTGAGAAGGACACAGTTTGTATGCACCAACACGGAGATCAAACAACAACCGGAAGTTGCGAAAAGTATCTGTGGTCTCGTCCGGTTTACAGCGCCATCTATGCACCGCTTCTCACTTCAAGTCATGAATACGCTAAACGTGAAAACCGTCTGATCTTAGAGCGCAACAACTGATTGACGGAAAATTGTGTTTCTCATTTGCATCCTCAGTTCTTTAGTCGTTAGCGACAAAAGAAAGTTTCCTTAATTCGAAACAGTTTACAGATTTTTTTTTTTTTTTAAATATAATAAACTGCTTATTAGTCAGTTTCGGAACGTTTTCCAAACACAATCAAAGTTAAATACATACAGGAACAAAAAAAAAAAATCTTATTCAAATTATTTGTAATGGCATAAAGTAAACAACGATTTTTAAAGTAAATTAATTCAGACGATTATAAAAGCGTTTATAATGAATGGGAATTTTTATTCTTCAAATAGAAATACTTTCAAACGAGTAAATATTTGACTTGAATTAAAAAGTAATGCTTATGTAAATATATATTTAATAATAAATATATATTTAGGTAGTAAATATTTATTTTTGTAAATAATCGCTTTCATTGAAAATAAATTGTAACATTGTAACACTGTGTGTGTTGAATTTTTAAATGACTTTAATCTTTTCAGTGAATTAGAAATGATTTTAATTATGAATAATTATTCAGTATCTTTGAAATTATAAAAGAAACAGTTTTTTTTTTTTTTTTAAAGAAATTGATCTTTCTGTAATTGAAAATATCAATTAAATTGTTATTTAGAATCCACTAAAACTTTTCATACTATACTATCTGTTAATATACTTTCTTTAGAATTTTGTTTCCCTAAACATCAATATTTTTACATTATATTAATATGCCTCTCATGTAAAGATCTGCGTTTTTTTATTTTTTAATATATTTCATCGCATAAAATTTACAAAAAAGAGAATTTTATATAATTTTGACGAAAGCATGGAGGCCGCGATGGGAGTACAAACGCAAGGAGGAACTAAATGCCGAATGGAGAAAAGAATCACTGAAAAGCAAAAGTTTGCAAAAGGTTTTCAAATATTCAAAGGAATAGAAATTTAAGTGTTTTTTTTTTCAACAAATCATAAGGAAATTCAGCCGTCCAAACGGTATAGTGGTTAGCTTCTAGACCGCGAGGTTCCGAGTCCCGTGTTAGGCATGGGTGTTTGCAAATGTATGTTGGCTTGTCTAATGACGAATGTTTCGGCGCCCTCGTGTTGCTGACGGCGCCAGATAATCTGAAAACAAACAACCAACCAACCATAAGGAAATTGAATTAAAAAATAATCGAAGTAACAGTTAAAATTAAAAAATCGAACAACAATTACAGAGTAACATTGCACAATGTTACGTTGTTTAAATAAAATACAAACGCAATTTGAAAATAAAAACAATTGAAGATTTGGAAAATAAAACAAGATTTCAAATTGTACAGGCAATTCGTTCAATATTAAACAATTATATCTTTAAGATACACAGACAACGAAGAGCCCTGGTTTCAATGTATTGTTACGAATTTTTGTATATTTGTAAATATATCGTAGTGTTAATTTTGTAAATAGATAAATTTCTGTACATTTCGCATAAGGCAGTGCAATAGTTTGTTTCCCTGCAATGAGTCTCTTGATGCTTGATAACGAGTTTTACAGAGGTAACTCTGGGAAGCGAGTTTTACAAGGAGCAGGGCACTTAACATTATGGTAATGGCAATCTTGCCAAATTGGCGAGATAGAGCCAAGAGTCCTTAGAGATAGAGCAAAAAGAGTCCTTTCTGCGCATTTTTTTCGAAAATTTTCCATTTGTACAAGAAAAGTGAATAGTTGAGAACGGTTAAGGGGGTCCGGTACGGAAAATAAAAAAAACTTTATTTATGTACATTTTTATGTAAAAAATTTATTTTATGTATGAGATACTATTTATATATCTTTGAGAAAATGTTTCTTGAAATATGGCGTTTAGTTATTTAAAAAAATTTTAAAATCCAAGAAAAATCCATAGTAATTGATGTTTGCGTATTTTGATATAAGTCAAGAAATTACTATTTTTTTTTTCAAAGTGAAAGCTTTCTGTAATACATAATTACATAAAGAAAATTTTGTCGTCACAGAATTTTGATAGGTCAATTAAAAAAAAAAAAAAAATTAAAAATTCTCAAAGTTAACTTAAAAAAGCAAAAATTTCAATATTTTATCTTTTACGCTAAATGTTATATTTTAAAACAGAATTAAAAAACTAAAATTCTGTGAAGAAAAAAATATTTAAAACTATATAAATTAAATGCTCCAAAAATTTGAATAGCCAGTTGTTAACCCTTTGCACCACTCCAGGCCTTTTTCGCTCGGAGGAATCAGCAACTCGAGACATTTTAGGTTCTGCTGGTGTTTATGGATTTGCTTCATAGAAACTAAACACAGTCATTGACCTCGCATCGAATTTCCGCATCACACCTAATGGTCCTCTCGTGGTTTGGCATCCAATCGTGTGGCGCCTAAGAGGCGCCACTGGAGTGCAAAGGGTTAATGGTTCTGGAGATATATCGATTTGAATCTGCAACATCTGTGACAAACACTAGTGCTCGAAAAACGCACTTTAAGCAGACGCTTCAAGGTGTTTCTCCCATTAGTGATGTTTAAATCACGGGTAATTTTGTGTCGTTCTAATCACCGGAGGAATAAGATAAAAACATCATTCTCTTCAGTATTGTATGAACTATTTTTTAAAATCAGAAAAAAAAATTGGGATTTTTGAAGGAATTTCGGTACTGCACCCCCTTAAGGAACCGTGTTAAGCACTTACCACCGACCGGAGGTCCTTCTCCCAGCATCCTCATCTTGAAGTCGATGTAGTTCTCCTTGTCATTGTAACTGGAACTGCCTCTCTCGGACAGACGGACAACCCCTTCGCCCAGAATATGGAAAAAGAGACCTGGAGATAAACACACACTTTTAGTCCACTATTACATTACTTCAGCTTTAAGGTATACATATACGTTGGGAATCGCAAAAATTGACCCAAACAGGCATTTTTGTTTTTTCATTCTAAAATGTTCACCAATTCATTATCTTTAAAATGATACCAATAACTTTCTTTTAGTCGAAATACTTTTTTAATTACACGCAATTTCGTAAAGGTCAACGTTTAAAACATATTGGAAAAAAGAAAATGTCGAAAACTTGGAACTCAATTTCTGGAGAACTGCTTTTCATTGTTGAATGAATGTACTCCAACGGTGATATCTTAAGAATTAATTAACTGATTTTTAAAGTTTAAACTGTATAATTTAGATAACATATCAGAGCATGGGCTCTACCTGTTTACAAAAATTTTGGTAAAATATAGATTTTTTTTTATCTATTTTAGAATATTTTTATTTTTGGAATTTTTTTATTTTTTCTAGTATTTTTCATGTTAAATGTTAAAATTTAAAAAATATTTAAGTTATGCATTATATTTTGCTTGGGCCCGTGTATCAATACCTTGTCTTTAATTTACAGTAAGAAATTTGTTTCAAAATTAATTAGGTATTATTTTATCATCGTTGCAATTAGGCCTTAATAAGTGAATTAAAATTCAATTAATTAAATAAATATTTTTTTTTACTTTTTGTTACTGCAAATACATTACATTTTTTGCTCTTGTAATTCTCAAAAAAATTTGACACGCTGCCATAAGAAATAAAAGAAAAATTGTGCAACGTATATGTATACTTTAACTATGTTTCAGTTAATTCATGCGACTATGCTTTTAACCCTTTCACGCTCAAGGGAAATATTTTTCCCTTCTACAAAAATCGTTATCGATTTTTCAATTATTATTGAATCGATATTTTTTTTTACTGAATGTCAAAATAAAACGTACTAGGGGGCTTCGCCCCCTGCTCGCTAACGCTCGCCAACCCCCAAACGCCTCGCTGCGCTCGAATTGAGCGGCTTTGCCGCTCGAATTTGTGGTTAAAACATCTTGCTGCGCTCTAATAGGTTTGCCAGCCATAAAAAATGTAACCAAATTTTTATAAATTTAATGTAGGGCCTAATAGAGAAAACACCCAAATTGCAGTTTTATAATAGAAAGTTAAATATACTATCCGCCAACATTCTGACTTAAAACTTCATTAGCTATGCCCTTACATTGAAGTCCCAATATCTTTTATTTATTCTGATAAGTCGCCCCGTTAGAGAACGACGTCCAACGCGAGGCATTTTCTGGATAGAAATACTTCAAAATAATAATTACTCTAATACAAAAATGCTTCAGAAAAACAGAAAAAATCAATTTTGAAACGAAGAGTTTAAAAAGAGCTTTAAAATTAGCAACGGATTTGTTGTTTACATACGTAAGGATGTTGCCATTCAGATATTCAAAATCATTGAGGCTTTGTAGTAGCTTAATGATGAAAAATATTGAAATTTAACTAATTAATAAAGTGTTAATAAATTATTTTGGCACGTTTTGGCAAATCTACAGCTTATTTCCTTTAAAATGACACCTTGATCATTGAAATTGGTTGAGCAGTTTAGGCGGACGGACTAACCCCAAAAAACGTATTGCCTATTAAATATATAGATGTCCAAGGCGGCAAATGTGTTTCTGAACGAATAAAAAAAAAAACGTATAGAAAATAGGACACGTAATAAATGTGTTATGTCCACTTGTGCTTCACAAGTAAACGAAATTGTTTTCGTAGAATATCATAACTAACTATTTATTTTACTTTTCTGATAATTTTTATTATGTTTTTTGTATTACAAAGGGATAAATAAAATACCGATATAATAATAAACCTAACTCTTCGTTTATTTACTTTTATGGTCCATAGGGAAAAATATTTCCCATGAAATTATAGGAAACCTCTACACCCTGCTATGTTTTTCTGGTGATATTCTCTTACTTTACACACACAATAGTTAAAATATTGTGTTGTATTGGCATATTTAGTCTTGGACATCTTATGGTCCTGTGAGGGTTAAAGGAATATTTAAATTTTTCAAGAATTATTTTTTATGATAAAATTGAGTAAGCCATAAAAATACCTGTATTTTAAAACCAAGCGTTGAACAAAATCGTTAGAGCCGTTTTTTAGCAATTACTGAAAAACATGGTTTTTTTAATGCAGCTACCTTATGCGCACGCGCGATTTTGACGAAAACCTTAACGGTAGATCCCATGACCGCCACTAACCCTCATACCAAATTTGAACATCGTAAGTCAATTTGTTCGGAAATTATACTGACCACATACACACACACAGACATTTTTACTAGATAACTTTTTTGAAATCAGGATTTTCCAAAACATGAAGAAATGCAAAAAAAAAAAGAAAGAAAAAAAACAAATTACCGAATGCTATACATTCATTACCGTATGTATATATTACATATGGGTAATTGAAATTAAAAAGAATTTGCTCCGAATTCCTTCACATTTTTCTTGTTAGAACATTATGCTTAAAATAAACTCCCAAAAAGGAAAGGAAATTATTTTAGACACTTTTTTTTTTACAAAATTTTTATGGCGGTAATTTAGTTTTTTTTTACTTCCAATTAAACATATGTATACATAGGGGAATGAAAGTATAGCATTCGGGATATCGAATTTTTTGCATTTCTCAACGTTTTGGAACATCCTGATTTCAAAAAAGTAATCTAGAAAAAATGTGTCTGTGTGTACGTGGTTGACATAACTAACGAACACATACAGTTACGTTGTTCAAATTTGGTATGAGGTTTAGTGGCGGCCATGGGACCTACCATCAAGGTTTTCGTCAAAATCGCGCATGCGCATAAGGTAGCTGCCATTAAAAAAATTATGTTATTGCTACTAAACGACTCCAACGATTTTGATAAAAATTGCCGTGCTAATGCCTCTTAAGGTGTTCTAAACATCCCCACCTCCGAAATTCCCATAAAAATTCTACAAAGACTTAAAACGAATGTTTTCATCCCTTGCTCACTAACGACCGTTTTTCTTCCTTCCTCTGTTTCGCTTACAAGAAAGGATAATATATCGCCAAAGAAATCACTATTTTGGTGGGGTTTTTTAAAGAGGCTCATTATAGAATTATCACCAAAAATATTTCGCCAAACTGGCTGTTTTTAACACGCTTTTATTAGCTTCAGACGTATGTTAGTATGTAACGGAATCTTTGAACATGATTTTGCCCTCCTTCAAAACGTCGGATTAACTCGAAATTTGGCATACTTATTAAGGACAGATGACAATTCAATAAGTTTGTCTCTTTATCATAAAGATTAGCTCGTGTTGCCCTTGCGCCGTTAAATTCCAACCAACCAACCTTCTCCGGAATCGAACCCTGGTGTGCCGTTACAATCCCAGCAATCACAGAACCTATCATCGACAATATAAAGACATTGGCAGACATTTGAAAGATTTGTCGTGGGAATGACGATTATACAAAGCGTGTTTTTTTTTTAGTCGCATTATCCTTACCAGGATCTTCAGGATTAGTGATTTTTCATATTCAGAGACACGGTAGTGTTTTGTGCCTAGTAATACGGCGTGTACTAAGGCATACACATGACTTAAATTTGAGACAAGCGTGTGACTATTGGCAAGAACAACTGGAGAGTTTTGTACACTTAACTAAAAATAATTTCTAGTTGACAGAAAAAAATAATTAATAGTTTAAAAAACTAAAAAACACGCTTTAATAGAAAAGTGAACTAAAAAGTAGAAAATAATTTTAAATAGGTTTGGAATAAGAATAGAGTGATTAACAAGAAATATTTATTTTATCGTAAAAAGGCGTGGGGTGCTTGATGTCAATTGTTGTATATATATTGGTAAAAGTAGAGCCATTATGAAAATATCTTAAAAAGCACTCTACGTTTTTTTACCATAAAATTAATATTTCTCGTTAATCCCTCTATTCTTATTCCAAACTTATTTCAAATTATTTTCTACTTTTTAGTTCACTTTTCTATTAAAGCGTGTTTTTTAGTTTTTTAAACTATTAATTTTGTAAATGAGTTATGAAAATATAAAAACGGTAAATAACACCAAAACTGCGTGTAATTAGAAGTTGTACGATGTTCGACACCCCTAGCTTACAATGAAATGATTTGAATTAAAGTGGTGCTTTTCTTTCGTTCAATATTAAAATATATTTCCAAGTTTGCAATCGGTGGTTTTAGAAATTGATAGCGTGTGTCCTCTTTTTTAGTTATTTGAGTGTCTTTGGTTATTGAGTGAACAGATTATTTACAACAATAATTTGAAATAAACAGTTCAGATAATTTGAAAACCTCACATTTTTGTAATTTCTAAGAATTTATTTTAGTTTTTTAGAGTTTATTTTATTCACACAATGTTCACGTTTTTTGGTTTTATTTTTTAAATAAAAGCAGAGAAAAAAATCATGGAAAAAAATACCATTCTTTCAAAAATTTGAGCTCGGATAGATATTTAAAAAAAAATTTAGTTTTTCACTTTGGGCGATTTGGCGGGAAAAAGCCGCTTTTACCTGGAACGTCAACGCGCAGATAATGAACCAGTCTAAAACCTGTTTTAGACGAGGAATGAGTGAGGTTTCTCCTTCGTTTAGCGACTTGAACTCTGCGTAAACACATCACGGTTTTTTTACGCGTTTTTGGTCACGTGACTTTTGCTTCGATTTCGGCTGATTTCAAACTCGATTTTTGATTAATTGAAAGCATAAAGATAAAAAATAATTACACTGCTCAAATATATTCGTTGGATAACACTAGAAAATACAAAAAATATTCATTTTCCTCACTTGTGCAAGTTCCTCATTGTTATAAAGATTAAAAAAAAAAAAAAATTAAATTAAAAAGGATCGATAGAATAAGATAACAAAAACTAGAGTAATTTTGAAAGCTGCAAGAATATGATACTAAATGTTCAAAAATAGAAACAAATGCTCCCAACAGGTGGCACTGTACACTTTTGTTCCTATGAAAAAAGAGTGTTTTGAAGCTCGGAGCTATCAAGTCTTCGGACAGTTCCACTGTTTAAACTTGAAAGAAAGTTACAGTTATTGCAACGATTGATTTGCGGAGGCCATATTTATAACATATTTATGAATTGTTCAACTGCAGCGCCATCTTTTGGCGATAGTTGTAACTAATTATGAAATTTCTCTTTCGGATTTTTACACTTATTTCAAAATAACTAGAAGCAACTTTTATTTTATTCACAAATCATATTCTTATTCAATAAAACATTTTATTTCAAAATAGTAAACGAAATCTTTTCTTGAGAGAGCAGCAGTTTATCCATTTTGGGAAATTTAAAAACCGAAACTCTTGGCCCATTTTTTATAATTTCCCTTGCATTTTATCACAGTAATGGCGTATTAATATAATTTACAGCACTTTCAATGCAGCAGTCTTAACGTGTTTGGTTCTGAAAATGGCGACGATGTTATCGTACGCCAGAGTTATGCGCCAAAATAGATCTTGACGAATCACAAGCACATAAAAACGTCGCCAAACCATCCATCGCCAATTCATAAAAATATATTTTTCTAAAAAGCACCCAGTATGGAAGAAGTTCGTAGTTCAAGTCGAACTACCTCAACGTCGTCATATTTAAGGGGGTCCAGTACCGAAATTTCTTCAAAAATCCCAATTTTTTTTTTTCTGATTTTAAAAAATAGTTCATACATTCCTGAAGAGAATGATGTTTTTATTTTATTCCTCCGGTGATTAGAACGACACAAAATTACCCGTGATTTAAACATCACTAATGGGCGTAACACCTTGAAGCGTCTGCTTAAAGTGCGTTTTTCGAGCACTAGTGTTTTTCACAGATGTTGCAGATTCAAATCGATATATCTCCAGAACCATTAACAATTGGCTATTCAAATTTTTGGAGCATTTAATTTATATAGTTTTAAATATTTTGTCTTCGCAGAATTTTATTTTTTTAATTCTGTTTTAAAATATAACATTTAGAGTAAAAGATATCATAAAAAAAAAAGCAAACATTTCAATATTTTAACTTTGAGAATTTTTTTAATTTTTTTTAATTCACCTATCAAAATTCTGTGAAGACAAAATTTTCTTTATATAATTATGTATTACAGAAAGCTTTCACTTTGAAAAAAAAAAAACTTTTTTTTTACTTATATCAAAATACGCAAACATCAATTATTATGGATTTTTCTTGGTTTTTAAATTTTTTTTAAATAACTAAACACAATATTTAAAAAACCATTTTCTCACAGATATATAAATAGTATCTCGTACATAAAATAAATTTTTGACATAAAAATGTACATAAATAAAGTTTTTTTTTTTTTCGATACCCTTAAAAGACTCGCTTCCAAAAGTAGAGCACGGAGCGGGAAAATGCTTTGGTTGACACGAACTGCTGCAAGTATGTAGCTCTATGTTTATTCATGAAACAAAACAAACTATCACAAACAGAGATAAAAATAATATTGAATTTTCATAAATTATAACATGACGTCCTATTTGCATCATTAACAAAATGTTTAAATTCAAAACAAACAACAAAAACCGACATTAATAGGGTATGCGAGCACCCGTGTCATTTCGTCAAGGTGACAATAATCGTCAAAGTGGGTATGTATGAGAGGAAGAGGCAAATTTATATAATATGACCATCAAAATCACTGAAGGCGTCTTCTCACTTTTAGGCACCTCGAAAATAGGCTATTTTCGCGATTTTTTTTCGAGGATATTTGCAAACAATTATGGGATAAAATGGATCCTATATAATAAACACATCTTTCAAGTACAAGAAAAATTTTATTTTTTTATTTTTTTGAACAATTATTATAATAAAACAGTAGCATCGAAAAACCCGTGTAGAAATGTGGCTTGTTGATGAAATTTCGAAAACTATCCGGCCGATTGTCACGAAATTTGAATGACATATTCTTCATAGTTATGGCTATAGCGCATATTATCAGATTTTTGAAATTTTGATTTGAAGTATTTTTTATTTTTACAAAAAACTGCAAAAAAACGCGTTTTCTTTTTTACTTTTTCGAAAAACGTGCGCCATTTTGTTATTTTCGCGAATATCAAAAATCTGATGATGTGCGCTATAGCCATAACTATGAAGAATATGTCATTCAAATTTCGTGACAATCGGCCGGATAGTTTCCCATTTCTACACGGGTTTTTCGATGCTACTGTTTTATTATAATAATTGTTCAAAGAAATAAAAAAATGTCTTGTACTTGAAAGATGTGTTTATTATATAGGATCCATTTTATCCCATAATTGTTTGCAAAAATCCTCGAAAAAAAATCGCGAAAATAGCCTATTTTCGAGGTGCCTAAAGTGAGAAGACGCCTTAACGTGTAGCTAGTGTTAGGGAAAGATTCTTACAAGGACAGCTTCCGAGATTCTTCTTTCCAACTTTTATCGCGGGACGTAATCCCATTCGACAGAATCCTTTTTCAAGATTATATTTTAAAGCAATTACCTCGCTGAACAGATTCGTATATTATTGGATAATATTTTTAAAATTACCTCCGTGGTGTTTCTTTTATCTTTAGAAGCTACTTATCGCCTTTCAACGAGGAAAATATTACAGGGAATTAAAGTCAAAGTGATGTAAGTCAAGTAATCTGCATTTTGAGTTCAATAAACTACTTGTTTTTGTTCAGTGCTGCTGCCTGGTGGTGAACTGTTCAGGTTAGGACTTCATTCACTTTTTCTTAATTAAGCAGTTCATCCTTTCGAGATCGTATTTAAGAGAGTGCGGTACCGAAAATAAAAAAAAACTTTATTTATGTACATTTTTACGTCAAAAATTTATTTTATGTATGAGATACTGTTTATATATCTTTGAGAAAATGTTTTTTTTAAATATTGTGTTTAGTTATTTAAAAAAATTTAAAAACCAAGAAAAATCCATAATAATTTATGTTTGAGTATTTTGATATAAGTCAAGAAAAAATAAAAAAAAAATTCAAAGTGAAAGCTTTCTGTAATACATAATTATATAAAGAAAATTTTGTCTTCACAGTATTTTGATAGGTGAACTAAACAAAATTAAAAAAATTCTCAAAGTTAAAATATTGAAATTTTTGCTTTTTTTTATGTTATATTTTACGCTAAAAATTATATTTTAAAACAGAATTAAAAAAATAAAATTCTGGGAAGACAAAATATTTAAAACTATATAAATTAAATGCTCCAAAAATTTGAATAGCCAATTATTAATTGTTCTGGAGATATATCGATTTGAATCTGCAACATCTGTGAAACTATTATTCGAAAAACGCATTTTAAGCAGACGCTTCAAGGTGTTACGCCCATTAGTGATGTTTAAATCACGGGTAATTTTGTGGCGTTCTAATCACCGGAGGAATAAGATAAAAACATCATTCTCTTCAGGAATGTATGAACTATTTTTTAAAATCAGAAAAAAAATTGGGATTTTTGAAGAAATTTCGGTACCATACCCCTTAAGGACTTATAAAAATTTCTGAAAATGTAACTGAAACCATTCCGACTAAGGGGACATGGGACACTTTTGCCAAAATTCTTTAGTTTTGCCAAGAATTAAATAAAATTTGGCATAAACATAGAAGATGTGACTTTAAACAAAACAACAAAATTTGAGCAGATAATATAAAATAGATAATGCATTTTTTCTGAATAATTTACTAAAATAAAAAGAAATTTAAATTTTTTTCAAAATACTCTTCGCGACTCAATATTTTGACGAACATGAAAGGAAAATTTGAAGTTGTTTATCAATATATTATAAACATTTTCACACGTGCTTTTATCTTAAGGTGCAATAGTTGAACAGATTGGTTGGATGTATTCAGATTATCTGTCGCCGTCAGCAACACGAGGGCTATAATGCGCCGAAACATTCCTCATTAGACAAGCCAACATACATTTACAAACACCCATGCCCAACACGGGACTCGGAACCCGCAACCTCGTGGTCTAGAAGCTAGCACACTAACCACTATACCGTTTGGTCGGCAATAGTTGAACAGAAATAAAATTTCAAACTTGGCTCTTGTGATTTCTCATTAAAAAATGCACATACTTCAAATTCCCAACATGAAAAAAAAAATATAAAATATTATGTGACATAATAAAGCATGTGTAAATTTCTTGATAGTACATTAAAAATTATTAATACAAAAAAATTAGGTGGATTTATCAAAAAATGAATCTTAAGGAGCTTTTCGAACATAAGTAAAATGGAAAAAAGCGAAGCTGAGAAAAACGCATTTTTAGCCTTTGCCAACAAGTGTGCGATGCGTTAAAATAGTTAGTTGAAATAAAGATTTTACCACTTAAAATCATGGGATTTCGAAAATTCAAACGCGAAATTAAAGCTAGTGGCATAAGCAATTTTTATAGAATGAAAACAAAAAACGTTATTTTTGGTGATTTCAGTGTCCCATGTCCCTTTCTGGTATATTGAGCTCTTTCGGGGAAAGTGTGTGTGAAGGGGGGGGGGGGGGGGGTCTTGGAGGAACAAAATTTGAAGCCCAATGCAAAATTGTGTAGGTTTTTTTTCCTCGTGCAAAATTCATTTTGTTTGTCGATGGCAGGCGAATCTGCTAACTAACCCCCTTGCGAAAGTCCAATCGGGCTGAAATTTGGCAGATAGGTTCGATGTCGAAGCCAATGCATTCTATCAAATTTTGAAGGATGTCACTCACTAAAAAAGCGCTTTTATGGAATACTAATAAACCAACTTGCCGTCATTTCACTAATCACTGAAGAAACTCTTTCTCTGTTGCCAAAACTGATTTAATAAATAAATAATAAAATTGTTTTAATTATGTGGTAAAGTATTGATAGGAAATTTTGTATATTTGTAGATATTTCGTAGTGTTGATTTTGTAAATAGGAAAATTTATGTACATTTTGTATGAGGCAGTGCATGCAATAGTTCGTCTGAGCTTGGCTTCCCCGCAATGTGTGTCTCAATGCTTGATAGCGGGTTTTACAGAGGTAACGCTGGGAAGCGAGTGTTAGAAGGAGCAGGGCATTTAACATTATGGTAATGGCAATCTCGCCAAGTTGGCGACGATTTTTGGCGACTAATTTTTGTCGCCAAATTTGGCGACCATTTGGTGACATTTTCGGTCCCCATGTACATGTATAGGACTTTTCGACATCAATCTGGAAAGTTCTCCAAATATCTACCTCTAGAAGATTCAACTGTCCTATATAAGGCTGACCAAGAGAGCGGGGAAGTTAGCTGACTGATTTTGAGTCACTGAGTTAGTTGTTAGCTGAGTCCGTTAGTTGGCTGAGTTGAGTCAGTGAGTGGACTGGAATTACTGTATTGAGGTACTGAGTCTCAGTGAGCGTTCCGAAAGCGAACTGTATTGCATTGTCTTTTGCAGCGATTTGAGCAGTTGTGTTGTCAAGTTTTTAACTGCTGTTTCGTGCTCTATTGTTGTGAAAATAGCTGTATTCTGTCAACTAGAACGAGAAGGTCTGGAGTTGTAAAGGAATCTGTGAAGAGTGATATTGGAATAAATATCTGCAAGTCTTGATTTGCTTTGGCTTCAAATCTTTCGAAACCGTCCACGCAACACTATATTAGAATAGTTATTTATGCAACTAGTTGGAAAAGTAATTCTTTTTCAAAAGAGGTGAGTGCGTTGGTACAGGTCAAATAATTTACCGTGTTTGAAAAAGTATTTTTCCACGTGTTGTAAACAATATTTTTGACAAGCACATGCAAAAAACATTTTTAATCTTTAATCTCTCTATATATAAGGTAAAGCCCTCACTCGTCACTATCACTAATTCTCTCACTTCAAACATGGTCACAACTCTGAAAATTGGTACAAATGTCAACAAAGGCAAACATTAAAAATAACCTATTCCGATCTCGATTAACCCATTCTAAGGGATCGAAAAGGGGTTAAACGTCCCAAACGAGGGATATTGGAATGTCCCACTTCCCATTTGGTCACAACTTTGAAAATTGGTACAAATGTCAAAAAAGATAAACCTAGAAAAAGTCCGTTCTCGATTAACCCACTTTAAGGGGTCGAAAAGGGGTTAAATGTTCCAAACGACGGATATCCGAAAGTCCCACTGCCAATGTAGTCATAATTCTAATATTTGGTGCAAATGTTATGAAATGCAAATATAGAAAAAATAAGTCATACCAATATCGATTCATGAATTTGTAAGTATCCGATTGACAACATTGAAACTATACCAGAAATATCTTAATGTCTCACTTCCAATAAAGTTCCAGCCGACCAAACGGTATAGTGGTTAGCGTGCTAGCTTCTAGACCACGAGAATGTGGGTTCGAGTCCCGTGTTAGGCATGGGTGTTTGTAAATGTATGTTGGCTTGTCTAATGATGAATGTTTCGGCGCATTATAGCCCTCGTGTTGCTGATGGCGCCAGATAATCTGAATACAACCAACCAATAAAGTTCCAACTTTGAAATTTAGAACTAAGAGCAAACATAAAACACAAACTATTGCAGTCTCGATTAAGTAATTAAAAAGGATCCAACGATGGTTAAACGTTCTAAACGAGGGATATTCAAATGTGTCATTTCCAGTATACTCACAATTATAAATTTTGGAAAAAAAATTCAACCCAGCCAAGCATAGATAAAATGAGGTATTCCTATTTCGATAAATCAATTGGTCGGCATCGAAAAACGGGATCAAACTTCTGAAGTATAGAATACATGATTGTCTATCGATTGCTTAAAATACGCATGGTAAAATTTCGTAGAGAAGCACGGATATTCAAATTGTTAATAATGTTGGTAATTCCAATTAATGAATTTCTCCTTAAAACGTCATTTCTATACCAAAACTATATAAAAACGAGGCTTACGGGAAATTGAATTGAGAGGCAGACGAATATTGAAAGCAGTTCGGAAATTGTATTTTCTTTAGCGGTGCCTGAATTTATATCCGTATGTACCGTAACTTGTATTGATAGCAATTGTTCCGCTGTTCGAAGAAGGAACCTCCGATGCAAGAATAAATTATAGTTTTTATTTTGCTGACGTCATCATTTCTTGTGAGAAAAATTCATAAGAATCTGGTCTCTGACACAACAGCATTGTTGATTTTAAAGTTCACGAACTGCAGATATGCCATTAATTTTTTTTACATAATGGCAACGTCAAAAGAATTCACGCTCTCTGAGTACTTAATGAGCAAGTCTACAAGGAAGAAAGGTGTAAAGAAAAGGAAACAAATGATCAGATAAAAAGTATCTCTGCTTGCGCTGGATTGTCAGTCATCCACATAAAAACCAATCTGTCGATCGAATTTGAGAATGGAATAAGCGGCATTTAGCCACACATGGCCAGACAGCGCTTCAAGTGTAGATTTTTGAAGAAGCTTTTTGAATTATTTATATTAAGGGGGTCCAGTACCGAAATTTCTTCAAAAATCCCATTTTTTTTCCTGATTTTAAAATATAGTTCATACATTCCTGAAGAGAATTATGTTTCTATCTTATTCCTCCGGTGATTAGAACGCCACAAAATTACCCGTGATTTAAACATCACTAATGGGCGTAACACCTTGAAGCGTCCTCTTAAAGTGCGTTTTTCGAGCACTAGTGTTTTTCACAGATGTTGCAGATTCAAATCGATATATCTCCACAACCATTAACAATTGGCTATTCAAATTTTTGGCGCATTTAATTTATATAGTTTTAAATATTTTGTCTTCGCAGAATTTTATTTTTTTTAATTCTGTTTTAAAATATAACATTTAACGTAAAAATAACATATAAAAAAAGCAAATATTTCATTATTTTAACTTTGAGAATTTTTTTAATTTTTTTGAGGAAAAAATTTTCTTTTTATAATTATGTGTTACAGAAAACTTTCACTTTGAAAAAAAAAAAAAATTTCTTGACTTATATCAAAATACGCAAACATCAATTATGATGGATTTTTCTTGGTTTTTACAAAAAAAATTTAAATAACTAAACGCAATATTTAAAAAAAACATTTTCTCAAAGATATATAAATAGTATCTCATACATAAAATAAATTTTTGACATAAAAATTTACATAAAGTTTTTTTCATTTTCGGTACCGGACCCCCTTAACTTCGATGATTTTGTGTTTGTGTGTACCGATGGCGAACTAAACTGCTGGGGCCTAATTAACCCCCTTGCCGTCATCCTATCAGGCTGAAACTTGGCAAACAGATTCGATATTAATGCATTCTATCAAATTTTAGGAGCTGTCACTGTCGCTAAAAGAACGCTTTTAGGATTGTCTGTTTTTTTTTTTTCTTTTTTTTTTCTTAAATAACATTTGATTTAATACTACAGTAAAACCCCGATTATCCGAGTTTCCACTTTAACTGAGCCAGATAATATTTCTTTTACCCCTGATATTTTTCTTTGTCAAAACTAGTACCGAAAAAAATTGGTACTTGATCTTTCAAACACTCAAGAAAACAAAATGTTTACATTCCTTTTCATTGTATGACACTGATCCTCCTATCGCGTCGCTCAAGGTCTTAAGGCTTAAGTAAGAGAACTCTTTAAGCGTTACTATATATTATTCATTGCATGTGGTTTTATCTATAGTATAACATTTGTACTTGTCAAAACATACATTTAAACCGATACGATTTATTTAATTTTTAATTTTCGCTTTAACCGAGTTGGTATTTGTCCACATAAACTCGGATAATCAGGACTCTACTGTATTTGTTTTTATCTGGAATAAAAAAGTCCATCCCCTCTCCCTCTTCTACAAAACAGCACTGAAAATCAATTGGCATCAGCGGGACTTTACCTTTAGTTATAAATGCCTAATTTCAAAAAATTCCTCGACTTCCGATCCATTTGGCAGAGCACTCTACAATTAAGATCTCGGGAGTGAAAGAAAACAACTTAAGCGAGAATAAGATTCAACGAGTCCACCGGAGCATTAAAAAAGATAGCACCCGATTTCCTGTTCCGAGCGATTAGTCCTAACGTGGAGCAAGAAATGGAATATGAAAATATTTCCCGCCTCTTTTTTTTTTTTTTTTTATCTTGTTTCTCTCTCAGGGTCGAATAGTTAGAAGGTCAGTGGCCAAGAGGTTTAAGTTTTATTTCCGCAAACATTCTCTCTCGAGCGATCTTCTCAAGATCTGCGTACGATGATCGCAGAAACAGGAATAATGGAGTCACGTGACGAGACTCTTTGGGTACGACCGGAATAGGAAAGAGACGCTTTACAAAAACTCCTTTAAGGCGTCTTCTCACTTTAGGCACCTCGAAAATAGGCTATTTTCGCGATTTTTTTTCGAGGATTTTTGCAAACAATTATGGGATAAAATGGATCCTATATAATAAACACATCTTTCAAGTACAAGACATTTTTTTATTTTTTATTTTTTTTGAACAATTATTATAATAAAACAGTAGCATCGAAAAACCCGTGTAGAAATGTGGCTTGTTGATGAAATTTCGGAAACTATCCGGCCGATTGTCATGAAATTTGAATGACATATTCTTCACAGTTATGGCTATAGCGCATATCATCAGATTTTTGAAATTTTGATTTGAAGTATTTTTTTTTACAAAAAACTGCAGAAAAACGCGTTTTTTTTTTTTTTTTACTTTTTCGAAAAACGTGCGCCATTTTGTTATTTTCGCGAATATCAAAAATCTGATGATATGCGCTCAGAGGCGGTTCCATGGGGGGGGCTAAGGGGGCTATAGCCCCCCCCATGAGGGTGAAACTTACACTGTTTAAAATGGTTTTCATAACAACCCTGCCCCCTTTCATAACAACCCCCCACCTAAGATTTTAGATTTTTTTTTTTTTTTTTAATGTATTTCTAGATACAAATATTTAAGAAAAAGTTTAATTTCCGATCAGAAAATCTCATTTTTGCCCCCCCCCCCCCCCCTAGAATTATATGAAATGACGCGTCTGCCTTTCTCCCCCCAATTCTCCGTAAAAGGTAAAAGAATGTCGTAGTTTTCGACGTTTGGTCCAAGTGCCCTGTTAATAGGTAACCAAAGTACCCATAGACTAAGAATAAATTAACTAGACCAAGTCTGTATGGCAAAACCTAATAATACGAACAGCGCGGTCACGTGACGACAGCCTTCAAAACGGAACTGGAGAAAAATTCTTTCATTTACTTCAAGGTTAAACAATTGAAAGCTGAAGACTATTTTCTTGAATGCCGAAAAAATGCCAGAATACTATACTGGATTTGGATGCAAAATTGATTTTGAAATAGGGGATTCAATAACCTTTCACAGTCATGTCATTTTTTAAAAATTATCTTAATAATTTTATTTTTTTAAGACTTATAAAAGTTAGTTTGTATTTTGCTTTCTGACATAGCTGCCTTTAATTGGTAATAATGGTCTTTATCATTTACTTACTTCTGAAAATTGTAATTGATAATGAAATGAAAATGAAAGTCTAGACTAATGTTTTATAATATTTTGAAAAGGGTAGAAATGGTTTTTAAAAGGCATTGGAATTAGTCACGTCACGTGTTTCGTCTTGGTAACACCCTCTCTTAATAACAGATATTGGAGCGTCCTGTCTATTTTATTATTCGTTTATGAAAGTACCAAACGAACACGAACAGGTTTTAAAACTAGTTCAGAAGACATTCCAGAACATCCTTGTTCTTCCTATTGTATTGTGTGTCTTTGACTCGTACCAGCCTGGAATTTTTACTGGTCTCCCTATACCAGTTTATAGTTGTGCATAGTACGCTATCAAAATGAAGCGACATTTAACCGATTATTTCGGGAAAAAAGAGAGCAGCGCTAAAAGCCATTGTAAAGAGCTAGATGTTGGAAATTTGGAATCGAAGTCAGAAAGTGCGATAAAAGCCTATGATCCTGGCAAGATAAATCTTCCGGTAAGCTTTACACATAAATATTTATTTTTATGTGTCGTTAAGTTCCAAAGCCAGACAACTGCAGTTTTTCGAAATATGCATTTTTGAATTTTTTTGCAAGTAACTTAATTGTACATGCAAGTAATTTAATATATAGGATAATAAAAACAAAAACGATATCTATTATACTCTGTTACAAAAAAAATAAAAAATTACCTATATACTCGTAGTGATTATCAAATTAATCAATTTCTATATTTATATATAGGATACATATGAAAAATCACATGATCCCTGTGATATAGGAAGAGCCGTGAAAGAAGTTTTAACAGATGATGAGAAACTAAAATTACTAAAAAATACTTGGATACCTCCAACAACATTTCCTTTTCCAGAACTAGTAGAAGGGAAACAGAAACGGAAATTTAATCATGATTGGCTAAAAAAATACAAGTGGCTAGCATATAGCCAAATGCTAGGCGGTGGACTTTGCACCCAATGCGTTCTCTTTGCTCCTTCAGGTGCTGGTATCGGATCTCAGGTAAAATATTTGATTTTCTTTTTTTATGCATTTCATTGTAACTTGTGTGATATTTTCATTTGTATGAAATGTTTAATGTTTTAACGATTATATCAACAACCAACTAATTGGTCGTTATCGTCGAATATTGTTCCTTAGATATTAAAAAAAAATTGGGTACAATTAAAAATAAATGATTTAAGATTAATTTAAGAATAAAAATTTCAAATTCATTTCTGACTTTAATATTTCAAAACTTTAATAATTGTTTTTTTAATACTTTAAAAAGTTATAGCCTAAATTCGCCCAATTTATATTGAAATTATTAAAATTTTGACTCCATATTTTATTTTACTACTCTTGAAGTTGTCAATAAAAATTAACGAAATTGTAAGTGACCCGTAAATAATGTACAAAATTTATGGAACATTTTGTGTAATACTATTTTGAAAGTGTAAAGGTACTGTGTAACAGCAAAACTGGCCAGCTCCACAATTTTGCGCAACGCGTTCTTTGCAATTTTTGCGGAAGGCTTACCTATATTGTCGGCATTTTGAGAAATAAAGTTAATACTAATGCGAAACAAATCAATTTAAACTTTCAACTTTTAAATCTTTATTAAAATCCTTTTTTTATACTACTAAACCGGGTGCTTTACTTTAACGACCGAAATGTTCAATTAGTTAGAAAAACTATGTATCCTAAAATATGTATAAATATAAATTTAACAAGCGTGTACATTTTTTAGGCTCTCAAAACACTGGTAAAAGAACCGTTAGCCAAATATAAAAAAGCCACCGAAGATCTACGTAAGCATGAAAATACTAAGTACCACAAATTCTCCATGGAAAAAGCAGTAGAATTTACAAAAGTAATGGAATCAAGCAAGAAAAGCATTGACGTTGTTTTAGATTCCGAAACATCGGCCATTATTGAGGATAATCGAAAACGATTGAGGCCTATAGTAAAAACTATAGTATTTTGTGCTAGGAACAATTTGCCCTTAAGAGGACATCGTGATCACGGTTTGATTTCACAATTAAAAGAAGAAAGTAATGAGGATCTTCTGGTTGGAAAGCATGGAGTTTTCCAAAGCCTTTTGGCTTTTCGTGTGGATGCTGGGGACGAAGACCTCAAGCGACATTTCGCAATTTGCAGGCGTAACAGTGCAATGATTAGCAACACAGTCCAAAATGAAATTATAGACTGTATCGGAGAAACTTTTCGTTCTTCAATATCAGAAAATGTTAAAAGATCAAAATTTTTCAGTATAATGTGCGATGAAACAACAGATGTCAGCACCAAGGAACAGATGACATTTTGTGTTAGGTACATAGATACCCAATCTTTCGTTACCAAAGAAGAATTTGTTGGTTTTACAGAAATGACAGAGACAACTGGTGTTGCTATAAAAGAAGCAATCGATAAAGAGTTGGATGCCTTGGGCTTAACAAAAGAACACCTTTGCGGCCAAGGGTATGATGGGGGTTCTAACATGGCTGGAAAGTTTAAAGGAGTGCAAGCCCTGATATCAAACGAGCAACCCATGGCTATTTACAGTCACTGTTTCAGCCACTCCTTGAATTTGGTTATTTCAAAATCGTGTGACATTCCTGCCATACGAAACATGTTAGGAACCGTAGGAGCGGTAACAACTTTTCTTTCTGCTTCTGCTCTACGAAAAAATGCTCTAGAGGAAGTAATTAATCAACTTCCAGAAATAAAGAAGAAAAGTTTAAAGGTGATGTGCCCCACTAGATGGGTAGAGCGACACGATAGCTTAATTAGATTTAAAGAGTTATTTCTCCCTATTGTAACACTGCTTGATCAGCTTTCAACTTCACCAGATACCAACTCGGAAACATCAAGCAAAGCTTCTATGCTCAGTTCGGCTATTCAAAAAGGAGAATTCATCATAGCCTTGGAAACAACGGCATATTGCATGGCAATAACTCTAAGGCTAAGTGAGCAACTACAAAATCCACAATTAGATTTTGGAAATGCCCTGCAAAATATAAACTGCATATTAGAGGTTTTCAGAAATCTACGAAGAACTGTGGATGTCGAATTCGGTAGTATTTTCGAAGACGCTTTGCAAAAAGCAAGCGAAATCGAATGCGAAATACGCATACCAAGAAAATGCTTTCGACAGACTCATCGAGAAAATACTGATGCTTCAAATCCCGAGGAGTATTACAGACGAATGGTTTTTTTACCGTTGGTAGACCATTTGATTCAAGAACTGGAATCGAGATTTTCCCAACGATTGGTGGATATATTACCTTTAGAAGGCCTTGTTCCAAAAAATATTTTGAAGTACGAAGAAGAAAAAATCCTCAAGGCTGCAAAAAATTACCAGCAGTACTTAGATGGCTCTGAGCTTATACTAAAGTCAGAAATAAAGCTATGGAAAAACAAATGGGATAGTGAGATTGAGCCGCCTTATACAGCAGTTGAGGCCCTGAAGAAGTGCGATCAACAATTTTTCCCCAACATTTTTATTCTTCTACAGATATTTGGAACAATCCCCGTTACAACAAGCACACCCGAAAGGAGCTTCTCCACATTACAACGGATTAAAACATATTTAAGAAGCACCATGGGCCAGGCAAGATTAAACGGACTAGCACTGGCAAATATTCAAAAGGATAGAAAAATCTCCATAGAAGACGTCATTAACATCTTCAGTCGCAAAAAAGCAAGACGAATGAAAATTGCAAATTGGAATGTCTAAAATCACAGACACAGACTCTACAAAATTTGATGTTTTGTTTTTGTATTAATGTATCGAGAAAAACAACTCAATTTTAACTAAGGTCATCCACCTAGACTATTGCTTTAAAAAAACCACCATTTTGAATAATTAATTAAAATAATTATTTGCACTTAATTACTCAAATATAATTAAAGTTAATTAAATAATTGCCACACTGTATATTAATGTGCTATTTCTTGATTGCGATAAAATCTAATTGACCACAACAGTAGCTCTAATTAATTTTGCTTTCTCATTACGGAACATTTTTGCATGCTGTAGCCCCTCCCTTGTGATTTGCCTAGAACCGCCACTGTATGCGCTATAGCCATAACTATGAAGAATATGTCATTCAAATTTCATGACAATCGGCCGGATAGTTTCCGAAATTTCGTCAACAAGCCACATTTCTACACGGGTTTTTGGATGCTACTGTTTTATTATAATAATTGTTAAAAAAAAAAAAAAATATAAAAATTTTCTTGTACTTGAAAGATGTGTTTATTATATAGGATCCATTTTATCCCATAATTGTTTGCAAAAATTCTCGAAAAAAAATCGCGAAAATAGCCTATTTTCGAGGTGCCTAAAGTGAGAAGACGCCTAAATACATAACTAACTTTTATGCTCAATCGCAACTTATTTAAGGGGGTCCGGCACATGAAAATTTTTCAGATTATTGATTTCGAGTTTATTACTGTTTATTAAAATATAAATTTATGTCTTTAAAATGATGCCACATTTTGAATTATATCTTATTTCAAAATATTTTTAATAATTTTTTGAAGTAAACAAAATGTAGGTATTTAATGCATGTTTTTTAACTTCAAAGTCGAATTTCTCAAAATGCCATTTTTTTCATGTTTGGGGGCACATATATATTTTAAGCTATGACATAAATGCTTGAAATTTTTTTGACATGTTTCTCTAATGTATTTAAGTACTTTAACACGAGGAATTATTGATAATTAGCATACTTTTTTTTTTAAGAAAATAATTAGTCTAAAATTTTATAATTTTTCTTAAACATATTTTTAGAAAATCATAATTATTTTAATTTTTAAAAAATAACAAAAATCTCGCGTTAAAGTATTCAAAAGTATCCAAATATTATACTGTGAAAGTTTCATAATGATTGAAGAATCGGTTATTAAATGAGATGCCCCCAAAGTTGTTGAATTTAACATGGGCTCCCTATGGAGGTGCCGGACCCCCTTAAACGACTTTGAGATCATATCGACTTTTCATATAATGCTACGAGGAATACAATTGTCGAGAGGCTAGTTAGTGTACGTAATTATAAATATTAAATAAGCACGTTACTTAATGAAGTCTATTATTTAAGGAAAAACTTTACAAGCATTTTACGTTATTGTAAGCAGTACAACAGCGAGGTTTCATTAGCACGCTACCAAAAAAAGAAGCAAGTAAAAAAGGTAGATTGTTCGAATCCGAAGTAGTATTAATCCAACCGCACCGTAGTAGAAATTTTAGTTATTACGAGGTCGCATAGTGTCTGTTCATCATGACGTCATGTCCACTGCACAATCATTCTGTTCCATTGATTTGTCCTTTATTTTTCGAGAAAAAAAAAAGAAGAAAAAAAACTTAATAGAATGCACGGACAACAACTGGGAGTCTATATGTTAAGTTTCACATCGGTTGGATGACGGCAAGTGTGTAAATCTTAAGATGTTGACCGTCATAAACACAAACAAAATCGATGTTTAAAATGATTTAAAAAATACAAATTCTCTCCGATAATAAGTAAAGTTATCGAATTTCAGAATTCTTACTCCGATCACTTCACTTGCTCTTTTGCAGAAGACGATCATCTTGAAACTTGATGTCGTTCGGCCTCCCAACTTCCAAACGATAAATGCTTTCACGGCCAAGTGCTTAGGAATTCTAAATGACGGATCCCCCACAAACAAAATCAATGGAAAGGATATAAAAATGATAGTAAACCTTTGATAAGTTTCGAAAATAAAACAGCACATATTCAAAAGTGAGTTATAATTATATTCGGTAACATCACACTGATGCAGTAATTTAAGGGGGTCCAATACCGAAATTTCTTCAAAAATCCCAATTATATTTTTCTGATTTTAAAAAATAGTTCATACATTCCCGAAGAGAATGATGTTTTTATCTTATTCCTCCGGTGATTAGAACGCCACAAAATTACCCGTGATTTAAACATCACTAATGGGCGTAACGCCTTGAAGCGTCTGCTTAAAGTGCGTTTTTCGAGCACTAGTGTTTTTCACAGACGTTGCACATTCAAATCGATATATCTACAGAACCATTAACAATTGGCTATTCAAATTTTTGGAGCATTTAATTTATATAGTTTTAATTATTTTGTCTTCGCGGAATTTTATTTTTTTAATTCTGTTTTAAAATATAACATTTAGAGTAAGAGAACATAAAAAAAAGCAAAAATTTCAATATTTTAACTTTGAGAATTTTTGTAATTTTTTTTAATTTACCTATCAAAATTCTGTGATGACAAAATTTTCTTTATATAATTATGCATTACAGAAAGCTTTCACTTTGAAAAAAAAAATATTTTTTCTTGACTTATATCAAAATACGCAAACATCAATTATTATGGAGTTTTCTTGGTTTTTTTTTTTTTTTTTTTTTTTTTTTTTTAAATAACTAAACACAATATTTAAAAAAACATTTTCTCAAAGATATATAAATAGTATCTCGTACATAAAATAAATTTTTGACATAAAAATGTACATGAATAAAGTTTTTTTTTTATTTTCGGTATCGGACCCCCTTAATTTTCTATTGTAAATAAAATGTCACACTGCGCTAAATTATTTTTAGCAAAACGCTCTTAAAAAAAATAATTTTGAATGGTTAATATTGGCGTAGGAAAGTTGGTACAAAATCTTTATATAATCGCAGCTATATCGACAACTTTTCTTTTATTTTCAAAGCGCAATTTAATCAAAATTAACACCACGAATTACGTATGGAGTGACGTCAAAGTTCGCCAATGCGCATGCGCAGTAGGTCTCTGTCTCTCAAAAAAATTAAGACTGACCTCGACTAATTGAAAGAGGTGGAATTTTAAAATATCAAAATTGATTATTTGGTTGCGAGAATATTTTTAAACTAAAAATAAACTATAAACCCTGTCCCTGAGAGGCTGTGTTTTATTGGATATTTTCTTGGCGCGTGAACTACGGCGGATCGATATTATATGGGTGAGTGGGCGGACGGTTGAGCAGGTGGTGAAGGGGGTCCGGTACCGAAAATAAAAAAAACTTTATTTATGTACATTTTTATGTCAACAATTTATTTTATGTATGAGATACTATTTATATATCTTTGAGAAAATGTTTTTTTAAATATTGTGTTTAGTTATTTAAAAACCAAGAAAAATCCATAATAATTGATGTTTGAGTATTTTGATATAAGTCAAGAAAAAAAAAATTATTTTCAAAGTGGAAGCTTACTGTAATACATAATTATATAAAGAAAATTTAGTCATCGCTGAATTAAAAAAAAATTAAAAAATTCTCAAAGTTAAAATATTGAAATTTTTGCTTTTTTTCATGTTATCTTTTACGCTAAATGTTATATTTTAAAATAGAATTAAAAAAATAAAATTCTGCGAAGACGAAATATTTAAAACTATATAAATTGAATGCTCCAAAAATTTGAATAGCCAATTGTTAATGATTCTGAAGATATATCGATTTGAATATGCAACATCTGTGAAAAACACTAGTGCTCGAAAAACGCACTCTAAGCAGACGCTTCAAGGTGTTACGCCCATTAGTGATGTTTAAATAACAGGTAATTTTGTGGCGTTCTAATCACCGGAGGAATAAGATAAAAACATTCTCTTCAGAAATGTATGAACTATTTTTTAAAATCGGAAAAAAAATTTGGGATTTTTGAAGAAATTTCGGTACTGGACCCCTTTAAGCTCACTCGATAAAATTTGTTAGAAAATTAAAAATTTAAATATTTAAAGACAAATTTAAAAAAAAAAGTATAATTATTGATCAGTACTTACTATTGAAAGTACAAAATACAAATCGGCTTAAAATCGGGACTTAAGTCGAAGACCATTACAAAGTTTTTTTTTTTTTTTTATAAATTTGAGTTTGATAAGACATCGATACAAATGATCAATCAGCACAGATCTCTTTTAATACAATCAAGGAATTTTCATAAATTACGTCTCGCGCAGAGGGGGGGGGGGGGAGGTTGTTCAACGTGATGGACCGTGAAATTGAGGAACGGGATGGGGAGGGGGGGGGGAAGGGAGGTAGCTAGTTTGCGTGAGATTTTTTGAGAAAGAAAGTAAGGGAACTTTTTGAAAAGTAAAAAAATGCCGAATGCCCTTTTCATGGCTTAGGGTGGGCCGAAAATGGCCACAAATTTTTTTTTTTAAATCGTATTGGAATAGTGCGGAAAAGTTGACTAATGGGTCAATTAGAACACACACAAAATTTCGTCAATTTTGCTCAATATCTAGCCGCGCCCCTCTGCCACTAAAAATGTTAAAAATGACCCCAAAAAAATGCACTTTCAAGCCATTTTTTGGGGAATTTCTGAAATTTTCTTAAAAAACTGGTTTTGGTCTAGAATGGAATAGTTGCCTAATGTATCGGTTGGAACACACACAAAATTTCGTCCATTATGCTCAAAATTTAGCAGAGCCCCTTTTGCATTAAACAAAAATGTGCCTATATGTCGCAAAATCGTGACAGATTCGACGTTAGGGGCGATAAAAAAAAATGTTGTTTCGAAATCGGTCTTGGAATATCGTGAAAAGGTTACCTAATGGGTCAGTTGAAACATTAAACAATTTCGTCAATTTTGTTCAATTTCTAGCCGCGCCCCTCTGGCATTGAACATGTCCCAAAACACACAAAAAATTAACTTTTAAACCTTTTTTTTTTTAAACTGTTGGACCATAACACCCAATACAGACTCGCCGACCAAACATTATAGTGGTTAGCTTGCTAGCTTCTAGACCGCGAGATTCCGAGTCCCGTGTTAGGCATGGGTGTTTGTAAATGTATGTTGGCTTATCTAATGACGAATGCATTATAAGCCCTCGTGTTGATGACAGATAATCTGAATACAACTGTAAAAAGTGTCAAAATTTGTATCCATACTTGATTCAAACAAGCTTCAAAAATGGAAACGAGAATTCCAAATTGAAAAAAATATTTTCCATTTCAAGAACAAATCTATTTTTTCTGAAGAATACCTTAACGAGGTCAAAAATAAATTAATATCATCCCCTCTATTATTATATGAATGAAAAAGTTAAAAGATCGTTTAAAATAGGTCAAAACAAATCAGATCCAAAAGTTCATTCACGGGAAGGAATATCAACACCCACACACAATTTATCAAACCTAAAAATAAGTTAATGTAATCACAGTTAAATAAATTAACCAGAACCCATTGAAAAAGTTCAAAAGATTCGTGTAAAAAAGGTTCAGGTAAACAAAAATATTTCCAAATGAATATGCCCGTATAAAAAAGAAAACTCCATTATAAATAATAACCTTTAACCTTTTTATCGTGGGAACGAGAAATTCGAAAGATCGTATTAAATTTATAAATAAAAAACGGATTCAAAAGAACGGTTACATTTAGAAAGAACTACTAAATAAAAAATTAAAAAAATTAATCCATAAAAACAAAGTTTTTACTCTAAATCCTTTATATGGATTACCAAGTTTTATGAGCTGTATAAAACTGTGTTGTTAACGAGGGCGAATCCCGAGAAATACATTTTTTTTTGTGCGTGCTCCCAAATCTTGCGTGACTTACGCGTCAGTGAACCAGAATACGGTCAAGTGTCACAAATATTTGTGCAGCTAAATATTTAGGCCTATGCAGAGGAATTTTGACTTTGAGAAAAAAATTACTAATTTTCATTGCCCGTAATGAGGAACTTTCACGTTTTTTGGTTTTATTTTTAAATAAAACTAGAGAAAAAATAGTGAAAAACAATACCATTCTTTCAAAAATTTGAGCTCGGATAGATAGTCAAAAAAAATATTTAGTTTTTCACTTTGCGATTTGGCGGGAAAAAGTCACTTTTGCGTGAACGTCAACGCGCAGATAATGAACTAGTCTAAAACCTGTTTTAGACGAGGAATGAGTGTGGATTCTCCTTCGTTTTGCGACTTTATCTACTGTTTTTTTAGGCGTTTTTGGTCACGTGACATTTGCTTTGATTTCGGCTAATTTCAAACTCGTTTTTTGATTAATTGAACGCATAATGATAAAAAATAATTGCACTGATCAAATATATTCGTTGGATAACACTAGAAAATACAAAAAATATTCATTTTCCTCACTTGTGCAAGTTCCTCATTCACAACAACTTTACACTTGGCTGTACTTTAGATCTCAATGCTTTTGACGGCCTTAATCCTTGCATGAAAAACTTGACACCTTTTTAGAGAGATGTTTTTGTTGGAATTTCATTTCTTTTTTAAGGTACTAATTTAAAATTTATTATTTATTTGCGTAACAATAACTAGTTTTAAAAAGTTTAGTGTTCATAATTTTTAAATTTGCAAGAAAACTTCCTGGGATTGAAAGGGTTAAACATACATTTGTTACTTACTTATTATACAGTCGGACAAACTTTTTGTTGGCGGCAAACTACGAGATCTATATGACATATTTATTCTTTTAATTGTTATTTGGTTTTAAAGTATACGTATAAGCTTCAAATCGCAAAACTTGCAAAAACCGGGGAGATTTGTAAGGCCGTAAAAAACAAAAGCAAAATAAAAACAACTCAAAAGAAGGAAACCCTATGGCGGAGGAGCATACTAAAAAGGAAATATATCATAATTAGTATAATAACAGTTTATTATATAAAAAATACTTTTTTAAAAGTTATTCTCAGATAGTACTTTTTTCTATTTTGCATTTCTTTCAAACAGTAATAACTCCAGTTTAAATAATATTTTTTGAAATTTGTTTTTTGCTATATAATATGCTTGCATTGTTGAATGTTTTGACCCTAAATACTGAGTGATTTGCGAATAAATATTTTTTTAATTGAATTTTAAAGATAAGATTCTGTATAAAAAAACTTGGATTTTTCTAATAGATTCAGTTAAAGCGAGATATCGCAAAATATACACACTGTAAAATTCTGTTAATAGGGTCAAAACATAGAGCAGGGTATTCCGTATTATTTTGTATCTGTGGGTGAATTACAATTTTTGTCATTACCGTTCAAAATTAGCCTAATTAGTCGATTAAATGTTAATTAATTATTAAAATTGAAGAAATTTTAAATTTTTTTTTATTGGAAACAGTTTAACAAATAATGTACTTTTCATGGTACAAAGGTCTAATTTTTAAATTTAAAATTAAAAAAAAAATGTTGAAACCTATACGTATACTTTAAGGAAGTTTTTCAAAAAATTCTCAACAACATCTAATTAGCGGAAAATTACGAGATTTTTCTAAGAAAGTTAAATTTACCGGACCGCAATCTATGACGTACTTATGCATTCAATATTAATGATGATAATATAAAATTATTTTAAATAAATAGTTTTTTAGATGCGCAAAAAAAGTTGGCAAAGGAGGTAAAAAATTAACAATTGGCGATCATTTCGTAGGCGATAAATATATCGCCAATGGTCAATTTTATAATGCCAAGTACACTTTAATATTATTTCCTGATTTTAGAGGCTTTGCGGCTTGTGGTGAGAGTCTTCTCTCTCTATATATATATACTAAGTGCTACTAGTATTCTAAGTTTTATAATTCTAGCCCCAATATAAGTGTTTAAAATCGATATTCAAATTTTTCGAACATTGTCCCCTTTAGGGGATTTAGAGCTGAAAAACTCAATTTTTTGATTTTTTTCCTTTGTATACATGTTAAATTTTACAAGTATACCAAATTTCATACTGCTAGTTGCGCAAGAAGTTCTTAAGTAATTTGATGACCAGTGACTGAGTTTTGGGTAGATTTCAAAATATATCATTTTCTGCCAATTTTGAATTTAATTATCCCGACAACCAATAGGATTGGAGACTTGAAACTTAGGAACCTTACTAAAGTGGTCAACAGTTACCCGTAAAAAAAATTTCAGCTCTCACGCATACTGTAATACGTAGAAATGAGAGGTCAGAATACTGCTGAGTGGCTTCGTGCAAAAGATGGCTGGCTGGTTGGTTGTTTTCAGATTATCTGGCGCCGTCAGCAACACGCTAATAATGCTCCGAAACATTCGTCATTAGACAAGCCAACATACATTTACAAACACCCATGCCTAACACGGGACTCGCAACCTCGCGGTCTAGAAGCTAGCACGTTAACCATCACTGTACCGTTTGGTCGGCAAAGATAGCTGGCAGTGAACTTGGCGGATGCACTGTCGCGCACCTAGATCAGCAAAATATGCGGCTAACTAAGTTTCAAAATTTATTTCTTAAAAATGATCATAAATTTATGCACTAGCCTCCAAATATATTTTGTTTATTAATATTACACAATTTTATTAGTTATTTATTAAAAAAAAAAAAAATTGGTCACTGTGTTTCTTCAGTGGTCGGTTAAATGCTATTTTAGCGAGATTGGATGACGGCAAGTTGATTTATTAGTATTCCGTAAAAGTTACCATTGATTGACATTGGATCTGTATGCCAAGTTTAACTCCTATTAAATGACGGAAAGGTGGTGGCATCCGCAGATTTGCCCTCCATTGACATCCACAGACACACAAACAAAATCACACTTAACATAAAGGATTTTAGAAAAGAGTAAATAATATTTTATTCAAATATAAATTCAAATAATCATACTTGAATGTTACAATAAAAAAAAACTCCACAAAAATCTTAAAAATTATACATAAAGGGGTTGGTTGGTTGGTTGTATTCAGATTATCTGGCGCCGTCAGCAACACGAGGCCTATAATGCTCCGAAACATTCGTCATTAGACAAGCCAACATACATTTACAAACGCCCATGCCTAAGACGGAACTCGCGGTCTAGAAGCTAGCACGCTAACCACTACACCGTTTGATCGGCTCCTGTATAAAATAATTTTTACATAAAAATTATTACATATTTATCTTGAACAGTCTTTAGTATCCCAGAATATATTTATTCAAACAAACCGTTTAAAAGAGTGAAACACGAGCTTTTTTGAAAGATAGATGGGAACAAAAATTGAATGGAAGTCTTAACGAATTTATCGTCGATGTCGAATCTGCAGTTGTCGCAAATGTCGACTCTGAAGTTGTGAATAATGCTGCTGGATAGTGTCGTCACGGATAAACACATTGTTGTAGTGAAATGCAATGTTATACATAACAGTTTTTCCTTTTTTGATTTATAAATTTGATTGTTTGAAATTTGTTTCTTTATTTGTGATAAAACTGTTAGAAAACAATATTAATATTATTTTATCAACTTTTTCTATATTTCATGTTAATTCATTTGATTTTTTTGTCTTGTCCATTTCCAATAAATCACCCGTTTGAAAAAAGGGCCCCCGAATGTGGCCTTGGGCCCCAACTTGTCATGATCGGGCCCTGACTAAGGGGACCATCTAAACATTTTTTTATTATTATATTTTTAAATAAAAAAAAGCATAAATATCCCTTATTTAAATTTATATGAAAGAACATTGTCTCAAAAAAAAAAAAAAAAAAAAAAAAATTCATTTTTTAAAATTTCATATTTTTACGCATTTTTTAGAAATGCTAAGGCTTTTTGAAGTACTAAAATTTTATACCATAATATTTTGTACAAAATTCTTTAAGCTATATTTTATAAGAATTGACATTAAAATATGATACTCGTAGTAATTCATTATAATATAAATGTTTATTCATAATAGCAAAAAAAGTCTCTAAATCTGCAATAATTTTACTTCTGTGTAAAAAAAAAATACAAACTACAACTTATTTTGTTAATTAGAATACCAATATATAAAATCGATATATTTTACCTGCTCTAAAAATTTTTAATATCTCTATTAATTAGAAAAAAAAAGCCTAATATCAACAAAAAACAAACAGCGAGACAAATCGATTTAAAGTTTTCATTTCTTTATTTCACCATAAAATTTTACATTAAGAATGTCGATGCAGTTTTAAAATTTTGCATGCTTATTTCGAAGATTTCAAACTATAATTAGAAAATTTTAAATTTTTGCAATTTTAATTATAGTGTCTCCCTTAAAATCAAATAACATACTTGACTTTTGTAAGAAGGAATACACAAATAAAAAAATACAACAAATACTATGTATACCGTATTACAAAAATACAATCCCTTTTCTAATCAATAGACAACAAGAAAGGCGCTTTCTTTAAACCCGGCTTAGTGGTCGTCAAAAACAGGAAGCCAAAGGAGAAAAAAAATACAAGTTTAGAAAAGAAATAAAAAAATGAAAGAAAATCTCCTAAGATTAAAGATATTCTAGATCCCAGAAAGATTCCTTTAAATCGCTAAGATTAAAAAAACAACTTTATCGGGGAAAACGTTTTTTTTTTTTTTTTTTTTTTCAGTTGACCTGTGGAACTTTTTGTGCGAATCAATTTTCGAATTGTTCGGTGTGGTTTTTATGTAAGATGGTAAAGAGTGTCTTCAAGTTGACTCCTGAATTATTTTAAAAATTAAGAACTTTGGTTGGTTGTTTTCAGATTATCTGGTGCCGTCAGCAACACGATGGCTATAATGTGCCGAAACATTCGTCATTAGACAAGCCAACATACATTTACAAACACCCATGCCTAACACGGGACTCGGAACCCGCAACCTAGCGGTCTAGAAGCTAGCACGCTAACCACTATACCGTTTGGTCGGCTGTTTGTAAATGTATGTTGGCTTGTCTAATGAGGAAAGTTTCGGCGCATTACAGCCCTCGTGTTGCTGACGGCACCAGATAATCTGAATACAACCAACCATATAGGATTTTAAAAAAAAGCACGAGTTTTTAAAGGTGTATTGTGATGACAAGTGTTGCCATTCGATACAATCCCACTCCTAAAAATTCTGCTTATGAGTTAGATTATAATTTCTTCAGCTGTAAGGCAGAACTGAAGTGAAATGGGATAATTTACTTAAGGTGTACGTATACCCTACAATTCACGAAAATCGATAAGAATATTCATTTTTATTATATAATATTCTTTGATACTTTAGCTTTCATACAATACTAAAAAAAGTGAAAATATCCTTAATAGTTTTTAAGTTACAATCAATTATAGGTAGCTACTTCGCCTGTTTGATAGCACGTTTTTAAAACTTTAAACCTGTTTTCTGACGAACTGCATTTTGATTATGTCACGGTTTATTCAAACAATGATAATTCAACAACAAAATGTTCAATTATAATTCTTTTATATCATAACATAATATGCTAGATGTTTTGAAACTCAATTATATAAAATTGGTTGAGAAATTGATTTTTTATGTATTTTTAAAGCTTAGAATTCCTTGAAAATATTGATTTTTTTTCATGTTTTCACACAAAATAAATTGTTGAAAAAAAATCCATTCTATACAAGAAACTTAATTGAGTTTCAAAACATTAAGAATAATTTTTCGAATCGTTTCCAAGTAGAATGCGTTTCTAAGTAAATTAGAATGTGATATATCATTGTTTGAAAAAGGTACTAATTATCTAATTAAAGCTTAATTAACAAATTAACAATTGCCGAAATTTTTTTTTTATAAAATGATTTTAATCATATTCTTCTAACTAATGTAAAAAAGAATTGGATTTTTAAACTCAGAATTAAAAAAAAATGTTCTAGGGTATACATACACCTTAAGAACGAATTACATAATATCTGTTGATAATAAATTGCTTTCAAGAGCCATTTGATTCACATACCTCAATAAATGTCCGTCATTAATATTCTGTACTCTTTTAGAATAAATATATATTAATCGCTCTTCGGACGTTCGAAGGTTAAAGAACCCGTCAGCATGAATATTGAAAAGTATCTTGTTTTGTGGCGAGGAATTTAATAAAAGAACGACTACTTAGAATAATCACTACAACTTTCACTATCAAATTCGAAATGATACTAATTTCTTCTGCATAATTGTTTTCATTCGAAACTTTTCACCGTAAGCTCGCACAATTGAATTAGAAAGTTGTCGGATGACCTAAAAACAACTTGAAATTCTTAAAGTATATTCTATTTTATTATTTTTTATTCAAGGCACAAATTTCGAAACAAGGAATTTTTATTTTTTTATTTTTTAATATTCTCGAACTTGAAGCTTTAAGGTATACATATACGTTGGACAATTTTTTTTTAATTCTTATGCCAGCGTGTAAAATTTTTCTGAGAATTAAAAGAGCAAAAAATGTAAGGTATTTGCAGTAACAAAAAGTAAAAAAATAAAATATTTATTTAATTAATTGAATTTTAATTCACTAATTAAGGCCTAATTTCAATGATGATAAAATAATACCCAACTAATTTTGAAACAAATTTTTTACTGGAAATTAAAGACAAGGTATTGATACACGGGCTCAAGCACAATATAATGTATAACTTAAATATTTTTTAAATTTTAACATTTAACACGAAAAGTACTAGAAAAAATAAAAAAATTTCAAAAATAAAAATATTCTAAATTACATAAAAAAATCTATTTTGTACCAAAATTTTTGTAAACAGCTAGGCACCGTGCTCTGAATTGTTATCTAAATTATACAGTTTAAATTTTAAAAATCAGTTAATTAACTCTTAAGATATCACCGTTGGAGTACATTCACTCAACAATGAAAAAGCAGTTCTCCAGAAATTGAGTTCAAAGTTTTCGTCATTTTCTTTTTTCCAATATGTTTTAAACGTCGACCTTTACGAAATTGCGTGTAATTAAAAAAGTATTTTAACTATAAGAAAGTTATTGGTATCATTTTAAAGATAATGAATTGGGGAGAACATTTTAGAACGAAAAAACGAAAATGCCTGTATGGGTCAATTTTTACGATTCCCAACGTATATGTATACCTTAAAATGATACTTGTGTCTTTTATGTGATATTAGAAATACTTTTAAACAACTTTCCTATTAGTGGAAGTACAGAATGATTAAACATCGCAAACTTTAAAACCTGATTGCGATTAACTAGTTTCTTTCAGTACCAGAGAGATCGCATCCAAATGTCTTTTATTTAATCTGATTCAAACAATTTTATTATTTATTAAAACAATTTTGGCGACAGGCACGAGTTTCTTCAATAGTCGGTCAAATAGTATTTTAACGTGTGTTAGTTGGTTGTATTCAGATTATCTGGCACCGTCATCAACACGAGGGCTAAATAATGCCCCGAAACATTCTTCATTAGAGAAGCCAACATACATTTACAAACATCCATGCCGTACACGGGACTCGGAACCCGCAACCTCGAGGTCTAGAAGCTAGCACGTTAACCACTATACCGTTTGGTCGGCGATAGCGTCACTGCATAAGCATTGACGTAAGGATTTCAAATATAAAATAGAATATATTAGACGTTATTTTCGAGTATTTAATTTATGTCATTTCATTAAGGGTGATCATTTTTTGTACCTACTCGCCCATTGTTAAGGTGGTTATAGACAGGCCCTGATCATCGCCTAGGGCCACAAGGCCCGGGCCATGATTTTAGGGGGGCCCCGAAATTGACTGTAAACCTATAACTTCTTTCTTTTTGTGAATATCTTTTACAATCTGTATAAAAGAATGTTTACATAAAAATAATTTTGTATTGATCTTGAACCGTCTTTAGTATCCCAGAGTGTATTTATTTAAATGCATCAAACCATCATTTAAAAGCGTAAAAAAAAAAAAAAAAAAACATATTTCTCGAAGAAATATCGAAAGGAAGTCTTGACAAATTTATTGCGAGATCAGAAAAATGTCGGCTTTGAAGTTGTGAATAATGATGCAGGTATTGTTGTCACGGATATTACTACACATTGTGATCGTGAAAGGCAATGCTACATTACAAAGTTTTAACTATTTTGATTTATAAATTTGGTTATTTGAAATTTGTTTCATTTATTTATGATAAAAAAAAAACTTTAAGAAGACAATATACTGACATTAATTTAGGAATTTTTTCTATATTTAATGTTAATTCATTTAATAACGAGCCAAGTTCATTTCCAATAAATCTCGCATTTGATGAAGGGGGCCCCTAAAAGTGTCCGGGCCCCGTCATGATCAGGCCTTGTACTATAACCACCTTAACATTCGGTTGAAACTACTTGACATTTGAAACGAAAATAAATTGTTTTCATTTAATGCCTATCGATTAATAAATTGCCGACCAAACGGTACAGTGGTTAGCGTGCTAGCTTCTAGACCGCGATGTTGCGAGTCCCGTGTTAGGCATGGGTGTTTGTAAATGTATGTTGGCTTGTCTAATGACGAATGTTTCGGCGCATTATAGCCCTCGTGTTGCTGACGGCGACAGATAATCTGAAAACAACCAACCGAAAAGCTTGCCACATGAGTGACAGTTTGATTAACAACAAACAGCGTTTGTCTGTTTGCAACAAAACTGAGGAAGGGCAATTGGAATTATTCATATTTCACAAGTAATAAATAAAACAATAATTCTTATATAAAGAACCAAATGACAAAAATGAAAGAAAATGTACTTTAAATCAACAACGAAAGCCAACAGAAAAATAATGAAAACCAAAATGTCTGCAAAATTTACATTAATTTGGCATTGTATTGGTTGTTGGTATTGGCTATTGTATTATTGTATATACTAAACTCCGACTTAACTTGACATCACTAGACGATAGATCTTCCCCGTGCTCATAGGCAGTTTATTCATTTTAGCGGAGTGAAGACATAAATTCTCGGCAAACCCCTTTTGTTCTTCTACCGGGTTGTGGTTTGGCGAACATTATGCTTTCACGACGCCAAAATGGATTAAATGCCTATGAGCACTGTGACGATCTACCGTCTAGTGATGTCAAGTTAAGTTGGAGTTTAGTACAGTACAACCAGGGCCCGATTTAGAATTTTTTTTACTGTAGGCCCAACATTCAGAGAGGGGCCCCCAATAGCAAATATTTATTTCCTTACGTCACTATATTACCAGATCAAGTTACATTCGTTAAGACTAACTTTTTACAACTAAAACTCATAGTTTACTTTCACACGATTTTTTTGTTATAATTAGTGTGATCTTGATTTGCTCAAAACTTTTGAATTAATCAAGATCCCCGCATGAACACTGATTTTAAAGCACACTTTCTTGTATTTTAAACTTACATTTTACCACAGGGTCCACAAATTATATAATAATAAAGATTACTTAATTTTATAACAATAATTGTAAACAATACAAAGTAACCTTTCCACTTTTTCTACGATCTCACCAAAAAGGAGGGCCAAAAAAGTCGACGGAAGAGCCTGCAAACCAACCAATCACAAAGACTTTCATTTCATAATATAAGAAGTTGTATATGTTGGTTGGTGAACATCTCTTTACAAGAGGCGAGAGAAGGAGAACAGCGGCGTAAAGCCCTTGTCTCCGTGTACATATGAAGAAATTGTATATGATTGGCTGAACCGGAAAGATTTGGTTAGTTAGGTTTTATTAGGTTAATCTATCTAACTTAACTCTCTGTGACTATAAAAAATATGGAATTTGCGGATGTGTATCTAAATTTTTTTTATTATATTTGTTCAGTACTTCCCATTAAAAGACCATTATATTTAAAATTTTCAGAAAATTTTCAAAATTTGGGGGCCCTTTGGCCCAGGCCTAGTGGGCCTAATGGTAAATCAGGCCCTGAGTACAACAAAAAATATAATGTAAGAAAACAACTCACCCAGAACTGGAGTATCATTATCGAGTTCCACCAGCACGCTACCCGATAAAAACGATCCCGGGAGATAGAGAAGCGTATCATTGTCGAGGATGATGATGAATTTCTTGAGCTTCTTGTTCGCCCTATTAGAAGACGCCTCCGTTCTCACGTGACCACTAGCACTGTACCACATGGTTGGACTCTTGCACAAGATAAACACTTTTCTATGTTCTACGATTGCACCCTTCTCATTGACTCACATTCAACTGAAAGATCAATCATTGTGCAACTGTAACTCAATCAATGACAATTACTGTCGATTCAATCAATGTCAAGTCAATCAATGATAATCTATGATAATCACAGCTCAGTTGTCAAGGATGTTCGAACCCCGGTTACTTTTAGAAAATGTGATCGTCCGAGCTAAAGAAGCTCGTACTGAGTCCCATTGCGTATCAGGAAATTAAATTAGCGATACAGAAATCTATCGGGAACGAAGAGATTTTCCCAATTATAGAGTTTACTTCAGAAACAGGAGTACAATTCAAATTGCAATACGGGAATTCCTAATTATAGCGTTTACTTCAGAAACAGGAGTACAATTCAAATTGCAATACGGGAATTCCTAATTATAGCGTTTACTTCAGAAACAGGAGTACAATTCAAATTGCAATACGGGAATTCCTAATTATAGCGTTTACTTCAGAAACAGGAGTACAATTCAAATTGCAATACGGGAATTCCTAATTATAGCGTTTACTTCAGAAACAGGAGTACAATTCAAATTGCAATACGGGAATTCCTAATTATAGCGTTTACTTCAGAAACAGGAGTACAATTCAAATTGCAATACGGGAATTCCTAATTATAGCGTTTACTTCAGAAACAGGAGTACAATTCAAATTGCAATACGGGAATTCCTAATTATAGCGTTTACTTCAGAAACAGGAGTACAATTCAAATTGCAATACGGGCAACTTTCAACAATAACTATGAGACATCGACTATTGCGAGTCTAATTCAGTCTTAAACTCCAAATAAAAGCTTCTGACAAACTACATCAAATCAGAAAAATAAAGCACTTTTTCCAAAAGGAATTAACACTCGATCGCTTTTTTCAAAGTCTCCTTTTTTTTACAACTTGAATAATTTTTGTTTTATATAATCTTCTAGTTCAGTTACTTCACGAACACTTTACAAAAGAGTCTTTTCTTCACCTAATCTTCAAATGACTTTTTCTTCAAGAAACACGACTTTCCAAAACTCTGTCAGACCATGTCGTTGAGGACAATTAATCCATCGCTTCTTCCACAAGACACCCTTTAAAATCGTGGGGGCACTTTCTCCACCGCCGTCTCGCACCACCTCTCTATCTGGAACAAACTGTTCGAATCGAAGAAGAAAGGAAGTTCGGCCAAGAAGGTATGCGCGCCGAGTTTAAGGTCAAGCCGTAACAGGTTCCGGTATGCCTTCTCTATCTCTGGAGCTCCGGGCTAAATGATATCCCACTCGAAAGCGATGACCCTCTCGGCTCGACCCCTGGAACAAGAAAAAGACTGTGTAGCGGTTTTAGCGGCTGTCCGAGAATCTTTTAAGAGGAAGACGTAATACTCGCTATGTTACAAGCATCTATACTAAACTTCAACTTAACTAGACATCACTTAGACGATAGATCGTCACGGTGCTCATAGGTATTTAATCCATTTTGGCGGCGTGAAAGCATAATGTTCGCCAAACCACAGCCCTGTAGAGAACAAAAGGCGTTTGGCGAGAATTATGTCTTTACTCCTCTAGAATGGATTAAATGCCTATGAGCACAGTGACGATCTATCGTCTAAGTGATGTCTAGTTAAGTTGAAGTTTAGTATAGCCCAGTGCATTTAGAAACTACTTTATTAACTTCTTTATTTATTATAGACTGAGAGGCGACTGCAATTTTTGGACCCCATCGAACATCATTCTGAATTTTTTATAGAAATTAGAGAAAAGTGAGTAGATTACGAATCCACTGGTCTGCCGTGGCAAAAATGGCCGAAACTGATCAATAATCGACTTGGAATGAGTTGAACTAAAATCCGATTGCCAAATGCGCCATAACTTGCCAAATAATGAGCTTTTTTTTTTTATTTGGTAACCTTCACTCTTTAATTTTCAATTAAGAAGGTTGCAGACGATTCAGATATCTGGCGACGGTCTACTTGCATCTATTAAAAAGGAGCCAAAATGGCAAAAAATATTACGTCACTTATGACGTAATTGATGTCGCCAATTTGGCTTGCTTTTAAAAGATATAAGTTTTCCGAGCCAAAGATCAGAAATAGTTTGCGCTTTTTCTCATTGAAAATCAAAATGAAGTGGGTTGCCAGACGAATAAGTTTGTTCTCTTTTTGGCATGTTATGACATATTTGGCAATCGGATTTTAGTTCAACTCATTCCAAGTCGATTATTGATCAGTTTCGGCCATTTTTGCCACGGCAGACCAGTGGATTCGTAATCTACTCACTTTTCTCTAATTTCTATAAAAAATTCAGAATGATGTTCGATGGGGTCCAAAAATTGCAGTCGCGTCTCGGACTATTATGTAGGAAAAAGATCACTTGATGAAATGCCATAAATTGTTTTCATTTAATGTCTATCTATTATAAATGAAAATTAAATACGCAAAAGACAAAAACAGATGAAGCTACGCAAAAATTTTACTTTTATGTCGAAAACATGGGATTTTTTTTTTGTATATTTATAAAATATTTTTTCGTGAAACTACACGAACAGATCTACTTGCAAGTTAATTAGTTAAAAATTTCGAAATAGTGTAGGCAGACATCTTGAAAGTATAGTTTCATTAAATTTATATGAAATTCGTTTGAGTAAATTAAAATATTTAATGATAAACAATATTTTTTTACTATTAATATTTTAACGCATATTATTCCACCTCTGTTCTTGCATGTTAAAGATGCTGAGTTCGAATCCTGGGTTAGGCATGGATGTTCGTCGTAGTTCGGAATCCACGCTAAGCTGTAGATCCCGACCTGATTAGCCGATATGGTGTACAAAAATAGGTCGTCGAGGGTACAAACCATATTATTCTACTGCTTTCAAAATACTTATTTACGCATATAATAAATTTAAAAAATTAGATAAAATGTGTAAGTTTATATAAAAAGGGAGACGCATTCACAAGTATTGTAATGTAATAACATTTTCAGTTATATCTCACTAAATGAAAACACATGATTGTTTATTGTTTAACTATAAGAAAGTTATTGGTATCATTTTAAAGATAATGAATTGGAGAACATTTTAGATTGAAAAAACAAAAATGCCTGTTTGGGTAAATTTTTGCGATTTCCAACGTATGTGTATACCTTAAGTACGGGTATTGTAGGTATCAGTAAAAGTGGCTTCAAATCTCTTTGTAAATAGTTCCTGCATTCCATTTATTCAATAGTGAGTCCATTAAATGTAACCCTCACTCTTTAATTTTCAATTAAGAAGGTTGCACACGATTTAGATATCTGGCGACGGGCTACTTGCATCTATTAAAAGGGAGCCAAGTTGGCAAAAAATATTACGTCACTTATGACGTAACTGATGTCGCCAATTTGGCTTACTTTTAAAAGATATATGTTTTCCTAGCCAAAGATCAGAAATCGTTTGCGCTTTTTCTCATTGAAAATCAAAATGAAGTGGGTTGCCAGACGAATAAGTTTGTTCTAATTTTGGCAAGTTATGACATATTTGGCAATCGAATTCTAATTCAACTCATTCCAAGTCGATTATTGATCAGTTTCGGTCATTTTTGCCACGGCAGACCAGTGGATTCCTAATCTACTCACTTTTCTTCAATTTCTATAAAAAATTCAGAATGATGTTCGATGGGGTCCTTAAAATTGCAGTCGCCTCTCGGACTAATATTAAATATAACTTAGGTATTAATTAAACCTTAATTGTTAAAAATAAAATAATAATCTGATTAATCGTGATATTATTTCAAGAATTTACAATATTAATTCAGCAATAATCATTTCAACAATTAAAACTAAATAAATGGAACTTCGTTCATTACTTTCAATTTATAATTAGTGCCGCTTAATTAACAATTTTGTTCAACTTGATATAACAAATAAAAAAAAAATATGAATTGTTTATATGCATTGCCAATTTTTATTTTCATTAAACACGGCGTCGTTTCTGTTGTTCGCGAGTAGTTAGTGTTGGCCTCTAATTTTGAATATTAAAAACATCTCTATCGGCAAAATATGCGATAAACTAGTTTTCAAAATTTATTCATTAAAATTACACGAGAATTTATGCATTCGCATCCAAATATCTTTTATTTATTCTAGTTAAAACATTTTATTTTTTTATTTATTCAAACAGTTTTGGCAACAGGGACGTGTTTCTTCAATGATCGGTTAAATGCTGTTTCAGCGCGATTGGATGACGGCAAGTTGATTTGTTAGATTGGTTGGTTGTTTTCAGATTATCTGGCGCCGTCAGCAACACGAGGTCTATAATGCGCCGAAACATTCGTCATTAGACAAGCCGACATACATTTACAAACACCCATTCCTAACACGGGACTCGGAACCCGCAACCTCGCGGTCTAGAAGCTAGCACCCTAACCACTATACCGTTTGGTCGGCGTTGATTTGTTAGAATTCCTAAAAGCGACCTTTTGGTGACAATCACAGCCCCACAAAACTTGATAGAATGCATTGTCATCGACATCGAATCTATCTGCGAAGTTTCAACCCGATTGGATGAAAGAGAGTAGGTTAAATTAGCCTCGGCAGATTTTCCCACCAGACACAAAAAAAAATGGTGGGGGGGGGGGGGGAATAGCAAAGTTAATATAAAGCATTTAAAAAATCAAACTTTTTACTTTAAATCGTATAAATGCAGTATCAACATTTATGGGCTATTGAAGCTTTATTTAAGCGATTTTGGGCTGAGATCGAGTTTTCATTCGGATTTAAAAAAAAGAAATATCCATTCCGTTTAAATGTGTTACGAAATTTTGTATATTTGTAAATATTTCGTAGTGTTAATTTTGGAAATAGTAAAATTTATGTACATTTCGAATAAGGCAGTGCAATAGTTCGTCGTTAAGTTGGTTTCCCGGCAATATGGGTGTCATCGCTTGATAACGAGTTTTACAGATGTAACTCTGGGAAGCGAGTTTTAAGGAGCAGGGCATTTAACATTATGGTAATGACAATCTCGCCAAATTGGCAAGATAGAGCTAAGTTTTCGATTGTTTTGGCGACTAATTTTTGTCGCCAAATTTGGAGAAAAATCGCCAAACTTGGCGACCATTTGGTGACATTTTCGGTCCCCATGTACATGTATAGGACTTTTCGACTACGATCTGGAAAGTTCTCCAAATATCTACTTATAGAAGTCTCAAGAAGGTTATACTCCTATATAAGTCGGCCGAGGAGGTTAGTCGGTTGATTTCGAATCACTGAGTTAGTTGTTAGTTGAGTCAGTTAGTTGACTGGAAATACTGAGTCTCAGTGAGCGTTCAGAGAGTTCCGAAAGCGAACTGTATTGCATTGTCTTTTGCGGCGATTTGAGCAGTTGTGTTGTCAAGTTTTTAACTGCTGTTTTGTGCTCTATTGTTGTGAAAAGAGCTGTATTCTGTCTACCAGAACGAGAAGTTCTGGAGCTGTAAGAGAATCTGTAAAGAGTTATATTGGAATAAATTTCTGCAAGTTTTGATCTGCTTTGGCTTCAAATCTTTCGAACCCGTCCACGCAACAAAGGAGTAACTTTTTGTCGCTCTCAATACTCCCGAGAATGCAACTCTTTTTTCTTTTCTTTTTTTTCAACTCATTTGGATGTTCGATATAGTAGGTTAATTACATCTCCTTATATTTTGCCCTACACGCGAGCAAAAAAAAATCGATGTTGATATAAAGTATTTAAAAATAAATAATTAACAATCTAATCAAATAATTATATCAAATAAAATTAAATAAAAAAAATTACATTGTTAATTACTTTAAATTTTATAATTAGTGTTGGGTAATTAAAAATTATTTTTGTTTGTCGCGGAACTTGTGCGCAATACGACTGCTAAAGAACGATTTTTTTCAGCAGAAATTTTTAATATATTTGCAAATGTATAAAATATCTAAATATAATTAATCTTGCTGCATGAGTTTCTTACATCTTTTATTTTAAATATTAAAAACATCTCTTGCAGAAAAATTTGCGGTAAACTACTTTTCAAAATATATTTGTTAAAGATGAATATGAATTTATGCGTTCGCATCCAAATACTTCTATTTATTACGATTAAAAAACTTTATTATTTATTTACTCGCTTATTAAAACAATTTTGGCAACGGGAAAGAGTTTCATCAATGATCGGTTAAATGCTATTTCAGAGCGATTGGATGACGGCAAGGAGGTTCATTAGTATTCCGTAAAAGAGACCTTTTAGTGACAGTGACAGCCCCCAAAATTCGATGGATTCCATTGTCATCGAATCTATCTACCAAGTTTCAGTCCGATTCGATGACGACAAGAGTGTTGGTTAGGCCTCTGAAGATCTGTCCGCCATCAACACACACGGCCAACAAGCACCTCACACACACAAAATAGCAGTTAGTATAAAAGATTTAAGGTGTCCAGTACCGAAAATTCGTCGAAAATGCCAATTTTGTTTCCTGATTTTAAAAAGTAGTTCATACGTTCCTGAAGAGAATGATGTTTTTTATCTTATTCCTCCGGTGATTAGAACGCCACAAAATTACCCGTGATTTAAACACCACTAATGGGCGTAACACCTTGAAGAGTCTGCTTAGAGTGCGTTTTTCGAGCACTAGTGTTTTTCACAGATGTTGCAGATTCAAATCGATATATCTCCAGAACCATTAACAATTGGCTGTTCAAATTTTTGGAGCATTTAATTTACATAGTTTTAAACATTTTGTCTTCGCAGATTTTTTTTTTTATTATGTTTTAAAATATAACATTTAGTGTAAAGAATTACATAAAAAAAAAGCAAAAATTTCGATATTTTAACTTTGAGAATTTTTTTAAATGTTTCTAATTCACCTATCAAAATTCTGTGAAGACAAAATTTTCTTTATATAATTATGTATTACGGAAAGCTTTCCACTTTGAAAAAATAATATTTTTTTTTCTTGACTTATATCAAAATACGCAAACATCAATTATTATGGATTTTCCTTGGTTTTTAATTTTTTTAAAAATAACTAAACGCAATATTTAAAAAAACATTATCTCAAAGATATGTAAATAGTATCTCACATTTAAGATAAATTTTTGACATAAAAATGTACATAAATAAAGTTTTTTTTTTTTTTTTTTTCGGTAACGGACCCCCTTAAAAATAGAGCCGTCCGACTCAAAAATTACAAGAAAAACTTACCTTTAAATAAATAAAAAAAAAATCCTCGAATCGAAATCTAGCGAAATAATTTCATCAATTTTTCTTCGTACACTATTTACACAACCTCTCTGATCTGTTAATGGAACCACTGAAAAATCGTCTGAGGGTGGTACGAATTATGATTTCAACACCCTGTTAGGTGTGTGCTTCGATTTTGACTCCTGAAGCGTTAATTGCTGGAACCGGAAAAACATCGTCTGCATCTTTTGGTGGTTTCGCTTCACTTCCGAAACACGAAACGATTATTTCATTCGTTCCGGATGTCTAATTCCATGTTCCATGGCTTGGAACTCCAGTATCGTCTGACAATAGATATCGTCTGATTCGCCTCGTTATCGTAGGAACAAATATTATTTCTTAATGAGTTTCAGATATAGAATATGACCCTTTTTTAACATTCACTCAGATTTCAAGGCTACAGTTTTTCAAAGTCCTGAAAGTGGGTTAATCGAATAGAATATGTACTTCACTTATAATTGAAATAATTAATAGTTTAAAAAACTAAAAAAACACGCTTTAATAGAAAAGTGAACTAAAAAGTAGAAAATAGTTATAACATATGCAAATAACAAATTTTATTGCCTTAACGAAAAGTCCTTTAACAAAATGTCCTTTTAAGTTAAGCTGCGAAAAATAATGCGGAAAATTTGCTTTTTTCATAGTATTTAAGTTACTTGCCTACGTTGAAAAGGTCGATTTTGATGAAATCTGACAAAAAAATATTATTCTTGAATATATTAGCCCATATCTTTTAAGTTTCTAAAACTATCTTCTTTTTAACTCTGCGTATGTTTGAACAAAAGTTATGACAATTTGAAACTGATCAAAGACTGTAAATTATAACCAGAAATGAACGGAAATAGCACACCAAAACCAAAAGTCACTGATTAAAAAGTGATTTTCCTATAAAAATTATTATTATTTTTTTTTTAATAAATAAAAAAAATTGTAAACGAAGAAGGTACATTTAAAGTGTGTAAGTAATATGGTTTATATAGAAATTGTGTGTTTTAAAGTTTCAATGCATTTTTCTCGGAATTGATTTTCAAACAAATATTGCTAATTTGAAATGTCATAACTCAAAAAATTATTCACGAATCATTATAAAAAATTTTGTACTTCTCTTGATGATTGTTTTTTATTGAATGTGCTATCGAAATTGAGATTGGATGGTTATTTTATGAAATACCATTTTTAGTTTGAATATAAACAAGGTGAAACTGTTAAAAAATCACTAACTTATTTTTCGACTGTCCATAAAAAAAGTTTTAATGAATATATTTTTCTTAATGTAGTATATGCCCTAGATAAAAGCGTGTAGTTTATTTATATACAATTTATTTCCTAAAAAGCTTAATAGTTCTTCATTTATCTTATTTTAAATTTTTGAAATATTTCATCAAAATTTCACGCAAAATTGCAATTTTTGAAAAATAATAATAATAAATTTGAATTTTTTTTACTGTATTACTAATCTCTAGTAGTAATAAATATAAAAAGGTACTTAAAATATTCCTACATAAAGTTTTTTAAAAAAAAAGTGCTCCGAACGTAGGCAAGTACCTTAAAATAAAATCTTATTAGTTGAAAGATAACATTATCCAATTATACAAAGAAATATTATTATTCAAATGAAATATCTTGTAGAATTATGCAAAAAAATAAAAAGAATAAAAACATTTCAAGTACCTTATTAAAAAGAAGGAATTTTTTAAACTAAGAAGTACTTTCAAAGCCGTTATTTTGATAGATTTGAAGTATCTACAGCTAGTAACATTTTTATTATTCATTTATTAAAAATTCTTCGATGATCGATAAAATGCTATTCTAGCGCGATTGGTTCCCTGAAAGAAGGTTTATTTGTATTCCATTAAAGCGACCTTTTAGTGACGGTTACTGCCCCGAAATTCGATAGAATTAATTGACATCTATTTCGAATCTATCTGCCAAATTTCAGCTCGATTTCACGATGGCAAGGGGAAAGGCCTTTGAGAGTCACCCGCCATCCACATTTTTCCTAACCGTATTTTTCTGATAGAATGAAAACGACTCAAATGAAGAGTTTACAAATAATGTTGTATTTTATTTACGAACTAGCTAAATATCCGTACTTCGAAATTTTAACATGTGCAATGTTTTAGCTAGCTGTGAGGCCTAGCGTTGCGGAAATCTGTCATTCGTATATAAGACCCAGTTTTTGGCGCTTCGTTCGCATGAAGGTTCATCATTACGCAAAATCGAGCTCACTCCGTTCGTTAAATTAATTAAAAAGAAACTGAATAAAAATTTAAAATTCTGTTTTTCATAAGTCCAATTAGAAGGCTAAAACAATTTATGTTGAAAATTTCAGAGCTATAGCCCAATTAGTAGTCGTTTAGTAAAATGTTTATTAATTAATTAAAAAAATTAATTAAAAAAGAACTAATTAAAATTTTAACATTCTGTTTGTGATGTATACAATTAGAAGGCTAAAACCACTTATGTTGAAAATTTCAGAGCTATAGCCCAATTAGTAGTCGTTTAGTAAAATGTTTATTAATTAATTAAAAAAATTAATTAAAAAAGAACAAAATAAAAATTTAAAATTCTGTTTTTTTAAAGTCCATTTAAAAGGCCAAAACTACTTATGTTGAAAATTTCAGAGCTGTAGTCCTATTAGATATCGTTTTGTAACATATTTATTAATTAAAACAATTAATTAAAAAAGAACTAATTAAAAAATTTACATTCTGTTTATGATGCATAAAATTAGAAGGCCAAAACTACTCATGCTGAAAATTTCAGAGCTCTACTCCAATTTTAAGTAGGTTTCTATAGATCCACAGAGCCACATACAGATAGACACACAGCTTGTTTTATTATTATAGATGCTAGTCTTCCTTATCTTAGTCATCGAACATTACCAATTTATGCACACACAAAAATTATATTTTCCACAAACCAAGATGAGTGTGAAATACAACAGAAAAATCTCAGTTTAAGGTAACAAAACCCCTTTTCTAATTGATTCTCTTGAGTGCGGGAACCGCCCCAACATCTTGTGTGCGAGGGCGGCCTTACACGTTGGCCCCCGAAAATGGGGGCGCGTGTAAACGGAGGCCTTGGCCTCCGTCCCAACCATGCTCTTACTTTGCCCGGATTCGAACCGGGACACAGAGGAACTGCGGAGCGTTACGCTAGCCACTATACCACTGCGCGGCAACCACTCATGCTGATAAATAGGAAGATTTCATTTGCGCATTTTGGATTGCTGAAATTTAAAATTTTGAGTCGATTTTCAATACCTTCTCACTCTCTCTTTTTTTTTTAAATTTATTTATTATTATTATTATTATAGTTATGAAATGATTTTTGGAAAATTTGTATGCATACGAATACTTCCGAAATAACTTTTTTAAATAGTTTTCTTATACAAAAACGATTTAATACCAAAAGTTACATTGGATATTAATAATGAATTAATAATAATTTTATTAATAGTATTAATATTTTCTTTAATTAATAAATAGTTTATAATATTAATATTTTTATTTATGGATGAGGAATTTGTAATATAAATATTTTACTTTATTAGAAATGACTTATTATTATTATTTGTTTATCTTGTTTAGTAATGAATAAATAATATTAATACTTTCTTTTATTACTAACTAGCTGAATACCCGTGCTGCGCTACGAAATTTTACCATTAGCATTTTAGCGATCAAAAGACATTCATGTATTCTACACTTCAGACGTTTGCTCCCTTTTCGATCCCGACAAATTGATTTATCAAAATAGGAACTTTCCTTTGTTGACATTTTAAACGAACTTTATAATTGTGAATAGTAAACTGGAATAGTTTATTGTGTTTATGTTTGCTCTTAGTTCTAAATTTCAAAGTAGTAGCTGTATTGGAATTAAGTTAATTAGACATTAAGTTAATCCTCGTATAGTTTCAATGTTGCGTCGTCTTTTCATCCCTTAAAAATTCGTTAATCGATATTGGAATGACTTATTTTTTTAACATTTGCAAAAAAATATCAGAAAAATGACTACATTGGAAGAGGAACATTCGGATATCCCTCGTTTGGAACATTTAACCCCTTTTCGACCACTTAAAGTGTGTTAATCGAGATCGGAATAGTTTACTTTTTCTATTTTTACCATTGTTGATATTTGTGCCGATTTTCAGAGTTGTGACTATGTGGGAAGTAGGATTTTCGAATGTCCCCCGTTTGGAACGTTTAACCCCTTTTCGACCCCTTAAAGTGGGTTAATCGAGATCGGAATAGTTTACTTTTTCTATTTTTACCATTGTTGATATTTGTGCCGATTTTCAGAGTTGTGACTATGTGGGAAGTAGGATTTTCGAATGTCCCCCGTTTGGAACGTTTAACCCCTTTTCGACCCCTTAAAGTGTGTTAATCGAGATCGGAATAGTTTACTTTTTCTATTTTTACCATTGTTGATATTTGTGCCGATTTTCAGAGTTGTGACTATGTGGGAAGTAGGATTTTCGAATGTCCCCCGTTTGGAACGTTTGACCCCTTTTCGACCCCTTAAAGTGTGTTAATCGAGATCGGAATAGTTTACTTTTTCTATTTTTACCATTGTTGATATTTGTGCCGATTTTCAGCGTTGTGACTATGTGGGAAGTAGGATTTTCGAATGTCCCCCGTTTGGAACGTTTGACCCCTTTTCGACCCCTTAAAGTGTGTTAATCGAGATCGGAATAGTTTACTTTTTCTATTTTTACCATTGTTGATATTTGTGCCGATTTTCAGAGTTGTGACTATGTGGGAAGTAGGATTTTCGAATGTCCCCCGTTTGGAACGTTTGACCCCTTTTCGACCCCTTAAAGTGTGTTAATCGAGATCGGAATAGTTTACTTTTTCTATTTTTACCATTGTTGATATTTGTGCCGATTTTCAGCGTTGTGACTATGTGGGAAGTAGGATTTTCGAATGTCCCCCGTTTGGAACGTTTGACCCCTTTTCGACCCCTTAAAGTGTGTTAATCGAGATCGGAATAGTTTACTTTTTCTATTTTTACCATTGTTGATATTTGTGCCGATTTTCAGAGTTGTGACTATGTGGGAAGTAGGATTTTCGAATGTCCCCCGTTTGGAACGTTTGACCCCTTTTCGACCCCTTAAAGTGTGTTAATCGAGATCGGAATAGTTTACTTTTTCTATTTTTACCATTGTTGATATTTGTGCCGATTTTCAGAGTTGTGACTATGTGGGAAGTAGGATTTTCGAATGTCCCCCGTTTGGAACGTTTGTCCCCTTTTCGACCCCTTAAAGTGTGTTAATCGAGATCGGAATAGTTTACTTTTTCTATTTTTACCATTGTTGATATTTGTGCCGATTTTCAGAGTTGTGACTATGTGGGAAGTAGGATTTTCGAATGTCCCCCGTTTGGAACGTTTGACCCCTTTTCGACCCCTTAAAGTGTGTTAATCGAGATCGGAATAGTTTACTTTTTCTATTTTTACCATTGTTGATATTTGTGCCGATTTTCAGAGTTGTGACTATGTGGGAAGTAGGATTTTCGAATGTCCCCCGTTTGGAACGTTTGACCCCTTTTCGACCCCTTAAAGTGTGTTAATCGAGATCGGAATAGTTTACTTTTTCTATTTTTACCATTGTTGATATTTGTGCCGATTTTCAGCGTTGTGACTATGTGGGAAGTAGGATTTTCGAATGTCCCCCGTTTGGAACGTTTGACCCCTTTTCGACCCCTTAAAGTGTGTTAATCGAGATCGGAATAGTTTACTTTTTCTATTTTTACCATTGTTGATATTTGTGCCGATTTTCAGAGTTGTGACTATGTGGGAAGTAGGATTTTCGAATGTCCCCCGTTTGGAACGTTTGACCCCTTTTCGACCCCTTAAAGTGTGTTAATCGAGATCGGAATAGTTTACTTTTTCTATTTTTACCATTGTTGATATTTGTGCCGATTTTCAGAGTTGTGACTATGTGGGAAGTAGGATTTTCGAATGTCCCCCGTTTGGAACGTTTGTCCCCTTTTCGACCCCTTAAAGTGTGTTAATCGAGATCGGAATAGTTTACTTTTTCTATTTTTACCATTGTTGATATTTGTGCCGATTTTCAGAGTTGTGACTATGTGGGAAGTAGGATTTTCGAATGTCCCCCGTTTGGAACGTTTGACCCCTTTTCGACCCCTTAAAGTGTGTTAATCGAGATCGGAATAGTTTACTTTTTCTATTTTTACCATTGTTGATATTTGTGCCGATTTTCAGAGTTGTGACTATGTGGGAAGTAGGATTTTCGAATGTCCCCCGTTTGGAACGTTTGACCCCTTTTCGACCCCTTAAAGTGTGTTAATCGAGATCGGAATAGTTTACTTTTTCTATTTTTACCATTGTTGATATTTGTGCCGATTTTCAGAGTTGTGACTATGTGGGAAGTGGGAGAATTAGTGATGAGTGAGTCAGTGAGTCAGTGAGTGAGTGAGTGAGTGAGTGAGTGAGGGCTTTGCCTTATATATATAGAGATGAATTTGGGATATTAATATTCAATTTGATTAGTACGGAATTAATAATGTGATACTTTCATTTATTAGTAATGCATTAATAAACATATTTTGCTCTATATATAACAAATTAATAATATTAAAATTTTCTTTTAATTTTCCAAAACTGTATAGCCATTTACTAAAATGATTGTTTCTGAATTTCTATAAAATGTAAATTAAGTAAAATAAGAAATGAACAACAACGATTCTTTTAAACTGCTTTATATTAACTTCGATTTTGTATGACTGGATATGTAGATGGCGGACAAATCTGCGGAGGCCTATTTAACCCCCTTGCCATCATCCAATCGGGCTGAAACTTGGCAGATAGATTCGATGCCGATGAAAATGCATTCCACTAAATTTTGGGGCTGTAATTGTCACTAAAAGGTCACTTTTATGGCAAACTAATGAAACAAATTGGCGTTATCCACGCTAGAATAGCATTTAATCGACCATTGAAGAAACTCTTTCCTGTTGCCAAAATTTCTTTAATAAATAATAAAATTGTTTTAATCAGTATAAATAAAAGCCGACCAAACGGTATAGTGGTTAGCGTGCTAGCTTCTGGACCGCGAGGTTCCGAGTCCCGTGTTAGGCATGGGTGTTTGTAAATGTATGTTGGCAGTGGCGGCTCGTGGGTAGAAAAAGTGAGGGGGCCCGAATTAACAATTGCATGTCATGAGAAAAAACCCATACTAATATCAGAAATACATGAATTTCATGTCATTGTTACTCAAATATATATAACAAAAAAACTACAAGATTAATAAGGTTTATATTATTTAATTGTTTAATTAAAGTAAATATTTCTTTAAAAGAATTGTTGTAACAAAAACGACGTTCCGTTTGAGCGATGCCAGGAAGGGTAAAAAAGGTGTACTTGCACCGTTTGTTTTTGAAAATTAGAAATTAAGTGGTGTATTCCTAGGAAAAAGTAAAGTATAGGCTTCAAATTATTCATTTAAACTTAAAATTAGTGCATATCTATTTATTGGATTTCTAACTGAAATATGTATTCATGATTGAAAATTTCCAGTTTGAAGCTTTACCAGTCTTCTGTATGCGCCCACTTTCAAGTCTCCATGAGTTTGAGGGTTTTATATTTATTGAAAGTATTTTGAGGATCTTCGAGAAGCCAACTTCCTGACCAGTGATAATGAATACGACAATAAAGGGACTAACTGTAAAATTAAAAAATGAAGGGGGGATATTTTTGTTCTCCCTAATCCATTTAGTATAATTAAACATGTAAGGAAAAGCATGTTATAATTATTTGATATTTTTATTAGAATAGAGAACATACTAAAATGAATCCATGTCAATCGAACGAAGTGTAAAAGTTAATTTTGAAGGTAACAAATTTTAATCTGTAAAAAATTATCAATATTTTCAACAGCATAAATCAATTTTATGTACAATAAAGGCAGCAGAGTTAGATTTTTGAATAATTTAAGGTGATGATTTTGAACGATGTTAAACAATGCTTTTGAATTCTGTTTGACATTATCATTGTAGTAAATTAAAATACAAATTACATAAAATATTTGAAAGTATAAAAACAGATGTTAGTCAATTTCAATTCTGTATGTAAGAAAAAGAAAACAAAGAATTAGGAGAAACAACTAAATCAGTTTAATAACTCAATTAAAAATATTGTAAAAAATACAGGGGAACCGAAACATCATTAGTTATGATATTAGTTCCTCTATCAAGAGAAAACATCGTCCAGGCGATCTTTCAAGGGAAAAATGCCATCTCAAATTTGAGATGCCTAATCAGTCTGCTGAGCACCCGAAGGGGCTCGATCTGGTGACACGCTAATTGAGTATATTGCCTCTGGTCAATGAGTTTGGCAATAATTAAAAATAAGTGTTTGGTCATGATTCTTGATATTTTGGAAAGAAGTTGTGTAAACATAGAACTCGCTATAAACTTTTAATTTCTTTAGTTGTCACAGACTTTGTTTTGAAAATTATATCCTCTCCTTTTCATATATACATATACTAACTGGTACGACTAAATGTCGCTTCTGTAATTTTAAAAATGTACAAACTTTATTTGATATTTTCAAATTATTGTCATGATTTGTTTTTTAAAGGGAGTATAGGTTCACGATTCCAAACTACATGTTCATGAAGATTTGTTCCAGTAACAGTACCTAGGTTTGCCTTATTTACATTTTACAAGACTATATTTGGAAAAAAGATGTTTCGATATACAATGGATGGATTATAGTGAAACCAATTATTTTGAGAATAATAAAAATTTTAATTGTCTGAATACAAATTCTTCTGTTGATGGTATCGGTCCGATCGGAGTATGAGTTACATCATTTAGACGATTATTTAAGTACTCAAACATCTTTCGGAAAAAAAGTAAATATCTAAACAAAAAAAATTGCAAATAAAATTTTACTCTTACATTTTGAAAAATAAATAGCAAATTAAAAAAAAAAATAATCTCACAATGGATATTTATCATTGACAATTTCCTCACGCCTTTTACACTAGAATCGTGCGGTACACTCGGTCATTCCATTCCACTCCTGAAAGGGTGTTTTCTTGTAATTTGATATCCATATGGTATAGCGAAACCCTTTGCTAAATCCAGGATGTCACGTGAAAGTCTCAACGTTATGCGATCCTCTTATCTATGACCTTTAGTTTCAAGGCCGTTCGAATAAGGGATCATTTTGTTCCCCCTAGAAAAATGTTGCTCCCGCACAATAGTTAATAAGTGTAAAGCTAATATCAGCTTAAATAAGTTTTAAGCTTATATTAATATTATTTTAAAGAAATTCCACAACATAACAATATAATCAAACTTATATATAAAAGGAGCCAGGGTTTAATATAAGTGAGGGGGCCCGGGCCCCCCCCCCCCTGGCCCCCTGCACCAGCCGCCACTGTATGTTGGCTTGTCTAATGACTTTCGGCGCATTATAGCCCTCGTGTTGCTGACGGCGCCAGATAATCTGAAAACAACCAACCAGAATAAATAAAAAAATGTTTGGATGTGAGTGCATAAATCCACGTTCATTTTTGGATTTAGTTCAACTTATTAAAAGTCGATTTTGGACCAGTTTTGGCCATTTTTGCCACGGCAGACCAGTGGATTCGTAATCTACTCACTTTTCTATAAAAAATTCAGAATGATTTTCGATGGGGTTCAAAAATTGCAGTCGCCTCCCGGACTATTAGAAGCATACATGTTTTATTGATATCCATAACCTCACATTACGTCGCATGACTAAAAACCATTCAATAGCGCAACATCTTTTATTGTCAATTGCCTTGGCGACGAAAAATGATGTCAAGGGCGCTTCAAACCTCTTTTGCATTACGAATGAGATTTGCAATTCTAACTTTGATTTTATCGCGTGTAAAAGACGATTCCAAGTGAAAAAAGCGATAGAGGCTGCAAGTTTTGATGTCAAATCGCGTCTAAACCAGCGTTAGCCACGACATGGCCGGCGACTGATTTTTCTGCGGCTCGTCGGCTGCACAGAAGAATTCACAGTATACCTTAAATCAGCTTTCGCCACTCACTTTTAGAGTTATGACTTATGTTGGAACTTTCCACGGAGCTCAGATTTATACCAAATACGCCAATAAATATATTGCTTTACTACATATGTTCAATGTTAGAAATGTGATAATTACTAAAGATTCAACAATATAAAACAATTTTGAAAACTGAAACAATAATTTAACTTTTTTATATTAATAAAATAGCAATTGATATTTGATTCTTGTTTCAAATAATTAAAAAAATAATTTTCTTAACATCGTAAAGTTATGAGAAGTTAATATTTTATGACAATATTACAATGTGACTTGACATAAACTCATAATCAATAAAGATGTTTAAATTGTAGTCGATGTTAATTGCGAGAAGATGACGGACAGTTCGCTTTTCACTATCTACTTTGCGTTTAAAACTAATCTTCGACGCCATTATTGCACTGGAGTCATAGAGATCGCGATACTTCTTTTCACGTCAAAACAAAAGAGGCCAGTATGCATTAAAACCCCCAACTCCTGCCCATCACATTCAGAAAAGCAGAAATCGAATTGTGCTATTCACGAATCGAGGTGGTAGGGTATCACAAGTACAAAACTAAGCAATTCGAAAGAATGCGTCATTGGTATTAATTCTAACTATTGATTTTTTAATTTTTTTTCTCGTTGGCAGTCTCAGGAAAAAAAAAGGAAAAAAAGGATTTTTCAGATTTACTGACGCGGAACACTTAATGGAAACCGCGGTTTTTGGTACATACTATTGTAGAAAAATTAGAATTATTTCCACAAAATTTGCTCTTCTGTACTGCCGGCGGGCCGCCTAGTGGCTGACGCTGCACTCCATGGTTGGCGACAGATTTTTCTGCGGCCCGTCGGCTACACAGAAGATTAAAAAATCAAATTTCACGAAATGGATGATTTTTTTTTTTACATAATGTATCCGAAATAGTATGTGTTAACTAAGTAAAATAGAGTTGTCCACTTCAGGCCCGAAGAAACTGTATGGAGAAGCTTTCAGCAAGAATAAATACAGAAATAAGTGAATCTCATTTGGACAATTTATGTCATATCATAAAATAAACTGAACTATTTCGACAGCCATCATCTTACAATTGACCAAAACAGTAATCTGGAAGTACAGTTTAAAAACTTTTATTAAATTTTTATCAAGTTCCATTATCCCATTATTTTGATGAAATAATTCAAAAACTTAATAGTTTTTCATTTATCTTATTTTAAGTTTTTTAAGAAATAAATTGTATATAAATAGACTACATGCTTTTATCTAGGGCATATACTACATTAAGAAAAATATATTCATTAAAACTTTTTTTATGGATAGTCGAAAAATAAGCTAGTGATTTTGTAACAGTTTCACCTTGTTTATATTCAAACTTTAGGTTGTATTTTATAAAATAACCATCCAATCTCAATTTCTATAGCACATTCCCTAGAAAACAATCAACAAGAGAAGCGCAAATTTTTTTATAATGATTCGTGAGCAATTTTTTGAGTTGTGACATTTCAAATTAGCAATATTTGTTTGAAAATCAATTCCGAGAAAAATGCATTGAAACTTTAAAACACACAATTTCTATATAAACCATATTACTTACACACTTAAAATGCACCTTATCCTTTTTTAATTTTTTTATTTATTAAAAAGAAGAAAATATTAATATTTATAGGAAAATCACTTTTTAATCGCCAACTTTTGATTTTGGTCCGGTCATTTCCGGTTATAATTTACAGTTTTATATCAGTTTCAAATTGTCATAACTTTTGTTCAAATCAACGCAGAGTTAAAAAGAAGATAGTTTTAGAAACTTAAAGATTTGGGCTAAAATATTCACGATTAATGTTTTTTTGACAGATTTCATCAAAATCGACCTTTTCAACGTAGGCAAGTACCTTTTACCATTGAAAAAAAGTGATTTAAAGTTTTCAAATGCAGGAAAAAAAAACTATTTATGGTGTATGTATATATATCCAACTGTTATTAAAATGTATTATACTACTTTCTATAAAGATAATACTTTTATTAACAAATACTGTTTCATTTGAATAACTTTTAACTTCAGAGGAACTTTCTTTTAAGTTAAATTTCTATTCTTGTTTCATATAAAGACAAGCTATTTAAAAAAATATATTTTGTTACGAATTTTTGTATAGTTGTAAATATTTCGTAGTGTTAATTTTGTAAATAGGAAAATTTATGTACATTTTGCATAAGGCAGTGCAATAGTTCGCCTTTAATTTGTTTCCCTGCAAATAGTCCCTTGATGCTTGATAACGGGTTTTACAGAGGTAACTCTGGGAAGCGAGTTTCAAGGGGCAGGGCATTTAACATTATGGTAATGGGAATCTCGCCAAATTGACGAGATAGAGCCAAGTTGGCGACGGTTTTGGCGACTAATTTTTGTCACCAAATTTGGCGAGAAATTGCCAAATGTCCCCAAACTTGGCAACCATTTGGTGACATTTTCGGTACATGTATAGGTACATGTATCCCATTTACATGTATAGGACTTTTCGACTACAATCTGGAAAGTTATCCAAATGTCTACCTCTAGGAGTTTCACGTACGTTCACCTCCCCAATAAAAGCTCAGGGAGCGGATGATGGAGTTAGTTCTTGCATTTTGAGTCACTGAATTAGTTGACTGGAGATACTGAGCGAACTGTATTGCATTGTCTTTTGCGGCGATTTAGCAGTTGTGTTGTCAAGTTTTTAACTGATGTTTTGTGCTCTATTGTTGTGAAAAGAGCTGTATTGTGTCTACTAGAACGAGAAGTTCTGGAGTTGTAAGAGAATCTGCGAGGAGTTATATCGGAATAAATTTCTGCAACTTTTGATCTGCTTTAGCTTCAAATCTTTCGAACCCATCCACGTAACAATATATATATTTTTAGAGTCCTCCATTAATTTAATTTCATGAAAATATGCCCATTTGGAAGCTCTTTTTAAATCTAAATAACCAGTTATGTACATAATGTTGAATTATTACTTCATTTAGTTCCTTACTTACAAGTAAAAAAACAAAATCACAGAATATTCGTTAAAATAACAATACATTTTAGACCTTTTTGTTCAAATTTAGTGTTAAGAAGTATACATTACTTCTTTACTATACTAAACTTCAACTTAACTAGACATCACTTAGACGGTAGATCGTCACAGTGCTCATAGGTATTTAATCTGTGGCGGCGCGAGCTTGTTGGTATGACATTTTGAACTCCATCGGCGTGAGATGAGATGATGTCTCGTGTGTTGCATAGCGACGGAAAAAGTAACTTTCCTGGCAAGCAGTTTTATTTTTATTACTTGTGTTCGATGAATATTTTCTTAGCATGTTGTATCGTTGGTGTTTATTTAGTTAATTAAAGTATAATAAATTTATGTTAAACTAAAATGGAGTCAGATTACTAATCCAAGGATTACAACATCGCTAAAAATCCATTTTGGCGGAGTGAAAACATAATTCTCGCCAAACCTTAGAGCCTTTTGTTCTCTGTAGGGTTGTGGTTTGGCGAACATTATGCTTTCACGCCGCCAAAATGGATTAAATACCTATGAGCACTGTGACGATCTACCGTCTAAGTGATGTCTAGTTAAGTTGAAGTTTAGAATAGTTATAATTCCGTATCTTATAATAAAAATAATATTAACATTTATAGTTGGGGGATGGGGGGGGGGGGTCACCTTGTCGCCAACTTTTCGGCATCCCCCCCACTTTTCTTTTGCCACTTCTACCACTGGTTATAGTTGGTTGGTTGTATTCAGATTATGTGGCGCCGTCAGCATCACGAGGGCTATAATGCGCCGAAACATTCGTCCTTAGACAAGCCAACATACATTCACAAACACCCATGCCTAACACGGGACTCGGAACCTCGCGGTCTAGAATTTAGCACGCTAACCACTGTACCGTTTGGTCGGCACCACTGGTTATGTGTTAGTAAAAAACGGCTGCTACCATTTGTTGGCGAAAATCGCCTTTAGTAGAATCTGCACCGGATTCGGAAGTTCACAATTCTTCTATCCAATTGACGCTGAAGGCAGAAAGAAAGAAATGAGTTTTTTTTGAAGGACGTGCGATTGAATTAACTAGAAACTAGTAAAGCGCGAAAACGTCCTTCAAACAGGTTTTCATAAAATTTGTTACTTCAAATTCCGGCTGTTATGAGGGAAGATTTAAAAGAGTCGCACGTGTTTTTAAAAAAAAAAAAAAATTTTAATCAACATTCCAGTGCATGACTAGCGTATTTTAATTGGCGAACTCAAAAGGTTGTTTTAAGAGTATTTTTGAGGTTTTCATTAAAAGTATTTCCTGGAAATACATGTAATCAAAGATAGTTTTAAATCCTTTATATTGTTGCGTGGATGGGTTCGAAAGATTTGAAGCCAAAGCAGATCAAAACTTGCCAAAATTTATTCCAATATAATTCTTCACAGTTCTCTTACAGCTCCAGAACTTCTCGTTCTAGTAGACACAATACAGCTCTTTTCACAACGATAGAGCACAAAACAGCAGTTAAAAACTTGACAACACAACTGCTCAAATCATAGAGTTATATTGGAATAAATTTCTACAAGTTTTGATCTGCTTTGGCTTCAAATCTTTCGAACCCGTCCACGCAACAATATAAAGGATTTAAAAAAAAGTTTGATTATGTATTGAGTGCATCTTAATTTTAAAGAGACAAAAGACAGTCATCTATATAAAATGATGGTAGTAATTCCAAACTGATGCGTTTGTTAATTAAAAAGAGACGAATAAAAACGAAAGATAATGAATTGTTTCCTGAGTCAAATTCCCCATTCAATAGTTTCCATTAAAATTTCAAAATAACAGCACTTAATTTTATTTGTTTAGTTAAAATACACTGAATAGTTATTGTTAAAGACTCATTGTTCTCTTCGGAAGAAATAAAAATGATTTTTAATTAAAATAATTATTAACTTCGAAAAGATTGGTTTTAATTTGAAAATACACTCAAATACTTCAAATGATCGATTAGTTTAATTCTTTCTCTTTAGAAGATATAAATAACATAAAGGAGGATTTTTACATTTAATGCGAATAAATGTTTTCCTATATAAGTGGATTCTAACTTTTACATTAATGCAAATATAACTCTCTGGATTTTTCACCAATTATTGCCGAAGGAATAATATAAAAAACGTAATTTTTTTATAAGTTAGCATTTAAAAGATTAAATTTAAAAAAATGTATTGTTATAAATACACTTTTAATTTAAACAATGACTCAAAATCAGTCAACTAACTTCCCCGCTCTCTTGGTCAGCCTTATATAGGACAGGTGAATCTTCTAGAGGTAGATATTTGGAGAACTTTCCAGATCGTAGTCGAAAAGTCCTATACCTGTACATGGGGACCAAAAATGTCGTCAAATGGTCACCAAGTTTGGCGATATTTGGCGATTTCTCTCCCCAAATTTGGCGACAAAAATTAGTCGTCAAAACCGTCGCCAACTTGGCTCTATCTCGCCAATTTGGCGAGATTGCCGTTACCATAATGTTAAATGCCCTGCTCCTTGTAAAACTCGCTTCCCAGCGTTATCTCTGTAAAACTCGTTATCAAGCATCAAGTGACTCATTGCAGGGAAAGAAACTATTGCACTGCCTTATGCGAAATGTAATGAAATTTATCTATTTACAAAATTAACACTACGAAATATTTACAAATATACAAAAATTCGTAACAATATTTACGTATGCATAAATAGAATTTGGATTACACAAAATACAGAAATTGGTGCTCAACGTAATAGAAAATACAGAATTTGTAGAACTGCAGTATAAAAACACCAAAATTGCATATTACATAATATGCTAGGATAATTATTTTTAACGAATTATAATTCAAAAAGTTAACAGGATCTTATATGCAATAGTTACAGGATTATACATAATAATACAATTTACAAAGTTGACATAGCGTTTGACAATGATACTGGAAAAATATAATACATAATACAGGCTGACAAAGTTTATAGAATCTAACAATACGCAAATATAATTTTTATCACTAAACAACCCAAATTTGCTGTATAATCCGAACCGAATAATTTCCAATGCAAATCTCTTCGGGGCATCTTTCCTTTTCGAAACGAACTGAAAGCCGATGTTATTGTCGTCCAACAGCGAAAATATCTAATTGATTTTTCTCGCATCTTCGGAAGTTGTAGTAACGGGTTTCAGGCCTTCTGCATATTAGAGAAGAGAAAATAGACTATGGTAAGGTGGGGTAAAATGAGTAGTAAATATTGTTACGAATTTTTGTATATTTGTAAATATTTCGTAGTGTTAATTTTGTAAGTAGTAAAATTTATGTACATTTCGCATAAGGCAGTGCAATAGTTCGCCTTTAGTTTACTTCCCCGCAATGTAAGTGTTAATGCTTGATAACAAGTTTTACGGAGGTAAAGCAGGGAAGCGAGTGTTACAAGGAGCAGGGTAATGGCAATCTTGCCAAGTTGGCGAGATAGAGCCAAGTTGGCGACGGTTTCGGCGACTAATTTTTGTCGCCAAATTTTGCGAGAAATCGCCAAATGTCGCCAAACTTGGCGACCATTTGGCGACATTTTTGGTCCCCATGTACAGGTATAGGACTTTTCGACTACTATCTGGAAAGTTCTCCAAATATCTACTTCTAGAAGTCTCAAGAAGGTTTGACTCCTATATAAGTCGTCCGAGGAGGTTAGCTAGTTAGTTGACTGATTTTAAGTAACTGAGTGAGTTGTTAGCTGAGTCCATTAGTTGATTGGAATTAACTGAATCTCAGTGAATATTCCGAGTAGTTCTAAAGCGAACTGTATTCCATTGTCTTTTGCGGCGATTTAGCAGTTGTGATGCCAAGTTTTCAACTGCTGTTTTGTGCTCTATTGTTGCGAAAAGAGCTGTATTGTGTACTAGAACGAGAAGTTCTGGAGCTGTAAGAGAACTGTCAAGAGTTATTTTGGAATCAATTTCTGCAAGTTTTGATCAGCTTTGGCTTCAAATCTTTCGAACCCGTCCACGCAACAATATATAGCAGTCAAAATTTATTGCTTAAAAATTTAGAAGTTTGTAATATATTCATAGTTTTTAAAACTGCATATGGTAGTATGATACCTAAACTATATTTCCCCATTTTATTTTTGTTTCAAAATATGTTTTCAATGTAATTTGTTGTCTACTTAAAAATTCTGTCTACAGCTGAATGGTCTTGTAAAATGTTAGGGCGTTATTTTCAGTTTCAAAACAGTCGTCTACTAAATTTTAGATTATAATTTGGATTGTCAAAAAACGCTTCATAGTTTTAATTTAATAAAGAAAAAGAACTCGAGAAAATAAACAATTTATTTCTTATATTTTTAGAATAGACTATATGAATACGGATTAAAAACGGAACGTATAGTTTTGCACAGTGTTGATCTTGCACAAGAAAATATCCAATTTAATCAACCCTATACTTAGAAAGAAAAAGAAAAAAACGCCCTTAAAGCTAAAACCCAAATTGCAATTTGGTTTTTAGATTTAAGTCTAAAGCAAAAAACCCAAAAGCAAAATTGCATGTTTGCCAAAATAGTATAATTGTTTAATTACATAAATATATTTTGCTAAAAAGTTCTTTCACGTTCAGTTTTTGCCGGTATTCAAAAACAAGCTTTGGAAAGAGTAGGTCTGTGCCTATGTCAGCTTCAAAAGAAATATCCCTAAGTATTTTAGAATGACCTTAAAACTTTAAGAATTAATCCTAAAACAGGGTTCCCACGGTCATTGAAAGTCATTAAAAGTGCTTAATATTTTTAACTTGTTTTCAAGGCCTTGAAAATGCTTTGGGATGCTTAAAAGTCCTTGAAAATGCTTAGAGGTCTTTAAAAGTCCTTAATTTTTACAGATGTTGTCCAACTACAAAATTTATAAAAAATACAACTCGGACTCGCTATTCCCGCTTGACCCCCACTTATCTGCACCGTATCGGAATTTTCCGACACATTTGTATTACGCATCCACCAACTTGTAACTTTTTTATGTAGAATATACTTCATTAAAAATTTAAATATAGCCATGATGTCTGAAAACGAATTTTCATAGGTCCTTAAAAACATTAATTAGGTCCTTAAAAGTCATTGATTTTTCATTCTGTGATTTGAGTGAGAACCCTGTAAAATGTTTCTGAAATTTATGGAATTCCCCTAAAATTCGTGCCTAATTTTTTTTAGAAAACTCACCGCAATCTTCTGAAATATCAGAGACACAAACAATACCTTCGATAATTTTTACGGAAATTATATTTAAGCATCTCAATGGCGATGAAAGTCAATATCTTCATCATTATCTCGCATCTCATATAAAGAGAAATGGAATTTCTGAAATTAATAGTGGATCATTCACTCTTCTGAATAATTTAACTAAATGAAATATTTGAGTTTTTGACAAAATGCAGGCTTAATCGTTTACTGTCTTATGAGAGTTGTTGACTTAAACACGAATAAAATTAACTTAAGGTATACATATACATTAGGAATTTCAAAATTTTATTCAGGTCTGCATTTTTGTTTTAAAATATTCCCGAATTCATTACCTTTAAAATAATGCCATTTTCTTTCTGAGACTCAATTTACTTTTTAAAACTACAGTGGGTTTTGTGAGCCTGTTTTGTAACACGTTCATTAGAGTGTAGTAAACTTTAAACGCGTTTTCTGAAGAATGACATTTTGGTGTTATATGACTTTACGCCAATGGTCATAACTTTGTAATAAATGGTCCGATTTACAAAATTCTAATTTTGTTCAGAAGACACAATTTGTGAATGTGTTTTCTATGGAGAATCTAACATATATTTTTATAAACACATTTTTTGTGAATATTTTAATTTTAATTTTTTGTTAAAAACTATGTATTTTTTTTAAACTTTTTATTTAAAAATTTATAATTAAATAAATAGTGCAGCCGAAAATTCAAAATTCTCCATAGGAACATGCGCCAATATAATATCTTTTATTTGCCGTAAAAATCATACCTCTAAGTTAATTACAAGTTTATTTATGTATGTTCTAATAAGGTCCTAATTAGTCACTTTAATTGCAATAAGCTGATTGAAAAATTGACGGAAAAAAAAGTTTACATATATAAATGCATTATTTTTAATACTGATATATTGCCAAAAAGTTTGAAGTTATTAACTAAAAATTAAAGAAAATCACCTCAATTGTATATGTATAGCTTAAATATGTCAGAAGCACCTTGCGTTGAAATTTCGCAAAGAAAAATTTGCAAAGCAGCTTACTCCAAATAGATTCCTTAAGTTAGCGTCCTGTTACGAAATTTTCACTTAGAAATAATGGCGCAGTTTTTACCCCAAACCAAAATTATAATTTATTCTTCTTTCGAACACTTTTCCGAACAGCAGTAAACTCCCTATCCTGCTTCAACGCAAGCTTTGGGGCATACAACTTCGAATACAGAGATAAAGGAGGCGCAACGGAAGTAAACAAAAGTTCCTCTTCTTTCAAATCAGCGTCCAACACTCGCCAGATCTCCCAATTCCATCCATCGTCTCTTTTTATAGCCTCCATCGTCTCTTTTTATAGCCTCGTGGTAGAAATTTCTATAAAAATCCAGTCAATCAATCAATCACCTGATGGAGACTCCTCCTCGAAATTTGCCGATTGGTTGAGATGTTGCCACCTTTTTTCTATCGTGCATAAATCTGTTAAGAAATAAAATAATATAGAACTTTTAAAGAAACGCGTCACTATTTACAAGTGCATACAGAAAGTGTGTATAACAATACTTTTTAAGAAATGAAAGTCACGACGCAGTTTTTAGAACTGTTTAAGGGTCAGAGGAAAATGTATTCTGAAGCAATTTCACATACATACGAATATCCCGGGTAAGATATTTGCTGTGGTTCAGAATCCAAGTTAAGTCACGAAAATTCTCGATTGAGATGTTGTCACCTTTTTCTAACCTGTATTATCGTTGTTGACAAATAAAATATCGAGCTTTAAAAGAAACACGCCATTATTTACAATCACATACAGAAATTTTAAGGAACAATACACTACAGAGCTACTCCTGTGACAGAGAGCTTTGAAAGATACTTTTATTTTTCACTTGGTATCAAGAGCACGATTGTGGGCTTTTCAAGAAATATCTTGGTCGTAATTTATGTTTTATCTCGATAGAGAAAGAGAGACACTTTTTTTTTTAATTCTTTCTAAGTGCAGTTGGGACTCAACAGGGAACCCCTATTTACACCGTAGAAACAAACACCCGTTACACTTACTCGTGTGTACTTGAGTCGGATTGGAGTCCAGCGAGTATTGCGAAGAAATAAAAGAATTGCCTGTAATCTCGCATCAATCGCGTCTCATTCTCTAAAACGATCTACTTCTAGGTGTTCGTCACAATTATAAATCGAATTTCCAAGATTTTGTAAAAGAGCTTTAAATTAAACTTTTACAATAATAGTCCGAGAGGCGACTGAAATTTTTGGACCCCATCGAACATCATTCTGAATTTTTTAGAGAAATTGGAGAAAAAGTGAGTAGATTACGAATCCACTGGTCTGCAGTGGCAAAAATGGCCGAAACTGATCGATAATCGACTCGGAATGAGTTGAACTAAAATCCGATTGCCAAATATGTCATAACTTGCCAAAAAGAGAACAAACTTATTCGTCTGGCAACCCACTTCATTTTGATTTTCAATGAGAAACAGCGCAAACGATTTCTGATCTTTGGCTCGGAAAACTTATATCTTTTAAAAGTAAACCAAATTGGCTACATCAGTTATGTCATAAGTGACGTAATGTTTTTTTGCCAACTTGGCTCCCTTTTAATAGATGCAAGTAGACCGTCGCCAGATATCTGAATCGTCTGCAACCTTCTTAATTGATTGTTAAAGAGAGAGAGTTACCAAATAAAAAAAAAAAAAATGCTCATTATTTGGCAAGTTATGGCGCATTTGGCAATTGGATTTAGTTCAACTTATTAAAAGTCGATTTTTGACCAGTTTCGGCCATTTTTGCCACGGCAGACCAGTGGATTCGTAATCTACTCCCTTTTCTCCAATTTCTATTAAAAAAAATCAAAAATCAGAATTAAGAGAGCATTGATGATGTTCGATGGGGTCCAAAAATTGCAGTCGCCTCTCGGACTATATCGAGTCGAGTTGAATAATAGTTACTAGGTCTTCCGCTTCATATAACTAACTCATTCGTTATTTAACTAATTTATGCGTCATTTATAAGCGTTTACTGGTAAAAGATATGACTTCTATCTATATACCCATTTCTCTTAACTTGCTATTTATTCACGCGTCACGTACAGTTCCAATTCATTCATTAATTTGCACTACATTATTTATTAGAAAGTTTTCTGCCGCCACTGCAGGCCATTCCCAGAGTTTTAATTGATTGTCCTTAGAATACATTCCGCGAGTCGTTGACCCACCTCGGATGCGTGTGGGCAAAACTGGATCCCCCTACAGGTGCCTTTCAAATGTGGAGGCACACTTTTGGATCATTTACCACAGGTGCAAACACTGTAGCAACTAGGATCATCGCACAACTTTCAATTACACCATAGTACTGATGTGTCATTTACCATTTTTATACTTCTATCATTCGCTTACAAACTTAACGGTATAGTGGTTAGAGTGCTAGCCTCTAGACCGCGAGGTTGCGAGTCCCGTGTTAAGGCATGGGTGTTTGTAAATGTATGTTGGCTTGTCTAATGACGAATGTTTCGGCGCGTCCTCGTGTTGCTGACGGCGCCAGATAATCTGAAAACAACCAACCAACTGATGTGGATTTGTGTCATTTACCGTTTTTATATTTCCATCATTCGTTTAGAAATTAGGGGTGTGGAACATCGCACAACTTTCAATTACATCATACTACTGACTAGCTGAATACCCGTGCTGCGCTACGAGACTTTACCATGAGCATTTTAGCTATCAAAAGAAATCATGTATTCTACACTTCAGACGTTTGCTTTTTGTAAAGTGACTACTTTTCCAACTGAAATGGATCTACTACAAGAAAATATATATATTTTCGCTCAATTGGTGCAGTGATTTTAAGAAATATTTTGATAATTTGCAATAGCTTTTAATGGCAACGCTAAATATTTAGCATAATATTTTTACAATGTAAGCAATTGAAACATTAACAGAGGGATGAATATATATATACATATATATATGAGATAAATTGTAATATATATATATATATATATATGAGATAAATTGTATAGGGCTCATTCTATTTGAAACAAGTCATTATTTCTATTGAAACATGACTTCTAATATAGCTAATATGTTACTATTTGCATATATAATATACAAAAATTAAAATATGATTATGAACATGGGCACCGGCAGGATTTGCAAAAGGGTTCAAAATATCTAGAATTTTATTTCATTCGTTGATTTTTCAGAAATGTTGTTTGCAAATTACTAATGAAATGTTAATTAACAAATACGCATCAATTTTCATTTTGATAATGAACAAAACGTACGGTGCGTATATTTTTGAAATCCTCTCTTCTGTGTATTTTATTAGGTGTTAAGCGCAACCAATATTCAGAAAAAAAAAAAAAATTCTTTTACAAGAAATAAATGATAAAAATACCAAACAAATATTAATTTTTTTAAGGATTTTCTTGTTTTTCTGTTTTTTTATTTTCTAAGTAGTACTCGCGGTATTGAAAGTAGCAGTGTTTCAAAAAGAAGAGTAAAATTCACAATAAATAAACCATAATGTTTATGCATTGCTAATTTTAATGTTCAATTGCAACTTTTTGAGTTTACATCTTTTTCATAGTGCTTGATGACCACTGCGAAAAAAACACCTACTCCTAACTATATACGGGTTTATTAGTGATTCGAATCGCCAAAAAAAAGCTTTTGTAAAAGCGACCTTTTAGGGATTGTGATAGTAACAGCCTAACAAATTTGATGGACTACAGTTTCATCGACATCAAATCAATCTGCCAAGTTTTAGCTCGATTAAATGAAGACAAGTGTGTTAAGGAGGTCCAGTACCGAAATTTCTTCAAAAATCCCAAATTTTTTTTCTGATTTTAAAAACTAGTTCATACATTCCTGAAGAGAATGATGTTTTTATCTTATTCCTCCGGTGATTAGAACGCCCCCTAAATTACCCGGGATTTAAACATCACTAATGGGCGTAACACCTTGAAGCGTCTGCTTAAAGTGTGTTTTTCACAGACGTTGCATATTCAAATCGATATACTATCTCCAGAACCATTAACAATTGGCTACTCAAATTTTTGGAGCATTTAATTTATATGGTTTTAAATATTTGTCTTCGCAGAATTTTATTTTTTTAATTCTGTTTTAAAATATAACATAAAATAAAGCAAAAATTTCAATATTTTAACTTTGAGAATTTTTTTAATTTTTTTTAATTCACCTATCAAAATTCCGTGACGTCAAAATTTTCTTTATATAATTACGTATTGCAGAAAGCTTTCACTTTGAAAAAAAAAAATGTATTTTTTCAAAATACACAAACATCAATTATTATGGATTTTTCTTGGTTTTTACATTTTTTTTAACTAAACGCAATATTTAAAAAAAGCATTTTCTCAAAGATATATAAATAGTATCTCATACATAAAATAAATTGTTGACATAAAAATGTACATAAATAAAGTTTTTTTTTATTTTCGGTACCGGACCCCCTTAATTAGACGAATACAGTGGTGGTGAAAAAGCTGCTTTTTAGTACAGTAGAGGGTATAGTGGGGCCGCTCCAGGTACGGTGCACCGATACTTTTTTGAGAGCTAATACGGCGCCACTTTTTTGAACTAGTAATCAATAATAACTCAAATAATCTTTTATAGAATGTATTGCGATATAAGTTAGTAAGAAAATAAATACGCAAATTAAGAGTATTCAGCTTTTTTTTTATGGTAAATTACTGTAAATTTGCATTTTATAATAAAGAAAAAATCACAGCTACAGTACCTCCATGATCTAAAAGTTTGCGTGCCGATAATTTTTTTTTTTTTTTGACAACCCCAAAAACGTGATAGACTGCATCGACATTAGAGGTAGGAATTATCGATCAAAATAAATATCGATACTATATCGTTGCATAGAAAAAAATATCGATAAAATATAGATATATCGATACATGATTTTTTTTTTTTATTTGAGTTTCAATTTTGCCAGATTCGAAATTTTTCGGGGCACATTTCTACTCTTCATGAATTCATGTCAAAATGATTTTTAATAAATTAATTATAAAAAATGTTTTAGTAAGTAAATTATATTTTCAATCAGAATAAATATAATACATTTGGATGTCAATGCATAAATTCACATTTACTTTTTAAAGAAGAAATTTTGAAAAGTAGTTTAAAGCATGTTTTGCTGATAGAGATGTTTTTAATATTTAAAATGAGATGCAAATTCCAGGCACACGCTGGCAACAGAAACGGCGCTATGTTAATGACTACTAATAAATGAGCTTATCTTTCCATTACATTAAGTTTTCTTTTTATTTAGGGTGCCATTTTAACGATATGTTTTTTAAAGTGTATGCGTCTTTAATGCAGCTCTAAAATTTTATTAACAACCAAACATTTATTGAAACGTTGTTTTAAAACAATCTTTAATAAGCTCAATTAAATTGTCTTAGAACAGTACTGGAAATTGGAATAAAAAGCTGCATTAATTGTTGTTGGACTTTAGACTTCGTTTAAATTTATCAAACCGGGTGATTTCAAGGAAATAGAATTCAATATAGGGAACCAGACAAGAGGTCATGAATATTTAAGCTTTTTAAATCGCATTTGAACTTGGAGAATGTGAAACTATTTTTACAATCGAGTGGTTGATGAGTGAAACAAGACATCATTGTAAATTGTTCTGGAGTCAACAGTTTTAAAAGACAGCTGGATCTATGCTGGGGGTTGTTCAGAAAAGTTAAACTGAATCAACCTTGATGGGCCTTGGGCCTGTAGTTGGTCGTCATTTTTGTGTTTGTTAGTTACATGAAACCGTCGCATATATAGCTTTACTTGTTATGCAGTCTCCACCTCATCCCTTTCGCTGTTGTCAGACGTGTTTGGAGTAAGGTTTCCGCTTTAATGGCTCGTAATTCAATTCCACAGTAAGATGTAGGCAATTTTGGGTATTTATTTGCTCTCGAAAATATATTTTTAGAGTCACAAACAAATTTTTAGTTCGAGTTTTTACGTTAATTACCAATTACTTAAGTTTAAAATAATTTTTGTTCACAATTTTAACAATAATAATTTTACGCAATAAGCTATAATAATTGAATATAATAATCTATAATAAAATAAGTTACTTCAAATACACTGAGATAACTTGTTAAAAATGTTATATATTTAATAATTTACTATACAAAAATAAATAGGGCTTTTTATAGGCAGTTGAAACTAATTTTAAATGACTGATTCAATACAGGGAACTGAGTCAACACGAATAAAAAAATAGTAATAATAAATAGTAAGTAATAAATATATATATATATGCCTTTTTCAATACTCTATTACATATAATTTGGGTTATTAAAAAGAAGTATTAATAACTATAGAGGATTTTTCATTACATTTTAATCAACCGTCACGTACAAAAATTTGTTCTTATAAAATATTTGTTCTTATAAAATAACCTCAAAACTACAAATGGTTTCTTTTATTTGGATATTTTTACAAATTTATGTTGAAAGATGTTCTAATTTAAAATCGATTAACTGATATCTAAAGAGAATGTTGAAGAAAAACAGTTATGTTTTATTTATTCCATGTATTTATTTTTATTTACCATATACTTTAAAAATAACGGATAACGGTTATAATATTTCGTTATTTCCTGATAATTTTAATGTAACTGCAGTTATTTAATAATAACTGTTAAGCTCATCCCTAATCTGAGATAGATATCTGTGCGGCAAAACCGTTTGTTTTAAGAAAGTGGTTTGAAAAGAATTAAACGTCACATGGGATTTTTTAAGTTCGACCTGGAATAAAAAAAAATAGTTTGGACCTTATGCAAAATATTATTTTGAGTGAGATTCCATTGTATATAATAATACTGGTGACCTATCACAATATACCTTCAAAAACAATTTTGAATTTTCACATTCCAATAAGGAATCGCAATGCATATTTCATTTCTATGCGAAGTTATATTGACTGTGACCTGCCATTTAATCTAATTTCATTAGATTAGAATTTTTCCAAACCAGAAAGTCCTTGAGGAATTTAACGATTATCCATTAAGTAAATTGGTACTGGTGATTTTAAAGCGGTAATTTATACACCAGGACATGGCAGATCCCTAGCTCTTCAAATGTATAGTTACCTTGAAACTTTTTAAATATGAATTCCAATTCGCAAATTTAATATTTTTAAAAGTTTGTTTTGTTTTGAAACCACCGACTGTCTATTTCTGCTACTTATAAAGTGCTTAATACATCTCCCAAATACATCTCGTAATTTTGAGCATCTAGAAGAATACGAGATCGAAATCTTCTAGTGTAAACCCCTCTCTCCGACCCCACCACACAAACGAGAGAACATTGAGGCCAAATTATGTTATTTTATTACATTGAGGCCAACAAATATGAGACAGATTTAATGTGCACCAGCCCCCATTAGGTACACACCGATATTTGGCGAACGGAGGCCCGAACCCACAACCCTCCTGTTATGAGCTCGATACCATTGGCGGCTTCAAGGGGGGGGCCATGGCCCCCTCCTTGAAGGGTTCCCTCTTCCTCCCTAGCCCTTTCAAATATCCCAAAACTCTTTGAGAATTTCCAGTTTAAAAAACGGTGAAAATACAGATTTTTAAGCACAATTTCATTAACGTAAATTTTTTCTTTACAGTACAAAGAATTAAAGCCCCCCCCCCCCCCCGTCAGAAAAAACCCTGGTTTTAAATGTATTTACGTACACAACACACGACACAATACCCGGTACACAACACAAGTACACAGGTAGTGACCATCCCCCTCCTAAACGACGATTTCCTTTTTCCCGGGGGCCTCTGCCCCTTTTTGGAACAACCATGCTCTTCTAAGCAACCATGGCCCCGAGGGTAATTTCAACACGTGATGTCTGGACTAGTGTGTGACTTTTGCCACTTGGGCATGGAATCGGTACTGTGTTATTGTTATAACTAGCTTAGACAGGCCATTTATTGTGAAAATATCTGTTGAACTAGCAACACTTTTATTCGTTGTTTAAAGATTTCGTGATCATTTTACCTCGAGTAATTAGTGACGAATATCTACAATATGTCTTCAAAAAGAAAAAATGAGAGTATTTTTAAATACTTCTCTAAAAAGAAATACTCAAATACCAGAAGAGTATTTTAGAATCTCGGTTTACATACCTTTATTGGATAATATAATTGAAGACCTAATAGGAAGAGTTCCAAAAGAAAATTTGGATTGTTTTGGCTTTCGATTACTGATTCCAACCTCCGATATGGAAAAGCCAACAGAATCAGAAAGCAACGAGCTTTAAAACTTATTAAAGAAGTTTATACCAATTTTAGGACTGACACAAATGAGTGTTATTCTGATTGAAAGTGAGCTAGCACTATGGAGAGAGAAATGGAAAAAAGAATAGCTCCCCACTTCTGCCATAGATACAATGAGAGCTTGTGACAAATATGTATATCCTACTATTTACGAGTTACTTAAAATTTTGGCAACACTACCAGTTAGCGTTGCCTCTGCTGAAGAAGCTTGATGAAGTTGCTGATGAAGTTTCTCTACCCTTCGACACTTGAAAACGTGGCTAAGAGCTAGAATGGGGGAAGAAAGATTAGCAGGACTTAGCTTGTTGCATACTCACAGAGACATAAACATTGATGTGAGCTGTGTCATAGACAGATTTTAAAAAACAAAGCAAAGGAAATTGGATTTTGTTCTTTAGGCTTTCAAAGAATAAAGAAGTGAGATTGTAAAACAATTATTAACTATTTTTATTTTTTGTAATTTCTTTGTTTTACTTTTTTCTTATTTTTCAGGAGAGCAATTCAAGCTTAAATTAACTTTTTTAATTCTGCATCAAATGAAAATTACTAATATAGAAAATTCTACACTTATCATTGCAATCAAGCTTTTAATCAGCAGTTAGTTTATTACAATTAGGTTACATAGTGCATACATTTTACGAACTTAAAGTTTAAAATGGCCCCCCCTGAAAAATGAACCTAGGGCCGCCTTTGCTCGATACTCTACCGCAAGGGTTATCGGGAGCCTTTAAAAAGTGTTCCTATGGCCACACAGACAAAACAAATGTTTACATATGAAAATCAAGTGAGATCCATACGCTTAGTCCGTGCAAAGCATTATCCAATGACAATGCACATTTTGCTTATATAGATTCCAAGCTTTTAACTATGACGTCTGACGTTCTTAAACTATATGCTTTTCCGCCGAATTACTAGAAACTGTAACTTTCACTACCTAATTCTATTATGTTGTTTACCTGTTTTTGTTTTGTTGTTTCCTCATAGTTTTGTTTGTAAATACAGACCCACCGGTGATATTTCTTCTTCGTTGCTTCATTTTTTTTTTTTTCAAAAACCAACAGACATTCCAAATGAGTCGGGAAGATTCAGCCAACCGTTCCAACCACGGTTCTTATGTGCAACTGAGTACATTTGACGAAAAGGAAAAGGCATTCGTATCTTCGAACCATGCAAAGTCATCTCTTCCGCCAGTTTGGCCCTACAAAAGGTATGAATTTGTCAAAAAGTTGCACATGCCTCGGTACATGAACTTTTTTAGAAGAAATTTTATAGCAACCTCAAATTGGGTACAGCTCTATATTATTAAGTTATGAAGAAAAAATTCCAATTAAAAAATATTCATATATGTATGGCTTCTGTACCGTAACATATAAATATGAATGCTTTTTAGTTTTTTTATAATTCTTTCTCAATTCTAGTTCACTTCATTTGACTTAAAGTGGAGACTAAACTTTGTAAAATAAATTAAGAGATTTAAAAACCAGGAAAGTGTTTTACCTTCCAAAAATGTGCATAGGGTCTAATATGTGGGTTAAGATTTACTTTGAAATGGTCAAGCCGACCAAATGGTATGGTGGTTAGCGTGCTAGCTTCTAGACTGCGAGGTTGCGGGTTCCGAGTCCCTTGTTGGCATGGATGTTTGTAAATATATGTTGGCTTGTCTAATGATGAATGTTTCGGCGCATTATAGCCCTCGTGTTGCTGACGCCGCCAGATAATCTGAATACAACCAACCAACCAACCAATCTTTGGAAGTCACTTCATTTGACTTAAAGTGGAGACTAAATTTTGTAAAATAAATTAGAGATTTAAAAACCAGGAAAGTGTTTTAACTTTTAAAAAATGTGCACAGGGTCTAATAGGTGGGTTAAGATTTACTGTATGGTTTCCCTCGGGAACTTTTCCAAAAAATCGGCAAATTGAAAATGATGTCAAAAGGCTGTGTCGCCAACTTTAAAATGGCCAAAACACGCTGTGTTGTCAAATCCAAATGGTCACTGACGACCAAACGGTATAGTGGTTAGCGTGCTAGCTTCTAGACCGCGAGGTTGCGGGTTCCGAGTCCCGTATTTGGCATGGGTGTTTGTAAATGTATGTTGGCTTGTCTAATGACGAAAGTTTCGGCGCATTATAGCCCTCGTGTTGCTGACGGCGCCAGATAATCTGAAAACAACCAACCAACCAAAACATGCCGTGTTGCCAAATCTAAATGGTCACTAGAGTTATCGAAAGACCTAGGCGACGGGTTGCCACTTTGGGCTCCGAATCGCCAACTTTTAAAAAGTCGTCAAGGGGGACCGTACAGTAAATCTTAACTAATAGGTGTGCGAAAAAGAAACATAACATTACTTTTAAGTGGAATTGTTCAATATACGTTGGCTCTTCATCCACGATTATTCAGGTCCACATGTGGAGGTCCAATCATAATCCATTGCAGTTCATTGCTTCTCAAATTTGAAGTTATACAATTGTTAATTATATCCCCCAGTGCATCTGCATTTGCACTGCCTTAATATCATGATATCATTGCTGTAAGTCTGCTTTCTTCTCCTGTTAAAAAAAGTCGGCAAAATAGTTGTGTTAGAACTCAAGTATTCTGCATATAGTCATAGAATATGAAGTAATTAAAGCTATAACAATTAGTAGGCACATCTGAAATCGCAATTTCTAAAAGAAGTCCTAGTAGGGACCAGAGTCCAATAAAATGGACGGACGTACGTGCGTACGATGTACGCAGGAAATCGTCGGATCCCGCAGGAAATTAAAGTCAAATGCCGTTTTTTTGTGTTTTTTAATGGAGAAATTCCAGTTAGGCAGGGCGGGAAAGGGGGAGATGTTGACTCCCGCAACGCCGGGAAGGGAGAGGTTGGGGGATGCTATTCTCCATATAGTTCACCACCTGTTACTTCGATATAGGAAGGAGAAATTCCAGTTAGGTTGGTCAGGGAAGGGAGAAGTGGGGGGGGGGAGGGGGTTTTATTTCCTGATTTTGGAATCTGAACCTATTGAAACATGTAATTACACTGAGAGTTTATTTCCTTCATTCTTCTTTTTAATTTCAAAGAATTCTTAGATATTCCATTGTTATTTAAAAGAAATCACATTTTTTTTTTTTAAATGATAAGGAGCTATCCAAGCAAGACAATGAAGATGAAATGCTGTATTTGCAAGAAATGTTGGAGCAATTTTATTCACAGCATTTAAATCGAAAGCACAAAAATGAAAATAGTTATGAAAGGTGGCATGCTGGACAAGCATCAGTGTTTGCTATCGTTTCACAAGCTCAACCTTGAACCAATGACTTAATATTGCAACTGGAAATGTGCCATTGGAAACCGATGTTTATCCTGCAGAGTGGTGCTTCAAAAATCAATGCCAAGTGTGATTTTGAATTAAACTAATTTTAATTCTCAATAGTACGTAGCATTTAATTTTCTTCAGCAGTATAATTTAAAACCCGCAGACTTGTAGGAAATTTTTGGCATTTGTGTACGCAGGAAGAAAATATTTTTCTGGAGCCCTGCTAGGGATCATTCCTTATACTCGCTATGTTACAATCTTCTACCCCAGTGCATTTAGAATCTACTTTCCTCAACCACCTTGACGTTTGGTGAATCGGTACTAAAATGATCACCTCATTGAAATGGCATAAATTGTTTTCATTTATTGTCTACCTATTATACTAAATGAAAATTTCAAATGGCAAAATCAAGTGTCTGCATATGCATTGACGTAAGAATTTCCAATCTATAATAATAAAACAAGCTGTCTGTCTGTGGATCTATAGAAACCTACTTAAAATTGGAGTAGAGCTCTGAAATTTTCAGCATAAGTAGTTTTGGCCTTCTAATTTTATGCATCATCAACAGAATGTTAACATTTTAATAAGTTCATTTTTAATTAATTAATGAATATGTTACAAAACGATATCTAATATGGCTACAGCTCTGTAATTTTCAACATAAGTAGTTTTGGCCTTTTAAAAAACAGAACTTTAAATTTTTATTTTGTTCTTTATTAATTAATTTTTTTTTATTTAATTAATAAACATTTTACAAAACGATTACTAATAGGGCTGCAGCTCTGAAATTTTCAACATAAGTAGATTTGGACTTTTAAAAAACAGAATTTAAATTTTTTATTTTGTTATTTTTTAATTAATTTTTTAATTATTTAATAAACATTTTACAAAGCGACTTCGAATAGGCCTAGATCTCTGAAAGTTTCAACATAAGTAGTTTTAGCCTCTAATTTTGCTTTCCACAAACACGTGTTAAAATAATCTTAAAGGGGTGTTGTATTATTGTATTAACGGGGAATTTTTATTTTTTTCTTGACAAGGAAGAGGCTTTCAATATTAAATCTTTACGTAGCAATGAGATTTTAGTGAGTGAAGCGAGCTTAATGTTTACGCAGCAATGAACCGTTCAGCAAATGAAGCGAGCTCGATTTTGCGTAGCGATGAACCTTCCTGCGAGCGAAGCGCCAAAAACTGGGTTTTATACACGAATGACAGATTTCCGCAATGCACAGTTAACTAAAATATTGCACATGTTAAAATTTCGTAGCGAAGCACTGGTATTTAGCTAGTATAAAATAAAATATATTGAATGCTATTTTTGAGTTTTTAATTTATGTCATTTCATCAAGTGATAATTTTTTCGTACCAAATGTCAAGATCGTTATAGAAAGTAATTCGTAAATGCATTGGGTTAGAAGATTGTAACATAGCAAGTAGAGGGACTTTTTCTTCAATCAACTGTATTTAAATTTGAAATGTGCTCATCATAAATTAAGTTTTCATTTCCCCACTAGAAAGTGCCAATTGTCTGTTGATATAGAATTAAAATCAGTGGAGTCCTATTTATCCACTTGCACTGATCTGTGATCAAACTGTAGTTTAGTGGAAGCTATGCCAGGAAGTGATGTACTAAAACTGAGATCAAAATGAAAGATGGCAACAACTTCATGTAGTTGATTATTGTATCAACTTAGTAATTACTAATTTCTGCGCACTCTTTACCACTATGTAGAATAAATTACAAAGAACCGCCTGCCCCGAAAGTGCCTAAAACTGTGACGTACGTCGCAGAACAATCAGAGTCCTTGCAGAACAATTTTAAGTTTGGAACAAATGCCCGCGAGTGAGAAGAAGAATTGGAACTTCTTCCTAATTTCATAAATTTTATGAAAGATTTTCCTTTCATTGAACATTCAAAAGAAGAAACTACTGAATTGTATTTTGAATACACTGTTTTTAATAATTGGGTGTACAAATGTCTTGAGGAGTGTAGGAGTTGTGAGTCTTTTTTCCAGCTAAAAGAGCTTTTAAAGCATGCCATAGAAGAGCTGAAGACAGAGATTCCCAGATTCATCAAATTTCTTGTTTTTATTTTTTCTGTGCCATTTCGGCAGTAATTTTTGAATCTTGGGGATCCACAATTGATAAAATTGTTGCTAAGCGACCAAATGTTTTTGATGGAGACAATATTTCTGCTGGAACAACTGATAAAAGAATGTTTTTTCAAATGGTGCTCCACCTGGACACAAATCTTTAAGAATATATCTTAAAGCAGCCGTTATTTATTTGCATGGGCCAACTTACCACAAACATTTTATACATAACGGTTCTGTATCAATGTCTAAATATTTAACTTCCAAAGTCATTGATAAAGTTACAAATTTTGAATGTATGCCTTGGTTTGAAAAATAATTTTTTTCATCATTATCATTTTGTAATAAATGTGTAGTATTAATTTTATGTTTTTTTTCTTTTATATCATACTGGAAATTTTGAAAAAATGTCTGCAGACCATTTATAATTGTCAAAAGTCTCGTTGCAGAACATTATATATTATTCCGCTAACAATAACAGTTTGAGTAAAAAAAATATTTCTATGCTTAGCATGGTAATACAATAATGGGGTGGAGTACAATAAATCTGTCAGGTTAATCTTTTGAATACTTGTGTATATCATATTAGTCTATTGGTTTTTTAGTGAAGTGCGCGAATGGGGAGTCTAACCAGGAACTCCTAGATCAGCAGACAGGTGCGTTAACTACTAAACATAAGAGATTTCTGGTGTCCAGGTGTTGTATCTTTAATTTGTATACAATACCACCACACTTTTAATTTAATTTTTTTTACAGAAGACATGTTTTATTTATTTTCCCCCATTGAATTTAGATTAATTTGTCATGTTTTAGGAAGGAATTGTTAAGTAATATTAATAATAACTCATATTAAAGAGGTTTGAAGGTTACTTTTATCCATGGAAAAAGATCACCTTATGAAATGACATCAATTAAAAACTCGAAAAATAGCATCTAATATATTTTATTTTATATTTGAAATCCTTACTTCAATGCATATGCAGTGGCTCCACCTGGTTTTGACTTTTGCTATTTTAATTTTCATTTATAATAGAGAGACATTAAATGAAAACAATTTATGTCATTTCACTAGGTGATATTTTTCGTACCTATTCGCCGCATTTCAAAGTTTTACAGAAAGTAGTTTCTAAATGCATTGGGTTAAAAGACTTATCAAATGTAGGGAAGGATCTTTACTAGGACTTTAATATAAAGCTATTTTATACCAAATATCCACTCGAAAGTACTTTTTAAACTTTTGAATTTGAACGTAGTAGGTCAATTCGTTCTGGAATTACGCTGACCACGTACACACAAACAGACAATTTTTCTGGACTACATTTTTAAAATAAAGATGTTCCAAAATGTTGAGATTTTTTTTTTTTTTACTAAACGCAATATTTTTATTACCCTATGTTAATATATGGGTGATTGAAAGTTAAAACAGAAAATCATCTCATTCTCGCATACTGCCGTGTTAGCACAGAAGTCGTTTGTACAACTGAAGTCAAATGAGAAATTATGGTTTTAAGTTTAATAACTTCATGTGGTGGCTGCTAATTTTTGTATCTTTATGCAGAGCAAATTTCGGAGAATCATCTTGGCAACTCACTTCGGTCCAAAATTGCAGATACCATCTCTGGTGCTCAGCAATGACGATTCACCAATGACGATTTTTGCTAATATCTTAATTGGATTGCAATTGATAAGTTCTATAGGAGAGAAAAAAAATCTAATCATTTAAGGATTTGAATTTTTTTTCACTCCTGCTGCTGAAATAGCGCTTTCTGTGGAACGTGTCGTAAAACCTAGCAAAATCATGTCTCTTAATGTTAAGTGAAATAAAGAAATGAGTGGAGCTTACCTCTTGTTGTGTGGAAGACTTATGGACTCTTTTCCGCACCATACACTGCTGATAAACGACCTTATCTCTCTTGTTGACGGTGGCGTCTTTTATCAGCTACCAGATATTCTCACATTGTTGCCATTTTAAGAAAGGTTCATTTTTCTTGTCCCTAACGTTTTAGTAAATCCTTTATATTGTTACGAATTTTTGTATATTTGTAAATATTTCGTAGTGTTAATTTTGTATATAGGAAAATTTATGTACATTTCGCATAAGGCAGTGCAATAGTTCGTCTGAGCTTGGCTTCCGTGCAAGATGGGTATTGATGCTTGATAACGAGTTTTACAGATGTAACTCTGGGAAGCGAGTTTTACAAGGAGCAGGGCATTTAAAATTATGGTAATGGAAATCTCGCCAAATTGGCGAGATAGAGCCAAGTTGGCGACGGTTTTGGCGACTAATTTTTGTCGCCAAATTTGGCGAGAAATCGCCAAATGTCGCTAAACTTGGCCACTATTTGGCGACATTTTCGGTACATGTATAGGACTTTTCGACTACGATCTGGAAAGTTCTCCAAATATCTATCTCTAGAAGTTTCACGTATGTTCTTCTCCCCTATAAAAGTTCAGGAGAGCAGGTGATGGAGTTAGTTGATTTTGAATCACTGAGTTAGTTGTTAGCTGAGTCCATTAGTTGACTGGAATTACTGAGTCTCAGTGAACATTCCGAGTAGTTCCGAAAGCGAACTGTACTGCATTGTCTTTTGTGGCGATTTGAGCAGTTGTTTTGTCAAGTTTTTAACAGCTGTTTTGTGCTCTGTTATTGTGAAAAGAGCTGTATTCTGTCTACAAGAACGAGAAGTTCTGGAGCTGTTAAGAGAATCTGTGATGAATTATATTGGAATAAATTTCTGCAAGTTTTTATCTGCTTTGGCTTCAAATCTTTCGAACCCGTCCACGCGACAATATATTAACTTTGATTTTGTTGGTGTTTATGGCGGGCAAATCTGCGAAGAACTATTTGATCCATTTGGCGTTATCCAATCGCTCTTAAAACTTGGCAGATAGACTCGTTGAAGATGACAATGCATTCTATCGTGTAAGAAGCCAAAAACAAAAAAGTTAAGTCCTTGCAACAAAATCGAAGCTTTTCTTCGTTATTATCAAACACTTCTATAAAAATACGATCTGAACTCAATACCTGTTAAATAAGTTGCATTTATGTGTATAAGGGATTTATTGACTTTGTTTTAGATTAATAGTTTTGTTATATCTTTTTGTAGGCTCTTTTTTTTTTTCAGATGCAAATTCTTTTTTCAACCCTGTGGATTTTTGTGTAATGTCCTTTTTCAGGCAGAAAATTGTGCGTACCATAAACTAATAATAATAAAAAAAAAAAAGTTTAGACCTTGAAAAGTTATTACCGGGGACATAATTTTAAATATCTTTCGTATCTGTTCCCTGTATTTGTGCCGAAGATGTCTCTTTCTCTAAAGCAGCGTCAGCCACTAGGCGGCCCGCGACAGCTTTTTCTCCGGCCCGCCGGCACTACAGAAGAGAAAAAATCAAATTTTGCCGAAATAATTTCAATTTGTCTACAATAGTATGTGTTTACTACCAAAAACCGCGTTTTCCATTAAGTGGCACACGTCAGTGAGACTGAAAAATCCTTTTTTTTCCCCTGAGACTGCCAGAAAAATAAAAAAAAAGTAATAGTTTGAATTATTACAAATGACGCATTCCTTCGCATTGCTTAGTTTTGTACTTATAATAAATACCCTACCCCCTTGATTCGTGAATGGCACAGTTCGATTTCTGCTTTTTTGAATGTGATGGGCAGGAGTTGGGTGTTTTAATGCATACCTCTTTTGTTTTGACGTGAAATGAAGAATCACGAAATCTATGACTCCAGTGCAATAATAGCGTCGAAGACTAGTTTTAAACGCAAAGTAGATAGTGAAAATCGGACCAGTCGTTATCTTCTCGCAATTAACATCGACTAAAGTGACGGATTTAGGAGGTATGGTTTAAGTATCTTTATTGATTACGGGTTTACGTCAAGTCACATTGTAATATTATCACTAAAGATTATCTTCTTTTATGATTTTGATGTAAAAGAATTTTTTTTTTTAAATTATTTGAAACAAGAATCAATTATCAATTGTTTTTTTTATTAATAAAAATAAAGTTAAATTATTGCTTCAGTTTTCAAAATTGTTTTATATTGCTAAATCTTTAGTAATTATCACATTTCTAACATTGAACATATGTAGTAAAGCAATGTATTGGCGTATTCGGTATCGGAAAGTTCCAACATAAGTCTCTAAAAGTTAGTGGCGAACGCTGCTCTAAAGCGTTCTTCGTCTTTTTTCATCCGCTTGTCTTTTGTGTATTCAGCTGGTTTTCGTTGAGCAATTTTTATACATCTACTTTTTCTTCTTGTTTTTTTAAGGGGGAAGTAAGGATTATTTCCCTTAACTCGCTGTGTTAATACCCAGTGCATTTAAAACCTTCACATTTGGTACGAAAAAGTTCACTATGACATAAATTGCTTTCGTTTAATGTGTATCTGTTATAAATGAAAAATAAAATAGCAAAAGACAAATCCAGGTGGAGTCACTGCATATGTATTGACGTAAGTTTTCCAAATACAAAATAAAATATTGTTGCGTGGATGAGTTCGAAAGATTTGAAGCCAAAGCAGATCAAAACTTGCAGAAATTTATTCCGATATAACACTTCACAGATTCCTTTACAACTCCAGAACTTCTCGTTCTAGTAGACTCAATACACAACAATAGAGCACAAAACAGCAGTTAAACTTGACACACAACTGCTAAATCGCCGCAAGAGACAATGCAATACAGTTCGCTTTCGGAACTACTCTGAATGCTCACTGAGACTCAGTTGACTGGAATTACTGAGTTGAGATACTAACTAACTCAATCAACTAACTGATTAACCAACCCCGTAATTCCAGTCGACTAACTGACTAACTCCACTCACGGCTGGTCTTATATAGGAGTCAATACCTTCGTGAATCTTCCAGAGATAGATATTTGGAGAACTTTTCAGATCGTAGTCGAAAAGTCCTATACATGACATGGGGACCGAAAATGTCGCCAAATGGTCGCCAAGTTTGGTGACAACTCGCTTCCCAGCGTTATCTCTGTAAAACTCGTTATCAAGCACTAATAGCAGAGTTCATCCTAGAAATGAAAAAGGGCAGGGTGCTATTTTCCAAAAAAAGGGCACTTCCTGTTAACGAGGGCACTTTTATGGCAAATTGCAGAAATACGTGTTTTCTGCCATAATTTCAATATTGTTATACTTTTCTACCACGATAAATAATTTTCAATATTCTGAGAAAAAAAAAATTATAATGCAAAAATCCGTGAATCAAAAACTCGCTCAGAAACTTAAAAGATATCGAAATACTGATAAAATGCTCCAGTCCTAATTCTTCTGGAATGAGACTGAGAAAATTATTAAAATTAAAGTGCAATATACACAGTAAAATTTTCATCAAATAGTAATTTTTATAAAATTATCAATTTATAATACAGTAAAATTAAGATAAGAATGTTTTAATACAATGAAAATGTGTTAAGATAAGAACTTTTCACTCTTTCAAAATTTTCTAAAGTTTGAATGAATCAACCTTAAACTTCATCTCTTAGTTTTGCTATTGTCAGATAGAGAATAGAGTTTTTCCAAATTTAACATTATTCATTGTGGGATATCACAAGGAGTATTCCGACTAAAGAACTTGGACTATGTCCTGAAATGTTTGCATTTTTTTATTTTCAAAATAGGATCAAATTTAGCGTCAAAATGGCGATTTTTTTGCCGTGCATGCCGTTATTATGTAAGTTATAATAGAAGTTTTATTTTTTTAAAAATCGGAAATAATCTGGGATTTTGTTTGCATTCCTGTTATGTTTAATTTTAAATATGAAACGGATGTTTAGAAATTAATTGGTAACAGGCAAATTACCAAAAACACCCCCTAAATTTAACAGGAGGACATCTCGATTACGCGTGTCCAAACGGAAATATTCTTTTTAAATTCTTAGTTAAAGGTTTATAACTCAAATGTTTAGACTAAGTTATTCAAGTCTTTCAAATTCCTTTCTTCACTATTTTGAAGGAGGCATGATAAAAATCCAGCGAAATACACTTAATCAAAACACGTACGAAATCGGAGTTTACTAATGTGCACTTGAGAAATTGTAAGACGGCGCCCTACAATCCACATACTAATGAAGCACGTTATATGGACATCTACTCAATGGTTTCAGTCCCTGATACATACGTTGCGCGTTTGAACATGAATGCGCATGCGCGACAGTCGATTTCAGTACGGGTGATCCACATACTGCGTACTGTTGGGAGGGGAAAAAATGAAATTTTTTCGAAATTTTTCAGGATGAAATTTTTTCTGAAAAAGGGCAGGAAGGGCGCTATTTTTATAGAAAAAGAGCAAGAAGGGCGCGCCGCCCCTCGAAAAATGCCTAGGATGAACTCTGCTAATAGACACACTGCAGTGAAGCCAAGTTAAGACGGACTATTGCACTGCCTCTTATGCGAGATGTACATAAATTTTCCTATTTACAAAATTACCACTACGAAATATTTACAAATATGCAAAAATTCGTAACAATATATTGGAAGCTAATTTCGAGTGTTTTTATTTTCAAGAATTGTAAGTGGGTTAGAAGACATAGCGAAGTAGAGGGTTGGTTGGTTGGTTGGTTGTATTCAGATTATCTGGCGCCGTCAGCAACACGAGGGCTATAATGCGCCGAAACTTTCGTCATTAGACAAGCCAACATACATTTACAAACACCCATGCCAAACACGGGACTCGAACCCGCAACCTTGCGGTCTAGAAGCCAGCACGCTAACCACTATACCGTTTGGTCGGCGCGAAGTAGAGGGAACTTGTAGGACTTCCTCTTAAGTTTACTGGATCAGAAATAAGCAGTTTTCCGACAACATTTGCCAGTTTTAGTCTTAAGAAGGGAATCCATACGAACTTCGTGCATCGCTCGACTACACAATGGTTTGACTTGGACAATCAATTGTTTATTTCTGGGAAGTGCTCATTTTACTCGCAGCGAACTTTGTGCATATTGCAGGGATGTGGATGGAGTGAAATGTCAAAGAACTTCTTTACAAGGTTGGAAAAATAAGTTTTTTTATTTTTTAAAGAAAGTTTTTGGTTTAAACGAGTTTATTTTGAAGTTAAAATCGTGTTTTTTTTTTTTTTTTTTTTTTTTTTTTTTTTTTTAAGGGGGTCCGGTACCGAAAATAAAAAAAACCACTTTATTTATGTACATTTTTATGTCAAAAATTTATTTTATGTATGAGATACTATTTGTATATCTTTGAGAAAATGTTTTTTTAAATATTGTGTTTAGTTATTTAAAAAAAATTTAAAAACTAAGAAAAATCCTTAATAATTGATGTTTGCGTATTTTGATATAAGTCAAGAAAAAGTAATTTTTTTTTCAAAGTGAAAGCTTTCTGTAATACATAATTATATAAAGAAAATTTTGTCTTCACAGAATTTTGATAGGTGAATTAAAAAAAAAAAAAAAAAAAATTCTCAAAGTTAAAATATTGAAATTTTTGCTTTTTTTTTTATGTTATCTTTTACGCTAAATGTTATATTTTAAAACAGAATTAAAAAAATAAAATTCTGCGAAGACAAAATGTTTAAAACTATATAAATTAAATGCTCCAAAAATTTGAATAGCCAATTATCAATGGTTCTGGAGATATATTGATTTGAATATGCAACATCTGTGAAAAACACTAGTGCTCGAAAAACACACTTGAAGCAGAAGCTTCAAAGTGTTATGCCCATTAGTGATGTTTAAATGACAGGTAATTTTGTAGGGCGTTCTAATCACCGGAGGAATAAGATAAAAACATCATTCTCTTCAGGAATGTATGAACTATTTTTTAAAATCAGAAAAAAAAAAAAAAAAATTGGGATTTTTGAAGAAATTTCGGTACTGGACCCCCTTAAAACGTACTTATTATTATTATTTTCTTTTTTCAAAACTTATGAAACCTGAATGATTATTATCCCATTCAACTCGTTGCTTTATTTTTACGTAATAACACTCTCGATAAAACACTCGTCGCAGATAACAACCACACAAAGCAAAGAGATATATACAACTTACGTAATGAAAGGGAATTCAGTTGTACTTGCGAGCTTCTGCAGTTGAAGTAAACGCCCATCGAATAATTCGTAAATAGAGTCCATTTTCGAAAAGATGAGATGTTTGTAATTGATCGTCCGGGTGAGATTTTCTGGATACAAGATGTCATTAAAAAGGAGAATGTCTTTTAGGAGTTGTTTCAAAGGATTTTTTTTTTTTTTTTTTTTTTTTAGTAGCACACAGTCGGTGCGGCATCTTTCCCGGTAGCAAAATTATAAATTTGACTACAGTACACTCTCGCTTTACAATCGGAGAAACAGGGGCCGTATACCAAATGTATCTCGACATGACCAGGGTTTTAATGAGGTTAAATGACACGTGTCGAAAACTCCTCCCCAACTCCTTGATTAACGATAGGCGGAACTCGGAGATTCTGCACTAGGATACAAAACCCTCTCGCCAAGACAAGACGAACCGTTGCGAGTGGGAGAGTGTAACTTGATAGACTGAGAGGCGACTGCAATTTTTGGACCTCATCGAACATCATTCTGATTTTTTTTATAGAAATTAGAGAAAAGTGAGTAGATTACGAATCCACTGCTCTGCCGTGGCAAAAATGGCCGAAACTGGTCAAAAATCGACTTTTAATAAATTGAACTAAATCCAATTGCCAAATGAGCCATAACTTGCCCAAATAATGAGCATTTTTTTTTAATATTTGGTAACCCTCATTCTTTAATTATCAATTAAGAAGGTTGCAGACAATTCAGATGTCTGGCGACGGTCTACTTGCATCTATTAAAAGGGAGCCAAATTGACAATAAACATTACGTCACGGATGACGTAACTGATGTCGCCAATTCGGCTTACTTTTAAAAGATGCACATTTTCCAGAGATCAGAAATCGTTTGCGCTTTTACTCATTGAAAATCAAAATGCAGGGTTGCCAGACGAAAAAGTTTCTCTTTTTGGCAGGTTATGACATATTTGGCAATCGGATTTTAGTTCGACTTATTAAAAGTCGATTTTTGATCAGTTTCGGCCATTTTTGCCACGGCAGACCAGTGGATTCCTAATCTACTCACTATTCTCCAATCTCTATAAAAAATTCAGAATGATGTTCGATGAGGTCCAAAAATTGCAGTCGCCTCTCGGACTATGACTGAGGGCGGAAGTACACACTCGCAGCGGCTCGTCTTGTCATCATTAGAAATATCGAACCTAGCTTTAGTACTAATAGAAATAGTTACAAATAACTTTATCTACTGGTCTGAGTGCTTTCCTGGTATTTAAGGTACTACGTTGAAAAGGTCGATTTTGATGAAAAATAAATATTATTCCTGAATATATTAGCCCAAATCTTTTAAGTTTCTAAAACTATCTTCTTTTTAACTCTAAGTATGTTTGGACAAAAGTTATGACAATTTGAAACTGATCAAAAACTGTAAATTATGACCGGAAATAGCGCACCAAAACCAAAAGTCGCCGATTAAAAAGTGATTTCCTTATAAATATTAATATTTTCTTCTTTTTAATAAATAAAAAAATTGAAAAAGAAGAAGGTGCATTTTAAGTGTGTAAGTAATATGGTTTATATAGAAATGGTGTGTTTTAAAATTTCAATGCATTTTTCTCGGAATTGATTTTCATACAAATATTGCTAATTCGAAATGTCATAACTCAAAAAATTGTTCACGAATCATTATAAAAAATTTTGCGCTTCTCTTGTTGATTGTTTTCTAAGGGATGTGCTATCGAAATTGAGATTGGATGGTCATTTTATAAAATACAACCTTTAGTTTGAATATAAACAAGGTGAAACTGTTAAAAATCACTAACTTATTTTTCGACTACCCATAAAAAAAAGTTTTAATGAATAGATTTTTCTTAATGTAGCGTATGCCCTAGATAAAAGCATGTAGTTTATTTATATACAATTTATTTCCTAAAAAACTTAAAATAAGATTTAAATGAAGAACTATTAAGTTTTTGAAATATTTCATCAAAATTTCACGCAAAATTGTAATTTTTGAAAAATAATAATTATAAATTTGAATTTTTTTTACTGTGTTACTAATCTATAGTAGTACTAAATATAAAAAGATACTTAAAATATTCCTACTTGAAGTTTTTTTTTAAATAGTGCTCCGAACGTAGGCAACCTTAAGGAACCACTGCTTAACGACAAAATGAATTTTCATCACCTTGCTTTGTACATAAGTGCTGCATTCAAATGAATTTAAATGAATTTTGTGGTATTTCGTAAGTGTCTACAGTTGCTGAATACATACAGTAATTACGAAATTTCTGAGTGCAAAGAATTAACCACTTGTTCCTGTCGAGTACAGCTGTTGCTGTTTGACTGCAACTTGATGGTTCGTATGCTGCCCTGCTTTAACCGTTCAGGTGTGTGGCCCAGGGAGAACAGGTATTTAAATAGCCCCGACTGATGTTGGTGTGTGTAAAATCGTGCAACTTTTGTTGTATTTTTTTTTTTTTTTAATATTTATTACAGGAGACGTATTTGCTCTAAAATTCTAATATTCCTTACAATTTTGTGTCTTCCTAAAATTGTGCTTACATTTTTCAGTAATTCCCCAAAAAATTAAATAATAATAATCTCGAAAATTGCCCGATTTTTTTTTCGAAACCCGCGAAAAAACCCAGATAAATACTCCAGAACGAGAATCTTTTCTGAGATTTTAATTATTAATTCAATTTTTTTTTAAGCCGACCAAACGGTATAGTGGTTAGCGTGCTAGCTTCTAGACCGCGAGGTTCCGAGTCCCGTGTTAGGCATGGGTGTTTGTAAATGTATGTTGGCTTGTCTAATGACGAATGTTTCGGCGCATTATAGCCCTCGTGTTACTGACGGCGCCAGATAATCTGAATACAACCAACCAACCCAAAAAAATAAATAATAATAATAATCTCGGAAATTGCCCGATTTTTTCCCCGAAATCCTTGAAAAAACCTAGATAAATACTCCAGAACATAATCTTTTCTGAGATTTTAATTATTAATTCAAATATTCATAACATATTTTTGAAATTATCCCTTAAATTCCTAGCTAATTTTTTTTTAAAAATTAATCATAAAATGTTTGGGAATTATCCCTAAAATATTTTTGAAATAATCCCTTAAATTCCTAGCTAATTTTTTTTTATTTATAAAACTCACTCTCTCCCCTGATATTCAGCTTATCTTTTCCGTCTCCTTTGTCTTTAAAAGGTCTCTTGTAATATCATTGTGTACCTTTCGATCTCGGCTTATCTTTAGAAGGCGCTTATCTCGACAATTGGTGTGTGATTTTTCCGTACTGAACTTTAATCGTGTGTGTGTCGCCCCATCGCTATGTGAAACGAACTGTTTGAACCACGGACGCATTGGACTTTTTTTTTTGTGTGTTTATTTGTGGTGTCGGCCATCCGGGTTTAGATGGTCAAGCAAGTGGAAGGCACCCGGCTCATCAGTCGACGAGAAAGCGGGCCCGACCCTTACTCGTACGGCACGATCAAGTACGAGCCACTCCAATCGCAGAACAGGTATATCAATGTTTTTCATGCTTCCCTACACTGCCTACCAAACGGTATAGTGGTTAGCGTGCTAGCCTCTTGACCGCGAGGTTCCGAGTCAGGCACGGGTGTTTGTAAATGTATGTTGGCTTGTCTAATGACAAATGTTTCGGCGCACCCTCGTGTTGCTGACGGATAATCTGAATACAACAACATGCTTCCCTACAGCCCGAGCTACAATCATCAGCTGTGGATTAACCAGGGTTCCCACGGTCCTTGAAAGTCATTAAAAGTGCTTAATATTTTTGAACTTGTTTTCAAGGCCTTGAAAGTGCTTGAAAATGCTTTGAAGTGCTTAAAAGTTATTAAAAATGCTTGGAGGTCCTTAAAAGTCATTGATTTTCATTCTGTGATTTGAGTTGTTAACCCTATGCACTCTAAGCCTTTTTCTCGCGGACGAACCAGCAAATCGAGACGTTTCACGGCATTTTTGGTGAATTTCTTAGCCCTAAATTAAAGTTATTATACGTACAAATTATTGTATAAAACTTTCATATTTTATCTATCTTTACACTTTTATGAAGATAATTTCTTAATGTGGCTTCTTTGTATGATATTTCGAAAAAAATTTGCCAACATACATGCCCGTTAGTCGGGACAAGTATCACATTTGTATGTTGTTTGGATTTGGTGACGCAGCCTTTTGACGTCATTTTTTAATTTGGCGATTTTTTTTTTTTTTTGAAAAGTCGCCAAAGGGCATCGTATTTTAAAATCTTAATCCAAAAAGAAAATTTCAAAGAAACTAAACGTAATCAGTCATTGCAGCGCATTGAGTTTTCGCATCAAACCTAATGGTGAGTGAGATTCACCTCTCGACTGCAAAGGGTTAATGATACCAAAATCTTCTAATGTAACAATCTTGATTTTGAAAACTGTATTGAGGAAAAACAGCTGCCCTTTTTGATACACCAGTCGAACTTTGAAAATGTTAACGCTGTGTATCTCGGATGTAATACCTTCCAAACCAGGGAATAATTAATATTATTTTTGAGGACAAATGAGAATAAAGAACTAGAATGTCTCGAGAGGCGACTGCAATTTTAGGTACCCCTTCGAACATCATTCTGAATTTTTTACAGAGCATAGAGAAAAGTGGGTAGATTACGAATACACTTGTCTGCCGTGGCAAAAATGGCCGAAATCGGTCAAAAATCGGGTTTTAATAAGTTGAACTAAATCCAATCGCCAAATGAGTCATAACTTGCCAAATAATGAGCATTTTTTATTTTATTTGGTAACCCTCACTCTTTAATTTTCAATTAAGAAGGTTGCAGACGATTCAGATATCTGACGACGTTCTACTTGCATCTATTAAAAGGGAGCCAAGTTGGCAAAAAATATTACGTCACTTATGACGTAACTGATGTCGCCAATTTGGCTTACTTTTAAAAGAGTCAAGTTTTCCAAGCCAGGGATCAGAAATCGTTTGCGCTTTTTCTCACTGAAAATCAAAATGAAGTGGGTTGCCAGACGAAAAAGTTTTTTCTCTTTTTGGCAAGTTATGACATATTTGGCAATCGGGGGTTTAGTTCAACTCATTCCAAGTCGATTATTGATCAGTTTCGGCCATTTTTGCCACGGCAGACCAGTGGATTTCTAATCTACTAACTTTTCTCCACTTTCTATAAAAAATTCAGAATGATGTTCGATGGGATCCAAAAATTGCAGTCGCCTCTCGGACTTTTATTATTTTGTAACCCATCGCTCTTTAATTTTCAATGAAGAAGGTTGCAGACGATTCAGATATCTGGCGATTGCTTACTTGTATCACTTGAAAAAAAAAAAATGAGCCAAGTTGGCAATAAATGTTACGTCACCGATGACGTAACTGATGCCGCCAATTTTGTTTACTTTTAAAGTAGTCAAGTTTTCCCGAGCCAGAGATCAGAGATCGTCTTCGCCCTTCCTCATTCAAAATTAGAATTTTTTTAATTTTTTTTTCCACTTTTTGGCAAGTTATGACATATTTGGCAATCGGGGGTTTAGTTCAACTCATTCAAAGTTGATTTTTGACCAGTTTCGGCCATTTTTGTCGCGGCAGACCAGTGGATTCGTATAATCTGTTCACTTTTAACCACTTTCTTTATAAAATTCAGATTTATGTTCGAAGGGGTTCCTAAACTTACAGTCGCTTCTTCGTCTAATGTCGGGTTTGTTAGGACAAATGCGATGGCCTCAAATCGCATTAAGTAATAGTTATTTATGCAAATAACTGGGAAAGTAATACTTTGTCAAACGAGGGAAAATGCTTATTCGACGACTGCGTTTGCACGAGTCGGAATAATTTATCGAATTTAAAAAAAAAAGTGATTTCGCGTGTGCTGTTTACAATATTTTTTTATAATCTCAGGCAAAAAATATTTTTAATACATACATAACACTCAACCTCCCAGAGCGCGCTTGAGACTTAAATAAAAATTGTTAAATTCCTGGTTTTTTCGTTTTTCCTCCTAAAGCCCGAAAAAATAAATATTTTTTTATTTGTCACACAATTGTTTTTTACTAAATTCTGTATTATTTATAACCAACTGGAAAATAATATAATGTTTATTTAAAAAGCGGTAATTTGAAATAGGTATATATATTGTTACGAATTTTTGTATATTTGTAAATATTTCGTAGTGTTAATTTTGTAAATAGTAAAATTTATGTACATTTTGCATAAGGCAGTGCAATAGTTCGTCTTTAGTTTGTTTCCCTGCAATGAGTCTCTTGATGCTTGATAACGAGTTTTACAGAGGTAACGTTGGGAAGCGAGTTTTAAGGAGCAGGGCATTTAACATTATGGTAATGGCAATCTCGCCAAATTGGCGAGATTGAGCCAAGTTGACGACGGTTTTGGTGAGAAATCTCCAAATGTCGCCAAACTTGGCGATCACTTGGCGACATTTTCGGTCCCCATGTACATGTATAGGACTTTTCGACTACGATCTGGAAAGTTCTCCAAATATCTACTTCTAGAAGTCTCAAGAAGGTTTGACTCCTATATAAGTCGGGGCCGACCAAACGGTATAGTGGTTAGCGTGCTAGCTTCTGGACCGCGAGGTTGCGGGTTCCGAGTCCCGTGTTGGCATGGGTGTTTGTAAATGTATGTTGGCTTGTCTAATGACGAAATGTTTCGGCGCATTATAGCCCTCGTGTTGCTGACGGCGCCAGATAATCTGAAAACAACCAACCAAGCCTTGGTTATTCGCAGTCGAGGCAAAGTTCCCCTAAATTCATATTTTCGTGCATATCGTTAAATTCGTGACCACATACCAAAGTAAGTGGTTATTTTAATTTAAAGCACAGAATAAAGTAAAAATTAAAAAAAAAAAAAAAAAAAAAAACCTGTAAGAAGGCTTTGATCTATTAAGAAATTGATTGTAATGGAGATTTGTCCCCTACAAGAGTTAAACATACATTGGTTTACGAAGCTTTAAAATAAATTTCATTTTCAATACATCATGCGCCGCAGTTAGTATTTCGGATTTGCGGTAAAATAAGTGTGTCAACATTTTTTTTCATCAAACTTAATAAAAGTTATTGACTTACAATATGACCTTCTAGTCATAAACTGTACCTAACTATTTTTCAAAATTATCATTTCTGAACTTTGCGTGTGTGAATAATAATAATAAGATATATTTGCTGATATTTCATTAAGTTGTACATTCGCAGTACAGTTATTGTTATTAACTTTTTACATTGTTTATTTAGATTATTTAAGGTATGTTTTGAATTTTTCAGATTTTTTGGAAAGTTATTTGTATGATTTTTAAAAAAACCACCCTCAATCGCAATTTTTTAACAAAGAAAACACTAAGATGTCTATTGGCAAGTACTGACGTTAATGGGTTAATCCAATTCAGTAGGTTAGGTAGAAGTCCCATATTGAAATGTGGCCGTCTGGGGACCAAAAGTTGGGATTTCGTAACTATTTGTGACTGACTATTTTGCTTGTTTTTTACTATATTGTTATGAAATTTCCACTGAGGCAATGATGGCGCAGTTTTTAAGATGAAAACTACTATTTATTCACTCTTCACAGCCACAAAATTTATTCACAGACAACAGTGTAATCGCTCACAAACTTCAGCAAGAACAACTTCGAAAACAGCGATTATACAAGTCTACTCTAGTAGGTAAACAAAGCGATCAGCGTTCATCGAAGTCCGAAGTCAATCTGCAAACTTTCCCGATGCCCAGTCTTATTTATACTTGGCGCGAGAGAACGTTCGCGAAATTTCCAGCCGATTCGTCGATGAAGAAACATCTGGAAATTTCTCGACTGCTTTAGGTGTTGCCACCTTTTTCTAATCTGTATAATCGCTGTTAATAAATAAAATAAGATAAAAATAAATTACAATAGAATTTTACAATAATACGTCACTATTTACACTATATACAGACAATTTGTGCAACAATATTCTTGTCTGTTTGCCTCACTGTTATATGTTACGCAACGTATAAATGGAACTTGGAGGAAAAAACGAATCAAGTTTTGCACAATACATTTTCTTGCTTTGCTCTTATATCTTTGTCCAATCCCTTATTGCAAGTTTCCGATACAAAAGTAGAGATACTTGAAACCTTGTTAGATATTTTTTTCTATAATATTGTTACGAATTTTTGTATATTTGTAAATATTTCGTAGTGTTAATTTTGTAAATAGATAAATTTCATTACATTTCGCATAAGGCAATGCAATAGTTTGTTTCACGGCAATAGGGGTGTTATCGTTTGATAACGGGTTTTTCAGAGGTAACTCTGGGAAGCGAGTTTCAAGGGGCAGGGCATTTAACATTACGGTAATGGGAATCTCGCCAAGTTGGCGAGATAGAGCCAAGTTGGCGACGGTTTTAACGACTAATTTTTGTCGCCAAATTTGGCGAGAAATCGTCAAATGTCGCCAAACTTGGCGACCATTTGGCGACATTTTCGGTACATGTATCCCATGTACATGTTATAAGGACTTTTCGACTACTATCTGGAAAATTCTCCAAATTTCTCTCTCGGGAAGGTTCGTGAAGATTCGCAGCCTCCCCTATATATACCCGGCCGTGAGTGAGTCAGTTAGTTGTTGACTGATTTAGAGTCACGGAGCTAGTTGTTAGCTGAGTCCGATAGTGGACTGAAGTTAGTTGTCTCTCAACGTTCATTGTGAGAGCTGTATTCCTGACTTGAGTAGTTAGTCACTGAATTAGTTGACTGGAGATACTGAGCGAACTGTATTGCATTGTCTTTTGCGGCGATTTAGCAGTTGTGTATCAAGTGCTGTAACTGCTGTTTTGTGCTCTATTGAGGTGAAAGAGCTGTATTGTGCCTACTAGAACGAGAAGTTCTGGAGCTGTAAGAGAACTGTGAAGATTTATTTTGGAATAAATTTCTGCAAGTTTTTATCTGCTTTGGCGTCAAATCTTTCGAACCCGTACAACGCAACAATATTGTTGCGTGGATGGGTTCGAAAGACTTGAAGCCAAAGCAGGTTCATACTTAGAAGAAATTTATTCCGAATAACTCTTCGCCGATTCTTTTACATCTCCAGAACTTTCCGTTCTAATAGACTCAATACAGCTCATTACGCAACAATAGAGCACAAAACAGCAGTTACAGCACTTGATACACAACTGCTAAAAATCGCCGCAAAAGACAATGCAATACAGTTCGCTTTTAGAACTACTCTGAATGCTCACTGAGAGACAACTAACTCAGGAACTCAACTCACGGCCGGCTTTATATAGGAAAGTCAATATTCGCGAAACTTCCAGCGATAGAAATTTGGAGAACTTTCCAGATTGTAGTCGAAAAGTCCTATACAGTTACATGGTAAACGAAAATTTCGCCAAATGGTCGCCAAGTTTGGCGACATTTGTCGATTTCTCGCCAAATTTGGCGACAAAAATTAGTCGTTAAAACCGTCGCCAACTTGGCGAGATTGCCATTAACCATAATATTAAATAGCCTGCCCCTTGTAAAGCTCGTTTCCCAGCATGATCTCTGTAAAACTCGTTTTCAAGCATTATGATACTCATAGCAGGAAAGCGAAGACAAATCCTTGCCCTGCCTTATGCGAAATGTGCATAAATTTATCTATTTACAAAATTAACACTACGAAATATTAACAAATATACAGAAATTCATAACAATACATTTATATTAATTATCACAACAATTCTCCGGCTAATGGCGCTAAGTTCCAGTCGATAAAACATTTTACTACACTTACCACTCTCGGTGATAAATCGACAAAATACAAAAAGATTTGTGTTCTTTTCCAGACTTTTAGCAAAGTCCCAATCCATGCACCCAAAAAGCTCCAGATTTTTCATGGCACAAGAGGATTATACTTGTGTATAACAATAGTGATCTGGTTGGTTGGTTGTGTTCAGATTTATCTGGCGCCGTCAGCAACACGCCGAAACATTCGTCATTAGACAAGCCAACATACATTTACAAACACACGGGACTCGGAACCTCGCGGTCTAGAAGTTAGCACGCTAACCACTATACCGTTTGGTCAGCCAATAGTGATCTGGACTATTGTTTTCATGGCACAAGAGGACTATACTTGTGTATAACAATAATGATCTGGACTATTGAGAGTAGTGTAAGTGCCATGGAGGTGTGGGGGGGGGGGGGATATTTTTTTAAAGTTGAAACCATCAATATGTTTGTCTCGAATTTAGACGGACAGACAAATAACCGTCAGATTTAGATTGGCTACGGTCAAATGTAAAAAGGAGTCTTATGGACTTTAATGAGAAATGACTCATTTTTGTACATCAATTTACTTAGCTATCACCTCAGCGTATTTTAGCAATAACTTTTTTTTAACTATACTAAACTTCAACTTAACTTGACATCACTAGACGGTAGATCGTCACAGTGCTCATAGGTATTTAATCCATTTTGGAGGCGTGAAAACATAATGCTCGCCAAACTACAACTCTGTAGAGAACAAAAGGCTATAAGGTTTGGCGAGAATTATGTCTTCACTCCACTAAAATGGATTAATTACCTATGAGCACGATGAAGATCTATCGTCTAGTGATGTCAAGTTAAGTTGGAGTTTAGTATAATCACAGTAGCAAGTAGGTATGGCTATTGCATTTCTGAAAGTTCTCCAAACCATACACCATTTACACGGAATTCCACCATAGTATTCCCACCACTGTTTATTGAATTTTAAGAAAAGTTGGGAATCTGATGTCTCTTTCGTTTTTGACATATTACCCTCCATTTTCGAATAAATAATAAAAGTGATAACTTTTTATTTAAATCAATAAAGTAAGCAAGATGCAAGTATATATATTCAAACTCTGAGTTTTCTACACTTACTCTTGTATAAAGTTTGCTAAGTTTGGAAAAATGTTACTAACTCACTATATACAGGGTAATGTGGATTTTGGAAAAGGCTGCACATAATTCACATTCAGAACCATATTATCGCCAAGTTGGCGACGGTTTTGGCGACTAATTTTTGTCGCCAAATTTGGCGAGAAATCGACAAATGTCGCCAAACTTGGCGACCATTTGGCGAAATTTTCGTTCCCCATGTAACTGTATAGGTCTTTTCGACTACAATCTGGAAAGTTCTCCAAATTTCTATCGCTGGAAGTTTCGCGAATATTGACTTTCCTATATAAAGCCGGCCGTGAGTTGAGTTCCTGAGTTAGTTGTCTCTCAGTGAGCATTCAGAGTAGTTCTAAAAGCGAACTGTATTGCATTGTCTTTTGCGGCGATTTCAGCAGTTGTGTATCAAGTTTTTAACTGCTGTTTTGTGCTCTGTTGTTGTGTAAAGAGCTGTATTGAGTCTATTAGAACGAGAAGTTCTGGAGCTGTAAAAGAATCAGCGAAGAGTTATTCGGAATAAATTTCTTCAAGTGTTGATCTGCTTTGGCTTCAAGTCTTTCGAACCCATCCACGCAACAGTATTGCTACGGAATAATTTAAACTCTTCATTACCGCCAAAACTATTTTTTAGCAAATTGGAATATTATCTCTTTAGCGCATACATGTTCTATTTGATCAGGGTGTCTACACGTATGGAAGAGTTGGAGTAATTTAAAGAAAAAAAAGTGTGCTGTAAAATCGAGGAATTTTTTAGGGGGGTCCAGTATCGAAATTTCTTCAAAAATCCCAAATTTTTTTTCTGATTTTAAAAAAAATAGTTCATACATTCCTGAAGAGAATGATGTTTTTATCTTATTCCTCCGGTGATTAGAACACCACAAAATTACCCGTGATTTAAACATCACTAATGGGCGTAACAGCGTCTGCTTAAAGTGCGTTTTTCGAGCACTAGTGTTTTTCACAGATGTTGCAGATTCAAATCGATATATCTCCAGAACCATTAACAATTGGCTATTCACATTTTTGGAGCACTTAATTTATATAGTTTTAAATATTTTGTCTTCAAAGAATTTTACTTTTTTTTAATTTTGTTTTAAAATATAACATTTAGCGTAAAAGATGACATAAAAAAAAGCAAAAATTTCAATATTTTAACTTTGAGAATTTTTAATTTTTTTTTTTAATTTACCTATCAAAATTCTGTGAAGACAAAATTTTCTTTATATAATTATGTATTACAGAAAGCTTTCACTTTGGAAAAAAAAAAAAAAAAAAAAAAAAAAAAAAAATTATCTTGACTTATATCAAAATACGCAAACATCAATTATTACGGATTTTTCTTGGTTTTTAAATTTTTTTTTAAATAACTAAACACAATATTTCAAAAAACATTTTCTCAAAGATATATAAATAGTATCTCATACATAAAATAAATTTTTGACATAAAAATCTACATAAATAAAGTTTTTTTTTATTTTCGGTACCGGACCCTCTTAAGAAAACTGTCTGGGAAACTTTTTTTCCTGAGTTTTGTGGGACGCACTACTAATGTTTCTTTTTTTGCAGGTGCCTGTGCACGAAGCGGGATGGTATCCTGGTGGCTATCGTGTTGATAGGAGCGTTCATTATCGTCACAGTCTCTCTCTCCCTCGGACTACCGAAGATCCAGGATAAGAGGCAGCAATACCTGAATCCGTCCTTCCCTGTCTCCAACTCTCCTTTACTAACATTCCAGAGTGCAGTTGTACTCGCAGATGGAAAACCCTGTGCAGCCATTGGAAAGTAAGTTCATCACATTTTTTATAAAATTATTTTTATCCTTTTAAGAGTATAGCGTAAGCAAGCTTTCACGGGCCTCGATCCAGAGACCATTGTGTCTCGAGACAGATGCTTTACCGCTGTGCAAAAGAGTACTCCAGTGCACAGAAGTTTTTATCTGTTATTTGATGTCGCCACATATAGCCCCCTCCCAGTGACGAAGGAGCGATACTGTTGATCAACGTCTGATCGGAGTTGGAGGTTTTGGTATGCTTGTTGCATTGTTGTGTCCGCACGCGAGTTGCGTATGTGGTTGTTTGTTGCGTATGTGGTTGTTTGTTGCGTATGTGGTTGTTTGTTGCGAGTTGCGTATGTGATCGCTTGTTGCGATGAAGTGTCTCGTTTCAGAAGCGCCGATAGATGGCAGCATGATTCGTTTTTAGTCCAGTCACCAATAAAGCGTAAACTAGCTTTCACGGGCAACGGGCCTCGATCCAGGGACCATTATGTCTCGAGACAGATGCTTTACCGCTGTGCAAAAGAAGTACTCCAGTGCACAGAAGTTTAATCTGTTATATTTGATGGCGGACATACTCGCACACTTGCATATGTTCAGGGACAAAAGGCTGTGTGCCTCAAGTGTGTTTCCCATCAAGCTTCACCGGACCATCTGCTTTCCTGTTTGGATTTGGAGAAGAGCGATCTCTTTAAAAAACCCTGCGCTGGTTCGAGACTTTCTTTGGGCGTACGGTCTCTTGGACTTGGTCTACACTTGTTCTAGATCAAGTGGAATAAGAAACAACAACAACATATTTGATGTCGCCACATATAGCCCCCTCTCAGTGACGAAGGAGCGATGCTGTTGATCAACGTCTGATCGGAGTTGGAGGTTTTTTGGGATGCTTGTTGCATCGTTGTGTCCGCTTGTTGCGGTGTTGCACGCGAGTTGCGTTTGTGGTTGTTTGTTGCGAGTTGCGTATGTGATCGCTTGTTGCGATGAAGTGTCTCGTTTCAGAAGCTATAAAAATGGTCACCAAAATTTATTTAAATTCCATTCAATTTGAACCATTTCAATTTGACCAAATGGTATAGTGGTTAGCGTGCTAGCTTCTAGACCACGAGGTTGCGAGTTCCGAGTCCCGTGTTAGGCATGGGTGTTTGTAAATGTATGTTGGCTTGTCTAATGACGAATGTTTATAGCCCTCGTGTTGCTGACGGAGCCAGATAATCTGAAAACAACTAACCAACCACATTTTTATAAAATTATTTTTGGACTGCTAAGGCAAAAATTTCAAAAATTTCGATTTTGTATTTTAGTGGAAATACTGCAATTCTAGATTTAAGTAAATACCTTACTTTTGCTGATCCGAGAAGAATTAAGAATATTATTTCAGTTTTTGTAAGTGCTCATATCAGAAATCGTCTGTTTTTCATTTTCTTAAATTGCATTTTTCTCTTCATGTGTATTTTAAGATTTTTAGGGTATTCGATTTGTTCCTTGCGATTCAAAAGTTGATGTATTTTTTAAAAATTTGGATATATTGTTTACTATACTATTTTGAACACAATTGTGCATGCGTTTTGGAATCTGATATTTTTTTATTGTTTTACAGCAATTTTCGTAATGCTTCTATTTAAAAAGTTTAAATTTTTTGCCCTTGTACCAAAGTTTTACTTTTAAATAATTAACCAATGAGTCAAATTCAAAATCCACGCACAATTATGTTAATATATATTCGATTAGCTTGTACAAAAAAATTGAGACTGATTGCAAAAAATTTGAATCGCAAGGAGCGTTTTTAAAATTACAGAAAAAACGCTAAATTTTTCAATAAAAATTTAATTTCTTGTTAGAAAAATCAATACAAATTTTTTAAATTTTGGGTTGTGTTTCATCTAATTACTATTGAACTGCACAAAAAATTTCATGAATTTTGGACAAAAATTGAAGAATTTTTATTTTTGACTTAACAGTCCCCTTAAGATTATTAATTTCTAATTAATTCAAATTTTATTCGAAATATCATACAAAGCCACATTAAGAAATTATCTTCATAAAAGTTAAAGCGTAAGCAATCTTTCACGGGCGACGGGCCTCGATCCAGGGACCACTGTGTCTCGAGACAGATGCTTTACCGCTGTGCAAAAGAGTTCTCCAGTGCACAGAAGTTTTATCTGTTATTTGATGTCACCACAAGAGGTTAAAAATATTAAGTGAGAACCATTCCCTTATGTTGCAAACTTTTAGCCCAGTGCATTTAGAAACTAATTTATTCAAAATCTTGACATTTGGTCTAAAAAAAGATCTCTTAATGAAATGACATAAATTGTTTTTATTTAATGTCTATTTATTATAAATCAAAATTAAAACGGCAAAAAGACTATTGCTGGTGGTGCCACTGTGTAATGCATTGGCATAAGGTTTTCAAGTATAAAATATAACATATTTGACTCTATTTTCGAGTGTTTAATTTATTTTATTTCTTTAAGTGATCATTTTCCTACCTATTCTCCAAATATAAAGGTTTTTTACAAAGTAGTTTCTTAATGCACTAGGGTTAGAAGATTGTAAAATAGCATGTATAGGGAATGATCCTTACTAGGACTTCATCTTAATTTGTTGCACAAATCTTTTAAAACTTTTTTTTTCCTTAAATCAACTGAAATAGTCCGAGAGGCGACTGCAATTTTTGGACCCCATCGAACATCATTCTGAATTTTTTATAGAGATTGGAGAAAAGTTAGTAGATTACGAATCCACTGGTCTACCGTATCAAAAATGGCCGAAACTGATCAATAATCGACTTGGAATGAGTTTGAACTAAAATCAGATTGCCAAATATGTCATAACTTGCCAAAAATAGAACAAACTTGTTCGTCTGGCAACCCACTTCATTTTGATTTTCAATGAGAAAAAACGCAAACGATTTCTGATCTTTGGCTCGGAAAACTTATATCTTTTAAAAGTAAGCCAAATTGGCGACATCAGTTACGTCATAAGTGACGTAATATTTTTTGCCAACTTGGCTCCCTTTCAATAGATGCAAGTATACCGTCGCCAGATATCTGAATCGTCTGCAACCTTCTTAATTGAAAATTAAAGAGTGAGGTTTACCAAATAAAAAAAAATGCTCATTATTTGACAAGTTATGGCGCATTTGACGATTGGATTTAGTTCAACTTATTAAAAGTCTATTTTTGATCAGTTTCGGCCATTTTAGCTACGGCAGACCAGTGGATTCGTAATCTTTCTCGAATTTCTATAAAAAAATCAGAATGATGTTCGATGGGGTCCAAAAATTGCCTCTCAGTCTACAGCTGTGCTGTGATACTGTTCCTAAATACCCAAGAGCATTAGTTTTAGACATTTGTTAGCATTGAAGCTATACTTGGTTTTAAAACACTTATTTCATAAGTTAAGTTGACCCCAAAAGAAAAACCAGCTCTCAATTGTCTCATCTCTTATGAAGTTGTGTCAAACTACAGTTGAATGTCTGACTAGGTTTATTCAAACAGACATGGCACACATAATTCATGAAACCATTGACAAGTGATGTAATGCCACCTGCTAAAAATCAATTCTTTTTAATTCAAAAATATTCTCAAAGAAATTGTTTTGGCAACAGTTAACAAAATGATCTCAAATCGTTTTGTATGTATATGTGTTGGTGTATGCGTGTATTATTTGAATATTCTATGTATCATTTGTATATTGTTACGAATTTTTGTATATTTGTAAATATTTCGTAGTGTTAATTTTGTAAATAGGAAAACTTATGTACATCTCGCATAAGGCAGTGCAATAGTTCGTCTTAACTTGGCTTCCCTGCAGTGTGTCTACTAATGCTTGATTACGAGTTTTACCGAGGTAACTCTGGCGAGTTTTTAGGAGCAGGGCATTTAACATTATGGTAATAGCAATCTCGCCAAATTGGCGACGGTTTTGGCGACTAATTTGTGTTGCCAAATTTGGTGAGAAATCGCCAGATGTCGCCAAACGTGGCGACCATTTGGCGACATTTTCAGTCTCCATGTACATGTATAGGACTTTTCGACTACAATCTGGAAAGTTCTCCAAATGTCTATCTCTGGAAGGTTCACGTATGTTCACCTCCCCTATATAAGGCTGACCAAGAGAGCGGGGAAGTTAGTTGACTGATTTTGAGTCACTGAATTAGTTGACTGGAATTACTGAGTTGGATTTACTGAGTCTCAGTGAACATTCCGAGTAGTTCCAATGTGAACTGTATTGCATTGTCTTTTGCTGCGATTTAACAGTTGTGTTGTCAAGTTTTTAACTGCTGTTTTGTGCTCTATTGTTGTGAAAAGAGCTGTATTCTGTCTACTAGAACGAGAAGTTCTGGAGTTGTTAAGAGAGTCTGTGAAGAATTATATTGGAATAAATTTCTGCAAGTTTTCATCTGCTTTGGCTTCAAATCTTTCGAACTCGTCGAAGCAACAATATTTTATTTATCATTTGTGTATTTTATGTTTCATTTGTATATTTTATGTGTCATTTGTGTATTTTATGTATCATATGAATATTTAAAAATACTTATACTATTTTCATTTAATATTTATTGATCACATATCTTTTTTAGAAATATTTTAGCAAAAAATGGAAGTGCAATGGATGCAGCTCTGGCAACCCTGATCTGTAATGGAGTTGTCAATCCCCACAGCATGGGACTCGGTGGGGGCTTTCTCATGACCATTTACACAAGGTGGAGTAAAACATTTAAATGCAATTTGTTATCAAGATCTTGCTTAAAATGAGTTTATATGTATTATAATAATGTATTGCTCGAGTACTTAAGGCGTCTTCTCACTTTAGGCACCTCGAAAATAGGCTATTTTCGCGATTTTTTTTCGAGGATTTTTGCAAACAATTATGGGATAAAATGGATCCTATATAATAAACACATCTTTCAAGTACAAGAAATTTTTTTTATTTTTTTGAACAATTATTATAATAAAACAGTAGCATCGAAAAACCCGTGTAGAAATGTAATGTTGATGAAATTTCGGAAACTATCCGGCCGATTGTCATGAAATTTGAATGTCATATTCTTCATAGTTATGGCTATAGCGCATATCATCTGATTTTTGATATTCGCGAAAATAACAAAATGGCGCACGTTTTTCGAAAAAGTAAAAAAAAAAACGCTTTTTTTTGCAGTTTTTTGTAAAAAAAAAAATACTTCAAATCAAAATTTCAAAAATTTGATGATATGCGCTATAGCCATAACTATGAAGAATATGTCATTCAAATTTCATGACAATTGGCCGGATAGTTTCCGAAATTTCATGACAATCGGCCGGATAGTTTCCGAAATTTCATCAACAAGCCACGAACATTACATTTCTACACGGGTTTTTCGATGCTACTGTTTTATTATAATAATTGTTCAAAAAAATAAAAATAAAAATGTTCTTGTACTTGAAAGATGTGTTTATTATATAGGATCCATTTTATCCCATAATTGTTTGCAAAAATCCTCGAAAAAAAATCGCGAAAATAGCCTATTTTCGAGGTGCCTAAAGTGAGAAGATGCCTTAACATCATTTTAGAAATGTGTTTTTAACAATCTTAAATTATATTATGTCACCTCTCATCATATTTATAATTCATCTTCCATCCTAGTTTTTCTTTTATCTTTTGTTTTGGCGTAGCATGGCCCTTGTGTTGCCGCCATAAAAAGCTCAAACTAACAACCCGGAAAACCTCGAAAAACGAATCAGTCGTATTTTCAGTCAATTTAAAAAGTTCCCTAAATCATTTAAAATGCAATATTTTAAATTAATTTTACACATAGACAATAATAACATATATGTTATGAATGTTACACTTTCAATCTTTATTTTATTTTATGTATACTTTATGTAATAAGCCTTCATTTGGAACTTAGAATTTTAATGGAAATTTTTGGTTAGGTACACTTTTTTCAAATTCTATTGAATATTTTAATCTAATTTTTTTCCATGATAATGAATATACACAAGATCTATCTAGTGAACTTAAATTTTTTCTTAAATTAGAAAAAATAAATATTTTATGAGATATTTTTTGTTGTGAAAAGTGAAAATATTTGTATACGCCAACTCTATTATTGCTTTAAATATAATTTTAAAGATATATTAGATAAAAAAATAGGTTCACTGTTTGAAATAGAAATTTTATTTACATTTGGCAAAAATTTTATATAAATTTATTGTATATTTATTCTGAAAAGTGTACCTTACCAAAGGTTGGCATAAAATAATTATAAAATTCTAAGTCCGGATATAGGCTTATTACATAAAAAATATATAAAACTAGCTGTACCTTGCCACGCTTCGCACATTGTGATTGAATGGTTGAGAAACAAAACAAAGAATACATTTCATATAAGTTTAATTTTGCAATACTTGTGGATATACAATATTTTTTGTTTTTCCACTGTCTGCGTAGATATAAAGACTATCTGGTTTGCCGACTCGGGAACACGCAACATACAGTTGTCCATGTGAAAAGCAATCCGCATCTAAATCTAAACCACACAATTCTAAAGATTGACCTTGAGCTTTATTGATTGTGATTGCAAATGCCAATCGAATTGGGAATTGCAATCTTTTAAATTGAAATGGTGTATCGGTCGGGATCATGGGTATTCGAGGAATGAGGACATCTTCACCTTTGAAAGGCCCTGTTAAAATCGTTGCTTCCACTACGTTATTCATCAATTTCTTAACTGCAAGTCGCGTGCCGTTGCAGAGTTTTGGCTGATTAATATTCCACAAGAGGATAATTGGCACACCTATTTTCAAATTAAGTATGTGTAATTATTAATTATGTGTATTAGTTAAGTAATAATTATAACAAACATGTTATTATTGACTGTGTCAAAAAATAAATAAAAAATATTGCATTTTAAATAATTTAGAGCACGTTGAAGTTGAATGAAAATATGACTGATTTGGTTGTCTGGGACTCTCGTTTTCCCTTAGGCAATTTTCGTTTTATATTGATAAAACATACTCAAATTGATTCTCTTTCTAACTTTTTTAATAAGTTGCCAGAAACAAAAATACAAAGATAATGCCATACCGCATGATTAAAGATTATACACATTCAATACAGAACATTAACAGGGTTCCCACGGTCCTTGAAAGTCATTAAAAGTGCTTAATATTTTTGAACTTGTTTTCAAGGCCTTGAAAGTGCTTGAAAAGGCTTAGAGGAGCTTAAAAGTACTTAAAAATGCTTAGTGGTCCTTAAAAGTCCTTAATTTTTACAGATATTGTCCAACTGCAAAATTTATAAAAATACAACTCGGACTTGGTATCCCCGCTTGACCGCCACTTTTTGCACTGTATCAGAATTTTCCGACATATTTGTATTACTCATCCACCAACTTGTAGCTTTTTTTGGTAGAATATACTTTATTAAAAATTTCAATATAGACATCATGTCTAAAAACGAATTTTCAAAGGTCCTTAAAAACATTAATTAGGTCCTTAAAAGTCATTGATTTTCATTCTGTGATTTGAGTGGGAACCATGATTAGTGATAACAATCTTGTACTTAGGCTTATTTTGTGAGAAATATCGAGTTTGATTCCCTGTGTTCGTGCGCTTTCAGCTTATTGCCTGGGGTGCTGCAATTGTCCTTTGCCTTGTTATGTTATACTATTCAGTCTGTAAAAAAATTTTGCAAGTAATAAAACTGCCATGAGCGGCCCACTTTTTAAAAACAAATAAGATACATCAGAGTTCTTGCAGATTGTATGACCATTCATGAAATTAATGTGGCATTTACAACTACAGATTTTTTTTTTTAACACTAGAAAGACGGGAGCTTAGTATATACCTATATTTTCCTGAAAGCAGTCAAAATGACTGCATTGTGAAAAAATAACTAATGCGCAAAGAAATTTGTTTAACAGTAATTTTTAATATATTTTATATCACTTACAGTCATATAACAAGTTATTAATAAGTATTACCAATAAAAAAAAATGTATTTCAGTTCGAAAAAAAAATAATTTATACATTATCTGGACATTTTAGCCGTATCGATTACAGTATGAGATCATACACTCAGTGATCCTCCTTCCCATCTGAATTACGTTACAGCGCGTTCAAAGGGAACAAAGCGCGTGGCCAGGCCTGGCATAAAGATTTGAATAACAATAACTTTAGTTATTGAACAACTTCAACTTATCAAGTATATGTCGACAACTTATCATGAACTTGTATGTTATCATGTTATTCCAATCCAGTCAAAATGACTGCTTTTCGGCAATATAGGTATAACACACATATATATACCGGAAGTGAAGGAGGGGAGGGAATGATTAATTAACCCATTTATATGTTGTAGAAAAAGTCACAAAATTATAAGAAGCTGTGTCATTATTTAAATAATTATTTTTTTAATTGAAATTCAAAAGCAGTCAAAATGACTTGCTTAGGCAATCTAGTGTTAAAGATCAAAATTTAATTTTTATCAAAAATACATTTTTTTTAATACTCTCAAAGCAAAATTCTATGAAATAATCTACTACTTTAGTCATATTCAAAATCTCCTAGTAAATCCTCTGCAGCAAATAAGTGTATTGCAAATTAAAATTCTAAATAAATTGCAAATTGAGTTATGATCAGTACTATGAAATCTTTATTAGTTCACTGATTTTGTAATAAAGAATTTGGTATGGACAATTTATTTCACGTTAACATGTTAATTTCTCTTTTTTTGTTTATGTTTTCTTCGGAAATCACTGACAAATAACACAAAAGTGTATTGTTTGGCTCCTCCAAAATCCACGAAATTCTTCCTGATGTGAAAAAATGGATTTAATTAAGTTCACATGTTTGCCAAAATAGTATAATTATATGTAACTGTTATTGTTTGACGTTACATTTTTGAAAATTGGTATATTTTTGTCGGTATTGAAACAAGCTTTGAAAAAGGAGGTGTGTGTTAGAAGCCAATGTCAGCATCCAAAGAAATATACTTAAATGTTTTTGAATTAGCCCTAAAATTTAAACAAATATCCCTAAAATTTAAACAATTATCCCTAAAATTTAAACAATTATCCCTAAGATTTAAACATTTATCCCTAAAATTTAAACAATTATCCTTAAAATTTTAAGAATTACCCCTAAAATATTTCTGAAATGTTTGGAATTATCTCTAAAATGTCTACCTAATTTTTTTTTAAAAACTTACTGTGCCCCCTGCACACAGTACCTTAAGTACTTACAAATGAAAGCAGTATTCAGATTGATAAGACAATTAAACTGTCAACAGTTATTGTGAGACGAGCGGCTTCCCCGTTCGTTCGTAACATTTCATAAATCTTTTATAACAGTTAATGAAATGAATTGCAAGAGTCCTCTCTGGATCTTGGCTAATAGGTTTTAATTAACGGAAAGACGACACAAATTATATATAAACAAAATCATTTCTGAGACTAACGCTCTAGACGTCTTCATAACATGGCGTCCGCAGCGTAGAATGGGGGCTGTAATCAAGAACATTCGTGTGTGGGAGGAAGACAGATGGCGCTAGCAGCTTCAAACCAAGGAGCCTCGCTAGCTTCATGACACCTTCCCCCTAAAAAGGATTTGACTGAGTCTTCAAAAGACCTGTCAAATATCATATCAACACACACCATAAAAACCAGTAATATCTCAAAACTTAAAATTATAAATAGCTTCATGACAGTTATCAACGACTGCAAAGTCGAAATAACATTTCTTTGAATATTCTGCATTTTGAATGAACTTCATTTTGACTTTCAGAGAAACAAAAACAGCAGCAGTCATCGATGCTCGGGAAGTGGCACCTCAGAATGCTTCAAAAGATATGTTTGCTGGGAATGCTACTTTATCCTTAGAAGGTTGGATATGCCTCTACATATAACTCTTAGGGAGATGAGTTAAAATAGAAATTGCATTATATATTGCTCTACAGGTTATTCCTTCATATCTTGCAACATTTAATGAACCTATAAGTAAAAAAAAAGTTATCTTCTTTTTGATACTCAACAAATGATAACTGTAGTTACAAAAATTCTTCTTTTGAATACTCGGCAAATATTAACTCAATTATAGTGAAAAAAATTATTTTCTTCTTTTTGATACTCAATAAATGATAACTGTAGTAACAAAAATTCATCTTTTGAATACTCGGCAAATATTAACTCAACTCTAGTGAAAAAAAATATTTTCTTCTTTTTGATACTCAATAAATGATAACTGTAGTAACAAAAATTCATCTTTTGAATACTCGGCAAATATTAACTCAACTCTAGTGAAAAAAAATATTTTCTTCTTTTTAATACTCAACAAATAATAGTAATATAAATTATTTTCTTCTTTTTAATACTCAATAACTAATAGTAATATTAATTATTTTCTTCTTTTTAATACTCAATAAACAATAATAATAGAAATTATTTTCTTTTCTTTAATACTCAACAAATGGTAAATATAGCAACACAAATTCTTTTCTTCTTTTGAATACTCAACAGATATTAGCTATAGTAATAAAAATTATTTCCTTCTTTTTACTACTCAACCAATGATAACTTAACTATAGTAACAGAAATTATTTTCTTATTTTTAATGCTCATCCAATGGCAAATCAAAATTTAGAGTTGGAAAGAAATTGAATATTTAATGTTTTTTTGCCAATAGATTTTGTCTTTCCAATTATCTCTTTTAGTTCTCAATGTTATTCGTAATACAAAAAGGCAAAAGCTTTAACCCACTGACGGTCATGGGAATGGGCGTTGTTTTCCCTGCGATAATTTTTAAATTATATTTCTAAGTCAAATACATAATTTTTCAAAATTATTTTTGATTTATTTTGTTTTAGATGGTTATAGTCTATCATCCTAATAAATATATTTAAAAAATATTTTATTTTAAATTTAAAAATGTTGTATATTGCTGGAAAAACTGGATATCAAATGACGTATATATACGTGCATGACCGTCAGTGGGTTAAGTACTACTTTTTTAGCCTCTGAAATTTCTTGGAAAATTATGCATAAGTTATCTATGGACCATTGAAAGACCAGCAATCACTTTTTTGAATCCTTGAACAAGATATTAAAATGACTAACAATTCTATGTTTATAAGAAATTTCGGCTATTCACAAAATTATAATTCCATTAATATAAGTTTGTGCACCAATTATTTTGTATGACAATTGCAGGGTTCCCACGGTCATTGAAAGTCATTAAAAGTGCTTAATATTTTTGAACCTGTTTGAAAGTACTTGAAAATGCTTAAAGGTGCTTAAAAGTCCTTAAAAATGCTTAGAGGTCCTTAAAAGTCCTTAATTTTTGTGTATGTTGTCCAACTGAAAAATTTACCAGAATGCAACTCAGACTTGCTATCCCCGCGTGTCTGCACTGCATCAGAATTTTTTGACGTATTTGTATTACGCATGCGCCAGCTTGTAACTGTTTAGGTAGAATATAAAAAATGTATATGTAGTCATGATGCCTGAAAACAAATTTTTAAAGGTCCTTAAAAACATTAATTAAGTCCTTAAAAATCATTGATTGTCATTCTGTGATTTGAGTGGGAACCCTGCAATTGTGACAGTTTGACATGGATTGTTATGTTGCTTAGTAGATGTTTTCTCTCTATTGGAAATTAAAATAGTTGTTTCATCTTTTAATGCTTCTTTCAAGGCATTTCCTCTTTAGAATCCTGTTAAAAATTCTTTTCAGCATAGCATAGCTGTTATTTATCTATTGCTCCCTTAATAATTGTATTGTTGATTTGTTAAGAAATTTCCTATTTGGTTTGGAAAATCGTATAACTTTTTTGCAATTACAAGTGTTGTTATAAACTTTTGTATGGAACATTTAAATTATGAATTCTTATTAAAAAAACTCTGATAAAATGTATTTGAATTGTCAAATTCTGAAATATAGATATTGGGTTTTGTATTTAGAAAGTCATTTATTTGAAAGAGAACAAATTAATTTAAGAATGGGCATTTAATTAAAGTGTTAATTAGTTTAAATTGTGTTTTCAGTGTCAAAAAAAAAAGAGTACTTTTTTGAGAATTCTACTCAATTTCCAAGGGTTGCTATTTTTGGCAAAATTTTTTTTATAAAAAAAAAGGTGAATTTTAATTCTTGAGATTTTTTTTTTAATTAAAATGTGGTTTTTTTTTCTCCCGGTTTCTACTGTACCTTTGCTTTGAGAAGCAGGAAATTCTTCAACTTAGCTGTTAACCAGAACACTATACATGAGCAAATTTTCTTTATGTCAATCATCTTAAAAATATTTCTTGGCATCAAAAAAAAAAAAATCAAGTATACACTATTTTACTCTTAAATGATTTAATACCTTTAAAAAGAATATTTTTTAACTTTTATGCATAAAACTAAAAGTAGTCTTTGAATTTTTAAGTAACCACCGATAATCACTGCCTCCATTTTCTCCTCAATGCATATAAACACTTTCTTATTTCCTCCTTGAAGGGTGTCAACTTTACTAGGATTGATTAATCTAGAAGTATTAAAAAAGAATGCTATGCCACATTTGATAGTCAATGGTGAACATTTTGAATTATTATTTGTATTTTTATGTCCAAAGTATGTAATTTTATTGCCCTTAAATTTTCTACAACAGGGTTCCCACGGTCATTGAAAGTCATTAAAAGTGCTTAATATTTCTGAACTTGTTTTCAAGGCCTTGAAAGTGCTTAGAGGCGCTTAAAAGTCCTTGAAAATGCTTATAGGTCCTTAAAAGTCCTTAATTTTTGCGTATGTTGTGTGCCCAACTGCAAGAGTTGTATTTTTATAACTCAGACTTGCTATCCCTGCGTGACCGCCACTTATCTATACCTTATCGGAAATCTCTTAACATATTTGTATTACGCATCTTTCAACTTGTAACTTTTTTGGTAGGAAATACTATATTAAAAATTTATATATAGACATGATGCCTGAAAACCAATTTTCAAAGGTCCTTAAAAACATTAATTAGGTCCTTAAAAGTCATTGATTTTCATTCTGTGATTTGAGTGGGAACCCTGTGTAATTTTATTGTCCTTAAATTTTCTACAATATGTCCTTGAAATTAAAGCAATTTGCATTATTTTTGCACAGGTGGCCTTTCGATAGCAGTTCCTGGTGAGTTGAGAGGATACAAATTGGCTCATGAAAAATACGGGAAACTTCCGTGGAAGGAATTGGTTACCCCTTCCATCGCCATCTGCAACGAGGGATTTGAACTTTCAGAGCACACTGCGTCGCATTTGCTAAGCCTCAAAGACAGGATTCTTGCAGACGAATCCATGAAGTAATACACTTCATTGAAATTTCAATCTTTTAGAATTAAATATTATAATTATTACTAGCATGTTTAAGATTGTTTTGAAAAATTACTTTTTACTTGCTTAAATTGAGTGTTTCTCTATTTTTTATTGCTGTCATCTACTGTATACTTACTTACTTACTTAGGCTCTTTGGGCGCATAAGGCATCAAGCCTACCTCTCCATGCCCTCCGATCTTTTGCCAGGGATCTTGCTTACTCTAGACCATTTACGCGAGTCTTTTTAAGGTCTGACTGCATTTGTTTTTGCCAAGTTGTCCTAGGTCTTCCTCTTGCCATCAGGAGCCCAGGAGAGAGAAACGTGTGTTAAATTATCTTTTGGTCACAGAACCGGGAAAACATGGAAATCAGGGAAATGTCAAGGAGCATTCTGATTTTGGAAATGTCAGGGAACTTTTTAAAATTTCATGAAAATCAGGGAAATTTTGTATTGTTTAAGGCATGCTCATCCATTTTTTGGCGCTATTTACACGGAGATTTGTAGTGGTAAGCCAATAGAAGTTAAATGTTACTGAATAATTTAAACTTTTCATTACCAGCAAAACTCTTTTTTTTTAAAATTGCATATTATCTCTTTAGCATACATGTTCTGTTTGATCAGAGTGTCTAGACATTTGGAAAACCTAAGAAAATTGGGGAAATTTGAGAAAAAGTTTGCCCTAAAATCAGGGCAATTTCTAGAAATCTGTCATGGAAATCAGGGAACTTTTTTTCCTGAATTTTGTGGCCACCCTGAACAGAGGCTTTTGCCGCTATTGCTATTTTGGGTCCAGTTTTGCTGAATCTTCAGTGTAAACTGGTTTAGTGAGAATAATTCTTGTTTCTTACCCTAGAACATTTTTTTTTTTTTTTTAAATTCTGAATTTAAAAATCCAATTATTTTTTAGATTAGTTAGAAAGTATAGGGTTAAAATAATTTCATAATAAAAATTCAAATTTCGGCAATTGTTAATTTTTTAATTAAGCTTTAATTAGATAATTAGTACCTTTTTCAAACAATGATATATCAAATTCTAATTTACCTAGAAACGCAATTCTATTTGGAAATCATTCGAAATATCATTTTTAATGTTTTGAAACTCATTTAAGTTTCTTATACAGAAGAGTTCTTGTTTTACAATTTATTTTATGTGAAAACATGAAAAAAATCCAAATTTTCAATGAATTCTAAGTTTAAAAAATCCCTAAAAAATCAATTTCTCAACCAATATTTTATAATTGAGTTTCAAAACATAGAGCATATTATGTAGATTACTAAAATTATAATTGAAAATTTTGTTCTTGAATTATCGTTGTTTGAATAAGGCGTGTCATAATCAAAATACAGTTTGTCAGAAAACAGGTTTAAAGTTTTAAAAACGTGGTATCTAACAGGGGAAGTACTTACCTATAAATGATTGTAGCTTAAAAATTATTAAGGATATTTTCAAACGTTTAGTATTGTTTGAAAGCTAAAGTATCAGGGAATATTATGATATAATAACAAAAAATGAATATTCGTATCGATTTTCGTGAATTGTAGGGTATACGTACACCTTAATATACTAATCACAATGCCTTCCAAAACTATTAATAGTGAAATTCCACATTTATAATAAAAGTTTTTTTTCCAGTACTAAAATGTTGATAGACCAACTGTTTCGGATAGAAAACAGCACTCTTTGAGATTAACTTCTAACAGGCTTTTGCCACTATTGCTATTTTGGGTCCAGTTTTGCTGAATCTTCAGCGTAAACTGGTTTAGTGAGAATAATTCTTGTTTCTTAAAGAATTTGTTATTACAAGGAAATTAAACTTATTTTGGATAAGCCATCATGGTTGAAGGAACGACATATTTCATTTCAGAAGTGAATTCTTCAATAATGCAACCAACGACGTGTTTAAAGCGGGTGAAATCTTGAAGCGTCCAGTCCTTGCCAAGACATTGACTAAAATTTCTGAGGAAGGCCCAGACGCTCTGTATACTGGAAGTCTGAAAAAAGAGTTTTTGGAGGACATTGCAAAGTGTGGTGAGTCAGGGTTCTCAGTCATTAACAGTGCCTAATATTGTTATGAATTTTTGTATATTTCTAAATATTTTGCAGTGTTAATTTTGTAAATATGAAAATTTATGTACATTTCGCATAAGGCAGTGCAATAGTTCGTCTTTAAGTTGGTTTCCCGGCAATATGGGTGTTATCGCTTGATAATGAGTTTTACAGAGGTGACTCTGGGAAGCGAGTTTTAAGGAGCAGGGCATTTAACATTATGGTAATGGCAATCTCGCCAAATTGGCGAGATAGAGCCAAGTTGCTTGAAAATGCTTAGAGGAGCTTAAAAGTCCTTGAAAATGCTTAGAGGTCCTTAAAAGTCCTTAATTTTTACAGATGTTGTCCAACTGCAAAATTTATAAAAATCAGACTCAGACTTGCTGTTCCCTCGTGACCGCCACTTACCTGCACCTTTTAGGAATTTTCCGACATATTTGTATTACGCATCCACCAACTTGTAACTTTTTTGGTAGAATATACTTTATTAAAAATTTAAATACAGACATGATGCCTGAAAACAAATGTTCATAGGTCCTTAAAAACATTAATTAGGTCCTTAAAAGTCATTGATTTTCATTCTGTGATTTGAGTGGGAACCCTGAGTGGACACGGGGTGACCCCCATTTTTCAAGAAAATACCCATGAGTCCCCCACTTCTAAAATAACTGAAATCCATCCCCCCCCCCCCCTTTTAAAAACACTCAATCAACTTAAAAACTATTAATGAAAAATAACATTTGAAAACTTTAAACCTATTTATAGTATATATATCACACTATTAAGAAATGTATTATACTACCTTGTATAAAGATATAAATACTTTTATTAACAAATACTGTTTCATTTGAATAACTTTTAACTTTGGAGGAACTTTCTTTTAAGTTAAATTTCTATTCTTGTTTCATATAAAGAAAAGCTATTTCTTTATATGAAACATTTTAGAGTTTTCTATTAATTTAATTTCATGAAAGTATGCACATTTATAAGCACTTTTTAAATCTAAATAAATAGTAATATGTTGAATTATTACATCACTTGATCTTTTATTTTCAAGTAAAAACACTAAGTCGCAGAATATTCATTAAAATAACAATACATTTTGAATCTTGGTTCAATGTGTTTGTGTTAAGAAGTATAAATTAATTCCTTACTAGTTAGTATTTTTATTTTAAGTTACGAAATTATTAAATGTATCGTTGTGAGACGGTGGGGTTACATTTGTAATCAACTTTTGGGCGTCCACCCACTTTTTTTCCACCACTTCTACCACTGCCTTTTTAAAGTCCTTGTAAAAGGTCTTTGGAAAAAGGATGAAGTCCTTGAATTTTCTTTAAAGGGTATTGAAAGTTTTTGAATTTTTTTCTTCAATGAGTCTATCCATGTTTTTTTACAGGGTCCTATTTTTGTAAAAAAAATAATAATAGTTCCTTAAAATCAACATGGGGGAAGTGGGCTGTTTTCTCCTTTTGGCATAAAATAAACTTTGTGATTTTGTAATTGGTCCGTTTTCAAACTGGAAATATTATGATGGTTCCGGTTTTTTTCAACATGGAATTTTGTGAAAGATCAATTTTTTGGGTATTGAATTTTGTGAAGGGTCCTTTTGTTGATTATGGAATTTTGTGAAGGGTCTGTTTTTTGGACATGGAATTTTGCGACGGTTCCTAAAGGACCCAAAATTTCTTCTGCATAGACCCCTGGTGGAATCTTTTTACTAGGAGTACCTCTCAAACAACTCTTCTATTGCTGTTGTGGCGACATCAAATAACAGATAAAACTTCTGTGCACTGGAGTACTCTTTTGCACAGCTGTAAAGTATCTGTCTCGAGATACAATGGTCTCTGGATCGAGGCCCGTCGCCCGTGAAAGCTTGCTTATGCTATATTGGTGACCCGGACTAAAAAAGAATCATGCTGCCATCTATCGGCGCTTCTGAGAGGAGACACTTCATCGCAACAAGCGATCACATACGCAACTCGCAACAAACAACCACATACGCAACTCACGTGCAACACCGCAACAAGCGGACACAACGATGCAACAAGCATCCCAAACCTCCTACTCCGATCAGATGTTGATCAACGGTATCGCTCCTTCGTCACTGGGAGGGGGCTATATGTGGCGACATCAAATAACAGATAAAACTTCTGTGCACTGAAGTACTCTTTTGCACAGTGGTAAAGCATCTGTCTCGAGACACAATGGTCCCTGGATCGAGGCCTGTCGCCAGTGAAAGCTAGTTTACGCTTTACTGTTATTAAACAATCCTTCCTTTCTAGGTGGTATTGTGAATGATTTTGACCTCTCTAACTACAAACCTCTCCTCAAGACCTCAGTCAAATCAGAAGTGACGATCCCCGAGCCCCTCACCCTGCACTCCGTCCCTCCTCCCGGAAGTGGACTCGTCCTCAACTTCGTCCTCAATGTTCTCTCCAACTACAACATGACCGCGGAGGACTTCAAGGACACCGACAGGGCTTCCCTCATGTATCACAGGATTGCAGAGGCATACAAGTTTGGCTTCGCTCACAGGACGCGACTGGGAGACGAAGATTTTGTCAACATTACCGAAGTGAGTAGTTAGTTTTTAAACTTCTGCAGGGTTCCCACGGCTGTTGAAATTGTTGTTGTTGCTAATCCTCTCTGTCTGACGGAGTCAAATAAGATCCACGAGTTAGTTGACTAAAAGGAAGTCGAACACTAGGAGAGGATTGCTAAAGAGATCCTCCTTGGAGAGTCCCATGCAATCCAAGAGGTGCTCAGGAGAGGCCTGAGGATTTTGGCACTAGATGCAGGTGGCGAAGGTTTTCCTGCCCTCGTTGAAAGTGAGGCACTTGATGTGACCCCTATATCAAGCCTTTATAGAACAGTCCGTCTGTCACACGGGAGGTCAAGGGACAAACCCGGTTTTGAGCCCTTGTACCAATTATGAAGTGTTTTCCCACTCCTCCGAGATCTTTGATTTTTCCAGAGAGTATAATTCCAAAAAAGTAAGTATGGAAGAGGGAGATGTTGAAATCCTCCTTAGCAAGGATATCGGCCATTTCGTTCCCGTGGAGATTCACGTGGGAAGGTACCCATTGCAAATGAACATCATGATTGAGAGAAATGAGATTTAATTTAAGCAGGATAGAGGTCCTGTCGCCCACAAGAAGCCAATTACTAAGATGGTGGAGAGAGCTGTCAGACAAGATCCATAGGTCACCATAATCCTCTTCGGTTAGAATAGCTTCTAGTCCCAGGTCTATTGCAATCAATTCACTTCTGAAGACAGAGCAGTGATTACGATGAGAAAGAGTCGGATTAGCTTGAGGGGTTTCGATATATATGCCACTGCCAGCAAGTAAGTCAGCCACTGCTGTTAAAATTGCTTAATACGTTGAATGCCATGTCAGGCTTCACTGACCAACACTGAATTTTGGGCTTAGACCGTGTCAACCACAGGTGACTGACAGCGTAAAATATGATATCATACTAAAAAATTTACATTGTTACTGAAATTTCTTTTTAAAAAATGTACCTTATTTTTATCTATTACAAGATTGTACATTACGAGTGCTTCTAGCGCTTTGCCTAATGGGGATTTTCTTTAAAATACATGTGGCGTTCCCATCGATATAGATAAACAACTGGATAGACTGCTTAACGCTGGGAAAATGAAGCCGTTGCCAGATGCAATTGATGGGATAAAAAATATGAATTGTCGAAGATTGAAAATAAAATTTTGGGTTGTACGCAGCAGAAATGTCAATAGTAATAACGTACAAAAAATATATACACTAACACTTAACAAGGTTTTTCGCATTCCCATCCAACTATAAAAGTGAACTGTGATTGGTTAATCATCCCACAAGCTTCGAAATCCCCGGCACGTTTTTCTCTTTGCATTGACAATGGGAGCAGTCTATCCAGTTGTTTATCTATATCGATGGGAACGCCCCATGTGTTAAGGGCAGACAAAAGTCCTGCAGATATACGATAGGGTCATATAAGTCCTATATTTATCTCTGAATGTGAATGTGGTTTTGACTTAACAGCAATATTCTTTACAGAAAGGTATGTTATGTTCTGTAACAAATTTTAATGTGCTTTGTTAAAAATGTTTTTTAATCTATAACTCCTTTTCTTTGCTGAAAAATATATGATCTATTTTACAAGTTCTAAATCATTCCAGATCATTGCAACTGTCCAGGGACATTTTATTTATTTCAAAATAGTGTCCAACAATTTCCGATCCTATCGACTTTAAGTGGGTAACTTTGCACCAAGATTTAAGGCACAATTTCTTGCATGGATCTAAAAATTTTGCAACTTTGTATCATTCATTGTTTTTATGTGACTTTATTTCAAGTGTTAATTGCAATTAATTATTGTTTAGAAATGTACTCCATGTATAACTTATTTTCCTAAATGGGCAATTCTTTGGATGAGGCACATTTGCGCTCTTTTTTTCTTGTAAATAGATTAGAATTATAAAATTACAATCAATTTTGTTATATTTTATCTGAAATTAGTTAGTGGCAAAATTACTTAGAAAAATAATCAGTTTAACTAGGTCAAATACACAATTATAAGCCTCAGACGCACAGGGCATGTCCTGTGAGTCAGTGTTATTAGATACATATTTGACCTATATAAAATAATTATTTTTCCTTGTAACTTTACCCCAAACTAATATTATATAAAACAAAAACATGGCTACTAGATTCATCAAAACTTTAAAATTATAATCTGTTTACAAATATAAAAAGAACCAAAATGTCTTGTTTGTACAGCAGAGAATTGCCCATAATCTTTTAAGTTTCTAAGCACATATCATTCATTGTCATCAATCGAGGCTACTTTGCCAGTTTTTGAATAAAATAATGTTTGGTGCCTGCTTAAGCTCCTCAATCACCTTCAATGAGTTGAATTGTTTGTTTCTCTATGCGCAGAAGCATTAAAATTGATAAATTCAAAAGCTTAAGGTACCACATTATTTTGTTCAAAAACTGTCAAAGTTGTCAATTTATTAGAAATGTCGGGATAAATTATTAGAAATACTTTCAGGAAATTTTCCTTCTAGAAGAATATGTATGAACCTAGAAAGAAATATCTATTGCAAGGTTACCAAGTTTTGTTACTGCCTCTTTTTCAAATGTTCAATATCCTTTTGTAGATGATTGACAACCTGCAATCCAAAGAATATGCCCGATCTTTCTGGAAGCTGATATCTGATGAGCAGACGTATCCAGTCACTTTCTACAGACCAGTGACGGAAACAGTTAACGACCATGGCACTGCACATGTGTCGGTTCTTGCTGCAAATGGAGATGCAGTAACTGTTACCAGTACAATTAACACATAGTAAGAGATTTTAATACTTGGGGATTGCTGGAAAATACTCACATAGAATTCACATAGAACCTGGAAATCAGGGAATTCACGAAAATCAGAGAAATGTTTTTTGTTCTAAAAGTACATTTCCCTGTTCATTCGTATTTTGGTACCATTTACCTGGGGAATTGTGTTGGTAATTGTTAGAAGTTAAACAGGGCTTCCCACGCTCATTGAAAGTGCTTAATATTTTTTAACTTGTTTTCAAGGCCTTGAAAGTGTTTGAAAATACTTAGAGGTCCTTAAAAGTCCTTAATTTTTGCAGATGTTGTGTGGCCAACTGCAAAATTTATAAAAATACAGCTCGGACTTGCTATCCCCACGTGACCGCCACGTATTTGCACAGTATCGAAATTTTCCGACATATTTGTATTACGCATCCACCAATTTGTAACTTTTTTAGCAGAATATACTTTATTCAAAATTTATTGACATGATGCCTGAAAGCAAATTTTCAAAGGTCCTTGAAAACATTGATTAGGTCCTTAAAAGTCATTGATTTTCATTCTGTGATTTGAGTGGGAACCCTGTTGTACAAAAAGAGATAGAGTATGCTCATGTTGTATCTTATAAAACTCAAATAAAAAAACCACTTCATTGAACGTAAGGCCCAATGTAAACTGTACATCAGCCCTAAACTGATTATAATGGGGATTCTTGTTGGGTCAGTATTTCTTATTTTGTGCAAAAGACATGTCTGTTTACTGGCTGTTATTCGTTTTGTTCTGGCTTTCTGAAAAATTCTCAATATGGTAGGTTCCTTATATAGGGGGAAGTTAAATTTATCAAGAAATTACTTTTTGCATCAAAGTTTATGCTACAGACATCGAAGAAACTTGTTTTTTGCTTCTGTAACAGTAATATTTAAAAATGGTATAAGCCAATGCGTTTTCAAATGTTGTACGAGTTTGGTATGACAATCAAATTTTTTTTTTTTAGATTTCATTAACGATCTGCATTTAAATCACATATGAAAAGATTCAATATAAGTTAAAGTAGTTATTAAATTCTGGTTGAAACCACAATGCTAATTTGAAAGGAAGATATTCTTTTAATTATATGTTAAAAAACTTTTTTTTTCTTTCTGTGGTATTAATTATTTTCTGGTATAATGTATTTTATTAAAAATTTATACATAGACATGATACCTGAAAACAAATTTTCAAAAGTCCTTAAAACCAATGTTTAGGTCCTTAAAAGTCATTGAAAAGTCAGTGATTTTCCTTCTGTGATTTGAGTGGGAACCCTGTTCAAGCAAAAATTTGTGACAAGAGGAGATTAAAAAATATCAATTGTTTAAATTAAATGCACCTCAAAATGAGGCCTCCTTTTTGTTCCGCTGTCTTCAATTATCTGCCTTATGGACATAATTTATATTTATTTCAAAGCGCACTTTTCTTTTCCAGCTTCGGAAGCATGTGCCGCTCCCCTTCCACCGGCATAATCTTGAACAACGGAATGGACGACTTCTCCTCGGCCAACGTCACCAACTACTTCGACCTCCCCCCGTTCCCCGCCAACTCCATCTCTCCGGGGAAGAGACCCCTCTCCTCCATGTGCCCGCTCGTCGCGGTGGACGGGAAGGGAGACGTCAAACTGGTGGTCGGGGGAGCGGGTGGAACGAGGATCATCACTGCATCTGCCATGGTAAGGCTCTCCAGTCACTACTTTCGGTAGAATTAACTATCCTTTTACATGACTTCTTTTATGCGATGTCCTTCTTTTTATGTCTTTTTTTTCATGCCTGATCATTCTTTTTGAAGTATCCCTAGAATTTTTAGATTTATCCCTAAATTTTTTTATCTAGAACTGTCCCTAAAATTTTCCTGAAATATTTGAAACTATCCCTAAAATTCCTTCCTATATTTAAATTTTTTCAAAAGCTCACTGCGTCCTTCCTAGCATTCAGACCGAGGTAACTTGTCATTCGACACAACTACAAAGTTTAGCTGGAAAAGAATGCGTTCCAGAGCAGTGTGCACATTACAAGAACTTTCAGTTAAAGAATCTACTGTAACCATACAAAACAATTGTTTTATGTATTTTCCTTTAACTATTTTGACCTATTTTAAATTCCAATCCTAAAAATATATTGAAATTTGGATTAAATACATTTGATTTACAGAATCAGCAAATTCATTATTCAAGTGTACAGAATCTGCTGTATTAAAAGTTATTAAAATACAAAATGTATGTGTTATTAACTGTATTAAGATAAATTCTTGATTTAGCCATGAGACTATAAACCTCTCATGTTTATAAATGTTTTTATATGTATTTAGACAATTGCCACAAATTTATTAAAATATATGTTGATAGTTTTGCAAGTGATCTACTTAAGGTAGTAGTCTGGTAACTTATGCCTATTTTCATGACTTCTTTGGAGGGTGGTTTTTTATAGGAAAATAAAAATGAATTATCTTGAATATTTAGAGTGTTTTTATTTACATATTGAAAATAAAAAAAAAAATTTATTTGAAAAAATTTAATAGTTTATTACTATTATTATTGTCACTCGAAGTTGGAACCTCAAAAAAAATGCACGTGGGTGGCCTGGGTGATTTTGGCTCTTGATGTTATCTGAAATCAAATATTCTTGATTATTCTTAATCTATAGACATGTCATTCTGGTCAGAACTACTGAAGTTAAATTTCAAGGGTAAATAACAAAATGGCGGACTTTGAAAAAAAAAAGTCCTTTTATTTTAGCAAAGAAAGGGTTGTAAAATAAAAAGTTAGGGGTGAAAAAAATTCTCGTTAGTACCGACGAGAACTATAAGTGTATAGAACAGCCTGTTAAAATTTGAAAGCAATCGGTTCAGTAGAAAAAAAGTTAGGCTGACCAGAAAAACAATGTTTTGAGAAAAATGCGTTTAAAGTACAACAACAAATTTTCATAAGTAAACTTACGTCAATTGTCTATGCCTGTGTGAAGAGCTACAACAAAAAACAATCAGAGTCCGCTTTTCCTAATTCCCCAGAGTAGCTGGTTTAAAGTTTCAAGTCTTGAGGCTTATATCAGGGTTGCCTTCACGTACCATGATATTTATTTGGCAAAGTGGTTAAACTATATGCTGTAACTTGCAAAGGGTAGGAAAACCTCGATTTTGAAAAAATTTGACTCTGATTGTTCTTTGCAGTAATCTTTCAAGTATCTACTACATTATATTTTCTATGCATCATTGTTTATGAGCACATTTTTCTATTGTATTGAAATCCTAAAAATTAGTTTCTTTTTTTGTATGTTCCTGGAATTTTCTTTTGATTTCTGAAAAATGTAGCCTTACTTTCTGGAAATTTTTAGTGCAATTGCACTGCTTTTCTATAAAAAGTACTTATAAATTATGTTGCATGTTTTTTATTTATTTTGGCAAATAATTTTTATATTGAAGAGCTCAAAATTGAAACTGAAAATTTTACGCAAATGAGATTGGTAAATAAAGAGTTCTTTTAAATTTATTAACCTATTTGGGGTGATTTTTTTTGCACAGTTTATTAATTGGAAATACTCTTTTTTCCAAATACAGATGAACCCTAGTGTATTTTGATAAAAAAAAAATTGTGACAAGATTAATGGATGTTCAATTATGAGTTTACCTTAAATATTTTTTGTATATCTTATCATTTTCAGTTTTAATTTATTCCATTTATTAAATCTTAATTTCATGGTAGATCCCAACAGAAATCCTGTCCTGTACAGCTCAATCCTATTTAATTAACAAGCCTATAACTAACTAAGATCCCTAATAGTTCCAAAGTCTTGAATACAGTTACAGTTATCTTATGCATAACTTAATATCTGTTGGAGTTCAAGTTGCAGGAGTTGCATTCGCCCTAAAATTTCTAATATTTATTACATTTTTATTTCTCTCTATAATTACTAAAATTGTACTTAAATTTTTCTAAAAAAAAAAAACACAAAATCTCTGAAAATTCCCTGATTTTCCTTCAAACCCATGAAAAACCTAGGTAATCCTCAAGAGGAGAAAATCTTATCATGAATTTTAGTTATTCATTTTTTTTAAAGTAGGCAGTTTGACGATGTTGAAACATGTTGTTTTGAAAAGAATATCTATGTTAGAAGTCTATGTCAGCTTTAAAAGAAATATTACTGAAATTTTTAGAATTATTCCTAAAATTTTTAGAATTACCCCTAAAATTTTTAGGAATTATCTCTAAAATATTTTTGAAATTTTTAGAATTGTCCCTAAAATTTTTAGAATTATTCCCAAAATTTTTAGAGTTACCCCTAAAATTTTTAGGAATTATCTCTAAAATATTTTTAAATTTTTAGAATTGTCCCTAAAATTTTTAGGAATTATCCCTAAAATTCTTACGTAATTTTTTTAGAAAACTTTCTGGAATACGGTTACAGTTATCATAAATGCATAACTTAATATCTTTTGGAGTTGCAGTTGAGGGTACCAAGTATGGAATAATATATGCGTTAATTTGTTTCAGGGTGTGATTCGCACTTTGTGGCTCGCGGAGGACATTAAGCAGGCCACGGACGCTCCTCGCATTCATCATCAGCTCTTTCCGAACTACATCCAGTACGAAGCTGCCTTTCCCAAAGTAAGTTTGGATTTCACTTTGCATCAATGCAATTAAAAGCTTTGTTGACCAATGAGGAACTTTCACGTTTTTTGGTTTTATTTTTAAATTATTTAAAATTTGAGCTCGGATAGATAGTTAAAAAAATATTTAGTTTTTCACTTTGCGATTTGGCGGGAAAAAGCCACTTTTGCGTGAAACGTCAACGAGCAGATAATGAACCAGTCTAAAACCTGTTTTAGACGAGGAATGAGTGTGGTTTCTCCTTCGTTTTGCGACTATCTCTGCGTAACCACGTCACGGTTTTTTCACGAGTTTTTGGTCTTGTGACTTTTCCTTTGATTTCGACTAATTTCAAACTCGATTTTTGATTAATTGAAAGCATAAAGATAAAAAAATTATTGCGCTGCTCAAATATATTCGTTGGATAACACTAGAAAATACAAAAAATATTCATTTTCCTTACTTGTGCAACCCTAATAGCACACATCCTCCCAGAGAGGTCCCTGGGAAGTCATTCGTAGTCCCTGGGATGACTGGGGACTTCCTAGGGACCTCCCTGGGAGGATGTGTGCTATTAGGGAAGTTCCTCATTCACTAAGTGAGCACTGAACTTGGAAATCAGGGAACTGTCAGGGAGCTTTATGATTCTGGAAAAAATCTGGGAAATGTCAGGAAATTTTTTAAAAATATATCTGGGGGAAATCAAGGAATTATTAGTTATTAATTTTTATCCTTTTAATATTAACTTTTTTCCTCAATGTTGTAGCCACCCTAAGAATGCTCTCCTAATGATCCTTAAGTTTTTGTTTCTCCCTGAAATTGTACTTACATTTTTTGATAATTCCTAAAATAAAAATTTAAATACTGAAACTTTCCTGATATTCCTCCAAAAGAAAAAATGTTATTTGAAATTTTGATTATTGACAAATTATATTAAATTGTAGCTAAACTCTCATCTTAGTTTAAGTTTTAAAATTGAAGTAATATTCTTTTTGAAGTACTTTGAATGGTGCCTAAAAATCAAATAAGTATTTAATTAAATTCACATGTTTGTCCAAGTACCATTATTAATAACTGCTGTTGATTATATAACTGTTGTTTTGCTAAAAGGGTGTTTGACGTTAATTTTTTTTTTTAAATTGGCAGATTTTTGCCAGTATTGAAACAAGCTTTGTGAAGAATATGTTTGTGTTGGGAGCTTCTGTCAGCTTTTAATGAAATATCCCTAATTTTTTATAATTATTCCTAAGATTTTTTTAGTTATATGTTTGGAATTATCACTAAAATGTGAGGAATTGTTCCTAAAAAGTTTCTTAAATTTTTTGAAATAGAATATGAAACTTCGTACCTAAATTTTTTGAAAAACTCACCGCGCCCCCTGCTAATTAAAAAAATGAATCAACCTTTCGATATTGAGGCTGCCCTCGTGAGGGATTCTTTGGTTTTCTACAATTACAGACACAAATGAAGTTTCCATTTTTGTTGTTGTTGCTAATCCTCACTGTCTGATGGAGTCCACGAGTTCGTTGACTAAAAGGAAGACTAGGAGAGGATTGCTAAAGAGATCCTCCTTAGAGAGTCCCGTGCAATCCAAGAGGTGCTCAGGAGAGGCCTGGTGATTTTGGTGCAGGTGGTTTTCCTGCCCTCGTTGAAAGTGAGGCACTTGATGTGACCGCTAGCAAGCCTTGATAGAACAGTACGTCTGTCACACGGGAGGGACAAACCCGGTTTTGAGCCCTTGTACCAATTATGGGGTGTTTTCCACTCCTCCGAGATCTTTGATTTTTCCAGAGAGTATAATTCCAAAAAAGTAAATATGGAAGAGGGAGATGTTGAAATCCCATCCATTTTTAAAACATCCAAGAAATAATTTTCTGTTGTCAAAGCGTTACTCTCTCAGTAGTATAAATTTTCCTGTAATGATGTTTCAGCACAGTATAGCTCTGGTCTCTTGCATTTGAAATTATCCACTCTTAAATGAATCGTGTCGCATCCACCCTGGAATTTCCGAAATTCCCTACTTTTGTTTCTCCCTAAAATTTTACTTAAATTTTTAGATAATTCCTAAAAAGATGGAAACCCCCAAAATTTCTTGATTTTTCTCCAAAATCCCATTATTGCTCTAGGGAGAATAATATTTTCTGTTTCTGAGGTTTAATAGCCTCTATTGCCGAGATTATTATGTTGGTATAGTGAACGCTATCATCAAGATTTATGTTGTTGTGATGGCCATTTTTGCTGATGGTTGCATTGATGTAAAATCCACTATATTAGTGATTTTTCCGGTTAATTATTGACAAATAATTTTATTAGTTCAAGTGATTTTCTCTTTTGAAGTACTTGTCATAATGTAAATGAAATGAGAGAACAAAAAATGTAAATGATTGAGTTTGATTACCTTTGCATGTTTGTCAAAATAACATAATTATTTTAATATATTACTCTTTTTTGGCTAAAAAGTTGTTTTAATTGTTAGAACTTATTTGAAAATTGGCAGTGTTTCGTTGGTATTGAAACAAGTTTTGCAAAGAATGTCTCTGTTAGGGGCTTATGTTAGCATAAAAAGGAAAAATATCCCTAAAATTTGTGGATTCATTCCTAAAATTTCTACTTAATTTTTTTTAAAAACTCACTATGCCCCCTCATGTTATACAAAAGTCATATCATGTCAACACAAAAAAGTAGCATTTTCAAACAGAATTTAATAAAATTTTGTTGACTTGTTGGATTCATAGTGAAAAGAAAAAATGGCCAATATTAGCTTCGAATATCTTTTGGTTTCTGGAACTTCGAAAATGGGCCAAGAGGTCAAAATTTTGCATTTCTTGTTTTACAGATTTGCACATAATTTTGTTCCTAATTATCATAGAACATTGCTTTTTATGTCAAAAGAAAGCTGAATATATGGGCTTTCTTATGATATATCACTTGCACCTATTTTTAAAAATTTTAATTTTAAGGTCAACCAGTTTGCCCTTTAACCTGCGATATCCCAAAAAGGGGTATTTTTTCTTTTTAATTATTTTTTTCATACATTAATTCTCTACAAAAATGTGTTGGTTTCATTTTGGGACCGCAATGTGATGGTAAGTTATAAATTTAAATGCAAACCCTTATTCTTAACCCTTACAGGACCATAAGATGTCCAAGACTAAATATGCCAATACAACACACTATTTTAGCTATTGTGGGCGTAAAGTAAGAGAATATCACCAGAAAAACATAGCAGGGTTTCCTATAATTTCATGGGAAATATTTTTCCCTATGGACCACAAAAGTAATTAAACTAAGACAGTGATTCTCAACCTTTTTTTTGTCGCGGCACACTTTTAACGATTTCAAAATTTGGCGGCACACAAAGAAAAAGATAAGTTTAAAAGCTGTTTACTTTACCTACCTATAATACTACCCATAACACACTGTAATACACCTATTATACACTGTGTAAAATAGTTTTTCATAATAATTTGGAATGTAAAATAAAATAATATAATATGTACTAACAGAAATTAATGGATTAATTACAAATATACATTTCTAAAATTTGGCGGCACACAAAAGTGCCGCGGCACAGTGGTTGAGAATCACTGAACTAAGAGTTAGGTTTATTATATCGGTATTTTATTGATTGCTTTGTAATACAAAAAACACAATAAAAATTATCAGAAAAGTAAAATAAATAGTTAGTCATGATATTCTACGAAACAATTTCGGTTACTTGTGAAGCACAAGTGGACATTGCACATTTATTATGTGTCCTATTTTCTATACGTTTTTTTTTTTTTTTTTTTCGTTCAGAAACACATTTGCCGCCTTGGACATACGTTTTATTTTGACATTCAGTAAAAAAAATATCGATTCAATAATAATTGAGCAATCGATAACGATTTTTGTAGAAGGGGAAAATATTTCCCTTGAGCCTGAAAGGGTTAAGGGATGTTTTGGGCCATCGATAGCTCTAATTAAAATTATCTCTTTCTTTTTTGAACATAGCTAAAATAAAGCACTACACGAGTGGACTGTAACTTCATCTCTCTTTTATTACTTATTGTTCACAATTACGCTCGCTCCTCAAGCGACCGCAGTGCCATTGGTTTACAGTGATCAGGCGTCACAACAAGGGATGTTATTTAACAAAATTTGTTTTTGTAGATATATTTGGATAATCTGCGCAAGTACGGACACTCCACCGAAGCAGATACTCAAGCGAGCGTTTTCCTGGGAATCGTCAGAGACGGCACTCAACTGAAGACGAACGTCGACTTCAGAAAAGGAGGATCGGCCGATGGATTTTAAAGCGCCATTTCTTTCGAAGGGAGACTTATTTATGTGATATGATTTGTAAAAGACTTAAGATTTTATGACGCAGGATTGACACAGCCTCTATTTTGTGCAAAAATAAATGTGAAGTTTGAATACACATTTTTTTTAAACTTTGAGCCTTTTTCTGGGCATAGTTACTGTCTATGAGAAGAACGGCTCCCGCTAGCTAGTCTAGTTGATGGTGGTTGCTATAGAAACGAGACTCGTCGATTTGGAATAGGGGCGAAGATTGTCTTCCAAAGTCTTTGTCCTAAGACAGGGTTCCCACGGTCATTGAAAGTCATTAAAAGTGCTTAATATTTTTGAACTTGTTTTCAAGGCCTTGAAGGTGCTTGAAAATGCTTAAAGGAGCTTAAAAGTCCTTGAAAATGCTTAGAGGTCCTTAAAAGTCCTTAATTTTTACAGATGTTGTCCAACTGCAAAATTCATAAAAATACAACTCGGACTTGTTATTCCCTCGTGACCACCACTTACCTGCACCTTTTAGGAATTTTCCGACATATTTGTATTACGCATCCACCAACTTGTAACTTTTTTGGTAAAATATACTTTATTAAAAATTTTAATATAGACATGATGCCTGAAAATGAATTTTCATAGGTCCTTATAAACATAAATTAGGTCCTTAAAAGTCATTGATTTTCATTCTGTGATTTGAGTGGGAACCCTGGTTACTGTTTATGAGAAGATCGGCTCCCGCTAGCTAGTCTAGTTGATGGTGGTCGCTATGGAAACGAGACTCGTCGATTTGGAATAGGGGCGAAGATTGTCTTCCAAAGCCTATATTTTTGTCCCAAGATCTCACCCATGGCAAATGTGGCTAGTCTCGCTTCCATAGCAACGCACAACACTAAATAAGCTGGCGGGAGTCATCCTTGCGATAGTTAATACATACTGGGCTGGTCCCAGATCAGAGTTCTTGAATCTACTTTTAAATACTTTATAAAAATGTATGTTGAGGTTTTTGCTGTATTTTTTACACTGTTGTATTTGTAAATTTTCAGCTACGAAACTGAAGTGGAAAATATATTTAGAGAAAAATTTCTCTTTGTTGACTAGTTTATCAGGGTTCCCACGGTCATTGAAAGTGCTTAATATTTTTGAACTTGTTTTCAAGGCCTTGAAAGCGCTTGAAAATGCTTAGAGGTGCTTAAAAGTCCTTAATTTTTACAGATGTTGTTCAACTTCAAAATTCATAAAAATACAACTCAGACTTGCTGTTCCCTCATGACCGCTACTTATCTGCACCTTATAGGAATTTTCCGTCATATTTGTAATACGCATTCACCAACTTGTAACTTTTTTGATAGAATATACTTTATTAAAAATTTATATACAGACATGATGCCTGAAAACAAATTTTCATAGGTCCTTAAAAACATTAATTAGGTCCTTAAAAGTCATTGATTTTCATTCTGTGATTTGAGTGGGAACCCTGTTTATGAACAATTTGCTTATTTTATAGCAAATTAAAAATTATATTGCACTTTTTGCTATTGAAATAAAAGCATTAATTATTCCTGTGATTTTTTATTTTTTTTAGGATTATATTAAAAACTAAAAGCCACAGTAAATTTTCCGAATTTGAATTAAAGAGAAGTGTTAAAAGGTATGTCTTTACTGTGATTTGTTGATAATATGTTTATTATTTTAAAAACAAAGAAGGTTTTATTATAACAGGGTTCCCACGGTCATTGAAAGTCATTAAAAGTGCTTAATATTTTTTAACCTGTTTTCAAGGCCTTGAAAGTACTTGAAAATGCTTAGAGGTACTTAAAAGTCCTTGAAAATGCTTAGAGGTCCTTAAAAGTCCTTAATTTTTGTGTATGTTGTCCAACTGAAAAATTTACAAAAATGCACCTCAGACTTGCTATCCCCACGTGTCTGCCAATTATCTGCACTGTATCAGAATTTTTTGACGTATTTGTATTATGTATGCGCCAACTTATAACTGTTTAGGTAGAATATACACTATAAAAAATGTATATGTAGTCATGATGCCTGAAAACAAATTTTCATAGGTCCTTAAAAACATTAATTAGGTCCTTAAAAGTCATTGATTTTTATTCTGTGATTTGAGTGGGAACCCTGTATAATGACCTAGTTAGCAATTCATTAGTTTTTCATTCTTTCAGTGGGAACCATATGAGAGTAAAACCAAACAAGAAATAACTTTCAAAAAATAATTAAAATACCTTCACAAATATAGATTTACTACTTTTGTCTCGTACATAGTTTACAAAACATTTCTTTGGTTTACATGCGACACAAATTAGCTTATTTTTGACAGTGATTCAAAAACTATACATTCTCCTATTATTCAAGAATATAACAAGCATTCTAATTCTACACTTACAATAATGTAAACATTCATAAATAATATGCGAAGAAAATTCATGTTCTAAATAGAAATCACTGCAAATAGTAAAATGCTTAAACAGGAAGTTCTAGTAAGGATCATTCCCTGTCCTCGCTATGTTACAATCTTCAAGCCCACTGCATTTAGAAACTACTTTCTATAACTACCTTGACCATAGACTTCTTATTATGAATAGAGACTGAGCGTTCCCACTTCAATTATACAACGAGAATGAAACCAAAATGAATCACATGAGTAGAGACTCTTTGGCAGATTTCTCCTCACTCAGGCGATAAAGGATAATAAGATTATTAGATAAAGGATTCATTTTACGACGTCTTGTATGTTAAATTGTTGGTTGCTAGACCGCATGTTTAGAGTAACCTCGTGTAACCAAATTAAAAACCACGTGACTAATAGGCGAAGGAGAACGAAGAAGATAAAAAATAACCACTCATTCCAATGGCAAACGCTGAAATGCGTCTGACGGAAAGTACGTGAATACAAGAAAAATGGTGAAATATTGTTCTGCATTTGGTTGCAAAGAAAAATTCCAGAAAGGAGGCTCAATAACCTTTCACAAGTAAGTGCTATTTTGTAAATTTTCTATTTAGTTAAGGTTTTACAGTACACTCATAAATATGTTTTGGTTTCGTATTAATCCTTTATCTAATAATCTTATTATCCTTTATCGCCTGAGTGAGGAGAAACCTGCAACCCTGCTCCCAAAAAGTCCCTACTCATGTCATTCATTTTGGTTTCATTCTCGTTGTATGATTGAAGTGGGAACGCGCAGTCTATTGATAATGTTAATGACCTTGACATTTGGTATGAAAATAATCACTTAATTGAAATGACTTTAATTAACTCAATTAAACTCAAAAATATTGTCTAATATATTTTTATTTGAAATCCTTACGTCAGTGATCCTTTTCGTATCAAGGTTTTTATAGAAAGTATCTTTTAATTGCACTGGCAGGGTTCCCACGGTCATTGAAAGTCATTAAAAGTGCTTAATATTTTTGAACTTGTTTTCGAGGCCTTGAAAATGCATAGAGGTGCTTAAAAGTCCTTGAAAATGCTTAGAGATCCTTAAAAGTCCTTAATTTTTGCAAATGTTGTAACAACTGCAAAAGTTATAAAAATACAACTTGGACTTGCTATCCCCGCGCGACCACCACTTACCTGCATCGTATTGGAATTCTCTGACATATTTGTACTACGCATCCACCAACTTGTAACTTTTTGATAGAATATACTTTATTAAAAATTTATATATAGACATGATGCCTAAAAATAAATTTTCAAAGGTCCTTAAAAAGATTAGTTTGGTCCTTGAAAGTCATTGATAAGTCATTGATTTTCTTTCTGTAATTTGAGTGGGTACCCTGACTGGGCTTGACGATTGTAACATAACGAGTGTAAGGAATGATTCTTACTAGGAATTCCTTTTAAATTATTGCTCTATCATTGTTTGAAGGAATATTATCAGCTGTGGATTAAATGGTTGATATAAAAAAGTAGAATTGTCCAATTTTTTTTTTTTAATTTTCAGTATAGTTAGAAGCTCATTTGTATTGTTTTGATGAGAACAAAATATTTCGGTTTTACATTCATCATACATTTTCATTTCAAAAAAGTTTTTTTTCCTACCAAATACAAAAATCTTTAAAGTTAAATAAGTTGGCACTAAGCATTGTGGATTTTTGTTGGTCTACTCATACATTTACAGCCTAAAGAAAAAAATTTCACTTAATCTAACTATTGAAAAAATTAATGTCTTAGTACTCTACTACCTATAAATCAAATTGGCAATTCTCTGGCTTTACACATGGAACATTTCTGATTTTTTTTTTCTAAAATTTTAATTAATTTAGTAGTTATGTTTATATAATATTAGTCGATTGCATATGGAGAAATAATTATTTTAACAAGGTTAAATATGAAGAGGGTGGTCATAAAGAAACTCTACTGATATATGGATCTTTAGCGGTAGTTCCGTTCAACAGATCGAGATGACATTTCAAGTTTAGTTATTCAGAGGTATGAGTTGGAGATTATGTGAACGACAACAAATGACTCTCACTGTTATAGGTATAAAGACTCTAAATTTTAGAATGGCAACGCCCATTTTTTTCCCGTCACAAAATGCTCAGCGCTTGCGAAAACTATAAAGAGCGTTGGAACAGTACATGCATAACAAAAAACGGACATGTCATGCGAAGAACGGCGAGCGGTGTTCTGTGATTGGTGTCTTGCCTCTCTCGTGCAAATTTCGTTCGTGAGCTCTGATCGTGTTTTTGTTACCCGTTCGCAGTACTATATATTTTTTCGTGCATGCATTACTTGTCCATTTTTTGTGATACACATACCGTTCCAACGCCCTTTAGTTAAAGAATTGTCCAAATGTATATACAATTTTTTCCAAATACTACAATGATCAAATTCACTAGCAGTTTGTAATAAGACAGAACACGACCTTTGTGAGATAAGAAACCACATCAGTCGATAAAATATATTATTGCAAGAAGAAACTTTTACTCTTAGAGATGAGGTCAAATGATCAAAAGACATATTAGATTTCAGATTTCACAGAAATTGTTTTTATATTTCAATTTTTTGAAAAAAAATATTCAATCGACCCACAAAATCGAAGTTTATGTGAGGGATTTAAAAATTATTGATTGTTAATTATCGATTTTCTCAGATTTTCAAAAATTATCTGGTCTTTTCTCTCACAGTTTCACTTATAACAGCTTCTTTAAATCTGTGTTTTTTTTTAAACTACCAAGCCTCTAATTTAAAAAATATATATATAAGAAAAAACCTCTAATTCATGTAGTACTCTTTCACTCGTAACTGTCTTAAGGGGGTCCAGTACCGAAATTTCTTCAAAAATCCCAAATTCTTTTTCTGATTTTAAAAAATAGTTCATACATTCCTGAAGAGAATGATGTTTTTATCTTATTCCTCTGGTGATTAGAACGCACCAAAATTACCCGTGATTTAAACATCACTAATGGGCGTAACACCTTGAAGCGTCTGCTTAAAGTGCGTTTTTCGAGCACTAGTGTTTTTCACAGATGTTGCGTATTCAAATCGATATATCTCCCCATTAACAATTGGCTATTCAAAGTTTTGGAGCATTTAATTTATATAGTTTTAAATATTTTGTCTTCGCAGAATTTTATTTTTTTAATTCTGTTTTAAAATATAACATTTAGCGTAAAAGATAACATAAAAAAAAGCAAAAATTTCAATATTTTAATTTTGAGAATTTTTTTAATTCACCTATCAAAATTCTGTGAAGACAAAATTTTCTTTATATAATTACGTATTACAGAAAGCTTTCCCTTTGAAAAAAAAAAAAAAAAAAAAAATTCTTGGCTTATATCAAAATACGCAAACATCAATTATTACGGATTTTTCTTGATTTTTAATTTTTTTTTAAATAACTAAACGCAATATTTAAAAAAAACATTCTCAAAGATATATAAATAGTATCTCATACATAAAATAAATTTTTTACATAAAAATGTACATAAAGTTTTTTTTTATTTTCGATACCGGACCCCCTTAAGATGTGTTTAAATAAAATACAGCGAGAGTATGTTCTGTCCATCCTCATTCGAAGCAATTACACGAATCACAGCAACCTTATTTGTGTCGAGCTCACATTAATATACAAAGTTCAACATGACACAGCTCTTAATGGCCACCTATTTCATAACCATAATTCACTCTTATTATCTCACTCGCAACGAAATTAAGCTTTTGGTAATCGTCAAATGGTGACGTAACTCGAGGCTATTAAATGCACTGACTTCTGGATAGATTGTGTAGTTCCTGCTCTGCAAACACCCCATTTACACTATTAGACTAGAATGTAGAGAAATGTACCACATAAAATCACGAATCCACTGGTCTGCCGGGTCAGAAATGGCCGGAACTTTTCAAAAATAGACTTTGAATGAGTTGAACTAAGTCCGATTGCCAAATATGACATAAGTTGCCAAAAAAAAAAAAAAAAAATAAGCTTCCTTTTTTTTTTATCTAGTAATCCACCTCTCTTTAATTTTCAATTAAGAAGGTTGTAGACGATTTGTTTTTCCTTATTAGGTTGTGAAATTGAAAGGATTTTTTCCCTTTAATACGTTAAATGTATTTAAATAATAAGTATGAATTTCGATTTGAATAAATTCCCATTGGCGAATGTTTGAGTACACTTTATGGAGTGAAGAACTTCCTGATTTTAAAATGAAATTGCTCAAAAACAGATCGTTAGAAAAATGAAACAAAAAGTATTTTGAAAGTTGTAAAAATCTGAAACAGATCGCTAGGAGTCCCTGAGGAGCCTAAAAATAAATCAGTTTTGGATGTTTTATTTCATGTTATTCTATGTTTATTTGCCTTTCCATTCACGTGTATTACTTATGTATCTACTCATAGACTTATTATTATCATTAGACTGCGCGTTCCCACTTCAATCATACAACGAGAATGAAACCAAAATGAATCACCAAAATTCGTCTATCAGTCGCGTGGTTATTAATTTGGGTTACGTCGTAAAATTAATCCTTTATCTAATAATCTTATTATCGCCTGAGTGAGGAGAAATCTGCCAAAAAGTCCCTACTCATGTGATTCATTTTGGTTTCATTCTCGTTGTATAATTGAAGTTGGAACGCGCAGTCTATCGATAATAATAAGTCTATGTATCTACTCAAATTAGAAGTTAGATTTTGTTTTAAAAATGACAACTTTCAGTATTAGCTATAAGTTGGTTGTTTTCAGATTATCTGGCGCCGTCAGCAACACGAGGGCTATAATGCGCCGAAACATTCGTCATTAGACAAGCCAACATACATTTACAAACACCCATGCCTAACACGGGACTCGCAACCTCGCGGTCTAGAAGCTAGCACGCTAACCACTATACCGTTTGGTCGGCGTATTAGCTATAAGACTTTCACTTTGAACTTTAAAATATGCTTAAAGAAAATCAATCTACCTTTTCTAACTAACTAGTAGAAATATACCTGCAGATTGAATGAAGGTTAAACAATTTCTTGTTATTTTCTTAATTATTTTTTAAATGCCAAATCTTTGTAAAGAAAGAGGTTTTTCTCGAAATATTTTTGGAAAACTGATTAAAATTTAACAAGAAAAATTCTGATATTACTTACCAAATTTTAATCTTAATAGATTGTGTATTAAAATTTCATTAAAAAAATAACGGTATATCTCTACTAGATAGTTAGAAAATGCGCATTGAAGTTTAAAATATCACGTTTAGAAAAAAATCATAGTTAAATGGCTTATATAGTTAAAATTGATAATTTGCTTTTTTAAAACAAAATATAACACATTTTGAGTAGAAACGAAAGTCAATGGAAAGGTAAAAATACGTCGAATAACATGAAACAAAAATCTAAAAATCGATAATTTTTTTTATTTTTAGGGCACTGAGTCTCCTTAAGGTACTTGCCTACGTTGAAAAGGTCGATTTTAAAGAAATCTGACAAAAAAATATCATTCATGAATATATTAGCCCAAATCTTTTAAGTTTCTAAAACTATCTTCTTTTTAACTCTGCGTTGGTTTGAACAAAAGTTATGACAATTTGAAACTGATCAAAAACTGTAAATTATAACCGGAAATAGCACACCAAAACCAAAAGTCGCCGATTAAAAAGTGATTTCCTTATAAATATTAATATTTTCTTCTTTTTAATAAATAAAAAAAATTGAAAAAGAAGAAGGTGCATTTTAAGTGTGTAAATAATATGGTTTATATAGAAATTGTGTGTTTTAAAGTTTCAATGCATTTTTCTGGGAATTGATTTTCATACAAATATTGCTAATTTCAAATGTCATAACTCAAAAAAAATGTCACGAATCATAAAAAATTTTGCGCTTCTCTTGTTGATTGTTTTCTAGGGAATGTGCTATCGAAATTGAGATTGGATGGTTATTTCATAAAATACAACCTAAAGTTTGAATATAAACAAGGTGAAACTGTTAAAAAATCACTAACTTATTTTTGGACTATCCATAAAAAAAGTTTTAATGAAAATATTTTTCTTAATGTAGTATATGCCCTAGATAAAAGCATGTAGTTTATTTATATACAATTTATTTCCTAAAAAACTTAAAATAAGATAAATGAACTATTAAGTTTTTGAAATATTTCATCAAAATTTCACGCAAAATTGCAATTTTTGAAAAATAATAATAATTTTGAATTTGTTTTTACTGTATTACTAATTTATAGTAGTACTAAATATAAAAAGGTACTTAAAATATTCCTACTTAAAGTTTTTTTTTTTTTTAAATGCTCCGATCGTAGGCAAGTATTTTAACGAATTACATCTATGTTACGACGAATGCAGATGGCATATTCATAAGTGATTGGTAAAACACGGCAGAGCTGTTTGGCCTTCTACAATATCGATGGTCACGAGCTGTTGCGGGAACAAACGACACAGTAATATGCATTAGTCCGTCATAAATAGAATAAATTTGTATTAAGGTATCCGACTACGTTCGGAGCAATTTTTTTTTAAAAACCTTATTAATGAAAGTTTTTATTCTATTAAAATGTTCATATTATGGTAAAAACATGAAATTGACAAAAATATTAACTTTTTTAATTTTATTTTTCTAAAGGGAGCTTTTTGGTCGAAATTGATCAATATTTTTTGTCAAAACGGTTAAAGATGTAAAAAAAAAAAAAAGTTTTAATATATATTTGTTTTACTTTTTACTACATGATTCTATAATATTCATGAGTATAATGACCTAAAATCTAAGTTATATTTTCAAAAATAAAAAAAGATATAGACTGTTGTATAAGATTACACATAAAATTTCAATATTTTCGCAACATATTATTATGTATATATAGCAATAACTTTTCGAAAGATATAGGTACAATTAAATCTGTATGTCATTACACTCAACATAGTATAACGAACAACTGTACAAAAAATTATAACTATCTTAAATACATTTGGAGATAGAAAGAAAGCCGTTTATCAGTATAAGCGCAAAATCTATTCTTTAGAAAACGCGATTTTAGATTCTGTCAGCATGGATTTTCCTATCAACAACCGTTTAAAAACGGTTGTAACTAAACTTGTATTTAAAGTACTAGAAAAACACAAACTGATTTGAAAAGAAAAATTTTCAATTCATATGAAACGAAATTAAAAATAGTTTTCATTGATTTTGCCATTTTAGACGGGCACCTTAACACAGTCTCACTTTTGTCTGTTATTCAGTGTGGATACTCACAACAGGGGAGTCTTTCTTTTCGATTGCATCTGAAGGGGGGGGGGGGGGAAATGACACTTTTCCGGCTTCTTCCAAGAACTTCTTATCTATCAAGTTTCAGCTCATTCGGGTGACAAGGCTGATTTACACGCTGTCAGTGCGGGTAAATCGATTTCAAGTTCAATGTGACGTGTTGATCGAAATGCCAGCATTGCGCTTGAACGGCGTCGAGCATCTCGACCAATTGCACGACCGCCTGTCACTGAATACCGCAAGGTGATTGGATGAACACGCCTGTAAATAGCAAAATTTTGATCTACTGGAGACACGCCAGACAGGCTTCTCTTGGGACGGGAATGATGCTTTCACTGGCAATCTCAACTAGTATGACAACGCGTAAACCAGCCTTTACTCGTGTACACATTCACTAAACTACAGAAGCAATGCTGGTGGTTATTTACAGCCAATACATTTTCTTTTCTTAGCTTGTAGTCCGAGAGGCGACTGCAATTTTTGGACCCCATCGAACATCATTCTGAATTTTTTAATAGAAATTGGAGAAAAGTGAGTAGATTAGGAATCCACTGGTCTGCCGTGGCAAAAATGGCCGAAACTGATCAATAATCGACTTGGAATGAGTTGAACTAAAATCCGATTGCCAAATATGTCATAACTTGCCAAAAATAAAACAAACTTATTCGTCTGGCAACCCACTTCGTTTTGATTTTCAATGAGAAAAAGCGCAAACGAATTCTGATCTTTGGCTCGGAAAACTTATATCTTTTAAAAGTAAGCCAAATTGGCGACATCAGTTACGTCATCTGTGACGTAATGTTTATTGCCAATTTGGCTCATTTGTGAAAGATGCAAGTAAGCCATCGCCACACATCCGAATCGTCTGCAACCTTCTTAATTGAAAATTATAGAGTGAGAGTTACCAAATAAAAAAAAAAAATGCTCGTTATTTGTCAAGTTATGGCGCATTTGGCAATTGGATTTAGTTCAACTTATTAAAAGTCGATTTTTGACCACTTTCGGCCATTTTTGCCACGGCAGACCAGTGGATTCGTAATCTACTCACTTTTCTCTAATTTCTATAAAAAATTCAGAATGATGTTCGATGGGGTCCAAAAATTGCAGTCGCCTATCAGTCTATTGAGGGCAGGGTAGCTTCAAGAGATTAATTCTCCTCCTGTGTATGTACGTCCCAAGCATTTTACAATAAATGACAGTTTTCACTATCGATATGGATAAGCAACTGGATAAACTGCTCCGATGGCAATGCAAGGGGGGGGGGGGGAAACGGGCCGATGGGATGATGATGAGTACACGATTTTCCAATCTCGGTTCACTTTGTGGCGACTTCAAGTAACAGATAAAGCTTCTGTGCATTGGAAGTACTCTTTTGCACAGCGGTAAAGTATCTGCCTCGAAAACCAAAGGTCCAGCGATCGAGGCCCGTCGTCCGCAGCACATGAAAGCTGCTTATGCTTTAATGGTGACCCGGACTTGTTGCATCGTTGTGTCCGCTTGTTGCGGTGTTGCACGCGAGTTGTGTAGTATGTGATCGCTTGTGCGATGAAGTTTTCTCCTTTCAGAAGCACCGATAGATGGCAGCATGATTCGTTTCTTAGTCCGGGTCACCAATAAAGCGTATGTATCTTTCACTGGCGACGGGCCTCGATCCAGGGACCGTCGTGTCTCGAGACAGATGCTTTACCTCTCTTCAAAAGAGTACTCCCGTGCACAGAAGTTTTATCTGTTATTTGATATCGCCACAACTTTTATATGGGAATGCGAGAAACCTTATAAAGTGCTGGAGTAGGTATATTTTTTGCACATTATTACTAATTAAGGTCTACTATTGACAGTTCTGTAGTGTACAGTCCCAAGATTTTACTGTCAATCCTCTGCATTTTGTCCAGGCAACGGCTTCATTGTCCCAGCGTTAAGCAGTCTATCCAGTTGTCTATCTATAGCTTGGCTTCCACTATCGCTAAGCAGAGCAGATTAGATTAGAGCCAATTACAAGTCTGTCCATTGTAGCACGAGGCTCGTGCTACAATGGACAGACTTGTAATTGGCTCTAATCCACTCCGCTCAGCCATAGTGGACGCCAAGCTTATATCAATGATTATCACACGAGATGCTTTGGGTTTTATTGTCTTAAAAAAAGGGGTTTGTTCCCTCGTCGACTTGAGATCATTGCGTTGCGGCATCTAAGGAAGGCATGCATCAAAAGAACAGTCTACTTTTTCCTCCCAGCTAAGTGCCGACCAGTCATGTCTACTCTCGGTGACACTCACGGAACTGCAGAGGCAATACGACCCTTTATCGTTACACAAAACAACTGTCTTGATGATGCCCCGTTTGGGGCACAACAATTCCGTCATGTTCCCATCCTCAGCTGTTTCCCTCCTCTATCGGTTCGTCGTCTTCCGAAGTGATGTGGAACTGGATCTTTTCCGCGGCAGCCGCCAGCTCCCCGAGGGAGGGCGTATTCGAGTTCGATTCTGGGGGCGGGGAGTCGAGGGGAATGAGATTCTGGTAGTAGTCCCTGTTCTCCTCGAGGGCGTCGAGGATTTCCTGGGCGTCGGGGTGTACCAGGTCGGCCCATGTTTCCCACAGAGGATGTACAATGTAGTCGATGAAGCCGACCTAAAAGGAAGAACAACTTAAAATTAACCCGTAGTACGAAAAAATCTGCCGCTTTTTCTTCAATGTTACTATTTTTAGTGCAGTTTACAGGACTTTTATATCAAACTTAATTTGCTTATAACCACCTAAAAAAATATGTTTGGCTGCATTAGTACATAATTATATTGTTACGAATTTTTGTATATTTGCAAATATTTCGAAGTGTTAATTTTGTAAATAGGAAAATTTATGTACATTTTGTGTAAGGCAGTGCAATAATTCACCTTTAGTTTGTTTCCCTGCAATAAGGGTCTCGATGCTTGATAACGAGTTTTACAGAGGTAACACTGGAAAGCGAGTTTTACAAGGAGCAGCGCATTTAACATTATGGTAATGGAAATCTCGCCAGATTGGCGAGATAGAGCCAAGTTGGCGCCGGTTTTGGCGACTAATTTTTGTCGCCAAATTTGGCGACATTTTCGGTCCCCATGTACATGTATAAGACTTTTCGACTACGATCTGGAAAGTTCTCCTAATATCGACCTCTAGAAGTTTCAAGAAGATTCGCAGCCTCCCCTATATAAGCTCAAGAGAGCGGGTGATGGAGTTAGTTGATTTTGAGTCACTAAATTAGTTGACTGGGTTAGTCAGTGAGTATATTCACTGTGGCGTGTGTGTACCTGTGACTTCTCCACTGTGGCGTTGTGCCTGTCGCACATGGGGCTGATGTCGAGGCCTTCTTCCCTCTCCCTGTCTCCCTGCTCGAAGAACTCGTCCATGATGAGCTGCACCCACGTTTTGTACACCTCCAGGGGCTTCGTAGGATTGCTGAGGTCGGCACAGTGGATCATGTTCTGCAGAACCTGTCAAAAGAAAAACAACTGGAGAGATTGGTCCAATAAACGCGCAGGATGGATGAATGAAATCACGGTTCACTTCTATATAGAAGGGCGGGAAACCTTGTAAAGGAGCAGAGTTCGCCACTAACTTTTAGAGACGGGCCGCATGACTGATGTTGGAACTTATTCCACGGGCCGCAGATATATACCGAATACTCCAAAATGTTGCGATTTGTTGAGGGCTTTAAAAATTTCTCAACAATGCACAGTGAAAATGACTTCTTTTGGAAAAGATTTAGAGACGTTTAAAAGTACAAAATTTATTTACAATAAAAGAAATAAATGACTTGGCTAATCATTCCTGTGCGACCCGCAGACTAGATCGAGTTACTTCATGCCGATAAGGCATGGAAAAGAAAAAGGAAAGCCCGAAGAGTACCCGATCCATACAGTATAAATACATGAACCACATGACCGGATAACAAAAATTAGCATAAGGATCACCCTACCACACCACTTTCAAAATACAACTCGGAAGTGAAGTGAATTCATCCGATTTGTTGATATGTCGTCAAAACACATGCTTTACTACATATGTGATAATTACTAAAGATTGAATAATGTAAAACAATTTTGAAAACTGAAAGAATAACTTAACTTTTTTTATATTAATAAAAAAACAATTGATATTTGATTCCTTGTTTCAAATAATTAAAAAAAGTTTTCTTTACATGGTACATTAAAGTCATAAAAGAAATTAATGACAATATTACAATGTGACTTGGCATAAGCTCATTATCAATAAAGATATTTAAACCATACCTCCTGAATCTTCCATTTTAGTCAATGTTAATTGCGAGACGATGACGGCCGGTCAGCTTTTCACTATCTACTTTGCGTTTAAAACTAGTCCTCGACGCCATTATTGCACTGGAGAGATCACGATACTTCTTGTCACGTCAAAACAAACGAGGCCAGTATGCATTCAACTCCTGCCCATCACATTCAAAAAAGCAGAAATCGAATTGTGCCATTCACGAATCGAAGGGTATCATAAGTACAAAACTAAGCAATGCGTCATTGGTAATAATTCAAACTATTTTTATTCTTTCTGGCAGTCTCAGAAAATAAAAGGATTTTTCAGACTTAGTGACGCGGGCCACTTAATGGAAAACGCGGTTTTTAAACACATACTATTCTAGACAAATTAAAATTATTTCCGAAAAATTTGATTTTTGCTCTTCTGTACCGGAGAAAGAGCTGTCGCTGGACCAGAGTATACATTTTTTGGCGCATTCTTACTTCTTTAGGTCTACTATTGACAGCCCAAGATTTTTCAGTAAATCCTCGGCAGTCCGTGTTTTTTGTCCACCCAATTATCTGGCAACAGATCATTTTCCCAGTGTTAACCTTTAAAAGCGGCGATATAACGACCAGAATCCTCCTGTTACTCTTAAGCAGTCGATCCAGTTGTTTATATTGTTACGAATTTTCGTATATTTGTAAATATTTCGTGGTGTTAATTTTGTAAATAGGAAAATTTATTTACATTTCGCATAAGGCAGTGCAATAGTTCGTCTTAAGTTTGTTTCCCTGCAATGAATCTCTTGATGCTTGATAACGAGTTTTACAGAGGTAACTCTGGGAAGCGAGTTTTAAGGAGCAGGGCATTTAACATTATGGTAATGGCAATCTCGCCATATTGGCGAGATAGAGCCGAGTTGGCGACATTTTCAGTCCCCATGTACATGTTTAGGACTTTTCGACTACGATCTGGAAAGTTCTCCAAATGTCTATCTCTGGAAGGTTCACGTATGTTCACCACTCCTATATAAGGACGGCCGTGAGTAGGGTTAGTGAATTAGTTGTCTGATTTTGAGTCACTGAAGTAGTTAACTGAGTTGAGTCCGTTAGCTGACTGGAATTACTGAGTCTCAGTGAGCATTCAGAGTAGATCTAAAGCGAACTGTATTGCATTGTCTTTTGTGGTGATTTAGAAGTCGTGTGTCAAGTTTAACTGCTGTTTTGTGCTCTATTGTTGTGAAAAGAGCTGTATTGTGTCTACTAGAACGAGAAGTTCTGGAGTTGTAAAGGAATCTGTGAAGAGTTGTATTGGAATAAATTTCTGCAAATTTTGATCTGCTTTGGCTTCAAATCTTTCGAACCCAACCAACGCAACAATATATATCGATGGTCATGTGACGATACCGCTGGCACCGTGTAAACAAATCATCTCAGCCCGAAGAAGATACCAGTTTGTCTCGTGACTGCCTCTGTGGTTGGAATCTCCAGTAAATCGAATATTTTCTGTTTATCAGAGCGTCCATCATCCAATCGCATGCGCTCGCCGTGGCTACCGACCGAGGGCTAACTGGATTCTTTCAGAGCTGGAAGCAGTGTTGAAACACACAAAACTGGCATTCCAATCAACTCGTGACTTTACAACTTAACAAGTTCGCTGTCGATCACGCGCAAGGAATTTCGGATTGTTCCGCCTGTCTTGATCAAGTTGGTTGGTTGGTTTATACGATCAACGACCTATTTTTACGTACAATGACACCTAATCTGACCGGGACCTGCAGCTTATCGTGGATTCTGAACTACAACGAACATCCAGGCCAAGCTCGGGTGGCATTCGACCTCGGCACCTTTGGCATGTGAGGCCAGAGCACTACCACACAGCCATCAGGTGGGGCCCTGTCCTGATCAGACTGCACCCGATCGGAGTTTCCGTTCTTGTTGGAGCGAACGCAGGGGGGCGTACTGTCCATAGGGTTGTCCGGTGCAATCACCGGGTCGGTCAGTGTCTGTAAAAAATGAGCCGATCCGGTACTTAAAAAAAAAAAAAATCTTAATTTAGATTTTTTTTATTTCTTTAAATTAGATTAAAAGTTGTTTTCATTAAAATTTAACGATATTAAAAAAAAAAAATCTTGGAAAATCTAGCAGCGCGGGTCCTCACTGCTAGTAATCATTAAATATAAATATTTAAGCAATAAAAGCTGCTATTAAAACTATTTAAATATTATAAGTAATTATTTAATTAATTAATGGAGTTATTTTATAATAAACAATAACTATTAAAGTTTAATTAACGATTATATTGAAAATTTGGGCCGGCATCAAATTTAAATTCACCGGGCTGATGTTACGCCCCTGAGCAAACGTGTTGACGGCTAGCGTTCTTGGTAATGGCAGCGTGTAACTTAGCATTTTGTTACGTTTTAAACACGTGTGGAAAGACTTCTAAAATAAGCGATCATAAACGATCGAAAATTTTACTGTCACTTGTTTTCCAATAGATGGCGACACTATACTTCAAGTATGATTTAAAAAGAGAAGTCAAATAAATTTCGATTAAAGTATGATGACCAGTGGCAACTATTAGAAGACAATAACCAAAAGTGAAGGGACCAACTCCAAATTTAACATTCTTGTACAGTTCAAAAAACTAATAAAAAAGGAAGGGAAAACTACTTTAACCAACTGACGGTTATACACGTCATTTGATTCCTAGTTTTTCCAGCAATACACAATATTTTTAAATTTATAAATAAAATATTTTTTTTTAATATTTTTATTAGGATTCTATCTAAAACAAAATAAATAAAAAATTATGTACTTAAATTAGAAATATAATTTAAAAACTATTGCAGGGAAAACAACTGTAGAATTTCGCCCATTCCCATGACGGTCAATGGGTTAATAGCCTACACTGCACAAAATAAGAAGAGATTGAATAAAGTTTAAATAAATTTTAAACATTCCAAAAGAAAAAAAATTCATTCAAAAGGTAATTAACTAAATATAAATAAAATTTTGGATTAATAGGCTAAAAAAATTGATAGTTGCGAATGCAAAAAGTTTAATATCTAAGAAATCAAAAAAATAATTAATGTGCTTTAAAGAATAATTTATTGAAATTTTTAAAAAATAATTCGCTGTTTTACTACGAATAAAATGTGTCCAAGTTTGCGAGAATCCATGTTCCAGATATTTCATTAAAATCAACGTTTCTAAAAATGTTTTTTTTTTAAGTGCAGATATTCATAATAATTGATTAAATAAAACTAATATTAAAAATTAAAAATTTTAACGATGAACAGTAACGTCATTGGTAATGAAAGAGGAAAGATATTTCATTACAATCTAAGGAACTTTTTTTTTTTTTGCAACTTCCCTAATAGCACACCTCCTCCCAGGGAGGTACCCCATCCCCGGGACTACGAATGACTTCCCAGGGACCTCCCTGGGAGGATGTGTGCTATTAGGGTATGTTTTAGTTTGGAGTATCTTAGTAAAACAGGAGATGAATAAAACGTGACGGAGTTCTTCCGGACACGCTAAAAGTATTATCATCAGCGAACAGGGCCTGATTTACCACAAATTTTGAAAGTTTTCTTAAAATATAGTGGTCTTTTTATGGGAAGTACTGAACAAAAATAATAAAAAAATTTTAGTTACTCATCCGCAAATTTCATATTTTTTATAGTCACAGAGAGTTAAGTTAGATAGATTAACCTAATTAAGCAAATCTTTCCGGTTCATATGTACACGGAGACAAGGGCTTTTCGCCGCTGTTCTCCTTCTCTCGCCTCTTGTTAAGAGATGTTCAACAACCAACCAACCATGTACAAAGAGTCTTTGTGATTGGTTGGTTTGCAGGCTCTTCCGTGGACTTTTTTGGCCCTCCTTTTTGGTGAGATCGTGGAAACAGTGGAAAGGTTACTTTGTATTATTTACAATTATTATGTTATAAAATTAAGTAATCTTTATTATTATATAATTTGTGGACCCTATGGTAAAATGTAAGTTTAAAATACAGGAAAGTGTACTTTAAAATTAGTGTTCATGGGGGGGTCTTGATTAATTCAAAAGTTTTGAGGAAATCAAGATCACACTAATTATAAAAAAAAAAAATCGTGTGAAAGTAAACTATGAGTTTTAATTGTAAAAAGTTAGTCTTAACGAATGTAGCTTGATCTGGTAATATTGTGACGTAAAGAAATAAATATTTGCTATTGGGGCCCCTCTCTGAATGTTGGGCCTACAGTAAAAAAATTTCTAAATCAGGCCCTGTTTGCGAAGATTGCCTCTGAAATTCTTAGATACCCAAGACTGAAGATGCAAGCAATTGTGGGCTTCATCACAGGGCATTACCATTTCAGAAAATACCTCCATACAATGGGACTTTTTTCAACAAGAACCCATATGCAGGAAATGTCACAAAAATGAGGAAACGGCACATCATGTTATATATGAATGTGATGCTCTTGCCCTCACTCGACTTACAACTTTAGGAGTCACCAACACTAAAAGAATTACACCTCAGTTCCATCAAGGATTTCTCAGACTTTATTGCCAAAGTGGGCGACCCTGAATAAATGGAGCTACAGAAACATTGGGATTGGAGTATGGTACAAAATGCTAACCTAAAGCAGGAGGTGCTACATAACCCAAAACAAAGAAGATCTTAGTAGATTTTTTCATTTGCAGATTAACCCTTTGGGTACATTTGACGGCTGAGATTCGTCATGCACTTGTTTTGCCTGTTAATAATGACGAACTTAATTCATCATTCAAACTAGTTTGATTGGATAGATTTTAATGTCACAAGAGCCGTGATTGGTTAAGTCAAACATCGGTTGGTTTACCTATACTTTAAAAAAAAAAAAAATTATTTGGCTGTATTCCTTTAAAGTTCCTTTATTGTTTTGAACCAACCGTTCAAAACGCAAGAATTTTCCCAAATAAATCCGTACCCAAGGGGTTAAAGAGAAAATATACTTGATCTGCTGATTTCTTTTACTACACATTTACTGCGTCGTTTGTTCCCGCAACAGCTCGTGGCCATCGATATTGTAGAAGGCCAACCAGCTCCGCCGTGTTTTACCTTCTAATTTAATCAAATGCTTAAATCAATTGAATTTCCATAGTTATTTTTGCCTTTCAGAGGAAGCTCTAGTAAAGATCATTTCTCGCTATGTTACAATCTTCTATATTAAACTCCAACTTAACTTGACATCACTAGACGATAGATCTTCACCGTGCTCATATTCAGTTAATCCATTTTAGGGGAGTGAAGACATAATTCCCGCCAAACCTTATAGCCTTTTGTTCTGTTGTGGTTTGGTGAACATTATGCTTTTACGCCGCGAAAATGGATAAACTGCCTATGAGCACAGTGACGATCTAGTGATGTCAAGTTAAGTTGAAGTTTAGTATAGTCTAGTGCATGTAGGAAGTACTTTCTACAACCAACCTTGACATTTGGTGTGTATTAGGTACGAAGAAGTTTTCGTTGTACATAAATTGTAGCAACAAAAATTGTAAGAGTAGGTGCATAAAATGCTTTCATTTAATATCTATTACAAATGAAAATTAAATAACAAAAGACAAAACCAGGTGGAGCCACTTCATATGCATTGACGTAAGGATTTCAAATATTAAAATAAAATATATTAGGCGCTATTTTTGAGTTTTTAATTTATGTCATTTCATCAAGTGATCATTTTCGTACCAATGAGGAACTTGCACAAGTGAGGAAAATGAATATTTTTTGTATTTTCTAGTGTTATCCAACGAATATATTTCAGCAGCGCAATTATTTTTTTATCTTTATGCTTTCAATTGATCAAAAATCGAGTTTGAAATTAGCCGAAATCACAGCAAAAGTCACGTGACCAAAAACGCGTGAAAAAACCGTGACGTGGTTACGCAGAGGTAAAGTCGCAAAAAGAAAGAGAAACCTTTCTCATTCTTTTCTCTAAATCAGGTTTTAGACTGGTTCATTATCTGCGCGTTGAAGTTTCACGCCAAAGTGGCTTTTTCCCGCCAAATCGCAAAGTGAAAAACTAAATATTTTTTTTAACTATCTATCCGAGCTCAAATTTTTGAAAGAATGGTTTTGTTTTTCATGATTTTTTCTCTACTTTGATTTAAAAACAAAAACCAAAAAACGTGAAAGTTCCTCATTGTTAAGGTGGTTATAGACAGTACTTTTTTGTATGCACATCAGGGCTAGAAGATTGTAACATAGCCAGAATAGGGAATTATTCGAACGATTCATCTGCAGTGGATTCCCTCCCATGTAGACCTCTTCTTTAATGAATTGGCTAAGGAGGGCTCTGCTGTAACATCCGAAAATTATGGTCATCTTAAGTTTAGGGACATTTTCTCGAAGGCCGACAACAGCAAGACATGGAGGATTCCACCAACTCATGACTGAACAAAAAACGTCCTGGGGCTGCCCTGGAGCTGAAGGGCGACAGGAAATTACAAACCACCATCACCAGACTCATCACCGCGGACATACTCGCATATGTTCAGGGACCCTGTGTGCCTCAAGTGTGTCAAGCTTCACCGGACCATCTGCTTTCCTGTTTGGATTCGGAGAAGAGCGATCTCTCTTTAAAAAACCCTGCACTGGTTGGAGACTTTCTTTGGGCGTCTTGGACTAGATCAAGAGTGGAATAATAAGAAACTACATAGGGAATTTACTGGGGTTCTCTTACCTGTATCCTTTCCGTGTAGTTGTCCAACATGAGGACACCCGATCCTGCCACCTTCATCGTTTCCACCATCGTCTTCATGTCTGCCAGAAGAGACATGTGCTTCGACATGTCCGTCGCCAACACCTGGGGAAACAGTTATTTAGAAGTTATTTATTTTCCCCCTCATGTTGCGCTCTAAGATCAGACGGCGATGACGTATCACCACACATACTATAATTGTTTGCGCATAATAATAATCGTTTGCTGTTTTTACTGTGTGAATGTGTTTGGCAACAGAGTCAAAACAGCAAACGATTATATTATGCGCAAACAATTATATTATGTGTGGTGACGTCATCGCCGTCTGATCTTAGAGAGCAACATCTCACAAACACGCATCAATCAATTTGATGGAGATTCATCGGTTTTAGAATAAGAGGAAAGGGGTTTTTTGATGGATTTTCTTGGAAATAGTGTCGCTATTTTGTCTAGTGTTCTCACCATAGACTCAATAGACTGCGCGTTCCTACTTCAATTACACAACGGGGAATGAAACCAAAATGAATCACATGAGTAGGGACTTTTTGGGAGCAGGGTAGCAGATTTCTCCTCACTCAGGTGATAAAGGATAATAAGATTATTAGATAAAGGATTCATTTTACGACGTAGCCAAATTAAAAACCACGTGACTGATAGACGAATTTTGGTGATTAATTTTGGTTTCATTCTCGTTGTATGATTGAAGTGGGAACGCGCAGTCTATTGATAATAATAAGTCTATGGTTCTCACAGAGAAATATTTCTTATTATACATTAGGACAAACTTATGAAAGTTTTAACTCTAAGTTTTTTAAAAAGTCCAATTAGAAGGCCACGACTTCATATGTTGAAAACTTCAGAGCTGTAGCCCTATTAGAAGTCGTTTCGTAAGAAATATCAAAATTAATTTAACAAAAAAAATTAAAATGTTAACATTATGTTTTTCGAAAATCGAATTAGAACTCAAAGACTAGTTATGTTTAAAATTTCAGAACTGTACGTCAATTTCAAGTAGCTTTCTATATAGAAACAGACTCTGTTTTATTATTATAGGTAATTACATCTTCATGAAAATTTTCCAGAAGGAAAGTTAACGACAACCAAATGTTAGTGCTTCAAAATGCCGTCAGTTGATATAATTTAACCACATTTTGTCAAGCATTTGACAAAAATATTTTTTTGGGTTGGTTGGTTGTATTCAGATTATCTGGCGCCGTCAGCAACACGAGGGCTATAATACGCCGAAACCTTCGTCATTAGACAAGCCAACATACGTTTACAAACACCCATACCTAACACGGGACCCGCAACCTCGCGGTCTAGAAGCCAGCACGCTAACCACTATACCGTTTGGTCGGCTTATATATTTTTGGGGGAAAAAAAAAAATGAATTATTTGAGACGAAAGTCTTACCAGATCGATGGCCATTTTTCGCAGAGATTGCCTCTGCTTTTTCGTCAAGTTCAGGAATATATTGCAACTTTCTTCTTGTAGTAACTTGAAACCAACAGCTAAGGAGTGGTTTTCCAAGACAGACACGTCGTTATACATCAAAGCCAACTCTGAACCTGCAAAGGGATTATCAATTTGCAAATGCACTCACAAAGTCAGTCGGAATACACTATCTACCAATAATAGTCCGAGAGGCGACTGCAATTTTCGGACCTCATCGAACATCATTCTGAAATTTTTAATAGAAATTAGAGAAAAGTGAGTAGATTAGGAATCCACAGGTCTGCCGTGGCAAAAATGGCCGAAACTTATCAATAATCGACTTGGAATGAGTTGAACTAAAATCCGATTGCCAAATATGTCATAACTTGTCAAAAAGAGTACAAACTTTTTTCGTCTGGTAACCCACTGCATTTGATTTTCAATGAGAAAAAGCGCAAACGATTTCTGATCTCTGACTCGGAAAACTTGTATCTTTTACAAATAAGCTAAATTGGTGACATTAGTTACGTCATCAGTGACGTAATGTTTATTGCCAACTTGGCTCCCTTTTAACCCTTTGCACTCCAGGCCTTTTTCGCGCGGAGGAATCAGCAACTCGAGACATTTTAGGTTCGGCTGGTGTTTATGGATTTGCTTCATAGAAACTAAACACAGTCATTGGCCTTGCATCGAATTTCCGCATCACACCTAATGGTCCTCTCGTGGTTTGGCATCCAATCGTGTGGCGCCTGAGAGGCGCCACTGGAGTGCAAAGGGTTAATGGATGCAAGTAGACCGTCGCCAGATATCTGAATCGCCTGCAACCTTCTTAATTGATAATTAAAGAGTGAGGGTTACCAAATAAAAAAAAAAATGCTCATTATTTGGCAAGTTATGGCGCATTTGACAATTGGATTTAGTTCAACTTATTAAAAGTCGATTTTTGACCAGTTTCTGCCATTTTTGCCACGGCAGACCAGTGGATTCGTAATCTACTCACTTTTCTCCAATTTCTCTAAAAAATTCAGAATGATGTTCGATGGGGTCCAAAAATTGCCTCTCAGTCTATTAATGAATGTTGTGGGGCCTTACTCGAGTTGACCAAGTACTGGTTGGTCACTCCTGGATGGTCGACATCATGGACTGCAGCCGCAAACAGAGTGGCCAAGATCTCTAGGTCCGTGAACACAGACTGAAAAAATAAAAGAAAACACATATTAATAAAGAGCATTTCTAGACTTTTTTTGTGATTGGTTTCACAATACCAAATAAAATTACTGGTTTCGTACATGCAATACCAAAATTGATAAATAAAGCACCAAATGAAAGGTCATTACATACACTTTTGACGTTCATTGCGTTACTTGTTTGAAAATTGAAAAAAGTCGGAAATAGTCCAAAAAGTTTGGGAAGATCCGATTGTATTAAATCAGCTCTATAGAAAAGATTTAAGTACGTTGAGGAAACATAAGAAATATTCCATTCTCTATAGTTCGAGAGGCGACTACAAGTATAGGTCGATTATCATTCTGAATTTCTTATAGGATACATTTTAGTAGATCACATGAACTCAATGGTCTGCCGGAAGAAAATGGCCGAAACTATTCAAAAATCCACTTTGAATCGGTCGGATTAAATCCGATTGCCAAATAAAAAGCATTTTTTTTATGTGGTAATTCATGACTCATTTATTTTCAATGAAGAAGATCAGATATTTATTCTCTGGTGAAAAATACTTCTCGCCTTTAAAAGTGAACTGCTACGTACTCTTGAATTGGTTGACTGCGTAAATCTTTAAAATGTTTGAAACGCATTAAAAACAATACAGTATGGATTTTCATAGCACTCTCCCAAAAATGCCAAATTCAATTTAATCTACCACAGTTCATGATGTATTTATGCGAATGCATGCCAACTTGGCTCCCTTTTAATAGATGCAAGTAGACCGTCGCCAGATATCTGAATCGTCTGCAACCTTCTTAATTGAAAATTAAAGAGTGAGGGTTACCAAATAAAAAAAAATGCTCATGATTTGGCAAGTTATGGCGCATTTGGCAATTGGATTTAATAGCTATTCACTAAGCTATACATATGTAAAACGATGAGGTAGTGTAAACCGTCTTAAGAAGCAAGCCGTGTTCGAATAAAACAAAAATTTATTTCCATAGACTAGGAGAGAGCTTGGCGATAGGAAAAAAAGTGTAAAATGTGTCCAGCCGAACTGAAATCTTGAGCTTTTTTAGATTGGACATGCGCAAAAGAACTGGTATGAACCGGTCTTAGCAAGGTCCAACGCGCATCTCACTAATTTTCGGAAAACACTATACTAAACTCCAACTTAACATCACTAGACGATACATCTTCACCGTGCTCATAGGCATTTAATCCATTTTAGCGGAGTGACGACATAGTACTCGCCAAACGCCTTTTGTTCTTCAACAGGGTTGTGGTTTGGCGAGGATTATGCTTTCACGCCGCCAAAATGGATTAAATGCCTATGAGCACGGTGAAGATCTACCGTCTAAGTGATGTCTAGTTAAGTTGAAGTTTAGTATAGAAAATAAACGAAAAGAGACGGAAATACATCACATCTATTTTCAATAAACAGTTTGTTCAAATGTGTATAAAAATTGTTGACGACAGGAAAGAATGGGCAAACTTTTGAGGCCAAAAGAAGAAAAAAAGTTCGCCCCCTGTCGACGGGATCCTTACCTCTAGCGCTGGTGACGACAGCAGGACGTGGACCGATTGCGTGACGTCACACGCGTGAATCCTGTTGTGGTAGGGCACTTTGAGGTAGTGGTCCTCGAGGGTCATCAGGTAGTTCAAGAGGGTCTTGGAGGGGATCTTGAAGGTGTTGAGGAGGTCCCTCTCCTTCGAAAGAACAAACATTATTGAAATCAGAATAATTCTACAATTAAGATGAAGCTATGAAATGGGTCGCTATGTTACAATCTGTTAGCCTATAGAAGCTATTTTGTTTAACTCTTTAGTTCCCAATGCGGTTTTCTGGAATATCCTTTTAGGGACCGGGTTCCCGCCGAAAAACCATTTTTACCCCTCCAAGTGGGGTAATACAGGGAATAGACCCCCTGCTAAACTAAAGGGTGATTTATCTGGCAGAGGTTGACAACGGCGCTTTTCTTTTCTTTAACAGTACAAAGTATTTGTGTTTCTCACCTGTTACCCCCTTGCTGTGACGATAGTCGTATACCCCCCCGCGCTGCTAAGAGAGTCCTCTATCGCACTGTAGTGTGCATATAATGATATCGGACCTCCAAGGTCCAGTCAAGAAAGGGGACTCAGCCGACTGGGGCGATTGGGCCGGAATGGGGACAAGAGAGTTAAAACCTTGACATTTGGTGACGAAAATGATGGCGATAAAAGTTTTCATTTAATGTCTACTTTATAATAATAAATGAAAATTAAAAAAAGCAAAAGCAGGTGGAGCATGCATTGACGTAAAGATTTGAAAAATAAAATACGTTAGTAGCTATTTTAGAGTTTTGTTTTGTGTTTTGGAACTATACCGACTGTCTATTTCTGCCAGGCTCCCGATAGCCTAGCGGTAGAGTATCGAGCTCATAACCGGATGGTTGTGGGTTCTGTCCTCGGTCCGCCAAATATCGGTGTGCATATATCTGGTGCACATTAAATCTGTCGTGGCCTCAATGTCCTCTCGTTTGTGTGGTGGGGTCGGAGAGAGGGGTTTACACTAGAAGATCTTGTATTCTTCTAGATGCTCAAAATTACGAGACGTATTTGGCTGTGTTAAGCACTTTATAAGTGGCAGAAATAGACAGTCGGTGGTTTCAAAACAAACAAACAAAACAAACTATTTCTGCCACTTAAGCTTGGCTTCCACTATCGCTAAGCAGAGCAGAGCTGAGTGGATTAAAGCCAATTACAAGGCTATCAACGTCCATTTTAGCACGAAGTTGTGCTACAGTAGACGTTGGCAGCCTTGTAATTGGCTCTAGTCCACTCCACTCCGCTCTGCTCTGCTCAGCGATAGTGGACGCCAAGCTTTATAAAGTACTTAACACAGCCAAATACGTCTCGTAATTTTGAGCATCTAGAAGAATACGAGATCGAAAACTTCTAGTGTAAACCCCTCTCTCCGACCCCACCACACCAACGAGAGGACATTGAGGCCACGACAGATTTAATGTGCACCAGCCCCCATTAGGTACATACCGATATTTGGCGGACGGAGGCCCGAACCCACAACCCTCCGGTTATGAGCTCGATACTCTACCGTATCGGTGCCCTATTTTCGAGTTTTTAATTTATGTTTCAATGGGGAATTTATCGTTTTCGTACCTACTCACCAAATATCAAGGTGGTTATTCTAAACTAGTTTCTAAATGCACTGGGCTAGAAGATTGTAACATAGCGAGTATATAGGGACTTAATAGGACTTCCACTTAAAAAGAATAATCCTTGCGAGAAAAAAAAAAACTGCTCAATATTCTTCATTTTTGTGTCAAAATGTGTATTATACTAAACTTCAACTTAACTAGACATCACTTAGACGCTAGATCGTGACAGTGCTCATAGGTATTTAATCCATTTTGGCGGCGTGAAAGCATAATGTTCGCCAAACCAGTAGAGAACAAAAGGCTATAAGGTTTGGCGAGAATTATGTCTTCACTCCGCCAAAATGGATTAAATATCTATGAGCACTGTCACGATCTAGCGTCTAAGTGATGTCTAGTTAAGCTGAAGTTTAGTATAGAAGGTGTTGAAACGCGCAAGATAGTTTACAAGTAGAATTCATAGAAGCTATATCTTGTTCTTCAATAGCAACACTCTAGACTAGAGGTCGGAAATATAGATCAAAATAAATATCGATACTATATCGTTGAATTGATAAAATATCGATATATCGATACATGATATATTTTTTTTAATTTGATTTTCAATTTTGCCAGAAACAAGGTTTTTCGGGGCAAATTTCTACTTTTATGATTGCTTTTTTGTACGGTAACTACTTTTTCAACTGAAATGGATCTATTACAAAAAAAAAAAGTTATATTTTCGCTTAATTGGTGCAGTGATTTTAAGAACAATTTAGATAATTTTCTATAGCTTTCAAGTGTATGGCAAAATATTGAATATTGGTGCCATTTTAACTGTCTCTCAGCCCAGTTCAAACTTTAGTTTCGAAGTTTTTGAAAAGGGAATGAAGAAAATCGAAAAAAAACATGGAACTAGAAAACGATCATCAAAAAACTAAAAATGTTTGATAATATCGATATATCAGTGACTTTTATCGACATTTTTAATATCAAAAAAGCCGACCAAACGGTATAGTGGTTAGCGTGCTAGCTTCTAGACCGCGAGGTTCCGAGTCCCGTGTATGGGCATGGGTGTTTGTAAATGTATGTTGGCTTGTCTAATGACGAAGGTTTCGGCGCATTATAGCCCTCGTGTTGCTGACGGCGCCAGATAATCTGAAAACAACCAACGCATTCTAACTGGTTTGGGGGAAAGCTGTTGATCTTTATGAGGTTTCTAATCAGTAACCAAGTATGCACTATCCAAAAGATGCATGAGTATAAGTCACAAACATTTCATCTCAAACGTGACATATCTCTTTAAAAGTACATTATATTCATCGTAAGAATAAAATGTTGCCCTCAATGTAAAACTAAAAAATATAAAGCCACGTAAAAAGTTAACATTTTAAGGTGGAATGTTTTTAGAATGCTTTTTGTCTCTAAACTGAAATATTTAAAAATGGTTTAGCTCTGAATCTCCTCTTTCAGAAGCAGGTGTGAAATTGGATCGGTACGGCGAACCAACACTATTTAGAACAAATTAAAAAATCTGGGTTGGTTGGTTGTATTCAGATTATCTGGCGCCGTCAGCAACACGAGGGCTATAATGCGCAGAAACATTCGTCATTAGACAAGTCATTTACAAACACCCATGCCTAACACGGGACTCGCAACCTCGCGGTCTAGAAGCTAGCACGCTAACCACTATACCGTTAGGTCGGCTTTAATTTATTCTGATTAAAACAATTTTATTATTTATTAAAGAAATTTTGGCAACAGGAAAGAGTTTCTTCAATGGTCGATTAAATGCTATTCTATCGTGATTGGATAACGCCAATTTGTTTCATTAGTTTTCCGTCAAAGTGACCTTTTAGTGACAATTACAGCTCCAAAATTTAGTAGAATGCATTTCAATCGACATCGAATCCATCTGCCAAGTTTCAGACCGATTGGATGATGGCTAGGTGGTTAATTAGGCCTCCGCAGATTTGTCCGCCATCGACATATCCAGTCATACACACACAAAATCGAAGTTAATATAAAGCAGTTTAAAAGAATCGTTGTTGTTCATTTCTTATTTAACTTAATTCACATTTTATAGAAATTCCGAAACAATCATTCTAGTCATACAGTATTGGGAAATTTAAAGAAAGTTTTAATATTATTAATTTTTTATAAATAGAGTAAAATATGTTTATTAATGCATTACTAATAAATGAAAGTATCACATTATTAATTCCATACTAATCAAATTGAATATTAATATCCCAAATTCATTAGTAATAAATGAAAGTATTAATATTATTTATTCATTACTAAAAAAGATAAACAAATAATAATAATAATTCATTTCTAATAAAGTAAAATATTTATATTACAAATTCCTCATCCATAAATAAAAATATTAATATTATAAACTATTTATTAATTAAAGAAAATATTAATACTATTAATAAAATTATTATTAATTCATTATTAATATCCAATGTAACTTTGTATTAAATCGTTTTTGTATAAGAAAACTATTTAAAAAAGTTATTTCGGAAGTATCCGTATGCATAAAAATTTTCCAAAAGTCATTTCATAACTAAAAAAAAAAAATAATAATAATAAAAATAAAATAATAATAATAATAAAAAAAAAAAAAAAGAGAGAGAGAGAGAGAAGGCATTGAAAATCGACTCCAAACTTTAAATTTCAGCAATCCAAAATGCGCAAATGAAATCTTCCTATTTATTAGCATGAGTGGTTGCCGCGCAGTGGTCTAGTGGCTAGCGTAACGCTCCGCAGTTCCACTGTGTCCCGGTTCGAATCCGGGCAAAGTAAGAGCATGGTTGGGACGGAGGCCAAGGCCTCCGTTTACACGCGCCCCCATTTTCGGGGGCCAACGTGTATGGCCGCCCTCGTGGGGCGGTTCCCTCATTCATTACAATGCATTAGAAAAAGGGGTTTTGTTCCCTTAAACTGAGATTTTCTGTTGTATTTGACACGTATCTTGGTTTGTGGAAGAGATAATTTTTTTTTGCATAAATTGGTAATGTTCGATGACTAAGATAAGGAAGACTAGCATCTATAATAATAAAACAAGCTGTGTGTCTGTCTGTGGATCTATAGAAACCTACTTAAAATTGGAGTAGAGCTCTGAAATTTTCAGCCTAAGTAGTTTTGGCCTTTTAATTTTATGCATCATCAACAGAATGTTAACATTTTAATTAGTTCTTTTTTAATTAATATTTTTAATTAATTAATAAACATTTTATAAAACGATTTTTAATAGGGCTTAACTCTGAAATTTTCAACATAAGTAGTTTTGGCTTTTTATTTAGACTTTTAAAAAACAGAATTTTAAATTTTTATTTTGTTCTTTTTTTAATTAATTTTTTAATAATAAATATTTTACAAAACAACTTTTAATAAGGCTACAGCTCTGAAATTTTCAAAATAAGTAGTTTTGGCCTTCTAATTGTATACATCACACACAGAATATTAAAACTCTAATTAGTTCTTTTTTAATTAATTAATAAATATGTTACAAAACGATATCTAATAGGGCTACAGTTCTGAAATTTTCAACATAAGTAGTTTTAATTTTACTTTTAAAAAACAGAATTTTAAATTTTTATTTTGTTCTTTTTTTAATTAATTTTTTTTAAATAATTAATATATACATTACAAAACAATTTCAAATAGGGCTACAGCTTTGAAATTTTCAACATAAATAGTTGTGGCCTCCTAATTTTATTTTTAAAAAACAGAATTTAAATATTTAAAAAAAAAATTTTTTTTTAATTAATTAACAAATATTTTACAATACTATTTGTAATTGGGCTACATTTCTGAAATTTTCAACACAAATAGTTTTGGCCTTCTAATCGGGCTGATAAAAAGAATGTTAAAATTTTAATTTTAATTTCAATTAATTTTTTCACAAAAAGCGACTTTGAATTGGCCTAGATCTATGAAAGTTTCAACATAAGTAGTTTTAGCCTCTAATTTTGCTTTCCACAAACACTTGTTAAAATAATCTTAAAGGGGTGTTGTATTATTGTATTAACGGAGAATTTTTTTTTTTCTAGACAAGGGAGAAGCTTCCAATATGAAGTCTTTACGTAGCAATTAGATTTTAGTGAGTGAAGCGAGCTTATGTTTGCATAGTAATGAACCTTTTAACTAGTAAAATAATCCTGTGTTTATGTGTCCATGAACTTTTCAGCGAACGAAGCGAGCTCGATTTTACGTAGAAATGAACCTTCCTGCGAGCGAAGCGCCAAAAACTGAGTCGTCCTATACACGAATGACAGATTTCCGCAACGCGGGGCTTCACGGCTAGAAGATTGTAACATAGCTATCCTCATTCGGACTTATTCTAAAACATATATGAAAATATTAAAATATTGTGAACAGATTAAGTTTTGCGACGAAAAAAGCATCATTTGCCACAATAGAAATCCCGCGCGTGGCATGTGAAGTGACATCTGGAACAAGAGATCGCCCCGCCCCCTTATATCACGTGACGTGCTCTAATGACACGAAACTGTCATGCTGCTGTCAGACCATTGTCATCCTCAAAACAAACCGCTCGTGTCTTTTGATATGTCAAAGGAAATGAAAGCAATTTGTAATTCCTATTTATTAAACTGTCCCAGATTTTAGATGCGAACGTTTATACCTTGTAAGAAGGTTTACAAATTTCTTCAGTATTTTACTAATTAAGAACTAATTTGATACCAAAAGTAATAAAACTATGGATTTGAAACAACTTTTAATTGTACTATAATACAGACGTGGATGGGGGTGTTATTTACAGTTTTAATATTTTCATCGTTCATTTAGAAAAAAATGGCCAGTTTGGCAATATTTTTTGAGATATTATATGGATTTTTGAAAGGGGGGGGAAAAAATACCTCTGGCGATATATTGTTACGAATTTTTGTATATTTGTAAATATTTCCTAGTGTTAATTTTGTAAATAGGAACATCTATGTACATTTCGCATAAGGCAGTGCAATAGTTCGTCTTAAGTTGGCTTCCCGGCAATATGGGTCTCAATGCTTGATAACGAGTTTTACAGAGGTAACGCCGGGTTTTACAGAGGTAACAAGGAGCAGGGCATTTAACATTATGTTAATGGCAATCCCGCCAAATTGGCGAGATAGAGCCAAGTTGGCGATGGTTTTGGCGACTAATTTTTGTTCCCAAATTTGGCGAGAAATCGCCAAATGTCGCCAAACTTGGCGACTATTTGGCGACGTTTTCGGTCCCCATGTACATGTATAGGACTTTTCGACTACGATCTGGAAAGTTCTCCAAATATCTACCTCTAGAAGATTCAAGAATGTTCGCCTCCCCTATATATAAGCCCGGCCATGAGATGGGTTAGTTGATTTTGCGTCACTGAGTTAGTTGTTAGCTGACAAGGAGACCTTACGGTCTCGGAAATTCAGATTGGGATGAAATTTGGCAGATTGATAGTATACCTTAAGGGTATCCACACTGTAAAGTAATAAAGCGCACTAGCCAGAAGATTCCGAGAAAATAGGCTTTAAAGTGTTACGCATAGCTTAGACACTAGTAGAGATTTTTGATTTGCAACTCCCCGGTGGCTAAGTGGTCAGCGTGATGGATTCACGTACGGGCGATCCTTGTTCGATACCTCGTGAGGTAGTTTCTTTTTTTCTTTTTTTTTTCAATTTATAAAGTGACTGTTACAGCTAATTGAAATTTGAATTAAAGATAATATTTTATTTTTAAATACGTAATGTATTTTTAATAGAGAAAATAGAGATAAATTAAATAGATATAAATTAAAATTCTAATTACCACGGCAAAAAAATTAGGGTAAACTTAATTTATCTATGGATTTTGACATATAGTTTTTATTTGTCAATTATTTATTTATATACATACACCAGAATGACACTTATCATAAAAACATGGAAAACAAAAACTGTTTTGACATCTTGCACAATTTATAAAGGAAGATTGTTTACAGGAACAACCTTTTTGTAAAAGATTCGTTGGAAAATATACTTCATTAACATTCATGAAAATATATCTTTCGTCAGAAAACTTGGAAGCATACCAGGCATACCGGATCATTTTATTAAAAATTGATGGACTATTGATTGTATTTTTATGCAGTCTTCACGGGTATTTATTTCTCTATTATTTTCAACCAGATACGCGCAATTTTGCATACGCTTTAGTAGATTCTTTACCTGTCTATAAAAATAGACGTCGCAAAGTGCCGTTAGGGTTTGGAAAATTTCTGACTACCTGCTTGAGTACAATAGGACAACATTCTTACTCTTCCATATAGAAACTGGTTCTTCATGTTTTTTGGGAAAATCATTTACTTCTTTACATCTTATAATATCTCAATATTTATAATCACTTGTTTGTGAAAATAGTAAATAGAGTTTTAATGTACCTTCATTAAAAATACATTTTACGTATTTAAAAATAAAGTATTATCTTTAATTCAAATTTCAATTAGCTGGAACAGTCACTTTATAAATTGAAAAAATAAAAATTAAAAATTACCTCATTAAAAATACATTACGTATTTAAAAATAAAATATTATCTTTAATTCAAATTTCAATTAGCTGTAACAGTCATTTTATAAATTGAAAAAAAAAAAAAAAAAAAAAAGAAACTACCTCACGAGGTATCGAACCCGGATCGCCCGTACGGGAATCCATCACGCTGACCACTTAGCCACCGGGTAGTTGCAAATTAAAAATCTCTACTAGTGTCTAAGCTATGCGTAACACTTTAAAGCCTATTTTCTCGGAATCTTCTGGCTAGTGCGCTTTATTACTTTACAGTGTGGATACCCTTAAGGTATACTATCAATCTACCAAATTTCATCCCGATCTGAATTTCCGAGACCGTAAGGTCTCCTTGTGAGTCCATTAGTTGACTGGAATTACTGATACTGAGTCTCAGTGAGCGTTCAGAGAGTTCCGAAAGCGAACTGTATTGCATTGTCTTGTGCAGCGATTTGTGCAGTTGTGTTGTCAAGTTTTTAACTGCTGTTTTGTGCTCTATTGTTGTGAAAAGAGCTGTATTCTGTCCACTATAACGAGAAGTTCTGGAGTTGTAAGAGAATCTGAGAAGAGTTATATTGGAATAAATTTCTGCAAGTTTTGATCTGCTTTGGCTCTTTCGAACCCATCCAACGCAGCAATACTTTTCGAGATTTTCAATTCCCGGTAACCTTAATCAATTCAAATAAAACTCTTAGAGTTAAAAATAATTATTCAAATAATACAATAATATAACCCACAAAAAACAAAGCTTTTAATATCTATCCTGAAAATTTTTAAGGCAAGTTTTTGAGATCTGATCGAGTTTTCAAAGTGTTTGATCAAGAACAAAATATCTATACCGAAGGATTTTTTTACCTCCAAAACTTGATTGAATACAATGTTATCTGTCACCAAGGAAGACAGAAAGTATGTTAATTAGCCCTTCGAAAAGTTTTGCCTCGTCAACCTTAATAGGTGAAGGTTTCAGTCATTATACACTATCTACCAATAAGTAATTGGACACCTGTGATAAAAAGCAATAAACACAATTTATTCAAATTCAATATGTGGTTGAGCCTCCACCTAAGGCAATTACAGTACTTACACCCCGGGGCATGCTTTCCGCAAGTGTTTGGATGATGGACAGTGGCATTTTCTTCCACTCGGCTTGGAGTAGACATGTGCGTTCTTTCACCGATTTTGGACGGTTGCTGCACTCCTTAATTCGGCGATCCTACTCGTCTCAGAGGTGTTCCATAGGATTCACGTCTGGACTCTGAGCAGGCCAGTCGGTTCTGCCCGCTGTCATCGTACCAATACATGGCGGACCTCGCAACATGACAAGTGGAGTTGTCATCTCGGAAGTAACAATGATCCAACCCGTAAAATTGCCACAGCGTAGCAAGCACATTGTTATCTAGATTAGTGGAGTAGTAGTCAGCGTTGAGCCTACCATGAATTGGAATCAAGGGTGACGTAGATCAGGTTGGTTGTATTCAGATTATCTGGCGCCGTCAGCAACACGAGGGCTATAATGCGCCGAAACATTTCGTCATTTAACAAACCAACATACATTTACAAACACCCATGCCAACACGGGACTCGAACCCGCAACCTCGTGGTCTAGAAGCCAGCACGCTAACCACTATACCGTTTGGTCGGCTGACGTAGATCAGGACTGCAGACATCCATAATTGCATGGGTGTCCAAGTACTTATTGGTAGATAGTGAATATCGCCAAATTGAACATGTTTGAATTAAGCTTGGTATCTGGATAATAGAACGTAAATAAAAACTGATAAGTCTGACGCGAGGCAATAGAAACGCACATATTTTATTTATTTTGATTAAAACAATTTTGGCAACAGGAAAGTTGGTTGTATTCAGATTATCTGGCGCCGTCAGTAACACGAGGGCTATAATGCGCCGAAATAGTCGTCATTAGACAAGCCAACATACATTTACAAACATCCATGCCTAACACGGGACTCGGAACCAGCAACCTCGCGGCCTAGAAGCTAGCGGCAACAGGAAAGAGTTTCAACAAATGATCGGTTAAATGGGATTTATTAATAATCCGAAGGAATTATAGAAGCGTGCGTAAAACCGACCTTTTAGTGAGAGCGACAGCCCCCAAAATTTAACAGAATGCATGGTCATCTACATCGAATCTATCTGTCAAGTTTCAGCCCGATTGGAGGACGTGCAAGGGTGTTAATTAGACCCCGTAGACTTCGACAAACACACAAAATCGAAGTTAATATAAATGATTTAAAAACCCATCTTACTCTAAATATTTGGTAGACAACTGCTGTCAGGGGCCTCCGATCTGAGCAGTAATCCACTTTGAAGACGTCCAGTCCCCATTTACCACAGTCTTCGAGCATCTAAAGAAAAAGAGAGGAACATTACTTTCCTATCTCATCATCACAGTACCGTAACTTATCAGTGCTTAAAGTTAACCATTTGCATTCCAGTGGGCGCCTCTCAGGCGCCACACGATTGAATGCCAAACCACGAGAGGACCATTAGGTGTGATGCGGAAATTCGATGCAAGGCCAATGACTGTGTTTAGTTTCTATGAAGCAAATCCATAAACCCCAGCCGAACCTAAAATGTCTCGAGTTGCTGATTCCTCCGCGCGAAAAAGGCCTGGAGTGGTGCAAAGGGTTAAACTTTCTCAAAACTGTAAAACTCGGGGTGTTGGAACATCCCATAACTTTCCATTACACTATAAGAAGGACGTGAATTGGTGGTACTTAAGGTGTATGTATACCCTAGAACTTTTTTTTTTAATTTCCGAGTTTTAAAATCCAATTCTTTTTTATATTAGTTAGAAAGTATATGATTAAAATAATTTCATAAAAAAAAATTCAAATTTCGGCAATTGTTAATTTAGCTTTAATTAGATAATTAGTACCTTTTTCGAACAATGATATATCAAATTCTAATTTACTTAGAAACGCAATTCTACTTGGAAACCATTCGAAATATTATTCTTAATGTTTTGAATCTCAATTAAGTTTCTTATATAGAAGAGTTTTTATTTTACAATTTATTTTATGAGAAAACATGAAAAAAATCCATATTTTCAAAGAATTCTAAGTTTTAAAAATCCCTAAAAAATCAATTTCTCGACCAATATTATATAATTCAGTTTTAAAACATCTAGCATATTACGTAGATTATTATGATACAAAAAAAATTATACTTGAACATTTTGTTGTTGAATTATCATTGTTTGAATAAAGCGTGACATAATTAAAATACAGGTGGTCAGAAAAACAGGTTTAAAGTTTTAAAAACCTGGTATATCTAACAGGGGAAGTACCCACCTATAATTGATTGTAACTTAAAAACTATTAAGGATATTTTCACACGTTTAGTATTGTTTGAAAGCTAAAGTATCAGAGAAAATTAATATATAATAACAAAAAAACGAATATTCTTATCGATTTTCGTGAATTGTAGGGTATACGTACACCTTAAAGATTTCATATTTTAATCATTCATTTAGAAAAAAATTGCCAGTTTAGTGTGTAATTACAATGTAATTGAAAGTTATATCCCTAGTTGATGTCAGGAATGCGAAAAAATTGGAATTTTGTTTTACCGAAAATAATATTTTTATAACCCTAAGTAAAAATATGGATAATTGAAAGCAAAAAAAAAAGAAAAAAAGAACCGTTGCTCAGAGGAAACAGAAATTTGATATGAATACACGAGAAGAAAAAAAAGGGGAGAGGGAAATGGTATAGCATAAGAAAACAAAAATGTTGGGAACTATTTTTGTGTTATGTCATTTTCTCCTTCTTCTTAATATTCAGGTTAAATTTCAGGTCATTCAGAGCTGCGGTTCCTTTTTTTTTTTTTTTACAGCTCAGCTTTTTGAACGTTGAACATTAACTGAATCACTAAGAGGCGACTGCAATTTTCTAGACTAAGAGGCGACTGCAATTTTCGGACCACATCGAAACATCATCCTGAATTTTTTATAGAAATTGGAGAAAAGTGAGTAGATTAGGAATCCACTGGTCTGCCGTGGCAAAATAGGCCGAAACTGGTCAAAATTCGACTTTTAATAAGTTGAACTAAATCCAATTGCCAAATGAGCCATAACTTGCCAAATAATGAGCATTTTTTTATATTTGGTAACCCTCACTCTTTAATTTTCAATTAAGAGGGTTGCAGACGATTCGGATATCTGGCAACGGTCTACTTGCATCTATTGAAATTGAGCCAAATTGGCAAAAAATATTACGTCACTTATGACGTAACTGATGTCGCCAATTTGGCTTACTTTTAAAAGATATAAGTTTTCCGAGCCAAAGATGAGAAATCGTTTGCGCTTTTTCTCATTGAAAATGAAAATGAAGTGGGTTGCCAGGCGAATAAGTTAGTACTATTTTTGGCAAGTTATGACATATTTGGCAATCGGATTTTAGTTCAACTCATTCCAAGTTGATTATTGATCAGTTCCGGCCATTTTTGCCACTGCAGACCAGTGGATTCCTAATCTACTCACTTTTCTCCAATTTCTATTAAAAATTTCAGAATGATGTTCGATGGGGTCCAAAAATTGCAGTCGCCTCTCGGACTATAACGCCGTTTTTCAATTATTAAGTTTTTTTTTTTTAAGGATGCCAGTATATGGTGCAAGAAAATAGAAATCGTCTGTCAGATCCTTCGTCATTGAAAATTCATGAGCGGTGGGTAATCACATAAGCAATGCTCATTATTGGGCGAGTTATGACACATTTGAGAGGTATAGCATTTAATTGACACATTTAAAGTGATTTTTCGAACTGTTTCGGCCATTTTCGGCCCATCAGACCAATATCTAATAACTCACTCTTCCCAGTTCCGCTTCCCTCTGCGTGTCCACTCCGTACTTGGGCAGCTGCGTGAGGCTGTTGGTGTGACACAGGGGCTTCTTCACCCCTGATATCTGAGAAAGGGCAGTCACTTTCTGCTTCTCATTCTGCTGCCCGGGATCCCCGTCGAAGCACAAGGCCGGAAGATCCAACTCCTGCTGCTTGTCTAGAAAAAAAAAGAAAAAAACATAGAAACACAAACAACATACAACATAATTTCCAGGACTGACGTAACTGTAGGAGAACGAAAAACCGGAAGATGGCGCTAATGATTGCATATTGAAGAGCGTTTTCTTGCTCATGTACAGTGCTATCGGCGCCATTCTGAAGTTAATGGTTCTCGTGGAAAGGCGCATTAAAACGTAGCTCTTAAATTCCTGTTGTCGAAATGAAAATAGAGCAAAGAATTAACATTAAATTTTGCTTCAAATTGGGGAAGAGAGCTGCGAGAACCTACGAAATGTTAAAACAAGTTTACGGCAAGGAAGCATTATCCCGCTCAAGAACTTTTGAATAGTTTTAAACGCTTTCGGGACCGGCGCGAAAGCGTCGAAGATGATCCACACACAGGTCGGCCGCAGTCCGTACGCACGCCAGAAGCAATTGAAAAAGTTCGCGATGTGGTGAAATGTGATCGTCGATTGACTATTCGAGTACTCGCCAATGAATTGAACATGGACAAAGAGACGATTTGGCCCAATTTTGACGCAAGACCTAGGCAAACGCAAGATTTGTTCCAGATTCGTTCCTCACCATTTAAAGGACGAACAAAAGCAATTGAGACTGGACGCATGTGGCGAACTTATCGACAACGCTGATATTGACCCTGCGTACCTGGATAGGATACCCAATTTGAAGCAAAATATAATGTTAATTCTTTGCTCCATTTTCACTTCGACAACAGGAATTTAAGAGCTACGTTTTAATGCCCCTTTCCACGAGAACCACTTACTTCAAAATGGCGCCGATTGCACTGCACATGCGCAAGAAAACGCTCTTCAATATGCAATCATTAGCGCCATCTTCCGGCTTTTCGTTCTCCTACAGTTACTTCAGTCCTGGAAATTAATAGCCGGACCTTGTAGAAAAATACATCCCACGGAAGTACCAATGACAGCCTGAATGGTTAGGTTCATGGGGACCCACTATTGAGGCTGCCATTGAAAAAATAACGTTTTTCAGTAATAGCTAAAAAACGGCTCTAACAATTTTGATTAAAATCCCCCCATAAAAATTTTATTAACTGAAAAATGAAAGTCTTTAATACAGAGTTCTCTTCCCTGGAGTATCGCTCATTATTAGAATACATATAAGAATTATCACCAAACTGGAATTTTTTTTTTTTTTTTTAAATTGCTAATTTGTTGAGCTTTAACGACTATTTGATTCATAAACACAATTTAAAGATTCGCTAACAACTAATTTGTGGGATATATATTCATAATGTATTGTAACGAATTTTTGTATATTTGTAAATATTTCGCAGTGTTAATTTTGTAAATAGTAAAATTTATGTACATTTTGCATAAGGTAGTGCAATAGTTCGTCTTTAGTTTGTTTCCCTGCAATGACTCTTGATGCTTGATAACGGGTTTTACAGAGGTAACGCTGGGAAGCGAGTTTTAAGGAGCAGGGCATTTAACATTATGGTAATGGCAATATCGCCAAATTGGCGAGATACAGCCAAGTTGGCGAAGGTTTTGGCGACTAACTTTTGTCGCCAAATTTGGCGAGAAATCGCCAAATGTCGCCAAACTTGGCGACCATTTGGCGACATTTTCGGTCCCCATGTACATGGATAGGACTTTTCGACGACGATTTGGAAAGTTCTCCAAATATCTATCTTAAGAAGTTTCACGAATGTTCTTCTCCCCTATAAAAGCTCAGGAGAGAGGGTGATGGAGTTAGTTGTGATTCTGAGTCAGTGAGTTGACTGTATTTACTGTATTGAGATACTGAGTCTCAGTGAGCATTCAGAGAGTTCCGAAAGCGAACTGTATTGCATTGTCTTTTGCAGTGATTTTAGCAGTTGTGTTGTCAAGTTTTTAACTGCTGTTTTGTGCTCTATTGTTTTGAAAAGAGCTGTATTGTGTCTACTAGAACGAGAAGTTCTGGAATTGTAAAGGAATCTGTGAAGAGTGATATTGGAATAAATATCTGCAAGTTTTGATCTGCTTTGGCTTCAAATCTTTCGAACCCATCCTACACAACAGTATTATGTAAATTTACACCTGCATAGTATACGTAGTAACGACGAAATGAATTGTATCTGAAATTTAACTTTATATCTTGTCATTACCACAATTTTACTCTCTATTGCCGATAAGCAAAAAATTTCCGAAAGTTTTTGCATTTCGACGTTTTTTTGAAGCAGTATTTTGGACGTGCGAAATGTTATTACATTGAAAGTGTTTCATTTCGATAGAATTTAAGAAGCAAAGTTTTGCAAGATATTCAATTACTTACCCAAGAAAGTGGAACAAATATATTCTGATATTTGATTTCCTGATTTTGAATCCGAGAAATTGCTCAGTTCTCTATTCAGCATTCTTTTAAACTAAAAAAAAAAAAAAAAAAGAGAAAGAAATGAAACTGTTGATTTGTTTGCTTGTATTTAAAATCGTCAATCATAAATATTGATAACACATGAAATAAACTACATTTTAACCTGTAATATTTATTTAAGGGAGACCAGTAAGCAAATGCCTAAAATTTGTATTAATGAGTTTAAAAATATAAAAAAAAAATTGGCGTCACAATTTATATATATATATATATTGGTTGGTTGGTTGGATTCAGATTATCTGGCGCCGTCAGCAACACGAGGGCTATAATGCGTCGAAACATTCGTCATTAGACAAGCCAACATACATTTACAAACACCCATGCCTAACACGGAACCCGCAACCTCGCGGTCTAGAAGCCAGCACGCTAACCACTATACCGTTTAATAATAAGTCTATGACGGTACTCATTTGAAATTTATTACTTATTAGAACAAAGAAAGCTAGTATAATTTTTTTTAGCATGAATGATTTTGATAATAAATTTGGGTAACATTCCTCCAATATATGGAATCTGTATTCTACTAATAATGACATATATTTAAAAAAATTCAACATGATCTTGAAAAGAATACTCTGGGTTACTATGAATTAGTACGACAGGTTAAATGTGCACCAAACTCCATTAGGCACACACCGATACTTGGCACACCGAGGACTGAAAGTACAATCCTCCGATCATGAGCACTCTAACCATTAACACGTTCGCTACTGCCCATGCCGGCGACGCTCTGGGACGACGATCGAGTATGATAAGTAAACTGCTTTATTTTTAGTTCGGATTTGGAGGTTGAACGATGAGCTTTTTGAGGCACGTTATTTCTATATTTTTAGGAAATAAAAGATTTTTCCTTTTTTCTGGTTTTACTATTAAAATATAAGGAACGTTTTTAATCATTAAAACACTTTTTTTTTAAATTCGGCTTCTGAGGATGGATATATAAATTTTAATGGCAGCGAATGTGCTAGGCTATCGAAACCTCCTAATTTACTTTTAAAAATACAAACATATTTTTTACATGGAAACACAACTAGCCAACTGACCCTTGATAAAATACTGCTCAATTAAATAAATAGCTGTAGTTGTCATCTATAATAATAAAACAAGCTGTGTGTCTGTGTGTCTATCTGTGGCTCTGTGGATCTATAGAAACCTACTTAAAATTGGAGTAGAGCTCTGACATTTTCAGCATAAGTAGTTTTGGCCTTCTAATTTTATGCATCACAAACAGAATGTTAAAATTTTAATTAGTTCTTTTTTAAATAATTAATAAATATGTTACAAAAAGATCTATAGGGCTACAGCTCAGAAATTTTCAACATAAGTAATTTTAGCCTTTTAAATAGGCTTTTAAAAAACAAAATTTTAAATTTTTATTTTGTTCTTTTTTAATTAGTTTTTTTAATTAATTAATAAACATTTTATAAAACGACTACTAATTGGGCTACAGCTCTGAAATTTTCAGCATAAGTAATTTTAGCCTACAAATTGTATACATGTCAAACAGAATGATGAAATTTTAATTAGTTCTTTTTTAATTAATTTAATTTTTACAAAGTGACTTCAAATAGAGATACAGCTCTGAACTTTTTAACATAAGTAGTTTTAGCCTTCTAATTGGACTTTTGAAAAACAGAGTGTTAAAATTTTAATTAGTTATTTTTTAATTAATTTTCTTAATTAATTAACAATTTTTTTAGGGCTACAGTTCTGAAATTTTCAACATAAGTAGATTTCGCCTTCTAATTGGTCTTTCGAAAAACAGAATTTTTGATTTTTAATTAGTTCTTTTTTAAATAATTTTTTTTAATTAATAAATATTTTACAAAATGATTTCTAATTGGACTATAGCTCTGAAATTTTCAACGTAAATAGTTTTAGCCTTCTAATTGGGGTTTTGAAAAACAGAATTTGAAATTTTTATTTGGTTCTTCTTTAATTACCTTTTTAATTAATTAGTTAATATTTTACAAAACGATTTCTAATAGGGCTACAGCTCTAAAACTTTCAACAGAAGTATAGTTTTGGCTTTCAAACAGAATTTTAATTTTTATTGAGTTCTTCTTTGATAAATTTTTTAATTAATAAATATTTTACAAAACAATTTCTAAAAGGCCAACAGCTCTGAAATTTTCAACACAAATAGTTTTGGCCTTCAAATTGGACTTTTGACAAAAAGAACGTTTTTGTATTTTAATTAATATTTTACGAAAAACTCATTCTAATAGGCCTAGAGCTCTGAAAGTTTCAACATAAGTAGTTTTGACCTTCTAATTTTGCTTTTTACAAACATCACGTGTTAAAATATTCTTAAGGGGTTGTTATATTATAGTATTAACGGGGAATTCTTTTTTTTTTTTGTTTCTTGACAGGGTGGGGGCTTCTAAAATTAAGGCTTTAAGTAGCGTAGTTTTTATTGAATGAAGCGAGCTTACGCTTAGGCAGCAATGAACCTTTCAGCGAGCAAAGCGAGCTCATGTTTGCATATAGCAATGAACCTTTCAACGAGTTAAGTAAGTTTGTGACTATGTGTCAATGAACTTTTCAGCAAGCGAAGCGAGCTCGATTTTGCGTTGCGATGAACCTTCCTGCTAGCAAAGCGCCAAAAAATTGGGGCAAATACACCAATGACGGATTTCCGCAACGCGGTCCTCACAGCTGGTTAAAATATTGCACTTGGTAAAATTTAGTGGCGAAGCACGGGTATTGAGCAAGTAGTAAATAAAAGATATTTAAATGTTAGCTCTTAAATTTCCCTTCATGTTGCATGTCATGACGCCATTTTTTTTGTCTCATATTTTGCTGATAGAGACTTTTTTAACATTTAAAATTAGATGCAATCACCAAGCACACTGTGACACCAGAATATAAACTCAAAAATGAATACAAATCAAAAGTTACAAAACAGTCTTAAAATCGATCGAAAGGTAGAATAGTCAGAAATAAACCTTAATAAAGTGCAAGAAATCACTTTTCAGTTTTCTTTTTAACACGCTTTTATTAATTTGACCTGTATGCTTGTAACCGACTCTTTTGGGCTCGATTTTGCCCTACTTTGAGCGATCAGATTTGATTCAAACTTGGCACACTTGTCAATGACCGATGACAATACAATAATTCAAAAAGTTTGTTGCTTTATCACAAGGATTAGCTCGTGTTGATCTTGCGCCGTTAAACTCCAACCAACCAACCGCCACCGCAGTGTTTTGTGCCAAGTAATACGGCGTGTACTAAGGCATAGACATGACTTAAATTTTAATGCAGTATGTGACTATTGGCAGGAACAACTGGAGAGTTTTGTACACTTAACAAAAAAAAATTAACTAAAAAAAATTTATAGTTTACAAAAAAAATAATTGATAGTTTAAAGAATTAAAAAAACACGCTTTAATAGAAAACCAAACTAAAAAGTAGAAAATTATTAATAGTTTAAAAAACTAAAAAACACGCTTTAATAGAAAAGTGAACTAAAAAGTAGAAAATAATTTTAAATAAGTTTGAAATAAGAATAGAGTGATTAACAAGAAATATTTATTTTATCGTAAAAAAGCGTGGGGTGCTTGATGTCAATTGTTGTTAATAATTATTGACAGATATTGGTAAAAGTAGAGCCATTATGGTTGGTTGTTTTCAGATTATCTGGCGCCGTCAGCAACACGAGGGCTATAATGCGCCGAAACATTCGTCATTAGACAAGCCAACATACATTTACAAACACCCATGCCTAACACGGGACTCGGAACCAGCAACCTCGCGGTCTAGAAGCTAGCACGCTAACCACTATACCGTCTGATCGGCTTTTATTTATTCTGATTAAAACAATTTTATTATTTATTAAAGAAATTTTGGCAACAGGGGAGAGTTTCTTCAATGGTCGATTAAATGCTATTCTATCGTGATTGGATAACGCCAATTTGTTTCATTAGTTTTCCGTAAAAGTGACCTTTTAGTGACAATTACAGCTCCAAAATTTAGTAGAATGCATTTCCATCGACATCGAATCTATCTGCCAAGTTTCAGACCGATTGGATGATGGCTAGGTGGTTAATTAGGCCTCCGCAGATTTGTCCGCCAACGACATATCCAGTCATACACACACAAAATCGAAGTTAATATAAAGCAGTTTAAAAGAATCGTTGTTGTTCATTTCTTATTTTACTTAATTCACATTTTATAGAAATTCCGAAACAATCATTTTAGTCATACAGTTTTGACAAATTTACAGAAAATTTTAATATTATTAATTTGTTATAAATAGAGAAAAATATGTTTATTAATGCATTACTAATAAATGAAAGTATCACATTATTAATTCCGTACTAATCAAATTGAATATTAATATCCCAAATTCATTAGTAATAAACGAAACTATTAATATTATTTATTCATTACTAAAAAAGATAAACAAATAATAATAATAAGTCATTTCTAATAAAGTATAATATTTATATTACAAATTCCTCACCCATTAATAAAAATATTAATATTATAAACTATTTATTAATTAAAGAAAATATTAATACTATTAATAAAATTATTATTAATTCATTATCAATATCCAACGTAACTTGGTATTAAATCGTTTTTGTATAAGAAAACTATTTAAAAAAGTTATTTCGGAAGTATCCGTATACATAAAAATTTTCCAAAAGTCATTTCATAACTAAAAAAAAAAAAAAAAATAAAAAAAAAAAATAATAATAATAAAATAATAAAAAAAAATAATAATAATAAAAATAAAATAATAATAAAATAATAATAAAAAAAAAAAAAATAAAAAAAAAAAAAAAAAAGAGAGAGAGAGAGAGAGAGAAGGTATTGAAAATCGACTCCAAACTTTAAATTTCAGCAATCCAAAATGCGCAAATGAAATCTTCCTATTTATCAGCATGAGTGGTTGCCGCGCAGTGGTATAGTGGCTAGCGTAACGCTCCGCAGTTCCACTGTGTCCCGGTTCGAATCCGGGCAAAGTAAGAGCATGGTTGGGACGGAGGCCAAGGCCTCCGTTTACACGCGCCCCCATTTTCGGGGGCCAACGTGTAAGGCCGCCCTCGCGGGGCGGTTCCCTCATTCATTACAATGCATTAGAAAAAGGGGTTTTGTTACCTTAAACTGAGATTTTCTGTTGTATTTGACACGTATCTTGGTTTGTGGAAGAGATAATTTTTTTTTGCATAAATTGGTAATGTTCGATGACTAAGATAAGGAAGACTAGCATCTATAATAATAAAACAAGCTGTCTGTCTGTAGCTCTGTGGATCTATAGAAACCTACTTAAAATTGGAGTAAAGCTCTGACATTTTCAGCATAAGTAGCCTTCTAATTTTATGCATCACAAACAGAATGTTAAAATTTTAATTAGTTCTTCTTTAATTATTTTTTTTAATTAATTAATAAACATTTTATAAAACGACTACTAATTGGGCTACAGTTCTGAAATTTTCAACATAAGTAATTTTAGCCTTCTAATTGGACTTTTGAAAAACAGAATTTTAAATTTTTGTTTAGTTTCTTGTTAATTAATTTAGCAAACGAAGCGAGCTCGATTTTGTGTAGTGATGAGCCTTCCTGCGAGCGAAGCGCCAAAAACTGGGTTCTATACACGAATGACAGATTTCCGCAACGCGATTCCTCACAGCTAGCTAAAATATCGCACATGTTAAAATTTCGTATATTTAGCTAATAAAACAAGCTGTGTCTGTCTGTCTGTGGATTTATAGAAATCTACTTAAAATTGACATAGAGTTCTGAAATTTTCAACATAAGAAGTTTTGATTTTCTAATTTTATGTATGTTAAACAGAACGTTAAAATTTTAATTAAGTCTTTTGTAATTAATTTTTCTAATTAATTTATTTTTTAGAAAGTGACTTCAACTTGAGATACTGCTCTGAAATTTTCAACACAAGTAGTTTTAGCCTTCTAATTGGACTTTCGAAATACAGAATTTTAAAATATTAACTAGTTATTTTTTAATTAATTTTCTTAATTAATTAAAAAAAGTTTTACAAAACGACTTTTAATAGGGCTACAGTTTTGAAATTTTCAACATAATTAGTTTTGGCCTTCTAATTGGTCTTTTGAAAAACTGAATATTAAATTTTTATTTAGTTCTATTTTTAATTAATTAATAAATATTTTAAAAAATGATTTCTATTAGGGCTATAGCTCTGAAAATTTCAACAAAAGTAGTTTTGACCTTTTAATTGGACTTTTGAAAAACCGAATTTTAAATTTTTATTTAGTTCCTTTTTAATTAATTTTGGTAATTAATTAATATATATTTTACAAACGATTTCTAATAGGGATACAACTCTGAAAATTTCAAAATAAGTAGTTTATGCCTTTTAATTGGACTTTTGAGAAACAGAATATTAAATTTTAATTAGTTCTTTTTTAATTATTTAATAAATATTTTTTAGAGTAAATATACAATGGAATAATGTTTAAATTACAAAATACAGTAAAAATTATATTTATTATGTAATCAAAATTATGTTGTTTATTACACTTCATATTCGATTGGATAGATTAAATATTATTTATTATTTTGTTGTGTATTATTGTTACAGATTAAAAACATTGGTTTGGATATTAACGCCAATATTTTAAAGTAAAAAGTATGGTAAAAGATTATTTATTTTTCCATTAAAGATTATAAGCTCTTTTTTACTGTTATCTATAATAATAAAACAAGCTGTGTGTCTGTCTGTCTGTGGCTCTGTGGATCTATAGAAACCTACTTAAAATTGGAGTAGCGCTCTGAAAATTTCAGCGTAAGTAGTTTTAACTTTCTAATTTTATGCATCACAAACATAATTTTAAAATTTCAGTTAGTTCTTTTTTAATTAATTTTTTTAATTAATAAATATGTTACAAAATGATATCTAACTGGGCTACAGCTCTGAAATTTTCAACATAAATAGTTTTGGCCCTTTAATTAGGCTTTTAAAAAACAGAATTTTAAATTTTTATTTTTTTATTTTTTTATTAATTTTTTTAATTAATTAATAAACATTTTACAAAACGACTACTAATTGGGCTACAGCTCTGAAATTTTCAAAATAAGTAGTTGCAGCCTTCTAAGTAGACTTTTGAAAAACCGAATTTTAAATTTTTATTTAGTTTCTTTTTAATTAATTTTTAGAATTAATTAATTAATATTTTACAAAACGATTTCTAATAGGGCTACAGCTCTAAAATTTTCAACATAAGTAGTTTTGGCCTTCTAATTGAACTTTAGAAAAACATAATTTTAAATTTTTGTCTAGTTCGTTATTAATTAATTTTTTTAATTAATTATTACAAAACGATTAATATTACAAAACGATTAATATTACAAAACGATTTCAAATAGGACAAATTGCACTTGTTAAAATTTCGCAGCGAAGCACGGGTATTTAGCTAGTATATGATATTTTGATGTTTAGACGAGTAAGTAGTGGGTTGAAGGAATTATTAGATTGACGAGGTGAAGAAATATTTTTCTTATTTTAGATATATAATGACTGAATGGTTCTGTTCCTTTTAAAACTTTCTAAGTGTGACTGGATTTTACTTTAAAAAGCTAATTTATTGCATAACTTAGTTTTTTTTATGGAGTAAACAAATACCCTTTTATGCTTGCAACAAACAAATAGTAAAAACCCTTAAATCTTATTTCAAATGCCGATTCAAATGAATTTTTTTAACTGTTTTAAAATTAACTTCTAATTTATTGTAATTTTTAGGCCAATAAAATATGTTTGCCATTAGTAGAATAACTGTTTTATCACAAATTTAACCTGGGCATTTTTTCCTGTCAATGATTATATCTACATACTGTTGCACAAATCGTCTGTATATAATGTAAATAGTAACGTATTATTTTAAAATTCTATTGTAATTTATTTTTATCTTATTTTATTTATTAACAGCAATTATACAGGTTGGAAAAAGGTGGCAAAACCTAAAGCAATCGAGATGTTTCTTTTCCGACGAATTGGCTGGATGTTTCGAGAATGTTCTCACGCGCCAGGTATAAATAAGACTGGAGATCAGGAAAGTTTTCAGATTGACTTTGGACTTCGATGTGAGCTGATCGCTTTGTGTACCTACTAGAGTGAACTTGTATAATTGCTGTATTCGAAGTTGTTCTTACAGAAGCTTGTGTTGAAGCTTGAGGGTGATTAAACTGCTGTCTTTGAATAAATTTTGTGCCTTTGAAGAGTGAATAAATAGTAGTTTTTATTTTAAAAACTGTGCCATCATTGCCTCAGCGGGAAAATTCATAACAATTTGTCACTAGTAGAAAAACTGTTTTATCACAAACTTAAACTGGGAATTTTTTCCTGTCAATGATTACATCTACTTACAGTAATATTTAAACGCAATTATTTTTTAAAATATTTTTATCTCTCTATTAAAGGATATTGCATATTAATGATACCACAAGCAACAATTATTGCATTCTCTAAAATAGGAATTAAATGTTTATCTTTGAATGCATGTGGGCTTAAGGTATACATATACGTTGGACAATTTTTTATTTTTAATTCTTATGCCAGCGTGTCAAATTTTTGTGAGAATTACAAGAGCGAAAAATGTAATGTATTTGCAGTAACAAAAAGTAAAAAAATAAAATATTTATTTAATTAATTGAATTTTAATTCACTAATTAAGGCTTCATTTCAACGATAATAAAATAATACCTAATTAATTTTGAAACAAATTTTTTACTGGAAATTAAAGACAAGGTATTGATACACGGGCCCAAGCAAAATATAATGTACAACTTAAATAATTTTTAAATTTTAACATTTAACACGAAAAGTACTAGAAAAAATAAAAAAATTCCAAAAATAAAAATATTCTAAAATACATAAAAAAAATCTATTTTTTACCAACATTTTTGTAAACAACTAGGCACCGTTCTCTGAAATGTTATCTAAATTATACAGTTTAAATTTTAAAAATCAGTTAATTAACTCTTAAGATATTACCGTTGGAGTACATTCACTCAACAATGAAAAAGCAGTTCTCCTGAAATTGAGTTCAAAGTTTTCGACATTTTCTTTTTTCCAATATGTTCTAGACGTCGACCTTTAGGAAATAGCGTGTAATTGATTACAGACGTTTGAATAAAGTGGTAATCAAAGAACGATTTCCAATTCCTATTATAGAAGACGTCTTCGACAGGCTACAAGGGGCTACCGTGTACACAAATTTAGATCTCAAAAATTCGTTTTACCAAGTAGACGTTGATCCTGCAAGCCGCAAGTATACGAGCTTTATTACACCAGATAATCAGTATCAATTTAATAAAGTCCCGTTTGGACTTTGCAACTCGCCGTCTGCTTTTCAAAGATTCATACAGATTGTTTTTCGAGAACTTTTAGAAACTAATACACTGATCTTGTACTTAGACGATTTGATCATCCCATCAATCAATGAGTTAGAGGGTGTCGAAAAACTCAAGCAAGTCTTCAAAGTAGCTTCCGACTATGGACTTGAGTTTAACTTTAAAAAATGCAATTTTCTACAAAGAAAAATCAACTTTCTCGGGCACATTTTAGAAAAAGGTATAATTCGTCCCTCGACAGCTAAAACAAACGCTGTTTTAGGTTTTCCACAGCCCAAAACAACAAAAGATGTTCAATCATTCCTGGGTCTAAGTGGATTTTTTAGGAAGTTTATAAGGGATTATGCTGCCATTGCAAGACCCTTAAGTGATCTTTTACGGAACAATACTCTTTTTTATTTTGGTACAGACCAAAAACAAGCTTTTCTAACACTGAAACAGGCACTGTCAACAGAGCCTGTGCTACACCTATATAAACAAGGCTCGCCTTTACAGTTACATTGTGATGCATCCTCAAAAGGATTTGGTGCTATTCTTCTTCAAGCAGACTCGGATAACATCTTCCATCCTATACATTATATGAGCCATAAGACATCACCACAAGAAGATAAATATTCATCGTACGAATTAGAAGTTCTTGCCATAGTTCAAGCACTAAAGAAATTCAGACACTACCTTGTAGGTACCAAGTTCAAAATTATTACAGACTGCCAAGCCTTCCAAAAGACCATGTCAAGGAAAGAAGTTCCACCAAAAATTGCCAGATGGGCAATGTTGTTAGAGGATTTTGACTACGAGATAGTACACAGACCAGGCAAGCAGATGACACATGTTGATGCTCTCAGTCGTTACCCAGTCATGTCAATCCAAGTTGATGCAACAACCCAGAAAATCTGCGATGCTCAGTCAAAGGACGAATTCACACAAAACATTAAAAATCTAATCGATCACTCTTCAACTACAGAATACAAATACAAGAACAACATTCTTTACAAACTGGTCAATGACCAAGAACTGTTAGTTATACCACAAGACATGCAAAAACAAATAGTCCAAATAGAACACAATAAAGGCCATTTCGGGATCAATAAAACTGAAGCATTGGTGAAACAACAATTCTGGTTCCCGCATATAAGAAAAACCGTCGAAAGCGTAATATCCAACTGCATTCCATGCATACTTTCTTCACGTAAAGTTGGAAAACAAGAAGGATTTCTACACCCAATCCCAAAAGGCGACGTCCCGTTGGACACTTACCATGTCGATTTTCTCGGCCCACTTCCAAGCACAAATAAAAATTACTAATACATCTTTACCGTGGTATGTGCCTTTAGCAAATTCATATGGATATACCCTGTTAAGTCAACGTCAACAAAAGATGCTTTGGATAAACTTCAACTCCAACAAATTACCTTCGGAAACCCTAAACGAATAATATCAGACCGCGGATCAGCCTTTACAGCAATAGAATTTAAGAAATACTGCGAAGATGAGGAAATTGAACATGTCACAATCACCACTGGTCAGCCTCGTGGAAATGGACAAGTAGAGAAGTTTCATGGAACACTTATCCCTGTCATCACAAAGTTATCCCTCGATGACCCCAATAAATGGTTTAAACATGTGCCAGCAGTCCAACGCGTAATCAACAGCACCGTTTCTTCAGCAACAAAGTACACACCTTTCGAGCTCTTAATAGGGATTAAAATGAAAAATAAGGAAGACCTTAACATCAAGAAAATCATCGAAGAAGAACACATACATACCTTCATCCAAAATAAACGACAAATGCGCGAACAAGCAAAAACCAATATACTACAGCTGCAAGAAAGAAGCAAGCACAACTATAATACTCGACGCAAGACAGCAAACAAGTACAAACTCCACGACAAAGTAGCCATCAAAAGAACGCAGTTTGGTACTGGTTTAAAACTGCGTCAAAAGTTTTTCGGCCCATACGAGGTGGTAAAGATTCGGCCAAATGACCGATATGATGTCCGTAAACTGGGGACAACTGAAGAACCACTTCTCACATCTACATCAGCTGATATGATGAAGTGCTGGGAAGATACTTAAGTTTCTTCAATTTTCTTTTACAAGAACTTTTTACAGAAGAGACTTTTTTTTTTTCTTTTTATGAACTTTTGAGTGAAGAGACTTTTTTTTTCTTTTTATGAACTTTTGAAAGGAGATACTTTTTTTCCATCATACAAACTTTTTAAAGAAGATACTTTTTTTTTTTTCTTTTTATGGACTTTTGAAAGAAGATTTTTTTTTTTCACACAAACTTTTTAAAGAGAGACTTTTTTTTCCCTTTCTATAAACTTTTCATGGTGCAAGAACTTTTTCCACAGACTTTAAATTTTTAAGAACTACACATTGTGATCTTCAAGACATTAATGTTGTTTAAATTTTATTATTGTGCTGTATTTTTCAATATCTTTATTTACATGTGTAGTATATATCAATGAGTCGGCGGTCCTCCTCAATCAGGATGGCGGAGTGTTATCCCCAGTGTGATGTAGAGGGCGCTGCTAATGTAATCCCCTAGCGGCGACTTCGTCGCCAGAGAGAGACTATGATCGGAGGAGTGGAGGTGAACGGACGTGGAAGTCGCCTCTCCTAGTTTGGGTTTAAGAACCTATTTCTATCTAATGCACGAATAAACCTGCTGTCCATTTAATTGGCCTCTTTCACTTTTACCCCTTCATCATACAACATGTATACTTTAACATATGTTTTGAAAGCTTCCTAGCCTCTATTTTATGAATATATCTCAGTCAGTTTTGACATCCAGTTGACTCTACTTGGCTACTTTTGGAAAATAAAAACCTCTAATATTTTTACCCATTTTATATATTTTCTTACTAAATCACATTTTTAAATTGGAGGGGGAAATAGCTCTATCGAGCACCTTGATAGCCCGATATACTCCATTTAAAAAAGATTGTATTAGAAGAAAGGAACTTTTTAACAGTTGTCCTTAGAATAGGCTTTGATTAAAGCTGAAATTTAACACAACCGCCTCCTTCCGAAAGTCCTGCGCTGTGACGTCACACGCAAAAATAGTATTTATTTCCCTCCAAACTGCAAAGTCAAAAACTAAATATTTTTTTTTAACCATCTATCCGAACTCAAATATTTGAAAGAATTGTATTGATTTTCATGCTTTTTTCTCGACTTTTTAAAAAAAATAAAACCAAAAGACGTGAAAATTCCTCATTCAATAAAATATTCATTGTAAAACTATATTTCCCTTTAATACTTATACCTTGCAGAGAAACACTAGGTACAGAGCGAATATTTTAAGCAAAGTGCAAATATACCAATTCAATCAAATACTTGCTGTTAAACTATGTTTTCCTTTAATACTTATACCGTGTAGAGAAACACTAGGTACAGAGCGAATATTTTAGGGGGAAAATATACCAATTCAATCAAATATTCACTGTAAAACTATATTTATTTGTAATACTCATACCATGCCGAGAAACACTAGTTACAGAAGCGAATATTTTAGGGCAAACATACCAATTCAATCAAATTGATACATTCGCTGTAAAACTGTATTTATTATGTCGAAGTATTTGGGTGGGGTGGGGAAAGGCAGAGTGGAATAATACTGGCTGTCATGGCTGCTAAGCAACGCAGAAGGAACTTAAATGTAAACACATTTTTCAGTTAAGCGTTTGGTTATTCAGTTGTGAAACCCACCTTGCTGGACGCCATGTCCCCGACCGATCTGTGCGAGTGGATGTTCTCCAATTGGTCAAGGCACCAGTCCAACTCGGCCAGGGTCTCCCCCGCCAGTCGGCTGAACTCGTCATCTGGCAAAATAGAAATTTACAGTAACTATAAAAGCGCAGCAATACGCACACATAATATAACCCATAAAAACGTTTAATATTGTTACGAATTTTTGTATATTTGTAAATATTTCGTAGTGTTAATTTTGTAAATAGGAAAATTTATGTACACTTCGCATAAGGCAGTGCAATAGTTCGTCATAAGTTTGTTTCCCTGCAATGAATCTCTTGATGCTTGATAACGAGTTTTACAGTGGTAACTCTGGGAAGCGAGTTTTAAGGAGCAGGGCATTTAACATTATGGTAATGGCTATCTCGTCAAATTGGCGAGATAGAGCCTAGTTGGCGACGGTTTTGGCGACTAATTTTAGTCGCCAAATTTGGCGACCATTTGGCGACATTTTCGGTCCCCATGTACATGTATATGACTGTTCGACTACGATCTGGAAAGTTCTCCAAATATCTACCTCTAGAAATTTCACGTATGTTCACCTCCCCTATAAAAGCTCAAGAGAGCGGGTGATGAAGTTAGTTGACTGATTTTGAGTCACTGAGTTAGTTGTTAGCTGAGTCCATTAGTTGACTGGAATTACTGAGTCTCAGTGAGCATTCCGAGTAGTTCTAAAGCGAACTGTATTGCATTGTCTTTTGCGGCGATTTGAGCAGTTGTGTTGTCAAGTTTTTAACTGCTGTTTTGTGCTCTATTGTTGTGAAAAGAGCTGTATTCTGTCTACTAGAACGAGAAGTTCTGGAGCTGTAAGAGAATCTGTGCAACAATTTCTGCAACTTTGGATCTGCTTTGGCTTCAAATCTTTCGAACCCGTCTACGCAACAATATAAATCATTTATATGCATAGCTAATTTTTATATTCGATTGCCGATTATATAAACAGCGCGTTCTTGGCGTTGGCATCTAATTTTACATCTCAAAAACATTTCTATCAGCAAAATGTGCTGCAAACTACTTTTCAAAATTTATTCATTAAAAAATAAAAGGGAATTTATGCATTTCACATCCAAATTATTTATTTTTTCATTTATTTCTTTATTTATTGAAACAATTTAGTTAACGGGAAAGAGTTTCTTCTTTCAATGATCTTTTTAATGTTATTTCAGCGCAAGTTGGTTTATTACTATTCCGTAAAAGCGACCTTTTAGTGACATCTACCCAAAATTTGAGGGAATGCATTGTCATCGAATCTATCTGCCAAGTTTCTGCTCGATTGGATGACGGAAAAGGGGTTAATTAAGCCTCTGCGGATCTTCCCACCAGTTGAATTTCGGAAGCTATTTTAAAAGGAGCTGAGCATTTTGTTTACTTTTGTTGCGTTTGGATTATCTCTGTATCCAAAGTTGTATGCTCCGAAGCTTGTGTTATAGCTGGATAGGGAGTTAACTGCTGTACGGAGAAGTTTTGTAAGCCTTTTAAATTATAGTTTTTATTTAGCAAAGACGGCATCATCATTTCCTCCGAGTCATAACAATATTGTTGCATTGACGGGTTCGAAAGATTTGAAGCCAAAGCAGATCAAAGCTTACAGAGATTTATTCCAATACAACTCTTCACAGATACTCTTACAGAGCCAGAACTTCTCGTTCTAGTAGACACAATACAACTCTTTTCACAACAATAGAGCACAAAACAGCAGTTAAAAACTTGAATACACAACTGCTCAAATCGCCGCTAAAGACAATGCAATACAGTTCGCTTTGGAACTACTCTGAACGCTCGCTGAGACTCGGTAATTCCAGTCAACTCACTAACTCCATACAAGTAACGGACTCAGCAAACAACTCCATCACCCGCTCTCCTGAGCTTTTTTAAGGGAGGGAACATGCTTGAGACTTCTAGAGGTAAATATTTGGAGAACTTTCCAGGTCGTAGTCGAAAAGTCCTATACATGTACATGGGGACCGAAAATGGTACCAAATGTTCGCTAATTTTGGAGACATTTGGCAATTTCTCGCCAAATTTGGCGACAAAAATTAGTCGCCAAAACCGTCACCAACTTGGCTCTATCTCGCCAATTTGGCGAGATTGCCATTACCATGTTAAATGCCCTGCTCCTTAAAACTCTCTTCCCAGAGTTACCTCTGTAAAACTCGTTATCAAGCTTCAAGACCCTTATTCCAGGGAAGCCAAGCTAACGACGAACTATTGCATTGCCTTATGCAAAATGTGCATAAATTTTCCTATTTACAAAATTAACACTACTAAATATTTACAAAACTACAAAAATTCGTGACAATATGAAGAGACGAAGTTATTCATTCACAAGGTCGGCACGTTTAACGATTGTTTTGTGGCAGCCTCTTTTTGATTGCACATTACTTTATTAAGGGGGTCCGGCACCTCCATTGGAGCCCATGTTAAATTCAACAACTTTGGGGGCATCTCATTTAATAACCGATTCTTCAATCATTATGAATCTTTTACAGTATAATATTTGGATACTTTTGAATACTTTAACGAGAGATTTTTGTTATTTTTTAAAAATTAAAATAATTATGATTTTTTAAAAATATGTTTAAAAAAAATTATAAAATTTTAGATTAATTATTAAAAAAAAAAAAAAAGTATTCTACTTATCAATAATTCCTCGTGTTAAAGTACTTAAATACATTATAGAAACATGTACAAAAAATTTCAAGCATTTATGTCATATAGATTTTAAGCTATGTGCCCCCAAACATGAAAAAATGGCATTTTGAGAAATTCGGCTTTGAAGTTAAAAAACATGCATTAAATACCTACATTTTGTTTACTTCAAAAAATTATCAAAAATACTTTGAAATAAGGTATAATTACAAATGTGGCATCATTTTAAAGAGAAAAATGTATATTTTGATAAACAGTAATAAACTCGAAATTAATAATCTGAAAAATTTTCATGTGCCGGACCCCCTTAATGTCTTTCCTTTTACTTTTAGCATAAGATAGCTGAAGTACCCGGCACTCAAATAGTTACGGTCCATCCTTTTCGGGTACATATTGATTTAGTCGACTGCAAGCTATGAGCATGCAGAAGGTTAAGAGGAGATCCTAGTATATGTTAGAATCTTCTAGAAGGGTTCATTTAGAAACTACTTTCTATAACCACTTTGTCATTTGGCGCGAAAAAGATCACTTCATGAAATTGCATAAATTGTTTTCGTTTAATATTGTTACGAATTTCTGTATATTTGTAAATATTTCGTAGAATTAATTATGTAAAAAAGAAAAATCTATGTACATTTCGCATAAGCTAGTGCAATAGTACGTCTTAACTTCGCTTTCCTGCAATGCGTCTCTTGATGCTGGAAAACGAGTTCTACACGGATCATGCTGGAAAACGAGTTTTACAAGGAGCAAGCATTTCAAATTCCATATCTGTCAATCCACCATACTATGCTAGTATCTTTTTTTCTGCTTCTCACAGTTGTGCACACTGTATGCTGTTTAAAGTTTTTCTATTCAATTTTAATAAAAAGTAGAATCGATATTTTTTAAATTTAAAAATCATCATACTGACCTGTATAGGATTTAGATGAGGTAGTATTGGTTGTATTGGAGGGACGCTTGCTTGCCCTGAAAAGAGAAAGTGCAGTTGGTCACATGACTCCAAATAATTTCTAGAAATTGATCTGTTTGGTTTTGGTGTGAACAAGCCTTGCTGACGTCATTCGGTTCAGCTTATTTCTTCTCCGTTTTGAATTTTTACTTTAGCTCATCTGGCAACGAACGAGATCCTCAGTAGGCTTTTCGAACAAGCCATTTTTGCGCTTGAAAAGTTACTCTGATGAATTTTATTTCTGAAAAAGTTCTTCTTGGCTGAACTTCTCTGCAAATATGATTTTGGTTTCAGAATAAATTTCTGGCAAAAGAACACATGGTCCGTCGTCAAGTTTCTTAACTGACTCTCAACACTTATTCAACATGATCTATATAGACAAAATTGTTATTCCTCTTTTTTTCTCTACAAAATCTGTATAAAAATTAAGTTGATGTAAATTTTAGATTACGAAATTTACATAATCTTTTTATAATGTTTTTGAGAATTTTTACAAATTACTCTCATTGCCCCATTATTGCAATTACGCACACATTCCGCACAAAGCTGTACATTAGTAAAACTAATCAATGACGATTTCCCTCTCTTTATAATGGTCTAGATCAGTGATTCTCAACCACTTTTGTGTGCCGCCAAATTCTTAAAGTGTGCCGCCAAATTTTAGAAGTGTATATTTGTAATTAATCCCTTAATAAACGTACTGTTGTTTTTGTAGTACATATTATATTATTTTATTTTACATTCCAAATTATTATCATAAACTATTTTACACAGTGTGTAATAGGTGTATTACAGTGTATTATAGGTAGGTAAAGTAAACAACTTTTAAACTTATCTTTTTCTTTGTGTGCCGCCAAATTTTGAAATCGTTAAAAGTGTGCCACGGCAAAAAAAAGGTTGAGAATCACTGGTCTAGATGTAAAGGATTTCGAATGTGAAACATTCCAATATCTTATTTTCCTTCAAGGAGAAAGAATTTTGTAGAATATCTAGAGAGGCACTTATATCATTCTTACTTATATCATAAATAAGTAAATAATAACTAATAAGTATATCATAAATAAGTAAATAATAACTAATAAGTATATCATAAATAAGTAAATAATAACTAATAAGTATATCATAAATAAGTAAAATCTAGGAAGTTATGACAGTAAATAATTGACGACAACACTATAGAAAATAGAAAACCCAAAAATATTTTAGCTGTCAGCAATAAAATCCAATTTTTAACGTGACCCAACTTAACATAACCTAACAAGAACCTAATATAACCTAATATTGCTTGAATATAACCTTAGCATTAACTGAATGTAACCCAGCAATAACTGAATATAAAACAACAATAACTTAATATTTACTGGATATAACCTAACATTAACTGAATACAACCTAAGAATACTGAGTACAACCGAACCATAACTTATAAAAGTAATCCCTATCTATGATGTAATTTATTAGAAAATAGATCACTTTATTGTGATTGAATCCAATTTAATTCTAAATGCACTCAATAATAATCAGTTCTGTCTTAACAATTATCGATACAATAACTGAATATAACCTAACAATAATTTAGTACAACCTAACACTAACGGACTATATAACCTAACAATAACCGAATATAACCCAACATTGAATTAGTATAACCTAACTATAACTTAATATGACATAACATTAACTGAATATAACCTGACAATAACCTAATTTAATCTAACAATAACTTATAAAAGTAATCCGCATCTATGAATTTTTTTCTCTTAATTGAATAGAAAATAGATTACTTTGTTACATTTGAGTCCAATTTAATTTGTTAATTCACATCTGACGGACCATCACTAGTCGATAGCTTCTTATATTAATTGCGCTTCAAACAAACAACACCTCAGTTTTCTTTTCCTTATAAATTTATTATAATTCTTGTACATCGGAAAGGAGAAGGTTTTTAGAACGACTTTTAACTCACAATGTCAACCAGAACAGCAAAAAATAGAACACTAAAAATCTTAATATTAAATGCCACTCGCAAAGAATAAACTTTTGTAATTTCGACAATAAAAATTAAAGCAGACGATAATTATAAGAATTACAACCATGACGCGGAGTAAACGTAATTCTAAATCCACCCAATAATAATAATACAGTTCCGTCCGAACAATAACTGATCTCGGCCTATCTGGTAAGGAATGAATTAGTTGATGACAGTCCAATAATCCAGTAGTCAGTGATAACGGAATCGATGATTCACGTCGGGTAATTGTGACGATAACGAATGACGAAATGGGGACAGAATATGTAGTAGCAATTTATTCAAATGACACGCGATTGGTCAATTCGGAAAGGGCTATGCTTCGTGTTTGTTGTGTTATTACTGATGTGCTCTGTCGAATTAACTTGTTGGCAGCACTGAACAACTTGTACGGAGTTAAACTGAAAAGAGATAAGCTTCACTGAATAAAAGGAGCTTTACTATAATACGTAATCTACTGGGAATATGTTTTATTTGAAATGTCTTTATGTAGTTTATTATAAATGCGTAAATATAAATGTGATACGTTCATTATATATTGTAATGTATATTGCATTATATATATAATACCATTTTCTGTCCCCATGTACATGGATAGGACTTTCCGACTACGATCTGGAAAGTTCTCTAAATATCTACCTCTAGAAATTTCACGTATGTTCGCCTCTCCTATAAAAGCTCATGAGAGCGGGTGATGGAGTTAGTTGATTTTGAGTCACTGAATTAGTTGACTGGGTTAGTCAGTGAGTCGATTGAGTTGAGTCAGTTAGTTGACTGGAAGTATTAACCAAAATATAACTACTAAAAGATAACTACAAATAGATAACTACCAAAAGATAACCACAAATTGATAACTACCAAAAGAAAACTGCAAATGGATAATTACAAAAAGATAACTCAATAAAAATATAGAAATATTCAAATATACAAAAGGTATATATATAAAAAATATAACTACCAAAATATAACTGCAAATTAATAACTACCAAAATATAACTACAAATGGATAATTACCAAAAATATAAATGTACAAATATTGAAATCTAAAAATATACATATAAAGCAATCTTGGGTGAATCAAGGCTGAAATATAGTAGAATATTTAGTTACTCGTTATATTTACTAAAAATGTGTAATGAAAATGGGATAAATATTGTTACGAATTTTTGTATATTTGTAAATATTTCGTAGTGTTAATTTTGTAAATAGTAAAGTTTATGTACATTTTGCATAAGGCAGTGCAATAGTTCGTCTTAAGTTGGCTTCCCTGCAATGTGTGTCTCATTGCTTGATAACGAGTTTTAGAGAGATAACACTGGGAAGCAAGTTTTACAAGGAGCAGGGCATTTAACATTACCGTAATGGCAATCTCGCCAAATTGGCGACGGTTTTGGCGACTAATTTTTGTTTATCGTCACAAATGGACAAGAGAAAGCGAATTTCGAACCTCTTTGATTTCGTTTTCAAACAACTCACTCAATGACGGAGACATCCAGTATAAAAATAGATATTCTAAACAATACGAAATGCGTTTTAACTATTTTGTCATTCAATTAGGGCAATTAATCCTTTACTTAAAAGTCACTTTGGCAAAACTCCAAAAACAAGGGGAGTTAAATGATGATGTGATGGCGCCTTGAAAGAAAACCACTTTATGGTGCGTATAACGAACGTTACGCGGCCTTAAGGGGACTCCGTAGTTTTAAATTGCCTATTTTTTTTTATGAAGCTTTTCCTGGAAATTTCTTCACAAATGAGTTTGAAATTTGTTATATAAATGATAGAATTCTCATGCAAAACACAGAGGTTAAAGTTTGGTAAAAAAAAAATCATCAGAATGATTTTAGCCTGGGCATTATGGTTGTTTTCAGATTATCTGGCACCGTCAGCAACACGAGGGCTACAATGCGCCGAAACATTCGTCATTAGACAAGCCAACATACGTTTACAAGCACACGGGACTCGGAACCCGCAACCTCGCGGTCTAGAGGCTAGCACGCTAACCACTATACCGTTTGGTCGGCTAGGAAAAATTTGGATGGCTAATTACCTGCACGATCTCATCTAATTGGGCTGAAACTCGATAGATAGATTGTCTGTCGAAGATAATGCATCCCATCATTTTTTTTCGGGGGGGGGGGGGGGAATATTGTCAATTCAAAATCGAGTTTCTGTAAACTACTACAAAGAAAGCAATAGGTTCTGCGTCATGAATAAATTATTTTTCCCCAAAACTTGTTAGAATGTTTTTTCTTCCACCACCAGTCTATTTTTCAAGTTTCAGCTTTATTGGTTGACCGCAAGTGGGTTCATTAATCTACCGAAGCTACATTATAAGCATGTTATAAAGCGGCCTTTTAGTGACTGCCCCCAATTACTTCATAGAATGCATTCTCATCCATAAGTATAGTTTCAGCTCGATTGTTCGATGTCAAGTGGGTTAATTAGCCCTTCGAAAATTTGCCAACATATAAACAAGATCATCGAAGTTGATATAAAGGATATAAAATTAAATATTTATTTAAGGTATACGTATAGGTTTCAAAATTTTTTTTTTAATTTTCAATTTAAAAATTAGACCTTTTCACCTTGAAAATGACATTATTTTGTTAAACTGTTTCCAATATTTTTTTATTTTTTTAATTTCTTCATTTTAATAATTAATTAACATTTAATCAACTAATTAGGTTAATTTCCAGCGGTAATGACAAAAATTCTAATTCACCCACAGATACAATTTTGGTAATAAATAATGCGGAATACCCTGCTCTATGTTTTGACCCTATTAACAGAATTTTACAGTGTGTATATTTTGTGATATCTCGCTTTAACTGAATCTATTAGAAAAATCCAAGTTTTTTTTATACAGAAACTTTTCTTTAAAATTCAATTAAAAAAATATTTATTTACAAACCACTTAGTATTTAAGGTCAAAACATTCATCAATGTATGCAGATAATATAGCAAAAAACAAATTTCAAAAAATATTATTTAAACTGGAGTTATTACTGTTTGAATGAAATGCAAAATAGAAAAAACTACAATCTGAGAATAACTTTTAAAAAAGTATTTTTTATATTAAAAACTGTTATTATTATACTAATTATTATATATTTCTTTTTTAGTATGCTCCTCCATCATAGAGTTTCCTTCTTTTGTGTTGTTTTTATTTTGCTTTTGTTTTTTACGGCCTTACAAATCTTTTCCGATTTTCGAGAGTTTTGCGATTTCAAGCCTATACGCGTATACCTTAACTTTTAAAAATAATCTGCGAAAAAAAAAATATTCCAAAGCTGATATTTCCCCCCCCCCCCCCCCCCCACTGCAACTCCGATACTGTCGAAAACTTGAATCTTAAAAAACCTCACCTGAACCCTTGTGTGACTAAGGTATACATATACATTAGGAATCACGAAATTTGACTCAAGTTGCGTTTTTGTTTTTTGTTTTTAAAATATTCCAGAATTCGTTACCATTAAAATGATACCATTTTCTTTCTGAGACTCAAATTACTTTTTAAATTACAGTAGGTTTTGCGAACCTGTTTTGTACCACGTTCATTAGTGTAGTAAACTTTAAACGCGTTTTCTGAAGAATGACATTTTGGTGTCATATGACTCTACGCCATATTGTCATAACTTGATAATAAATGGTCCGATTTACAAAATTCTAATTTTGTTTTTTAGACAATAGTTGCGAATGTGTTTTCTATGGAGAATCTAATATATATTGTTATAAACACATTTTTTATGCATATTTTAATCGTAATTTTTTGTTAAAAACTATATAATTTTTTTAAAACTTTTTATTTAAAAACTTATAATTAAATAAATATTGTAGTCAAATTCAAAATTCTCCATAGGAACATGCTTCAATATAATATCTCTTATTTGCAATACAAATAATAAATCTAAGTTCATAACAAGTTTATTTATGTATGTTCTAATAATGTCCTAATTAGACACTTTAATTGCAATTAGCCGATTAAAAAAATTGACGGAAAAAAAAAAGTTTATATATAAAAATGCATCATTTTTAATTCAGATGTACTGCCAAAAAAGTTTGAAATTATAACCTAAAAATTAAAGAAAATCATCTCAATTGTATTATGTATACCTTAAGTGGGAGTCGTATTGCTTTATGCAAATTCCTAGGTTGCATATTGCAGATCGATACGGGGGTCGATTGGGAGGTCAAAGAGGACAAAAGATTTGAACTCCCTCGTCAGATGCCAGCCGTCATTGCGTCACCACATCGTCCTATTCGTCCGCTTTAATCCGGTTGAATAGGTTTAGGGTGTCTCCCTTTGAACTAATAGTAATTTAATTAGAGGATAGAGATAGGTAGGGGATGCTATATAATCTCTCCCCCCCCCCCCATAGAGTCTAATGCATAGTGTAGCATATATTATCGAGGAGAAATCTTAGAGTAACTTGCTCAACTTTGTCAGCACCTATAATAGTCCGAGAGGTGACTGTAATTTTTGGACCCCATCGAACATCATTCTGAATTTTTTTTATAGAAATTGGAGAAAAGTGAGTAGATTAGGAATCCACTGGTCTGCCGTGGCAAAAATGGCCGGAACTGATCAATAATCGACTTGGAATGAGTTGAACTAAAATTCGATTGCAAATGTGCCCAAAACTTTGAAAAGTTCAATTGAAACCCAATAATATTATACCATATTTATATTACAATTATATTAGAATACAAAATTTCATAGTTTTCAATGAGTAGTTAGAAATTTAAATGTGGTCAAAGAATTGAGAAATTAATGTTAAAAGAAAAAATTACTTTTTTGGCCATATAAATTTTAAATAATTAATAAATTTTTGCAATTTTTGTTTCAAATGATAATTTGTGAAATGCCAAACATAAATAGCAATCAAATATTGTACCAAATTGTGTTTTAATAATTAATTATTAATTAATAAAATAAGTTTTAAATTTTTTTAAAATAGAAATATGCATTTGATTGTTTTCATTAGATTTATCATGGTCGAAAATCCCTCGAGAATTCTACACGATGATTTATTTATTCCATTTTGAATTTTGGTTATCAATATTTTAACAAAAATATTAAAAAGCTCCGTAATAGATTATGTCTTAAAACACTCAAACGTTCTATTCTTCACCGCTTTAAAGAGATTTGCCCTGAAGATCGGCCAAAACGTTTCCGCTCATAAGTGACGTGTTTCTCAACTTAATGAATTGGAATTTGATATTTAGGGTAAACGAAGAATTTTAAAACGAACAAAAACATAAGCAATGGAGGTTCGCATTGAAATGTTCAAAAATAGAGTTAAATTTACTAAGTAAACAGCTCCATAAGGGGGAAAAAATACCAGACTTATAGAAAATCGTAAACAAAACATTTTGGTGCAAACCGTAAAATTCTACGATGATTAGAACCGAAGATATAACCATCGCTCGGATTTTTTTTTTTTTCTTCTGCGTTTTGTACCTACACTTGCATTCGCCTCGTAGTGTAAAAGGAATATACGGCATTAGAAACTCGTGTCTGAAAATTTCTTTTTATGCATCTTTAAGAAAAGCGAGAATAATTCCCTGTAGACTGAGAGGCGACTGCAATTTTTGGACCCCATCAAACATCATTCTGAATTTTTTATAGAAATTAGAGAAAAGTGAGTAGATTACGAATCCACTGGTCTGCCGTGTCAAAAATGGCCGAAACTGGTCAAAAATCGACTTTTAATAAGTTGAACTAAATGCAATTGCCAAATGCGCCATAACTTGCTGAATAATGAGCATTTTTTTTTTATTTGGTAACCCTCACTCTTTAATTTTCAATTAAGAAGGTTGCAGACGATTCAGATATCTGGCGACGGTCCCTACTTGCATCTATTAAAAGGGAGCCAAGTTGGCAAAAAACATTACGTCACTGATGACGTAATTGATGTCGCCAATTTGGCTTACTTTTAAAAGATACAAGTTTTCCGAGCCAGAGATCAGAAATCGTTTGCGCCTTTTCTCATTGAAAATCAAAATGAAGTGGGTTGCCAGACGAATAAGTTTGTTCTCTTTTTGGCAAGTTATGACATATTTGGCAATCGGATTTTAGTTCGACTCATTCCAAGTCGATTATTGATCAGTTTCGGCCATTTTTGCCACGGCAGACCAGTGGATTCCTAATCTACTCACTTTTCTCCAATTTCTATAAAAAAAATTCAGAATGATGTTCGATGGGGTCCAAAAATTGCAGTCGCCTCTCGGACTACAATACTCCCTATGTTACAATCTTCTAATCCAGTGCATTTGGAAACTACTTTCTGTAAACACCCTGACATTTGGTACGAAATTGATCATTTTATGATATGATATCAGTTAAAGATAGACATTAAATGAAAAACAATTTATGTCATTTCATGGAGTGATCATTTTCGAACTAAATGTCAAGGTTATAGAAAGTAGTTTCTAAATGTCAAGGTTATAGAAAGCAGTTTCTAAATGTCAAGGTTATACAAAGTAGTTTCTAAATTTCAAGGTTATAGAAAGCAGTTTCAAAATGTCAAGGTTATAGAAAGTAGTTTCTAAATGTCAAGGTTATAGAAAGTAGTTTCTAAATGTCAAGGTTATAGAAAGCAGTTTCTAAATGTCAAGGTTATACAAAGTAGTTTCTAAATTTCAAGGTTATAGAAAGCAGTTTCAAAATGTCAAGGTTATAGAAAGTAGTTTCTAAATGTCAAGGTTATAGAAAGTAGTTTCTAAATGTCAAGGTTATAGAAAGCAGTTTCTAAATTTCAAGGTTATAGAAAGCAGTTTCAAAATGTCAAGGTTATAGAAAGTAGTTTCTAAATGTCAAGGTTATAGAAAGTAGTTTCTAAATGTCAAGGTTATAGAAAGCAGTTTCTAAATGTCAAGGTTATAGAAAGTAGTTTCTAAATGTCAAGGTTATAGAAAGCAGTTTCTAAATGTCAAGGTTATAGAAAGTAGTTTCTAAATGTCAAGGTTATAGAAAGCAGTTTCTAAATGTCAAGGTTATACAAAGTAGTTTCTAAATTTCAAGGTTATAGAAAGCAGTTTCAAAATGTCAAGGTTATAGAAAGTAGTTTCTAAATGTCAAGGTTATAGAAAGTAGTTTCTAAATGTCAAGGTTATAGAAAGCAGTTTCTAAATGTCAAGGTTATACAAAGTAGTTTCTAAATTTCAAGGTTATAGAAAGCAGTTTCAAAATGTCAAGGTTATAGAAAGTAGTTTCTAAATGTCAAGGTTATAGAAAGTAGTTTCTAAATGTCAAGGTTATAGAAAGCAGTTTCTAAATGTCAAGGTTATACAAAGTAGTTTCTAAATTTCAAGGTTATAGAAAGCAGTTTCAAAATGTCAAGGTTATAGAAAGTAGTTTCTAAATGTCAAGGTTATAGAAAGTAGTTTCTAAATGTCAAGGTTATAGAAAGCAGTTTCTAAATGTCAAGGTTATAGAAAGTAGTTTCTAAATGTCAAGGTTATAGAAAGTAGTTTCTAAATGTCAAGGTAATAGAAAGTAGTTTCTAAATGTCAAGGTTATAGAAAGTAGTTTCTAAATGTCAAGGTTATAGAAAGCAGTTTCTAAATGTCAAGGTTATAGAAAGTAGTTTCTAAATGTCAAGGTTATAGAAAGCAGTTTCTAAATGTCAAGGTTATAGAAAGTAGTTTCTAAATGTCAAGGTTATAGAAAGTAGTTTCTAAATGTCAAGGTTATAGAAAGTAGTTTCTAAATGTCAAGGTTATAGAAAGTAGTTTCTAAATGTCAAGGTTATAGAAAGTAGTTTCTAAATGTCAAGGTTATAGAAAGTAGTTTCTAAATGTCAAGGTTATAGAAAGCAGTTTCTAAATGTCAAGGTAATAGAAAGTAGTTTCTAAATGTCAAGGTTATAGAAAGTAGTTTCTAAATGTCAAGGTTATAGAAAGCAGTTTCAAAATGTCAAGGTTATAGAAAGTAGTTTCTAAATGTCAAGGTTATAGAAAGTAGTTTCTAAATGTCAAGGTTATAGAAAGCAGTTTCTAAATGTCAAGGTTATAGAAAGTAGTTTCTAAATGTCAAGGTTATAGAAAGTAGTTTCTAAATGTCAAGGTAATAGAAAGTAGTTTCTAAATGTCAAGGTTATAGAAAGTAGTTTCTAAATGTCAAGGTTATAGAAAGCAGTTTCTAAATGTCAAGGTTCTAGAAAGTAGTTTCTAAATGTCAAGGTTATAGAAAGCAGTTTCTAAATGTCAAGGTTATAGAAAGTAGTTTCTAAATGTCAAGGTAATAGAAAGTAGTTTCTAAATGTCAAGGTTATAGAAAGTAGTTTCTAAATGTCAAGGTTATAGAAAGTAGTTTCTAAATGTCAAGGTTATAGAAAGTAGTTTCTAAATGTCAAGGTTATAGAAAGTAGTTTCTAAATGTCAAGGTAATAGAAAGTAGTTTCTAAATGTCAAGGTTATAGAAAGTAGTTTCTAAATGTCAAGGTTATAGAAAGCAGTTTCAAAATGTCAAGGTTATAGAAAGCAGTTTCTAAATGTCAAGGTTATAGAAAGCAGTTTCTAAATGTCAAGGTTATAGAAAGCAGTTTCTAAATGCTCTGGGTTAGAAGACTGTAACATATAGCGAGCATAGAAAATTATCTTTTCGCGGACTTCCTTTTAACAAAGAATGGGGCGGTTGTATTTGGATAAGTGAAAGTCAATTGACCCAAATCTTTTAAAACCACATTTCTCAACACGTGCCTTTTTAAAGGAAGACTTCTAAAAAGGAAATCTCAATTGATATTCACGCTTTGAAATATTCATTACAGCGTTCTTTAAAAGATGATACGAGAAAACGACCCACAGTGCTCCAGTTTAAGAAATCGAGAAAAATAAAATTGAAATGGCGGAGAAGCGACAATGAATTATTCATTCTTTTGCTATAGAATTTCTCAACGCATTATTTATCGTATTATTATCTCTTTTTTTACAAAGCAAAGAGTGGAGTCAGCTGAAAAATTTGATTCGAATTACAGTGCGAAGGAAGTGTTCTATTTGGTTAGGAATGTTTTCGTACACATATTTTCAATGATTCTGTAGAAAAATTGGAACTTTTTTCTCACCTGGAAGGAAGGAATTTTTTCTCAAAGAAAGGTATTGTTACGAATTTTCGTATATTTGTAAATATCTCCTAGTGTTAATTTTGTAAATAGGAAAATTTATGTACATTTTGCACAAGACGGTGCAATAGGTCGTCTTTAGTTTTTTTTCCCTGTAATGAGTCTCTTGATGCTTGATAACGGGTTTTACAGAGGTAACGCTGGGAAGCGAGTGTTACAAGGAGCAGGGCATTTAACATTATGGTAATGGCAATCTCGCCAAGTTGGCGAGATAGAGCCAAGTTGGCGACGGTTTTGGCTACTAAGTTTTGTCACCAAATTTGGCGAGAAATCGCCCAATGTCGCCAAACTTGGCGACCATTCGGCGACATTTTCGGTCCCCATGTACATGTATAGGACTTTTCGACTACTATCTGGAAAGTTCTCCAAATATCTACCTCTAGGAGTTTCAAGGAGGTTCACGTATGTTCTTCTCCCCTATAAAAGCTCAGGAGAGCGGGTGATGGAGTTAGTTGACTGATTTTGAGTCACTGAGTTAGTTGTTAGGCGAGTCCATTAGTTGACTGGAATTACTGAGTCTCAGTGAGCGTTCCGAAAGCGAACTGTATTGCATTGTCTTTTGCGGTGATTTAGCAGTTGTGTTGTCAAGTTTTTAACTGCTGTTTTGTGCTCTATTGTTGTGAAAAGAGATGTATTGTGTCTACTAGAACGAGAAGTTCTGGAGTTGTAAGAGAATCTGAGAAGAGTTATATTGGAATAAATTTTTGCCACTTTTGATCTGCTTTGGCTTCAAATCTTTCAAACCCATCCACGTAACAATATTCTATTAGAGGTTTTTACGCTCAATGACCTATTTTAAAGCACAATGATGTCTAATCGGGTCGGGAATTGCGGCTTAACATGGATTCCGAACTACAACGAATATCCATGCCTAACCTGGAATTCGAACTCGGCACCTTTAGAATGCGAAGCCAGAACGCTAACCACTCAGCCATCAGATGGGCAAACGCAAGATTAAAAATTCTACCTACCTAATCGTTTAACGTTTTATAAAATTATATTTTAAAATACAATGATTTCTGGAAATTTTAAATTTACTAGCCATTAAAATCTATGTTTTGTGAGCACACACCCAAACATATATATTGTTACGAATTTTTGTATATTTGTAAATATTTCGTAGTGTTAATTTTGTAAATAGGAAAATTTATGTACATTTCGCATAAGGCAGTGCAATAGTTCGTCGTTAAGTTGGCTTCCCGGCAATATGGGTCTCGATGCTTGATAACGAGTTTTACAGAGGTAACGCTGGGAGCGAGTTTTACAAGGAGCAGGGCATTTAACATTATGGTAATGGCAATCTCGCCAAATTGGCGACGGTTTTGGCGACTAATTTTGTCGCCAAATGTCGCCAAACTTGGCGACCATTAGTTCCTTACATAATAGAGTACCTCCCATAATTGAATCGCTTTTCATAAGAGTCCATTCTACGCAGTTACCTCTCTACATAGAGTCCTCTATCATAATAGAGTCCACTCAGCGTTACCAGACCTAGTATTTTTAATACTACGCAGTTGTTTTTGCCACACCTGTACTTTGCCTTTCTTAGTAATTTTTAAAATGCAGGTAATCTTAGTTTTTGAAGTACTATTGATATTTCAATAGGTAAAAATATTATAAAAATATCTCTTTTTATGTATCTTTTGAATTGGAATTGAACTGGAATTAACAATAATAGAAAAATACCAACCCATCCAAACTAAGTTATTAACAACAATAGAAAAATACTAACAAATTAAAGCTTCTAACTTATGTAGATGTTATGATTGTAAATTATGCGGGTGATTTTGAGCTGATAGCCTACCCTAAGAATTTTAAGTCCGAGGTCTGGCAACGCTGAGTCCACTTCACATAGAATCCCTTTCCACATTGAGTACATAAATAAAATAAAAATTCCAGTTCGATTTTCAAACAAACAAAGCAGGGCGCAGTTGTAAATTAGTTATTCGATAGAAGCGAAAGTCTTTAAATTGTTTTTATCAATTTTAGTTTCGTAAAAAGAGATTGACGTTAAAAGGGGGTCCGGTACCGAAAATAAAAAAAAAAAACTTTATTTATGTACTTTTTTACGTCAAAAATTTATTTTATGTATGAGATACTATTTATATATCTTTGAAAAAATGTTTTTTTAAATATTGCGTTTAGTTATTTAAAAAAAATTTAAAAACCAAGAAAAATCCATAATAATTGATGTTTGCGTATTTTGATATAAGTCAAGAAAAAAAAAAAAAAATTTTTCAAAGTGAAAGCTTTCCGCAATACATAATTATATAAAAAATTTTTTGTCTTCACAGAATTTTGATAGGTGAATTAAAAAAATTCTCAAAGTTAAAATATTGAAATTTATGCTTTTTTTTTATGTTATCTTTTACGCTAAATGCTATATTTTAAAACAGAATTCAAAAAATAAAATTCTGCGAAGATAAAATATTTAAAACTATATAAATTAAATGCTCCAAAAATTTGAATAGCCAATTGTTAATGGTTGTGGAGATATATCGATTTGAATATGCAACATCTGTGAAAAACACCAGTGCTCGAAAAACGCACTTTAAGCACACGCTTCAAGGTGTTACGCCCATTAGTGATGTTTAAATCACGGGTAATTTTGTGGGGCGTTCTAATCACCGGAGAAATAAGATAAAAACATCATTCTCTTCAGGAATGTATGAACTATATTTTAAAATCAGAAAAAAAAATTGGGATTTTTGAAGAAATTTCGGTACTGGGCCCCCTTTTAATAAAAAAAAAAATATCTTCCAGAAGTAACACACAAGATTTTATTGCTTGTGCTTGGCTAAAATGAAAAGAGATAACTGAACGGAACACCAATTTTATTAAAGAATAAGTTATTCTTTAATCCTCTAAAGTTTACCTCAAATCCCAATTCCATAAACTACAATTTGGCGGCTTTTCTGGATTATGCTAATTTTAAATCCCTTTTACAATTTATGGACGCCTTTTAGGGAAGGGGAAAGATGCTGAAAGAGACAACACGCAAAATGAAGATTTACTGGAGGAGTTAATAGCCATTCATATTTGTAAAGCGCTTCTTATCAAAATATAGACTTAATTACGTTCCACGGTATTAGAAAGATTTAGACCCAACTATTAACTAAATCCGGTTGTTGTCCCAGAAGTTGAGATGTGGAATTTTTGACAATTGTCTGAAGGTCGACGCGACGTTGCCCGAATTACATAATAGAGTCCCCTCTCATAATAGAGTTCATTCTACGTAGAGTTCTTTGCATAATAGAGTCCCCTTTCATATTAGAATCAAATCTACATAGAGTCCCTTACATAACAGAGTCCTTTACGAAATAGAGTCCCCTCTCATAATAGAGTTCATTCTACGTAGAGTTCTTTGCATAATAGAGTCCCCTTTCATATTAGAATCAAATCTACATAGAGTCCCTTACATAACAGAGTCCTTTACGAAATAGAGTCCCCTCTCATAATAGAGTTCATTCTACGTAGAGTTCTTTGCATAATAGAGTCCCCTTTCATATTAGAATCAAATCTACATAGAGTCCCTTACATAACAGAGTCCTTTACGAAATAGAGTCCCCTCTCATAATAGAGTTCATTCTACGTAGAGTTCTTTGCATAATAGAGTCCCCTTTCATATTAGAATCAAATCTACATAGAGTCCCTTACATAACAGAGTCCTTTACGAAATAGAGTCCCCTCTCATAATAGAGTTCATTCTACGTAGAGTTCTTTGCATAATAGAGTCCCCTTTCATATTAGAATCAAATCTACATAGAGTCCCTTACATAACAGAGTCCTTTACGAAATAGAGTCCCCTCTCATAATAGAGTTCATTCTACGTAGAGTTCTTTGCATAATAGAGTCCCCTTTCATATTAGAATCAAATCTACATAGAGTCCCTTACATAACAGAGTCCTTTACGAAATAGAGTCCCCTCTCATAATAGAGTTCATTCTACGTAGAGTTCTTTGCATAATAGAGTCCCCTTTCATATTAGAATCAAATCTACATAGAGTCCCTTACATAACAGAGTCCTTTACGAAATAGAGTCCCCTCTCATAATAGAGTTCATTCTACGTAGAGTTCTTTGCATAATAGAGTCCCCTTTCATATTAGAATCAAATCTACATAGAGTCCCTTACATAACAGAGTCCTTTACGAAATAGAGTCCCCTCTCATAATAGAGTTCATTCTACGTAGAGTTCTTTGCATAATAGAGTCCCCTTTCATATTAGAATCAAATCTACATAGAGTCCCTTACATAACAGAGTCCTTTACGAAATAGAGTCCCCTCTCATAATAGAGTTCATTCTACGTAGAGTTCTTTGCATAATAGAGTCCCCTTTCATATTAGAATCAAATCTACATAGAGTCCCTTACATAACAGAGTCCTTTACGAAATAGAGTCCCCTCTCATAATAGAGTTCATTCTACGTAGAGTTCTTTGCATAATAGAGTCCCCTTTCATATTAGAATCAAATCTACATAGAGTCCCTTACATAACAGAGTCCTTTACGAAATAGAGTCCCCTCTCATAATAGAGTTCATTCTACGTAGAGTTCTTTGCATAATAGAGTCCCCTTTCATATTAGAATCAAATCTACATAGAGTCCCTTACATAACAGAGTCCTTTACGAAATAGAGTCCCCTCTCATAATAGAGTTCATTCTACGTAGAGTTCTTTGCATAATAGAGTCCCCTTTCATATTAGAATCAAATCTACATAGAGTCCCTTACATAACAGAGTCCTTTACGAAATAGAGTCCCCTCTCATAATAGAGTTCATTCTACGTAGAGTTCTTTGCATAATAGAGTCCCCTTTCATATTAGAATCAAATCTACATAGAGTCCCTTACATAACAGAGTCCTTTACGAAATAGAGTCCCCTCTCATAATAGAGTTCATTCTACGTAGAGTTCTTTGCATAATAGAGTCCCCTTTCATATTAGAATCAAATCTACATAGAGTCCCTTACATAACAGAGTCCTTTACGAAATAGAGTCCCCTCTCATAATAGAGTTCATTCTATATGGAGTTCTCTACATAATTAAGGGGGTCCGGTACCGAAAATAAAAAAAAACACTTTATTTATGTACATTTTTATGTCAAAAATTTATTTTATGTATGAGATACTATTTATATATCTTTGAGAAAATGTTTTTTTAAATATTGTGTTTTGTTATTTAAAAAAAATTAAAAACCAAGAAAAATCCATAATAATTGATGTTTGCGTATTTTGATATAAGTCAAAGAAAAATAAATTTTTTTCAAAGTGAAAGCTTTCTGTAATACATAACTATATAAAGAAAATTTTGTCATCACAGAATTTTGATAGGCGAATTAAAAAAAAATTCTCAAAGTTAAAATATTGAAATTTTTGCTCTTTTCTATGTTATCTTTTACGCTAAATGTTATATTTTAAAACAGAATTAAAAAAATAAAATTCTGTGCAGATAAAATATTTAAAACTATATAAATTAAATGCTCCAGAAATTTGAATAGCCAATTGTTAATGGTTCTGTAGACATTTCGATTTGAATATGCAACATCTGTGAAAAACACTAGTGCTCGAAAAACGCACTTTAAGCAGACGCTTCAAGGTGTTACGCCCATTAGTGATGTTTAAATCACGGGTAATTTTGGGGCGTTCTAATCACCGGAGGAATAAGATAAAAACATCATTCTCTTCAGGAATGTATGAACTATATTTTAAAATCAGAAAAAAAATTTGGGATTTTTGAAGAAATTTCGGTACTGGACCCCCTTAAAAAAAATTGGCAACAGGAAAGAGTTTCAACAAGGGTCAGTTCAATGGTATTTTAACGCGATTGTATGAAGGCAAGTAGGTTTATAAGTATTAAGTAAAAGCGACTTTTTAGTGACAGCTACCAAAATTCGATAGAATGCATTCTCATCGAGTCTATCCATCAAGTTTCAGCCCGATTGGATGCGGCCACCGCATATTTGCAGCCATCGACGTACTCAGCCACAAACAAACCCACAAAATCGAAGTTAAGGTATACTTATAGGCTTCAAACCGCAAAACTCGCAAAAACCGGGGGAAGATTTGTAAGGCCGTAAAAAACAAAAGCAAAATAAAAACAACACAAAAGAAGGAAACCCTATGATGGAGGAGCATACTAAAAAGGAAATATATAATTATTAGTATAATAATAACAGTTTTTTATATAAAAAAATTACTTTTTAAAAAGTTATTCTCAGATTGTAGATTTTTCTATTTTGCATTTCATTCAAACAGTAATAACTCCAGTTTAAATAATATTTTTTGAAATTTGTTTTTTGCTATATAATCTGCATACATTGCTGAATGTTGTGACCCTAAATGCTAAGTGGTTTGTAAATAAATATTTTTTTAATTGAATTTTAAAGATAAGATTCTGTATAAAAAAACTTGGATTTTTCTAATAGATTCACTTAAAGCCAGATATCACAAAATATACACATTGTAAAATTCTGTTAATAGGGTCAAAACATAGAGCAGGGTATACCGCATTATTTAACACCAAAATTGTATCTGTGGGTTAATTAGAATTTTCGACATTACCGTTCGAAATTAGCCTAATTAGTTGATTAAATGTTAATTATTAAAATTGAAGAAATTTTTAAAAAAAATTTATTGGAAACAGTTTAACAAATAATGTATTTTTCAAGGTGCAAAGGTCTCATTTTTAAATTGAAAATTAAAAAAAATATGTTGAAACCTATACGTATACCTTAATATCCGGTATTTAAAAATGGAACTCACCTTTCCGAGGCATCAGTCAGAGAAACGTAATTATTCCGGACATTCTTCAAACTGGCAAGAATTTGGGCGAAGGGAGTGACGATCAGATCTTCGCAATACCTAGGGGGGGGGGGGGAGAAGACAACATTTTAGGATATTTAAAAAGTTACAAAATAGAAACACTGATAAAAATAACATAGCAAAACATATCAGCTTATGTACAGATTACGCTGGGCGTTAAATACAAACCCTTTACAAAGCTGTTGTTGTTTTTGAGTTTCGTCAATATAACTGAACAACATCAGCATCAATCTACTTTTATACAAACAGGCCCACATAATGCCCTTACTACGTCATTAAATGGGGACTAACAACGGACCACTTTTTTTACCAATTGAAAATAATTTCAAAGGTAAAAATTCCCTAATAATTATCACAATTACAATTCAAATTTGCAAATGCAAAATTTAAATTTTTTATTGAAACTTGGCTGGAAAAGAGAACTTCATAAATTAATATCTAAGCATTATTATCTTATCACAAATTTTACTACCACGGTATTACAAAATGCAAAATGGATTGTCATCTGAATAATCTTCGATATCATTTTAACCCTTTGCACTCCAGTGGCGCCTCTAAGGCACCACACGATTGGATGCCAAACCACGAGAGGACCATTAGGTGTGATGCGGAAATTCGATGCAAGGCCAATGACTGTGTTTAGTTTCTATGAAGCAAATCCATAAACACCAGCCGAACCTAAAATGTCTCGAGTTGCTGATTCCTCCGCGCGAAAAAGGCCTGGAGTGCAAAGGGTTAAATTCACAAGCATTATTATCATATCACAAATTTTACTACCACGGCATTACAAAATGTAAAATGGATTGTCATCTGAATAATCTTCAGAATCATTTTAGTTACACAAGCATAATAACCGACCACCGAATTATTTTTAACTATTCAAACAACTGTCAATTAAATTACGTTCAAATCGAATTCAGATTATCTGGCGCCGTCAGCAACACGAGAGCTATAATGCGCCGAAACATTCGTCATTAGACAAGCCAACGTACATTTACAAACACCCATGCCTAACACGGGACTCGGAACCTCGCGGTCTAGAAGCTAGCACGCTAACCACTATACCGTTTGGTCGGCACGTTCAAATCAAATTCATTCGCTTAATTTTGGTTAGGATATGCTAATAAATTTAAATAATGTAACTTACAAAATACCACGAAGATATTCCATAATAAAGAACATCGGGAAAAGGATTTATGTTTAATAACTCGAAAGCAAAAATTGCAACCACCACACCAAGACCACATGAGCCTTCTTCTAGCGTTGACATAAAGCAAAAGCTTTTAAAAGATCTCAAATTCTTTAAATAGAATTCAAAAGAAACTGTTAGAAGTGAGGAATGACAAATCCTAATCACGTTAACCAGATATTTCTTCTATTTATTGAGAGAAACGCACCTTCGTGGAACTCGACGTGAATAAGTCTAATTCAGTCCTATCTTATTGATGAGTAATAAGATTCTTCACGTGGAAAATTCTATGAACTTAGAATGCAATTTGTAAAAACAATTTCCCTTTAAGAACCACAAGAACACTTCAGCGTTCTTTAAACTGTCATAGAGTTGACAGATTACTCGTCGGTCTCACTAAAAATACATTCTCCCCCTCCAAGTTTCCGTTGAAAAACAATGTTTCATGATTTCTTTAGATTGCTAGTAATATGTATTTATTCGAAAATGCAACCGGTAAGAACGCGCCAACATCTACTTAAAACATCTGTCAGGGAAATCCGACGTATGTATATTAGGACAACAATTTCAAAATGACTTTTGCCGACCAAACGGTATAGTGGTTAGCGTGCTAGCTTCTAGACCGCGAGGTTCCGAGTCCCGTGTTAGGCATGGGTGTTTGCAACTGTATGTTGGTTGGTTGTTTTCAGATTATCTGGCGCCGTAATCAACACGAGGGCTATAAATGCGCCGAAACATTCGTCATTAGACAAGCCAACGTACATTTACAAACACCCATGCCTAACACGGGACTCGCAACCTCGCGGTCTAGAAGCTAGCACGCCCTAACCACTATACCGTTTGGTCGGCCTCACATAGAAATGAATCGTGTTCTTCAGTAACACGCAATGGAGGCTGTTTCTATAAAATCCATCAGCATTTCGTAGTCTAGCAATTCAAAACTTTCACATATACTCACCCGCATTAACTCCTTGAGCCCACTGTCTTTTTAAATTCTGTGACAATTCAACAATTATTCATTTCGATTCAATTGTTCAGCAGCTGTAGAGTCCAGTGTATGCAAACAAAAAGCCGGTGTTGCCAATCCGCGTGCACAAATTATTCCTTCATAGGGCACACGTAATAGATGACGTAACGATTTCTTGCTATTTTTAAAAAGAAGTTTTACCTAAAGAAGGTCCTTTTACCAAGATCAAGTATTGTAATCCTGAGAATCCTAAGATCGTCCAAACCTAGACATTAAAGGGCTGAGTAGTAGAAACCTACAATTAAAAGGATCATTGTCGCATTTCGTTAGTTTGTACGACCTATTTGTAAGCACAATGACGGCTAATCAGGTTGGAACCTACAGCTTAACGTGGATTCCGAACCACTTCTGCCGACCAAACGGTAGAGTGGTTAGCGTGCTAGCTTCTAGACCGCGAGGTTGCGAGTCCCGTGTTAGGCATGGGTGTTTGTAAATGTATGTTGGCTTGTCTGATGACGAATGTTTCGGAGCCCTCGTGTTGCGCCAGATAATCTGAAAACAACCAACCAACCGAACCACGTCTAACACGGATTCGAACCCAGCACATTTGGCATGCGAGGCCAGAAGCTTAACTTCACAGCCAACAGCCACATTTCGTCGACCACATCATTCGAACTTGTGGGTATTTTGATCATTTTAACGTCTTTGGTACGATCTGTTGATTTTCTGGGATCAAGTTTGGGCGTCCATGTAATTATCCTAAAATGATGTACCCTGAGGATCATATTGTGTTGTTAGAATATAATTAAAAGCAAGATTAAGTCAATACCATTTTTCTGTATAAGTTTCTATTTAGAGATGGTGATATTTAATTAGGAATAAACATCCCGCGGATATACGAATATTTGCATTTATAATAACTATAATAAGAAAACAATTTATGAAAAATAATTTGATTTGAAATAGAATATCTTAGAATCGTTATCTGGTATTTCCACTCAGCAGTTATCTCAACTGATAGAAGTAATTCATTTAGTACCAGCGTTACCTCCGATTTAAAATTCTTATGTAAGCAGTTTTTTTTACAATGCTTTTAGGTTGTTTTAAGGCGCCATCAGCAACAGGAGGGCTATAATGCGCCGAAACATTTGTCATTAGATAAACCAACATGTATTTACAAACACCCATGCCTAACACGGGACTCGGAACCTGCAACCTCTCGGTCTAGAAGCTAGCACGCTAACCACTATACCGTTTGGTAGGCCTTTATAGTTTAGGACTTGAACAACACAATAGATATTAGAAGAATTCAATCGCAAATTGACATCAAATTCTCGACAACTCTTGTTAAGTGACGAACAACTTGAACTATTCATTCATCATATGTCTTTCTAATACTGAATTAATTTCCAAGCATTTTGATACTCAAGAACATCTAATTCTCCCGGAAAGAGTTTGAATGTAAGGTTTTTCACCGCATAATAATAATAATGCAGAAACGCTTTTAAAAAATTAAATCTTTTTCAAAATGCTCTAAAATGACAAAAAAATATCCTCTCTCTGTCTAAATCTGTCTCTCAGAGAGCATTCAGAGAGTTTCGAAACTCAACTGTATTGCATTGTCTTTTGCAGTGATTTGAGCAGTTGTGTTGTCAAGTTTTTAACTGCTGTTTTGTGCTCTATTGTTGTGAGAAGAGCTGTATTGAGTCTACCAGAACGAGAAGTTCTGGAGTTGTAAGAGAATCTGCAAAGAGTTATAACGGAATAAATATCTGTAAGTTTTGATCTGCTTTGGCTTCAAATCTTTCGAACCCGTCTACGCAACAATATTTTTTACTCGTCCTCTGCTGGTCCCGCAGCTAACAGTAATTTTTCTTAAATCTCCCTCACTGACCGAAAGTGGGCAACCACCCCTTTTGAAAAATTGGGATAGTCTTGCTTTCACGACAGCAGACAACAGTCAGAGTTGACCTTGGACTTAAAATTCTTAGGTACCGTAAAATGGGGTGAATCGGAACAACTTTCAAAGTAAAAACCGGTTGTAATAAGATCGTTAAGGAACATATTTTTGAAATTGAAACTTGGGTCTTACCTTCTTTTCTGAGGATCAACCCAAAATTTTTTTTAAAAATTAGGACTTTAATTTATTTTGAATGTTTTTATGGTGTTCCGATTCACCCCGCAGAAAGGGGTGAATCGGAACACTCGTTACATTTATGTCTGATCTTATTTAAATGTTTACAGGGGGACAAAAAAAACCAGATAATGCATTGTGGTGAATAGGAACACAAAATTATCATAAAAAAATCATTTAATATGACGGATAAAATTTGTGTTTGTCAATTATTGTCAAGACAAATCATAAGTTTGAAAGCGTATCAACTCTTCTCCTATAACTCATCCAAATAGTCTTTAAAATTAATAATATTTTTTAATCTACTTTATGTTAGCGTGCCGTATGACTTCAAATTCCTTAAAATATCTTGAGAAAGGAGAAAAGCATCCTCATTTGTTTAGAAAAATCTCTTCGTTCATGGGCGCTTTTTGTAAAACACACTTACATAGCAATAATCTTGTGGGTGTAAAACTTTGCTCACATAGAGTCTTCATACATTTTCCCATATAACTTAAAGATAACGAAGTCGTTTAGAGAAAAAACCACTGGAACAATCGGGTTTTCTGCCATGCGGAAACTAGACTCCTCTTCTGACCTCTCTTCTCGAGCCTGCAATCTTGATTACTGTCTTGAAGGGAGTAATTAGACTCTTCTTCAGTCGTTGAATCTTGTGTGGAACATAATCTTGCCAAAAACAGCTTTTTAATATCACTTTTCAAGTGTTCCGATTCACCCCGCAAATCCCGAAATCGAGGCAAAACATAAAAATTCGTAAAATAAAAAGTTTTTAAAACCAAGTTAAATTAAGTATGGCATGCTATTGTGGATATTTATACTTATCTAAAAATATATAAGTTAAGTCTATAACTGGTACATGTTATTAATTACGGGATAAGTTTTGGAGAGGTTAAAATGCATTGGATTGTATGCACGCTGTTTCAGAATTAAAAAAAAAAAAAAAGGGACAGTGTTGAAAACCCACAAAATATGTTCCAAGATTCCAAACATGTTAACCAAATAAAAAAAATATATATAATTAATAAAACTTCTTTATTTGTGTAAAATAATAATTTCTTCGTAATTTCATGAAGTTTCGTTCCGATTCACCCCGCTGTTCCTATTCACCCCATTTTACGGTAGGTAATATTTCACAAGGGCATTTTGGACATAGTATATTTAATAATATTTTTACTCATTGAAATATCAATAGTACTTATGTCGTACTATCAATAGTGCTTATGTACACTATATCGAAATATAGGTGTATGGAAAACAACAGCGTAGTATTAAAAATAGTACGTCTGGCAGCGCTGACAACAGTAGAGGTCGTGGTGGGAGCTTCTCGCGTGATAAATGGACTACGGATAAAAAAGAGTGTCTTACTCGCTTCCTATGGAGGAGTGTCTAGAGGCAGGAGAGAGATCGAAGTCCGCATCCGGTCTGTACAGGAAGGACTCCCTCCTCTGCGGCAGCGACTGCAAAACAAGTCCTTGGTTCGAACCCCCGGAAGCATCCTTATCGAAAGAGTCGTCCTGGGTGTCAAAACTGCAGAAATGAAGAAAAGTATTTTTCGTCAGAAATGTTACCTCACATTAGCGTCAACATATTATTATTCCACATTGTTTCTTTGAATGGACATGACATAGCATTGTAAGAAACGTTTTCATCGTAAGTAAGAAACATTTTTTTTATCAATTTACTAAAGTGTTCATTGATTAATAACATATCCCGGAAATTAACAGAAAAACGTATTACAGTCGAAGTTGATGGGGCCGCCGAAATTTTTCAAAAACTTTTTCTTCTAATTAATGCAGACTAAAACTACTAGTTAAGATTTGATACTGTTGCTTTTGATAACATTTAGATTACAAGGTTCTTTACGTATACCCTTCAATTCACGAAAATCTATAAGAATATTCATTTTTTTGTTATTATATCATAATATTCTCTGATACTTTAGCTTTCAAACAATGCTAAACATGTGAAAATATCCTTAATAGTTTTTAAGTTACAATCAATTATAGGTAGGTACTTCCCCTGTTAGATACCACGTTTTTAAAACTTTAAACCTGTTTTCTGACGAACTGTATTTTGATTATGTTACGCTTTATTTAAACAACGTAATTCAACAACATAATGTTCGATTGTAATTTTTTTTATGTCATAGTAATCTACATAATATGCTAGATGTTTTGAAACTCAATTATAAAATATTGGTAGAGAAATTGATTTTTTAGAGATTTTTAAAACTTAGAATTCTTTGAAAATATGGATTTTTTTCATGTTTTCACACAAAATAAAATGTAAAACAAAAGCTCTTCTGTAAAAGAAACTTAATTGAGTTTCAAAACATTAAGAATGATATTTCGAATGGTTTCCAAGTAGAATTGCTTTTCTAAGTAAATTAGAATGTGATATATCATTGTTTGAAAAATGTACTAATTATCTAATTAAAGCTAAATTAACAAATTAACAATTGACGAAATTTGAATTTTTTTAGGAAATTATTTTAATCATATACTTTTTAAACTAATGTAAAAAAGAATTGGATTTTAAAACTCAGAATTAAAAAAAAATATGTTCTAGGGTATACATACACCTTAATTTAGCACATTAGTTTAACAAGATATCCATTAGAAACAAAAAAAAAGTCAAAGCATTTGCCGGTAACTTATTATTGAAAAAAAAATCTTAATTATTTTTTTTATCTAACTTTTAATAAAAACTTCTTTTAAAAATATTTCTACAGCTTTTAAATTATTTAAAGCCCATAAAGCATTATCCTGTCATATTAGAAAACGTTGCAAGGTTTCATCCAATTTTTTCGTCTTAAGTTTAAGCTTTATCGTACGGAGATTGTTACTTCGTGTTAAACGGGATTTCGTATTAAGCGATTCCACGTTAGCGGAATTTGACTGTACTATATTTGTACGTTTTCTTTTGGATGCATTAGTATATTTAGTAGCAATCAATCTACTTTACATATAATAAGAATATCAAATCCATAGACTTATTATCATCAATAGAGACTGCGCGTTCCCACTTCAATCATACAACGAGAATGAAACCAAAATGAATCACAAAATTCGTCTATCAGTCACGTGGTTTTTAATTTGGCTACGTCTTAAAATTAATCAATTTATCTAATAATCTTATTATCCTTTATCGCCTGAGTGAGGAGAAATCTGCAACCCTGCTCCCAAAAAGTCCCTACTCATGTGATTCATTTTGGTTTCATTCTCGTTGTATAATTGAAGTGGGAACGCGCAGTCTATCGATAATAATAAGTCTATGATCAAAACAAAGAAATTTGCTCAAATTGGCGCCTTTTTTTTTATCACATATTTTGTCGCTTGAAAGTCAAACAAGACTATCCAATTTTCTCAACTAGAAATTGAATTTACCATTAAATAGTATTTTATTCTTCCAGTACTTAGGGAACCTTATCTGGAAAACTACTTTAGATAATGTTGTTTAAGATTAAAGAGACAATTTTACTGTTTACTGCACTATTAAGGTATATGTATAGGCTTCAAATCACAAAACTCGCAAAAATCGGGGAAGACTTGTAAGGCCGTAAAAAACAAAAGCAAAATAAAAACAACACAAAAGAAGGAAATCCTATGATGGAGGAACATACTAAAAAGGAAATATATAATAATTACTATAATAATAACACTTTATTATATAAAAAATACTTTTTTTAAAAGTTATTCTCAGATTGTAGTTTTTTCTATTTTGCATTTCATTCAAACAGTAATAACTCCAGTTTAAATAATATTTTTTGAAATTTTTTTTTTTGCTATATAATCTGCATACATTGTTGAATGTTTTGACCCTAAATACTAAGTGATTTGTAAATAAATATTTTTTTAATTTAATTTTAAAGATAAGATTCTGTATAAAAAAACTTAGATTTTTCTATTAGATTCAGTTAAAGCAAGATATCACAAAATACACACACGGTAAAATTCTATTAATAGGGTCAAAACAAAGAGCAGGGTATTCCGCATTATTGAACAACAAAATTGTATCTGTGGGTGAATTAGAATTTTTGTCATTACCGTTCGAAATTAGCTTAATTAGTCGATTAAATGTTAATTAATTGTTAAAATTGAAGAAATTAAAAAAAAAAAAAAAGTCTTATTGGAAACAGTTTAACAAATGATGTACTTTTCAAAGTGCAAAGGTCTAATTTTTAAATTGAAAATTAAAAAAAAAAAAATGTTGAAACCTATAGATATACCTTAAAATACCGAATCAAGGAATTCTATCCATCTACAGAGATTCATTTAAGTGAAATTATGAATAATATTATAGTCCATAAAAACACAGTTTTGAATACAAATCTTTTATATGCATAGTCACTTTTATATTCATTACCATAGCGCCGATTTGATTGTCAGCGTGTGTTCGGTATTTGCATCAAAATTTTCAATATTCAAAATATTCCTATCAGCAAAATGTGCTGCAAACTACGTTTCAAACTTTATTTATTAAAAATGAATGGGGATTTATGCGTTTACGTCGAAATATCTTTTATTTATTCTGATCAAAGCAATTTTGGCAACAGCAAAGAGTTTCAATAATGATCAGTTAAAATTCTTCCATTTACAGCGTTACTAAGCAATGCATTGACCACAGTCCATAATAAATTTATGCATTCGTGTCCCATTATCTGGTATTTAATCTGCTTAAAATAATTTTGGCAGCAGAAAAGAAGTTTTAACAATGAATGAATGGTGGAATGGAATTTATTAGTATCCCAAAAACGATTATAGAAACGTGTGTAAAAACATCGTTTTATAGTGACAGTGACAGCTCCCAAAACTTGATAGAATGCATTGTCATCGACATCGAGTCTATCTTCCAAGTGATTGACGGCAGACTTTCCTGACAGCCACATACAAACAAAGAAATTGGAAATTAATATAGAGGGATTTAAAAACTTAAGGGGGTCCAGTACGGAAAATAAAAAAAACTTTATTTATGTACATTTTTATGTCAAAAATTTATTTTATGTACGAGATACTATTTATATATCTTTAGGAAAATGTTTTTTTAAATATTGCGTTTAGTTATTTAAAAAAAATTTAAAAACCAAGAAAAATCCATAATAATTGATGTTTGCGTATTTTGATATAAGTCAAGAAAAAGTAATATTTTTTCAAAGTGAAAGCTTTCTGCAATACATAATTATATAAAGAAAATTTTGTCGTCACAGAATTTTGATAGGTGAATTAAAAAAAATTAAAAAAATTCTCAAAGTTAAAATATTGATTTTTTTTTTTTTATGTTATCTTTTACGCTAAATGTTATATTTTAAAACAGAATTAAAAAAAAATAAAATTCTGCGAAGACAAAATATTTAAAACTATATAAATTAAATGCTCCAAAAATTTGAACAGCCAATTGTTAATGGTTCTGGAGATATATCGATTTGAATCTGCAACATCTGTGAAAAACACTAGTGCTCGAAAAACGCACTTTAAGCAACACGCTTCAAGGTGTTACGCCTATTAGTGATGTTTAAATCACGGGTAATTTTGTGGGGCGTTCTAATCACCGGAGGAATAAGATAAAAACATCATTCTCTTCAGGAATGTACGAATTATTTTTTAAAATTTGAAAAAAAAATTGGGATTTTTGAAGAAATTTCGGTACTGGACACCTCCTTAACCTCACACCCCCTAAGCCGACGATAAAATGCTTACATAAACGCACTCAATCTTTTTATATCCGATTGAAAACAAAATCTATCGAGGCATAAAAGAAAACTATGAACAGGAAGTTGGAGAAAACTATCTATAAAAACAATATTTGTCCCTATTTCCGCACTCGATCGATCTTCTGCCAGATGCTTCCTTCCCACTGCTGTTTATCATCGAATCTTCTCTGCTTTATCACTTTTGGTTGTTTCTTACATTTTCCTGTCTAACTTGCTTAAGAGGATGTCCCAAGATGGATCATTCCCTATCTTCTTGCCAAGTGCATTTAGAAACTACTTTCTATAACCACATTGACATATGGTACGAAAATTATCACTTCATGAAGTAGACATAAATTAAAAACTCGAAAATAATAGACTGAGAGGCGACTGCAATTTTTGGACCCCATCGAATATCATTCTGATTTTTTTTTTTATAGAAATTGGAGAAAAGTGAGTAGATTACAAATCCGCTGGTCTGCCGTGGTGAAAATGGCCGAAACTGGTCAAAAATCGACTTTTAATAAGTTGAACTAAATCCAATTGCCAAATGCGCCATAACTTGCCAAATATTGAGCATTTTTTTTTATGTGGTAACCCTCACTCTTTAATGATCAATTTAGAAGGTTGCAGATGATTCAGATATCTGGCGACGGTCTACTTGCATCTATTAAAAGGGAGCCAAGTTGGCAAGAAATATTACGTCACTTATGACGTAACTGATGTCGCCAATTTGGCTTCCTTTTAATAGATAGAAGTTTTCCGAGCCAAAGATCAGAAATCGTTTACGCTTTTTCTCATTGAAAATCAAAATGCAGTGTGTTGCCAGACGAATAAGTTTGTTCTATTTTTGGCAAGTTATGACATATTTGGCAATTGGATTTCAGTTCAACTCATTCTAAGTCCATTATTGATCAGTATCGGCCATTTTTGCCACGGCAGACCAGTGGATCTACTCACTTTTCTCTAATTTCTAAAAAAAATTCAGAATGATGTTCGATGGGGTCCAAAATTTGCAGTCGCCTCTCGGACTATAGCATCTAATATATTTTATGTGTGAAATCCTTACTTCAATGCATATGCAGTTTTCCCACGTTGTTTTGTCTTTTGCTATTTTAATTTTCACTTATAATAGACTATACTAATATTCAACTTAACTAGACATCAGTTAGACGATAGATCGTCACAGTGCTCATAGGTATTTAATCCATTTTGGCGGCGTGAAAGCATAATGTTCGCCAAACCACAACCCGGTAGAAAACAAAAGGCTCTAAGTTTGGCGAGAATTATGTCTTCACTCCGCTAAAATGGATTAATTGTCTATGAGCACGGTGAAGATCTATCGTCTAGTGATGTCAAGTTAAGTTGGAGTTTAGTATAGCTGAATACCCGTGCTTCCAATTTTAACCTGTGCAATACTTTAGCTAGTTGTGAGGCTTCGCGTTGCGGAAATCTGTCATTCGTGTATAGGTCCTAGTTTTTAGCGCTTTGTTCAAAGGATGGCTCATCGCTACGTAAAATCGAGCTCGCTTCGTTCACTGAAAAGTTCATTGACACATAAACACCGGCTAATTTCACTCGTTGAAAGGTTCATTACTGTGCAAACATAGGCTCGCTTTGCTCACTAAAAGATTCATTGCAGCGTAATCATAAGCTCGTTTCACTCACTAAAATCTAATAGCTACGTAAAGCTTGAATAGAGAAACAAAAAATCTCCGTTAATATCCCGTTAATACAATAATACAACACCAATCACGTGTTTCTGGTAAGTAAAATTGAAAGGCCAAACCTACTTATTTAGAAACTTTCAGAGCTCTCGGTCTATTAGAAGTCGCTTTTTGTGAAAATAATAATTAAAAAACAAATTAAAATTTTAACATATTTTTTGTCAAAAGTCCAATTAGGAGGCAAAAACTACTTGTTGAAAATTTCAGAACTGTAGCCCAATTAGAAATAGATTTGTAAAATATTTGTTAATAAACTAAAAAAATCAATTAAAAAAGAACTAAATAAAAATTTTAAATTCTGTTTTTCAAAAGTCAATTTAGAAGGCCACAACTACTTGTGTTGAAAATTTCAGAGCTGTAGCCTTAATAGAAATTGTTTTGTAAAATATGTACTAATTAATTACAAAAAATTAATTAAAAAATAACTAAATAAAAGTTTTAAATTCTCTTTTTCAAAAGTCCAATTAGAAGACCAAAACTACTTGTTTTGAAACTTTCAGAGCTGTAGCCCTATTAGAAATCGTTTAGTAAAATATTTATTTATTAATTAAAAAAACTAATTTAAAAAGAACTAAATAAAAATTTTAGATTTTTTTTTTTTTTCAAAAGTCTAATAGAAAGCCAAAATTACTTATGTTGAATATTTCAGAGTTGTTTGATGTCACTTTGTAAAAAAAAAATAATAATGATGATGATTAAAAAAGAACTAATTAAAATTTAAACATTCTGTTTGACATGTATACAATTAGAAGGCCAAAACTACTTATGCTGAAAAGCTCAGATCTCTTTTCCAATTTTAAGTAGGTTTCTATAGATCCACAGACAGACACCACAGCTTGTTTTATTATTATAGATAGACATTAAATTAAAAAAATTTATGTCATTTCATTAAGTACATCTCTTTCGTGCCTATTCACCAAATGTCAAGGTTTTCTACAAGTAGTTTCTAAGTACATTGGGCTAAGCAATCTTTAAATAGGACATCCCATAGACTTAGTGCCGACCAAACGGTAGAGTGGTTAGCGTGCTAGCTTCTAGACCGCGAGGTTCCGAGTCCCGTGTATGGGCATGGATGTTTGTAAATGTATGTTGGCTTGTCTAATGACGAATGTTTCGGCGCGCCCTCGTGTTGCTGACGGCGCCAGATAATCTGAACACAACCAACCATCTCATAGACTTAGTGCTTTATTTTACTTTATTTTTTAGCCACAATTTCTGGCGTAGTATTGCTTGAAAACATATGAATTTTAACTCCAGGGAAAACAACAATAATAGGCAAAACAACATTTGAAGGGGAAAGATGTTAGTGTATTTAATATTATTAAATTTTTAAGAAATTTATAAGTTAGTTTATAAAACCTTTTTTTTTTTTTAAGTTTAATAAAAAGCAATATAACCCACGAAAACAAAGTTTTTAATATACGAGTAAATCCTTCGTATGCAAATGCCAATTTTTATAATTATTAACATAAAGCCGATTCTGTAAACATCGCGTACTTTGTGTTTCCATCTAATTTTAAATATCAAAAACATTTCTATCCACAACAGGTGCGGCAAACTATGCTTCAAAATTTATTTATTAAAAAACGAGCGTGAATTTATGCACTTACATCTAAATATCTTTTATTTATTCCGATTAAAACAATTTTATTATTTACTTGTAAAAAAAATTTGGCAACAGGAAACAGTTTGTTCAATGGTCGGTTAAATACTATTTTAGCGCGTTTGGATGACGACAAATTGGTTTATTAGTAGTCCGTAAAAGTGACGTTTTAGTGACAGTTACAGGCCCAAAAATTTGGTAGAATGCTTTATCATCGACACCGAATCTATCTGCCAAGTTTCAAACCGATTAAATGACGGAAAGGGGGTTAATAAGACTCCGCAGATTTGCCTGCCATCAACATACATAGCTAATCAACCAATCAGACACACACATACATACACATAAAATTGAAGTATTATAAAGGATTTAAAAAGAGCATAATATAAATTTCTTCCATAATTAAATTGTATGCATCCACGTATCAAACTATGATTCAGAATAACAGAAAAATCTACTAATATCTTGTTTTGTTCCAAACTGAATGCCGACCAAACGGTATAGTGGGTTAGCTTCTAGCTTCTAGACCGCGAGGTTCCGAGTCCCGTGTAAGGGCATGGGTGTTTGTAAATGTATGTTGGCTTGTCTAATGACGAATGTTTCGGAGCATTATAGCCGTCGTGTTGCTGACTGCGCCAGATAATCTGAATACAACCAACCAACCAAACTGAATATTTTAAATTCATTTATGTTACGCTACATACGCATAACTAATATATGTACACTTATGAAACCCATATAACTAAATCCTGAAGTAAACTAACATATGAGAAACAATAGAAAGTCGAGGCATAAAAGAATCACAACAACGCAAACGTATTGCGTAGGAGAATCCTCATAATTGATTATTTCCTATCCTCACCTGATTTGTGTTACTTTCTCAGATATGTTTGTATATGGGAGAAAAGTTTGGAGATCATTGCGTTCTTCACTTATTCAAAAAGAAATACAAGGTAGGAACAAATCAGTTGAACGATAGTCTTAATGTATAAAGCATAATAAACCCTAATTTTGATAACTTGTGGAATGGTGGACATACATTTTAACCCTTTTTTGCATACATAAGGGGAATGGTGGACATAAATTAGTAGGCAGATGAAGTCACAAAACTATACGTAATAAACAACTGTTTTTAATACAAAATGAAATGGTGAATATAAATAAGTTGGACGCAGTTTCATAACTATACATAATAAACGGTTATTTTTACATCTATAATAATAAAACAAGCTGTGTGTCTCTCTGTGGATCTATAGAAACCTACTTAAAAAAATTAGAGTAGAGCGATGAAATTTTCAGCATAAGTAGTTTTGGCCTTCTTTTGGAGAAGTTGCGTATTTTTTAAAAATGGTAGAAAGCAATCAATTTTAACAAAGAAAGCAAAGCTGATTCCAAATATGTAAGTTATATTGCGGTTAAAAATTTATTTAATTAAATATCGAAAGAAGGAAAATCGTAAAAACAATGGAATCGTGACGTAACCGAAAAACGCTCCATCAATAGCTAGTTAGATATGACGTCATAATCCGATGGAAAATTTTATCCTTCATTTTGTTTACCTAGGGAGACCTACGAATTTAATAGGAACCGATATTCGTGGTAAAATCTGAAAGGTATGTACCCATTTTCCAAACAGTTTTTCATTTGTCTTTAACCTGATTGAATATGACTTATTTTTATTGTAAGTTTTTATTTTCAATTATCATTCCATCCAGTTAAACTGCAGAACATTGCAGTCGCAAATTTTTTTACAAAATTTTGGAGCTCAAAATTTTACGTACTTTACGAACTATTCGAAATGAAACGCATATTTACCAAGAAACTATATATTCGATTAACATTCACGTTCAAGAATCTTCATTTTATTTTTGTACAAGTCATTCTTATACAAGTTAATTTGATTCTTGTACAAGAACCAAATGACTTTTTCCTTGTTCATAAGTTTTTTGGTGCTATTTCGAAAACTGTCTGTTTTTCAACATCTTTTCACTCATAAGAAAGTTATAAAAACACTAGTTTTCCATAGTACAGTTGTGTCCAGTAGTATTTTTAAAATCAAAATTTCAAATTGGTGGATTCAAATAGTAGAAGTTACCACGTTTCTTACTAATAAGCAAAAGGTCTGTAACTTGACGTGCTATGTAAACAACTGTCATAAAAATCCAATAGAGTATGAACACTTGTCACCTCTTTGAACAACTTTTTCACCTGTCATTCACAAAGTTGGGACATTTATTACCAAAGAAAATAAAATGGATTGTTTTAGCAAATTCTTCCAAATTATCAAAGCAGAATAGAAACCAAATAGAATTTAATTTTGTTTATACATTTAATTTAATTGTGTTGGTATATTCCTGTTCAATTAAAACGCTGATCCAATTTTCTGTGACCTACTTTTTAAAAAAATAATTTTAGTTAAGTAAGAACAGTCGGGCGGCGATGTTCGCATACAGTCCGCTAGTACGAACTCTTCCATTTTTTTTATTATTATTTATTATTATTTTTTCTCATGTTTATTTCATGCCCTGCTATATACCTGTCGATGTTATATTTTGCATTCGTCTTTAACAAATTACATATACTCAAGATCACAAGTATAGGCAATGCTTTAGTTTCTGGTCATGTAAATATAACTTCTGCCATTACATTGTTAATACAATATTTATATTTTATTCAGGATGATAATAATAATACCAAAAAAAGTTTTGCATGTCTGTCGCTTTGACATCGGACATAGCTGCGGAACACTGCCGCGTTCCTGGATACATAACAGGAAATAAATTAATGACATTTGCAGTCCAACCGTAATTTAGAAAATGCTGTATAATTTTGTTAATTAATAATTCGGAAAAGCAATCTATCATTCCTTCGCTTGAATTGTTTTGAGTGAGTTCGATCCTTTTTCAAGAAAGGGTCCACCAACCAATCATATGTCTTCGATATTTTTTTTTTTGGCACTACTAAAAGGTGAGACGTCAAATATATAATTCCAACGTTCTCTTTTGGAATTTAATAAATCGCCTGCTTAAAATTTCGTCATTTATAAAAATTTCGAAAGAATCGTTTGCTTTTCCTAGTAATCGCTTTTCATTCGGCATTTGAAATGGAATGTAAATGTTCTAGCGTAAGTACTTTGCTTTATTTTTACACTTCGTAATTATTTAATTAAACTATGATAGAAATTTTATTTTGTAGGAGATACTATATGCTCAAAATAAAAATAAAAATGTTGTTCGGCTTTACTGTCATACGGTTTTTTTTTTCGAAAAGGCAATGAAAAAAATTTTACACCCGTTTTTGCTGCATAAATGTGTATTTTTAATAATTTAAATATTAGATGCTGATTATGAGGAGTATGTATATTTTTTTCCTTACTTAATAGTTTTAAAATATCCATCTTTTCATTTCTGAAGCATACCTACAAACAGAAACATTAAAAAGAAAATCAGGAATTTATAAGATTAAACAGTTCCAAGAATATTTTACAATGGGTTGCAATTCGAACTAAAACAACTCTTCATGGTAATGAGCGGACTTTCTAAGTGTTGTTTATCTAAAAAATGGATTAATTAGTCTCACTCTCGATTAGCTTTCTATATTTTAACAGCATTATAGGAAAATTATATTATACAAAACGGATTGCAGAGAAGATAAGTTTTATTTTTACCGGTGTTGATCTTTATATTAATTTAATTAAAGACTTAACATAAAAAAATTAAAAAAAAAAAATTGAGAATCATGATTTAAATCAAACTTAAGATTTTTTTAAGAAAATTTTACTTTCTAATATTTGAAGTTCTGTTTACGTCATTTTTTGAATAATTTTTATTTTCATTACTAAACTACTGATATCAAATTACTAAATATTAAAAAAAAAAAAAAAAAAAAAAAAAAAAAAAAAAAAAAAAAAAACACACCTTTAACATCATAAATTTTTGTTAAAATAAGTTAGAAAATAGAATGCATTTTTGTTCATTCCAGGATTTTTTAAGTGTCAAGTTTTCTTATCAACTACCAATTGTGTGATTGATAATGAGAAATATTTTTAGAAACTAAAATAAAATTCAAGCACTTAAAAATATTTTTAAAAAAATGCAAGGTTTTCAATCTCTTGAAAAGGAATTTTATTTCCAAGCACTTTTTTAGGTTTTTTTTGAAAAAGTTACGAACCATGAACAAAACAACTTTATTTTTTATCATGCTAATAAGCGGAACCTACTATATTTAATATTCACCTCTGATTCACCCTTTTGAAGTTATAATTGAAGACAAAATCTTCAAACACTACCTCAGTCGCCACATTTGAATACAATGGAATAAATTTTGAGAGAAAACTGGAGGTCGGAGTACAAAGATATTCAAATGAAAAGCTAACTAACAACGGTAATAATTGCAGATTGAAGGAATATTGAGGTAGAAATTAAATTAGTGAAATCTATACTCAGACACTTAGAAAATTTTGTAAATGCTAAACAATATCCTACATGTAATGAATCAAAATTAATAGCTAAAAAAGAATAAGAGTATAGACTTTTTGGGAAATGTTTTTTTTTTTTGTGTTAATTTTAGGTTAAAGATTTTTTTTAATAAAAAGGCTTACTATGAATTAAAAATATATTTCCTGTAGTTTCATTATGAACAAGTTAGAGATGTTATTTTTTAAAAAAAGTTTCTTCTTTCATCTGTATTTTGCTGTCATTTACATTGAGGATGGAGCAGTTGCGTATTTTTAAAAAAATGCTTAAAAGCAATAAATTTTAATAAAAAAAGCAAAGCTGATTCCGAATATGTAAGTTATATTGCGGTTAAAAATTTATTTAATTAAATATCGAAAGAAAAAAATTGCAAAAACAGTGGAATAGTGACGTAACCGATAAAAGTTTCATCGTTAGCTGGTTAGATATGACGTAATAATCCGATGGAAAATTTTATCCTTCATTTTGTTTACCTACGAATGTAATAGGAGCCGATATTCGTGGTAAAATCTGAAAGGTATGTACCCATTTTACAAACAGTTTTTCATTTGTCTTCAACTTGATTGAATAGGACTTATTTTTATTGTAATTTTTTATTTTCAATTATCATTGCAGTAGCCAATTTTTTTACAATGTCTTCGGAGCTCAAAATTTTACATACTTTACGAACTATTCGAAACGAAACACATATTTACCAAGAAACTGTATATTCGATTAAAATTCCCGTTCAAGAATCTTCATTTTAAACTTGTACAAGTCATTCTTATACAAGTTAATTTGATTCTTGTATAAGAACCAAATGACTTTTTCCTTGTTCATACATTTTTTGGTGCTATTTCGAAAACTTTAAGTTCGTTTTTCAACAACTCTTCACTCCTAAGAAAGTTATAAAAACACTATCTGTATCCAGTAGTATTTTTAAAATCAAATTTTCAAATTGATGGATTCAAATAGTAGAAGTTTCCACATTTTTTTCTAATAAGTGAAATATATGTAACTTGGCGTGCTATATAAACAACTGCCATGAAAATCTAATAATGTAAAAAAAGAAGTTTGCTATTATTTTCAATATAACATTTTTGTATTATTATTTTTTTTTTCCATTGAAAGCATTTTTTTTATTTTTTATTTTTTTTAGTTCAGATTCATTTATATTCCGCTAGAAATTTAATTTTACTTTCTTATTTTCAAGAACACTTGTTACCTCTTTGAACAACTTGTACACCTGTTATTCACAAAGTTGGCGATATCTATTACTAAAGAAAATAAAATAGATCCGTTTTAACAAATTCTTCCAAATTGTCAAAGTAGAATAGAAACCAAATATAATTTAATTTTGTTTATACATTTAATTTAATTGTGTTTGTATATTCCTGTTCAATTAAAACGCTGATCCAATTTTCTTTTACCTAATTTTTAAAATAAGAACAGTCGGGCGGCGATGTTCGCATACAGCCCGCTAAGAAAAATTCGTATTAACTTGAAAAACTTCTATTTTTTTATTATTCTTTCTCATATTCATTTCATGCCCTGCTGTAGATGTATTTTTATTTTGCAATCGTCTTTAACAAATTACATATACAAGCATAGGCAATGCTTTAGTTTCTGGTGAAGTAAATATAGCTTCTGTCATTACCATAGTTAATACAATATTTATATTTTATTCGGGATGATTTTAAATAACAAATGTATTATAAGAATTGTAAAATCAAATACCACAGACAAACGATTTTTTACATGTTTCCACAATGCAAAAAAAAAAAAAAAAAAAGGAGCCAGAAAATAATTCTATTACTGTGAATTTATCAGAAAATGTGAAGTCAAACGAACACCATTGTGGTATTTTTTTTTCTTTAGCTCTATGAATTTATGTTTTTATAAAAATAAAACGATTCAATACTTTTTTTTAAGTATTAGGGTTCATTCAGATTAATATAAAAATATATAGGAATTAATATTCAAATTCAAATAAACTGAAGAACTACTTTTTCTACATATTTTTAAAATGCACGAACTCTTTTGGGAACCACTGTATATCATAGAATTTAAAAATAATTAGGTCGTTATATAAAAATAAGAGTAATAGGTGTACTATTATCACATCAAAATGATCTTCACAAACGTGACGAAATTTTTTTACGGAAACACTGTCTCGTTTTCATGCCTTTACACCACTTCTTGCGGATTTCTGCGTGTTTAGCAACACTGATAAATAATTTAGCAGCGTTGGAAATTGGGGAACTCTTACAATTCGGGACGAGGCAATGTTTTTTTTCGCTGAATTTGAGGACATAATTTTAAATGGATTAAAAGAATTCAAGATTAAAAAAAAAATTAAAAAAATCGAAAAGCGCTATAGCAATGCGATCAAATTCACGATAGTTTCAATTCCGGGCGAAGCAAAAATAGGATTATGACGTAGGTTGACGTCACAGCTAAGCTAGGCTCGTTTTTGACGCGCTTTTAAAAGTGAGAAATTGAAACTCGTATAAATCGAGAAATATTTAACGGATTTCAAAAAAAATTCTCGTTTTTGTTGTCCTTTCGTCACTCTTAATAAAATAAAAAAAAATTTAAAAATGCCCAACTTGTCCATGGTATACATGTCAAACAGAATGTTAAAGTTTTAATTAGTTCCTTTTTAATTAATTTTTTTTAATTAATTTATTTTTTACAAAGTGACTTCAAATAGAGATACAGCTCTGAAATTTTCAACATAAGTAGTTTTTGCCTTCTAATTGGAATTTTGAAAAACATAATGTTAAAATTTTAAATAGTTATTTTTTAATTAGTTTTCTTAATAAATTAACACATTTGTTTACAAAACGACTTCTAATAGGGCAAGAGTTCTGAAATTTTCAACATAAGTAGTTTTAGCCTTCGAATTGGATTTTTAAAAAACAGAATTTTAAAATGTCAATTAGTTATTTTTTAATTAATTAATTAATTTATTTTTTTAATTAATTAATACATATTTTATAAAATGATTTCTAATAGGGCTACAGCTCTGAAATTTTCATCATAAGTAGTTTTAGCCTTTCAATTGAACTTTTGAAAAACATGATTTTAAATTTTTCATTAGTTCTTTTTGAATTAATTTTTTAATTAATATATATTTAAAAAAACGATATCTAATAGGGCTACAGCTCTGAAATTTTCAACGCAAGTAGCTGTGACCTTCTAATTGGACTTTTGAAAAACAGAATTTTAAATATTTATTTAGTTCTTTTTTAATTGATTTGTTAATTAATCTCTATATATATAAGGCAAAGCCCTCACTCACTCACTCACTCACTCACTCACTCACTGACTCACTGACTCACTCATCACTAATTCTCCCACTTCCCACATAGTCACAACTCTGAAAATCGGCACAAATATCAACAATGGTAAAAATAGAAAAAGTAAACTATTCCGATCTCGATTAACACACTTTAAGGGGTCGAAAAGGGGTCAAACGTTCCAAACGGGGGACATTCGAAAATCCTACTTCCCACATAGTCACAACTCTGAAAATCGGCACAAATATCAACAATGGTAAAAATAGAAAAAGTAAACTATTCCGATCTCGATTAACACACTTTAAGGGGTCGAAAAGGGGTCAAACGTTCCAAACGGGGGACATTCGAAAATCCTACTTCCCACATAGTCACAACTCTGAAAATCGGCACAAATATCAACAATGGTAAAAATAGAAAAAGTAAACTATTCCGATCTCGATTAACACACTTTAAGTGGTCGAAAAGGGGTCAAACGTTCCAAACGGGGGACATTCGAAAATCCTACTTCCCACATAGTCACAACTCTAAAAATCGGCACAAATATCAACAATGGTAAAAATAGAAAAAGTAAACTATTCCGATCTCGATTAACACACTTTAAGGGGTCGAAAAGGGGTCAAACGTTCCAAACGGGGGACATTCGAAAATCCTACTTCCCACATAGTCACAACGCTGAAAATCGGCACAAATATCAACAATGGTAAAAATAGAAAAAGTAAACTATTCCGATCTCGATTAACACACTTTAAGGGGTCGAAAAGGGGTCAAACGTTCCAAACGGGGGACATTCGAAAATCCTACTTCCCACATAGTCACAACGCTGAAAATCGGCACAAATATCAACAATGGTAAAAATAGAAAAAGTAAACTATTCCGATCTCGATTAACACACTTTAAGGGGTCGAAAAGGGGTCAAACGTTCCAAACGGGGGACATTCGAAAATCCTACTTCCCACATAGTCACAACTCTGAAAATCGGCACAAATATCAACAATGGTAAAAATAGAAAAAGTAAACTATTCCGATCTCGATTAACACACTTTAAGGGGTCGAAAAGGGGTCAAACGTTCCAAACGGGGGACATTCGAAAATCCTACTTCCCACATAGTCACAACGCTGAAAATCGGCACAAATATCAACAATGGTAAAAATAGAAAAAGTAAACTATTCCGATCTCGATTAACACACTTTAAGGGGTCGAAAAGGGGTCAAACGTTCCAAACGGGGGACATTCGAAAATCCTACTTCCCACATAGTCACAACTCTGAAAATCGGCACAAATATCAACAATGGTAAAAATAGAAAAAGTAAACTATTCCGATCTCGATTAACACACTTTAAGGGGTCGAAAAGGGGTTAAACGTTCCAAACGGGGGACATTCGAAAATCCTACTTCCCACATAGTCACAACTCTGAAAATCGGCACAAATATCAACAATGGTAAAAATAGAAAAAGTAAACTATTCCGATCTCGATTAACCCACTTTAAGGGGTCGAAAAGGGGTTAAACGTTCCAAACGGGGGACATTCGAAAATCCTACTTCCCACATAGTCACAACTCTGAAAATCGGCCCAAATATCAACAATGGTAAAAATAGAAAAAGTAAACTATTCCGATCTCGATTAACACACTTTAAGTGGTCGAAAAGGGGTTAAATGTTCCAAACGAGGGATATCCGAATGTTCCTCTTCCAATGTAGTCATTTTTCTGATATTTTTTTGCAAATGTTAAAAAAATAAGTCATTCCAATATCGATTAACGAATTTTTAAGGGATGAAAAGACGACGCAACATTGAAACTATACGAGGATTAACTTAATGTCTAATTAACTTAATTCCAATACAGCTACTACTTTGAAATTTAGAACTAAGAGCAAACATAAACACAATAAACTATTCCAGTTTACTATTCACAATTATAAAGTTCGTTTAAAATGTCAACAAAGGAAAGTTCCTATTTTGATAAATCAATTTGTCGGGATCGAAAAGGGAGCAAACGTCTGAAGTGTAGAATACATGAATGTCTTTTGATCGCTAAAATGCTAATGGTAAAATTTCGTAGCGCAGCACGGGTATTCAGCTAGTTAACAAATATTTTACAAAACAATTTTTACTAGGGCAACAGTTTTGAAATTTTCAACACAAGTAGTTTTGGCATTCTAATTGGACTATAGTCAAAAAGAATGTTAAAATTTTAATTTGATTTAAAATTTAATTAATATTTTCACAAAAAGCGAATTCTAATAGGCTTAGAGCTCAGAAAGTTTCAAAAATAGTAGTTTTGGCCTTTTAATTTTGCTTTCCACAAACACGTGTTAAAATAATCTTAAAGGGGTGTTGTATTATTGTATTAACGGGGAATTTTTTTTGTGTGTGTTTTGACAGGGGAGAGGTTTCTAATATTACGTAGCAATTAGATGTTAGTGAGTGAAGCGAGCTTATGCTTACGCAACAATGAACCTTTCAGCAAGAGAAGAAGAGAGCCTATTCTTGCATAACAATGAACCTTTCAACGAGTTAAGTAAACTTGTACTTGTGTGTCAATGAACTTTTCAGCGATCGAAGCGAGCTCGATTTTACGTCCCGGTGAACCTTTCTGCGAGCGAAGCTCCAAAAACTGGGACCTATACACTAATGACGGATTTCCGCAACGCAAGGCCTCACAGATAGCTAAAATATTGCGCATGTTAAAATTTGTATGCGAAGCACGGTATTCTGCTAATAAATAATAATACGATGGACATTGTTGGACATAAATTTGTTCGATGATGGTGTACAGCAATGTATAAAAACTATTAATTTATGTATGTAATGTAGCGTAGTGACATTAATTAGCAAGCAAACTGAATGAAGGAATATTATGCACATTTTTTGGTACTCCATCTTCACAAAAATTTATATTTACAAACTATTTTTCAATGCATTTTGTAATGGAATAACAAAGATCTTATTCAAACAGTTTGCTTCCTTTTTCAACACAGATTATTATTTAATTATAGAAATTCGAAAAACATTCTAATTAATAATAAACAGGTTGTATTTGAAATGATAATAAAAGCAATGCGTATGAAATGGAACAAATCCATTTTTGTAAAAACCATCAAATTTAGCAATATTTTTTCAGACGTATTCAATTTAGTAGTATTTTCCGAAAATATCATTGTATGTGGACATTTTTCAATCTTATTTTCGAATAAACATGAGCAACTATATTTTCCAAAAATACATATGACCCGTTTTGAACATAATGCTTCTTATATAAAACTCCCAACTTCAACAAATTTAAACTTAGTAAGTGGGTTAGGTGTATTTTGCCATCAATTGTATTTTGTGTATCAAGAGCAAATAACGCTGACATATCATTAAATCACGCTTTGAGTTTAAGGGGGGTTTTTCTAGGTGAAATCGTCTCCTATTTGTGTCCTAAATTGGCTGTCACAACCGCTCTACTTTAAAAAGGGCAACTATCGATAGTCTGGGTGTGACTCGATCCCGGTTCCTGTCGCATGCTGGTCTGGCATATGTCTCCCGATAGATGCATGCTGAACAACATCAACAGAACTTTCCAGATCGTAGTCGAAAAGTCCTATACATGCACATGGGGACCGAAAATGTCGCCAAATGGTCGCCAAGTTTGGCGACATTTGGCGATTTCTCGCCAAATTTGGCGACAAAGATTAGTCGCCAAAACCGTCGCCAACTTGGCTTAATCTCGCCAATTTGGCAAGATTCTCATTACCATAATGTTAAATGCCCTGCTCCTTGTAAAACTCGCTTCCCAGCGTTATATCTGTAAAACTCGTTATCAAGCATCAAAAGAGACTCGTTGCAGGGAAGCCAACTTAAGACGAACTATTGCACTGCTTTACGGAAAATATACATAAATGTTCCCATTTACAAAATTAACACTACGAAATATTTACAAATATACAAAAAATTCCTAACAATAGTTTCTAAATGCACTTGGCTAGGAGATTGTAATGTACCGATGATCCTTACTAGGACCTCATCTCAACCACAACAGGAAAAAGTGCGTCTGCCTTCTCCTTACCTGTACATTATATTTAAGGTAGCGACACACATTTCAAGAAGTGTTGAAACGCAGACATGACAGTTCCTGTTGAAAGGGTCCTTTAGCTGAATGGCAAATAAATAATCATTTGGAATGCGGCTTTTGCCGATTCACACAAGTGTTGTTTTAAATATTTATGAGCAACCGATGGCGCCATTGTTTTGTGTGTGTAGTACGCGCGGAGGTTGAATTAGAATTTATAATAAAGCCGCTTTTACAAACAGTTCTCTGACGGTGATAACTTTGGGCTTAGCACATTGTTTGTCAGGAAGGGAATATGCCGATGGGGTTTAGATTTCGGTTCTAACTTTCCGACGGATTGTGTCCAATAGTAGACTGAGAGGCGACTGCAATTTTTGGACCCCCCATCGAACATCATTCTGAATTTTTTTTTTATAGAAATTGGAGAAAAGTGAGTAGATTACGAATCCACTGGTCTGCCTTTGTAAAAATAGCCGAAACAGATCAAAAATCGACTTTTAATAAGTTGAACTAAATCCAATTGCCAAATGCGCCGTAACTTGCCAAATAATGAGCAATTTTTTTTATTTGGTAAACCTCATTCTTTAATTTTCAATTAAGAAGGTTGCAGACGATTCAGATATCTGGCGACGGTCTACTTGCATCTATTAAAAGGGAGCCAAGTTGGCAAAAAATATTACGTCACTTATGACGTAACTGATGTCGCCAATTTGGCTTACTTTTAAAAGATGTAGTTTTCCGAGCCAAAGATCAGAAGTCGTTTGCTCTTTTTCTCGTTGAAAATCAAAATTCAGTGGGTTGCCAGACGAATAAGTTTGTTCTCTTTTTGGCTCTCTTTTTTCAACTCCATTTGTATTTTTTAAAATCCTTTATATTAACTTCGAATTTATGTGTTTATGAGTAGATGGCGGAAGTCTAATCAACCCCCTTGTCATCATCCAATCGATCTGAAACTTGGCAGATAGATTCGATGTCGATGACAATGCATTCTACCAAATTTCGGTGGCTCTCACCGTCACTAAAAGGTAGCTTTTAAGGAATACTAATAAACCAACTTGCTGTCATCCAATCGCGCTAGAATACCATTTAATCGACCATTGAAAAACACTTTCCCGTTGCCAAATTTTTTTTAATAAATAAATAATAAAATTGTTTCAATCAGACGTGTGGATGTGATTTTGCATAAATTAAAGTTCATTTTTGATTAATACATTTTGAAACGTAGTAACGTAGTTTGCTGTGCATTTTGCCGATATTTTTTTTTTTTTAACCCTTTGCACTACAGGCCTTTTTTGCGCGGAGGAATCAGCAACTCGAGACATTTTAGGTTCGGCTGGTGTTTATGGATTTGCTTCATAGAAACTAAACACAGTAATTGGCCTTGCATCGAATTTCCGCATCACACCTAATGGTCCTCTCGTGCTTTGGCATCCATTCGTGTGGCGCCTGAGAGGCGCCACTGGAGTGCAAAGGGTTAATATTAAAAATTAGATGCCAACAGACATAAAAAAGACTAATATTAAAAGCTTTGTTTTTACTGTTTATTTTATTTTAAATCTTTCTAACTTTTAAATTTTGTTCAATTTCATCTGAAGAGATGAACAAAATAAAACTCTCATCACCAATAAAATTAGATTTTTTTTTTGTTATCTTCCCAACTGTTTGAAAAAAAAAAAAAGCGTTTATTTTCCTTATTTACGACCAGACAAATAAAAATCGTTAATAAAACCGAATCTAATTTCGGGAGCCACTTTCTTAAGCAATTCCCAATTACGTTTTCCAACGCAAAAAAAGAAAAGAAAATCGCAACTGGGATGTTTACGATGGAGCATTAAAACAGATTGAAATAAACAATGCGCCATCTCGCGGCTGTTTCATTAGAAAAAGAAGAACATATTCAAAGGACATCGTATTTCTCATAGGGGAAATCAACTCCCGAATAGAAAGGAAATTAAGGTGTACGTATATCCTACAATTCACGAAAATCGATAAGAATATTAATTTTTTTATTATTACATCATGATATTCTCTGATACTTCAGCTTTCAAACAATACTAAACTTTTGAAAATATCCTTAATAGTTTTTATGTTACAATTAATTACAGGTGGGTACTTCCCCTGTTAGATATACCACGTTTTTAAAACTTTAAACCTGTTTTCTGACCAACTGTATTTTGATTATGTCACGGTTTATTCAAACAACGATAATTCAACAACAAAATGTTCAAGTATAATTATTTTATATCATAACGTAATATGCTAGATGTTTTGAAACTCAATTATATAAAACTGGTTGAGAAATTGATTTTTTAGGGATTTTTAAAGCTTAGAATTCTTTGAAAATATGGATTTTTTTCATGTTTTCACACAAAATAAATTGTAAAATAAAAACTCTTCTATATAAGAAGCTTAATTGAGATTCAAAACATTAAGAATAATATTTCGAATCGTTTCCAAGTAGAATTGCGTTTCTTAGTAAATTAGAATGTGATATATCATTGTTTGAAAAAGGTACTAATTATCTAATTAAAGCTTAATTAACAAATTAACAATTGCAGAAATTTGAATTTTTTTTATGAAATAATTTTAATCATATTCCTTCTAACTAATGTAAAAAATAATTAGATTTTTAAACTCAGAATTAAAAAAAAAATGTTCTAGGATATACATACACCTTAAGCTGCAAGAAAACGAAATAAGACATGGCACTTGCAAAAATAAAAAAATAAACTGAATAAAATAAAAAGTTATCGATGAAGTAAAAATTATTTAACACATAAAAACGTTTTTAATATAAATCCTTTATATGCATTGTCAATTTTTATTATTTATTAACACAGCGCCGTTTCTGTTGTTAGTGTGTGCTTAGTGTTGGCATCGCATTTTAAATATTAAAAACATCTCTATCGGCAAAATATGTTGTAAATTACTTTTCAAAATTTATTCATTAAAAATTAAATGTCTATTTATTTAGTTACATCCAATTATCTTTTATTTATTCTGATTTTTTTTTTTTTTTTTAAATTTTTTTATTTATCTTTTTATTTATTAAAACAATTTTGGAAACAGGTTTCTTCAATGATCCGTTAAATGCTATTTCAGTCCGATTGGATGACGGCAAAGGTGTTAATTAGGCCTCCGTAGATTTGCACGCCATCGAAATACACAGCTACAAACACATAAAATAGAAGTTAATATAAAGGATTTAAGGGGGTCCAGTACCGAAATTTCCTCGAAAATCCCAATTTTTTTTCTGATTTTACAAAATAGTTCATACATTCCTGAAGAGAATGATGTTTTTATCTTATTCCTCCGGTGATTAGAATGCCCCAAAATTACCTGTTATTTAAACATCACTAATGGGCGTAACACCTTGAAGCGTCTGCTTAAAGTGCGTTTTTCGAGCACTAGTGTTTTTCACAGATGTTGCAGATTCCAAATCGATATATCTCCAGAACCATTAACAATTGGCTATTCAAATTTTTGGAGCATTTACTTTATATAGTTTTAAATATTTTGTCTTCGCAGAATTTTATTTTTTTTAATTCTGTTTTAAAATATAACATTTAGCGTAAAAGATAACATAAAAAAAAAGCAAAAATTTCAATATTTTAATTTTGAGAATTTTTTTAATTTTTTTTAATTCACCTATCAAAATTCTGTGAAGACAAAAATTTCTTTATATAATTATGTAATACAGAAAGCTTTCACTTTGAAAAAAAAAAATATATTTTTTCTTGACTTGTATCAAAATACGCAAACATCAATTATTATGGATTTTTCTTGGTTTTTAAATTAAAAATCTAAACACAATATTTCAAAAAACATTTTCTCAAAGATATATAAACAGTATCTCATACATAAAATAAATTTTTGACTTAAAAATATACATGAATAAAGTTTTTATTTTCGGTACCGGACCCCCTTAATAATAAAAAGATATTCAAAAGACTTCTTATTACTCATGGGGAAAGAATCCCCTGGATAAAAAAGGAAATTACGTCCTTTAGAAAACAAAAAACGAAATAAGACATGGCAACTACAGTAATAACAATAAAAAAAAATAAAAAAAAATCCCTAGTAAAATAAAAAGTTGTCGATGAAGTAAAAAAAGATTACCACCCCTTCGAATCATTTTCATATGCGGCAGTAAAAATATAATAAAAAGTCCTTTTTACATCCGCGGAAGAAAATTGCATACAGTAAGTTCTTCAAAACCGTGTCTGGTGGAAGTTTTTCGAAAGAGAGCTTTTTTTTCTTCGCCAAGAAGAGAGGTTTCCCCTAAGGAAATCGTTTCTTTGGCGAATCGAATTTGTCTTTTTTTTTACGTGATATATGACATTCAAAGTAATAGAAAAAGCTTCTCTTCCCAATGGATTAGAAGGCATATTTTTTTTTTAGTATTCGCAAAACACAACTGGGAAAAATTAATGCCCATTGCTTTGGAAAATAAAATTCTGCTTTCAGGGCCTCGCATGGTTTGTTTTTGGCGGGAAGACGGATTGCCCCCGCATTTGCATTGACGTCACCGGGATTGGCTGAAAAATCGTCTGCTTGGCGATTTTTTTTTAAAAAGAAAAAGCTCGACTTTGATGTATTTGCTCTGCTTTAAATGTAATTGTCTTTTAAAGACAGAGGAATGTTGTATAAAAATGTCAAAATATTAATTTTCGATAAAATCATTTAAAAAAAAAATATCTTTGTTTCAAATCCTAAAATATTGTGCCGGCCAAACGGTATAATGGTTAGCGTGCTAGCTTCTAGACAGCGAGGTTGCGGGTTCCGAGTCCCGTGTTAGGCATGGGTGTTTGTAAATGTATGTTGGCTTGTCTAATGACGAATGCTTCGGCGCATTATAGCCCTCGTGTTGCTGACGGCGCCAGATAATCTGAAAACAACCAACCAACCAACCTAAAATATTGCGAGGTTAAAAAATGTAAATAAAAAAAAAAAAATTAGACTTTCGGATTTAAAGTTCCGTTTGTAGTAAATGCTTCAATAGAAATTTTGCTTTCTATAATAACAAAACTGCGCCTTACATTGTAGAGAAAGATGAGGCTGTCTTTAATGTATATTTTAAGTTCATCTAATATTAGCTGCTCGCTTAGCTTGCTAAAAGTTTCATTGTTACTCAAACACAGCTCGCTTCCTTTGCTGAAAGGTTCATTGCTGCTTACGCAATGCATAAGCTCGCTTCACTCACTAAAAATTCATTGCAACGTAAACCCTTAATATTAATTAGAACCATCTCTGTCGTCAAGAAACAAATTTAAAATACCCCTCGGGAAAATATTTTAAAATGTGTTAGTTGGTTGTTTTCAGATTATCTGGCGCCGTCAGCAACACGAGGGCTATAATGCGCCGAAGCATTCGTCATTAGACAAGCCAACATACATTTACAAACACCCATGCCTTACACGGGATTCGGAACCCGCAACCTCGCGGTCCAGAAGCTAGCACGCTAACCACTATACCGTTTGATCGGCTTACATATGCTAGTAAAAAGCAAAATTAGAAGGCCAAAACTACTTATGCCGAAATTTCCAGAGTTCAAAACATAATCGAAGTGACTTTGTAAAAAAAAATAATTAAAAAAAAATAATTAAAGTTTTAACATTCTGTTTGTCAAAAGTCAAAATTTAGAAGTCTAAAATACTAATGTTTGAAATTTCAGAGCTGTAGTCCTATTAGAAAGCGTTTGGTAAAATATTTTTTTAATTAAAAAAAAAAATTAACATTCTTTGTGTCCAATTAGAATTCAAAAACTAGTTATGTTGAAAATTGCATAACTCTACGTCTATTTTAAGAAGCTTTCTATAGATCCACAAACAAACTCTTTGTTTTATTATTATAAACTAAGGAGAAAAACACGATAACGTCACAATCAATTCGTTAGTACGAAAAATAATGAAACATGCTTTGTGATTGGATAACGGAATGTCAATAATCGAAGAGTTGTAATTAATCATAAGCGAGAGTAACGTTCAAAACAATATCATACCTGCCAACATTGGCATTTTCAAATTAGTACAATTTTTACGGAACAAATATTTGCATTCCTGTGACTCATGGAAAGTCAAATAGCGACAATATTTATGAATGTAATATAGAAATAATAGTAATTCTATTACAAATGAAAAAAAAAAAAAAATTGTATAATATTAAATTGCTCTCAAATATAACAAATTGTTACATTTTAGCACAAAATGAAAATTATAAAATAAAAAACTAACTCGGATTTAAAAATAAATCAAATTTAAACTTTACGATGAAATCTCTGATGAGGTTTATGATTTAGTCAACATTACACCGAAATAAAACATGCTTTATGACACAAAAACTCTAGTGAAACATACAATGAGTTGGTGGTATTCAAAGTGTTTAATCACACGCACAAATATCAATTATGCAGGCTTTTGAATTCTTATTATTACATTTGATGTTGTCACTGTACTTTTTAGAATTGATATGAACTTCGACATCAGTAAATTCTCCATGAGAAATCTTAATATCAGATGCATAGATGGCGCAGAATGCAAAATTTGTTTCTTTGTTTGAATTTCTGATGATTAGAAGTAAACTGCTTGGTTTGAAGTAAACTCCAAAAAAACTTGATATTTTCTGGAGTCTTACAATTGGATTGTTTAACTTGGATATTTTAAAATAAATAATTAAGACTAACAAAGAAGCTGAAAACCGAAAGTGCTTTAATCTCTAAGTCCGAGAAAACGAAACAGTCGTTCGATGAGTGCCGCCAAAATGATTGAAAACGGCGGTGTCGCGATTTAGTGCGCAGCGTTGGAGAGTACGGTCCAAAAGAAGAAAGAATAAAAAAAAACTAAAGCACTTTCAGTTTTCTACTTTATTAATCTCTAAAGTTCGAGATAACGAAACAGTTGCTTGGTTCGCCAAATCCCGTCGGCAACACAGATGAAAACAATGAATTTCCGGCGCCTCGCTTAAGTGCTTTTATTATATACGCGCAACATTATTGTACTTTCCAAACAGAAGGAAGAACCAAAATCTAAAGCATTTTTGGTTTTCAGATTCTTAGTTAATCTCTTAAGTCTGAGGCAACGCAATAGTTGTTTGGTTCGCCAGGTCCCGTCGGCAACACAAATCAAAACAGTGCATCCTCGGCGCCGTGGTTTAGGGCTATTATTTACGCGCAAGTCCAGTACTATTATTTACGTTTTGAAGTCCAGTCCAAAAGAAGGTAGAATTAAAAAACTAAAGCACTTTCGGTTTTCTGCTTCTTTAATAACCTGTAAAGCCCGAAAAATCGAAGAAGTGGTTTGGTTTGCCAAATCAAGTCGGCAACAGAAAAGAAAACAATGCATCCTCGCCATCGCGCTTTAGTGCTGAACATATGCGCAATCTTGGAGTGTGAATAAATATTTTGACTGACGCGGCAGCTTTGGAAAATCGTTTCGGTTTCGTTGGTGACTTGAATATATATATATATATATATATATATATATATATATATATATATATATATATATATATATATATATATATATATATATATATATATATATATATATATATATATATATATATAAAAATTTAAAAAAAAAAAAACGGTTTTAGGGAAAAACGAAAAGTACCGTGAAATCCGTACGATTTTTTTAGCTGTTCGTACACCCGTACAAAATAGTAAAAATCCGTACATTGTACGGATAATTCGTACAAGTTGGCAGGTATGCAATATAACCCATAAAAACAAGAGTTTTAAAAAAATCCTTTTTACGCAATTTTTATATTCATTAACACAGCGCCGCTATCGAAAACATTTCTATCAGCAAATTGTGCGGCAAACTAAGTTTCAAAATTTATTTATTTAAAATAAACGTGAAAGTCATTCAAATATCATTTATTTATTCTGATTGAAGTAATTTTGTTATTTATTTATTAAAAGAGTTTTGGCAACGGGAAAGAGTTTCGACAATGGTCGGTCCTATGCTTTTTAAATGCAATTGAGTGACGAAAAGTTGGTTTATTAGTATTCCGTAAAAGCGACCTTTTAGTGACAATAACAGTACCAATATTTGATAGAATGCATCGACATCGAACCTATCTGCCAAGTTTCAGTACGATAGGATGACGGCAGGGCGATTAGTTTGGCCTCCGTAGAATCAGCTCCATCGGCAAACAAAGAAACATACATAAAGAGCGAAGTTAATGTAAAGAATTTAAAAATGAGTTTTATTTTTATTTTTCCTTTCAATATGTTCATATTTATGTGAATTTTTTAAGGAAGAACTTTATTTACAGTCTATAATAATAAAACAAGCTGTGTGTCTGTCTGTCTGTGGCTCTTATGGATCTATAGAAACCTACTTAAAATTGGAGTAGAGCTCTGAAATTTTCAGCATTAGTAGTTTTGGCCTTCTAATTGGACTTTTGAAAAACAGAATTTAAAATTTTTATTTAGTTTCATTTTAATTAATTTTTTTAATTAATTAATGTATATATTACAAAACGATTTCAAATAGGGCTACAGCTTTGAAATTTTCAACATAAATAGTTGTGGACTTCTAATTGGATTTTTGAAAAACAGAATTTTATTTTTTTTTAATTAATTAACAAATATTTTACTTAACAATTTGTAATTGGGCTACATTTTTGAAATTTTCAACACAAGTAGTTTTGGCCTTCAAATTGGACTGACAAAAATAAAATAAAAATTTTAATTAGTTTTTTAATTAATTTTTTCACAAAAAATTACTTCGAATAGGCCTAGAGCTCTGAAAGTTTCAACATAAGTAGTTTCAGCATCTAATTTTGCTTTCGACAAACACGTTTTAAAATAATCTTAAAGGGGTGTTGTATTAACGGGGAATTTTTTTTCTTGACATGGGAGAGGCTTCCAATACTGCGGCTTTACGTAGCAATTATATTTTAGTAGACCTCACAGTTAGCTAAAATATTGCACATGTTAAAATTTCGTAGCGAAGCACGGGTATTTAGCTAGTGTTAAATAAAATCCATTCGATTTGATTAAGGTTACTTTATTTTTAAATACCGGAATTTGCTTTTTATGTTTATAAAATTAAAAATGCTATTCCACGATATATGCAGACACATATGCTAAAGATAAATAAAAGAAACAATCATTAATTTTAAAAGATTTTTCATGTACAAAATTTTTTTCACTTCTGTCCCGTAATTGTAGATAAAAATGAAGATAAAGCAACTACTTTTTCAAACAATACATTTTCATTCTGATGTATAAAGTAGTTGTGTACATAAGCCACAGTTACAAGATTTAAAAGCTACAAGATCTATCAAATAGTCGCTATGTTAAAAAATTTCTAGCCCAGTGCATTTAGAAACTACTTCGTATTAAACATTGACAATTGGTCAGTGGCGGCTCGTGCAGTACAGCCAGTACAGACGGGCTGCATCTAAAGTTATTAGTTTAAAACTAAATGATATATTTTAAAAATTTTTAAAACGAAGATCCAGTTTCTGAAGGTGGAAACAAAATCCGATAAACAGCAATATTTTTGCCTGAATAATTCACGAGAAAAAAAGAAAACCCGCTTCCAATCAAAGTAATCTTCCCCCGAATAGCAGCAGTGTGTCCCTGAAACGTGTTTCGGGTTGTGACGTTGTCCATGGTAACCAATGGAAAGCAATAGAGCCTTCATCCCCACCCATGTAATGGGGCTGCCGATCAGGAATTTATTCTAACTTCTCCTGCCCTGGAGATTCGGTATTATTTTATCATCGTTGCAATTAAGATTTTAATTAGTGAATTAAAATTCAATTAATTAAATAAATATTTTATTTTTTTACTTTTAGGTACTGCAAATACATTAAATTTTTTGCTCTTGTAATTCTCACAAAAATTTGACACGCTGGCATAAGAACTAAAAAAAAAAAAAAATTGTCCAACGTATATGTATACCTTTAATATAACCTATAAAACAACGTTTTTTAACATAAATCCCTTATATCAATTGCCAATTTTTATACTGATTAAACAAATCACCGTTTCTGTTGCCAGAGTGTGCTTAGTATTGACATCTAATTTTAAATATTACAAACACCCCTATCCGCAAAATATGTAATAAACTACTTTTCAAAATTCATTCATTAAAAATGAATGTGAATTCAAGCACTCACATTGAAATATAATTTATTTATCCCGATTAAAACCATTTTATTATTTATTTACTAAAACACTTCGACGACAAGGAAAGAGTTTCTTCAGAGATCGGATAAATGCTATTCCGGCGAGATTAGATAACGGCAAGTGGGTTAATTACGTCTCCGTAGATTTGGCCATTATCGATCCGTTCCCATCCAATCCTTCACAAAATCGAAGTGAACATTATAGTCTGAAAGGCGACTGCAAATTTTTGGACCTCATCGAACATCATTCTGAATTTTTTTATAGAAATTGGAGAAAAGTGAGTAGATTAGGAATCTACTGGTCTGCCATTTCAAAAATGGCCGAAACTGATCAATAATCGACTTGGAATGAGTTGAACTAAAATCCGATTGCCAAATATGTCATAACTTGCCAAAAATAGAACAAACTTATTCGTCTGGCAACCCACTTCATTTTGATTTTCAATGAGAAAAAGCGCAAACGATTTCTGATCTTTGGCTCGGAAAACTTATATATTTTAAAAGTAAGCTAAATTGGCGACATCAGTTACGTCATCAGTGACGTAATATTTATTGCCAACTTGGCTCCCTTTTAATAGATGCAAGTAGACCGTCGCCAGATATCTGAATCGTCTGCAACCTTCTTAATTGAAAATTAAAGAGTGAGGGTTACCAAATAAAAAAAAAAAAATTGCTCATAATTTGGCAAGTTATGGCCCATTTGGCAATAGGATTTAGTTCAACTTATTAAAAGTCGATTTTTGACCAGTTTCGGCCATTTTTGCCACGGCAGACCAGTGGATTCGTAATCCACTCACTTTTCTCTAATTTCTATAAAAAAACTCAGAATGATGTTCGATGGGGTCCAAATATTGCAGCCGCCTCTCAGTCTATAAAGGATTTCAAGTGGAATTCGGTGCTTGTGGGAATTTATGTTTCGAAGGATTTGGCGTCTTGGCGACCTTTCGTTCGAATATTTTTCTGTAGCAACCTTGATTTGCATTTAAGATGGCATCTTCAAAGTAGGCACGTTCCCCAAATCCCATCACTTAGAGTTGTTTTGAATTGGTTTCGAATGCGATATTTGTTCAAAAAAAGCGAGAGAATCCATCTTCGAGAAGAGAGAGAGACTTTATGCGCCAAGGATATCGAACAAAAGCAGAAAACATTTTACGTCTTGAAATTCAGACATCGTGATTCGGATATTCAATAAGCATGATCTCTTAGAGTGAGGAAGCAAAGGGCATAAAGCTTTGAAAAATAAATGTTTTGGCCTTATAATCCCAAAAGTTGGTTCTATCTGAGCAGAAGGGAAAAGGAAGATAACACTTAAGGCGTCTTCTCACTTTAGGCACCTCGAAAATAGGCTATTTTCGCGATTTTTTTTCGAGGATTTTTGAAAACAATTATGGGATAAAATGGATCCTATATAATAAACGCATCTTTCAAGTACAAGAAAAAAAAATTATTTTTTATTTTTTGGAACAATTATTATAATAAAACAGTAGCATCGAAAAACCCGTGTAGGAATGTGGCTTGTTGATGAAATTTAGGAAACTATCCGGCCGATTGTCATGAAATTTGAATGACATATTCTTCATAGTTATGGCTATAGCGCATATCATCAGATTTTTGATATTCGCGAAAATAACAAAATGGCGCACGTTTTTCAAAAAAGTAAAAAAAAAAACGCGTTTTTTTGCAGTTTTTTGTAAAAATAAAAAATACTTCAAATCAAAATTTCAAAGATCTGATGATATGCGCTATAGCCATAACTATGAAGAATATGTCATTCAAATTTCGTGACAATCGGCCGGATAGTTTCCGAAATTTCATCAACATTACATTTCTACACGGGTTTTTCGATGCTACTGTTTTATTATAATAATTGTTCAAAAAAATAAAAAAAATTTCTTGCACTTGAAAGATGTGTTTATTATATAGGATCCATTTTATCCCATAATTGTTTGCAAAAATCCTCGAACAAAAATCGCGAAAATAGCCTATTTTCGAGGTGCCTAAAGTGAGAAGACGCCTTAAGTGTAAAAAAAAAGTTTTTACTATAAATTCTTTTAAGATGAACACAAATAATAATAAGAAGAAAAATCTATTTTATTTCATTTCCAAACCAATGAACACTTCTATATTCTGTAGTGTTTAAATTTTTATTCTATCAATGCTGGAAATATTTTTCGACTATTTATTTTTACAGTTTTTCACGAAATCATTGTTTTCTAGAAACTTTTTTTTTTTTTTTTTTTTTTTTTATTAAATCTAAAAAGGAATTACAAATTAATCATTTATTCGAAAACTCTTAAAACCTAATGACTAGATTGTATTAAACATTTTAACCTAGAGAATTACGCATAAATATACTGATGTATGTACTTTTGAAAAAGAGTACATACACTTATAGAAATTATTTAAAAAAGAAAACAATATTTCTCTGAAACTATAAATGCATGAGTTAATATTTATAAAAGAGTTCATGGAATGCAAGGTATAAAAAGTTAGGTACTTGAGTTGAAGAATATTTAATATATATATATATTATATTTGAAATATATATTTATATATTTGTATATTTGAAATAGATATAATTGCTTAAGCCGCGTCATGGTAGTAATTCTTATAATTATCGTCTGCTTTCAGCTCATCTGGAACAGCTTTGTTTTGGAATGCCTTTTCCAATGAATGGAAGAAAAGATTAAAAGATTCTGACTTAGACCTGATTTACACGCTACCAATCGGGCCTCCAGTTTAGATCGCCAGTTCTGTGACGTCAGCTAGGCGACCGTTGCGCCGTCTATCGGTGATCACGGGAGAGCGCACGTGATTGGTTGATCGGAGTAGCCGGCGCCAGTAAATAAAAAATGTTTGGTTTACTGGAACCAGTAGCCTGGTGACGTCACTGACTGGTAATCTAAACTGGAGGCCCGACTGGTAGCGTGTAAATCAGGCTTTAGAAGGTACAGGGATAGTTTTGGTACTTCTAATTAGGCTCTCCAAATTATCATATGACGCAATCGATTTTAACACTTCCGTAGTTTGAGAATTGTTTAAGGTTCTGGTATTTCTAACTGTAATTTTTCTACCTCTAATTTGGCATCCCTTTCATGCTTATCAATTTCTAATTTTTCTGCTCTTTCACGCTTCTCAATTTTCCACCACTTCATCAATTATCCCCTGCACTATCTCAGGTTTCGTCTTGAATATATCACTATCCTCAATCAGTTCCCTTAGTTCTATGACCTTAATATTTTCTGGAACTGTTAACCCCAACTCTTCTGCAACCAGCCACAGTTAATTTTTTAACACTAGAAAGACGGGAGCTTAGTATATACCTATATTGCCTGAAAGCAGTCAAAATGACTGCATTGTGAAAAAATAACTAATGCGCAAAGAAATTTGTTTAACAGTAATTTTATATCACTTACAGTCATATAACAAATTATTAATAAGTATTAACAATAAAAAAATGTATTTCAGTTCGAAAAAAAATAATTTATACATTATCTGGACATTTTAGCCGTATCGATTACAGTATGAGATCATACACTCAGTGATCCTCCTTCCCATCTGAATTACGTTACAGCGCGTTCAAAGGGAACAAAGCGCGTGGCCAGGCCTGGCATAAAGATTCGAATAACAATAACTTTAGTTATTGAACAACTTCAACTTATCAAGTATATGTCGACAATTTATCATGAACTTGTATGTTATCATGTTATTCCAATCCAGAGCCGAACTGGTCTTTTCCAAGCAGTAAAAATGACTGCTTTTCGGCAATATAGGTATAACACATATATATATACCGGAAGTGAAGGAGGGGGGGCAACAACAATGATTAATTAACCCATTTATATGTTGTAGAAAAAGTCGCAAAATTATAAGAAGCTGTGTCATTATTTAAATAATTATTTTTTAAATTGAAATTCAAAAGCAGTCAAAATGACTTGCTTAGGCAATCTAGTGTTAATACTCAACGACATTATGGAAACTACTCACAACACAACTTTTACACAATTTAATTTCAATACAAATTCTACTTATGCAACTCGATATTGAAAAACCGAAAATAATCGACGCCAAATCGTATACCATTCCCAACCAGAACACGAATATTTCCACAACACAAAATACGTAGATAAAGAATTGCATTAAACTCACAATAATATAATAATATCCACACAACTAGTTGGTTGGTTGTATTCAGATTATCTGGCGCCGTCAGCAACACAAGGGCTATAATGCGCCGAAACATTTCGTCATTTGACAAACCAACATACATTTACAAACACCCATGCCTAACACGGGACTCGAACCCGCAACCTCGCGGTCTAGAAGCCAGCACGCTAACCACTATACCGTTTGGTCGGCATCCACACAACTAGATTTCACCTAATCGCAAAATACATCAACACGAATAATCAACCACTAACCTTCACAACACAATTCTAGGTAGACACATATTCCAATCTGAACAATATCCGAAACGACCGGACCAAAATGTTATTTCACATCTGACGGACCATCACTAGTCGATAGCTGTTTATATTAATTGCACTTCAAACAAACAACACTCAGTTTAATATAATTCTTGTATATCGGGAGGAGAAGGAACGACATTTTAACTCACAATGTCAATCAGAACAGCAAAAAATAGAACACTAAAAAAAACTTAATTTTAAATGCCACTCGCATAGAATAAACTTTTGTAATTTCGAAAATGAAAATTAAAGCAGACGATAATTATAAGAATTACAACCATGACGCGGCTTAAACAATAATATATATATATTTCAATTAGGGCGCTCATAAATGTAAATTCAAACGAAAGTTTTAGAATTAAATGTTTGTTCCCAGGCCATATTCCACTAAATTTTTATGCAAAACTATCCGATTCTTTCACTCTTTCATAATTTCACATTTCGAAAGTTTAGATGTTTTAAAAAATCACATTAAAATGTACCCAGTGGGACTTCCCACCAACTTCATTAACTTTGAAATGTCTTTAAGAAACTATTTTCCCACCTATGGAAAGTAAGTAGAAGAGATTTCAGACCAATTCAACTTCGAGCCAACTCATTTCTAGATTTTGGCATTAAGACCCATATTGCAGGAAAACAAACTAGACGAACTATTGCATTGCCTTATGCGAAATGTACATAAATTTTCCTACTTACAAAATTAACACTATGAAATATTTACAAACATACAAAAATTCGTAACAATATATCTAATTTAGAATTCCTTTTGTAGATTTTAGTACATGCAAATTATATTTCATAAATATCATACAATGCGATATAAAAAAAAAATGCAAAACGTTAGATGTCCTACCATTGAATGATGTCTTACCATTACCCAGTGGGAAACATACTGCCCACCCAATAAAAAAAAATGATTTTAAAAACTAAATTAATTTTAGGTAATAAGCTAAATTAATTTCTTTTTATAAATCAATACCAATCCCAAATATATTTTAACGTAACATTACTAGAAAAAAAATATCCCTATAAAGAGTTAAGTTGAACTATATAGTACTTTACAACTTAATATCCCGTCGACCGTTGGCGAACTTTGATGGTGACAAAAGTTCGAATCGTCTGGCCACTTCGTAAATCTGGTTCGCTAAGAATCAGCGTTGGGGCTTTCATGTGGAATTATGGATTTACCTGCGTAGAGGATCGTTGTATGTAGGTACCCTTTCAACGAACTACGGGGAACCGATTGACAAACTTTTCGTCTCACCAACTGTAGGCGGTATAATACGTAAGTAAGCATTTAAAAAAAAAAAAATATATTATTATTGGAGTCCATTATTTAATTTTACTGCTTTATAAATTAAAATAAATGTAACAAGTCTAAAATATTTTCTGTTTTGGTTGGTTGGTTGTATTCAGATTATCTGGCGCCGTCAGCAACACGAGGGCGCGCCGAAACCTTCGTCATTAGACAAGCCAACATACATTTACAAACACCCATGCCTAACACGGGACTCGCAACCTCGCGGTCTAGAAGCTAGCACGCTAACCACTATACCGTTTGGACGGCCTAAAATATTTTCTGCGTTTTTGAACATTACAATTTGCATTAACTAACATCTATACAGGACATTCAACGAATTAAGAAGAATTCCTGTAACGGAAAATTTCCCTCTACTCTCTATGTTACAATCTTCTTGCCCAGTGCATTTAGAAACTGCTTTCTATAAAATCTTGACATTTGGAGAGTACGTACGAAAATGATCACTCAGTGAAATGACATAAATTAAAAACTCGAAACTAGCGTCCAATATATTTTATTTTTTGTTAGAAACTCTTATATCAAAACACATGCAGTGGCACCACCTGGTTTTGCCTTTTGCTATTATAATTTTCATTTATAATATATCTACATTGAATGGAAACAATTTATGTCATTTCATTGAGTGATTATTTTCGTATCTACTCAACCAAATGTCATGGTGGTTATACTGTTGCGTTGGACGGGTTCGAAAGATTTGAAGCAGATCAGAACTGGGAGATATTTATTCGAATATCACAGATTCCTTTACAACTCCACAATTTCTCGTTCTAGTTGACACAATACAGCTCTTTTTCACCTCAATAGGGCACAAAACAGCAGTTAAAAAACTTGACAACACAACTGCTCAAATCGCCGCAAAAGACAATGCAATACAGTTCGCTTTCGGAACTACTCGGAATGTTCACTGAGACTCAGTAATTCCAGTCAACTAACTGACTAACTTCAGTCAACTAACGGACTCAGCTAACAACCAACTCCATCACCCGCTCTCCTGAGCTTTTATAGGGGAGGTGAACATACGTGAAACTTCTAGATATTTGGTAGATATTTGGAGAACTTTCCAGATCGTAGTCGAAAAGTCCTATACATGTACATGGGGACCAAAAATGTCGCCAAATGGTCACCAAATTTAGCGACAAAAAGTAGTTGCCAAAACCGTCGCCCAATTTGGCGAGATTGCCATTACGATAATGTTAAATTCCCTGCTCCTTGTAAAACTCGCTTCCCAGCGTTACCTCTGTAAAACACGTTATCAAGCATTGAGACGCATATTGCCGGGAAGCCAACTTAAGACGAACTATTGCACTGCCTTTTGCAAAATGTACATAGATTTTCCTATTTACAAAGTTAACACTACGAAATATTTACAAATATACAAAAATTCGTAACAATGCAAAGTAGTTTCTAAATGCACTGGGCTAGAAGATTGTAACATATCGAGCATAGGGAATGTTCCTTACTAAGACTTCCTTTTAACCTTGAACTATTAAACACATTTCACGGCACCACCCGCAAATTATATTCCATCCTCCCTCCCATCGGCGACATTCTCAATATTACCCTTTATAAAAGGTGAGCCACATCGCACCATACGAACTCTCATTACGTTTCTGCTTGCGGCGTTATCACCACCCTTTTGGAACAAACTCTATTCACTTAACTCGCCCGAACATAAAGACGCACCAAGCCTGAAAACTAGTTCGGATACACTCCACAATGGATCCACAGAAAGCAAGAAAGATCTCTTAAGTTATTCTCCTAACGAGTATTTGCCGACCAAACGGTAGAGTGGTTAGCGTGCTAGCTTCTAGACCGCGAGGTCCCGTGTTTAGGCATGGGTGTTTGTAAATGTATGTTGGCTTGTCTAATGACGAATGTTTCGGCGCGCCCTCGTGTTGCTCACGGCGCCAGATAATCTGAAAAACAACCAACCAATCAATGCAAAGACAAGAGGTCAAGCTATTTAATTCGCATTTTAACTTGGAGAATAGGAAACATTATTTTTACAATAGAGTAATTGATAAGTGGACGTAAAATTGCACCGGAGTCGACAGTTTTAAAAAAAGACAGCTGGATCTACACTCATCAAGCTGCATTTTAAGAAATCAGTAACACATACTAACTCTGGGGTTTACATATTAGAGGTCTGAAATATCGATCAAAATAAATATCGATACTATATCGTTGCATAGAAAAAAATATCGATACATGATTTTTTTCCCTCAGAGTTTTTCGGGGTAAATTTCTATTTTTCATGAATTCATGCCAAAATTGTTTTTTTTATAAATAAATTATAAAAATTGTTTTAATAAATAAATTATAAAAATTGTTTTAATAAATAAATTATAAAAATTGTTTTAATAAATTATAAAAATTGTTTTAATAAATAAATTATAAAAATTGTTTTAATAAATAAATTATAAAAATTGTTTTAATAAATAAATTATAAAAATTGTTTTAATAAATAAATTATAAAAATTGTTTTAATAAATAAATTATATTATCAATCATAATAAATAAAATACATTTGGATGCCAATGCATAAATTCACATTTATTTTTAAAGAAGAAACTTTGAAGAGTAGTTTATCGCATTTTTGCTGATAGAGATGCTTTTAATATTTAAAATTAGATACAAATTCCAGACACACGGTGGCAATAGAAACGGAGCTAAGTTAATGACTGCTAATAAATGATCTTATCTTTCTTGTATATCACGTTTTCTTTTTGCTGCCATTTTAACTGTCTCTCAGCCAAGTCCAAACATTAGTTTTGAAATTTTTGAAAAGGAAATAAAGAAAATCGAAAAAACACATGGAGCTACAAAACGATCATCAAAAAACTAAAAACGTTTGAAAATATCGGTGATTTTTATCGATATTTTTCTATCGATATATTTAAAAAAAATATCATCGTATAGATATATCGCCGACCATACAGGCATTGCTCTAAGGTCTGATACCGTTCAAACGGTCTTTCTTTTGTTGGATATTTTCCAAATTGATATCCCCGCACATCCGCCTATCGACGTCAGTCTTGACTATACCTCGGGACAACAGTACTTGAGCTTTGAGTATATTCTGCAGCAAAATGGTTTCCAACCTTTTTAGTTCTGAGGACCATTTATTTTGCTAAATAAGCCCCAACTAGGTAATAGAATATGTGTGCGTACATCAGTAATTAGTAGAATTTTTGTATATTTGTAAATATTTCGCAGTGTTAATTTTGTAAATAGGAAAAGTTATGTACATTTCGCATAAGGCAGTGCAATAGTTCGTCGTTAGTTTGCTTCCCCGCAATGTGGGTCTCAATGCTTGATAACGAGTTTTACAGAGGTAACGCTGGGAAGCGGGTTTTACAAGGAGCAGGCAATCTCGCCAAGCTGGAGAGATAGAGCCAAGTTGGCGATGGTTTTGGTGACTAATTATTGTCGCCAAATTTGGAGACCATTTGGCGACATTTTGGGTCCCCATGTACATGTATAGGACTTTTCGACTACGACCTGGAAAGTTCTCCAAATATCTATCTCTAGAAGTCTCAAGAATGTTCCCCTCCCCTATAAAAGCTCAGGAGAGAGGGTGATGGAATTAGTTGTTAGCTGAGTCCATTAGTTGACTGGAATTACTGAGTCTCAGTGAGCATTCCGAGTAGTTCCGAAAGCAAACTGTATTGCATTGTCTTTTGCGGCGATTTGAGCAGTTGTGTTGTCAAGTTTTTAACTGCTGTTTTGTGCTCTATTGTTGTGAAAAGAGCTGTATTGTGTCTACTAAAAGAATTATATTGGAATAAATTTCTGCAAGTTTTGATCTGCTTTGGCGTCAAATCTTTCGAACCCATCCAAGAAACAATATTTATCTTGGCCTCGATTCTCGACCAGCATCCACGGCAAAATACGAGTGGGCAGCGGACCATGGGTTGGGATTGGAACCGCTGCGCTAGAGGATCGATCCTTCCGAGGACAAATCGCATCTTTTATAATAATATTGATAACCGGAGCGCAATATTTTTTAATTAAGCTTAAATATATTGTTGCGTGGATGGGTTCGAAAGATTTGAAGCCAAAGCAGATCAACACTTGCAGAGATTTATTCCAATATAACTCTTCACAGATTCCTTTACAACTCCACAACTTCTCGTTCTAGTAGACAGAATACAGCTCTTTTCACAACAATAGAGCACAAAACAGCAGGTTAAAAACTTGACAACACAACTGCTCAATTCGCCGCAAAAGATAATGCAATACAGTTCGCTTTCGGAACTCTCTGAACGCTCACTGAGACTCAGTATCTCAACTCAGTAATTCTAGTCAACTCACTCCCTCAACTAACTCGGGCTTATATAGCGGAGGCGGCGAACCTTCTTGAAACTTCTAGAGGTAGATATTTGGAGAACTTTCCAGATCGTAGTCGAAAAGTCCTATACATGTACATGGAGACAGAAAATGCCGCCAAGTTTGGTAACATTTGGCAATTTCTCTAAAAATATGGCGGCAAAAATTAGTCACCAAAACCGTCGCCAACTTGGCTCTATCTCGCCAATTTGGCGAGATTGCCATTACCATAACCGTTAAACGCCCTGCTCCTTGTAAAACTCGCTTCCCAGCGTTACCACTGTAAAACTCGTTATCAAGCATTAAAGACACACATTGCGGGGAAGCAAACTAAAGACGAACTATTGCACTGCCTTATGCGAAATATACATACATTTTCCTATTTACAAAATTAACACTACGAAATATTTACAAATATACAAAAATTCGTAACAATATGTTGATCGCGAATCGAAAATAAGCGCTTTTAAGTTTAAATTTTTAACGAACATTTTACTTTTCTAACCACAAATACTGTAACAGTTTTAACGAATCGGCTACACATCGTTCCAATTAGGGAGTAGTTAAACCTGTTTTTACACATCGTTGAAGTCAGTGAGCTCAAGAAGGCCACTCCCAAGTACAATCAATGAGACTACCTTCACTGTTTTCTACCAACCTTTTCTTTTAAGGGGGTCCAGTACCGAAATTTCTTCAAAAATCCCAATTTTTTTTTTCTGATTTTAAAATATAGTTCATACATTCCTGAAGAGAATGATGTTTTTATCTTATTCCTCCGGTGATTAGAACGCCCCACAAAATTACCCATGATTTAAACATCACTAATGGGCGTAACACATTGAAGCGTCTGCTTAAAGTGCGTTTTTCGAGCAGTAGTGTTTTTCACAGATGTTGCAGATTCAAATCGATATATCTCCAGAACCATTAACAATTGGCTATTCACATTTTTGGAGCATTTAATTTATATAGTTTTAAATATTTTGTCTTCGCAGAATTTTAGTTTTTTAATTCTGTTTTAAAAACTAACATTTAGAGTAAAAGATAACATAAAAAAAAGCAAAAATTTCAATATTTTAACTTTGAGAATTTTTTTAATTCACCTATCAAAATTCTGTGAAGACAAAATGTTCTTTATATAATTATGTATCACAGAAAGCTTTCACTATGAAAAAAAATTTATTTTTTCTTGAGTTATATCAAAATACGCAAACATCAATTATTATGGATTTTTCTTAGTTTTTAATTTTTTTTAAATAACTAAACACAATATTTAAAAAAACACCTTCTCAAAGATATATAAATAGTACTAGCTGAATACCCGTGCTGCGCTACGAAATTTTACCATTAGCATTTTAGCGATCAAAAGACATTCACGTATACTACATTTCAGACGTTTGCACCCATTTCGATCCCGACAAATTGATTTATCAAAATAGAAACTTTCCTTTGTTGACAATTTTAACGAAATTTATAATTTTGAATACTATATTGGAAAGAGGCATTTGAATATCCCTCGTTTAGAACGTTTAATTCCCTTCGGACCCTTTTAATTACGTAATCGAGATTGAAATAGTTTATTGTGTTTATGTTTGCTCTTTGTTTTAAATTTCGAAGTAGTAGCTGTATTGGAATTGAGACATTAAAATAATCCTCGTATAGTTTCAATGTTGCGTCGACTTTTCATCCCTTAAAAATTCATTAATCGATATTGGAATAACTTATTTTTTTTTAAATTTGTCTTTTTAACATTTGCACCAAATATCAGAATTATGACTACATTGGAAGAGGAAAAATTCGGATATCCCTCGTTTGGAACATTTAACCCCTTTTCGACTCCATAAAGTAGGTTAATCGAGAACGGAATAGCTTACTTTTTCTATGTTTATCTTTTTTGACATTTGTACAAATTTTCAAAGTTGTGACAAAATGGGAAGTGGGACATTCGAATATCTCTCTTTTGGAACGTTTAACGCCTTTTCCAACCCTTAAGTGGGTTAATCGAGATCGGAATGGCTTACTTTTCTATGTTTATCTTGATTGGCATTCATACCAATTTTAAGAATTGCGACGAAATTTGAAGTAGAATGTTCGAATATCCCTCGTTTGGAACGTTTAACTCCTTTTCGACCCCTAAGCGTGGATTAACCGAGATCGGAATAGCTTGCTTATTCTATGTTTATTTTTGTTGACATTTGCCCCAATTTTCAGAATTGTGACTATATGGGGAGTGGGATATTTGAGTTTGGAGCGTTTAACTCCTTTTCCACCCCTTAAAGTGGGTTAATCAAGCTCGGAATAGCTTAATTTTTCTATGTCTTTGTTGACATTTGTGCCTATTTTCAGAGTTGTGACCAAATGGGAAGTGGTACATTCGAATATCCCTCCTTTGGAACGTTTAACCCCTTTTCCACCCCTTAAAATGGGTTAACCTAGGTCGGAATAGAATGCTTTTTATATTTTTACCATTGTTGATATTTGTGCCGATTTTCAGAGTTGTGACCAAATGGGAAGTGGGATATTCGAATGTCCCTCGTTTGGAACGTTTAACCCCTTTTCGACCCCTTAAAGTGGGTTAATCGAGATCGGAGTTGCTTACTTTTTCTATTTTTACCATTGTTGATATTTGTGCCGATTTTCAGAGTTGTGACCAAATGGGAAGTGGGATATTCGAATGTCCCTCGTTTGGAACGTTTAACCCCTTTTCGACCTCTTAAAGTGGGTTAATCGAGATCGGAATAGCTTACTTTTTCTATGTTTACCATTGTTGATATTTGTGCCGATTTTCAGAATTGTGACTATGTGGGAAGTGGGAGAATTAGTGATGAGTGAGTGAGTCAGTGAATGAGGGCTTTGCCTTATATATAGAGAGATCTCATACATAAAATAAATTTTTGACATAAAAATGTACATAAATAAAGTGTTTTTTTACTTTCGGTACCGGACCCCCTTAAGAGCGTGTTTTTGGCGCGCTTTTAATGAGATTTGCGCAGGCGTCCATTAGGAAAATGACTTTCCCAATTCCCGGAGAAGAAAAGAAACAAAAACACAGGGGAGAGGACTTTTATAGGAGGAAAAATCTTCTCTTCATCAGAAACTACCGTCGTAAAAAATCATCGATAAAAAAAAAAAAAAATAGAAAAAAAGACCCGGCAATAAAAACAAGCACATCACTTAGGGGAGTTTAATAGTCAGTTGTCGAGGAGTATGTTGTTATTGGGGGAGAGGTGACATTATTCCAATCCCAGTCTGGAATGGGATGGTCATTTTCCTCAAGAGAAACAAACCCCCTTTCCATCTCTCTACTTCAAGATAACCCAGGGACCGTTCATAAATTGCGGAAGGGGGAAAGAAAACGTTTTACTTTATTTTAGTTGTAGTTTGTCTGTGTAAAGGGATTTTAAGTCAGTGTGTCGCCCAAGTCTATTAATCTTCATTTTAAGAAAAAAAATAATATAACCCATAATAAAAAGTTTTTAATTTAAATCATTTATATAAATCGCTAATATTTGTTTTGTTTCACGCGTAAGAAAAGACAATTTTGCCATCTCGGCGTGTTTTCTTTCCCGTATGATTGCCAAAAATATCGACAAACTTGGCTTTTTTTATTTAAATGATTGAAAATATGAAAACAGTAAATAACAGCATTATTTATTGCAATGACCAATATTATAGTGTGATTGAAAGTTTGGAGAATTTCCACACCCCTTACTTTTATACGAAACTTGTAGCTGTGGAATATTGTCCAATTTCGACTCAATTTGACTATCAGTAAGAAGGTTGCCCGTCAAAAAACATCGAAAGAAATATTTGTTTACTTGGCGTGTTATTTGCTATAGTGTTTACACGCAATTCTTAATTTTTGCTCATCGATATATTTAGATGATAAAAAAATGTTTTACAACGATAAAAAAATAACTTACACCAGGGGCGTACTGGGACATAAAATCGGAACGAGGATTTTATATTTGTGCCGGTCCAAATTTCCAATATCATCACTAATAAAATTTTAATAAAATCATTCCAATAATTAAATAATTAATTTTTAATAATTAAATAATTTTTATAATTAACATATTTTATTATTTAAATATTCGCATTCAATCATTGATTTCAATAATAAGTAATTTTTATTTATAAATTTTAAAAATTGAATCGTTATAATGGTGTCGTGGCACGAGCCGACGTGTCATGAGCGCATCGTACCAAGAGCGCACAAACACCTGCAGTATTTGGGGGGGGAAGAGAGTTGCCTCTCATTTATCAAGCGAATGGTACCATGAGCGCACAAACTGCTAGTTTATGTGCAGAGGGTAGGATCTCCATTCTTTAATTTTTATGTTATAATTTCAAACTTCTTAACAGTACATCAAAATTAAAAATGATGCATTTTTAAACGTAAACTTTATTCTTCCGTTAATTTTTTAATTAGCTAATTGCAATTAAAATGACTAATTAGGATGTTATTAGAACGGACATGCGGATGTGCGAGACATGAAGAATTGTGAATCTGGCTTCTATATGTATTTAATTATAAGTTTTTAAATAAAAAGTTTGAAAAAATACATAGTTTATAACAAATGTGCTTATAAGGTGTTTTATAATGTGTAGGTTATCTATAATAATAAAACAAGCTGTGTGTCTGTCTGTGGATCAATAGAAACCTACTTAAAATTGGAGTAGAGCTCTGAAATTTTCAACATAAGAAGTTTAGGCCTCCTAATTTTACTTATGTCAAACAGATTGTTAAAATTTTAATTAGCTCTTTTTGAATTAATTTTTTTTTTACAAAAAGACTTAAAATAGAGATACAGCTTTGAAATTTTCAATATAAGTAGTTTCAGCCTTCTAATTGGACTTTTGAAAATCAGAATGTTAAAATTTTAATTAGTTATTTTTAAATTAATTTTTTTAATTAATTAATATATATTTTACAAAACGATTTCTAATAGAGCTACCAGGTCTGAAATTTTCCGCATAAGTAATTTTGGCCTTCTAATTGGACTTTTGAAAAAAAGAATTTCAAATTTTTATTTAGTTCTTTTTTAGTTAATTTTTTTAATTAATTAATAAATGTTTTACAAAACAATTTCTAATTGGGCTACAGCTCTAGCCGCAAAAAAAATACAGTTTTGGAGATTTGTCTCTTTAAAATAAAGAAAACCTATCGTTTACTTAGTTAAATAAAACTGTTTTTGTTCGCTCCTGTAAAATGAAGAAGTGAGCCCCTGGGAAACTAGAGTTTGTGCGCTTCTGGTACCATGTTACCTTGTAGCGGATTTCCTTCCCCTTATAAACAGGTGTTTGTGCGCTAGTGGTACCATTTTTCCCTGTTGGCTCGTGACACGTCGGCTAGTGCCACGTAACCGTCATAATAATTAGTTTAATAAAATAAAATCTTCTCGGTCGCTGATATTTACATCTCCTTTGAGTGAACTTAATTTTCATAAGTCATTGATAGTTTGTTGCAAAAACAAAGAAATATAGCCGACCAAACGGTAGAGTGGTTAGCTTCTAGACCGCGAGGTTGCGGGTCCCGTGTTAGGCATGGGTGTTTGTAAATGTATGTTGGTTTGTTAAATGACGAAATGCTTCGGCGCATTATAGCCCTCTTTTTGCTGACGGCGCCAGATAATCTGAATACAATCAACCAACCAAAGAAATATAAATAGTAAAATAAAGAATTTCCAGGAATATAACTAGCAGGTTTATTAGAAAATGACATCCGAACTGATAATAATTATTTTTACTTTTACTCTAAATGTTATATTTTAAAACAGAATTAAAAAAATAAAATTCTGCGAAGACAAAATATTTAAAACTATATAAATTAAATGCTCCAAAAATTTGAATAGCCAATTATTAATGGTTCTGGAGATATATCGATTTGAATCTGCAACATCCGTGAAAAATACTAGTGCTCGAAAAACGCACTTTAAGCAGACGCTTCAAGGCGTTACGCCCATTAGTAATGTTTAAATCACAGGTAATTTTGTGGCGTTCTAATCACCGGAGGAATAAGATAAAAACATCATTCTCTTCGGGAATGTATGAACTATATTTTAAAATCAGAACAAAAATTTGGGATTTTTGAAAAAATTTCGGTACTGGACGCCCTTAAGTGGGGGGGGGGGGGCTGACACCGAACCACACTTTCAAAACAATACCCTCTGGCCCAGGGGAGAAAGAAGTGTTTATTTGTCTATTTAGAGTGTTAATTTGTGTCCATCGATGAAATAAAAATAATTTACACAAGCAAGTGCAAAAATCAAACAAAGAAATATAAATAGCCAATTACATCGAAAATAGACAAAGCGAGGCGATTACGAAATATTATTGTGACGATTTCTCGAAATAACGACCTACGAAATAAATACAAAGGCAGCGCTTTTATTAATTTTTTTAAAAAGAAGTTGTTTAAATTGAATATTATTGAGACTATCATATATTGTTTCATGCCAACTACAATCTTGTTCTTCTCTGGTTGACCGTTGTCAGGGTAACAGGCTCTCTAGCTGTTGCCACTCGCTTAGATAAATCTTTACATTATTTTAAAAATTCAAACATTTCTCAAAGTAACTACACGGAATCAAATAATATATATATATATATATATATATATATATATATATATATATATATATATATATATATATATATATATATATATATATATATACATTTGATTTCCTTTGAGAAAGTTCAAACGATTATGTATATATATTTTTTTAATCAGAATTCTGGATTTGGAATCGTTCTTCTAGTGAAATTAAGTTATTCCTTCGGGAGTGGGCGACAAAGGAGAAAATGTCAAGAAATATTTCCCTCGGTTTGTATTCCGAAATGAATTCTGTCTGCTTCGAAACATAAAAGACAAACTTACTTAGCACTTCCAAATTGAATTATCTGCCGCCAGCTACACTCCACTGGATATATATACATAGACTGCTTAAGTAGCTTTAATTTTGCTTCTGGGAAATATCGAGCGATAAAATATTTTAGCATTTGTTTTCTTTAAAAGGGGGTCCGGTACCGAAAATAAAAAAAAAAACTTTATTTATGTACATTTTTATGTCGAAAATTTATTTAACGTATGAGATACTATTTATATATCTTTGAGAAAAGGTTTTTTTTAAATATTGTGTTTAGTTATTTAAAAAAATTTTAAAAACCAAGAAAAATCCATAATAATTGATGTTTGCGTATTTTGAAAAAATACTTTTTTTTTCAAAGTGAAAGCTTTCTGTAATACATATTTATATAAAGAAAATTTTGTCTTCACAGAATTTTGATAGGTGAATTAAAGAAAAAATTTAAAAATTCTCAGTTAAAATATTGAAATTTTTGCATTTTTTTTATGTTATCTTTTACGCTAAATGTTATATTTTAAAACAGAATTAAAAAAATAAAATTCTGCGAAGACAAAATATTTAAAACTATATAAATTAAATGCTCCAAAAATTCGAATAGCCACTTGTTAATGGTTCTGGAGATATATCGATTTGAATATGCAACATCTGTGAAAAACACCAGTGCTCGAAAAACGCACTTTAAGCAGACGCTTCAATGTGTTACGCCCATTAGTGATGTTTAAATCACAGGTAATTTTGTGGCGTTCTAATCACCGGAGGAATAAGATAAAAACATCATTCTCTTCAGGAATGTATGAACTATTTTTTAAAATCAGAAAAAAAAATTGGGATTTTTGAAAAAATTTCGGTACTGGACCCCCTTTTAAAAGGAAGTACTTGTAAGGATAATTACTTCTATTAGCTATGTTAGAAACTTCTGGCCCAGTTCATCTAGAAACTACTTTGTATAAAAACCCCTCCACATTTGGTGAGTGTTGTTGTTGCTAATCCTCACTGTGTGACGGAGATCCACGAGTTCGTTGACTAAAAGGAAGACTAGGAGAGGATTGCTAAAGAGATCCTCCTTAGAGAGGCAATCCAAGAGGTGCTCAGGAGATGATTTGGGTGCAGGTGGTTTTCCTGCCCTCGTTGAAAGTGATGTGACCGCTAGCGAGCCTTGATAGAACAGTCCGTCTGTCACACGGGAGGGACAAACCCGGTTTTGAGCCCCAATTATGGGGTGTTTTCCACTCCTCCGAGATCTTTGATTTTTCCAGAGAGTATAATTCCAAAAAAAGTAAGTATGGAAGAGGGAGATGTTAGCAAGGATATCGGCCATTTCGTTCCCGTGGAGATTCACGTGAGAAGGTACCCATTGCAAATGAACATCATGATTGGCAGAAATGAGCTTTAATTTAAGCAGGATAGAGGTGCTGTCGCCCACAAAGGAGCCATTTACTGAGATGGTGAAGAGAGAGCTGTCAGACAAGATCCACCATAATGACAACATTTGGTGAGTAGAATCATTCAATGAAATGACATCAATTATTTTCATTTAAGGTCCATCTATTATCAATAGAAATTTAAAAAAAAAGCAAAATACAAAACCAGGTGTAGTCACTGCATATGCATTGAAGTAAAAATTTCAAATATAAAATAAAATAATGTTACGAATTTTTGTATATTTGTAAATATTTCGTAGTGTTAATTTTGTAAATAGATAAATTTCTGTACATTTCGCATAAGGCAGTGCAATAGTTTGTTTCCCTGCAATGAGTCTCTTGATGCTTGATAACGGGTTTTACAGAGGTAACCCTGGGAAGAGAGTTTTACAAGGAGCAGGGCATTTAACATTATGGTAATGGCAATCTCGCCATATACATTTAGCGTGGAGGGAGATTCCATACAAGCAGTCGTTTACATGGCAACGGTGTAGCCCTTTTGGAACTTTCACTCTCTGGCTGCACTCTATCGACCATCGTCACATTTGGTTGATTTGAGCGGTTCGTCCTCCCTCGGTTGGTTGGTTGTTTTCAGATTATCTGGCACCGTCAGCAACACGAGGGCTATAATGCGCCGAAACATTCGTCATTAGACAAGCCAAAATACATTTACAAACACCCATGCCTAACACGGGACTCGAAACCCGCAACCTCGCGATCTAGAAGCTAGCACGCCAACCACCATATGGTTTGGTTGGCCCTACCTCAGTTGGGAACTAAGCAACAGGTTTGCTATTTATCAGAGATTTTTTTTTTTTTACTTACCAAAAGAGTTCCATCTTCATTTGAAAAATCTATCCTACGTTTAAGAAAATTAGTAAAACAATTCAAGTAATTAGCAAATTTTAATTTTTAACTGATAATTTAAATGCATCCCTGCTGTCCCCACTAACCGCACACTGTAAAACACAAATACACATTCGTATCCAGATCACTTCCTTGTCTGCATCCATTTAATAATAGCCCCGTTTTATCGCCAATTTTATGTTGATTCGGGTCATAAAATCCGGTGCCACTAATAATTTGACACAATAAAAATGCATTGATTGGTAATCAATAAGAATGGATGGCTCAATCAGAATTCATTCCGATTTCTGGCGTAGTTAGATAAACCTTTGTTTTGAGAAGTTGACCTTCTAGCTGGAAGGTTTTTTCACCAGAGGATACACGAGATGTCCTGTTAGGAATGCTCGACCAATCATTTTTTATTTACCTTATTGCTAGTTTTTAATACGCTTTTATTAGCTTCAGACGTATGTATATGTAACGGAATCTTTGAACATGATTTTGCCCTCCTTCAAAACGTCGGATTAACTCCAAATTTGGTATACTCATTAAGGACCGATGACAATTCAATATTTTAAACAGTTTGACCCGTTATCCTTACTAGGATAATCAGGATTAGCGATTTTTTGTTTTCCTGAGACCCGGAGTGTCAAGACCAATAAGGGAAACTACCAGGCGCGTTTGTCGCTTTATCATAAAGATTAGCTCGTGTTGCCCTTGCGCCGTTAAATTCCAACCAAACAACCTTCTCCGGAATCGAACCCTGGTGTGCCGTTTGAAAGATTTGTCGTTTGAACGACAGTTATACAAAGCGTGTTTTTTTAGTCGCATTATCCTTACCAGGATCTTCAGGATTAGTGATTTTTCATATTCAGAGACACGGTAGTGTTTTGTGCCAAGTAATACGGTGTGTACTAAGGCATACACATGACTTAAATTTGAGACAAACATGTGACTATTGGCAGAAACAACTGGAGAGTTTTGTACACTAACTAAAAAAAATTAGAGTTTACAGAAAAAATAATTAATAGTTTAAAAACTAAAAAACACGCTTTAATAGAAAACCAAACTAAAAAGTAGAAAATAATTAATAGTTTAAAAAACTAAAAAATACGCTTTAATAGAAAAGTGAACTAAAAAGTAGAAAATAATTTTAAATAAGTTTGAAATAAGAATAGAGTGATTAACGAGAAATATTTATTTTATCGTAAAAAAGCGTGGGGTGCTTGATGTCAATTGTTGAAAATATTTAATGACAGATATTGGTAAAAGTAGAGCCATAAAAAAGCACCCCACGCTTTTTTAAGATAAAATAAATATTTCTCGTTAATCACTCTATTCTTATTTCAAACTCATTTAAAATTATTTTCTACTTTTTAGTTCACTTTTCTATTAAAGCGTATTTTTTAGTTTTTTAAACTATTAATTATTTTATGCTGTTCTTTTAGGTGAGAATATATTTTTCTAATTTGGGCTCATTTTTTTCCGTTTCTATTTTACTTATTCAAAACACGATTGAAAAAAACATACAATACACATTTTTAATATGTTGGTAAAGAATGTAGGAATTTTATTTATTCTTAATTTTACAAACTAAAAACAGCATTAAGTTTCATCCTGATAAAATTAATTGTAGTATTTGGTATTTTTAAATGCGTAAAAAAAAAAAATTATTGGCTTAAGGGGGGGTCCAGTATCGAAATTTCTTCAAAAATCCTAAATTTTTTTTCTGATTTTAAAAAATAGTTCATACATTCCTGAAGAGAATGATGTTTTTATCTTATTCCTCCGGTGATTAGAACGCCACAAAATTACCCGTGATTTAAACATCACTAATGGGCGTAACACATTGAAGCGTCTGCTTAAAGTGCGTTTTTCGAGCACTAGTGTTTTTCACAGATGTTGCATATTCAAATCGATATATTTCCAGAACCATTAACAATTGGCTATTCAAATTTTTGGAGCATTTAATTTATATAGTTTTAAATATTTTGTCTTCGCAGAATTTTATTTTTTTAATTCTGTTTTAAAATATAACATTTAGAGTAAAAGATAAAAAAAAAAAAAAAATTCAATATTTTAACTTTGAGAATTTTTAATTTTTTTTTTTTTTAACTCACCTATCAAAATTCTGTGAAGACAAAATTTTCTTTATATAATTATGTATTGCTGAAAGCTTTCACTTTGAAAAAAAAAAAAAAAAAACATTTTTTCTTGACTTATATCAAAATACGCAAACATCAATTATTATGGATTTTTCTTGGTTTTTAAATTTTTTTTAAATAACTAAACCCAATATTTAAAAAATTTTTTTTTAAAGATGTATAAATAGTATCTCATACATAAAATAAATTTTTGACATAAAAATGTACAGAAATAAAGTTTATTTTTTTTATTTTCAGTACCGGACCCCCTTAAAAAGTATATTAGCAATAGTTCTTAGGTCTCTTTTCAAAATTTTTGTTTTCAAATCGGCATGCAGCATACTCATTTGACATTACACTGGTCTTCAAAATTAAAGGATATTCAATTCATCACTGAAAACTTGTCAGTGGTGCAGCATGGACATATGGCCTCACTGGTTGTATTCAGATTATCTGGTGCCGTCAGCAACACGAGGGCTATAATGCGCCTAAACATTCGTCATTAGACAAACCAACATACATTTACAAACAACCATGCCTAACACGGGACTCGGAACCCGCAACCTCGAGGTCTAGAAGGCTAGCACGCTAACCACTATACCGTTTATGGTCTCACTTGACTCTTTGCGTTTCAATATACGACTGAGTTGTTTTACTTATAGATATATCACATCAAAGATGTCTCTTTGATGTGAATTTCATGTGTCTATACTTCTATAATTAAAAACCGAATATCCTTTAATTTCGCAAAACACCGTATCTTTTAAAGAGAAATTGCAAATGAAATTTCTCAATTCCAGATTTCTGACCAAACGGTATAGTGGTTAGCGTGCTAGCTTCTAGACCGCGAGGTTGCGGGTTCCGAGTCACGTGTTAGGCATGGTAATATATGTTGGATTGTCTAATGACGAATGTTTCGGCGCATTATAGCCCTCGTGTTGCTGTCGGCACCAGATAATCTGAAAACAACCAACCAACCAGATTTCTGATGTTTTGAATTAATCTTTTTTATTTAATTCTTTATATTAACTTTGTATGTATGTGGCTACGGAGCAAACCTGCGGAGGCTAATTAACCCACTTGCCATCATCCAATCTACCTGAAACTTGGCGAATGGATTCAATGTCAAATTTCAATGTCTTCTATCAAATTTTGGGGGCTGTCACTGAAAGATCGCTTATGCACACTCTTCTATAATCGCTTCGAAATACTAATAAATCCAATTTAACCGATCATTTGTTGAAACTCTTTCCTGTTGACAAATTTGTTTTATCTATAATAAAAAAACAAGCTGTGTGTCTGTCTGTCTGTCTGTGGATCTATAGAAACCTATTTAAAATTGGAGTAGAGCTCTGAAATTTTCAGCATAAGTAGTTTTGGCCTTCTAATTATATGCATCACAAACAGAATGTTAAAATTTTAATTAGGTCTTTTTTAATTAATTTTTAATAAATATGTTACAAAACGATATCTAATAGGGCTACAGCTCTGAAATTTTCAACATAAGTAGTTTTTGGTCTTTTAATTGGACTTTTAAAAAACAGAATTTTAAATTTTTATTTTGTTCTTTTTTAATTAATTATTTTAATTAATTAATAAACATTTTACAAAACGACTACTAATAGGGCTACAGCTCTGAAATTTTCAACATAAGTAGTTTTGGCCTTCTAATTGTATACATCACAAACAGAATGTTAAAATTTTAATTATTTCTTTATTAATTATTTAAAAAAAAAAAATTAAAAAACATTTTACAAAACGACTACTAATTGGGCTACAGCTCTGAAATTTTCAACATAAGTAGTTTTATCCTTCTAATTGGACTTATGAAAAACAGAATTTAAATTTTTTATTTAGTTTCTTTTCAATTTAGCAAACGAAGCGAGCTCGATTTTGCGTAGCGATGAACCTTCCTGCGAGCGAAGCGCCAAAAACTGGGTCCTATACACGAATGACAGATTTCCGCAACGCGAGGCCTCACAGCTAGTTAAAATATTGCACATGTTAAAATTTCGTAGCAAAGCACGGGTATTTAGGTAGTTCATAATAAATAAATGATAATTGAACGTGAATGCGTAAAATAATTAGGGAGTGGAGTCCAGTTAATTGAACTTTGTTTTGCGTAGCAACTTTGCAAAAGTGTAAGAATTTTAAGACATAACTTCTGGATAGCTTATTTCTGCTGTGCAAGCAGATGAAGCCAATTGAATCCCCATAATGCTATGAAATGGGTTGCCTACACATTGTAACTATACTAAACTCCAACTTAACTTGACATCACTAGACGGTAGATCGTCACAGTACTCATAGTTATTTAATCCATTTTGGCGGAATGTTAGCCAAACCACAACCCGGTAGAGAACAAAAGGCTATAAGGTTTGGCGAGAATTATGTCTTCACTCCGCTAAAATGGATTAATTGCCTATGAGCACGTTGAAGATCTATCGCCTAGTGATGTCAAGTTAAGTTGGAGTTTAGTACAGTTTGGGGGGAAGTTGCTCTATAGAGGTTGTTCCTTCGGGTTCCAGAAGCAGCAGGTAGAGATCAGTGATTTCATTCGATCACTGTTGAAACTATTTTCTGTTGCCAACATTGTTTTATTTAAAATAAATAAAAGATATTTGGACGAGAATGCATAAAATAGTATTTATCTCTATATATATAAGGCAAAGCCCTCACTCACTCACTCACTCATCACTAATTCTCCCACTTCTCACATGTCCACAACTCTGAAAATTGGTACAAATATCAATGGTAAACATAGAAAAAGTAAGCTATTCCGATCTCGATTAACCCACTTTAAGGGGTGGAAAAAGGTGTTAAACGTTCCAAATGAGGGATATTCGAATGTCCTACTTCCCATTTCGTCACAACTCTAAAAATTGGTGCGAATATCAATAAAGACAAATGTAGTGAAAGTAAGGTATTCCGATCTCGATTAACCCACTTTAAGGGGTGGAAAAGGGGTTAAACGTTCCAAACGAGGGATATTCGAATGTACCACTTCCCACATAGTCTCATACTATACGAGGATTATGTTAATGTCTCAATTCCAATACAGCTACTACTTTGAAATGTAGAACTAAGAGCAAACATAAACACAATAAACTATCGCAATCTCGATTAAGTAATTAAAATGGGTCCGAAAGGAGTTAAACGTTCTAAACGAGGGATATTCAAATGTCACTTTCCAATATACAATTCACAATTATAAATTTTGTTAAAAATGTCAACAAAAGAAAGTTCGTATTTTAATAAATCAAATTGTCTGGATCGAAATGGGAGCAAACGTCTGAAGTGTAGAATACATGAATATCTTTTGATCGCTAAAATGCTAATGGTAAAATTTCGTAGCGCAGCACGGGTATTCAGCTAGTTTTTAATAAATATGTATTTTATTTGATTACAGTTTGCTCAATATTTTGCCGATAGAGATATTTTCAAAATTTAAAATTAGATGCAATCGGCGCTATTAAGGTGTACGTATACCTTATAATTCACGAAAATCGATAAGAATATTCATTTTTTTTGTTATTATATCGTAATATTCTCTGATACTTCAGCTTTCAAACAATACTAAACTTTTGAAAATATTCTTAATAGTTTTTATGTTACAATTAATTACAGGTGGGTACTTCCCCTGTTAGATATACCACGTTTTAAAAACTTTAAACCTGTTTTCTGACGAACTGCATTTTGATTATGTCACACTTTATTCAAACAACGATAATTCAACAACAAAATGTTCAATTATAATTTTTTTTTGTATCATAATAATCTACATAATATGCTAGATGTTTTGAAACTCAATTATATAAAATTGATTGAAAAATTAGTTTTTTAGGTATTTTTAAAGCTTAGAATTCCCTAAAAATAATGATTTTTTTCGTGTTTTCACACAAAATAAATTGTAAAAAAAAAATCTATTCTATATAAGAGACTTAATTGAGTTTCAAAACATTAAGAATAATATTTCGAATCGTTTCCAAGTAGAATTGCGTTTCGAAGTAAATTAGAATGTGATATATCATTGTTTGAAAAAGGTACTAATTATCTAATTAAAGCTTAATTAACAAATTAACAATTGCCGAAATTTGAATTTTTTTTACGAAATGATTTTAATCATATACTTTCTAACTAATGTAAAAAAAGAATTGGATTTTTAAACTCAGAATTAAAAAAAACAAAAATTCTAGAGTATACATAGACCTTAAAAATTGGCTATGTATGAAAGGGATTTATATTAATATTTGTTTTTACGGGTTATATTTAATTTTCTGTAATGATTCCCAGGAATTTTTAATCGAACAAAGTCGCTTCGCCAAAAAGACTAATGCCTCAGCATCAAAATCCTTCGAGTCAAAATTTAGACGGTAATACCATACAGAATACGAGGCCCATAAACAACTCGGGAACGAATAGATTCATTTAAATTCGTAGAACGTAATAACTCCGGGGAGAATAGATAGTCTCCGAAAATGGGAAAAATAAATTTCGAAACGAAGCGACAGTTTCCCCCAATTCTAAAATAGCGACGTAGCAGAGACCACAAGTTATACAAAACTGTCACACAATCTCCTGACAAATGACGCCAAAAATCAATGCCTCGGAACAACTTGGAAAGCTTTTATGGGCCCCCACATTCAGCAAATGTGGATGTTGTTTTAAGAGGGGGGGGGGGGGGAAGGTCATCATTAACGTGAAGATATTCGGAATATTTGTGGAGGATGTTTAAAAGCAACGGATGGAACATTTCTGAGTATTGAGCTTGCAGTAAAAGGGAGATTTAAATATCGTTTGGCCGGAATGAGAGGATTATAGAACGGTGTTTTATGACGTAATAATCAAGATGTTGTGAAAGTTAGTACATAAAAATAGTGGGATATTTCAGCCAGATTGAAGATAGTAATAACAATTCCATCGGCTATTATATCTTAATGTAAATTTGACGGGACTTTAAATGCAGATTGCTAAAATAAAACAATGTGTGAATCTATTGCGTAGTGACTTCACATGCAATTGCTTTCCAAATTTTTGAGGAAAAAAATTAAATACGAGTTTTCAATTGGCGTATATATTTTTACATTCTATTACCCATATGTGTACTTAATATTAAGAATAGAATTTGGTCAAAAATTTTGTAATTTTTTTGCATTTTTCCACGTTTGGGAATTTTTTGTGTTTTTATTTTACCCTACGTTTAGATTTTACCCTAACTTCAAGAAAGTGGTGTAGAAAAAATGCCTGTCTGTATGAACGTGGTTAACATAATGGACAATTCCTGCATTTTTTAAAAACGAGTGAAATTAGTGCATATTTATGAAGAGTTTATTTCTGATTCCAAATATATAAACAAAAGTTCTTTAAAAAAATTAGTTATTTAAATATTAAGTAAAGAAAATGCCCCAAAACCGAGCCGAAACCAGTCCGATCAAAACAGTCAACAAAATTCGTGACGTAAACAGATCTCTGCGTTTCTATGGTTATCGTGAGGTTTGTACCAAATACTTATCTTTAAAAAAGTTGGCGTTGTTAGACCATTGGTTACAACATTCCGTACAGGTTGGCGTGATTTGCGAGAAACTTGCAAATCTGGTTTCCGCTGCTGCATTTTCAAGCCAAGATGTTTGAGATCTCTTTACGTCACGTTCAACGCCAACGAAATGGGTCGTTTTCTCGCCAACCTCTATCAAGGTAATTTTGATCGCAAATTAAAAAAAAAAGAAAAAGCGCATTGAGCAAAAATTTTTATGTTTAGGGCCTTTTCGGAACATTTAGAATTGTATTAAAAAAAAATGCGGGAATTGTTCATTCGGGAACAAATTGACCTAAGATGTTCAAATTTTGTGTGCGGGTTTGTGGTGGCCACTACCATGAGAGTTTTCGCAAAAATCGAGCATGCGCGTAAAAATCATGTTTTTGAGCAATTATTAAAAAACGGCTCTAACTGTTTTTTTGTTTAAATTTCTGTGCTAATGCCACTTAATCGTTCCCACCTTCAAAATTTCCCGTAGAATTGGCGACATAAGCGTAAAAAGTTTAAAAACGAGTGTCTTTAACACAGATCTCTCTGCCCTTGAGCATCGCCTATCAACGATTGATTTTTTTTTTCTGTTTCACGCCCATTAAAGAACAATGTAATGCCTATCGAATAACATCGAGAGTATCGTGATACCGCTCTTTCCCTCTTCAGCTGATCGGGCCATACCACAGCGATTGTTTTTGTAAATAACGTCACACTTTCAACTTCACCAGTTCTGCTGTGTACAATGCAAGACATTGTTGCACACATTGTCTGTATATAGTGTAAATAGTGACGTATTATTTTAAAATTCTATTGTAATTTTTTTTATCTTATTTTATTCGTTAACGGCGATTATACAGGTTAGAAAAAGGTGGCAACACCTAAAGCAATCGAGAAATTTCGAGATGTTTCTTTGCCGACGAATTGGCTGGAAATTTCGCGAATGTTCTCTCGCGCCAAGTATAAATAAGACTGGAGATCGGGAAAGTTTTCAGATTGACTTCGGACTTCGATGAAAGCTGTTCGCTTTGTTGACCTATTGGAGTGAGCTTGTATAATCGCTGTATTCGAAGTTGTTTTTGCTGAAGCTTGTGTTGAAGCTTGAGAGTGACCGTTGCCTTTGAATAAATTTTGTGATATATTGAAGAGAGAATAAATATTTTTATACCGTAAAAACTGTGCCATCATTGCCTCAGTGAAAAAATTCATAACAATATATATATATATATATATATATATATATATATATATATATATATATATATATATATATATATATATATATATATATATTTATTTTAATCCTTGGTAATCCGTATTTTTTTGTCCACCCAAGAATCTGGCAACAGCTTTTATTTTCCCATCGTCGAGCAGTCAATTCAGTTGTTTATATATCGATAGTCTGCGCACGAATGCATTACGAAACATTCGGACAAAGACCGAAAGATTCTTCCACTATTGCTATTAAATCTAAAATTTGCCACAAGAATTTAAATACACAATAGAAGAATAAGACGGTAAAATAACTTAGGCACGAAAATATTTAATAATTGAGCAAGCAATGACCACATTGTTTTTAAACATAAAATGATTACAAGTTTTCATCCACGTTTATGATGAACAGAAGTTTGAGCATATTTTAGTGTTAGGAATTATTTTAGTGTTACTTTAAGGTATACAATTGAGATGAATTTCTTTAATTTTTAGGTTATAATTTCAAACTTTTACATCAGAATTAAAAATGATGCATTTTTATAAATAAACTTTTTTTTTCCGTCAATTTTTTAATCGGCTAATTGCAATTAAAGTGTCTAATTAGGACATTATTAGAACATACATAAATAAACTTGTAATGAACTTAGATTTATTATTTGTATTGCAAATAAGAGATATTATATCGACGCATGTTACTATAGAAAATTTTGAATTTGGCTACAATATTTATTTAATTATAAGTTTTTAAATAAAAAGTTTAAAAAAATTACATAGTTTTTAATAAAAAATTACGATTAAAATATGCATAAAAAATGTGTTTATAACTATATAAATTAGATTCTCCATAGAAAACACATTCGCAACTAATGTCTAGAAAACAAAATTAGAATTTTTTAAATTGGACCATTTATTATGAAGGTTGGCGTAAAGTCATATGACACCAAAATGTCATTCTTCAGAAAACGCGTTTAAAGTTTACTACACTAATGAACGGGATACAAAACAGGTTCGCAAAACCTACTGTGATTTAAAAAGTAATTTGAGTCTCAGAAAGAAAATGGTATCATTTTAATGCTAACGAATTCTGGAATATTTTAAAATCAAAAAACAAAAACGCAAATTTGAGTCAAATTTCGCGATTCCTAATGTATATGTATACCTTAACAAACAGAGCAAGAATCATATTACATATAAGATAAGCAATAAAACGGACAAGCATGATTCAAAGAAAGAACATTCCATTTACTACGCAATCACTCTATATTACAAACACGAACCAAAACTTTAAGAATCAAAACAAGAACCGAAACTTTCTTACAATGTTGAGTTGAGTTGTGTTTAGCAACAGTTACGTCTCATATTTTAAGAGTTAGGAAATTTAAATACTACTTTAATTGTGCATTGTTCGTACCGAAATAGAAGCACGTGGAGTGATTAAAACGAATTTAAGGAGGAAATTGAATTTACGATTTTCGACTGAAGTCTCATTGTGAAACATTTTACGACCGAAACTGCAAATGAAATGTTATCATAAATATTCTCAACAATGAGATTTTCATCAACAAATAAATGTACTGAAGGTATTCAAATGTATACTAAACTTCAACTTAACTTGACATCACTAGATGGTAGATCGTCACAGTGTTCATAGGTATTTAATCCATTTTGGCGGCGTGAAAGCATAATGTTCGCCAAACCACAACCCTCTATACTAAATTCCAACTTAACTTGACATCACTAGACGATATATCTTCAACGTGCTCATAGGCAATTAATCCATTTTAGCGGAGTGAAGACATAATTCTCGCCAAACCTTATAGCCTTTTGTTCTCTACAGGGTTGTGGTTTGGCGAACATTATGCTTTCACGACGCCAAAATGGATTAAATGCCTATGAGCACTGTGACGATCTACCGTCTAGTGATGTCAAGTTAAGTTGGAGTTTAGTATAGAGAACAAAAGGCCATAAGGTTTGGCGAGAATTACGTCTTCACTCCGCTAAAATGGATTAATTGCCTGTGAGCACGGTGAAGATCTAACGTCTAGTGATGTCAAGTTAAGTTGGAGTTTAGTATAGTGTAACGAAGTTTTTACACCAATAGTTTTAATTTAAGATGAAGTCTTAGCAAAGACACTCGCTGTATCTTCTGGCCCAGTGCATTTAGAAACTACTTTGTATATAACTTTGACATTTGGTGAATATGTACGAAAGTGATCACTTTTTTGAAATGACGAAATTCTCGAAAGGAGCGTCGAATATAATTTATTTTACATTAGAAATCCTTACGCATGTGCATATCCACCTGGTTTTGTCTTTTGCTACTTTAATTTTTATTTCTAATAGACATACATTAACCCTTTGCACTCCAGTGGCGCCTCCACACGATTGGATGCCAAACCACGAGAGGACCATTAGGTGTGAAATTCAATGCAAGGCCCAATGACTGTGTTTAGTTTCTATGAAGCAAATCCATAAACACCAGCCGAACCTAAAATGTCTCGAGTTGCTGAAAAAAAGGCCTGGAGTGGTGCAAAGGGTTAAATGAAAATAATTGAAGTCATTTCAATGGGTTTGCACTTTCGCACCAAATGTTTTATAGAAAGTGGTTTCTAAATGCATTGCATTTGTAATGTTTCAGTAATTTATAAATGCTAGATGATTGGAACGAAATGATCCTTCCTTTTAAAAGGGGGTCCCAGTACCGAAATTTCTTCAAAAATCACAAAAAATAGTTCATACATTCCTGAAGAGAATGATGTTTTTATCTTATTCCTCCGGTGATGCCACAAAATTACCCGTGATTTAAACATCACTAATGGGCCTTGAAGCGTCTGCTTAAAGTACGTTTTTCGAGTGTTTTTCATAGATGTTGCAGATTCAAATCGATATATCTCCAGAACCATTAACAATTGGCAATTCAAATTTTTGGAGCATTTAATTTATATAGTTTTAAATATTTTGTCTTCGCAGAATTTTATTTTTTTAATTCTGTTTTAAAATATAACATTTAGCGTAAAAGATAACATAAAAAAAGCAAAAATTTCAATATTTTCACTTTGAGAAATTTTTAATTTTTTTTAATTCACCTTTCAAAATTCTGTAAAGACAAAATTTTCTTTATATAATTATGTATTACAGAAAGCTTTCACTTTGAAATTTTTGTTATTTTTTCTTGACTTATCAAAATACGCAAACATCAATTATTATGGATTTTTCTTGGTTTTTAAATTTTTTTAAATAACTAAACACAATATTTCAAAAAACATTTTCTCAAAGATATATAAATAGTACCTCATACATAAAATAAATTTTTGACATAAAAATGTACATAAATAAAGTTTTTTTTTTTTTTTATTTTCGGTACCGGACAGTTTAAGGCAGCTAATTTAAAGAAATGGAAGTTATTAGCCAAATATTTTAAAAGATGATAAGAATGGATTGAATTCAGGACTTTATTTCGAGTGACGGCTTTATTTGTGTTGTATGTAAACACATGAGATGTCCTTGTGACCAATCACAATGCGCCTTTACAAAAAACAGACGATTTTTCACATTACCAATCAAAATAAGGATTTCATTTCCTCGCGAATCTAGCAGTTGACTCTGACGTAGCAGTGAATAATCTGCATTAAAATATTTTAATCCGTTTTGCATCACACTTGTTTACTTATTCTTACTCTGAAGTAGAGAAATTTTCTACCAGATATCAAACACTGAGTGCTTTCAAAATAAACAGTAAAATTTGTTTGCTCCTCAACAAACAAAATTTAAATTTTTACCGTTATTTTAAAAATATATTCCTTACAATTAACCCTTTCACGCTCAAGGGAAATATTTTTCCCTTCTACAAAAGTCGTTATTTTTTTTACTGAATGGTCAAAATAAAACGTATGTCCAAGGCGGCAAATGTGTTTCTGAACGAATAAATAAAAAAAAAGAAAACGTATAGAAAATAGGACACATAATAAATGTGTTATGTCCACTTGTGCTTCACAAGTAACCGAAATTGTTTCGTAGAATATCATAACTAACTATTTATTTTACTTTTCTGATAATTTTTATTATGTTTTTTGTATTACAAAGCGATAAATAAAATACCGATATAATAAACCTAACTGTTCGTTTATTTACTTTTATGGTCCGTAGGGAAAAATATTTCCCACGAAATTATAGTAAACATCTACACCCTGCTATGTTTTTCTGGTGATATTCTCTTACTTAACACCCACAATAGCTAAAATATTGTATTGGCATATTTAGTCTTGGACATCTTATGGTCCTGTAAGGGTTAAAATATACAAGGATATTAAACTTTTCTTGTATTTTCGAACTAAAGCGTTTTTCATTGTTGTCTATTAATGTTCGATATGATAAAGTTTCTTTGACAAATTGTTCTTGGTTTAGTTGATAGCTTAGCATTGCACTTTCCTTCCCTAATAGCACACATCCTCCCAGGGAGGTCCCTGGGAAGTCATTCGCAGTCCCAGGGATGACTGGGGACTTCCTAGGAATATCCCTGGGAGGATGTGTGCTATTAGGGTTGTTACCAATTGTTAGTTGGTGTTCAATGATAAGCAATACCTCATCTAAGAGACTATTGAGGCATTTTTCGGATCAACAACGTCCTATCAACAAAACAAAAACAAAAAATAGAAGTAAATAAAAAAGATTTTATAAACGTTATTTATTATGTGAGATGAAACAGTAGTTGCGAATAATGACTGTAGGGTTTGTAAAAAGAGCAACAAGTGGCTGATATTTTTTGAGGATAACGCTGACCTAAAATATAGTAAATGTAGAATCCATGACTATACTAAATTCCAACTTAACTTGACATAGTGCTCATAAGCATTTAATCCATTTTGGCGGTGTGAAAGCATAATGTTAGCCAAACCACAACCCTGTAGAGAACAAAAGGTTTGGCGAGAATTATGTCTTCACTCCGCTAAAATGGATTAATTGCTTATGAGCACGGTGAAGATCTATCGTCTAGTGATGTCAAGCTAAGTTGGAGTTTAGTATAGTTAATTTTTCTGAAATGAATGAATTTTTTGTGGGAATTTACCAGAAAGTTGAGGATGTAGTTTCCATTTAAAAATGGTTAAAGTTCAATCAATTTTTGTTTACGAGAGATTGAAAATTAAATATACCGTTATAAGGACCTTCATGAAGAACTTCCGTAACTTTGAAACGACATGCAGAATTTAAAGAAAAATGTAAGTTGTTTCGAAGCGTGGGGGCTGCAAATGATATAGGGCAATTATCTGCTGTACACACAAGACTTTCTTGGTTCTTTTATCTATTCGCAAATAAATTAGAAATCTAAATTTATGATGGTTGGTTGTTTTCAGATTATCTGGCCCCGTCAGCAACACGAGGGCTATAATGCGCCGTAACATTCGTCATTAGACAAGCCAACATACATTTACAAACATCCATGCCTAACACACGGGACTCGGAACCCGCAACCTCGCGGTCTAGAAGCTAAGCACGCTAACCACTATACCGTTCGGTCGGCCTCAAACTTTGATCGAACTTTTAAGCATTTTAGCATGGGAAATTAGAGCCATGGGATTGCGAGAAATGCCCTTTTTTAACAAATGTCCTACCTGCTGCATGTGGCCGCGGAGTACCGCCGCTTGTTGAAGGAGGGCAACTTGCTAAACAGCCGACTCCTGTTCGGCAGCGGAGTCGGCAAATCTTCGCTGCGCAGCCGAAACAGATCCATCCTCCGAAGTGTGGAGACAACCAACTCGCTGCTTTTTACTCGTACTACTTTTTTGTGTTTTTGTTTCGAGGTCGTTTCAATTGACGCTCCGATCTTGTTGTCACGCCTTTATTTCCTGTGGCGGCTGCTTCTTTTTCTTTCTATATCACGAGAGGAAAAGAGATATCCAGACTCTTAATCGCATTGTTTTTTTTTGTTTTTTTACGGCAGTGATAGATCGCTTGTTGTAACGGATTTTTAAACACCTTATATACTTAAGGTATACGTATAGGCTTCAAATCGCAAAACTTGGGGAAGATTTGTAAGGCCGTAAAAAACAAAAGCAAAAATAAAAGCAACACAACAGAAGGAAACCCTATGATGGAGGAGCACACTAAAAAGGAAATATATAATAATTAGTATAATAATAACAGTTTATTGTATAAAAAATACTTTTTTAAAAGTTATTCTCAGATTGTAGTTTTTTCTATTTTGCATTTCACTCAAACAGCAATAACTCCAGTTTAAATAATATTTTTTGAAATTTGTTTTTTGCTATATATTCTGCGTACATTGTTGAATCTTTTGACTTTAAATACTAAGTGATTTGTAAATAAATAATTTTTTAATTGAATTTTAAAGATAAGGTTCTGTATAAAAATATTTGGATTTTTCTAATAGATTCGGTTAAAGCGAGATATCACAAAATATACACATTGTAAAATTCTGTTAATAGGGTCAAAACATAGAGCAGGATATTCCGCATTATTGAACACCAAAATTGTATCAGTGGGTTAATTAGAATTTTTGTCATTACCGTTCGAAATTAGCCTAATTAGTTGAATAAATGTTAATTAATTATTAAAATTGAAGAAATTAAAAAAAAAAAAAGTGTATTGGAAACAGTTTAACAAATAATGTACTTTTTAAGGTGCAAAGATCTAATTTTTAAATTGAAAATTAAAAAAAAATGTTGAAACCTATACGTATACCTTAACTTCAACTTAACTAGACATCACTTAGACGGTAGATCGTCACAGTGCTCATAGGTATTTAATCCATTTTGGCGGAGTGAAAGCATAATGTTCGCCAAACCTTATAGCCTTTTGTTCTGTACAGGGTTGTGGTTTGGCGAACATTATGCTTTCACTCTGCCAAAATGGATTAAATACCTATGAGCACTGTGACGATCTACCGTCTAAGTGATGTCTAGTTAAGTTGAAGTTGAGTATAGTACAGTCCAATTCCGTTAACGATTAACAAGAAATCCCATTAATTGCGAAATAAAAATAGTTCTCCGTACGATGAAGCTTAAACTTAACATTAATTTATTCGTTTGACACGATATCTTAGTTAATAAAATTTCGCTTAAGATGAAGAAAAAAAATCACTTTTAATATTAAATATTGACATTTATTAAAAATCATTTTGAAACGAATATCCATTTATTTAAAATATATATAGAGAGAGTTAAAAGAATTATTCTCTAAATGTCTTTTTGCATTTGTCTTTATTTTAGGAAGATAAAAAATGTAGTAAACTCATGTGGAACTATGCTAAAGGATTATAAATATATTTTCAACGAAACAGGGAACTTTAAAAAAAAAAAAAAAAAAAAAAAACATCAAATTTATATGTGTTTTTTTTTTTTTTTTTTTAATAAGGTTTAAGCATTTGGATTTATGACTGACAATTTTACTATGTGCTAGTTTATAAAATATAAATTTAATCTATTTTAAAAAGAACTTTACCATTTAAAGGATTAAAAAAAAGAAAGAAATATTTGCTTACAAAACTCCTTTAAGGCTTTTTTTTTTTTTTTAATTAATTTAATCTTTTCACTCAATTGAAAATAAAAAATAAAATTTTTGAAAGAACCACGTAACTTTTCAAACTATAGAATTAAAATAAAGTATTGATTAAAAATAAAGAATCTGGAAAGAAATCTTCAATTACCACTTAAATAAACCTTTTCTTAGAAAAATTAATTCGCAGATTTCTCATCGAAATTTCATTCTCAAAACTGGAACAAGATTTTTTTTTTTTCTGAAATGAAAATAAATTGTCTAGACATTAAAACAAAAGTGCATTAATGATTTCTAAGAAAACTATAAAAATATGTGGTCATTTAATTGGAATATTGATAAGCTTTATAAAGATTAGGAGAACTTTATCAGATAATAAAAATAATTTTGAAAATCAACTTTTCCCGAAAGTTAACAATTTTTTAGAATAAAACTTATTATTCGGAAAAATAAAAATAAAAAAAAAAATAAAAAAAAATAAAAAAAAAAGAAAAAGAAAAAAAAAAGAATGTCAAAACTTCATAGCTAAGCCTAACGAGGCTTAAGGCAAAGATTAAAAACGGCGAGCCTCATTACGTTTTCCACAAATTTTTCCATTAACAAAAGAAATAAAAAGTAAGGAACACAAACTTTTAAAGTCCGCAGGAGATGGCTCCAAATTAAATAAATAAAAGTTGAAAATAATAATAATAAAAAAAATAAATACCAAAAGCGGTTCATTAAGAGTTCGATTTGGTCGTTGCCAAACAAAAAAGAAAAATCGGAAAAGAAAACAATGGGGAAAATCGGTTTTGCGGCTTGTGTTGCCATCTAGCGAGTTGAAGAAAAGTAAGAACGTTTTGAGATTAAAGTTTCTTGGGATAAATTTTTTCAACTTTTATAATTGCTTCTTAGCAGTGGCGGCTCGTGGGGTATAAAGCAAGTACAGCTGGACTGTATCAAAATTAATAGTTTAAAATTAAAATGTTCTCATTGCTTGTCAACTTTAATTATTTCACTAGTTTTTTTAAATATATATTACAATCGCAAATAAAGATGAAGTAATTACGCTAATAGACTGAGAGGCGACTGCAATTTTTGGCCCCATCGAACATCATTCTGAATTTTTTATAGAAATTGGAGAAAAGGGAGTAGATGACGAATCCACCGGTCTGCTGTGGAAAAAATGGCCGAAACTAGTCAAAAATCGACTTTTAATAAGTTGAACTAAATCCAATTGCCAAATGAGCCATAACTTGCCAAATAATGAGCATTTTTTTTTTTTTTTATTTAGTAACCCTCACTCTTTAATTTTCAATTAAGAAGGTTGCAGACGATTCAGATATCTGGCGACGGTCTACTTGCATCTATTGAAAGGGAGCCAAGTTGGCAAAAAATATTACGTCACTGATGACGTAATTGATGTCGCCAATTTGGCTTATTTTTAAAAAGATATAAGTTTTACCGAGCCAGAGATTAGAAATCGTTTGCGCTTTTTCTCATTGAAAATCCAAATAAAGTGGGTTGCCAGACAAAAAAGTTTGTTCTCTTTTTGGCAAGTTATGTCATATTTGGCAATCGGATTTTAGCTCAACTCATTCCGAGTCGATTTTTGATCAGTTTCGGCCATTTTTGCCACGGCAGACCAGTGGATTCCTAATCTACTCACTTTTCTCCAATCTCTGTAAAAAAATTCAGAATGATGTTCGATGAGGTCCAAAAATTGCAGTCGCCTCTCGGACTAATAGTTAACAGAAATTATTTCGGATAAATTACAATTATCTAAAAAAAAAGTCCATCCTGTGAAAATTGATTTTCTTTTTACTTCCGTGGTGCCGGTGGGCCACACACACACACACACACACACACACACACACACACACACACACACACACACACACACACACACACACACACACACACACACACACACACACACACACACACACACACACACACACACACACACACACACACACACACACACACACACGAAATTAATATAAAGGGCTTAAAATAATTTGAAGATAGTGAAACTAATCGGATTTGTTTGACAAGTATTAAAATCTCTCAATTATCAAAAGCTCGTCTTTTCAAAGTAATGAAAATTTCGAATCCAGGAATTGCTAACATTCTCCGAAAATCCTTCCCTCTCTTATTATACAAAATAAACGACCAACGAAAAGTTTTATTCTGATGCGATTCAGAAATATAGATTTTTCCTAAAAATCTGGAAACTTGCCATCATTGGCGAAACTAGGAAATGTTACTACACAGAAAAGAATAATTTTTAGAAAATGTTTCCGTATGGTAGAGTTTGAATGTTTCTTCTTGTCCGAGTGGTGGGTGTAAGTTTAAGACGCCCCCCCCCTTTAAACATTATTCCGAATTTTTTAAACAATGTTAGTCAATTATAAATATGTGCATCTTTTAAAAGTGCTTATTAGCGTGGAGGGAGATTCTGTACTAGAGGTTGTTTCCATAGCAAAAGTGCGGCCCTTTCGGAAGCTTCACTCTCTGGCTGTACTCACTCGATCACCGTCAGACTTAGTTGATTTTAGCGGGTTTCCCCCCCCCCCTCCCTCAATTGTGCATTGCACAACAAATTTGCTATATATGGGGGATTTTTTTATTATTTACCGTAGTAGTCCGAGAGGCGACTGCAATTTTTGGACCTCATCGAACATCATTCTGAATTTTTTTACAGAGATTGGAGAAAAGTGAGTAGATTACGAATCCACTGGTCTGCCGCGGCAAAAACGGCCGAAACTGATAAAAAATCGACTTGGAATGAGTGGAACTAAAATCCGATTGCCAAATATGTCATAACTTGCCAAAAAGAGAACAAACTTTTTTGTCTGGTAACCCACTTTATTTGGATTTTCAATGAGAAAAAGCGCAAACGATTTCTAATCTCTGGCTCGGTAAAACTTATATCTTTTTAAAAATAAGCCAAATTGGCGATATTAGTTACGTCATCAGTGACGTAATATTTTTTGCCAACTTGGCTCCCTTTCAATAGATGCAAGTAGACCGGAAAAAATTCCATAAAGAAAAAAGATTTTCGATTTTTTTTGGTACTTAGACGTTTTTCATTTCTAGTCCACAATTGAAATTTTTCGTTAAGTTGCAATTTTTAAAAATCTGGTTTTTCTTGGCAACAGCAAATCTCGACCCCTGAAAGTAATAAAAAATCATTCACAAAATTTGAAGGAAAAAAAAAAATAGTGTTTTTTTTTTTTTTTTTTTTTTTTCTTAAAGTTCTTTAATGGGTTATAAAAAAAAATTATTTCCCTTTCAATGCCTTTAAAAATTATAAAAAACACTTCTTTTTTTTCATTTTTGTGATTGATCTTTTATTACTATTGTTTGGTATAAATATTCATATGTTTTTAAGAAATACTTCTTCAGATAAGTAGGCTAAAAAGAAATGAAGCATTAGGTTTAAATAGGGCAGACTGGCATTCGTAGACCCTACATTACAAACGCATTTCTGCAACACTTGAAATCCCATTATTAATGACGGTATAGTGGTTAGCGTGCTAGCTTCTAGACCGCGGGGTTGCGGGTTCCGAGTCCCGTGTTAGGCATGGGTGTTTGTAAATGTATGTTGGCTTGTCTAATGACGAATGTTTCGGCGCATTATAGCCCCCGTGTTGCTGACGGCGCCAGATAAATCTGAATACAACCAACCCATTATTAATGAGGAGTAGAGCTCATAATAGAACACTCCCAGGAATAATAAGAAATGACAAATCTCTTGTTATTCATGTACGTTTGATGCACCCACGCTCATTTCTAAATTATACTTTGATTGATAATCCTTTTTGGAAGACTTATTTTCCGCATTGTGGCCTCTTCCACGTTCAATTACCTTTAAGCCAGAGATGCTAAAATAGTCAACCTTGATAACATTCCAGCCTTCAACCTATAAGCATAGGAGTGAACACTTTGAAAGAGTTGAACCTTGCCAGAAGTCATTAATTAAGAAAGAAATACCCTTGTCCCAAACCGAAATGTTTTTGAAAGAGACACTGTGCCTGGAAGAAGATTTGAACATCTTCAAGAATTTCAGTTAAGAAAAAACTTTTTCGTTACACATCATATGCATGCCAAAATTTCGGGAAATATATACTTTTAAAGGTGAATACATGATTTCATTTTTTTTTTTTTTTTGGCAGATGAACGGTGAAAACTATTTAAAAACCTTTCAAGTATATTTTTTTATTGTAGATGTTTAAGGGGGTCCGGCACCTCCATAGGAGCCCATGTTAAATTCAACAACTTTAGGGGCATCGCATTTAATAACCGATTCTTCAATAATTATAAAACTTTCACGGTATAATATTTGGATACTTTTGAATACTTTAACGCGAGATTTTTGTTATTTTTTAAAAACTAAAACATATTTTTAGAAAATCATAATTATTTAAGAAAAATTATAAAATATTAGACTAATTATTTTTTTTTTTTTTAAAGTATTCTACTTATCAATAATTCCTCGTGTTAAAGTACTTAAATACATTATAGAAACACGTACAAAAAATTTCAAGCATTTATGTCATATAGATTTTAAGTTATGTGCCCCCAAACATTAAAAAATTGCATTTTGAGAAATTCGGCTTTGAAGTTAAAAAACATGAATTAAATACCTACATTTTGTTTACTTCGAAAAATTATTAAAAATACTTTGAAATAAGATATAATTACAAATGTGGCATCATTTTAAAGACAAAAATTTATATTTTAATAAACAGTAATAAACTCGAAATCAATAATCTGAAAATTGTTCCTGTGCCGGACCCCCTAGGATTTAGTGGTCTGCGAGAAGTATTAACGTTATGAGTTGACTCTCAAAGTTAAGAGAGTTGGTTGGTTGTATTCAGATTATCTGGCACCGTCAGCAACACGAGGGCTATAATGCGCCGAAACATTCGTCATTAGACAAGCCAACATACATTTACAAACACCCATGCCTTACACGGGACTCGGAACCCGCAACCTCACGGTCTAGAAGCTAGTACGCTAACCACTATACCGTTTGGTCGGCAAAGGTTCGTTTGAATTAGACTTTTTACCGATCAGTGGAACTCTTCAGGAGGGGTTCGTTTTTAGGTAAATTCTTAAGTTAATTACTAAGAGTGTTGCACTCATAAGTTGATAGCCCTCTTAAACACTACTACCAAAGTTAATTCTTAAGGAAGAACCCCTGAAGAACACTGATGCACATAATATTTCTCTTCTTTGGTCTAACTCAGTTTACCATGATATAAAGTCATCAAAACTTGTGCCAATTGTGTGAATTGAACAGTTTTAAAATTGGATACATACTTCAACTTTTTTTTTTTTGAAGGAAAAAAAAAAAGTGTAAGAATGTTTTAAAACCTTATAGAAGTCTTACAATTTTAGTTTGTCATATGCGAGAAATTGGGTGAAAATGGCAAAAGAATTGGCCAAGAAATTGCCAAGTTTTTGCCCGATTGGATGACAGCAAAGGGGTTAATTAGGCCTCCACAGATTTTCGGGTCATCAACAATCATACCCATAAATACAAAATTAAAGTTAATATAAAGGATTTAAAAAATTCGATAAACTTAAAAAAAAAAAAAAAGAAACTTCTGTACCGTACCGGCACATTTTTACTGACCAGATCAATGATTGCAACCCTATGGCCCATGCATCAAAATGTATGAACGGTTTTTTTTTAAAGTTATTTCGGCAGAACTTCCGAAGTCTATCTCAACGCGTTCGACATATTAAGAAATCAAAAGAAATGTGCAGCATTTTAACCTCATGCGATATTTGTGATCTCAAAACCGTTTTATGTCGAGAATTTGAGAACTAGATAACGCATTTCAATATAGGAGTTATAATAAACAATCATTTTAATTTAATTTAGGTTGGTTGTATTCAGATTATCTGGTGCCGTCAGTAACACGAGGGCTATAATGCGCCGAAACATTCGTCATTAGACAAGCCAACATACATTTACAAACACCCATGCCTAACACGGGACTCGGAACCTCGAGGTCTAGAAGCTAGCACGCTAACCACTATAAATTTGGTCGGCAATTTAATTTAGGATTATACGATATTTTTCGACAAAAGACGATTTGCATTACGGTTCAAACGAGTTAAAAACGACTTTGAAATAAATTAACATTTTATTTAACTTTTACCTTTATTATTTAGATCATTTAAAGTATATTTTGAATTTTCAGATTTTTTTTTTATATAAAATTTCGATTGGAAATTTTTCTTGCCAAACCTTCGTTAGTGGGTTAATGGCGTTTTTAATGAGAAATTTATTTGATCAACGTTATTGTTAGTTTCATGTTTATGATTTTCATTCTAAATTAACTATTTTACCTTTCATTATAATAAAGTGAATGAACAATAATGTCTCAGTCTTATCAATATAATTGTACATTTGTCCAAAAAGCTTACCTTTTTACCAATTTATTACTAGCTAGATACCCTTGCTTCGCTACGAAATTTTAACATGTGCAATATTTTAGCTAGCTGTGAGGACTCGCGTTGCGGAAATCTGTTATTCGTGTATAGGACACAGTTTTTGGCGCTTCGCTCGCAGGAAGGTTCATCGCTACGCAAAATCGAGCCCACTTCGTTTGCTGAAAAGTTCATTGACACATAAGCATAGGCTCGCTTTGCTCTCTGAAAGGTTCATTGCTGCGTAAGCATAAGCTCGCTTCACTCACTAAAATCTAATTGCTACGTAAGGCCTTAAAAGAGAAACAAAAAATCCACGTTAATATCCCGAATATATAGAAATATATAGAAACTTTCAGAGTTCTAGGCCTATTCGAAGTCGCTTTTAGTGAAAATATTAATTGAAAAACAAATTAAAATTTTAACATTCGTTTTGTCGTTCCAATTAGAAGGCCAAAACTACTTGTGTTGAAAATTTCAGAAATGTAGCCCAGTTACAAATCGTTTTGTAAAATATTTGTTAGTTAAAAAATTAATTAAAAAGAAGCTAAATAAAAATTTAAATTCTGTTTTTCAAAAGTCCAATTAGAAGGAACCCTATTTGAAATCGTTTTGTAATATATATATTAATTATTTAAAAAAATTAATTAATAACGAACTGAACAAAAATTTAAAATTCTGTTTTTCTAAAGTCCAATTAGAAGGTTAAATCTATTTATGTTGAAAATTTTACAGCTGTAGCCCTATTAGAAATCGCTTTGTAAAATATTAATTAATTAATTAAAAAAAATTAATTAAAAAGGAACTAAACAAAAATTTAAAATTCTGTTTGTGATGTATACAATTGGAAGGCCAAAACTACTTATGTTGAAAATTTCAGAGCTGTAGCCTTATTAGTAATCGTTTTGTAAAATGTTTATTAATTAATTAAAAAAATTAATTAAAAAAGAACAAAATAAAAATTTAAAATTCTGCTTTTTAAAATTCCGATCAAAAGGCCAAAACTACTTATGTTGAAAATTTCAGAAATGTAGCCAATTACAAATCGTTTTGTAAAATATTTGTTAATTAAAAAATTAATTAAAAAGTAACTAAATAAAAATTTATATTCTGTTTTTTAAAAGTCCAATTAGAAGGAACCCCATTTGAAATCGTTTTGTAATATATATATTAATTAATTAAAAAAATTAATTAATAATGAACTGAACAAAAATTTAAAATTCTGTTTTTCTAAAGTCCAATTAGAAGGTCAAAACTACTTATGTTGAAAATTTTACAGCTGTAGCCCTATTAGTAATCGTTTTGTAAAATGTTTATTAATTAATTAAAAAAAAAAGAACTAATTAAAATTTTAACATTCTGTTTGTGATGCATAAAATTAGAAGGTCAAAACTACTTATGCTGAAAATTTCAGAGCTCTACTCCAATTTTAAGTAGGTTTCTATAGATTCACACACACACACACACACACACACACAGCTTGTTTTATTATTATAGATTATATAGATTATTTATTAAATGTTACCTTTTTAAAAAACCTTTTTACTTAAAATATGCTTTTCTAAAAATATTAAAATATATACTTTTAAACAATTTCCTAAAAATTTAATTTTAGGAAGCGAGTTCAGCTTACATTTCAAAAATGTTATTGGCCTATTTATTACTCAAACAGAAAAAACGAGGTTAACATTAACGTCCTCCGTCAAACAAAACGTCTTGCAAGTGTTTAGCATAAAATCCATTTATATAATAAATCATCATTTTCAGACATGCACTTCTTCTTCGAGATGCTTTTCTCAATTTCACGGAAAAGCTATTTAGAAAAACTATTATCCTTTTGACAATAGATATAAATTACTTCACACGCTGCTGAATTTGTTTCACATAAAAAGAGAGCCTATACGATTTTAAAAAAAAAGAAAAAAAAAGGACAAAATAAGGTGAAACATGCAGCATATAGCAAAACTAGGCGTGCGAAACATCGCCCAACTTGAAACTACACTTGTTGCTTGGACGGGTTCGAAAGATTTGAAGCCAAAGCAGATCAAAACTTGCAGATATTTATTCCGTTATCACTCTTCACAGATTCCTTTACAACTCCAGAACTTCTCGTTCTAGCAGACAGAATACAGCTCTTTTCACAACAATAGAGCACAAAGCAGCAGTTAAAAACTTGACAACACAACTGCTCAAATCGCCGCAAAAGACAATGCAATACAGTTCGCTTTCGGAACTCTCTGAACGCTCACTGAGACCCAGTATCTCAATCAGACGAAACGGTCGTTTCGCCGCCAACCTTAAAAAAGGCAGAAACGACAGTAAGTATCTATTCTCTGCATAACTTCCAGCGAAAAAGCCGAAATTGACTATTTTCTAGCGCGCTTACGAAACTTCACATAATTATACAAAAAATACCATAGATTCGTCTCGGTGATATCTTTCAAAGAAAAAAAAATTGAGTACCTACGACAAAAGACAACGAAGAAAAAAAATATTGAAAATTCCAAAACGAAATAAAAAAACGAGTTCTAGCCCGATTTTGATGTAAAAATTTAGACAAACGTACAGCCCTAACTAATCTACAGATCTTCAAACGGATTGAATTATAGGATGCGGAATGTTTCAACTTAAAATCCTACGCTGGTTTGAACTTCATTAAATAATTCTTTCTATTTTTAATTAATTTAAAACTACTTTTTTTCATTTCATAATTTGGCGACAGATAAAGGCGATCAGCTTGTAATTGAGGTTCAGATATATATGCCAAAAGTTGCCAAACAGGTTTGCTATCATTTGGAAGTTAGTTTTTCCGACATGTTAGGCTTAAGTGAGTTTTAACGTAATGTTAAAGTATAGGAGAACGAATTGGACTATAATTATATGGCTTATAACATCTTTAAAATTTAAATAATTTAATTTTTGAAGAGACAGAATTAAAGAGAAATATTTGTTCTTTAAGTTGCATGTGTTATTTGAACTGTATGACAATTTAGAGAGAGTTAACTTTCAAAAACATTTTAATTTCGGGAAATCTCCATTGAAAAATGAAAACAATCACATTTTGTTGCAAGATACTATGGGCAAAGTATAAATGTGGAGGTTATACGAGCTGACGTCACAGTCAACTCATTACAGAGGACTAAATGAACCACGCATTGCGATTGGCTAATGGAATTTGCAAAAATGTCATTCTTTTTTAAAGATGTGTTGATTTTTACTTTCCGTTGTAAAATGAAATTGTAGAATCATATATCATCAAAATTGTAATTTCATAGTGAATTTTAAAATTGTTGTTAAGAAAATATTTTAAATTTTGTCAAATATCAATGGGTTATTATGTGAACCAAAATAATGCTTGGTATAATAAAAATAATTTATACTGCAATATTTATTAGACTGTAAAAAACTTGTAATATTTATTTGTAACAATTTATTAGTATAAACTTTCAATGGGATGCACGCTCTGGCCTTGTAAGTTAAAGGTGCCGGATTTGATTCCTGTGTTAGGTGTGGATGTTCGTTGTGATTCGGAATCCACGTTAAGCTGTGGGTCCCGGATTGATTAGTCGTTATTATGCACTAAAATAGGTCGTTGTGCTTACAAACTAACCAATCGAGCTGAAACTTGGCAGACAGGATCTTTGTCATTGGCAACGTATTTCTTTAAGTTTTGGGAGTTGAGTTGCCATACACAAGTTTCTAGTACTCGTTCGTGGTAGATTTTGATGGTTACCGCAGTCCGCATTCAACCAATTCGTCAATTTTCAAGTAGATTTTGGCATGCAAGATATCATTGAACTCAACTTGAAAAATTATGAATGTTTAAGGTATCAGGTATAGCATAGGTAGTACCACTTTCGGTTTATCAATTTCCAAGATAAATATGGCATGTTGGACTTTTGTTTTGATGAATTATGAATGTTTAAAGTACCAGGTATGCTATTGGTACCACTTTCGGTTTATCAATTTTAAAGATAATTATTGCATGTAAGGTATCGTCGAACTCAGTTTGAAGAATTATGAATATCCCTGGTACCAGGTTTACCATAGGGGATAAATAGAAAAACGATGAAACGGACAAATTCAAAAAAGAGAAGTCGTCAGTGTTTAAAAAAAATTTATGATATCCCCCAAAAAACACTTTTGAAAAGTAGAAGAACCACCAACCTCAAAAACACAAAAAACTTTCTTACAATAAAAAAATCATAAACATGATGAAAATTTTCAGCCACAAACACAGTGATATAAAAAAATGGCCAACCTCTGATTAGAACTCTCGGTTGTGACTCGCTTACGAATGTATGCTTACTTAATTTATTTTTAACATTTAAGTTCCGCTCCCATAAAAATTTACGCTGCTTGAGGTTGGCGCCCGTCTTAATTACTAACCTTTAAAACCCCCCACACATAAAAACTTTCCAAAATGTATGAATCAACCAAACAAAAGCTTACCAGAAACACTTTAGTTTCCTACTTAAAAAATTCTTAATAACGATTCAAATGCAAGCGTTTGAGCACAGTTTCTCTATACTATTTTGAAAATTACACGAGCATGAATATTTACACCACTTTGTATTTCCTACCCATCCAAATGAAATCAAACTCAAATATTTGTGCAAACATCCATAAATTAGTTTAAACGCAAGCATTGTTAATATTCCTATGACGGGCGCCAACCTCAAGCAGCGTAAATTTTTATGGGAGCGGAACTTAAATGTTAAAAATAAATTAAGTAAGCATACATTCGTAAGCGAGTCACAACCGAGAGTTCTAATCAGAGGTTGGCCATTTTTTTATATCACTGTGTTTGTGGCTGAAAATTTTCATCATGTTTATGATTTTTTTATTGTAAGAAAGTTTTTTGTGTTTTTGAGGTTGGTGGTTCTTCTACTTTTCAAAAGTGTTTTTTTGGGGGATACAGTAACTCCAGTCAACTCACCAGTCAACTAACCCAGTCAGCAACTAACTCAACTAACAACTAACTCAGTTACTCAAAATCAACTAACTAACTCCATCTCCCGCTCTCCTGAACTTTTTATAGGGGAGGGTAACATACGTGAACCTTCTTGAAACTCCTAGAGGTAGATATTTGGATAACTTTCCAGATCGTAGTCGAAAAGTCCTATACATGTACATGGGGACCGAAATGTCGCCAAGTTTGACGATATTGGCGATTTCTCGCCAAATTTGGTGGCAAAAATTAGTCGCCGAAAACGTCGCCAACTCGGCTCTATCTCGCCAACTTGGCGAGATTGCCATTACCATAATGTTAAATTCCCTGCTCCATGTAAAACTCGCTTCCTAACGTTACCTCTGTAAAACTCGTTATCAAGCATCAAGAGGCTCACTGCAGTGAAACAAACTAAAGGCGAACTATTGCACTGCCTTATGCAAAATGTACATAAATTTTCCTATATACAAAATTAACACTACGAAATATTTACAAATATACAAAAATTCGTAACACACTATTATCCTGACATGGATTGCCAATCTGATGGCTGTGGGGTTAGCGCTCTGTCCTCACATGCCAAAAGTGCCGGGTTCAAATCCTGGGTTAGGCATGGATGTTCGCTGCGGTTCGGAATCCACAATGAGCTGTAGGTCCCGACCTGATTAGTCGTTACTGTGCTCAAAAATAGGTGGTTGAGCGTACAAACAAACCAAACCTGACGAGGATTGGTGTTATTTATTGGTTTTATATTTTACCCATTCATATCAATGGCCAGCTTAACGATTATTCTTTCATAATAAAATGAGAGGCGACTGCAATTTTTGGACCCCATCGAACATCAGTCTGAATTTTTTATAGAAATTGGAGAAAAGTGAGTAGATTACGAATCCACTGGTCTGCCGTGGCAAAAATGGCCGAAACTGGTCAAAAATCGACTTTTAATAAGTTGAACTAAATCCAATTGCCAAATGCGCCATAACTTGCCAAATAATGAGCTTTTTTTTTATTTGGTAACCCTCACTCTTTAGTTATCAATTAAGAAGGTTGCAAACAATTCAGATATCTGGCGACGGTCTACTTGCATCTATTAAAAGGGAGCCAAGTTGGAAATAAACATTACGTCACGGATGACGTAACTGATGTCACAAAATTTGGCTTACTTTTAAAAGATACAAATTTTCCAAGCCAGAGATCAGAAACGTTTGCGCTTTTTCTCTTTGAAAATCAAAATGCAGGGTTGCCAGACGAAAAAGTTTGTTCTCTTTTTGGCAAGTTATGACATATTTGGCAATCGGATTTTCGTTCAACTCATTCCAAGTCGATTTTTGATCAGTTTCGGCCATTTTTGCCACGGCAGACCAGTGGATTCCTAATCAACTCACTTTTCTCCAATCTCTATAAAAAATTCAGAATGATGTTCGATGGGGTCCAAAAATTGCAGTCGCCTCACGGACTATAGGTATTTAAAAAAAAAAAAAATATTGACGATTTCAGTGAAATATTTTTCAATAATTCTTACATTATCCTTTTATGTAATTGAAACAGAGGAGAGGAGCCACCAAAACTTCAAGTTTATAAATTAACTGGGCCAGAAGGTTGTAACAAAGCCATAATTGGAAATGACTCTCACTAGGATTGCCTCTTAATAAATTTAGGAAGTGCTAATTCTTTCAATACGAGAGTTGGCTCTATCTTCTTTCAACTCTCCTTGTAGTCCGAGAGGCGACTGCAATTTTTGGACCTCATCGAACATCATTCTGAATTTCTTATAGAGATTGGAAAAAAGTGAGTAGATTAGGAATCCACTGGTCTGTCGTGGCAAAAATGGCCGAAACTGATCAATAATCGACTTGGAATGTGTTGAACTAAAATCCCGATTGCCAAATATGTCATAACTTGCCAAAAAGAGAACAAACTTTTTCGTCTGGCAACCCTGCATTTTGATTTTCAATGAGAAAAAGCGAAACGTTTCTGATCTCTGACTCTGAAAACTAGTATCTTTTAAAAGTAAGCCAAATTGGCGACATTAGTTACGCCATCAGTGAAATAATGTTTATTGCCAACTTTTGGCTCCCTTTTAATAGATGCAAGTAGACCGTCGCCAGATATCTGAATCGTCTGCAACCTCTTAATTGAAAATTAAAGAGTGTGGGTTTCCAAATAAAAAAAAAATTCTCATTATTTGGCAAGTTATGGCGCATTCGGCAATTGTATTTAGTTCGACTCATTCCAAGTCGATTTTTGACCAGTTTTGGCCATTTTTGCCACGGCAGACCAGTGGATTCTTAATCTACTCACTTTTCTCTAATTTCTATAAAAAAAATCAGAATGATGTTCGATGGCGTCCAAAAATTGCCTCTCAGTCTGATGCTTCTTGAAGACTAAGGTGTTTTACGCAACACATTTGGCCTATCACCTGCCCTCTTGTAATGGCGCTTACTTTGTCACGCTATCAAACCCCAGTAATAGAGAACTTATAGATTTTCTTTCTTTCTCATTCGATAATCCTTTTCGAATCCATTTATTTGCACACGCATCCTCTCTTGTCTTTTACGAACATTGAAACAAAGCATTCGTAAAACAAATGAAGCTTTACCCTTAATTTCCATTTTGCTCTACTTGTACAGAGTGGCCAGCGTAAAAGAGTGTTACACGCAATTCTGAGGGATTAAAAATAATCAAGGGTCGTTTTTACGATCATAGTATCGCCGACCAAACGGTATAGTGGTTAGCGTGCTTAGCTTCTAGACCGCGAGTCCCGTGTATGGGCATGGGTGTTTGTAAATGTATGTTGGCTTGTCTGATGACGAATGTTTCGTCGCATTATAGCCCTCGTGTTGCTGACGGCGCCAGATAATCTGAACACAACCAACGATCATAGTATCAGCCTCTAAAAGCAAGCTGCTATAAAGGGGCAGACAGACTCTTGGTTTTATTATTTTAGATAAACAAGCATTTAAAGCCACAACAACAATGAGAAATCACCTCGAATTATGTTTACTTTTCATGCAATTGTATCCAGAATACCATTTCTGGACTGTGGGAATTTGTGAAGATCTTCCAATTGAAAGGATTCGCTTCTTTGCAATTGCAGATTGTTCTTTGTTTGAAAATCGAAGTATTTAAAAAAAAAAATCATAAATGGTCTAAAATATAGTTATGATAGCATACGATAGATGGCAGCATGATAGAAAAGAGAAAATCCCAATTTAAACACTATAAAGAATCTTGTATATCACAGCCATAGAATAAAATGTTTAAATTTGAAGAACTTCAACAACAACAAAAATAACTTCTTAAAACAATCACCCCTTGGTTACAGATTTATTTGGAAAAATTCTTGCGTTTTGAACGTTTGGTTCAAAACAATAAAGGAACTTTAAAAGAACACAGCCAAACAATTTAATTTTTTTTTTAAAGTGTAGGTAAACCAACCGATGTTTGGCTTAACCAGTCATAGCTGTTGTAACATTAAAATCCATTCAATCAACCTAGTTTGAATGACGAAATAGGTTCGTCATTATTAACAAGTGCATGACGAATCTCAGCCGTCAAATGTACCCAAAGGGTTAACTAGTAGAAAAAAAATTCTGTCCTCCTGCATTTAAAAAAAAATATATAATCCGACATTAAATAATATTTTTACGCGGTTTCAGTTTGGATATGAAGATACTTCAAAAAGTGTCCTAGTACCAATAACGCAGAAAAAAGATGACATTTCTGACAGATAGTACTTTCCATGGGTTGATGACCCGAGGCAAATACAAAAGCAAATAAAGACGGGTCATGAGATCTGTCTGTGAAATAAAATGTCTGAGAAGATTCGCTTTCTAGTCTTGTGATATGTCTTGGGAAAACAAAAAAGCAAAGGATGCTATGGGGAACTGTTTTGGAGGATTACTTGTGCAAGAACTGTTCAAAGGAAGAAGACACAGTAAGGATTATTCCTTATACTCGCTATTGTTACGAATTTTTGGAGATTTGTAAATATTTCGTAGTGTTAATTTTGTAAATAGATAAATTTCTGTACATTTCGCGTAAGGCAGTGCAATAGCTTGGCTTCCCTGCGATATGGGTATTGATGCTTGATAACGAGTTTTACAGAGGTAACTCTGGGAAGCGAGTTTTAAGGAGCAGGGCATTTAACATTATGGTAATGGCAATCCCGCCAAATTGGCGAGATAGAGCCAAGTTGGAGACGGTTTTGGCGACTAATTTGTGTCGCCAAATTTGGCGAGAAATTGCCAAATGTCGCCAAACTTGGCGACCATTTGGTGACATTTTTGGTCCCCATGTACATGTATATACTAAACTTCAACTTAACTAGACATCACTTAGACGGTAGATCGTCACAGTGCTCATAGGTATTTAATCCATTTTGGCGGCGTGAAAGCATAATGTTCGCCAAACCACAACCCTACAGAGAACAAAAGGCTCTAAGGTTTGGCGAGAATTAAGTCTTCACTCCGCCAAAAGGATTAAATACCTATGAGCACTATGACGATCTACCGTCTAAGTGATGTCTAGTTAAGTTGAAGTTTAGTATAGGACTTTTTAATAAATTTTTTTTAAAAATAATTGAACTATACTTGGAAGTACATATTTTTATTGTTGGTTGGTTGTTTTATTGAACTAAATCATTAGCTATTTTATTTATATTTGAGAAATTTTTACAAACAAAAGATATTTAATTAAAGATTCCCTTAACCAGCCAATTTATCCAAAACAAGAAGGAAACGATTCCCCCTTCAATTAATCAGTTTAGACTCAAGAATTCTCAATCTAATAAAAGAAGAACCACAAGAAGTTTGTTTTATTTGGAAGGATAATGTTGCCGCAAATTATCTCCGTAATGACCTGACGCATAAAAAAACTACGAGCATTATCTTAATTTCTTCTCGGAAGAAGGTGATGACGTAAAACAGCATCTTTCGATAAAGAGCAGTGATTCCTTAATGATTAGTAATTGGTTGCTGAAACGTTCTCTTTTTGGAGCCAAGTCTCAAAAAGTCGATGCTTTTTAAATCATTTATATTGTTACGAATTTTTGTATATTTGTAAATATTTCGTAGTGTTAATTTTGTAAATAGGAAAATTTATGTACATTTCGCATAAGGCAGTGCAATAGTTCGTCTTTAGTTTGTTTCCCTGCAATGACTCTCTCGATGCTTGATAACGAGTATTACAGAGGTAACTCTGGGAAGCGAGTTTTAAGGAGCAGGGCATTTAACATTATGGTAATGGCAATCTCGCCAAATTGGCGACGGTTTTTGGCGACTAGTTTTTGCGGCCACATTTGGCGAGAAATCGCCAAATGTCGCCAAATATGGTGACCATTTGGCTACATTTTTGGTCCCCATGTACATGTATAGGACTTTTCGACTACGATCTGGAAAGTTCTCCAAATATCTATCTCTAGAAGTTTCACGTATGTTCTTCTCCCCTATGAATGCTCAGGAGAGCGGGTGATGGAGTTAGTTGTTAGCTGAGTCCATTAGTTGACTGGAATTACTGAGTCTCAGTGAGCGTTCAGGGAGTTCCGAAAGCGAACTGTATTGCATTGTCTTTTGCAGCGATTTGAGCAGTTGTGTTGTCAAGTTTTTAGCTGCTGTTTTGTGCTCTATTGTTGTGAAAAGAGCTGTATTGTGTCTACTAGAACGAGAAGTTCTGGAGTTGTAAGAGTTATATCGGAATAAATTTCTGCAAGTTTTGATCTGCTTTGGCTTCAAATCTTTCGAACCCGTCCACGCAACAATATTAACTTCAATTGTGTGTGTCGCTGCTGAGCAAACCTCGTCATTAGACAAGCCAACATACATTTACAAACACCCATGCCTAACACGGGACACGGAACCCGCAACCTCGCGGTCCCGAAAAGAACAGATTTAAAGAGAATTGGAGGCCAAAAGACACGACATTAAAACAAAAAGTCAACGAAGGATCATTGATGCAGAAACAACCAAACAAATTACTAAAATTTATGCCCAGACACATACAAATTATTGTGAGTGCTAAAAGATATCCTACGAATTACTAAGTTTTCTGGCTCAATTGTTAGACGAGAGATTTACTGCGACGAAACCTTGTTAAAGTGGTTGGTTGGTTGGTTGGTTGGTTGGTTGTATTCAGATTATCTGGCACCGTCGGCAACACGAGGGCTATAATGCGCCGAAACATTCGTCATTAGACAAGCCAAAATATTACAGTAAATACTAATACGTAAAGACAAAATTTAAGTGTACGAAGACTTTTGGAAGATATTTTGTGTTACTTTTAGGTTAATGATTTTTCAAAAAAAAAAAAAAAAAAAAAAATTACTATGAATTAAAAATATTTTATGTTGTTTTATTAAGATGAAATTAGAGATATTATTAAAAAAATTCTATTCTGAAGTATTAATTTTTGAAAAGGAGAATGTAGTATTTGATTGAGAATTGTAAGTGTACGAAGACTTTTGGAAGCCCCTGTATTAAGATATACCTGAAGAAAAAAAAAAAGAAAAAAAAAAAAAAAAAACTGAAAAAGGTGTAGAATTATTTGTTAGCGTTTTCTTTTAATGTCACCTTGGCAAGATTTTGTATTATCGATGAAGATTTTAGTAATGATGAAGTTTAATGCAATAAAATAGCAATTTAGAATTATCAAATAAATTATGTATTTTGGTACTTGGCAAGTCTTGTAGCTTCATTTTATAATTAAAAAAAAAAAAAAAAAAAAAAAAATGGTTGTATTTCCTAGTAAACAAATATAAACAACAACCAGCTTATGTCCAAACGTTCACTACACGAGATTAAGAACTGAGGAGATAATGGATTTACTTTTTATGAAAATTTTATAAATCGAGAGAAAAAAAAAAGTTTTATTTCCTAGTTGTTTACCAGCCTTATATCTTTCATTCGTTTACTACACGAGATAGAAGAATACTCTTCCGTTAGACAGCTACCACATTAAGGGGGTCCAGTACCGAAATTTTTTCAAAAATCTCAAATTTTTTTTCTGATTTAAAAAAATAGTTCATACATTCCTGAAGAGAATGATGTTTTTATCTTATTCCTCCGGTGATTAGAACGCCACAAAATTACCTGTGATTTAAACATCACTAATGGGCGTAACACATTGAAGCGTCTGCTTAAAGTGCGTTTTTCGAGCACTAGTGTTTTTCACAGATGTTGCAGATTCAAATCGATATATCTCCAGAACCATTAACAATTGGCTATTCAAATTTTTGGAGCATTTAATTTATATAGTTTTAAATATTTTGTCTTCGCAGAATTTTATTTTTTTAATTCTGTTTTAAAATATAACATTTAGCGTAAAAGATAACAAACAAAAAAAAGCAAAAATTTCAATATTTTAACTTTGAGAATTTTTTTAATTTTTTTGAATTCACCTATCAAAATTCTGTGAAGACAAAATTTTCTTTATATAATTATGTATTACAGAAAGCTTTCACTTTGAAAAAAAAAAATATTTTTTCTTGACTTATATCAAAATACGCAAACATCAATTATTACGGATTTTTCTTGGTTTTTAATTTTTTCTTATACACAATATTTAAACACAATAAAAATTAAATTAAATATTAAAAAAATTAAATATTAAAACACAATTTTAAACACAATATTTAAAAAAACATTTTCTCAAAGAAATATAAATAGTATCTCATACATAAAATAAATTTTTGACATAAAAATGTACATAAATAAAGTTTTTTTATTTTCGGTACCGGATCCCCTTAAATTCGTCAAATCGCAGCGATATCTCCATTCAAACTAATAACCTTTAAATCCTTTAATAAACCGTAAACATTTAGGCTTGGAGATATATTTATGCATTATTTCAACATAAAAACATTTAGGCTTGGCTACAACTGAGCCAACTAGTACCCGTCTAACGGAACAGTGCCGACCAAACGGTATAGTGGTTAGCGTGCTAGCTTCTAGACCGCGAGATTGCGTGTTCCGAGTCCCGTGTAAGGCATGGGTGTTTTGTAAATGTATGTTGGCTTGTCTAATGACGAAATGTTTCGGCGCATTATAGCCCTCGTGTTGCTGACGGCGCCAGATAATCTGAATACAACCAACCCCACCATTAATTCGCGAAACGAAGCACCAAATGTTGGTTGCAGATAAATGAGAACCAGTTTTTGGTGCAATGTGGATTCCAATTTTTAACCTTTAGGTAACTGCTGTGGTTGGGTGGTTTGAGGTTCTTTGCGCAAGAGCAACATATGGTTCACACTATGCCAAACAAATTGGTGAACATCAATTTTAAGTTTAAGAAACATAGTATCAGAAAAATTAATATAAAATTCAAAGGTGAGATATTTTAGGGGAAGGAAGCATTTCACAAAAAATGACTCGCGGTCTGTCAAACAGCTTACAGCAGTTAAAGATTTTAACAGTAAGTAAAATGCTTCCCGATATTTGAAAAGAGGCAAAATCTTGGAAAAAAAACTACATATAAAATCGGAAATAATTTAAATACCTTAAATTCATCCAGGCGCTTGACCTCCGAGTAAAAGATCTGGTCGTCAGCAAAAATCGTTCCATGATCACTGGAAGACTTCACAATAACGATGACACCAAAAACCACAGAAGGCAGGTAACGCGAAGACCACAGAAGATAGAACGCGATTTACGAAAAACAACAGAAGATAGAACGCGATTTACAAAAAACAACAGAAGATAAAAACGCGATTTCCTAAAAACTCCAGAGACACAGGATCAAGCTATCCTCATCCCTGGTCGCGCTTCATTCTGATTATTCCAAGTTTGCCATTTGTAACTCTTGATTTTTTTTGGGTAACTGGATGAGGTTTCCAGCGAGAATTCCTAACCCAAGTCGGATGGTGAAATATTGTTTATAGTTATGATGACGTCCCTTGGCGCGGGACGCAGGTGTGCTGCTCTGGCCGCAAGCCCACTTGGCACAAACTGATGGATTCTGTGAGGAAGGATTAAACGCTAAGGTTTCTGGGGACGGAATGATAATCAGTTTCCATGGAACTCACTCGTGGAAGTCAAGTGATCAAAGACCTCGAAAAGAATGATGATTAAGTACTCGTTTACCTGACTGTGGATTTCTGTAGAATCCACAGACACATTGTAAAGAAAAAAAATTTATAACTCTTCCCAGATTTCTTTTAGAGTAGAGTGGAGTGGAAACTATAGCAATGGATTGGTTGATTGTATTCAGATTATCTGGCGCCGTCATCAACACGAGGTCCGAAACATTCGTCATTAGACAAGCCAACATACATTTACAAACACCCATGCCTAACACGGGACTCGGAACCCGCAACCTCGCGGTCTAGAAGCTAGCGCGCTAACCACTATACCATTTGGTCGGCCCCGGTATATTAAGAGTAATTGAGGGTCATTAAGAAAGTAGATACGTGATATCAGCATCATTTCGCCGGAATACACATCATTATTTAAGATAATAAAAACTTTTTAAAAATTAATAATAAACAAACTAGAAATAGTTTTCCAACCAAATTGTTGTTGCTGATGATCTTCCATTACTGTTGGTGTAAAAATTCCTTTGATTTAAAACAATAATGGGACAGATGTGAAAGCACGATACATTTTGGCTCTTTTTCACTTTCCATATCTATACATAGGGTAATGAAAGTATAGTGTGTGTGTGTCAGCATAACTCCCGAACAAATTTACCTACGATATTCAAATTTGGTATGAGGTTTAGTGGTGACCATGGGACCTGCCATTAATGTTTTCGTCAAAATCACGCATGCGCATAAGGTAGCTGCCATTGAATAAATCATGTTTTTCAATGATTGCTAAAAAACGGCTCTAACGATTTTGATAAAAATATCCCCACTGCCAAAATTCCCGTAAAAATGTATTAATGGCGTAAAAAGTTGAATAATTAATACCTTCAACACAGCTGTCTTTTTTCTAAGCATAACCTCATCAACGATCGTTCTTTCTTCTAATCTCAATTTTGCTTATAATAAAGGAAAATATAAGGATTATCGAAAGTATATCGCCAAAATTACCATTTTGGTGGAGTTTTTTTTCTTTTATTTTTTTTTAACACAAGAATTATCGCAAAAAATATTGCCAAACTGGCCATATATTCTAAATGAAGGATGAAAATACACAAATGATAGAAATCCACGTCAGTGTTGTAGTGTAATTGAAAGTTGTGCGATGTTCCACACCCCTAGTTTTCTACTTGTAAACAGTTATGAATTCTAAAACTATGATGAATCTAGCAATTATGTTTTTGCCTTATATATAACTATAGTTGTTAGATCACATCCACCGACGCATCTCAGTGGATACGACAGTCGTCTACTAAGATGACCTTTTTCATTTTTTTCATTTGGCTGATGAAATTTGCTTTTTATTTCTCATATATGGTTTGCAATATAAACAAAATACTGGTCATTTACAATACTACAAACAATGTTTTTACTTAGCTATATTTGGTCACGGATACTATAAATATCAGTGACCAAATATTATTGCATTTGAAATATAGACACATATGAAATATAGCACAGACGTGTCATGTGCATCAAACGATATAAATGCATTAATTAATTTGTATTTATAACTGTGTCACCAAGTAGAGCTATATAAAATAAAAGCATAATTGCTAGATTCATAATAATTCTAGAATTCTTATCTGCTTACGAGTAGAAAAAAAGAGCTAAAATGTCTAATAAATCAGTTTTGTCTAAAGAAAAATAAAACACTTTTGCAAAAAAAAAAAACTATGTCCATCTGAAAAGAGATTATTTTCGATATTAAAGATTAATTTAACTAAGAAAGCGCATCTCTTATTCTTAAACTATTTCCTCTTTTCGAGGGCGAGGTTATACTTTTCAGCCCTTTGAAAAATAACTAATTCTTCGAAACTTTCAGATATTTTCCCATTTTCTTGCAAAACTCTTTTCTCTTCCCTAATTTATTTTCCGTGTTATTATGTTTTCTATACTGTTCACGTGACGTTTATTTTCTTATAAAGCAAATTGAGTGCCAAGAGCAAAATAAGGTTCGATTTCAAAAGGAAAGTCGGAGTTTAAAAACGTCAAAAAACCAATTTTGAGATTGATATTGTAAAAGAAAAACCTATAAACAATTTTGAATCGAACAGTGCAAAAAGCTTTAATCTTGCTAAATTAGAAGTATTATATATATATATATATATATATATATATTTTAAAGTGTTGTACATCAACTATTATTTTCAACTTTAACGGCCCATATCTCCAAACAGCAATTTTTAAAAGTAAGGAACATTTTCTTAAAAACTATTGAGGATAATTGCCGAAATTCTTTTTTTAACATATATTCTTATCCATATATTACACAATTTGACTGCAGCATTTTAAAATATTTTGTTTTGTTTTAGAAAAAAATTATAAGACCTGATATTCTATAAAATTTTTAAAAAAAATCATTTTCGGGGGGCAGTCAAACTGCATAAAATCTTTAATTTGGAAAATATCAAACATGCTACACTCAAATTGTGGAATATTTTGGTGAAAATATAGGCTACAAATTTTAAGCATTTATCTTTTAAAAAAAAAAAAAAAAAAAAAAACCTCTTAATGTTCCTCACGTCTTCAGATATGCTGTTTAGAGGTATGGGCCATTAAAGTTGAAAACAATAATACAAATTTATAAACAAAGGTTCTTTTTTTTTTTTTGTAAATATATATAAAATATAAAACTTTTTGCACCGTTTGATTCAAAATTATTTACAAAATTAATCACAAAATGGATTTTTTGACATTTTTAAACTCCGACTCCTCGTCATTTTGAAAAGTTTTCATTTTTAAAGGCGGTATAGGAAAAAAAAATATTAGAAGGCATTTTTAAAGAAAGCCCTCGTGTTTAAATCTATTGAAATGAAAGGATTAATAAGCGAATTATAACTTCAGTCAGGGAAATTGGGGAAACTACGAACACATTACTTGGGCAATAACAACAAAAACAAAAAAATGTATTTAAAATAGTGAATAGTATACTAAATACACAACTTTCAATGCTAGCAAAAAATTGTATTCTAAATATTGGGTAATCCACTACTATAAACAACAACAAAATAGGACATTTTAAATAGACAGTATACTAAATCTAGTATTTAAAATAGTAACAAATACGAGCATTTTAAATCTATAATAATAAAACAAGCTGTGTGTGTCTGTCTGTGGATCTATAGAAACCTACTTAAAATTGGAGTAGAGCTCTGAAATTTTCACATAAGTAGTTTTGGCCTACAAATTGTATACATATCAAACAGAATGTTAAAATTTTAATTAGTTCTTTTTTAAAAAATTTCTTTTTCAAAAAGTGACTTCAAACAGAGATACAGCTCTGAAATTTTCAACATAAGTAGTTTTAGCCTTCTAATTGGACTTTTGAAAAACAGAATGTTGAAATTTTAATTAGTTATTATTTTATTAATTTTTTTAATCAATTAATATATATTTTACAAAACGATTTCAAATAAGACTACAGCTCGGAAATTTTCAACATAAGTAATTTTACCCTTTTAATTGAACTTTTGAAAAACAGAATTTCAAATTTTTATTTAGTTCTTTTTAAATTAATTTTTTTAATTAATTAATATATACTTTACAAAACTATTTCTAATAGAGCTACAGCTCTTAAATTTTCAACATAAGTTGTTGTGTCCTTCTAATTGGACTTTTGAAAAACAGAACTTTAAAATTTTATATGTTTTTTAATTATTTTTTTTTAACTATAACAAATATTTTACAAAATTATTTCTAATTGGGCTACAGTTCTGAAATTTTCAATATAAGTAGTTTTGGCCTTCTAATTGGACTTTACACAAAAAATGTGATAAAATTTTAATTTGTTTTTAAATTATTATTTTCACCAAAAGCGACTTCTAATAGGCCTAGAGCTCTGAAAGTTTCTAAATAAGTAGTTTTGGCCTCTAATTTTTCTTTCCACAACTCGTGTATTAACGGGATATTAACGGAGATTTTTTGTTCTCTATTAAGGCCTTACGTAGCAATTAGATTTTAGTGAGTGAAGCGAGCTTATGCTTACGCAGCAATGAACGGTTCAACGAGTGAAGTAAACCTATGCTTATGTGTCAATGAACTTTTCAGCAAACGAAGTGGGCTCGATTTTACGTATCGATGAACCTTCCTGCGAACGAAGCGCCAAAAACTGGGACCTGTACACCAATGACGGATTTCCGCAACGCGAGGCCTCACAGCTAGCTTAAATATTGCACGTGTTAAAATTGAAGCACGGGTATTCAGCTAGTAGTAAATATTTTACTAAAATCATTATTTGAAACAATAACATAAAGATTTGTTTGAAAGTGTTTCTACTCTTCTCCTAACCTAATACAAAATAAGCGGCTTAAGGCTGATGTTTACCCTGGGCCGAAAGTCCAAGCCTATTTGATTTTTTAATTTTTTTTTTTTAGTTATATAAAACATCGATATATCAATACAACTAAATAAGATGAGCATGCATCTCTTTTTATACAAGAAGGTGCATGTCCACTCAATTCCTTTCGTGCGCATGCTCAAACATAAGGTATACGTATAGGCTTCAAATCGCAAAACTCGCAAAAATTGGGGAAGATTTGTAATGCCGTAAAAGACAAAAGCGAAATAAAAACAACACAAAAGAAGGAAACTCTACAATGGAGGAGCATACTAAAAAGGAAATATATCATAATTAGTATAATAATACAATTTTTTATATAAAAAATATTTTTTTAAAAGCTATTCTCAGGTTGTAGTTTATTACATTTTGCATTTCATTCAAACAGTAATAACTCCAGTTTAAATAATATTTTTTGAAATTTGTTTTTTTGCTATATAATCTGCATACATTGTTGAATGTTTTGACCCTAAATACTAAGTGATTTGTAAATAAATATTTTTTAATCGAATTTTAAAGATAGGATTCTGTATAAAAAAACTTGGATTTTTCTAATAGATTCAGTTAAAGCGAGATATCGCAAAATATACACACTGTAAAATTCTGATAATAGGGTCGAAACATAGAGCAGGGTATTCCGCATTATTGAAAACCAAAATTGTATCTGTGGGGGAATTAGAATTTTTGTCATTACAGTTCGAAATTAGCCTAATTAGTTGATTAAATGTTAATTATTAAAATTGAAAAAAATTTAATTTTTTTTTATTGGAAACAGTTTAACAAATAATGTACTTTTCAAGGTGCAAAGGTCTAATTTTTAAATTTAAAATTTAAAAAAAAAAAGATGTTGAAACCTATACTTATACCTTAAGCGGGTACGAACACCGCTGTTAACCAATTGAAAACAATACCCTTCGGCTTAAGGTCCAGGATAAAAAAGAGTATTTTAAATAGAGGATAATATACTAAATCTACTGTATGAAACAATAACTATTGTATATCAAAGAGTAAAAGTATACGGAATCTACTATTTGTAATAGTACCACAAAACAGAGGATTTTAAATAATAGTTTTTTAAAATCTCTACTTGAAAAAAGTAAAAAAAAAAAGAGCATTTTATATACTATACGTGGTTGGCAGAATTTGCGGTTTTCTGGCGCAATTGTTAGACGAGAGATTTACTGCGACGAAACCTTGTTAAAGTGGTTGGTTGGTTGGTTGGTTGGTTGGTTGGTTGGTTGGTTGGTTGGTTGGTTGGTTGGTTGGTTGGTTGGTTGGTTGGTTGGTTGGTTGGTTGGTTGTATTCAGATTATCTGGCACCGTCTGCAACACGAGGGCTATAATGCGCCGTAACATTCGTCATTAGACAAGCCAACATACATTTACAAACACCCATGCCTTAACACGGGACTCGGAACCCGCAACCTCGCGGTTTAGAAGCTAGCACGCTAACCACTATACCGTTTGGTCGGCCCTTGTTAAAGTGGAAAATCGTCAAAACATCAAAAGTTCAGGAGGTTTTTTAAGGAGAATAGCTTCTGAAATAGTCTCGATTAGGAGAAAACCCTTAAAACTCTCTCCTGGCAGCTCGACATTCGTACAGAGATGCCACAGTTGTGGTCGTTTCTACACGTTTTTAGAATCGGATATTCCCAGATGCATGCTAGTCAAATACTTTGCGTTTCGAAATATTGCCTCAAAATTTTTTTTTATCAAAAACAGCGATGCATTGAATATTAATATTTATTCAACGGCTAATTATTATTTGAAAGAAATCTTTATGTAAAGAAAAGTGTCTTTAGTATGTAGTGTCTTAATTTAAAAACGTTGAGACAACCGACGAAATCTCATATCAGCAACTGATCAGCTTCTTCTTCCCAGTAAGGATCAATATCCTATGCTCGATATTAGACTGAGAGGCAATTTTTGGACGCCATCGAACATCATTCTGATTTTTTTAATAGAAATTAGAGAAAAGTGAGTAGATTACGAATCCACTGGTCTGCCGTGGCAAAAATGGCCGAAACTGTTCAAATATCGACTTTTAATAAGTTGAACTAAATCCAATTGCCAAATGAGCCATAACTTGCCAAATAATGAGCATTTTTTTTTATTTGGTAACCCTCACTCTTTAATTTTCAATTAAGAAGGTTGCAGACGATTCAGATATCTGGCGACGGTCTACTTGCATCTATTAAAAGGGAGCCAAGTTGGCAAAAAATATTACGTCACTTATGACGTAACTGAAGTCGCCGATTTGGCTTACTTTTAAAAGATATAAGTTTTCCAGAGATCAGAAATCGTTTGCACTTTTTCTCATTGAAAATCAAAATGCAGTGGGTTGCCAGACGAAAAAGTTTGTTCTATTTTTGGCAAGTTACGACATATTTGGTAATCGGATTTTAGTTCAACTCATTCCAAGTCGATTTTTGATCAGTTTCGGCCATTTTCGCCACGGCAGACCAGTGGATTCCTAATCTACTCACTTTTCTCCAATCTCTATAAAAAAAATTCAGAATGATGTTCCTTGAGGTCCAAAAATTACAGTCGCCTCTCGGACTACATGTTATAATCTCATTCGAAACTACATTGTATTAACTACCTTGACAATTTGGTACGAAAAAGATCACTTCAAGAAATGACATAATTTGTTTTCATTTAATGTCTATGTATTAGAAATCAAAATAGTAGAAGACAAAATAAGATGGAACCTCTTCCATAGGCATTGAAATACAAAATAAATATATTTATTTTCGAGTTTTTAATTTATTTCCTTAAGTGATCATTTTTCGTACCTACTCGCCAAAAGTCAAGGTGATTTCAGAAAGTAGTTTCTCTCTGCTAGAAGATTGTAACATAGCGAGTATACGAGGACTTTTCTCTTAAGGTGTACGTATACCCTACAATTCACGAAAATCGATAAGAATATTCATTTTTTTGTAATTATATCATAATTTTCTCTGATACTGTAGCTTTTAAACAATACTAAACGTTTGAAAATATCCTTAATAGTTTTTAAGTTACAATCAATTATAGGTAGGTACTTCCCCTGTTAGATATACCAGGTTTTTAAAACTTTAAACCCTTTTTCTGACCAACTGTATTTTGATTATGTCACACTTTATTCAAACAACGATTGCTAGCTTCTAGAACGTGAGATTGCGGGTTCGAGTCCCGTGTTAGGCATGGGTGTTTGTAAATGTATGTTGGTTTGTAAAATGACGAAATGTTTCTGCGCATTATAGCCCTCGTGTTGCTGACGATGCCAGATAATCTGAATACAACCAACCAACCAAACAACGATAATTCGACAACAAAATGTTCAATTATAATTTTTTTATTTATATCTTAGTAATCTAAATAATATGCTAGATGTTTTGAAACTCAATTATTAAATATTGGTTGAGAAAATGATTTTTTAGGGATTTTTAAACTTAGAATTCTTTGAAAATATGAATTTTTTTCATGTTTTCACACAAAATAAATTGTAAAATAAAAACTCTTCTATATAAGAAACTTAATTGAGATTCAAAACATTAAGAATGATATTTCGAATGGTTTCCAAGTAGAATTGCGTTTCTAAGTAAATTAGAATTTGATATATCATTGTTTGAAAAAGGTACTAATTATCTAATTAAAACTTAATTAACAAATTAACAATTGCCGAAATTTGAATTTTTTTTTATGAAATTATTTTAATCATATACTTTCTAACTATTGTAAAAAAGAATTGGATTTTAAAACTCAGAAATTAAAAAAAAAATTCTATGGTATACATACACCTTAACTAACCAGTGACGTACTAGTATGATAAATATCCAGCTGAATTTGCTCTAAACAAAATGAGATTTTTAAGATAAGGGAGATCGATTAAAACCCGAGATTAAGCGAACGTGTTTCTCATCTTGACACTAATGAGTGATTATACAAAAGTTCTTTAATTGATGTACATTTACATGAACAGCTGGGAACTCATTTGATTTCGATTAATGCAGATTAATAAACCTTCCTGTTTTTTATCCACTAAACTGACGAGATATATTTTTTCTTCTTATCACTTAAGGCAGATAGTCAGTCTAACACATTATCCAAACAGATGATTAGAAAACAAAAAAAATTTTAAAAAATCCTAAACTCACATTATCTTCAAGGATTTTGCTACGAAATATCAACAATGTGTTGTACAACAAGAAAAGGTTAATTAACGAATTAGATGGGAATTAGATTCGTAAAAAAAACTGTAAAGAAACTTTCTAAGCGATGCGACGTTATAAAAACTAGTCTTCCACAAGCGGCAGTGTCCGGCGTTGCCAGGTACTATACTAAACTCCAACTTAACTTGACATCACTAGACGATAGATCTTCACCGTGCTCATAGGTAATTAATCCATTTTGGCGGAGTGAAGACGTAATTCTCGACAAACCTTATGGCCTTTTGTTTTCTACCGGGTTGTGGTTTGGCGAACATTATGCTTTCACGCCGCCAAAATGGATTAAATACCTATGAGCACTGACGATCTACCGTCTAAGTGATGTCTAGTTAAGTTGAAGTTTAGTATAGACGGTAGATCGTCACAGTGCTCATAGGCAGTTAATCCATTTTGGCGGCGTGAAAGCATAATGTTCGCCAAACCACAACCCTGTACAGAACAAAAGGCCATAAGGTTTGGCGAGAATTATGTCTTCACTCCGCTAAAATGTATTAACTGCCTATGAGCTCTGTGAAGATCTATCGTCTAGTGATGTCAAGTTAAGTTGGAGTTTAGTATAGTTGAAAGATTACGCATTGAAAACCCTTTCATTTGGCACATATTCGAAGGAAATTGGAGCCCTTTGGCAATAATTATTGGCATTTTACTATTACGAGAGAAATTCAAGATGGCGGCCAATATGGCGACATTCCACCACTTAGATTTTTGCAGACTTTTGATATGTTGTTCAGGACATTTTTCTGAGACGGTATGTTGTTCAGGTTGGTTGTTTTCAGATTATCTGGCGCCGTCAGCAACACGAGGGCTATAATGCGCGAAAACATTTGTCATTAGACAAGCCAACATACCATTTACAAACACCCATGCCTTAACACGGGACTCGGAACCCGCAACCTCGCGGTTTACAGGCTATCACGCTAACCACTATACCGTTTGGTCGGCGATATGTAGTTCAGGATATTTTTCCGAGACGGAAAATGCAAAAAAAAAAAAAAAAAAAAAAAAAAATGTTGTAATTTGTTTGATGTTTTTACCTAGTTTGACTGGACTAATTACTAAATAGCTGATTCCGCTATTTACAAAATTGGAGGAAAATGTCAAGAATCATGTGCACTAAGGGTTTCCTCTTGAGCTCAATACCATAATCACTTTTCTCACTTGCAAGTATTTTCATTCTTGTTTTTTTTTTTTTGTTCCCCGTTTACGATCAAGAACTTCAGAATGGAAAATGCATTTGAAATTAACAATCTGAATAATTCACACACGTAAGCACAGATTGGAGATTATTTCTCAATTTTCTTACCTTATGAGTTTTAAGTTATTCAAATTGTGGTTGGTTGTATTCAGATTATCTGGCGCCGTCAGCAACACGAGGGCTATAATGAGCCGAAACATTCGTCATTAGACAAGCCAACATACATTTACAAACACCCATGCCTAACACGGGACTCGCAACCGCGCGTTCTAGAAGCTAGCAAGCTAACCACTATATCGTTTTGGTCGGCGAATATGCATTTGAAATTAACAATTTGAATCATTTACACACGTAAGCACAGATTGGAGATTATTTCTCAATTTTCTTACCTTATGAGTTTTAAGTTATTCAAATTGTGGTTGGTTGTATTCAGATTATCTGGCGCCGTCAGCAACACGAGGGCTATAATGAGCCGAAACATTCGTCATTAGACAAGCCAACATACATTTACAAACACCCATGCCTAACACGGGACTCGCAACCGCGCGTTCTAGAAGCTAGCAAGCTAACCACTATATCGTTTTGGTCGGCGAATATGCATTTGAAATTAACAATTTGAATCATTTACACACGTAAGCACAGATTGGAGATTATTTCTCAATTTTCTTACCTTATGAGTTTTAAGTTATTCAAATTGTGGTTGGTTGTATTCAGATTATCTGGCGCCGTCAGCAACACGAGGGCTATAATGAGCCGAAACATTCGTCATTAGACAAGCCAACATACATTTACAAACACCCATGCCTAACACGGGACTCGCAACCGCGCGTTCTAGAAGCTAGCAAGCTAACCACTATATCGTTTTGGTCGGCGAATATGCATTTGAAATTAACAATTTGAATCATTTACACACGTAAGCACAGATTGGAGATTATTTCTCAATTTTCTTACCTTATGAGTTTTAAGTTATTCAAATTGTGGTTGGTTGTATTCAGATTATCTGGCGCCGTCAGCAACACGAGGGCTATAATGAGCCGAAACATTCGTCATTAGACAAGCCAACATACATTTACAAACACCCATGCCTAACACGGGACTCGGAACCCGCAACCTCGCGGTCTGGAAGCTAGCACGCTAACCACTATACCGTTTGGTCGGCTATTCAAATTGTGAATTCCAAATGAATAAACCAAATTTTGTTAACCCCAATAAACATATTTGTTTTTAAATCTTTTATTATAATTTCAATTTTGCATGTGTGATGGTCAAATCTGCAGGGAACTAATTAACCCACTTTGCAATATACCTGAAACTTAGTTGATAGTTTCGTTGTCGACAACAATGCTTTTTATCAAGTTTTTGGAGCAGTCACTGTCATTAAAAATCTCCTTTTACAAGCGTCGGACATATTCTGGTGCATTCACACAAAGGCAATGGGAAATCTCAATCATCAGCATTTTCTTGAGTTTTTTCTCTTCTTCCATTCATCCATGCCACCCAACTTGAGATTTTTCCCATCTATAATAATAAAACAAGCTGTCTGTCTGTCTGTCTGTCTGTGTCTCTGTGGATCTATAGAAACTATATTTAAAAAAAAACGAAATTTAAATTTTTTTTATTTTTTATTATTAATTAATTTAACAGCGATTTGTGATAGGGCTACATTTCTGAAATTTTCTGCACCAGTAGTTTTGGCCTTCTAATTGGACTGATAAAAAGAATGTTAAAATTTTAATTTGTTTTTCAATTAATTTTTTTACAAAAAGCGACTTCGAATAGGCCTAGATCTGTGAAAGTTTCAACATAAGTAGTTTTAGCCTCTAATTTTGCTTTCCACAAACACGTGTTAAAATAATCTTAAAGGGGTGTTGTATTATTGTATTAATGGGGAATTTTTTTTTTCTTGACAAGGGAGAGGCTTCCAATATTAAGTATGTAAGTATTAGATTTTATTGAGTGAAGCGAGCTTAATGCTTACGCAGCAATGAACCTTTCAGAGAGCGAAGCGAGCCTATGCTTGCATAGCAATGAACCTTTTAACGAGTGAAATAAGCCTGTGTTTACGTGTCCATGAACTTTTCAGCGAACGAAGCGAGCTCGATTTTGCTTAGCGAAGAACCTTCCTGCGAGCGAAGCGCAAAAAACTGGGTCTTATGCACGAATGATAGATTTCAGCAACGCGAGGCCTCACAGCTAGCTAAAATATTGCACATGTTAAAATTTCGTAGCGAAGCACGGGTATTTAGCTAGTCCTATTATAAAAGATCAGTACCCCACGTGATATCAAACCAACCAATAGTGTACAGCCTTTTCCTTATTCCAAATTGATTCTTGTTAAAGTAACATCTCTTGTTTTACACTCGGCTACGAAAATTCATGAGCACCAGACATGAGGCCTCATTGGCTCCTCTACGAAGTTTCTTATCACTTGTACTAGTCCGAGAGGCGACTGCAATTTTTGGACCCCATCGAACATCATTCTGAATTTTTTTTATAGAAATTGGAGAAAAGTGAGTAGATTACGAATCCACTGGTCTGCCGTGGCAAAAATGGCCGAAACTGATCAAAAATCAACTTGGAATGAGTTGAACTAAAATCCGATTGCCAAATATGTCATAACTTGCCAAAAAGAGAACAAACTTTTTCGTCTGGCAATCGTGCATTTTGATTTTCAATGAGAAAAAGCGCAAACGATTGCTGATCTTTGGCTCCGAAAACTAATATCTTTTAAAAGTAAGCCAAATTGGCGACATCAGTTACGTCATAAGTGACGTAATGCTCATCGCCAACTTGGCTTCCTTTTAATAGATGCAAGTAGACCGTCGCCAGATATCTGAATCGTCTGCAACCTTCTTAATTGAAAAGTAAAGAGTGAGGTTTACCAAATACAAAAAAAATTCTCATTATTTGGCAAGTTATGGCGCATTTGGCAATTGGATTTAGTTCTACTTGTTAAAAGTCGATTTTTGACTAGTTTCGGCCATTTTTGCCACGGCAGACCAACTCACTTTTCTCCAATTTCTATAAAAAATTCAGAATGATGTTCGATGGGGTCGAAAAATTACAGTCGCCGCTCAGTCTATACGTAATATGATTTAGTTTATTAGTTTTGAAATAGAAGGTAAATAGTGTAATTAAATTGTTTTGTTATCAAGATCCATCCCATGATAGTCATTTTACCGGGGATCTTGTTAAGTATCCGCAAGACCCCGGCAAGCATCGCTTCGTAATACGAATAAACCAACTTGCTGTCTTCCAATCAAGCTGAAATGTAACTATTAGATTCCTCGTCGAAAAAATTGTATTAACCCTTTGCACTCCGGGCCTTTTTCGCGTGAAGGAATCAGCAACTCGAGACATTTTATGTTCGGCTGGTGTTTATGGATTTGCTTCATAGAAACTAAACACAGTCATTGGCCTTGCATCGAATTTACGCATCACACCTAATGGTCCTCTCGTGGTTTGGCATCCAATCGTGTGGCGCCACTGGAGTGCAAAGGGTTAAATACGTTGCAATTGCACATGTAGTTGTCAGTGCATATAACAGGTATTACAGTAAAAACTTTTTTTTTATGAATAAATTTTTATGCGAAACCTTACGGCCTTACGAAAGAACGTTACTTATTTAAATAAAAAAAAATTTCAATGTATAGTAGTACCTTATTAAACATAACAAATTCTGCTAACTAGTCTCACCACCGTGGCTGAAGTTAAAAAATTTGAACGTTATTTTTCTTTCAAACTTGAAGGTAAGTTATGAGTATTTTTTTGTAAAGTTACATATTAAATTAAAAAAAAAAAAAAAAAAAAAAAATCATGGAATATTCCTGTTTGTATAAAATATTGGGCGAATATTTTATCCCGGTGTGTGGTTTTAAAATGAAGAAATATGTCTCCTAATTAAAATTATCATCAACCAAGATAATTTTGAACTTCTTTTAGGGTTTTTTTTTTTTTTTTTTACTACGACTAAAAATGTCAAAAAGTTTTCAATAAAAAGACAGTTATGAACATTTTCTTTTTCTTTTCCTGTGGAAACAGTTTAACATCAAGAAAATTTAAAAAGTTAGCCCAATTATTTATAATAAGCATCCCCCCCCCCCCATTTGTCAATTTAAAACCACTTAATCCATTTAATCTGAACAATTCTGGGAAATAACGAAATTGCGTCGAAATATATTTTTTTTTCCTTCCAAGAAAGAAAAAAAGAAAAAAATCATTCAAGTTCAGAATTTCATTAAATCGTAAAACCGTTCTCATGAATATTTAGTCCCTCCCAAAACTGTCTTCTTAAAATATTGATGTTTTGTTCTTTTTATGGGAGCATATTCAAGTACAATCAAGCCTTACAAAAATAAATTTGTCAGGTGTTTCAATAGATTGTGCTTTTTAGGGGGTCCAGTACCGAAATTTCTTCAAAAATCCCAAATTTTTTTTCTGATTTTAAAAATAGTTCATACATTCCTGAAGAGAATGATGTTTTTATCTTATTCCTCCGGTGATGCCACAAAATTACCCGTGATTTAAACATCACTAATGGGCGTAACACCTTGAAGCGTCTGCTTAAAGTGCGTTTTTCGAGCACTAGTGTTCTTCACAGATGTTGCAGATTCAAATCGATATATCTCCAGAACCATTAACAATTGGCTATTCATATTTTTGAAGCATTTAATGCATATAGTTTTAAATATTTTGTCTTCGCAGAATTTTATTTTTTTAATTCTGTTTTAAAATATAACATTTAGCGTAAAAGATAACATTCAACACACAAGCAAAAATTTCAATATTTTAACTTTGAGAATTTTTTTAATTTTTTTGAATTCACCTATCAAAATTCTGTGAAGACAAAATTTTCTTTATTTAATTATGTATTACAGAAAGCTTTCACTTTGAAAAAAAAAATGTCTTAACTTATATCAAAATACGCAAACATCAATTATTACGGATTTTTCTTGGTTTTTAATTTTTTTTTAAATAACTAAACGCAATATTAAAAAAAAAAAAAACCTTTTCTCAAAGATATATAAATAATATCTCATACATAAAATAAATTTTTGACATAAAAATGTACATAAATAAAGTTTTTATTTTCGGTACCGGACCCCTTTAATTCTATCAAAATCTCAATACCTTACCTTATCTATACTTGCCCTTGCAAACATTGCTTTCAAATTTTATAAATGTGACAATATTAGAAGTAGGGCATATGGATATTCCTTCTACTTTTATTTATCTTTTTTTATAAGCGTTTTTGACGTCGTCATTTTGACGTCATTCCGCAAACTGCTACACTGTTGTAGGCGAATTTTTCATTACGTATCCCAACCACGTCGTGACGACAAAAAAAAAAAAAAAAAATCTGAAATTGCAGCAGCAGTTGTTAAATTGAGTCGACAACCTTATCAACGGGGAAAAAGTCATGTCTTTTGTCATAAATAGATCTGATAGGGTATTCTGTACTGATGTACAATGAGTTTTGTCTAATGAGAAAGCTTACGCAACTCGTCACATTTCCAACTGCTGCTATTCCTTCGCTGTCAATACACTTTGAGCAACTTATCTCAAGGGCACGCTTTCTGAATTTGATAATTAGGAAAGCTTCTTTGCGCATTTTAATTCTTTGTCCTTTTTTATATATTATTGTTGCACAAATTGTCTGTATATAGTGTAAATAGTGACGTATTATTTTAAAATTCTATCCTAATTTATTTTTATCTTATTTTATTTATTAACGGCGATTATACAAGTTAGAAAAAGGTGGCAACACCTAAAGCAATCGAGAAATTTCGAGATGTTTCTGTTTCGACGAATTGGCTGGAAATTTCGGGAATGTTCTCACGCGCCTGCTATATAAAGACCGGAGATCGGGAAAGTTTTCAGATTGACTTCGGACTTCGATGAAAACTGATCGCTTTGTTTACCTACTAGAGTGGACTTGTATAATCGCTGTTTTCGAAGTTGTTTTTGCTGAAGCTTGTGAGCGATTACACTGTTGTCTTTGGAATAAATTTTGTGCCTGTGAAGAGTGAATAAATTGTACTTTTCATCTTAAAAACTGTGCCATCATTGCCTCAGTGGAAAAATTCATAACATTATATTCAAATTTGTGTGTGCTAATAGGGCTGAAAATGAGAAAATAGATGCGATGAAAAATGCATTATATCAAATTTGGTGGTCGGTTGTTTTTCTGATTATATGGTGCCGTCAGCAACACGAGGGCTATAATGCGCCGAAACTTTCGTCATTAGACAAGCCAACATACATTTACAAACACCCATGCCTAACACGGGACTCGGAACCCGCAATCTCGCGGTCTAGAAGGTAGCAGGCTAACCACTATACCGTTTATATCAAACAGTATATCAAATTTTGTGAGGCTGTCACTGACACTAAAAGGTCGCTTTTACGCAATACTAGTAAACCGACTTGCCGTCATCCAATCTAGCTGAAATAGCATTTAACCGACCATAGAGGAAACTCTTTCCCGCTGACAAAATTGTTTTAATCAAAATAAATAAAAGATATTTGGACGTGAGTGCATGAATTCACATTCATTTTTAATGAATAAATTTGGAAAAGTAGAGATATTACTGCTAGAGATGTTTTTAATATTTAAAATTAGATTCAAGCATCAATGACACGCTGATAACATAACTTATGTTAAGGAAAATAATAATTGGCAATGCATATAAAAGATTTTTAATAATTCAGACCATTTTCTTTGATCAATTCATTTAGTTGGTTGGTTGTTTTCAGATTATCTGGCGCCGTCAGCAACACGATGGCTATAATGCGCCGAAACATTCGTCATTAGACAAGCCAACATACATTTACAAACACCCATGCCTTAACACGGGACTCGCAACTCGCAACCTCGCGAACTAGAAACCAGCACGCTAACCACTATACCGTTTGGTACGGGCCTAATTAGATTTTTGAAAAACAGAATTTTAATTCATTTTTTTTTTTAATTAGTTAATAAGTATTTTACAAAACGATTTGTAATTGGGCTACAATTCTGAAATTGTCAACGCAAATAGTTTTGGCCTTCTAATTGGACTGTCAAAAAGATTCTTAAAATTTTAATTTGTTTTTTAATTTTTTCACAAAAAGCGACATCCAATAGGCCAAAGGCTCTGAAAGTTTCAACATAAGTAATTTGGCCTCTTATTTTGCTTTCCACAAACACGTGTTAATATAATCTTAAAGGGGTGTTGTATTATTGTATTAACGGGGAATTTTTTTTCGACAGGAGAGAGGGATCCAATATCAAGGCCTTACGTAGCAATTAGATTTTAGTGAGTGAAGCGAGATTATGCTTGCATAGCAATGAACCTTTTAATGAGTGAAGTAAGCTTGTGTTTATGTGTCAATGAACTTTTCAGCGAACGAAGCGAGCTCGATTTTGCGTAGCGATGAACCTTCCAGCGTGCGAAGCGCCAAAAATTGGGACCTATACACGAATGACAGATTTCCGCAACGCGAGGATTCACAGCTAGCTAAAATATTACACATGTTAACATTTATTATATTCAGCTAGTATAAAATAAAATACATTAGATGTTATTTTCGAGTTTTTAATTTATGTTATTTCATAAAATGATAATTTTCATACCCACTGTCAAGGAGGTTTAATATAAAGTAGTTTCTAAATGCACTGAGCTAGAAGATTGTAACCTAGCGACTATAGGGAATAGAGGTCGGCGATATATCGATTACGACGATATTTTTATCGATATTTTAAAAATAATATCGATACTAAAAATATCGATACAATTCACCGATATATCGATATTTTCAAACATTTTTATTTTTTTGATGATTGTATTTTAGTACCATGTGTTTTTTTTAAATTTTTCTTTATTCCCTTTTCAAAAACGCCGACCAAACGGTATAGTGGTTAGCGTGCTAGCTTCTGGACTGCGAGGTTGCGGGTTCCGAGTCCCGTGTTAGGCATGGGTGTTTGTAAATGTATGTTGGCTTGTCTAATGACGAATGTTTCGGCGCATTATAGCCCTCGTGTTGCTGACGGCGCCAGATAATCTGAATACAACCAACCCTTTTCAAAAACTTCAAAACTAAAGTTTGGACTTCAGCTGAGAGATAGTTAAAATTTCACCCTAACTAAAAAGATAGCATAATGTAATGGAAAGATAAGATAATTTGTTAGTAGTCATAAACAAAGCGCCGTTTCTGTTGCCAACGTGTGCCTGGAATTTGCATCTAATTTTAAATATTAAATACATCTATCAGCAAAATATGCGGTAAACTACTTTTCAAAATTTATTCATTAAAAATAAATGTAAATTTACGCACTACCATCCAAATGCATTTTATTTATTCTGATTGATATTAAAATATTTATTTATAAAAACAATTGTTATAATTTATTTATTAAACCAATTTTGGCATGAATTCCTGAAAAGTAGAAATTTGCCCCGAAACACTTCGTTTTTGGCAAAATTGTAAATCAAAAAAAAAAAAAAAAAAAAAAAAAAATCATACATCGATATATCGATATTTTTTTTCCGATGCAACGATATAGTATCGATATTTATTTTGATCGATATTTCCGACCTCTAAAAGGGAATGATCCTTACTATGACATCTTCTTAAAGTTAAGGTATACGTATAGATTTCAAATTTTTTTTTTTAATTTTCAATTTAAAAATTAGACCTTTGCACCTTAAAAAGTACATTATTTGTTAAACTGTTTCCAATACACTTTTTTTTTTTTTTAATTTCTTCAATTTTAATAATTAATTAACATTTATTCAACTAATTTGGCTAATTTTGAACGGTAATGACAAAAATTCTAATTAACCCACTGATACAATTTTGGTATTCAATAATGCGGAATATCCTGCTCTATGTTTTGACCCTATTAACAGAATTTTACAATGTGTATATTTTGTGATATCTTGCTTTAACCGAATTTATTAGAAAAATCCAAATATTTTTATACAGAACCTTATCTTTAAAATTCAATTAAAAAAATATTTATTTACAAATCACTTAGTATTTAGCGTCAAAACATTCAACAATGTATGCAGATTAAATAGCAAAAAACAAATTTCAAAAAATATTATTTAAACTGGAGTTATTGCTGTTTGAATGAAATGCAAAATAGAAAAAACTACAATCTGAGAATAACTTTTAAAAAAGTATTTTTTATATAAAAAACTGTTATTATTTTACTAATTTCTATATATATAAGGCAAAGCCCTCACTCATTCACTCATCACTAATTCTCCTACTTCCCACATAGTCACAACTCTGGTTGGTTGTATTCAGATTATCTGGCGCCGTCAGCATCACGAGGGCTATAATGCGCCGAAACATTTCGTCATTTAACAAACCAACATACATTTACAAACACCCATGCCAAACACGGGACTCGAACCCACAACCTCGCGGTCTAGAAGCCAGCATGCTAAGCACTATACCGTTTGGTCGGCAAAGTCATAACTCTGAAAATCGGCACAAATATCAACAATGGTAAAAATAGAAAAGTAAGCTATTCCGATCTCGATTAACCCACTTTAAGGGGTCGAAAAGTGGTTAAACGTTCCAAACGAGGGACATTCGAATATCCTACTTCCCACATAGTCACAACTCTGAAAATTGGCACAAATATCTACAATGGTAAAAATAGAAAAAGTAAGCTATTCCGATCTCGATTAACCCACTTTAAGAGTTCAAAAAGGGGGTAAACGTTCCAAACGAGCGATATATTCGAATGTCCTACTTCTCATATTTTCACAATTCTGAAAACTGGTGCGAATATCAATAAAAACAAACGCAGAAAAAGTAAACTATTCCGATCTCGGGTGGATCAAGTGGTGGAAAAGGGGTTAAACATTCCAAACTCGAATATCCCACTTCCCATATAGTCACAACTCTGAAAATTGGTAGGAATGTCAATAAAGATAAACTTAGAAAAAGTAAGCCATTCCGATCTCGAATAACCCACTTAAGGTTTGCAAAAGGCCTTAAACGTTCCAAACTAAGGATATTCGAATGTCCCACTTCCCATTTGGTCACAACTCGGAAATTTGGTACAAATGTCAAAAAAGATTAAACATAGAAAAAGTAAGCTATCCTGTTCTCGATTAACCAACTTTAAGGGGTCGAAAAGGGGTTAAATGTTAAAAACGAGGGATATCCGAATGTTCCTCTTCCAATGTAGTCATTTCTGATATTTGGTGCAAATGCTAAAAAAATAAGTCATTCCAATATCGATTAACGAATTTTTAAGGGATGAAAAGTCGACGAAACATTGAAACTATACGAGGATTAACTTAATGTCTCAATTCCAATACAGCTACTACTTTGAAATTTAGAACTAAGAGCAAACATAAACACAATAAACTATCCCAATTTACTATTCACAATTATAAATTTCGTTTAAAATGTCAACAAAGGAAAGTTCCTATTTTGATAAATCACTTTGTCGGGATCGAAATGGGAGCAAACGTCTGAAGTGTAGAATACATAAATAATATCTTGATCGCTAAAATGCTAATCGTAAAATTTCGTAGCGCAGCAAGGGTGTTCAGCTAGTTATTATATATTTCCTTTTTAGTATGCTCCTCCATCATAGGGTTTCCTTCTTTTGTGTTGCTTTTATTTTACAAATCTTCCCCGATTTTTGCGAGTTTTGCTATTTGAAGCCTATACGTATACCTTAAAGTGTTTCAGGCCGATTTTGCATCTGAAACCAAACCATAGCCACGAGGAAGAAATAAAAGAAAAGCTATTTTTAAAATTATCAACGACAATACATGTATATTAAATATGTTTATGGCAGGAGGGAGGAAAATATGCAAATAAAAGTTCGGCTGAAAATAGTCGCAAATGGCTAAAAAAAAAAAAAAAATGAGCGCTGTAAAACAGCTTCGATGAAAAGTGTAATGAGCGGTCACGAAACGGCCTTGATTTGTGCGTAAATGCGTGATGCACGTTTTAAAAGCTCACACATGACGCACTTTCCTTTTTAATTCGTTTATCTGATCGTAAAGACACTGACAACGAGATCGTAATAGAACACTGGATTTGGTTGGTTCTTTTTCAGATTATCCGGCAGCAACACGAGGGCGCGTCGAAACATTCGTCATTAGACAAGCCAACATACATTTACATGCCCAACACGGGACTCGGAACCTCGCGGTCTAGAAGCTAGCACGCTAACCACACTATACCGTTTGGTCGGCCATTATAATAAAGGCAAATAACAAAAGCTCGTGTAAAACGAAGAATCTTTTGTGTCAAGAAACATTTAAATTCGTCCATCTGGATAAAATTTCAGATTCAAAACTCTTTCGAAAGCCCTAGGATTGATGTTTAGGTTGAGTGACTTTCAGTATAATTGCCTCTCAACTGAATAAAACTTTTAAAATCATACAGATAAAAAAATCTCAAACCGAGTGCTTTATTTTTTATATACCATATGTCACTTTTAATGATAAGTTCAAATGTTCCTAGACTATTACCATTAAGAGTTAAATAGAAGGCTAGTGATTTTAAGATTTCGAGGAGGAATTGTTTTTTAAAGTTCGGCACAGTTCTTTATTGTATTCTATCAAAGAGATATTCTTAAGATTTTTTCTATGAGCTTAAATTATTAAACTGCAAGCTCCTTATACAGTACCCCCCCCCCCAAAAAAAAAAAAACAGAATGATGGCTATATCTTTTGTTCTAATTGTTGAAATAACAAACAAAAGGTACCGTTGTAAATCGTGAAAGGTTTTTAATAATTGTATGTAGTTTTTTTTTATCATGAGAGGTCATCTACATATTAAAACAGAACCAAACTTTAAAAAGTTCAATAGCAACCTCATAATATTATTCCATATTTGGATTCAGCATTAAAAAAGAATGCGAAATACAAAAATTCGTAATTTTCTAATGAATGGTTTGTAATTTAAATGATAAAAAGAAAATGATAAATTAATGTTAAAAAAAAAGTTCTTTTTTTGCCCATAAATACTTAATTAATATATTTCGGTAATTTTTTTTTTTTCAAAAGGTAGTTTGTAAATGGCCAAACATAAATAGCAATCAGATTTTGAATCAATTTCTTTTTTAATAATTATTAATTAATAAAGCAATTAAAAAAATTTGTTGAATAGAAACATATATTTTTTTTGCTTTCATTAGATTTACCAAGGTCTAAACCCCCCCCCCCCCCATAATTTTTTTCTTTCCATTTTGACTATTAGTTCTCGATTTTTTAGAGAAAATGTAAAAAACGCTCACTTTAAGGGACCGTATAGTAGACGACTTTTGAAAACTATCAAAGATTAATTCAAGGTAAACTAGAGGTGTGGAAAATCGCATAACGTTCAATTATCGTATAACCGATAGTTTAAAAACTAAGAAACACGCTTTAATAGGAAAGTGAACTAAAAAGTAGAAGATAATTTTAAATAAGTTTGAAATAAGAATAGTGATTAACAAGAAATATTTATTTTATCGTAAAAAAGCGTGGGGTGCTTGATGTCAATTTTTGTAAATATTTAATGACAGATATTGGTAAAAGTAGAGCCATTATGAAAATATCTTAAAAAGCACCCCATGCTTTTGTACGATAAAATAAATATTTCTTGTTAATCACTCTATTCTTATTTCAAACTTATTTAAAATTATCTTCTACTTTTTAGTTCACTTTTCTATTAAAGCGTGTTTTTTAGTTTTTTAAATTATTAATTATTTTTTCTGTAAACTATCAATTTTTTTTTCTTTTTTTTTTCAATTTGCTTTCTTAAATTCCATTTATTTAAAACAACATTTTTTAAGCAATTTCAATAAGTTATCCTTTAAAAATTTTACTGAATCATGCGACTTTCTCATTTTATAAATAATTTCAACGCTCTAGTTACATTTGTGTTTATAGTGAAATATTTCTGTAAAATATTCATGTTTTGCTAAATACTGTTTACTAATGCCTACATTTAATATTTATTAATTTTCTAATTATCAGTAGTATTCGTTATATTTCTGCAATTACAGTTTTCGATATTTTATTTATTTCGTGTGAAGAATGCACATCTTTAATTTTGTAAATAAATTATGTTACTTTTGCGTTTACCTGCTATTTTTGTATCAATCTTAAACATGACACTATAAATCCAAGTAGTTTCTATGCAATTTTAGACTAATACTTGTATTTTTTAATCTTCGTGAAACGCACCACATTGACCGTTCGATTTCTCCCGCTGTGAAGAAGAACCTTAAAAATACCTTTCGTTTTATGGAAATTCTCCCTGAAGATCGGTCAAAAAATGGTCGAAATATTTTCGCTCATAAGTGACGTGTTTTTCAACATAATGCATTGAAATTTGGTATATAGGGTAAATGATGTGTTCTGAATCGAATGAAATGATAAAAAATAAGGGTTCGTATTGAAATTTTCGAAGATAGCGTTACTTTTACTTAGTAAATGGTCCATCAAGAAAAAAAATTGCATCCGATATATAGAAAATCGTAAGCAAAACATTTTGGTGCAAACCGTAAGATTCTACGATAATTAGAACCGAAGATATAGCCATCGTTCAGGGTTTTTTTTGCGTACTGTACAATCGTAATTGTAAAATGTTTTTACTTGCGCAATCGTAATTATTACATATTGTTGCGAATTTTTATATATTTGTAAATATTTCGTGGTGTTAATTTTGTAAATAGTAAAATTTATGTACATTTCGCATAAGGCAGTGCAATAGTTCGTCGTTAGTTTGTTTCCCCGCAATGTGTGTCTCAATGCTTGATAACGAGTTTTACAGAGGTAACGCTGGGAAGCGAGTGTTACAAGGAGCAGGGCATTTAACATTATGGTAATGGCAATCTCGCCAAATTGGAGACAGTTTTAAAGACTAATTTTTGTCGCCAAATTTGGCAAGAAATCGCCAAATGTCGCCAAACTTGGTGACCATTTGGCGACACTTTCGGTCTCCATGTACATGCATAGGACTTTTCGACTAAAATCTGGAAAGTTCTCCAAATATCTACCTCTAGAAGTCTCAAGAATGTTCGCTTCCCCTATGTAAGTCGGCCAAGAGAGCGGGACAGTTGTTGTTAGTTGATTTTGAGTCACTGAATTAGTTGACTGGAATTACTGAGTCTCAGTGAGCATTCAGAGTAGTTCTAAAGCGAACTGTATTGCATTGTCTTTTGCGGCGATTTGAGCAGTTGTGTTGTCAAGTTAACTGCTGTTTTGTGCTCTATTGTTGTGAAAAGAGCTGTATTGTGTCTACTAGAACGAAAAGTTCTGGAGTTGTAAGGGAATCTGTGAAGAGTTATATTGTAATAAATTTCTGCTAGTTCTGATCTGCTTTGGCTTCAAATCTTTCCAACCCATCCACGCAGCAATATATTTTTTTTTACTTGCGCATTTATAATTAAACTAAGCATCTGGGTAATTTATGGTTTTAGTAGTAGATGGAAAGTGATTAGAGAAGGTATTTTTGATTAATTTTCTTTTTGATATTTCGTCGAATGCCGTAAAGAAGTTATTGGTCCCCAGGTAACCTATGACAAAAAATGAAGAATAAGGGTTATCGATTAGAAAAATATTGTAATGAGCTAATATTCCCCATAGTACTGCAGAGCGCATAGAATCTATTTAATAAGTTATATTTTTATATAACTTAGTGAATAAGTTACACTACACGCATATTAAATTCAATTTACTATACACATAATAGTTATATTTTTATATAACTAAGTAAATAGGTTATTTTATACGCTGAATAAATTCCCACGGAAAAAAAAATATCAGGTATTCACACTCCTTGAGTTCCGACCGGTAACAAGGATCAAAATGATAATCCAATTATTGAAATAGCCGAAACATATTGTTGCGTGGATGGGTTCGAAAGATTTGAAGCCAAAGCAGATCAAAACTTGCAGAAATTTATTCCAATAACTCTTCTCAGATTCTTTTACAACTCCAGAACTTCTCGTTCTTGTAGTAATACAATACAGTTAGCTTTCGGAACTCTCTGAACGCTCACTGAGATTCAGTATCTCCAGTCAACTAATGGACTCAGCTAACAACTAACTCCCTCACCCGCTTTCCTGAGCTTTTATAGGGGAGGTGAACATTCTTGAGACTTCTAGTGGTAGATTTTCAGGTCGTAGTCGAAAAGTCCTATACATGTACATGGGGACCGAAAATGTCGCTAAATTTGGCGACAAAAATTAGTCGCCAAAACCATCGCCCACTTGGCTCTACCTCGCCAATTTGGCGAGATTGCCATTACCATAATGTTAAATGCCTTGCTTGTAACACTCGCTTCCCAGCGGTACCTCTGTAAAACCCGTTATCAAGCGATAAGACCCATATTGCCGGGAAACCAACTTACGACGAACTACTGCACTGCCTTATGTGAAATGTACATAAATTTTACTATTTACAAAATTAATACTACCAAATATTTACAAATATACAAAAATTCGTAACAATATTATCCACAAGATGCAAGTTAAAATATAGAGAAAGTTTTGATTGCAGCTGTTTATGATTGTCCGCAAAAATAATCAAATTATTCATTTCAACAAAATATGATTGCATAAGTATTAATTAATATTTAAGTAGAAAAGAGAATTCTCATTTTCGAAAAATCAATGAAATTAAAACTTTATTCTCTTTCTCCCCCATGTATCAGATCTGCACTCCCCCCCCCCCCCCCTCTTCTACTGCCGCCCATTAATTATTTCTTCCATTCGACTCGACTTTCGAAAGGTCACAATTTAACTGCGAAAAGTAGTTTAAGAGTAAATCCTATACTAAACTCCATCTTAACTTGACATCACTAGACGATAGATCTTCACCGTGCTCATAGGCAGTTAATCCATTTCAGCGGAGTGAAGACATAATTCTCGCCAAACCTTAGAGCCTTTTGTTCTGTTGTGGTTTGGCGAACATTATGCTTTCACGCCGCCAAAATGGATTAAATACCTATGAGCACTGTGACGATCTACCGTCTAAGTGATGTCAAGTTAAGTTGGAGTTTAGTATAGTAAAGATCATTCCTCGCTATGTTATAACCTTCTAGCCCATATAGAAACTACTTTCTATAACCAACCTTGACAATTTGGACGAAAATGACCACTTAAGGTACTTGCCTACGTTGAAAAGGTCGATTTTGGTGAAATCTGACCAAAAAAAAAATATTATTCGTGAATATATTAGCCCAAATTCTTAAGTTTCTAAAACTATCTTCTTTTTAACTCTGCGTTGGTTTGAGCAAAAGTTATGACAATTTGAAACTGATCTAAAACTGTAAATTATAACCGGAAATGACCGGAAATAGCACACCAAAACCAAAAGTCGCCGATTAAAAAGTGATTTCCCTATAAATATTAATATTTTCTTCTTTTTAATAAATAAAATTGAAAAAGGATACGGTGCATTTTAAGTGTGTAAGTAATATTGTTTATATATAAATTGAGTGTTTTAAAGTTTAAATGCATTTTTCTCGGAATTGATTTTCATACAAATATTGCTAATTTGAAATGTCATAACTCAAAACATTTTTCAAGAATCATTATAAAAAATTTTGTACTTGTCTTGTTGATTGTTTTCTAGGGAATGTGCTATCGAAATTGAGATTGGATGGTTATTTTATAAAATACAACCTTTAGTTTGAATATAAACAAGGTGAAACAGTTAAAATATCACTAACTTATTTTTCGACTGTCCATAAAAAAAGTTTTAATGAATATATTTTTCTTAATGTAGTATATGCTCTAGATAAAAGCATGTAGTTTATTTATATACAATTTATTTCCTAAAAAAACTTAAAATAAGATAAATGAAGAACTTTTAAGTTTTTGAAATATTTCATCAAAATTTCACGCAAAATTGCAATTTTTGAAAAATAATAATAAATTTGAATTTTTTTCACTGTATTACTAATCTATAGTAGTACTAAATATAAAAAAGTGCTTAAAATATTCCCACATAAAGTTTTTTATTTTAAAAGGTGCTCCGAACGTAGGCAAGTACCTTAATGAAATGACATAAATTAGAAACTCGAAAATAGCGTCGTATATAATTTATTTTATAAATGAAAATTAAGAAATTATTGAATGTTTTGCCTCGCATAGACATCGCCGTAAGAATTTCAAATATAAAGTAAAAAGTATTATAAACTAAAAACTCGAAAATAGCGTATGTCATTTCATTAAGTGATCCTTTTTAGACAGAGAGGCGACTGCAATTTTTGGACCCCATCGAACATCATTCTGAATTTTTTATAGAAATTGGAGAAAAGTGAGTAGTTAGGAATCCACTGGTCTGCCGTGGCAAAAATGGCCGAAACTGATCGATAATAGACTTGGAATGAGTTGAACTAAATCCAATTGCCAAATGCGCCATAACTTGCCACATAATGAGCATTTTTTTTTTATTTGGTAACCCTCAATCTTTAATTTTCAACTAAGTAGGTTGCAGACGATTCAGATATCTGGCGACGGTCTACTTGCATCTATTAAAAGGGACAGAGGCGGTTCCATGGGGGGGGGGGCTAAGGGGGCTATAGCCCCCCCCCCCCCATGAGGGTGAAACTTACACTGGATAAAACGGTTTTCATAACAACCCTGCCCCCTTTCATAACAACCCCCCACCTAAGATTTTAGATTTTTTTTTTTTTTAATGTATTTCTAGATACAAATATTTAAGAAAAAGTTTAATTTCCGATCAGAAAATCTCATTTTTGCCCCCCCCCCCCCTAGAATTATATGAAATGACGCGTCTGCCTTTCTCCCCCCAATTCTCCGTAAAAGGTAAAAGAATGTCGTAGTTTTCGACGTTTGGTCCAAGTGCCCTGTTAATAGGTAACCAAAGTACCCATAGACTAAGAATAAATTAACTAGACCAAGTCTGTATGGCAAAACCTAATAATACGAACAGCGCGGTCACGTGACGACAGCCTTCAAAACGGAACTGGAGAAAAATTCTTTCATTTACTTCAAGGTTAAACAATTGAAAGCTGAAGACTATTTTCTTGAATGCCGAAAAAATGCCAGAATACTATACTGGATTTGGATGCAAAATTGATTTTGAAATAGGGGATTCAATAACCTTTCACAGTCATGTCATTTTTTAAAAATTATCTTAATAATTTTATTTTTTTAAGACTTATAAAAGTTAGTTTGTATTTTGCTTTCTGACATAGCTGCCTTTAATTGGTAATAATGGTCTTTATCATTTACTTACTTCTGAAAATTGTAATTGATAATGAAATGAAAATGAAAGTCTAGACTAATGTTTTATAATATTTTGAAAAGGGTAGAAATGGTTTTTAAAAGGCATTGGAATTAGTCACGTCACGTGTTCCGTCTTGGTAACACCCTCTCTTAATAACAGATATTGGAGCGTCCTGTCTATTTTATTATTCGTTTATGAAAGTACCAAACGAACACGAACAGGTTTTAAAACTAGTTCAGAAGACCTTCCAGAACATCCTTGTTCTTCCTATTGTATTGTGTGTCTTTGACTCGTACCAGCCTGGAATTTTTACTGGTCTCCCTATACCAGTTTATAGTTGTGCATAGTACGCTATCAAAATGAAGCGACATTTAACCGATTATTTCGGGGAAAAAGAGAGCAGCGCTAAAAGCCATTGTAAAGAGCTAGATGTTGGAAATTTGGAATCGAAGTCAGAAAGTGCGATAAAAGCCTATGATCCTGGCAAGATAAATCTTCCGGTAAGCTTTACACATAAATATTTATTTTTATGTGTCGTTCAGTTCCAAAGCCAGACAACTGCAGTTTTTCGAAAAATGCATTTTTGAATTTTTTTGCAAGTAACTTAATTGTACATGCAAGTAATTTAATATATAGGATAATAAAAACAAAAACGATATCTATTATACTCTGTTACAAAAAAAATAAAAAATTACGTATATACTCGTAGTGATTATCAAATTAATCAATTTCTATATTTATATATAGGATACATATGAAAAATCACATGATCCCTGTGATATAGGAAGAGCCGTGAAAGAAGTTTTAACAGATGATGAGAAACTAAAATTACTAAAAAATACTTGGATACCTCCAACAACATTTCCTTTTCCAGAACTAGTGGAAGGGAAACAGAAACGGAAATTTAATCATGATTGGCTAAAAAAATACAAGTGGCTAGCATATAGCCAAATGCTAGGCGGTGGACTTTGCACCCAATGCGTTCTCTTTGCTCCTTCAGGTGCTGGTATCGGATCTCAGGTAAAATATTTGATTTTCTTTTCTTATGCATTTCATTGTAACTTGTGTGATATTTTCATTTGTATGAAATGTTTAATGTTTTAACGATTATATCAACAACCAACTGATTGGTCGTTATCGTCGAATATTGTTCCTTAGATATTAAAAAAAAATTGGGTACAATTAAAAATAAATGATTTAAGATTAATTTAAGAATAAAAATTTCAAATGCATTTCTGACTTTAATATTTCAAAACTTTAATAATTGTTTTTTTAATACTTTAAAAAGTTATAGCCTAAATTCGCCCAATTTATATTGAAATTATTAAAATTTTGACTCCATATTTTATTTTATTACTCTTGAAGTTGTCAATAAAAATTAACGAAATTGTAAGTGACCCGTAAATAATGTACAAAATTTATGGAACATTTTGTGTAATACTATTTTGAAAGTGTAAAGGTACTGTGTAACAGCAAAACTGGCCAGCTCCACAATTTTGCGAAACGCGTTCTTTGCAATTTTTGCGGAAGGCTTACCTATATTGTCGGCATTTTGAGAAATAAAGTTAATACTAATGCGAAACAAATCAATTTAAACTTTCAACTTTTAAATCTTTATTAAAATCCTTTTTTTATACTACTAAACCGGGTGCTTTACTTTAACGACCGAAATGTTCAATTAGTTAGAAAAACTATGTATCCTAAAATATGTATAAATATAAATTTAACAAGCGTGTACATTTTTTAGGCTCTCAAAACACTGGTAAAAGAACCGTTAGCCAAATATAAAAAAGCCACCGAAGATCTACGTAAGCATGAAAATACTAAGTACCACAAATTCTCCATGGAAAAAGCAGTAGAATTTACAAAAGTAATGGAATCAAGCAAGAAAAGCATTGACGTTGTTTTAGATTCCGAAACATCGGCCATTATTGAGGATAATCGAAAACGATTGAGGCCTATAGTAAAAACTATAGTATTTTGTGCTAGGAACAATTTGCCCTTAAGAGGACATCGTGATCACGGTTTGATTTCACAATTAAAAGAAGAAAGTAATGAGGATCTTCTGGTTGGAAAGCATGGAGTTTTCCAAAGCCTTTTGGCTTTTCGTGTGGATGCTGGGGACGAAGACCTCAAGCGACATTTCGCAATTTGCAGGCGTAACAGTGCAATGATTAGCAACACAGTCCAAAATGAAATTATAGACTGTATCGGAGAAACTTTTCGTTCTTCAATATCAGAAGATGTTAAAAGATCAAAATTTTTCAGTATAATGTGCGATGAAACAACAGATGTCAGCACCAAGGAACAGATGACATTTTGTGTTAGGTACATAGATACCCAATATTTCGTTACCAAAGAAGAATTTGTTGGTTTTACAGAAATGACAGAGACAACTGGTGTTGCTATAAAAGAAGCAATCGATAAAGAGTTGGATGCCTTGGGCTTAACAAAAGAACACCTTTGCGGCCAAGGGTATGATGGGGGTTCTAACATGGCTGGAAAGTTTAAAGGAGTGCAAGCCCTGATATCAAACGAGCAACCCATGGCTATTTACAGTCACTGTTTCAGCCACTCCTTGAATTTGGTTATTTCAAAATCGTGTGACATTCCTGCCATACGAAACATGTTAGGAACCGTAGGAGCGGTAACAACTTTTCTTTCTGCTTCTGCTCTACGAAAAAATGCTCTAGAGGAAGTAATTAATCAACTTCCAGAAATAAAGAAGAAAAGTTTAAAGGTGATGTGCCCCACTAGATGGGTAGAGCGACACGATAGCTTAATTAGATTTAAAGAATTATTTCTCCCTATTGTAACACTGCTTGATCAGCTTTCAACTTCACCAGATACCAACTCGGAAACATCAAGCAAAGCTTCTATGCTTAGTTCGGCTATTCAAAAAGGAGAATTCATCATAGCCTTGGAAACAACGGCATATTGCATGGCAATAACTCTAAGGCTAAGTGAGCAACTACAAAATCCACAATTAGATTTTGGAAATGCCCTGCAAAATATAAACTGCATATTAGAGGTTTTCAGAAATCTACGAAGAACTGTGGATGTCGAATTCGGTAGTATTTTCGAAAACGCTTTGCAAAAAGCAAGCGAAATCGAATGCGAAATACGCATACCAAGAAAATGCTTTCGACAGACTCATCGAGAAAATACTGATGCTTCAAATCCCGAGGAGTATTACAGACGAATGGTTTTTTTTACCGTTGGTAGACCATTTGATTCAAGAACTGGAATCGAGATTTTCCCAACGATTGGTGGATATATTACCTTTAGAAGGCCTTGTTCCAAAAAATATTTTGAAGTACGAAGAAGAAGAAATCCTCAAGGCTGCAAAAAATTACCAGCAGTACCTAGATGGCTCTGAGCTTATACTAAAGTCAGAAATAAAGCTATGGAAAAACAAATGGGATAGTGAGATTGAGCCGCCTTATACAGCAGTTGAGGCCCTGAAGAAGTGCGATCAACAATTTTTCCCCAACATTTTTATTCTTCTACAGATATTTGGAACAATCCCCGTTACAACAAGCACACCCGAAAGGAGCTTCTCCACATTACGACGGATTAAAACATATTTAAGAAGCACCATGGGCCAGGCAAGATTAAACGGACTAGCATTGGCAAATATTCAAAAGGATAGAAAAATCTCCATAGAAGACGTCATTAACATCTTCAGTCGCAAAAAAGCAAGACGAATGAAAATTGCAAATTGGAATGTCTAAAATCACAGACACAGACTCTACAAAATTTGATGTTTTGTTTTTGTATTAATGTATCGAGAAAAACAACTCAATTTTAACTAAAGTCATCCACCTAGACTATTGCTTTAAAAAAACCACCATTTTGAATAATTAATTAAAATAATTATTTGCACTTAATTACTCAAATATAATTAAAGTTAATTAAATAATTGCCACACTGTATATTAATATACTATTTCTTGATTGCGATAAAATCTAATTGACCACAACAGTAGCTCTAATTAATTTTGCTTTCTCATTACGGAACATTTTTGCATGCTGTAGCCCCTCCCTTGTGATTTGCCTAGAACCGCCACTGAAAAGGGAGCCAAGTTGGCCAAGATATATTACGTCACTTATGACGTAACTGATCTCGCCAATTTGGCTTACTTTTAAAAGATATAAGTTTTTGGAGCCAAAGATCAGAAATCGTTTGCACTTTTTTTCATTGAAAATCAAAATGAAGTGGGTTGCCAGAAGAATAAGTTTGCTCTATTTTTGGCAAGTTATGAGATATTTGGCAATCGGATTTTAGATCAACTCATTCCAAGTCGATTATCGATCAGTTTCGGCCATTTTTGCCACGGCAGACCAGTGGATTCGTAATCTACTCACTTTTCTCCAATTTCTTTAAAATTTTTTAAATGATGTTCGATGGGGTCCGAAAATTGCAGTCGCCTCCGGACTATTTCGTACCTACTCACGAGATTTCTATAGAAAGTAGTTTCTAAATGCAGTGGGCTAGAAGACATAGGAAATGATCCTGATTAGGACTTCTTCTTAAACAAAAGTGAACTTTTTATCAATTCGATTAACTTATTATTAACAATTCTCAAACGGTTTTCTTTTGGAATTTCATAGACGCGAGTGCGATTCAGTAGAGCGAAGTATCGATTCTCCGAGTGGCGTATTTTACGAAACAAAGGAAACAAAAGAAATCGATGCTTATCTCGTTAAAGTCCCCCCCACCCCCTTCCCCACTTTTGAATTCATTTGAGGAAATCGCCCGAAACTGCCGAAACCGCATCGTCACTTGCGAACGACCGAAAGGACTTGTTTGTTTTAAGGTATATTTTTATACGTTGGGAATCGCAAAAATTGACCCAAACAGGCATTTTTGTTTTTTCATTCTAAAATGTTCTCCAATTCATTATCTTTAAAATGATACCAATAACTTTCTTATAGTTAAAATACTTTTTTTAATTACACGCAATTTCCTAAAGGTCGACGTCTAGAACATATTGGAAAAAAGAAAATGTCGAAAACTTTGAACTCAATTTCAGGAGAACTGCTTTTTCATCGTTGAGTGAATGTACTCCAACGGTGATATCTTAAGAGTTAATTAACTGATTTTTAAAATTTAAACTGTATAATTTAGATAACATTTCAGAGCACGGGCTCTACTTGTTAACAAAAATTTTGATAAAAAATAGAATTTCTTATGTATTTTAAAATATTTTTATTTTTGGAATTTTTTTTATTTTTTCTGGTATTTTTCGTGTTAAATGTTAAAATTTAAAAAATATTTAAGTTATGCATTATATTTTGCTTGGGCCCGTGTATCAATACCTTGTGTTTAATTTCCAGTAAGAAATTTGCTTCAAAATTAATTAGGTATTATTTTATCATCGTTGCAATTAGGCCTTAATTAGTGAATTAAAATTCAATTAATTAAATAAACATTTTATTTTTTAACTTTTTGTTACTGCAAAAACATTACATTTTTTGCTCTTGTAATTCTCACAAAAATTTGATACGCTGACATAAGAAATAAAAAAAATTGTCCAACGTATATGTATACCTTAAGGGGAAGTCCTAGTAATTGTTAAGAATTTTTTGTAGAGGCAATGATGGCACAGTTTTTAAGATAAAAACTATTATTTATTCTCTTCAGAAAACTCACAAAATTTATTCAAAGACATCAGTGTAATCACTCACAAGCTTCAGTAAGAACAACTTCGAATACAGCGATTATACAAGCTCACTCCAATTGGTAAACAAAGCGATCAGCTTTCATCGAAGTCCGAAGCCAATCTGAAAACTTTCCTGATCTCCGGTCTTATTTATACCTGGCGCGTGAAAACATTCTCGAAACATCCAACCAACTCGACCCTAGACTTATTATTATCAATAGACTGCGCGTTCCCACTTCAATCATACAACGAGAATGAAACCAAAATGAATCACCAAAATTCGTCTATCAGTCACGTGGTTTTTAATTTGGCTACGTCGTCAAATTAATCCTTTATCTAATATTCTTATTATCCTTTATCGCCCGAGTGAGGAGAAATCTGCAACCCTGCTCCCAAAAAGTCCCTACTCATGTGATTCATTTTGGTTTCATTCTCGTTATACAATTGAAGTGGGAACGCACAGTCTATTCTATAAGTCTATGAACTCGACAAATAAAAGAAACATCTCGAAATTTCTCGATTGCTTTAGGTGTTGCCACCTTTTTTCTAACTTGTATAATTGCTGTTAATAAATGAAATAAGATAAAATAAATTACAATAGAATTTTAAAATAATACGTCACTAGACTTGCTATGCTTCTAACCTAATGCATTAAGGAACTACTTTCTGTAACCAACTTGACATTTCGTACGAAAAAGATCACCTCATGAAATGACAAAAACTGTTTTCATTTAATGTCTTATCTATTAAAAATGAAAATTAAAATAACAAAAAAATAACCACTGAATATGCATAGACATAATGATTTCAAATATAAAATAAAATATATTAGACGTTTTTTTCGAGTTTTTAGTTATATGTCATTTCATTAAGTGATCAATTTCGTACCTACTCACAGGGCCTGATTTACCACTAGGCCCGGGCCTAGGGGCCTCCAAATTTGGGGGCCCCCAAATTTTGAAAGTTTTCTGAAATTTTTTAATTCAATGGTCTTTTTATGGGAAGTACTGAACAAAAATAATAAAAAAATTTTAGTTACACATCCGCAAATTCCATATTTCTTATAGTCACAGAAAGTTAAGTTAGATGATTAACGTAATAAAACCTAATTAAGCAAATCTCTCCGGTTCAGCCAATCAAATACAATTTCTTCATATGTACACGAAGACAAGGGCTTTACGCAGCTGTTCTCCTTCTCTCGCCTCTTGTAAAGAGATGTTCACCAACCAGCCAACCATGTACAACTTCTTATATTATGAAATGAAAGAGTATTTGTGATCAGTTGGTTTGCAGGCTCTTCCGTGGACTTTTTTGAACTTTTTTTTTGCCCTCCTTTTTGGTGAGATCGTGGAAACAGTGGAAAGGTTACTTTGAATTATTTACAATTATTGTTATTAAATTAAGTAATCTTTATTATTATATAATTTGTGGACACTGTGGTAAAATGTAAGTTTCAAATACAGGAAAGTGAGTTTTAAAATCAGTGTTCATGGGGGGGGGGGGGGGGTCTTGATTAATTCAAAAGTTTTGAGGAAATCAAGATCATACTAATTATAACAAAAAAATCGTGTGAAAGTAAACTATGAGTTTTAATTGTAAAAAGTTAGTCTTAACGAATGTAGCTTGATCTGGTAATATTGTGACGTAAGGAAATAAATATTTGCTATTGGGGGCCCCTCTCTGAATGTTGGGCCTACAGTAAAAAAAATTCTAAATCGGGCCCTGCCAACTCACCAAACGTCAAAGTGGTTAAAGTAAGTAGTTTCTAAATGCAGTGGGCAAGAAGAGTGTTAAGACATCCTCCTCAACTGCCGAATTGTCAGTTGGCCGAAAGATAAATAACTTGTTTGTTTAAAAAAAGGCAGCCACCGATTCTCTTGGAATACTGATAGGGGTTGGAAATTTATTCGTATGTCAACTGATAGTGAAGGATTTTTATCGGTTGATACGGAGAATGTTTCTTAATCTTCTTTTGATTTATGAAAGGTACTTTCTGGTTGTTATGTTGCGGTTTTTACTCTGAAGGTCAGAAACGATTCATCTAAAGCAGCGTCCGTTACTAACTTTTGAAGATGGGCCGCATGACTGATGTTGGAACTTTCCGCGGGCCGCAGATTTAGACCGAATACGCCAATAATTATATTGCTTTATTACACATGTTCAATGTTAGAATTGGGATAGTTACTAAAGATTCAACAATATAAAAAAATTTAGAAATCTGAAACAATAATCAACTTTTTTATATTAATGAAATAACAATCGATATTTGATTATTGTTTCAAATAATTAAAAAAAAAAAAATTCTTTACATCGTTAATCAAAGTCATAAAAGAAGTTAATCTTTAGTGACAATAATACAATGGGACTTGATATAAACTCATAATCAATAAAGATATATAAACCATACCTCCTAAATCTTCATTTTTAGTCGATGTTAATTGCGAGCCGGTCCGCTTTTTACTATCTACTTTGCGTTTAAAACTAGTCTTCGGCGCCATTATTGCACTGGAGTCATAGATCACGATACTTCTTTTCACGTCAAAACAAAAGAGGCCAGTATACATTAAAACACCCAACTCCTGCCCATCACATTCAGAAAAGAAGAAATTGAACTGTGCCATTCACGAATCAAGGGGGTAGGGTATTTATTATAAGTACAAAACTAAGCAATGCGAAGGAATGCGTCATTGGTAATAATTCAAACTATTGCTTTTTTTATTTTTTCTGGCAGTCTCAGAAAAAAAAAAAAGGATTTTTCAGACCTACTGACGCGGGCTACTTAATGGAAAACGCGGTTTTTGGTAATAAACACATACTATTTTAGACAAACTGGAATCATTTCCGTAAAATTTGATTTTTGCTCTTCTGTACTGCCGGCGGGCCGGAGAAAAAGCTGTTGCGGGCCGTCTAGTGGCTGACGCTGATCTAAAGAAATATTTCCCAAGTCCGGCAGCAACGTTCGAAGCTCAGTAACGAGGGAATTTGTTGGTCAATCATATACTATTTCTGGATTTTAAAACTAAATTTGTGTCGAGTAAATATAGCTTTCCGTAATTACTTGATGTTTTGATACCAAATGAAATCTACGTACGAGAAAATTTCAAAAGTTTTTCTAAATATGTCTCATTGCGACTTTTAATTGGTGAAACCTCAACTGTTGGGAAAGTAACTGCATCCTCTCAGGCATAGCCAATATTTGACACGGACCACTCGGCATTTGACGGGGTTTTATTTATTATTTTGGTACTTACGTATTAACGCAACCAGGCCAAAATTCGCATAAATCGCCAAATTTGGCGACCCTACTTACGGCAACCCTACGTGTTATACGTGGTTTTTCGTAAAGAAATTACTTTGCTTACTGGTTAGATTGAATGCCGTCAAATCGCGCCAACCTGGTTGCGATAATACGTTTGTACCATTATTTTTATTATTATTGTACTTTCCCATATGTTGTACCCATATGTTGACATAGGGTAATGAAAGTACTAGGGGGCTTAGCCCCCTGCTCGCTAACGCTCGCCAAACCCCAAACGCCTCGCTGCGCTCGGATTGAGTTGCTTTGCCGCTCGAATTTGTGGTTAAAACATCTTGCTGCGCTCGAATAGGTTTGCCAGCTATAAAAAATGTAACCAAATTTTTATAAATTGAATGTAAGGCCTAATGGAGAAAACACCCAAATTGCAAGTTTCATAATAGAAAGTTAAATATACTATCCGCCAACATTCTGACTTAAAACTTCATTAGCTATGCCCTTACATTGAAGTCCCAATATCTTTTATTTATTCTGATAAAAAACAACGCGAGCTACACTCACCAACCCCTGAATGCCTCGCTTGGGTTATTTTTTCTGGATAGAAATACTTCAAAATAATAATTTACTCCAATACAAAAATGCTTCAGAAAAACACAAGAAATCAACTTTGAAACGAAGAGTTTAAAAAGAGCTTTAAAATTAGCAACGGGTTTGTCGTAAGGATGTTGCCATTCATATATTCGAAATCATTGAGGCTTTGTAGTAGCTTAATGATGAAAAATATTGAAATTTAACTAATTAATGAAGTGTTAATAAATTATTTTGGCAAATCTACAGCTTATTTCCTTTAAAATGACACCTTGATCATTGAAATTGGTTGAGCAGTTTAGGCGGACGGACTGACCCCAAAAAACGTATTGCCTATTAAATATATAGATTGTTTTCGAGGGAACATTTTTTAAATTTTTATTTTACATTTTTTCACTTTTTACAGCATCCCGACTTATAAAAAATGACTTAGAAAAATGTGTGTTTCCCTGTACATGATCAGCATAACTTCCGAACGATTTAACCTACGATTTTTAAATTTGATGTATGAGTCAGTTGTGACATGCGACCAGTGGTGATCATTTTTAATAAATAAATTTTGAAACAATTTGCCGCAGATTTTGCTGATAGATGTGTTTTTAAAACCGGCGCTGTGTTTATGAATATTGTTGCACAAATTGTCTGTATATAGTGTAAATAGTGACGTATTATTTTTAAATTCTATTGTAATTTATTTTATCGTCTTATTTTATTTATTAACAGCGATTATACAAGTTAGAAAAAGGTGGCAACACCTAAAGCAATCGAGAAATTTCGAGATGTTTCTTTTCCGACGAATTGACTGGAAATTTCGCGAATGTTCTCTCGCGCCAAGTATAAATAAGACTGGAGATCGGGAAAGTTTTCAGATTGACTTCGGACTTCGATGTGAGCTGATCGCTTTGTTTACCTATTGGAGTGAGCTTGTATAATCGCTGTTTTCGAAGTTGTTTTTGTTGAAGCTTGAGGGTGATTAAACTGTTGCCTGTGAATAAATTTTGTGAGCTCTTGAAGAGAGAATAAATATTTTTATACCGTGAAAACTGTGCCATCATTGCCTCTGTGGAAAAATTCATAGCAATATAAAAAATTGGCAATGCATACAAAGAATTATTTCAAAACTCCGTATTTATGATTTATATTATTTAATATAATATTTAAAAAAATTAATAAAAATAGTTTGTGTAAAAACTACACATAATTCATAGTATGTATGCTAAGGTCCAAAAACTTTTTTTTAGAATAGTTAAATCAAAATAAACAATTCCCGAAGACAAATTAAAGAAATATATATGACAAATAATTGTGTTATAACAAGTGGTGTTCAAGTTATATCCATTTAAACTCAGAAAAGAAACAAAAAGCTATGAAAAAAAATTTTAAGCACGTTCGAGATACAATTGTCACGTAACAAAAACTTAAATATTTCGAGTCAAACAAAATTTTTAAGTTATTTTACTTAGAAATATTTTTATTATTTTTTACAATTATAAAAAATTGGAGGAATTTGTAAAAATTTTTAGCCTCAGACCCTATTAAAAAAATGTATAACAAAAATACAGGAAAGAAGAATTACGTAATTTTGTTATCCCGAAGACAGAAACGTACTGCATTTGATTGGAGAGACAATTTCTCATTGTTACTAAATAGACAGAGAGGCAATTTTTGGACCCCATCGAGAACATCATTCTGAATTTTTTTTTATATAGAAAAGTGAGTATATTTCGAATCCACTGGTCTTCCGTGTCAAAAATGGTCGAAACTGGTCAAAAATCGACTTGGAATGAGTTGAACTAAATCCAATTGCCAAATACGCTATAACTTGCCAAATAATGAGCATTTTTTTTTTATTTGGCAACCCTCACTCTTTAATTTTCAATTAAGAAGGTTGCAGACGATTCAGATATCTGGCGACGGTCTACTTGTATCTATTAAAAGGGAGCCAAGTTGGCAAAAAATATTACGTCACTAATGACGTAACTGGATGTCGCCAATTTGGCTTACTTTTAAAAGATATAAGTTTTCCGAAATCGTTTGCTCTTTTTCTCATTGAAAATCAAAATGAAATGGGTTGCCAGACGAATAAGTTTTTTCTCTTTTTGGCAAGTTATGACATATTTGGCAATCGGATTTTAGTTCAACTCATTCCAAGTCGATTGTTGATCAGTTTCGGCCATTTTTGCCACGGCAGACCAGTGGATTCCTAATCTACTCACTTTTCTCCAATTTCTATAAAAAATTCAGAATGATGTTCGATGGGGTCCAAATATTGCAGTCGCCTCTCGGACTATAAATATTGTAGATCACAATGCGAGATATGAACTGATACGCGTTGTTTATTCACGATACTCATCAGCGCGGGATCTTTGCAATTTGCTCGAAACATGTTTGTTGGGTCCAATGAAAAGGGTAATCAACATAGTTTGAAAAGTTTTAATAATGCGTGGCTTTAATAGGTTAGAGCAAGACGGAGATATTAGGTACATAGGGATGAGATACCGAGGATTGTTGAAACCATCTATAAATAAGAAACTGGATAAACGGTGAGAAAAAAAAACGCGACGGTGGGTTGATGATAAAGAATTATCTAATCACAGTTCATTTTTATAGATGGGTGAGAATGTGAGAAACCTTGTAAAGAACTACTGTATATATATTGTTGCGTGGACGGGTTCGAAAGATTTGAAGCCAAAGCAGATCAACACTCGCAGAAATTTATTCCAATATAACTCTTCACAGATTCCTTTACAACTCCAGAACTTTTCGTTCTAGTAGACACAATACAGCTCTTTTCACAACAATAGAGCACAAAACAGCAGTTAAAAACTTGACAACACAACTGCTCAAATCGCTGCAAAAGACAATTCAATACAGTTCGCTTTCGGAACTCTCTGAACGCTCGCTGAGATTCAGTAATTCCAGTCAACTAATGGACTCAGCTAACAACTAACTCAGTGACTCAAAATCAGTCAACTAACTCCATCACCCGCTCTCTTGAGCTTTTATAGGGGAGGAGAACATACGTGAAATTTCTAGAGGTAGATATTTGGAGAACTTTCCAGATCGTAGTCGAAAAGTCCTATACATGTACATGGGGACCGAAAATGTCCCAAATGGTCGCCAAGTTTGGCGACACTTGGCGATTTCTTGCCAAATTTGGTGACAAAAATTAGTCGCCAAAACCGTCCCCAATTTGGCGAGATTGCCCTTACCATAATGTTAAATGCCCTGCTCCTTGTAACACTCGCTTCCCAGTACTCTTTAATAATACTTTTATTATCCTTTACATGTGTAATTGAAAGTAATAACTATTATTCAAAACAAAGAAAACGACTTAATCTGACTCGGAGGTTATTAATAACTTGTAATAAGATTAGAAATGAAGTCAAAATCTAGAAATATTGTTACTTCTAGTTTTATGCAAATTATTTGACGAGGAACGAAACTTCACAATTAAAGTTAATGATTTCCCCTACAAATGTCCCTAATTAGCAATGACGATTTACCCTCCGGAAATGATTGGGTCGTCTTATTAACTTAATCAAGAGTCTGAAATGCCACGAAATCAGTTGCTTTATTTTTCTTTTGGTATTTTATTTTGTTGTGGAGAAAATGTCGAAGCGATATTGAGTATGAATATCAGTGCAAACAAGAGTTGTTTTGGAAGTGAATTTAGTTCATTCTTGTAAAGTGTGTAATCATCGCGGAATAAATATTAACGGGTAAATAAACTCGCAATATTTTTGATAGAAATTGGATTTCGAATTATCACCAAATTAATTGAAACTGGGTAATATAATGTCGAAAAACAAATATTTGTATCGTATCGGAACATTTTTACATTTTAGATTGGTATTTGAATAATATAATCCATGAAAACAAAGATTTAAAATAAAAAATTAACCCTTTTGCACTCCAGGCCTTTTTCGCGCGGAGGAACCAGCGACTCGAGACATTTTAGGTTTGGCTGGTGTTTATGGATTTGCTTCATAGAAACTAAACACAGTCATTGGCCTCGCATCGAATTTCCGCATCACACCTAATGGTCCTCTCGTGGTTTGGCATCCAATCGTGTGGCGCCACTGGAGTGCAAAGGGTTAAAGGAAAGAAAGATTTGCGTGGAAGACATTCGTTTTTAACTTTTTTTACGCCTTTATCGCATTTCTAAAGAATTTTCCGAAGTGGGAATGTTTAGAGTTTTTTTAAAGCGCTTAACCTCAAAGATTTTGATCAAAATAAGTTAGAGTCGTATTTAGTAATTGCAGAGAAAAATAAATTTTTCAAAAGGCAGCTAACTTATGCGCATGCGCTATTTTGACGAAAACCTGAACGACAGATCCCCCATGATTTCCACTAACCCGCATACCAATTTTAAATATCATAGGTTAAACTTTTCGGGAACTAATGCTGACGGACATGCATATATTTATTTGCCTGTAACGTAAGCACCATTTTTTTCTTTGGCTTGTACATGTCTAAACGCACTAATAAAAGATTATAATCCTAAAATATATGAAAAGGATCATAAAAGTACTTAAGCGTATTGTTGCGTGGATGGGATTTGAAGCCAAAGCAGATCGAAACTTGCAGAAATTCATTCCAATATCACTCTTCACAGATTCCTTTACAACTCCACAACTTCTCGTTCTAGTAGACACAATACAGCTCTTTTCACAACAATAGAGCACAAAACAGCAGGTTAAAAACTTGACAACACACAACTGCTACAAATCGCTGCAAAAGACAATGCAATACAGTTCGCTTTCGGAACGCTCACTGAGACTCAGTAATTCCAGTCAACTAATGGACTCAGCTAACAACCAACTCCATCACCCGCTCTCCTGAGCTTTTATAGGGGAGGGAACATTCTTGAGACTTCTAGAGATAGATATTTGGAGAACTTTCCAGATCGTAGTCGAAAAGTCCTATACATGTACATGGAGACCGAAAATGACGCCAAATGGTCGCCAACTTGGCTCTATCTCGCCAATTCGGCGGGATTGCCATTATCATAATGTTAAATGCCCTGCTAATTGTAAAACTCGCTTCCCACCGTGACCTCTGTAAAACTCGTTATCAAGCATCTAGAGACTCATTGCAGGGAAACAAAGTATTGCATTGCCTTATGCGAAATGTACATAAATTTTCCTATTTACAAAATTAACACTACGAAATATTCACAAATATACAAAAACTGGTAACAGTATAGTCATTAAAAGTTCACAACCCTGTTTTCTTTATTTTCCAATTTCAAATAAGGCTAGATTCCCTTTTTTTTTTCTCTTCCTTTTTTTATTATTGATCTATAACATAATAAATTAAGCTACACGAACTTGACGGAAACAGCTTCAAACTAAACTTATTGATGTAATAGGTCGGAAGCGTGTTTACTTGAAAACCAGAGAACAACAAGTTCAACATTAAAAAAACAATTGTTTACATTTCCCTTTGGAGTTTGTAAAAAAAACACTAAGAGCCCGCAAACAACTCTAGCAATTGATTTATATTTAATGAATGACAGTTACAAAATGTCCTTATAATCTGCGCCGCATTGTGTAAATATTTTGAAAAACCTTTGCGTCACACGATCGAGTAAAAAAAAAAATCGAATCTTTGGCGGAACTTCATCGGGTCATCCGTCTCTTTGAGGAAAGCTTCACTTAAAAGCGACAAGCTTTTCATAAAAAAAACGTTACTTTTTTTTATCTCGAGATGAGATCCTTAAAATGAAGGTATTGCCCAATCTTCGTTTTAACAAATGATGCGATTATCTCCAAAGGAAGACACTTTGAGGTGTTCGAGGGGGAAGAACAACGATTGTTTGTTTACTGCGTACGCTTTCATGCGTACTTTTACTTTGTAATAAGAGTATGTAATGGCTTCTTTTGTGGGTTAAGATTTTATAAGAAACTAGCTAAATACCCGCTAGCTAAATTTAACATGTGCAATATTTTAGCTAGCTGTGAGGCCTCGCGTTACGGAAATCTGTCATTCGTGTATAGGATCCAGTTTTTGGCTCTTCGCTCGCAGGAAGGTTCATCGCTAAGCAAAATCGAGCTCGCTTCGTTCGCTAAATTAATTAAAAAGAAACTAAAAATTTAAAATTCTGTTTTTCATAAGTCCAATTAGAAGGCCATAATTACTTATGTTGAAAATTTCAGAGCTGTAGCCCAATTAGTAGTCGTTTTGTAAAATGTTTATTAATTAATTAAAAAAATTAATTAAAAAAGAACTAATTAAAATTTAAATATTCTGTTTGTGATGCGTAAAGTTAGAAGGCCAAAACTACTTATGCTGAAAATTTCAGAGCTCTACTCCAATTTTAAGTAGGTTTCTATAGATCCACAGACAGACACACAGCTTGTTTTATTATTATAGATACTAAAAACTGAAGGGTACTTACGTATTAACGCAACCAGGCCAAAATTCGCATAAATCGCCAAATTTGGCGACCCTACTTACGGCAACCCTACGTGTTATACGTGGTTTTCGTAAAGAAATTATTTTGCTTACTGCTTAAATTGAATGCCGTCAAATCGCGCCAACCTGGTTGCGATAATACGTAAGTACCAACTGAAGCTCATCTGCTGCTCATTTACTTGATTTCTTACAGAATTAGGCGACACATTTTTCTTTGGACGACAGAAGTCAACCACGCGAAGTTACTGCTCAAGATTTTTTTTTTTTTTTTTTAAATAAGTTTCTTTAACAACGCAGAATGCATTGGGCGACAACACGAAAAAGGAAGCGCCCTTAACTCCAAAGATGTGACCGACAAAAGATGTTGACCTAGAAAAAGACAAATCAATGGCAAATACAAAGAAGGAAAAAAAAAAAAGTGTCATCATGATGCGGAAAGTGATCCCGTTATTAAAAGACATTTCAATCGCGAACAACTTCTTTTATGAAAGGATCGCGTGCGGTTTTCGGTTGATTGTATTTCTGTTGTGCGGTTTGATAGAAGGTGTGCAATCAGTCTGGATGACACGTTATCTTGGAAACAAGGTTAGGGCGGTTGAAACTAACCAAGTTGAAATAATATAACCATAGACTTATTATCATCAATAGAGTTCCCACTTCAATCATACCACGAGAATGAATCACCAAAATTCGTCTATCAGTCACGTGGTTTTTTAATTTGGCTACGTCGTCAAATTAATCCTTTATCTGATAATCTTATTATCGTTTGAGTGAGGAGAAATCTGCAACCCTTCTCCCAAAAAGTCCCTACTCATGTGATTCATTTTGGTTTCATTCTCGTTGTGTAATTGAAGTGGGAACGCGCAGTCTATTGATAATAATAAGTCTATGAATATAACCCAGGAAAAGTTTTTAATATAAATATTTTACACAACTTAACCAATTTGTATATTCATTAAAATAGCGCCGTTTCTGTTGCCAGCGTGTGTTTGGTGTAGGCATCTCATTTTAAATATTAAAAACATCTCTCTCAGCAAAATATCAGGAAAGCTACTTTTCAAAATGTATTCTATATAAATGAATGCGGATTTATGCACTCAAGTCCAAATATCTTTTATTTATTCTGATTAAAACAATTTTCTTATGTATAGTTATTTAAACAATTTTGGCAACAAGAAAGATTTTCTTCAACGATCGGTTTAAATATTATTTCAGCGACAATCGGATGACGTAAATTTGGTTTATTAGTATTCTGTAAAGCGACCTTTTAGTGACAGTTACAGACGCCAAAATTTGATAAAATGCATTGTCATCGACATCTAATCTATCTGCAGAGTTTCTATCCGATTGGATGACGGAAAGGGAATTAATTAGATCAACGCTTGATAACGAGTTTTACAGAGGTAACTCTGGGAAGCGAGTTTCAAGGGGCAGGGCATTTAACAGTATGGTAATGGGAATCTCGCCAAGTTGGCGAGATAGAGCCAAGTTGGCGATGGTTTTGGCGATTAATTTTTGTCGCCAAATTTGGCGAGAAATCGCCAAATGTCGCCAAACTTGGCGACCATTTGGCGACATTTTAGGTACATGTATCCTCATATACATGTATGGACTTTTCAACTACAGTCTGGAAAGTTCTCCAAATGTCTACCTCTAGGAGTTTCAGGAAAGTTCGCGTATGTTCACCTCTCCTATATAAGGACGGCCGTGAGTAGGGTTAGTTAGTTGTTGACTGTTTTTGAGTCACGGAGCTAGTTGTTAGCTGACTCCGTTAGTGGACTGAAGTTAGTTGATTTTGAATCACTGAGTGAGTTGTCTCTCAACGTTCATTGTGAGAGCTGTATTCCTGACTTGAGTTAGTTCGCGGATTTTGAGTCACTGAATTAGTTGACTGGAGATACTGAGCGAACTGTATTGCATTGTCTTTTGCGACGATTTAGCAGTTGTTTGTCAAGTTTTTAACTGCTGTTTTGTGCTCTACTGAGGTGAAAAGAGCTGTATTGTGTCTACTAGAACGAGAAGTTCGGGAGCTGTAAGAGAACTGTGAAGAGTTATTTTGGAATAAATTTCTGCAAGTTTTGATCTGCTTTGGCTTCAAATCTTTCGAACCCCGTCCAACGCAACAATATAATAAACTAAATAATTTAACATCCATGATAAAATTGTCATTAAAAAAAAAAGTACTAGGACCATAAAATTTGAAAATAAATTTGGCAAATGTCCTCTTTCTTAAGGGGGTCCAGTACCGAAATTTTTTCAAAAATCCCCCCAAAAAAAATTCTGATTTTAAAAAATAGTTCATACATTCCCGAAGAGAATGATGTTTTTATCTTATTCCTCCGGTGATTAGAACGCCCCACAAAATTACCCGTTATTTAAACATCACTAATGGGCGTAACACCTTGAAGCGTCTGCTTAAAGTGCGTTTTTCGAGCACTAGTGTTCTTCACAGATGTTGCAGATTCAAATCGATATATCTCCAGAACCATTAACAATTGGCTATTCATATTTTTGAAGCATTTAATGCATATAGTTTTAAATATTTTGTCTTCGCAGAAATTTATTTTTTTAATTCTGTTTTAAAATATAACACTTAGCGTAAAAGATAATATAAAAAAAAGCAAAAATTTCAATATTTTAACTTTGAGAATTTTTTTAATTTTTTTTAATTCACCTATCAAAATTCTGTGAAGACAAAATTTTCTTTATATGATTATGTATTACAGAAAACTTTCCCTTTGAAAAAAAAAATTATTTTTTCTTGACTTATATCAAAATACGCAAACATCAATTATTATGGATTTTTCTAGGTTTTTAAATTTTTTTTAAATAACTAAAAGCAATATTAAAAAAAAACATTTTCTCAAAGATATATAAATAGTATCTCAAACATAAAATAAATTTTTTACATAAAAATGTACATCAAGTTTTTTTTTATTTTCGGTACCGGACCCCCTTAATGGAACAAAATCCATTTGTCAACTGGCACTTTAACAACACATTGTCAGTTAATTTACAGACGGATACAAAAAAAAAAGGATCTAGGCGTAAAATAAAAGCTTAAAGAGATACAAAGAATAAAAATTTGAATCACTCCCAGAGATTGCTTTTAAAGTGAAAACAAAATATATTAGTTTTATTTTTAAAACTGACGAAATATGAATGATAAATGAACAAAGAAAATGTCAAAGTAGTGATAATACTTATTTTACAATTTTGAAAACAGCAAAACGTCGTTAATAAGTGATTTAAGTCCTGGAAAAAGCAAAATTACATGAAAATCTAAATGAAATAAAAATTGACTTTTTTTAAAAACAAAGATTTAATCTATCATTGTCTTCTTTGTTTTGTAAATTTTTTTTGTATTTTTCTATCTTTATTTTGTGATTAACTATCCTTTTGTAATTAACTAGTAAAATATCGCCTCAATTCTTTAAGAAATCCCTTTGTCAAGTTGGTTGTTTTTCAGATTATCTGGCGCCGTCAGCAACACGAGGGCGCGCCGAAACATTCGTCATTAGACAAGCCAACATACATTTACAAACACCCATGCCTAACACGGGACTCGGAACCTCGCGGTCTAGAAGCTAGCACGCTAACCACTATACCGTTTGGTCGGCAATCTCTTTGTCAAATATAAATTGGGAGAATAATTTATTAAACATTTTAAAAGCCAATTACTTGAGCAAATTTTAAAAACATAATAAATATTCTTCATTATATCTATATGAAATTTTCTCAGAGTAAAAGACGACTCAGTTTTTACTAAATAAAAAAAACTATCATTATTCTTTGTTCGAAGTCTTCCGAACAACAGCTAACTCACTATCCACCTTCAACACAAGTATCGATGCATACAACTTCGGATACAGCGATAATGCAGGAGCAACTAAAGTAAACAAAGGCTCCGATCATTTTAACACAGCATACAAAACACGACTAAACTAGCGATTCGGTCAAGTTGGCTTAGTAGTATTCCGTAAAAGCAATCTTTTAGTGACAGTTACAGCCCCAAAATTGGATAGAATGTAATGTCATCGACATCGGATCTAACTGCCAAGTTTCGACCTGATTCAATGACGGGTTAATTTTAGGCCTCAATAAGTTTACCCGCCTTCGAAAAACATAAGCATAAAATCGAAGTTAATATAAAGGATTTAAAAAGAACACTTTCTTTAAATTTGCTTATGGTTAGCATACCTATAAATAAAAATTTAACAAAAATTTATATTAAAGCATGCATAAACCAATATACCAAAGTTGTTCGGAAAGTGCATCAATTCCTTTTCAATAACGAATCAATGCATATTTATTCAATCCTTATACCGAGAAATACTTTGGCATGGTTTGAAGACATAAGTTTTCCCCGAAAACTACTCTTTGCACACCTGTTCTCCACATTTTGAAAGCTGTCATCTCTACACTATTTTATCGTTCAAATAACTGCCAATCTTAAAATAACGTCCATATCTTTAAAAAAAAAATCTTTATTCTCTGATTTTGCGACGAACTTTATCGTGAGAACACTTCTAGGTTGTTTTTTTTTATTATTTTTTTTTTAAAAAACGTCCACTCAAGTATGTAGAAATTATTTTATAATATTAGTTTCCCTACTGGTTGGTTGTTTTCAGATTATTTCCCCATAAGGGAAGGGGGGGGGGGGGGTATGGTACCGAAATTTCTTCAAAAATCCCAAATTTTATTTCTGATTTTAAAAAATAGTTCATACATTCCTGAAGAGAATGATGTTTTTATCTTATTCCTCCGGTGATTAGAGCGCCCCAAAATTACCCGTGATTTAAACATCACTAATGGGCGTAACACCTTGAAGCGTCTGCTTAAAGTGCGTTTTTCGAGCACTAGTGTTTTTCACAGATGTTGCACATTCAAATCGATACATCTCCAGAACCATTAATAATAGGCTATTCAAATTTTTGGAGCATTTAATTTATATAGTTTTAAATATTTTATCTTCGCAGAATTTTATTTTTTTAATTCTGTTTTAAAATATAGCATTTAGCGTAAAAGATAACATAAAAAAAAGTAAAAATTTCAATATTTTAACTTTGAGAATTTTTTTTTAATTTTTTTTTAGTTCACCTATTAAAATTCTGTGAAGACAAAATTTTCTTTATATAATTATGTATTACAGAAAGCTTTTACTTTGAAATTTTTTTTTATTTTTTCTTGGCTTATATCAAAATACGCAAACATCAATTATTATGGATTTTTCTTGGTTTTTAATTTTTTTTAAATAACAAAACTCAATATTTAAAAAAACATTTTCTCAAAAATATATAAATAGTATCTCATACATAAAATAAATTTTTGACGTAAAAATGTAAATAAATAAAGTTTTTTTTTTATTTTCGGTCCACACCTCCTTAAAGACTTGCCTGGACCAAGTTAACATAATTACAGTGAAATAGTCGAAATTTATTACCTTTTGCGCTCTTGAGGATCTTATTAAACAAATTCAACATATTGAACCTTAAGACCAAAACTCTTTTCCCACCAAATCATTAACTTGAATTGGAATTTACCATAAAATATCTTATAGCCCTCGTGTTGCTGACGGCTCCAGATAATCTGAAAACAACCAACCAACCATAAAATATCATGTTCCCATCTTTCTACAGATCCTCTGGTTGGTTGGTTGTTTTTCAGATTATCTAGCGCCGTTAGCAACACGAGGGCTATAATGCGTCGAAACATTCGTCATTAGACAAGCCAACATACATTTACAAAACACCCATGCCTAACACGGGACTCGGAACCCGCAACCTCGCGGTCTAGAAGCTAGCACGCTAACCACTCTACCGTTTGGTCGTCCTACAGATCCTCTGATGTGATCCTCTGAGACTGAAAAAATTATTTTCAGTAAACAGTATCGGTTATTAAAACGATTTGGTCTTAGGGTTCAATATGTTGAATTGGTTTAATAAGCCCCAAGAGAGCAAAAGATAATTAAGCTATACGTATAGGTTTCAACATTTTTTTTTTTTAATTTTCAATTTAAAAATTAGACCTTTGCACCTTGAAGAGTACATTATTTATCAAACTGTTTCCAATAAAATAAGATTTAAAATTTCTTCAATTTTAATAATTAATTAACATTTAATCAACTAATTAGGCTAATTTCGAACGGTAATGACACAAATTCTAATTCACCCACAGATACAATTTTGGTGTTCAATAATGCGGAATACCCTGCTCTATGTTTTGACCCTATTAACAGAATTTTACAGTTTGTATATTTTGCGATATCTCGCTTTAACTGAATCTATTAGAAAAATCCAAGTTTTTTTTATACAGAATCGTACCTTTAAAATTCAATTAAAAAAATATTTATTTACAAATCACTTAGTATTTAAGGTCAAAACATTCAAAAATGTATGCAGATTATATAGCAAAAAACAAATTTCAAAAAATATTATTTAAACTTGAGTTTACTGTTTGAATGAAATGCAAAATAGAAAAAACTACAATCTGAGAATAACTTTTAAAAAAGAATTTTTTATATACAAAACTGCTATTATTATCCTAATTATTATAATTCTCCTTATGCAGTATGCTCCTCCATCATAGGGGTTTCCTTCTTTTGTGTTGTTTTTATTTTGCTTTTGTTTTTTAAGGCCCTACAAATCTTCCCCGATTTTTGCGAGTTTTGCGATTAGAAGCCTATACGTATACCTTAAATTCGATTGTTTCACTGTAATTATGTTAACTTGGTCCAGGCAAGTCTTTAGTGGGAAATATCTGTTTTTAAATAGAGTTTATTGATAGTTATGGCAAATTTTATTCCACTTTTGCCTTGGATAAACGATTAAAAATATGTCCCTATAAGTAATCCAGATCACGCCTCTAATTCAAACTTCATCATGCATGTGTGGGACGCATTGTAAAAATGCATTGTGTAAAGATTTTATATGGATATGATTCGCATAAAGATATCTCTTTGTTGTGAATTTCATGCGTCTATGCTGCTCCACTGAGAAGATATCCTCATTTTCATGGGTGTCCAAATACTTATTAGTAGATAGTGTATTTTTGAAATCCCGATATAAATATTATATTTTTTCATTTAATTTATTTTTTATTAGTTTTTGAATGGGAAAAATGACGCACACGTTGACGCCCAAGCACACGTTGTTTACAGAATACGCGCTGTGTTAGTGAATATAAAAATTGTCAATGCATATAAAGTATTAAAAACTTAGTTTTTATAGGTTATACTATTACAATAATCAAAATATTAAATAGTCAGCATTCGAAATTTTTTTCAATATTCAAAAAGAACACAAAGTGATATTTACTATAAAAAAAAATTCTTTGATTTCAGTACTTCACACCCATATACCTAAAAAACGAAAAAAATATTCATTTACAAATAGGGATTTTAAACAGATTCCTACAATAGCTCACAAAAATATTAACAGTTGCAAAATTTTAATGGACTTAATGCATTATTTTGAGTGGAATTGACACGCCAATCAAAATACATTTTTAAAAAACGAATTCGAAATTTCATACTCGGTTATCCAATCACAATGAACATTGAATTTTCCACGAAATCAACAGTTGACTGTGACGTAACCGCGCTTGACTGCCGCAGAATGTTTGGATATTAAGATGCTTGGCATCACTGTCGTAAAAGATTGCAACGTTATCACTCTTCTGAAATGTATACAAAAGTTGTCGTTTTAAACAGTGGGGCCACTTAGGGGACAAAAAGGAAGTTATCAAAACCGATTATGACAGATAATTAGGTCTGCGCACTTTCAACCAACTTAGACATGTTTCTAAATCCTTGTCCTAAACTTCGATTTGATTTTTTTTTATGTGTGTGTGGCTTCCGGGCAAAGAAGCCTAATTAATCCACTTGCCGTCATCTGATCGGATTAAAACTTGGCAGATAGATTCGACGTCGATGCATTCTATCAGGTTTTGCGGGCTGTCGCTCACACTAAATGGACACTTTTACACACGTTTTTATAACCATTTTTAAATACTAGCAAATCGCATTTAACCCATTATTGTTGAAACTCTGATTGCCAGAATGATTATAATCAGAATAAATAAAAGTTTGTTTTGGTTTTTTTTTTACGCTCAACGACCAATTTTTTTATGCACAATAACGGCTAATCAGGCCGGGACCTACAGCTTAAAGTGGATTCCGAACCACAACGGCCGACCAAACGGTATGGTGGTTAGCGTGCTAGCTTCTAGACCGCGAGGTTCCGAGTCCCGTGTTAGGCATGGGTGTTTGTAAATGTATGTTGGCTTGTCTAATGACGAATGTTTCGGCGCACTATAGCCCTCGTGTTGCTGACGGCGCCAGATAATCTGAATACAACCAACTACAAAGAGCATCCATGCCTAATCCGGGATTCGAAAACGTCACCTATGGCATGCGAGGCCAAAGCACTGCCACCAGATGGGCAAATAAATAAAAGATAATTACCCGTGAATGCATAAACTTATTATGTTGTGTGTTCTGGTCAATTCAGCTTTGAGTTGCGAAGTAACGCTATAAGTGAAAGAATTTGAACCGATCGCTGTCGAAACTTTTTTCCATTGCCAAAATTATTTAAATCGGGATAAATAAAATATATTTTGAGCTTGAATACATAAATTCACATTTATGTTTAATAAGTAAATTTTGAAGAAAAAAAAATGTACCGCATATTTGTTGGTAGAGATGTTTTTAATATTTAAAATGATATACAAACACCAAGCACATTCTGACAACGGAATCGGTGCTATATTAATGAATATAAAAATTTGCAATGCATATAAAGGATTAAAATTTTGTTTTTATCGGTTACATTACTTAATTTGGAAGCTTCTCAGACTTTGTCAGTGAAAAACGTATTATTACAAATTTCCTTACTATCAGGTCTAGATAGTTATTACTTCTCTTTATGTTGGTCGAAATATATTTCAGAGTACATTTCATTTAAAAAAAAAAAAAAAAAAATTCTTAACTTAAATTAGAAGCAAAGATATAAAAAATGTCACTTTTTAAACGGTTTGGGAATAATTTTATAAAAAACAAACTGCTTCAAAATATTTGCTTCTATTTGCAAGCGACAAAGTATTACAAAGCGCAAAATTCATAAAAAAAAAAAATGTAAGAGAAATAAAGAGAAACATTATTTAAAAATATTGTTAAAAATGTTTACAATATGTGGCGACATCAAATAACAGATGAAACTTCTGTGCACTGGAGAACTCTTTTGCACAGCGTTAAAGCATCTGTCTCGAGACACAATGGTCCCTGGATCGAGGCCCGTCGCCCGTGAAAGCTCGCTTACGCTTTGTTGGTGACCCGGACGTGATATGAACATGCAACCTTCTGAATGAATTTTTTTTTATAGAAATACGTAAGTTGACTAAAATCTCTTTTAACTCATAAATGCATAGCGATGTATTTCACTTGAAAGTTTCTGCAACTAATGTAACTTTCTGTAATTTCGAGTTTCTGTGAGCTATATATGTGAAAGGGAAATGACAAAAACGGAGATTTGATCAAATCCCTAAGATAATCAACGAAAGTTGTTAAAATTAAAAAATCTGTCGGGTTGGTTGTTTTCAGATTATCTGGCGCCGTCAGCGACCACGAGGGCGCCGAAACATTCGTCATTAGACAGGCCAACATACATTTACAAACACCCATGCCTAACACGAGACTCGGAACCCGCAACCTCGCGATCTAGAAGCTAGCATTCTAACCACTATACCGTTTGATTGGCTAAATCTGTCGGAAAAAATCCCTTAAGTGTTTCAATGAAAAGATGAAATATTAAAAGTATTTATTTAATAAGCCACGCATTATTAAACGGAGAGTAGGTAAATACAACAATAGCAAATTATTTATTCGAAACTGATTAATAAAAGAAATAGGCACTTAAGCTGATATTTTTGAAACTTGGCAGATTGATTCGATATCTATGACAATGCATTCTAACACATTTTGGAGGCTGTCACTGTCACTAAAAGGACGATTTTACGGAATACTAATAAACCAATTTGCCGTCATCCCATCGCGCTGAAATAGCATTTAATCAATCATTGAAGAAACTCTTTTGTTGCAAAAATTATTTGAAAAAAATAAAGAATAAAATCATTTAAATCAGAATAAGTAAAAGATATTTGGATGTGAGCGCATAAATTCGCATTCATTTTTACTAAATAAATTTTGAAAAATAGTTAACTGCCTATTTTGCTGATAGAGATGTTTTTAATATTTAAAACTGGATGCAAACAACATGCACACACTGACAACAGAAATGGCGCTATGTTAATAAATATAAAATTTTTAATGCATATAAAGGATTTATATTAAAAACTTTATTTTTATAGATTGTATTTTATTTCTTCCTATCACGATTATTTATAGATTATATTTTATTTCTTCCTATCATGATTTTAAAAAATTTGAATGATTTAACATACTTTAAATTACATGAATAATTTTTATATTTTTCAATGTCATCAAATTGGGATTCAAAACATAGACCATTTTTGAGTAACCTTAATACCCCGATTAAAATTTCTCAAATTCACACTAAAATTTCTAGATTTCTAATTTAAAAATTCTAATTTGAAATTCACACTAAAATTCACTCATTTCCAAATTCACACTAAAATTTCTAGATTTCTAATTTAAAAATTCCAATTTGAAATTCACACTAAAATTCATTCATTTCCAAATTCACACTAAAATTTCTTTCGAATGAGCCAATTATTTGAGAAGCCAAATTCATTTATATTTATCTTTTTAATTTTTCCTCTTATCATGGTGAAAAGTTATCTTAAATTAGTTAATTTGCTTGAAACTACGTGGATAATTACAATGTCTTTCGCTATCGTAAGTCACCCAAAATAAACAGAGAATTCAAAACATTTTTAAACATTTTGTTCCTATATTTTTTCCTCTCATCAAAATGATTTTTTTTTTAAATGAACTAACAAGGTAAAATTACGTGGCTAATTGCAAAGTTTTCCCATCGTCATCAGTCACATAACAGCTAATTCAAAACATTGAGAAACAATTTTTCGAGTATCCCTTTTTTTACTTCTATCACGACTAACATTTCTTTTGAATAAACATGAATTTAAATGTTTTCGACCGTCCTCAGTCGCTTAGATTAAACAGCGGATTCAAAACATGTAAACTTTTTTATTCAAGACAAATATAAACTTTCGAACATATACTTTTTCTTCCTTCACTGTTTAAATTTCTTTCAAACACCGTAACAAGTGTTTAAGTTCAAGGTCAATTTCAATGTTTTCCGCTGTCTTCAGTCACAAAGATTAGAAAGCGGATTCAAAACATAAAGAAACAATTTTTCGAGTATCCCTTTTTTTTTTACATCTGTCACGATCAACGTCAAATGACCTAAAAAGAGTTAAATTACTCGGATAATTTCAATGTTTTCAACATTAAGAAACAATTTTTCGAGTATCTCCTTTTATCACGATTAACATTTCTTTTAAATTAGCTAACAATGGTGAGCTAACTTTTAAATGGCTAATTTAAATATTATTTCCCACATGGATTAAACTGAATTAAAACAATATTTCGTATCCACTTTTTAAGATTATTTCCAATCTCAATTTAAATTTGATTTCTATGAATAAATGAGGAATCCAGATCTTCAGGAGATTAAATAAGTTAACGAGGGTTAAATTAAGTGGCTAATTTCAATGTTTTCCACCATCACATGGATGCCGATTCAAAACATTAAGAAATAATTTTTCAGAGTATCTCCTTTTTTTTCTCCTATCACGATTAAGTTTTCTTTTAAATAAGCAAACAAAGACGTGGAAAATTTTGATTTTTTTTTTTTTTTTCCTCCATCATCAGCGACCGTCATCCTTTAACGGCGGTTGGCAAGAAATTCACCAATCGAAATTTTAGCTTCATTTTCTTCGCTAATAAATATGCGACTTAATGTTTTTTGAAACTCATAAACATAACTTTTCAAAAAAATTTGAAAAATTCACAGTATACCTTAAATCAGCGTTCGCCACTAACTTTTAGTGACGGGCCGCATGACTTATGTTGGAACTTCCGCGAGCCGCAGATTTATACCGAATACGCCAATAAATATATTGCTTTACTACACATGTTCAATGTTAGAAATGTGATAATTACTAAAGATTCAACAATATAAAACAATTTTGAAAACTGAAACAATAATTTAACTTTTTTATATTAATAAAATAACAATCGATATTTGATTTTTGTTTCAAATAATTAAAAAAGTAATTTTCTTAACATCGCAAATCAAAGTCACAAAAGAAGTTAATCTTTTGTGACAATGTGACTTGACATAAACTCATAATCAATAAAGGTATCTAAACCATGCCTCCTGAATCTTCAATTGCGAGACGATGACGGCCGCTTTTCACTATCTACTTTGCGTTTAAAGCTAATCTTCCGACGCCTTTGTTGTACTGGAGTCATAGAGATCTTCTTGTCACGTCAAAACAAAAGAGGTATGCATTAAAACACCCAACTCCTGCCCATCACATTCAGAAAAGCAGAAATCGAGTTGTGCCATTCACGAATCGAGGGGGTTGAGTATCATAAGCACAAAACTAAGGAATGCGTCATTGATAATAATTCAAACTATTGCTTTTTTTTATTCTTTCTGGCAGTCTCAGAAAATAAAAGGATTTTTGAGACTTACTGACTCGGGCCACTTAATGGAAAACGCGGTTTTTGGTAGTAAACACATACTAACGTAGACAAATTAAAATTATTTCCGCAACATTTTATTTCTGCTCTTCCGGCGGGCCGGTGAAAAAGCTGTCGCGGGCCGCCTACTGGCTGCCTTAAATGATCAAAATAAACAAGGTAAAAGTTAAAAACAATGACTGTTTATCCATTTCAAAGTCGTCTTCAATGGGTCAACATATCTTCCGTCCAGATTTGATTTCTATGAATAAGTCACACGGATTAAACAGCCTGATCAAAACAATGCTTCGTATCCACTTTTACCATTAACATACTCTCCGTCCAATCGCAATTCAGATTTGATTTCTATGCAAGCAAGGGGGATCCACGAGTTAAAATAAGTTTAGAAGGGTTGAATTAAGTGGCTTATTTCAACGTTTTCCACCGTCATCAGTCGCCTCAATTAAACAGAGGATTTAACTAACATAATTATTTGAGCATCCTCCGATCACGATTCAAATTTGTTTTGAGTAAGATGACGAACATTGTCATATGGATAAATTTAATTTTTTACACTGTCCGGAACTAAACAAGAATTCAGTGTATCTACTACGATTAAATAAAAAGTGGAATGATTTAACAAATGTTCAATTACACGAATAATTTAATTATTTTCAATGTCATCAATCACCCGAAATAAAACGGAGACATATAAGAAACCGATTTTCGACGAACTCTTATTTTACTAATATCAAGATTAAAACTTCCTTTAAGGGGGTCCAGTACCGAAATTTCTTCAAAAATCCCACGTTTTTTTTTCTGATTTTAAAAAATAGTTCATATATTCCTGAAGAGAATGATGTTTTTATCTTATTCCTCCGGTGATTAGGACGCCACAAAATTACCCGTCATTTAAACATCACTAATGGCAGTAACACATTGAGGCGTCTGCTGAAAGTGCGTTTTTCGAGCACTAGTATTTTTCACAGATGTTGCATATTCAAATCGATATATCTCCAGTACCATTAACAATCGGCTATTCAAATTTTTGGAGCATTTAATGTACATAGTTTTAAATATTTTTTCTTCGCAGAATTATATTTTAAAACAGAATTAAAAAAAAATAAAACATTTAGCGTAAAAGATAAAATATTGAAATTTTCGCTTTTTTTTATGTTAACTTTGAGAATTTTTTTAATTTTCTTTAATTCACCTATTAAAATTCTGTGAAGACAAAATTTTCTTTATATAATTATGTATTACAGAAAGCTTTCACTTTGAAAAAAAAATTATTTTTTCTTGACTTATATCAAAATACGCAAACATCAATAATTATGAATTTTTCTTGGTTTTTAATTTTTTTTTTTTTTTAAAGAACTAAACACAATATTTTAAAAAAAAAAAAAAAAAAAAAAAACATTTTCTCAAAGATATATAAATAGTATCTCATACATAAAATAAATTTTTTACATAAAAAATGTACATAAATAAAGTTTTTTTTTTTTATTTTCGGTACCGGACCCCCTTTAAATAAGCAAACAAGGACATGGATTAAACAGCGGAATCAAAACAATACTTTAACCCTTTCAGGACTAAGGGAAACATTTTTCCCATTTAAAATTGGGGACTGCCGCATTTAATTGGAACAATATCTGCATAATTTTTTATTCGGAATTGCAAAATAGAACGTATGCAGAAGGCAATTAAGTAAAAGGGATTTTTTTTCAAGAATTGTCAAATTAATTGGCGCCAATCATAAAAACATTCGCAGTTTGTACTATATAATTATTTCAGTTCATTGCAATGGCGGCTAATAATATATTATTATAATTATAAAATATATTACTGTGTTTTCTCCCATGCTTTATATTATTCGGTAAGTATAATTTTGTGCAATAATAATGTATATTTGAACAAATGACAATGCATAATAAGCCTAACTATAATTTGTGTATTCTTTATAGTCCGTAAAGAACAATATTTCTCATAAAATTCCAAAATAAACTACACATTGTTATGTATTTTTCTTATGATTTTTATTTATTTCACTTCAAAAAAAAAACTATATAAAAAAATTGCATTTGAATATTTACTTTCAGCAACCTTATGGTCCTGTAAGGGTTAAAACTTCCTTTAAATAAGCACAAGGACATGGATTAAGGTAGTAGTCTGGTAACTTATGCCTATTTTCATGACTTCTTTGGAGGGTGGTTTTTTATAGGAAAATAAAAATGAATTATCTTGAATATTTAGAGTGTTTTTATTTACATATTGAAAATATAAAAAAAAAATTATTTGAACAAATTTAATAGTTTATTACTATTATTATTGTCACTCGAAGTTGGAACCTCAAAAAAAATGCACTTGGGTGGCCCGGGTGATTTTGGCTCTTGATGTTATCTGAAATCAAATATTCTTGATTATTCTTAATCTATAGACATGTCATTCTGGTCGGAACTACTGAAGTTAAATTTCAAGGGTAAATAACAAAATGGCGGACTTTGAAAAAAAAAGTCCTTTTATTTTAGCAAAGAAAGGGTTGTAAAATAAAAAGTTAGGGGTGAAACAAATTCTCGTTAGTACCGACGAGAACTATAAGTGTGTAGAACAGCCTGTTAAAATTTGAAAGCAATCGGTTCAGTAGAAAAAAAGTTAGGCCGACCAGAAAAACAATGTTTTGAGAAAAACGCGTTTAATGCCTGGATCTCCAGTACTTTTCGTACCACGTTTTTTTCCTTTCCTATCCATCTTAGATGCTTACGTGTCAATACTAACAGAGTACTGTGAATTTTAACTTAAATATACTAAAAGCGCAAACAATAGAAGGGTCCAAGAGGTTGCAGCTGCCTGTCGACCTTAAAGGTTGGACTCCGAGGCGCTCTAGGAAACTCGTTATAACTCCCGAAATATTTCGAATTTCTGTCTGAAATTTTCACAGTATATTCTCAAGACATTGTACTTTCAAATTAAGCAAAAAAAAAAAAAAATTCGATTTTTTTGAACCCAAGTTACCAGACTACTACCTTAAACAGCGGAATCAAACAATACTTTTCCCCATATATCTTGAATGAATAAGTGAGGCATAATTGAGGAGGACTCACCCACATATCCACGAGTGTCTCCTCGGCGGCAGTGCCTGAGGCAGAAGCAGATGCCTCCGTTGCATCCTCGGCGGTGAGTGACAGGTGCCAGCAAGCGAGAGAGGAGAAGACTGAACAGGTGTGTGTGATGCACGAACGGGAGACCGACTGACTGACTGAGCGGGAGTGGCGGGAAAGTGAAGGAAGGTCGATACTGCATCAAGTCACGTGGTGAGGGGTGCGTCCCGCACACGGTCAACGGGACGACTTCTTCGGTGAGGGGCGCGAATTGGGATTAGATAAAGGATTCTATTTCGGAAATTTGTTTTTGCGGTGTGATGTGAGGAATGAATTGGTGTCGAGGAATGGGGGAGTTTAGGAGAAAAGGTTTTCATGCATTTTATAATACGCTTTTATTAGCTTCAGATGTATGCATGTAACGGAATCTTTGAACATGATTTTGACCCCCTTCAAAACGTCGGATTAACTCGAAATGTGGCATACTTATTAAGGACCGATGACAATTCAATAAGTTTGTCGCTTTATCACAAGGATTAGCTCCTGTTGCCCTTGCGCCGTTAAATTCCAAAAAAACAACCTTCTCCGGAATCGAACCCTGGTGTGCCGTTTGAACGACAGTTATACAAAGCGTGTTTTTTTATAGTCGCATTATACTTACCAGGATCTTCAGGATTAGTGATTTTTCATATTCAGAGACACGGTAGTGTTTTGTGCCAAGTAATACGGCGTGTACTAAGGCATACACGTGACTTAAATTTGAGACAAGCATGTGACTATTGGCAGAAACAACTCTAGAGTTTCGTACACTAACCAAAAAAAAATTATATTTTACAGAAAAAATAATTAATAGTTTAAAAACTATAAAAACACGCTTTAATAGAAAACCAAACTAAAAAGATGGAACGAATGGAAATTAGATAAGGATTCTTTTTCAGATATTTGTTTTGCAGTGATGTGCAAGGCCTGGTTATAACAAGTTGGGGCCCGGACACTTTTAGGGGGCCCTTCATCAAATGCGAGATTTATTGGAAATGTGCTCGACTCCTTGTCAAATGAATTAACATTAAATACGGAAAAAGTTGTCAATATATTGTCGATATATAACAATATATTGTATTCTTAGAGGGTTTTTTTTTTATTTTTTTTTTTTATTCGTAGATAAAGAAACAAATTTCAAATAACCAAATTTATTAGTCAAAACAGGTAAAGCTTTGTAATGTAACATTGCATATCACGATCACAGTGAGTAGTAATATCCGTGACAACAATATTTGCAGCATTATTCACAACATCAAAGCTGACATTTGCTGATCTCGCAATTAATTTGTCAAGACTTCCTTTCGATATTTCTTAGAGAAATTGTTTTTTTACGTTTTTAAATGATGGTTTGATTCATTTGAATAAATACACTCTGGGACACTAATGACTGTTCAAGATCAATACAGAATTATTTTTATGTAAAAATTCTTTTATACAGGTAGTAAAAGATATATACAAAAAGAAAGAAATGTTATAGGTTTACAGCCAATTTCGGGGCCTCCTTAAATCATGGGCCCAAGGCCCGGGCCTTGTGGGCCTAGGCGATGATCAGGGCCTGGTGATGTCTGGAATGAATTGTGTCCAGGAATGGGGGAATTTGGGAGGAAAGGTTTTCATCCATTTATTTTTAGTATTAATTGTATCCAGGGGCGTGGGTTGTCTGGTGCAATGGGGCTGGTCAGTGCCTGAAAAAAATGGGCCGGGCCGGTACAGAACTTTTTTTTTAAAGTTTTTTTAATTTAATTTTTATTTTTAATATAATTGATTCCCTTTCTAAACGTTTTTTAAAAAGCTCAATGCATTCAAATGCTAATCACTCCCACCAGATCTATTTACAATTAAGGAATTACTACTTTAGTTTTTATTCATATTAAAAATTTATTTAATATATAACATTACTTTAATTTAATAGATTATGTTGTATTTAAAAAAATAGATGCACTAAGATTTATTTTAATAACCTAAGGTCAAGTTCACTTAAAGAAAGTATAAATAGTAAATACAGAAAAAATTCGATCAATTTTAATAATTGAATTGTTTAAATAATCATTATTGAAACAATTCAATTATTAAAAATGATGAATAAATAAAACTATTTAGTTATTTAAATTGATTATTAAATATGAGTACTTAAATAATAAAATATATCAATTATTTAAAATATTTAATTATTAAAATAAATTAATTAATAAATAGAAAAATAATTATTAAAATAATTATTGGAATATATTATAATAAAAAATAATTATTAAAATTTCATTAATGATTGTATTGAAAATTTGGGCCGGAATAGATCAAAAATCACCGAACCGATTTTATGTCCCAGTACGCCCCTGATTCTATCGTACAATTTGGCTCTTTGTAAATTGTAACGTACAACTTCATGCAATTCTTTTATAGTTGTTTTCAGATTATCTGGCGCCGTCAGCAACACGAGAACTATAATTCGCCGAAACATTCGTCATTTGACAAGCCCAACATACACTTACAAACACCCATGCCTAACACGGGACTCGGAACCTAGCGGTCTAGAAGCTAGCACGCTAACCACTATACCATTTGGTCGGCCAATTCTTTTGTAAATTGTAATGTTTTGTGAATGAGATGATAATCCGGGATTAGTGGGTGGATAATGAGAACTCTTTAAAAATTTCAAAATTAGTTTTTAAATGATGTGTGGAATAAATTGCATACAGGATAGTAGAGTGGGGATTTTAGGGAAAACTGTTTTCATGCAAAAAAAAAATTTGTTAATTGTAATGTATTGTTACGAATTTTTGTATATTTGTAAATACTTCTTAGTGTTAATTTTGTAAGTAGGAAAATTTATGTACATTTCTCATAAGGCAGTGCAATAGTTCGTCTGAGCTTTGCTTCCCTGCAATAAGGGTCTCGATGCTTGATAACGGGTTTTACAGAGGTAACGCTGGGAAGCGAGTGTTACAAGGAGCAGGGCATTTAAAATTACGGTAATAGCAATCTCACCAAATTGGCGAGATAGAGCCAAGTTGGCGACGGTTTTGGAGACTAATTTTTGTTGCCAAACTTGGTGACCATTTGGCGACATTTTCGGTCCCCATGTACATGTATAGAACTTTTCGACTACGATCTGGAAAGTTCTCCAAATATCTACCTCTAGAAGATTCAAGAATGTTCTCCTCCCCTATATAAGAACGGCCAAGTGAGCGGGGAGTAAGTTAGTTGACTGAGGTTAGTCAGTGAGTTGTTAGGCGAGTCCATTAGTTGACTGGAATTACTGAGTCTCAGTGAGCGTTCCGAGTAGCTCTAAAGCGAACTGTATTGCATTGTCTTTTGCGGCGATTTAGCAGTTGTGTTGTCAAGTTTTTAACTGCTGTTTTGTGCTCTATTGAGGTGAAAAGAGCTGTATTGTGTCTACTAGAACGAGAAGTTCTGGAGTTGTAAAGGAATGTGTGAAGAGTTATATCGGAATAAATTTCTGCAAGTTTTGATCTGCTTTGCCTTCAAATCTTTCGAACCCGTCCACGCAACAATATAATTTGGTTCTTAGTAAATTGTGACGCAATTCTTTTGTGAATTGTAATGTAAATGGGGTGGTATTCGGGGATTACTGGAAAGGAAAAGCTCTTTTACGAAATTAGTTTGACAGTGATGGGCGAAATAAATTGCATCCAAGAAGGTAAAGCGAGGAATTTGGACGAAAATGTCTGCATACAGTTTGGTTCTTTATGCAAATTCAGGGTTGAAGTGCTAAAAAAAATTCGCCAATAAAGTTCCGTCTGTGAAGAGGTGAAGTTTGCAAAAAAAAAAATATTTTTTTTTCTTAATTATTAGAATGGGCCTTAAGCCCAAAGGTATTGTTTTGAATGGGTGAAAGAGACACTGAATGTGTATGCGCCTGCTTTGTATAAAAAGAGATGTATGTTGTTGTTTCTTATTCCACTTGATCTAGAACAAGTCTAGACCAAGTCCAAGAGACCGTACGCCCAAAGAAAGTCTCGAACCAGCGCAGGTTTTTTTTAAAGAGATCGCTCTTCTCCGAATCCAAATAGGAAAGCAGATGGTCCGGTGAAGCTTGACACACTTGAGGCACACACTCCTTTTGTCCCTGAACAAGTGTGCGAGTATGTCCGCGTTGATGAGTCTGGTGATGGTGGTTTGTAATTTCCTGTCGCCCTTCAGCCCCAGGACGTTTTTTGTTCAGTCATGAGTTGGCGGAATCCTCCATGTCTTGCTGTTGTCAGCTCTGACCTTCGAGAAAATGTCCCTAAACGTAAGATGACCACAATTTTCGGATGTTACAGCAGAGCCCTCCTTAGCCAATTCATCGGCTTTACCATGAAGAGATGTATGATGATGTTATATCGATATATCGATGTTTTATAAAACTCAAAACAAAAAAATATATATATTATGGGTTTCAACTTAAGGCCAAGGGTAAAGTGTACATCAGCTCTAATCCGACTTATTTTTAATTTTAATTAACTTTAAAATAAAATATTTAAGTTTATTTATAAGTTAATGTAAATTTTTGTGTTTCGTACTTCAAGGTCAAAAATGAACCGTATCCTATAGTGAGCTCCTCTTTAACCAACTTAACTGTGACCGAGGAAATGCCGATATAGCGAAAATCCGGTTAAAGCAGAGAATGTAAAAATCAGAAAGTTAATTGGATACTTGTTATCTGGATAAGTAATTGCAAAATTTAACAAATGCACCAAACTCAGTTTCTCCTGTTTTACAAATATTTTATTACAAATGAGCAATATTTTCTTTTTTCTTACCCTATTTAAACTCTATTCCTAATCCATCACGCTAAAGTTATTCAAGCTCAGTTCTAGAAAATCATATCCATAACGAACCTTAATGTTTAGGATTAGTGGAATTCCTTTAAATACTAACCAATGCAGTATGATTAGAAGCAGTTTTTCGTAAAAACTTATTGGGGCTTCTAACTTTACCCATTTGAATGAAAAAAGACAAATAATTCTATATAATTTACGAATAGCAAAATTATTCGCCATTTGACTGAAAATTCTCACCATCCCTGATAAGTGAGATCCACTGCACGTGTTAGAATAACCACTATTTAGCCGGATTTGATGGGCTCACTAAAGATTTTTCTACGGCCCGCCGGTAACACAGAAGATAAAAAAAAAAAAAAAAAATCAAATTTCACGGAATGGACTTTTTCTCCTTACATAATTACAATTTGACCAAAATAGTGAATAGACCAGTATGTGCCCGAAGAAACTATATGAAGAAGGTTTCAGAAAGATGGTTTTCATCAAGAATAAGTATACAGGAGTAACTTAATAAATTGTCCAAATGAGATTCAGTTAACCCCTTGGGTACGGATTTATTTGGGAAAATTCTTGCGTTTTGAACGGTTGGTTCAAAACAATAAAGGAACTTTAAAGGAACACAGCCAAACAAATTATTTTTTTAAAGTATAGGTAAACCAACCGTTGTTTGACTTAAGGGGGTCCGGCACCTCCATAGGAGCCCATGTTAAATTCAACAACTTTGGGGGCATCTCATTTAATAACCGATTCTTCAATCATTATGAAACTTTCACAGTATAATATTTGGATACTTTTGAATACTTTAACACGAGATTTTTGTTATTTTTTAAAAATTAAAATAATAATGAGTTTTTAAAAATATGTTTAGGAAAAATTATAAAATTTTAGACTAATTATTTTTTTTAAAAAAAAGTATGTTACTTATCAACAATTCCTCGTGTTAAAGTACTTAAATACATTATAGAAATATGTCAAAAAAATTTCAAGCATTTTTGTCATAGATTTTAAGCTATGTGCCCCCAAACATGAAATAATGGGATTTTTGAGAAATTTGGCTTTGAAGTTAAGAAACATGCATTAAATACTTACATTTTGTTTACTTCAAAAAATTATTAAAAATACTTTGAAATAAGATATAATTACAAATGTGGCATCATTTTAAAGACAAATATTTATATTTTAATAAACAGTAATAAACTCGAAATCAATAATCTGAAAAATTTTCATGTGCCGGACCCCCTTAACCAATCATTGCTCTTGTGACATTAAAATCTATCCAATCAAACTAGTTTGAATGACGAATTAGGTTCGTCATTATTAACAGGCAAAACACAGTGCATGACGAATCTCAGCCGTCATATGTACCCAAAGGGTTAAGATTGACTGCAACAGATAATGCGAAAGACATCGACTCTATCATAAAACAAACTGAACAATTTCGAGCGCCATCGTCTCGCAACTGATTGGTTGGCTGTTTTCAGATTATCTGGCGCCGTCAGCAACACAAGGGCTATAATGGGCCAAAAAATTCGTCATTAGACAAGCCAACATACATTTACAAACACCCATGCCTAACACGGGACTCACAACCTCGCGGTCTAGAAGCTAACCACTCTACCGTTTGGTCGGCCGTCTCACCTCTGATATCGACTAAAACGGAGTAATCTGGAAGTACAGTTTAATTGCTTTTATTAAAAATTAGATCATGTTCCATGGAAACGTTGGAACAAAAGATTCACTTATTTTTTAGACTTTTATTTTCTAACAGTGAAAATTATTATTTTTAATTATTTGGTGAAAAAAAAGAATCAAATATTAATTGCAATTTTATAAAGATAAAAAAATATATATATTCAGTTTTAAGAAATGCTATAAAACGATTGAAGATGCATATATTGGTGTATCCGGCCAGCGAAAAGCACCATCATAAGTCATACGGTCCACCTCTGAAAGTTAGTGGCGAACGCTGACTTAGAGAGAACTTCTACATTTTCATATCATTTTCAGTTATTTTATTATGAAATTTTTAATTTCATGAAGCCAATTTTTCCGGTCAATAGAAGTACAGCTTTCAATTTGGGCAATCAGATTAAATACAAAGCTGGAATATGTGTAATTTGCTTAAAATGTATCCCTGTCATTTATTCACTACCCAATCAAGATTTTATAATGAAATGCGGAAAGCCTAAAAGAGACGAAAGAACTTTATACAGCTTTCGCGAGGACTTAAGTTTTACGTCTGCAGTGTAGTCAGTCCACGAGCCCCTAAAAGATGAAGGAAGGATTTGGAACCAAGAAAGAGTATTTCATAAATTACAGGGGAATGATGATATGGATTTCTCGAAGCCCCCTGTTAGACTCAGCAATCCGCCGTGCCTTGTCTAGTTTATTTTGTAACGGGAAATATACTAGAAAAATTTATCGATACAACTGTATGTTAAATATATTGTTACGAATTTGTGTATATTTGTAAATATTTCGTAGTGTTAATTTTGTAAATAGGAAAACTTGTGTACATTTTGCATAAGGCAGTGCAATAGTTCGTCATAAGTTTGTTTCCCTGCAATGAGCCTCTTGATGCTTGATAACGAGTTTTACAGAGGTAACTCTGCGAAGCGAGTTTTAAGGAGCAGTGCATTTAACATTATGGTAATGTGAATCTCGCCAAATTGGCGACGGTTTTGGCGACTAATTTTTGTCGCCAAACTTGGCGACCATTTGGCGACATTTTCAGTCCCCATGTACATGTATAGGACTTTTCGACTACGATCTGGAAAGTTCTCCAAATATCTACTTCTTGAAGATTCACCTGTCCTATATAAGGCTGACAAAGAGAGCGGGAGAGTTAGTTGATTTTGAGCAGGGGTGTAGTGGAGCGGGAACGCGTGGGAACGGCGATCCTTTACCTTTTTAGAAGGAGGAACGGCGTTCCCTCACCTAAATTTTTTTTTTAATTTTTAACTTTTTTTTTTTTTTTGCATTTTATTTCTTTACACGACACTTAACGGAAAGTCAAGTAAGAAAATGAACTTTAGTGCTTTCGTTAACTATGATTTCGATGAACTATGCTTTCGTTTTCTATCCACAACTTCAGAGCTGAGCAGGCAAGTTCAAGTATTGCAAAACACTTGAAAGTGGCGCAGCAACCCACACACGGTCATTCCATCAACAATCCGATACATGCATTAGACTCCCCCCCCCCCCTTCTCCTTCAATGTTTCTATGCTACTTCTTTAGAAATGAACTGACGTATGTTTACATCTAACTATGATTCATCCAATGCCTATAATCGTCTTCTTCAACGAATGATCTGTGTTTGTGGATGAATCCCAGCTGTCAAGTTTGTATGGTTTTTCATGAATATAAGCTAAAACTTCCATACACAAATTGACGCCAATTATTTCCATTTTTAAGCACAAAACTGTGGTCTGACACATGCAATTCTTCGCGTCCTTTCATTGAAGAATATCTCTTCTCCTCTAATTTTAACTGGAACGCTAACCGATTTATCAAAATAAGTGATGTAACGTTTTTTATTATTATTATTATTTTTTTTTTTTTTTATATTTTTTTTTTATATCACCCACTTAATAATTTATTTGTAAACTTCGTAACTAAGAAATGAATTCGTTCAAAATGATAAAACTAATAACAATAAAAGATCCACGTTTTGGACAGTCCAAAAAAGCGAAGTAAACCTCCGATTCTGAAGGAATAAACTGCTTGGGCGCTAAGAATCTAGATAGGTAAGTGTAGAATGTTGATACTTTGTAAGAGTTTTTAGGGTGTTTTGAGAACACGTAATTATGTACTTATATTGCCTTGCCAGATATTGGGAAAATCAAACTGATACGTTGTTTGAACATGACAAAGTATATTCTAAACAGTATTGATTTTTTAACTGTTACTTATTTTAACTCAATACGTAAAAATAATGGAATTGGGTGGCGCCAGGAAAGTGCATGGGAGGATACTTGGCATTTCCTTAGTTGCTTATATTGTTATAAAAATAGAGAAAAAGACAAAATTCACCCGAAAAATAAACTGTGTGCCCTTTAATAATAGATTTTATGTTTGCCATTGTGAGAAGCAAAATATTTTGAAAAATAAAGGTTTAAAACAAAAATTTTTTTACTTGCAGCCTTCTACAAACAATGTTGCTGGCACCCATGCTAATGAGTCAGTCTTTTTCTAAAAAGTGAAGGTATTGACATTTGTTGGTGTTATATATTTCATTTTCCTTAATATAAAATTTCTAATGGTTATGTACATGGGTATAATACATGGAAATTGGGCTGTGATATAGTAGAAAAGCAATTCAAATGTATTTTATTTTTAAACGTAGAAGTAAATATTTCTTCAATTTGGAAATGGGAAAGCTTACATTTACAGTTGTTTAAGAGTTTATTCCAAAAATGTAGAAGACATTCTTTAAGAAAAATCTGCTTTCTCAAGTTTAAAAAAAATCAACACTAAATGTAGTGGCGACGATTAGGAGATGAAGTTGCTCCCGATGGGTCTACATTTGGTTATCCCTCTTAAAATTAGAGATGATTGGGATGCTACACAAATTAATATTTTATCAAGAAATTTTAAATCGACTGATTAATTTTAACGGATTTAAACTTTGCAATTTAAATTCTTCCAGTTGTTAATTTCATTTTATTTAAAATTAACAACTATTAATTTATTATCAAATTTTGGAAAGGAAAGAAAGGGTCTATCAAGCGCAGAAGCGCAACCGGGGAAAGGGGGGGGGGGGTAGAGTCAGATCCCTCTAGGATCCTATTTTTTTAATGATTGAAAAGGAAACTCTTAGCAATCGTAAATAATTTCAAAATAATACTTCTCAATCTGCCATTATTCAGAAAGAGTTTGCCTACAGTATCACACAAAAGTAGCTATTACGTCCAAGAACTTGGAAATAAATAACGGATTTGTAAAATCTCCTACCATCAAAAAAAATCAATAAGCTTTATTTTTTGTCTACTTAAGTTCAATATTATGTGCCGTTTTAAAAAATGTAAAACTATGTATATTTCAAACGTTGTTATAATTTATTTAAGGTATTGGTGCTACATACCCTTGTATTTCAAGCGCCAAAAATGTATAGTAAAATCAGCCAGATATTAATGTTTGTTCTTGAACCTAAAATATTACTCCTTCTGTAATTGAATTAAAATAAACGAACACATTTCATATTAATTTATAATATTAATACCTCTACATTTTCATCTCGAGAAGGAAAAAAAAAATATAAAACTCTCAATTGACAACTGCAACAATCGCAATCTTTTTCATTCATTTTGAAAACATATTTCAAGGAGCTACAGAATCTGGGAATGTATCCGAACCCATTGCGTGTTAAAGTCATCTCTGTAATTCTGGAAGTCAAACGATTATGAAGTATTGATTACCTAGTCCCCGAAAACACAGATCAGGTGAAGATCTTATTAGAGGGAGTGCTAAGTCAAATGTGTCTGAATAGAAACTCGATCTCACTTGGAAATTTTTCTGAATGAAATTTAAAAAAAAAAAATCACGTAAATAACCTGTTTAAAATGTTTTGTAGGTATTGTGGCAGTAATATGTTTGAAAATGTCTTATAATCCATTTATAAAGTGTTAAATAATCTGTTAAGATGGGTTGTGCAAAGCAAATTGTTTAAAAATTCATATAACTTGATAGTTTAAAAAATTATTTAAATCAAAAATATCTAAACACAAATTTTTTGTAGCAAATTTTTGAGGTGCTCACTATTAAGGTAGTATTGATAAAGTCATTTATTCTTAGTTGTCATTTTTACTCCCCCCCCCCCCCTTCTCCTCAGGAAAAAAAAAAGGTATACGTCTATTGTAACGACGCGACATAGCGTTCCCACACCTTTTTATTTTACACTACGCCACTGATTTTGAGTCACTGAGTTAGTCAGCTGGGTTAGTCAGTGAGTTGACTGGAATTACTGTATTGAGATACTGAGTCTCAGTGAGCATTCAGAGAGTTCCGAAAGCGAACTGTTTTGCATTGTCTTTTGCAGCGATTTGAACAGTTGTGTTGTCGAGTTTTTAACTGCTGTTTTGTGCTCTATTGTTGTGAAAAGAGCTGTATTCTGTCTACTAGAACGAGAAGTTCTGGAGTTGTAAAGGAATCTGTGAAGAGTGATATTGGAATAAATATCTGCAAGTCTTGATTTGCTTTGGCTTCAAATCTTTCGAACCCACCCACGCAACAATAATCTCTAGGTGGAATTTTTGCAAGTTAATGGGTATCATCTGAATGCTAGAGAGCTATTTTACTAGTTTCAGGTACTATTTTGTTCTGAAAATAAACTTGAATATTTTAAACTCGTCTAAAAAATCGTGTTTTTGGCATATGAATTGTTGGTACATTAAACAGTACTAACCTAAGTTTGATATAATCTTTTTGAAAACTGATTTGAGAATTCAAATCTGCATTAACTATTAGATTTTTTGAACCAAAGTCAAATTGATTGGAAAAGAAAATGAATTTTGCTACATTTTTAAATGCATAAGTTTGCAGAAAAATTGCTATTTTTTCTACTTCCAGTGTTAAAAAAATTCTATTTAAAAAACTATATATATTCTAGAAATTAGCATATGGTTAACATTAGAAGCAGTTCATCATATTAAGAATGATATTGCGAACAATTTCCAACCACAATTTCTTTTCTTGGCCCAATAAAACTCTGAAAAATATGCTAATTAAAAAGAGTTAAATGTTAATTAGTCAATTAATTTTTGAATAAAACTGAAAATTTGTTCAATTAAACATCATTACTAATTATGTACTTTTAAGTGCAAAAAAATACTTTTTTTTAATAAATAAATTTAAGTAAAAAAAAAGTTCAAGTGTGATTTTACACGAAAAAGTGGATGCCGGACATCTCATCCCTCGGACAAGTCGCCACCGGACAACTCGACCCCGGACATCTCACCCCCGGACAAGTCACCACCAAGAAAGCGCGGATCGAGGGTGTTGTTAGGGGGAAAACGATTTTCTTACGAGGAACTGTCGAAGCTGAATGGTGGGACTTGAGTACGTATTCAAGAAGGCACAGCATTGAAGTTATCTTTTAACCCCTCCTCCCTGCTGAACATTGTTGGTGTTATTCAAATATTAACGAAATATTTTATTACAGTCTTGATTAAATTAATGTTAGTTCAAGGAATTAATATTTTTAATAATATATGAGTTATTAAAATATGGAATTGTTATACTTCGGATTTTTTTTCTCTTTTTTTTTTTTTTCTTCTTCTTGGCGTAGAGATGTTTCTTTTTGACGAAAGAGATGTAGTAGTATCGAGAATATATAGACATTTCGTATATTTAATATGATGCAGGGTAAGACTGATGTGTCAGATGGTTGTCAGGCGCGGATCTAGAGATATATATTAGGAGAGACGGAGGTGCGTGTTACATAGGGAGAAAGTTTTTATTAATATCTTTAATAAGTTATAAGTTAATAAAGTATGGAATTTGTATATTCCGGATTTTTTTTTCTTTTCCCCTTTTGTTTTCTTGACTGAGATGAAAGGAGATTTTATAGTATCGAGAATATATAGACACATCGTATATTAGATATGATAAAGGGTAAGAGTGATGTGTCAGATTACTGTCATGCGTGGATCTAGAGAGGCGAGGGTTCGTATTGCGTACATATGGTCAAACTTTTTATTAATATCTTTAATAAGTAATAAGTTATTAAAATATGGAATTGTTATATTTCGGATGTTCTTTTTTTTTCTTTTTTGGAGTAGAGATATTTCTTTTTGACGAAAGAGATTTAATAGTATCGAGAATATATAGACATTTCGAATATAAGACATGATGCAGGGTAAGACTGATGTATCAGATAATTGTCAGGCGCGGATCTAGAGATATATATTAGGAGACGCGGGGATGCGCGTTGTGTACATATGGGGAAAGTTTTTATTAATATCTTTAATAAGTAATGAGTTATTAAAATATGGAGTTTTTATACTTCGATTTTATTTTTCCCCCTTTTTGACGTAGATGAAAGAAAATAGTATCGAGAATATATAAACACTTCGTATATATTTGATATGATGCCAGATAAGACTGATGTATGTGTCAGATGATTGTAAGGCGAGGATCTAGAGGTATATTTTAGGAGAGGCGGGTTCGTGTTGAGTACATGTGTGGAAACTTTTTATTAATATCTTTTATAAGTAATTAGTTATTAAAATATGGAGTTTTTGTATTTCGGAGTTTTTTCCTTCTTTTTTTTATGTGGATGAAAATACATTTAATAGTATCGAAAATATATGGACATGAGTTTGTTATGCCACTTCGAATATTTCATATAGACAATACTGATGTATGTTTAAGATTATGTGCACACTATGACCAGTCAAGAATCTAGGGAGGTTTTATTAAAAGGAATATGCGAATTGATCACATGTAGCGTACATTAAAAGTTAAGAGGGGTCGGAAGGCAATCTTTTTTCTCGGAACCCATTTTGAAGTTTTTAGCACATCACAATATTTGAAATGTTATCTACAAAATAATTTAACTTGGTGGGCAATGCGCACATCCGAAGTATTTTCAAATATTTTTTTGAAACAATAACATCAGCAAAAAAAAAAAAAAAAATCCGAAGTATAACAATTCCATATTTTAATAACTTATTAAAGATATTAATAAAAACGTTCACCATATGTACGCAACACGCACCCCCGCCTCTCCTAATATATATCTCTAGATCCGCGCCTGACAACTATTTGACACATCACTCTTACCTTGCATCATGTCTTATATTTGAAATGTCTATATATTCTCGGTACTATTAAATCTCTTTCGTCAAAAAGAAATATCTCTACTCCAAAAAAGAAAACAAAAAAAACATCCGAAATATAAAAATTCCATATTTTAATAACTTATTACTTATTAAAGATATTAATAATAAGTTTGACCATATGTACGCAATACGAACCCTCGCCTCTCTAGATCCACGCATGACAGTAATCTGACACATCACTCTTACCCTTTATCCTATCTAATATACGATGCGTCTATATATTCTCGATACTATAAAATGTGTTTTCATCTGCGTCAAAAAGGAAAATAAATTCGAAATATAAAAATTCCATAATTCAATTACTCATTAGTAATAAAAAATATTAATAAAAACTTACCCCATATGTACGCAATACGCACCCCTCACCTACTATATCTCTCTAGATCCGCGCCTGACAATCATCTTACACATACATCAACTTGCTTTGCATCATATCAGATTTACGAAATGTTATAACTCACTCATGTCTATATATTCTCGATTCTATAAAATGTCTTTTCATCTGCGTCAAAAAAGAAAAAAATCCCCGAAATATAATAATTCCATATTTATTAGACCATATTCCATTAGTTATTAAAAATATTAATAAAAACCTTCCTCACATATAAGCATTACGCAACCCCCTCCTCCTCCCCAATATATATCTCTAGATCCGTGCCTGACATTCATCTTACACATGCATCAGTCTTCCCGTACCAAATATACTAAGTGTCTATATATTTTCGACATCTACAATGGTGGTGGGGAGTCGGGGCAAGGCATCTACTATGTTGTGATTGTGCCTTCTTAAATATGTACGCAAGTTCCACTATTCAACTATGCACCTCCCTAACGTTCCCCCCCCCCCTCCCTTCTTTGGGGGTGACTTGTCCGGTGGCGAGATGACCGGGGTCGAGTTGTCCGGGGGATGAGTTGTCTGGATCCCGTTAAAAGTGTGTGTTTGGTTGGAGAAAGGGAAGGTGAGTTTTTTTTTTTTTTTTAATTGTGGAAGTTGCATATTTCCTGCTGCCGCCTCCACTGGTCTAAATTCTGGAATCTTAGTAGTAGTCCTTAAAATAAAAAATAATGTCAATTTTACTAAAAATTTAAAAACCGTGGTTTTGGCCTCTCCCACCCCACTGTACTTCATTTTAGGAACCGATGTAAAATAAGTTCGAATCGTTGCCCCTCCGTTCTTTTAGTTTGACTCACTGCTCGTATCGTAGGCGAGGCCTTAAGGGGGTACAGTACCGAAATTTCTTCAAACAAAAACAAATCACAACAAAAATTTCTGATTTTTAAAAATAGTTCATACATTCCTGAAGAGAATGATGTTTTTATCTTATTCCTCCGGTGATTAGAACGCCACAAAATTACCCGGGATTTAAACATCACTATTGGGAGAAACACATTGAAGCGTCTGCTTAAAGTGCGTTTTTCGAGCACTAGTGTTTTTCACAGATGTTGCAGATTCAAATCGATATATCTCCAGAACCATTAACAATTGGCTATTCACATTTTTGGAGCATTTAATGTATATAGTTTTAAATATTTTGTCTCCGCAGAATTTTATTTTTTTAATTCGGTTATAAAATATAACATTTAGCGTAAAAGATAACATAAAAAAATGCAAAAATTTCAATATTATAACTTTGAGAATTTTTAAATTTTTTCTTTAATTCACCTATCAAAATTCTGTGAAGAAAAAATTTTCTTTATATAATTATGTATTACAGAAAGCTTTCACTTTGAAAAAAAAATTATTTTTTCTTGACTTATATCAAAATACGCAAACATCAATAATTATGGATTTTTCTTGGTTTTTAATTTTTTTTTTAAACAACTAAACACAATATTTAAAAAAAAAAACATTTTCTCAAAGATATATAAAAATAGTATCTCGTACGTAAAATAAATTTTTGACATAAAAATGTACACAAAGTTTTTATTTTTATTTTCGGTACCGGACCCCCTTAAAACCTTTCTTTACCTCACTAAAGCAATCGTAGCTCAGTTGGAGGTCGATACATGTAATCGTCATCGATTGCAAAAGCAGTTCCCGCTATTGTTCACGTGATACTGCATATATTTGAGCGGAGCTTCCGAAACATCCGTCATTGTCATCGATTAACGTGTCAAGCTGCTGGGACGCCGTGAGCAATGTCATTTCGCTTAAGTGGAGGGTCATTATACATATTATGTATGTGACGAGTACCATCATAATACGATCCCTTGTACTTCCATTATGTATTACATAATGGAACCCTATTGGAAAAAAAAATTACCGGTATAAAAAAAAGATACCGGCTTATGAAACACCGGTTCCGGTATCATACCGGATCCAGTATCATACCGGAACCGGTATCCATACCGGATCCAGTATCCATACCGGAACCGGTGTTTCATAAGCCGGTATCATACCGGATCCAGTATCATACCGGAACCGGTATCCATACCGGATCCAGTATCCATACCGGAACCGGTATCCATACCGGATCCAGTATCCATACCGGAACCGGTATCCATACCGGAACCGGTGTTTCATAAGCCGGTATCATACCGGATCCAGTATCATACCGGAACCGGTATCCATACCGGATCCAGTATCCATACCGGAACCGGTATCCATACCGGATCCAGTATCCATACCGGAACCGGTATCCATACCGGATCCAGTATCCATACCGGAACCGGTATCCATACCGGATCCAGTATCATACCGGAACCGGTATCCATACCGGATCCAGTATCCATACCGGAACCGGTATCCATACCGGATCCAGTATCCATACCGGAACCGGTGTTTCATAAGCCGGTATCATACCGGATCCAGTATCATACCGGAACCGGTATCCATACCGGATCCAGTATCCATACCGGAACCGGTATTTCATAAGCCGGTATCATACCGGATCCAGTATCATACCGGAACCGGTATCCATACCGGATCCAGTATCCATACCGGAACCGGTATCCATACCGGATCCAGTATCCATACCGGAACCGGTGTTTCATAAGCCGGTATCATACCGGATCCAGTATCATACCGGAACCGGTGTTTCATAAACCGGTATACATTTTTTTATACCAGAAAGAATTCTGGTACAATGCTGGTTTCAGTATAATATATCGGTCCTAGTGTGAAACATGTACCAGTTTCATACTAGAACCAGTATAATACTAGAACATTGATTACAGAATTTATATTTATGCAGCACAGGATTTATCATAGCAATACAATTACATCAATCAATTACAAATGTAAAACATCAAATGAAAGAATAAGAAAGTTAACTTATTAATAATTAGCTGAGTAGACCCGCGTTGTGGGGTACTCGTTGAGGCACATAGGTTATTGATTTAGATAATTCAAGTTATAATATAAGGTGACCAGCATAGAAGAACCGTTAGATAATTTTCAAAACAGAAGTTTGGAATTGAAATTACGTTTAACAATCTGAAAAGCTAGCACTTTTTAAGTCTGGGGTCTCTTTTACACTGACCACTCTGAATAATTATTACAAAATAAAAACCATAAAAACAAAAACAATATTCGTACCTGCTCTGTAAATGAATTCAGTATAAACCAGCAAATAGTACTTCTTAAAAGGTTTGGATCATTTTCGAAAAAACCTAAACTTTTGGCAAAAAGAAGCTGTAGCACACTGTTATCCATAACTATCACTTAAGCTGCATTTTGGCGACAGATTCGGTTTTGTCAAAATTAGAAAATGGAATAATTTGCAAGTATTGTTAATTTTAAACCTATATAATTTTTTTATGCAAGTACAAAAAGTGTTCCCCATACATATATATAAGTCAATGATTTTCTTATTTTCTGAGCATTAAATTGTTAAGGGCATCATTATCATATCTCCGAGCCAAAATAGCTTTTTTAAGCAGCTGAGATGGCAGCCGGATAAGTGTAGAGCTGATTTCAGGATTCAAAATATTTTTTAAATCAACATTTTAGGTAATATCACAAAACCAACTTTTTAACGGAAATGAAGCGGTTTTGCACATCAAAAAGATCATTTTCGAGTTAGAGCAAATGATTGCTAAGTCACTTAAATACTATTATTATGAACAAAGGCTTTTTAACACTGGACGAAACCTCATATCATACTATTAAAGAGCAAGTTGTTGCTGCAACAGCTTAGCAACATGGCCCGGTTTGGATATGTTGCAAACTGCTATAGAGTCTGAAATAATATTTAAGGGCAATTTGAACATAGTGTATGCTTTTCATCAACAAAAAGTTTTCAACAGTCTTCATTATCTTTCTTATTCTGGTGCCAGAGCGTCGGTAAAGTTAGTCCACATGAGAGGCATGTTTGGCCTGCCATAAAAGCGGAGGTTGCGGCCTGGGCATGCACATGTCTGGAACACCAAATGTCCAAGGAATCTTGCCACACCAGAAATGCTATTGGCAGTTTTGTACCACCGAATGCTAAATTTGAGCATGTGCACATTGATCTGGTTGGTTCACTCCCTCCATCAGAAGGATACAGGTATTGTCTCACTTGTGAGGATAAGTTTTCCAAGTGTCCAGAAGCAATGTAGACTGCTGACACAGTTGTAAAAGCTTTCTACTCTGGATGGATCACTCGCTTCGGGACACTACTCAGATTAACCACAGGTCAGGGAACACAATTTGAGCCATCTCTTCATTACGCCGTCTCCAAATTCTTGGGTACAGCATGCCAACATACAACGGTATGCCACCCAGCTTCAAATGGTCAGGTGGAAAGTTTTCATCGCCAATTGAAAGCTGAGATCATGGCACATAGAAACACACAATGGTCTGCAGTGCTGCCAACAATTCTTTTGGGCTTCAGAGCGGCATGGAAAGATGACCTAAAGGTAACAACAGCAGAAATGGTCTATGGTTCAACAATTCATTTACCTAGCAAATTCATGTCTCCAACTTCAAAGGTTCTTGATGCAGCCACATGTGTCGGGAAGATTAGAGAGGCAATGAAACGGTTACTTCCACAACCTCATGGACACCCATCAGTATTCGTAAGTAAAGATCTATCAACTTGCAGCCATGTGTTTCTGCGAACAGATACCTTCAGGAAAGGCTTGCAACCACCTTACGAGGGACCTTTTATTGCTTCAAAATTCAAAAAGGGATAAAAGCCACAAACATCAATATCGACTCTCTAAAGCTAGCATACATTGCGAAGGAACTGTCCAGAACCTCATCAATCATCTTGGAGGAAAAGCCCATTTCATCAGCATCATCTGAACTGATTCAAGCTCCATCTACGGTCAACCATGATACAGCAAATCTTACCCAGGAGACCAAGACAACTCGATCAGGCAGAAGAGTACAGTTTAATCCAAGAGATGCTTAAAGTCTTGCTATCGCTGGTGGGAGGCTACTGTGGCAGTTCAGTGATGAAGCCACGATAGTAGAGCTCATAGTCTTTCAAAAGCACTTTGAACATGACTTGGGCGGCACGAGAATAGAACAGAAAGAACGGAAAACGAATTCTTATCTTTTTAGATGGATCTCAAAAAAATTGGAAATGCAGTTCATTAGATATTCAGCTTTCAAAGTTGTAAATGTCATTTGTAAATATATTATTATTAATTAAATGAATTTGTTTCTTGTAAATATCTTTAATATTTCTATCTAAATTAAACTACGGAAACCTCCGTTAAAAATGTCTTGGCAGAGAATCTTTCCAGATTGTAAGTCCGGCAGCAATTTCTTTTATTGTACTGTCCAGAGTCATTCACCAGCATTTTAGAATCGGCTGTATTCCGCCCTTATGAAGATTTTCTTTCAATAAGCACTTTAAACACATTAAAAGTTCGAATTACGCATGAAAAACACGTTTTGAATTTCAAAATGCTCATTTATTTACATTTAGCTGTTGCCAACACTGCCGAAGAAACTTTTTACTTGCCATTAATTTGTCTAGTTAAAATTGAACTAACGCAAATATATGCATATTTTTAATGAAATTTATTTATTATTATTTAAGTGATGGTTAATGAAAATTAAATTTTTATATGAAATTGACTGAAAATGTCCTTATTTATTTTTACAAGAGTTGTGAAGCCACTGTAATGACTTATGTTGGCCAGGGAAAGGTGAAGAAATTGACGTTAAGAAACGAAGTGAAGACAATCGAATTCGTTCCCAAATCAATAAACAACTTTTTTCAAAAGTCTTTTATCGCTTGTAAATAATCATTTAGCGACTTCACATCAAAAGGAGGAAAAATAATGTATTGAAAGACTAGGCCGTTGCATTCATATGCTTGGCTAACAGAAATTATTAAGGACTTATGATGAAACGGAAGAGCAAGCATATGTGGAACAGATGAAATATAGGACATTAGGCAATTTTTTATTATTTGGCATTAAGAATTTTTTTTTATTTGGCATTAAGAAATTTCGCCAAAATTAAAAACAAAGTAATTAAAATAAAATATAAATAAAAAACTAAATAAAAATGTAACTTAAAGTAAAACCCGTTGACTGAAACAGCATTTATCTTTAAAAAATATCATGCCAAAGAAATGTTCTACACTACATCTGTACCGCATATGTTATTACTGTTATCCCTCAAGTGATGGTTTCAGAATAGAGCCAAATGATAATATACTGTATAATGTATCTTAGCAAAGCTTATACACGTGCTGGGAAAACAGATAATACTGTGGTCAAGATTTGTCGAGTGTTTCATATTATAGTACTTTTCCGTTTAGCACCACAATTTTTTTCACTCCACTTGGGAACGTTTTAAAAAATCGCTGTTACGAGAGAGAAAAGTAATAGAAGATAATCATACTAATGATTGGCAAATTGCATTACTAAAATATGCAAACCTTTTGATTCAAGGATCACTAGTAGAATACATCAAAAGTTATTTCATTCGCCAGTACGTTGTGTTGTATTTGAAAAACGCCAAGATTTAAAATGTGCTTATAACGGAAAAGTACCAAAATGACAACTCGAAATTAATACACATGCTGAGAATCTGCTTTATTTTAATAGAATATTCTTGAAAAGATAGTTTGAAATGCCACAGACAGGGCCTACTTTCTTGTGTTTCTTTACAATAAATATTTTTTATACATCAAAGTATTTTTCTTTCAGTTTTGCAATACTAGAAATTTGGGTATTTGCGTATTAACGCCACCGCAGCTACAGATTTGGCGGTTTTTAAGTACCGCCAATGTAAAAAATGGCGTCAAAAATCAGCAAACAACAAGGAATCCAAAAGATAACTGTGTGCGCGGGCAAACAACAAGATTGCTCTTTATTGGCGGCACTTAAAAACTGCTAAATCTGTAGCTGCGGTGGCGTTAACACGTAAGTACCGAAATTTGGCAGCATTTTACCAACAATTTACATTAACCCATTAAAGACAATTTTAAAATGGATAAACTCATCATTGTTTTTAACTTTAACTTTGTTTATTTAGATCGTTTAAGGTATATTTTGAATTTTTCAGATTTTTTGGGGAAATTTTATATTAGCAGAGAAAAGAACTAAAACGTTTGGCAAGTTTTCTTGCCAACCCTCGTTAATGGATTAATCATGTAGGTCAAGATAATAAAAAAATTATTTGCTCGTAACACTTTTTGCTGATTTTCTACATAAGTGAAATAGCCGACTTAATTTTATTTTTACTACAGTCAACGTTGGCTTTATATGAGGGCCCCCAATTCTATGTTGTGCTTTTGGAACGAATTAATATTTAGATTGAAAATTCTCTATATGGTTTGGATGCATTTGTAAAATATATTTAGGCCAGTATATTGTCTTAAATACTTCCACTATGAATCTATACTAGTTTCAATATTTCCAGTATGGTTCCATACTGGTTTCAAACATTTCCAGTATGTTTCAAACCTGGTATCAGAATTTCCAGTATGTTTCAAATCCCGGTATTAAAATTTCCTGTATAATTTCATACCGGTTTAAAATCTTCCAGTATGGTGTCATACCGGCTTTAAAACTTCCAGTATAGTTTCATAACGGTTTAAAATATCCCAGTATAGTGTTATACCGGCTTTAAAATTTCCAGTATAGTTTCATACCGGCTTTAAAATTCCCAGTATGGTTTTATACCGGTTTTAAAATTTCCAGTATGGTTTTACTGGTTCCGGTATCATTTTTACTGGTTCCGGTATCAATTTGATACTGGTAATTTGAACTTTTTCCAATAGGGAAGGGATCGTATAACAGATGTATGATACTCGTTAAGGGGGTGTGGTACCGAAAATAAAAAAAAAACTTGATGTACATTTTTACGTCAAAAATTTATTTTATGTATGAGATACTATTTGTATATCTTTGAGAAAATGTTTTTTTAAATATTGTATTTTGTTATTTAAAAAAAATTTAAAAACCAAGAAAAATCCATAATAATTGAGCGTATTTTGATATAAGTCAAGAAAAAATAAAATAAAATTCAAAGTGAAAGCTTTCTGTAATACATCAGACGAAACGGTCGTTTCGCCGCCAACCTTAAAAAGGCAAAAACGACAGCAAGTATCAATTCTCTGCACAACTTCCAACGAAAAAGCCGAAATTGACTATTTTCTAGCATGCTTTCGGAACTTCGCATAATTATACAAAAAATACCATTGATTCATCTTGGTAATAACTTTTAAAGAAAAAAAAATCGAGTACCTAGGATAAAAAGCAACTAAGAAAAAAAAATATTGAAATTTCCAAAATGAAATTAAAAAACGAGTTCTAGCCCGTTTTTGATGTAAAAATTTAGACAAACGTCCAGACCTAACTAAGCTACAGATCTTCAATCGGATTAAATTTTATGATTCAGAATGTTTCGACTTAAAATCCTACCTTGGTTTGAACTTCATTAAATAATTCTTTCTATTTTTAATTAATTTAAAACCACTTTTTTTCATTTCAAAATTTGGCAATAGATACGGGCGATCAGCCTGTAATTGTGGTTCAGGTTAAATGCCAAGTCGCCAAACAGGTTTGTCATTAATTCAATGTTAGTTTGGCCGCCACGTTAGGGATAATTGAGAATGACCGTAAAGAGGAATATGTTTTCTAAAAATTGGATGTGTTATTTGAACTGTGTGAAAATTTAGAGTGCGTAACTTTCAAACACATTCTATTTTTGGGAAATCTCCGTTGAAATGTTGAAAAATAAATGAAGAATATAAATAATCATATTTAGTTGCCAGATACTGGAATAAATTCGTAGTATAATAAAAGATAACGTCACAGTCAATACATTAGAACAGGACTTGGTGAAACACTCATTGCGATTGGTTTTTGGTTGGAATTGGGAAAAATATTTTGTTATTCACATTCCGATTGGTTCTTGGTTGGAATTGGAAAAAGATTTTCTTTAAACTTAATAATTATCAAAGTACGTGACAATAATATTTATTCAGTTTCTAATTGATGATATATGTGTTTTCACAATGTATTTTTGATTTTACTAGAGTATAAGATTTACTAATTGGGTGTAACTCTGGTTTTCACTGTAACTGAACGAACTGCTTCTTGAAAAATGTTTTAAAACTATTATGCTAGGTAAGAGTTCATTACAACTTGATTTTGTGGGCTCCCGATAGCCTAAGCGGTAGAGTATCGAGCTCGTAACCGGAGGGTTGTGGGTTCTGTCCTCGGTCCGCCAAATATAGGTGTGTACCTAATGGGGGCTGGTGCACTTTAAATCTGTCGTGGCCTCAATGTCCTCTCGTTGGTGTGGTGGGGTCGGAGAGAGGGGTTTACACTAGAAGATTTCGATCTCGTATTCTTCTAGATGCTCAAAATTACGAGGCGTATTTGGCTGTGTTAAGCACTTTATAAGTGGCAGAAATAGACAGTCGGTGGTTTCAAAACAAAACAAAACTTGATTTTGTTTCATCAAATTAGATTAATATGCCTTCAAAAGCGCAGCAAAATAAGCTAAAAAAAACGTCAGATTTACGCAAAAAGGAAAGCTTCCGAATCAATCGCCAATTGCATAGAAGAAAAAGTAACAATCAAAAGACGTCTGCTTGAAGGTGTTGCTTCAATTACAAAACGAAAGGGAATCGACATTACACAGGATTCCGCTGTTTCTAATTTTGAAAGTTCTTTGAACTTAAATGATACTTATGTTCCTACAGAAGTTTCTTGTTCAGCTTCTTGTAAGATAGTCGACCAAAAAAACTTGTCATACATTATAGAGACTGAAAAGTTTAAGGCGCCTTTCGTCACAAAATTAATAGATAACGGATAAACTTGACTTACAAAATGCACAATTAATTAAATGGGCGATAGCGTCTCGTAAAGAGCACGTAAAACATTGCGATCCAACTTGCATTTGATTAGGTCTAAATTTAAGATACTGCTCACAAAATCTGCAATGTGCACTAATGCGGAAGATAAGTATAAGTCTTTGACTGGCGTATCTTTGCACACTTCTAGCACTGAACCGTTTTTCGCTGAGTCGACCTACAGGGATTTCGCTGATTGCATATTCTCGATACAAGTAAGCGTAGACGGAAAATGCTAGAACTTATTTGAATCTGCTGTTGAGGGCGGTATACCTAACAAGAAGTGGAAATGTAATCCACAACTATGCAACATTAATAAATACGATACTTTGTTATTGAAATTAACCAGTATCATGCACAATATATCCTCGAAAACCCTATATCAATCAAATCACTTAAGTTTATCGCAAAGTTAAGTTTGGCTGCATCATTTCGCCAAATGCTACGATGCAGTGAAGAACTTGAAAAGTACATCATAAATCAAGGACAGAGAGAAAAAAAAAATGATGAAAATGGAAAAAAAGGGGGAGAGGGGGGGGGGGGAGGGATAAAAGGAGAAAAAAAAGATGTTACAACTGTCTTAAAAAAAGCTCTGATATCCCCCAAAAAAACTTTTGAAAAGTAGAAAAACCGCCAACCTCAAAAACACAAAAAACTTTCTAGAAAGAAAAAAAAAATCATACACATAATCAAAATTTGCAGCTACAAACACAGTGATATAAAAAAAAGGCCAACCTCTGATTACAGCTCTTGGTTGGGACTCGCTTAACAATGTACGTTTACTTAGTTTATTTTTAAGTTCCGCTCCCATAAAAATTTACGCTGCTTGAGGTTGGCGCCCGTCTTAATCACTAAACTTTGCAATTAACCACACAGTAAAAACTTTCCGAAATGTATGTATGAATCAAACAAAAGCTTACCACAAACACATCTGTTTTCTACAATTTAAAAATCCTTCATAGCGATTCCAATACGAGCTTTTCAGCACAATTTCTCTATACCATTTCGAAAATTACATTTACGTGAACTGGAAAATTTACACTACATTGAAATTTCCTACTCATCCAAATAAAATCATACCTCCTCCAATATTCGTCCATGAATTAGTTTAGATGCAAACATTGTCAAAATTCCGACGACGGGCACCAACCTCAAGCAGCATAAATTTTTATGGGAGCGGAACTTAAATTTTAAAAATAAACTAAGTAAACGTACATTGTTAAGTGAGTCACAACCAAGAGCTGTAATCAGAGGTTGGCCTTTTTTTATATCACTGTGTTTGTAGCTGCAAATTTTGATTATGTGTATGATTTTTTTTTCTTGCTAGAAAGTTTTTTGTGTTTTTGAGGTTGGCGGTTTTTCTACTTTTCAAAAGTTTTTTTGGGGGATAATTATATAAAGAAAATTTTGTCTTCACAGAATTTTGATAGGTGAACTAAAAAAAATTAAAAAATTCTCAAAGTTAAAATACTGAAATTTTTGCTTTTTTTTATGTTATCTTTTACGCTAAAAATTATATTTTAAAACAGAATTAAAAAGAATAAAATTCTGCGAAGACAAAATATTTAAAACTATATAAATTAAATGCTCCAAAAATTTGAATAGCCAATTGTTAATGGTTCTGGAGATATATCGATTTGAATCTGCTTGTGCTCGAAAAACGCGCTTTAAGCAGACGCTTCAAGGTGTTACGCCCATTAGTGGTGTTTAAATCACAGGTAATTTTGTGGCGTTCTAATCACCGGAGGAATAAGATAAAAACATCATTCTCTTCAGGAATGTATGAACTATTTTTTAAAATCAGAAAAAAAAAAATTGTGATTTTTGAAGAAATTTCGGTACCATGCCCCCTTAAACACGATAATGACAACACAGGCAGTGGAGTAGTAATTGTAGCCCCCGATGGCGTTACAAAATTTAACAAGCGAAACCCTAACTTTTGTTCAGTCTTCAGATCTGAATTGATGGCCATCGACGGAACTCTACGTTATATGATTTCCAATAATTTCTCCTGCGATACCGGATTTTCTAGGACAGTAAGAGCTCCATTCAATTCTTGAGCAAATGGCGAAACATTACAGACAAACTCGGCATGGACATTGGGAACAAACTAAAGATTTTCTCTTCGCATAATGTCATTCATCTGCAGTGGATACCCTCCCATGTAGACCTCTTCTCCAATGACTTGGCCGATGAATTGGCTAAGGAGGGCTCTGCTGTAACATCCGAAAATTGTGGTCATCCTACGTTCAGGGAAATTTTCTCGAAGGTCAGAGCCGACAACAGCAAGACATGGAGGATTCCACCAACTCATGACTGAACAAAAACGTCCTGGGGCTGAAGGGCGACAGGAAATTACAAACCACCATCACCAGACTCATCACCGCGGACATACTTGCATATGTTCAGGGACCCTGTGTGCCTCAAGTGTGTCAAGCTTCACCGGACCATCTGCTTTCCTGTTTGGATTTGGAGAAGAGCGATCTCTTTAAAAAACCCTGCGCTGGTTCGAGACTTTCTTTGGGCGTACGGTCTCTTGGACTTGGTCTACACTTGTTCTAGATCAAGTGGAATAAGAAACAACAACATGATACTCGTCACATATTACAGCTACTACACACTAGTACAGGCTTATTTGAGTTTATTGAATACGCTGCGACGATGTGTGAACCGGTTTACTACACCCTCATTGGAACGTTGTGTGTCTGATTCGTTAAAACTCTTATAGTATCCGTAGTTAGAATAGTATATAATATTAATTAAAATTTAAACTTAAAGCGCTTATTTTCATTTTGAAATCAACATATTGTTACGAATTTTTGTATATTTGTAAATATTTCGTAGTGTTAATTTGGTAAATAGGAAAATTTATGTACATTTCAGATAAGACAGTGCAATAGTTCGTCTTTAGTTGGCTTCCCTGCAATATGGGTCTTTTAATGCTTGATAACGAGTTTTACAGAGATAACTCTGGGAAGCGAGTTTTACAAGGAGGAGGGCATTTAACATTATGGTAATGGAAATTTCGCCAAATTGGCGGGATAGAGCCAAGTTGGCGACGATTTTGGTGACTAATTTTTGTCGCCAAATTTGGCGACCATTTGGCGACATTTTCGGTACCCATGTACATGTATAGGACTTTTTGATTACTATCTGGAAAGTTCTCCAAATATCTACCTCTAGGAGTTTCAAGAAGGTTCACGTATGTTCACCTCCCCTATAAAAGCTCAGGAGAGCGGGTGATGGAGTTAGTTGTTAGCTGAGTCCATTAGTTGACTGGAATTACTGATACTGAGTCTCAGTGAGCGTTCAGAGAGTTCTGAAAGCGAACTGTATTGCATTGTCTTTTGCGGCGATTTGAGCAGTTGTGTTGTCAAGTTTTTAACTGCTGTTTTGTGCTCTATTGTTGTGAAAAGAGCTGTATTCTGTCTACTAGAACGAGAAGTTCTGGAGTTGTAAAGGAATCTGTGAAGAGTTATACTGGAATAAATTTCTGCAACCTTTGATCTAGTTTGGCTTCAAATCTTTCGAACCCGTCAACGCAACAATATATTTAAGTTTTTGTATTAAACTTTGTGCGCCGATTATCAATATTACCATCAAAGTTGCGATTTCTTCAGAACTATATCTTTTAGACGGATGGATACAGGTCAAGGCAAACCGGGCCGCATGCGCCCCTTTGGCCATTTGAATGCGGTCAAATATTTTTACTAATAAAAATATCAATAATAAATCTGGTCTCATTTAATTGTCGCAATTTAATTATATTTGTTGGAGAAGGTTCAGCGCAGAGCAACACAAATGATACAAGGAAACTTGACATTGAATTTACGGCGCAATACTAAACTTCAACTTAACTAGACATCACTTAGACGGTAGATCGTCACAGTGCTCAAAGGCAATCCATTTTAGCGGAGTGAAGACATAATTATCGCCAAACGCCTTTAGTTCTCTACAGGGTTGTGGTTTGGCGAACATTATGCGCCGCCAAAATGGATTAAATACCTATGAGCACTGTGACGATCTAAGTGATGTCTAGTTAAGTTGAAGTTTAGTATAGATTGAGGAATGTATAACATGTATATATTGGAAGAAGATCCAGAACTGATTTGATTCAGCTGTTACTATTGTTGCTTTGGATGCGGTTCGAAAGATTTGAAGCCAAAGCAGATCAAAAGTTGCAGAAATTTATTCCAATATAACTCTTCACAGATTCTCTTTCAGCTTCAGAACTTCTCGTTCTAGTAGACAGAATACAGCTCTCTTCACAACAATAGAGCACAAAACAGCAGTTAAAAACTTGACAACACAACTGCTCAAATCACTGCAAAAGACAATGCAATGCAGTTCACTTTCGGAACTCTCTGAATGCTCACTGAGACTCAGTAATTCCAGTCAACTCACTGACTAACTTCAGTCAACTAACGAACTCAGCTAACAACTAACTCCGTCACCCGCTCTTCTGAGCTTTTATATGGGTGGCGAACTTCTTGAAATTTCTAGAGGTAGATATTTGGAGAACTTTCCAGATAGTAGTCGAAGAGTCCTATACATGTACATGGGGACCGAAAATGTCGCCAAATGGTCGCCAAGTTTGGGGACATTTGGTGATTTCTCGCCAAATTTGGCGACACAAATTAGTCGCCAAAACCGTCACCAACTTAGCTCTATCTCGCCAATTTGGCGAGATTCCCATTACCATAATGTTAAATGCCCTGCTCCTTGTAGAACTCGCTTCCTAGCGTTACCTCTGTAAAACTGGTTATCAAGCATCAAGATACTCATTGCAGGGAAACAAACTTAAGACGAACTATTGCACTGCCTTATTATGCGAGATGTACTTAAATTTTCCTGTTTACAAAATTAACACTACGAAATATTTACAAATATACAAAAATTCGTAACAATATATTGGAAGAAAGAAGGTCCAAAAACGGATTTGATTCAGCTGTTGCTATTTATCAAACAGGGAGATTTAGAGTGCAATGCAAGAGACCGAACAACAGGTTTGGCAAATTTAAATCGCATTTTAACTTGGAGAATATGAAACATTAGTTTCTACAACAGAGTGATTGATAAGTGGACAACCACAGCATAAATGGACAACGAGGAACTTTCACGTTTTTTGGTTTTATTTTTAAATAAAAGTAGAGAAAAAAAATCACGAAAAACAATATCATTCTTTCACAAATTTGAGCTTCGGATAGATAGTTAAAAAAAATATTTAGTTTTTTTTTTTTACTTTGCAATTTGGCGGGAAAAAGCCCCTTTTGCGTGAAACGTCAACGCGCAGATAATGAACCAGTCTAAAACCTGTTTTAGACGAGGAATGATTGTGGTTTCCCCTTCGTTTTGCGACTGCATCTCTGCGTAACCACGTCACGGGTTGTTTTTTTCATGCGTTTTTGGTCACGTGACCTTTGCTGTGATTTTGGCTAATTTCAAACTCGATTTTTGATTAATTGAAAACATAAAGATAAAAAAAATAATTGCGCTGATCAAATATATTCGTTGGATAACACTAGAAAATACAAACAAATATTCATTTTCCTCACTTGTGCAAATTCCTCATTCCCCATTTTTTAAAAACGGATGAAATTAGTTTTTATTAATGAAGAATTTTTTTTCCGATTCCAAATATTGAAACAAAAGTTCTTTAAGAAAAAAATTAGTTATTTAGATACTAAGAAAAGAAAATGCTCGTAAACCTCATCTGATTGCAGTCCGATAAAAACACCACATTTTAACTGTAGCGTCGAAACCTCCTCCCGTTTTTGTGGTTATCGTGAGGTTTCTGCCAAGAAGTGAGTTTTTCAGACAATAGTCATATCTCGTGGCGGTTGGCGCGATTCGCAAACTGGTTTCCGCTGCTGAGTTCCAAGCCAAAAGACTCAAGTCAAGTTCGGAACAAGCGATGTCGCTCTAACTTCGAGCCGAATGAGTAGTTTTTCCGACTGAATAAACTAGCGATTTAAGGTGCGCAAATTAAAAGCATGATCATGTTTAACCCTTTGCACTCCAGTGGCGCCTCTCAGGCGCCACACAATTGGATGCCAAACCACGAGAGGACCATTAGGTGTGATGCGGAAATTCGATGCAAGGCCAATGACTGTGTTTAGTTTCTATGAAGCAAATCCATAAACACCAGCCAAACCTAAAATGTATCGAGTTGCTGATTCCTCCGAGCGAAAAAGGCCTAGAGTGCAAAGGGTTAAAAACCGACCTGAGCATTGCCCCATCAACGACTGTTTCTCCTCAGTTTCATTTTCCCGAATGGGTTGGTTGTATTCAGATCATCTGGCGCCGTCAGCAACACGAGGGCTATAATGCGCCGAAGCATTCGTCATTAGACAAGCCAACATATTAGTTACAAACACCCATGTCTAACACGGGATACTCGGAACCCGCAACCTCGCGGTCTAGAAGCTAGCACGCTAACCACCATACCGTTTGGTCGGCTTTCCCGAATGGGAAAATGTAATAATTATAGCCAAAAATATCCTCCGAAATGGGCATTGTATTTTATTATTTTTTTTTTAAATAAAGAAAATATGAAAACTGAAACGGTAAATTACAACAATCCATGTCGAATTTTAAAGCTGAAACCACCGACCAAACGGTATAGTGGTTAGCGTGCTAGCTTCTAGACCACGAGGTTGCGAGTCCCGTGTTAGGCATGGGTGTTTGTAAATGTAAGTTGGCTTGTCTAATGACGAATGTTTCGGCGCATTATAGCCCTCGTGTTGATGACGGCGCTAGATAATCTGAAAACAACCAACTAAAAGCTGTATTATAAAGTAACTGAAAATGGCGCGTTTTAATCTGCCACGAGTCTTATTACTAAAAAGAATAGAGTGAATGTCCGTCCTTACAAAAACATCCGTTCAATCAAAATCACTTTCAAATGCTTCCTTATTAGAGCTGTCCACTTCTTTCGTCGTAAAAAAGTAACACAAATAAAAAATTTATCACACACTGGGATGTCAATTATTAGATCTCAGTGCCCCATGATTAGTGACTACTGTCTTTTCACTTTCAAATACCCGTATGTTTACATAGTATAATGCAGCGATTCTCAACCCATTTTTTGTAGCGGCACACTTTTAACGATTTCAAAATTTGGCGGCACACAAAGACAAAGATAAGTTTAAAAGTTGTTTACTTACCTATAATACACTGTGTAAAATTGTTTATGATAAGAATTTGGAATTTAAATAAAATATGTACTACAAAAACAGTACGTTTATTAAGGGATTAATTACAAATGAATAATAATTCTTTTAATGAGAAATTTGAGCTTGATGTTTTTTGATAATTTCATTTATATTTGGTCGTAAAAATGACAATGCAATACTCTCATATCGTATTCTACATTTAACAGTCTCGATCTTTTTTTCGTTTTTATTTTGGTTAATACTGAAAATCCGAACTCACACAAATAAGGTGTAAATAATTGTAATAATATTTTTAAAGCTTTTTTGGCTATCATGGGATAATCGCATCTAATGTTAATCCAAAATGAATTAATTGATTCTTCTGAATATTTTACAATTAAATCTCGATTATTTGAAAGCGAAATTAGTTCCTCTTCATTCAAAGTTAATTAAATACAGAAGTATTCTTTATCACAAATGGATCAGGAACCCAATCAAATTTTTTTATATCTAAGAATAAAAATAGGTCAAAAACGAAATATGTAACGAAGCGGTGAAAGTGAAAAACCTTCGTTACAATAATCATATTTATATATATACTTTTCTTTAATTTAAACTTTACTCGTAATAAAAAAAAAGCATTATAATTTTTACTATATACATTTCTAAAACGCACACGAAAGTGCCGCGGCACAGTGGTTGAGAATCACTGGTATAATGAGCATTTAGTAAAAAAAAACTTTTTTGGGAGCATTTTCCCACGTTTTGGAGCATTTAACCCTTTGGTTACAGATTTATTTGGGAAAATTCTTGCGTTTTGAACGTTTAGTTCAAAACAATAAAGGAACTTTAAAGGAACACAGCCAAACAAATTATTTTTTTAACCCTTTGCACCACTCCATGCCTTTTTCGCGCGGAGGAATCAGCAACTCGAGACATTTTAGGTTCGGCTGGTGTTTATGGATTTGCTTCATAGAAACTAAACACAGTCATTGGCCTTGCATCGAATTTCCGCATCACACCTAATGGTCCTCTCGTGGTTTGGCATCCAATCGTGTGGCGCCACTGGAGTGCAAAGGGTTAAAGTATAGGTAAACCAACCGATGCTTGGCTTAACCAATCATGGCTCTTGTGACATTAAAATCCATTCAATCAAACTAGTTTGAATGACGAAATAGGTTGGTCATTATTAACAAGCAAAACAAGTGCATGACGAATCTCAACCGTCAAATGTACCCAAAGGGTTAATTTCAAAAAACTTGTCAAGAAAAATTTCTGAGTGTAGGCGATCAGCATAACTCTGGATTGTTCGGCCAAGTTCGCACGCGAGGATATAAAACCGCCGAGACACGAAAACACTTTTCTAAAGCTTCATGGCGAGTTTACTTTTGTTTAGAGAAGTTTTGGTGATCGCCTGAGACGAGGAAAAATTGAACAGTGTCTGTTTTGTGAAAGCTGTGTCGTCATTGCTAATAAATCGAACTTGAATGTAAAGAATTAATAGTTTAAAAAACTAAAAAACACACTAAAAAGTAGAAAATAATTTTAAATAAGAATAGAGTGATTAACAAGAAATATTTATTTAAAAAGCATGAAGTGCTTTTTAAGATATTTTCATAATGGCTCTACTTTTACCAATATCTGTTATTAAATATGTACAACAGTTGACATCAAGCACCCCACGCTTTTTTACCATAAAATAAATATTTTTTGTTAATCACGCTATCCTTATTTCAAACTTTTTAAAATTATTTTTTACTTTTTAGTTCACTTTTCTGTAAATAGTGTTTTTTAGTTTTTTAAACTATTAATTATTTTTCCTGTAAACTATAAAATTTTTTAGTTAAGTGTACAAAACTCTCCAGTTGTTCCTGTCAATAGTCACATGTTTGTCTCAAATTTAAGTCATGTGTATGCCTTAGTACACGCCGTATTACTTGGCACAAAACACTACCTTGTCTCTGAATATGAAAAATCACTAATCCTGAAGATCCTGGTAAGGATAATGCAACTGAAAAAACACGCTTTGTATAACCGTCGCGTCCACGACCAATCTTTCAAATATCTGCCTTATCAATTGTCGATGATAGGTTCTGTGATTACTGGGATTGTAACTGGTAACGGCACCCAGGGTTCGATTCCGAAGAAGGTTGGTTGGTTGGAATTTAACGGCGCAAGAGCAACACGAGCTAATCCTTGTGATAAAGCGACAAACTTATTAAATTATTGTATTGTCATCGGTCTTTGGACAAGTGTGCAAAGTTTGAATCAAATCTGATCTCTTAAAGTAGGGCAAAATCGAGCCCAAAAGAGTCGGTTACAAGCAAACATACAGGTGAAACTAATAAAAGCGTGTTTAAAAATGTCCTCTAAAAACTGACTGATCAGCTTGTAACAAAGCGAGTATAGAGTGATCATTACTAGGACTTTCTTTTATGGGGGACCAGTACCAAAAATTCTTCAGAAATCCCCAAAAAAAATATTCTGATTTAAAAAATAGTTCATAAATTCCTGAAGAGAATGATGTTTTTATCTTATTCCTCCGGTGATTAGAACGCCACAAAATTACCCGTGATTTAAACATCACTAATGGGCGTAACACCTTGAAGCGTCTGCTTCAAGTGCGTTTTTCGAGCACTGGTGTTTTTCACAGATGTTGCAGATTCAAATTGATACATCTCCAGAACCATTAACAATTGGCTATTCAAATTTTTTGGAGCATTTAATTTATATAGTTTTAAACATTTTGTCTTCGCAGAATTTTATTTTTTTAATTCTGTTTTAAAATGTAACATTTAACGTAAAGAATTACATAAAAAAAAGCACAAATTAATATTTTAACTTTGAGAATTTTTTTAATTTTTTTTAATTCACCTATCAAAATTCTGTGAAGACAACATCTTCTTTATATAGTTATGTATTACAGAAAGCTTTCAATTTGAAGAAAAAAAAAATTTCTTGACTTATATCAAAATACGCAAACATGAATTATTATGGATTTTTCTTGGTTTTTAAATTTTTTTTAAATAAGTAAACACAATATTTCAAAAAACCTTTTCTCAAAAATATATAAATAGTATCTCATATATAAAAGAAATTTTTGACATAAAAATGTACATAAATAAAGTTTTTTTATTTTCGGTACCGGACGCCCTTAAATTTACAAAATTGAGAAAGCTCACTGAAAAGCATCTCGACGTTATTCGCGCTATTCCTATCGCTATCGTCAACAACTGTCACAGAATGAATATCTGTGGGATTTCCTTTTGAAATCCAGTAGCTTCGGGGACACTTCAAATCCGAATGATAAATGACACTAAATAAAGAATTTAAGGGCTTCTTATCAGGGAGTTGGCTTTATCAGTTGCAACTTTTTATCGCGGTCTTTTAAATCACATTTATTTGCCAAAGAACGTTGTCTTAAAAAGACAACAGATGAAAGTTGGGAAACGTTATCCCAAAAAAAAAATTTTAAGAAAATCTGTAAACTAAAAAAAACATTTACCATGTAATCTTCGATTTTGCAGACACCTTATACATTATTCTTTAAGGTGTATGTATACCCTAGAACATATTTTTTTAATTCTGAGTTTAAAAATACAATTATTTTTTACATTAGTTAGAAAGAATATGATTAAAATCATTTCATAAAAAAATTCAAATTTCGGCAATTGTTAATTTGTTAATTCAGCTTTAATTAGATAATTAGTACCTTTTTCGAACAATGACAACTTTTTCGATCACATTCTAATTTACTTAGAAACGCAATTCTACTTGGAAACGATTCGAAATATTATTCTTAATGTTTTGAAACTCAATTAAGTCTCTTATATTGAATAGATTTTTTTTAACAATTTATTTTGTGTGAAAACATGAAAAAAAATCAATATTTTCAAGGAATTCTAAGCTTTAAAAATATCTAAAAAATCTATTTCTCAACCAATTTTATATAATCGAGTTTCAAAACATCTAGCATATTACGTAGATTACTAAGATATAAAAGAATTATAATTGAACATTTTGCTGTTGAATTATCGTTGTTTGAATAAACCTTGACATAATCAAAATGCAGTTCGTCAGAAAACAGGTTTTAAAAACGTGGTATATCTAACAGGGGAAGTACCCACCTATAATTAATTGTAACATAAAAACTATTAAGAATATTTTCAAAAGTTTAGTATTGTTTGAAAGCTGAAGTATCATTACGATATAATAATAAAAAAATGAATATTCTTATGATTTTCGTGAATTGTAGGATATACGTACGTACATTCTATGTCGATGACAATGCATTCAATCAAATTTTGGTGCCAATCAATTGCACTAAAAATATCGCTTTTACGAAACACTAATAAACCAACTTCAATAGCGCTTAAATAATATTGAACTGATCATTGAAGAAATTCTTTCCTGTTACCAAAATTGTTTTAATAAATAATAAAATTATTTTAGTTAAAATAAATAAAAGATATTTGATTATTTTATTGAATATAAAAATTAGCAATGCATATATATATATATATATATATATATATATATATATATAAAGGATTTATGGTAAAAACATTTTATGGGTTATTAGTTTTAAATTTCTCATTTGTTTATTTATGGCTGGTGTGTGTGTGTGTGTGTGTGTGTGTGTGTGTGTGTGTGTGTGTGTGTGTGTGTGTGTGTGTGTGTGTGTGTGTGTGTGTGTGTGAATAATTTTTATTAACTTCGATTTCGTGTGTATGTTTGTGGAGGGATGGGAAATTGGCGAAGGCCTAATTATACCCATTTGCCGTCATTCAATCGGTCTGAAACTTGACAGATAGATTCGATGTCGATGGCAATGCATTCTATCAAATTTTGGCGGCTGTCACTGTCACTTAAGGATACCTTTAACCATAATAAATAAAAGCTATTTCGATGAATTCGAGTTCATTTTAATGAGTAAATTTGTTAAAGTAGTGTATCGAATATTTTGCCGATAGAGATAGTTTCTAGCATTTAAAATTATGCAAACGTTTACAGAATCGAGTCAAAGAATATAAAAATTGACAATGCATATAAGGAATTTATATAAAAGGAAACCTTCGTTTTTATGGGTTTTATTATTGTCCCTTCAAAACCAAAACGAAGTTGATAAATAATCAACCAATTTAAAGACTAAGATATCCACTCGAATAATTATCCATAAGATATGACGAATAATTTATCTACAATTACGATATATATGAAGTAGATGGATTGGTTGGTTGTTTTCAGATTATCTGGCTCCGTCAGCAACACGAGGGCTATAATGCGCCGAAACATTTCGTCATTAGACAAACCAACATACATTTACAAACACCCATGCCTACACGGGACTCGAACCCGCAACCTCGCGGTCTAGAAGCTAGCACGCTCACCACTATACCGTTTGGTCGGCATGCTAACTTCTAGACCGCGAGGTTGCGGGTTCCGAGTCCCGTGTTAGGCATGGGTGTTTGTAAATGTATGTTGGCTTGTCTAATGATGAATGTTTAGGCGCATTATAGCCCTCGGGTTGCTGACGGAACAAGATAATCTGAAAACAACCAACCAACCCTGTATTCTAATTTTGGTAGGGAATTATTATTTTTACTATATTTTTTATAGAGTTTATGTTTTGAAAAGGGGAGGGGGACATATTATTTTTTATTATATGATTTGACTGACACATTTCTCAGCAATAATAAAAAAAATAATAATGCAATTTTTTTTACATGAATTCACTTTTTTTTTTTTTTTTTTTTAAAGATTTTTAGTAACACTGGAAATTAAAAACTGTGACAAATGAGTGTGCAAAGACTCTATTTAAGGTAGTAGTCTGGTAACATGGGTTGAAAAAAAAATTCCCCCTACTTATGTCGAAAGTAAAACAGATTGAGAAACTTTAAAAACCTTAGCCCGAAATTCGAAATATGAATGAAGTTATAATGAATATTTAATAGCGTCTCGTTGTAATTGAGCATTTGTTCTTGAAGCTTTAAACGCGTTTTTCTCGAAACAACGTTTTTTTTCGGTTGGCCTGGATGAAAAAAAGATTTCTATTTAACCGATTGCTCTGAAATTCACATCACTAATTCTTGTCAGGACAAATATATATCTCTGATCTCTCTATCTCTGAAATTCACATCACTAATTCTTGTCAGGACAAATATATATCTCTGATCTCTCTATCTCTGATCTCTCTATCTATGTATCTCTGATCTCTCTATCTATGTATCTCTGATCTCTCTATCTATGTATCTCTGATCTCTCTATCTATGTATCTCTGATCTCTCTATCTATGTATCTCTGATCTCTCTATCTATGTATCTCTGATCTCTCTATCTATGTATCTCTGATCTCTCTATCTATGTATCTCTGATCTCTCTATCTATGTATCTCTGATCTCTCTATCTATGTATCTCTGATCTCTCTATCTATGTATCTCTGATCTCTCTATCTATGTATGTATCTCTGATCTCTCTATCTATGTATGTATCTCTGATCTCTCTATCTATGTATGTATCTCTGATCTCTCTATCTATGTATCTCTCTATGTATCTCTCTATGTATCTCTCTATGTATCTCTATGTATCTCTCTATGTATCTCTCTCTCTCTCTCTCTATCTATATATCTCTATCTCTCTCTCTCTATCTATATATCTCTATCTCTCTCTCTCTATCTATATATCTCTATCTCTCTCTCTCTATCTATATATCTCTATCTCTCTCTCTCTATCTATATATCTCTATCTATATATCTCTATCTATATATCTCTATCTATATATCTCTATCTATATATCTCTATCTATATATCTCTATCTATATATCTCTATCTATATATCTCTATCTATATATCTCTATCTATATATCTCTATCTATATATCTCTATCTATATATCTCTATCTATATATCTCTATCTATATATCTCTATCTATATATCTCTATCTATATATCTCTATCTATATATCTCTATCTATATATCTCTATCTATATATCTCTATCTATATATCTCTATCTATATATCTCTATCTATATATCTCTATCTATATATCTCTATCTATATATCTCTATCTATATATCTCTATCTATATATCTCTATCTATATATCTCTATCTATATATCTCTATCTATATATCTCTATCTATATATCTATCTATCTATATCTATATATTAAAATTTTACAGCCCGATTTGTGGCTGAAAAAAAAATCACTTTTAATTTTCAAAGTCCACCATTTTGTTATTTTTTTTTTATATAAAATTTAATAATTCTAGTTCCAACCAAGAACGACAATTCTGTAGATTAATAATCAATTCGATTTTTTCATCTTAGAAGTCTTTAAGAGGACTTAAAGAAAGCCAGCCACGTACCTTTATTTTAGCGTCTACTTTGATCAATAATAATAATAATCATAAAACGTAGTAAAATTAAGTAGAAAAAAAAATTATCGATAAGATGTCAATAATAACGTACTAAAAAAAAAATCATTGAATTTTATTTTACCATAAAAAAAATTCCCGATAAAGACTTAAAAAAAGCGTGCAAGTTACTTGACCTTAATTCAGACTGAAATATGTGTGTGCAGATGTTGAATAGGACGATGAATGATTTTTCATGATAAAATCTATTTCTCTGCCATATATAATTGTCTTTATACTATTTTAGATGCAAATTCATATCTTCACAATAATTTATTTATTGAGCTTCAAAACTATTCTAACAATAAATTTGAATCTTCACAAAGTTCATTTCAACAATAATATGTTTTTTATTCTTAGTTTTTTGTCAAGTTTTTTTTTTTTAAATATTTTTTAATTTTCACCTTATTCTGTTCAATAACGTTATATTTTTAATTAAAATACCCACTTACTTTAATATTTGGTCGCGAATTTAATGGTATGCACGAAAATTTGAATTTGGGGAACAATCGTCCCCCAAGCAACTAACCGCGAGTTAAAAGGTTGCGCGCCTAACCAAGGATTAAACAATTTTAAATACACAGGCTGCACATGGTCCAATAATTTTATAAAAAAGTTATTTTAAGCAAAAAAGCAACTAAATTGGTATTCAAACCCATTGAGCTTCAGAGGTAGTTCAATAGTTTACCACCAGCTTTCCTTTAGCTTAGCACGATAAGAAAGTTGATAAACAGCTTTTAGCTTTATGCAGTAGAAATTGCCAAAGTAATGCCGAAGTTTATTGTTCAAGTTAAATAATGGGTAAAATCTTAGGAGGGCCCACCTCTTGGCGACTTATTTCAAATCTCGCCAAGTTGACTACTAAATGAATATTTGTTATTATTTTTCAATTAAAGAACGATACTTAAAGGCCAGAAATAATTATATTTTATAAAAAAAAATTAAGATTTACTATAAATGTGTTTGCTAATCCTTTGCCGGCGGAGGGTACGTGTTAATGATTTTCCGGATAAATAATTCCAACAGGGCGCTCCGTAAGATTCTAGACTGTTCTCCACTATAATCCGTCTTGGTTGCCACATTGGCGAAGTTATCGCCACCCGTTTGGCGAGAATTCCAAAAGATGCCAAGAGGTGGGCTGTGCTAAGATCCACACAAATAATGGGTGGGAGGAGAGAAGGGTTGGTTTGTCGACCTATTTTTATGCTCAATGATAGCTGATCAGGCTGACAGCTTAACGTGGATCCCGAACCACAACGAACATCCAACCCGGCACTTTTGACATGGGAGCGATAACTACACGGCCATCAGGTGGGAGAAGGGTGTTTATGGCCCTCCTCCAAACAACATTTTTTGTTATATTGTTGCGTGGATGGGTTCAAAAGATTTGAAGCCAAAGCAGATCAAAATTTGCAGAAATTTACTCCAAATATAACTCTTCACTGATTCTCTTAACAGCTCCAGAACTTCTCGTTCTAGTAGACACAATACAGCTCTTTTCACATCAATAGAGCACAAAACAGCAGTTAAAAACTTGACAACACAACTGCTCAAATCGCCGCAAAAGACAATGCAATACAGTTCGCTTTAGAACTACTCGGAATGTTCACTGAGACTCAGTAATTCCAGTCAACTAATGGACTCGGCTAACAACTAACTCAGTGACTCAAAATCAACTAACTCCCCGCTCACTTGGCCGATCTTATATAGGCGAGGGGAACATTCTTGAAATTTCTAGAAGTAGACATTTGGAGAACTTTCCAGATCGTAGTCGAAAAGTCCTATACATGTACATGGGGACCGAAAATGTCCCCAAATAGTCGCCAAAACCTTCGCCATCTTGGCTCTATCTCGCCAATTTGGCGAGATTGCCATTACCGTAATGTTAAATGCCCTGCTCCTTGTAACACTCGCTTCCCAGCGTTACCTCTGTAAAACTCGTTATCAAGCATTAATAGACACACTGCAGGGAAGCCAAGTTAAGACGAACTATTGCACTGCCTTATGCGAAATGTACATACATTTTACTATTTACAAAATTAACACTACGAAATATTTACAAATATACAAAAATTCGTTACAATATAAATTTCCGTCAGGACCCATTAAGATTAGAACTAGGGGTGCGGAACATCGCACAACTCTCAATCACTCTATAATATTGGACATTGCATGAACATTTATTTTGTTATTTACCGTTTCCCTGTTTTCACTCGTTTAAATAAAAATTGCCAGTTTGCGATATTTTTGCATAGCTAAAAGAAAAACACGCCAAGATGGTAAAATTAGCGATGTTATTCAATCGAAATTACATTGTTCTTTCTTATGCTTGATAGAAAGAAAAAAATCAATCATTGATGGATGATGCTCAGGAGTAGAGAGCTCTGTGTTAAAGGAACTCGTTTTTCAACTTTTTACGTTTTTATCGCATTTCTACGTTAATTTCGAAAGGTGAAGACGATTACGATACTAAGATGCATTAGCGCAGAGATTTTAATTAAAATCATTAGACCCATTTCTTAGAAATTGCAGAAAACGTGGTTTTTCAGGATTTCAACCTTAGACGCATGCGCTGTTTTGACGAAAGCCTCAGTGGTCGATCCCAGAGCCGCCATTAACCCGCTCTCAAAATTTGAGCATCGTAGGTCAGTGTGTTCGTGAGTTAGGCCGACCTCGTAGAGGTACACATTTTTTCTATACCACTTTTTTAAAATCAGGGTGTTCCCGTGGAGAAATGCAAAAAAAAAAAATTGAAATTTTTTTTTACCGCTTTGCTTCACCTGTGTAAACATATGGGTAATTGAAAGTAAAAATGTCAATTAGATATTGCTCTCAAAATAGAATTCAATGAGCACAAATGTCATTAAAAGGGGACTGTTAAATCAAAAATAAAAATTCTTCAATTTTTGTCTAAAATTCATGAAATTTGTTGTGCAGTTCAATAGCAATTAGATGAAACGCAACCCAAAATTTCAAAAATTTATATTAATTTTTTTTCCAAGAAATTAAATTTTTATTGTAAAATTTAGCGTTTTTTCCGTAATTTTAAAAACGCTCCTCGCGATTCAAATTTTTTGCAATCTGTCTCAATTTTTTTTGTACAAGTTAATCGAATACATATTGACATAACTGTGCATGGATTTTTGAATTTGACTCCCTAGTTAATTATTTGAAAGTAAAACTTTGGTACAACGGCAAAAAATGTAAACTTTCTAAATGGAAGCATTACGAAAATTGCTGTAAAACAATAAAAAAAAATACCAGATTCCAAAATCCACGCACAATTGTGTTCAAAATAGTATAGTAAACAATATCTCCAAATTAACTAAAAAATACATCAACTTTTGAATTGCGAGGAACAAATCGAATACCCTATAATTCTTAAAATACACATAAAGAGAAAAATGCAATTTAAGAAAATGAAAAACAGGCGATTTCCGATATGCGCGCTTACAAAACTCAAATAATATTCTTAATTCTTCTCGGATCAGCAAAAGTAAGGTATGTACTGAAAGCTAGATTTTCAGGCTATGTTTTTCCACTAAAATATAAAAAACGAAATTTTTCAAATTTTTGCATTAACAGTCGATCCCAGCTGCGTCATACCAAATAAAATATTTTCTAAATCATCTCTTGACGCAAAACATGTTTCACAGTTGATGTGTGACGTATTTTATTTGGTAATAAAAAGTAAATTCACCGTTTCATGCACAAAAGGTCATCAAAAAGAAAAAGAAAAATCGAGAACACAAATCTATAACTGGAGCTCAATTTAATAATACATAAATATTAAACTGTAAGTTGATGTGGTATTCGCTAAGTAGTACACAAAAAAAAATAGTTAACTGTAGATCGGAGTGGTATATTCAGAGTTATACATCAGAAAAAAAAAAATATTTTCCCCACAAATCAACAGAATGTTAAGTAGGTATCTGTAGAGCCATCCTATAACAAATTGCAAATATTAACACTTTGTTTCCTTTTCGATCTTTCAGAATCAGAGGCCTTATCACTGTCAAGCGTATGAAACCAAAATTTGCGTCTTCTCACTTTAGGCACTTCGAAAATAGGCTATTTTCGCGATTTTTTTTCAAGGATTTTTGCAAACAATTATGGGATAAAATGGATCCTATATAATAAACACATCTTTCAAGTGCAAGAAAATTTTTATATATATATATTTTTTTTTTTTTTAACAATTATTATAATAAAACAGTAGCATCCAAAAACCCGTGTAGAAATGTGGCTTGTTGATGAAATTTCGGAAACTATCCAGCCGATTGTCATGAAATTTGAATAACATATTCTTCATAGTTATGGCTATAGCGCATATCATCAGATTTTTTAAATTTTGATTTGAAGTATTTTTTTTTTACAAAAAACTGCAAAAAAACGCGTTTTTTTTTTTTTTTTTTACTTTTTCGAAAAACGTGCGCCATTTTGTTATTTTCTCGAATATCAAAAATCTGATGATATGCGCTATAGCCATAACTATGAAGAATATGTCATTCAAATTTCATGACAATCGGCCGGATAGTTTCCGAAATTTCATCTACATTACATTTCTACACGGGTTTTTCGATGCTACTGTTTTATTATAATAATTGTTCAAAAAAATAAAAGAATTTCTTGTACTTGAAAGATGTGTTTATTATATAGGATCCATTTTATCCCATAATTGTTTGCAAAAATCCTCGAAAAAAAATTGCGAAAATAGCCTATTTTCGAGGTGCCTAAAGTGAGAAGACGCCTTAATGTCAATCCAATTCAATATTCTTATTCACATAGAGTCTAACGCTTGGTTGGTTGATTTGTACGTTCAACGAGCTATTTTTATGCACATTGAATCAAATCAGCAATTGGTTCTTGAAGAGGGTTGGTTGGTTGTATTCAGATTATCTGGCGCCGTCAGCAACACGAGGGCTATAATGCGCCGAAACATTCGTCATTAGACAACTTGAAGAGGGAATGCATAGTTTTGTTCTTTAACGTACAGACGAAAGTTTTGAAATTATTTATAAATTATTATTTGGGTTGATAAATGTATTAATTGAGGGTTGTGTACCTGAAAAAGGGGTAAAATGGATAATTATTATATTTTAATGCGTAATAGATCAGAAGAATATTTTCTTATGAAAATATTATGAACACTAATGAGCTAGGAAACATGGTATTCTCTAGTTATAGATATTAATTTGAAATAAATGTCAAATTTTACTCAAAAGCGTATTTTTCAACAATTCTTATCATCCATCTAAATACAGTTTTTGTTGTTACAATGAAGGTTTTCTATCGTTATCAATCTCAAAAAGCTTTGGAAAAGCACAAAAATGAACGGTCATAATTCAAAATCAGTTTGACATGATCGAAGCAAACCATTATGTTCCATTAAAATTTGTTATTTGCAGACTTACAATGTACAAAGAATGGAATAGTTTGGCCGAAAGAAGTCGTGGGATGAAAGATGTATTCTCATCACAACAACCTTTTAAAGTTTTTATTAGAAAGTGGGTTTTATCATTTTATCTAAAAATTTTTAGTTTTTAAATCTTTTTACTGGTCTCTTAAGATTGACTCCTTGATAATTTTCGGCGCAGTTTTGCCCTAGTTCTGCCCTTGCCCCAGGCAATCAAATTCAACCAACCAACTGAAGGATGTATTCGTCCAGATATTGTATTTAACAACAAAGCTCTCGTGGTAAATTAAAATCTTAAATAGTTCAACATTAATGTTTTTATTTTAATAAATAAGGAAAATAAATTATTTTTTTATTCATTGAATTCATAATTTTAAATCTAAGAAATCAAAGTTTATCTCGGAGACACTAAATTCGCCGTATTTTTAAGTTCAGTGATTTGCTCATTTTTAATTAAATATATCTCAATTTTTTTTTATATTAATCTGGGTCATTAGCTCCCGATAGAGCTTAAAAACTTTTCCTTCGACGTTAGATTTCACTTTAAGAGATTGATTCAGCTTTAATAAGAGTTTACATTTCTAACAATCACTTAATTCTTCGTTTGTAATTGTATATTCTTTAGCTATCGAGTGTCATTTTTACTAAGGCCCGCTGAAAGCGCTTGCCCACTAAATGTCTGTATGGTCAGCGTGTGTCCAAGGTGTCAGATTTAAATCTGGCACCTTGTTCTATACCCAACGTTTGTTGTGGTTCGGAATCCGCGTTAAGCTATAGATACATGGTCTGATTAGCCGTAAACGAGCTTGTAAAAATTAAACACTTTGACATATTAAAGATTCGTTTTCATTTTAAAACGCACTCACACAACTTGAGAAATATTCGATACTATCAAAGACAGAAACTATCTAAAAAAGTTACAAAAAACAAAAACATAATTACATTCTAAAACTCAGATTCGAAGTTTTAATCCCTGATTAGGCGTGCGACAATAAGAGACAATAAGAGACAAATGTCCCCCAAATTCTCAGACATGCCATTAAATTCGAGACCAAATATCAAAGTAAATAGTTATTTTATTTAAAAACACTACATTATTGTACAGAATAAAGTAAAAATTAAAAAGATATAACTTGTGAAAACAATAAGGAGGCTTTAATGATGGGCTGCTATCTTTTGAGAAATGGATTGTGGTGAACCGCACGACTAACCTGGGTTAAAAAACAATACATTTCTCCCTCAAGAAGCAATTAAGGATTAATTTAAAGAAGCTTGTAAAAATTAAAATAACCCTTTTGACATTTTAAAGACCCGTTTTCATTTAAAACACACTAATACAATTTGCGAAATATTCCAGACAGAAACTTACGTGACAATTACTACAAAAAAAACCTTAATTGCATTTTAATTCGAAGTTTTAACCCACATGTAGAATAAGTTGGAAGGCAATATGTAAAAAATCATAGAAGCGACAGCATTTTCAAAATTGAGTTATTGATATCATTGGATCAAATTTAAGTTTTTATGTTCAAAATTAAAAGAACTAATCATAAAAAAATAGTAAATTACTGTAAGTCATTAGAAAATTATACATTTTTTTTTCAGAATTTGTGAGTTTATAGCCTTTTTTTTTTCAAAAGTTTGGGATTCTCTCGCTTACTTGGTCAACTTCATACCAACTGGAGTTTGGTAAGCCCTATACCACTAATGTTAAAAAGCCATTTTTCTATGTAGCTTTTTTTAAATAACTAAAGCACGGATACTTTTGAAATTGTTCCTGGATATTATTTGAACCTTCTTTTTTAATCTGAGGTTAACATTAAGATACTATGTTTGCTTGGTTTAAAAAAAAAATCCAATGCTAAAACACACAAAATTTCTGAAAATCGTATTTTTTAAAAAGACGAAATAATTTTTTAAAAAAATAATTAATCAGTATTTTTCTAAAATGTTAACTTCAGATTAATATTTGATAAAAGGCAAATATAGGGTAAAAAAAATTATAAAGAAGCTAGTAGCCGTTTTTTCAAAAAAGGTACACTGAAACTTGAAAAGTGACATTTTGAGATGTATGCATTTTTATGCGAAATTGTGACATGATATGTTTACGTTTTTTAAAACTAACTCTTCTCCAGAACTAGAAGGATTAGAGGACAAAACGGTATCTTAAAAGAAACAGAATAGTTTTAAATTTAAAAGGTATGCAAGATTCACTAAATCAATAATTTTGAAATTTTAAACCTACTAAAGCCCTTTAACCCTTTTCACTCGTTTGTCCCCGTATGGGGGGGGGGGGGACATCACTCGTTTTACCATCGCGCTCGTATGTCCCCGTACAATCGCATCTGTATTGGGAAAACTGTGATAACTTAAGCCAAACATTTCTGTTCGAAGTATTTCTAAGTTGATTTGCTTTGGTGGAGGTGCCGACATTACGTTCCGCCCCTAAATATTGTTTATATAGTTTGTTCACGTTATTATACATTTCTTAGATTTTTAACCTTTTGCACTCCGAACCATTCTGGGCGGCTACCAGCAGCTCAGCCCTAGTGTTGCCCTTGCGCCAGTAAATTTCAACAAACCCAACCATCGACAAACTCTCCTTATCGCTCCTTTCAAGTGGCGCAGAAAAGTGCTAGGCTGGCGCCGTCAGCAACACGAGGGCTATAATGCGCCGAAACATTCGTCATTAGACAAGCCAACATACATTTACAAACACCCATGCCAAACACGGGACTCGAACCCGCAACATCGCGGTCTAGAAGCCAGCACGCTAACCACTAAACCGTTTGGTCGGCAGAAAAGTGCTAGGACCGTCGTGAACCAACACTTCTCACGTTCTCTTTTGACACAAAACCCCGCTGAAATGTTTTTTTATATACATCTTGGTAATTTTATCACATTTTGATTTGATTTCTTGTGCCATTTCAAGAGAAAACTTCAGGGAAACATGTATTTCTCAAAAAGTTGTGCTGGAAAAAGTTAATTCTCCGTATTCACTAATAAACTTTAATGTCCCCTGAGAGGGCACATCCGAGTGATATGCTAGATTACGATGTCCCCTGAGAGGGGACAGCGGAGTGCAAAGGGTTAATGCGGTGTAGTGTAATATATTTAAAAATATTCTTAGTAGTTTCAATAAATTATTTTGACACGTTGAAAAATAAAATATTATGTGGCCACATTCCCATCCTAGGTCAAGGGGTGTATTCAGGGGCTATATTTTTAAATTTTTGATTTAAGGATGGTAAACCTTCTAGTTGAGTTGGAGCACATTTCCATAAAAAAAAAAATTCATCTTGATTGATCATGAAAAAAAAAATTCCGAGTTATTTGCTAACTTTCTAAAGCATAATTACGAGTGCAAAGGATTAATGCGGTGTAGTGTAATATATTTAAAAATATTCTTAGTGGTTTCAATAAATTATTTTGACACGTTGAAAAATAAAATATTATGTGGCCACATTCCCATCCTAGGTCAAGGGGTGTATTCAGGGGTTATATTTTTAAATTTTTGATTTAAGGATGGTAAACCTTCTAGTTGAATTGGAGCACATTTCCATAAAAAAAAATCATCTTGATTGAACATGAAAAAAAAAAAAAAATTCCGAGTTATTCGCTAACTTTCTAAAGCATAATTACGAGTGTAAAGGGTTAAAAAAAACTGTAATTCACTCACCGGGTGTAGCGTGAAGTTCTTCGAATAGTCCGACCAATCCTCAATTTCCTGGTGACAGTCGTGGAAGACTTTCGGATAATGGACTGCTGTTCCGTTCGAAAAGCCTTCACTTCGCTGTACACGCGGTTCTCTTGGTTCAATTTGTCCGTGAACTTGGTCCCTTCCGAAGAAGAAAACTGCTTGAACTCGCCACTTCCGGGCACATCCTCGGTAATCGACGAAGAGTTCCAATTTCCGCCATTTTCGAAACTGTCGCGGAACTCCGAGGCGTCGAAACTGGCGGAACACTTGCTGCTCTTGAAAGAGGAAAGTCTGCCGTCTCTCGGAGAAGGAACTGGCGTTTCCTTCGAGCTGTTGTTCTCTTCTTCGTTGGAGTAAGTGTTTCTGGAATAGGACAGTTTCTTTTTGGCGGAAGAAATCCTCGAGACGTTAGATCTCTGTTCGGCAGAGAACGTGTCGATCCTGGACAGGTCCGAGAACGAAGACTGGCCTCTCTGAAAATCGATCGACATTCCGCTGCGGTTTTTCTTCTTGAAGTTGACCATCCCTTCGAAATCCAGAAGATTTTCTTCTTCCATTTTCGAATCGCCCAGGTTCACAACTTCCCAGTTGGATTCTTTTTTGTCGTTTAACCCTTCGTCACTTCCCGCTGTTTGAAACTTAACCTTGGATTGGTGGCCAAACACTACCGGCTTATACTTGGCAAAATCGTTTTCTTCGGAACTAGCATTTTTCCCTTCCGGAAAATTGGCATCGCTTCCGTCACTCAACGCTTCGTCGCTTCCTGCTGCGGTTTGAAACTTGATTCGGGATTGGTGGCCAAATACTACCGGATAATTGGCAAAGTCATTTTCTTCAGAACTAGCATTTTTCGCTTCAGGAAACAACTTGGGATCGGTATCCATATTGTCTTTATTCTTGCTTGCGTTTGCCGAATCCAACTTTGCTTTCAATTCCGTAATTACATTGGCAGATCTTCTCTTAGAATAGAGATCTGAACTTTTATCAACAGCAGCAGGTGTAATATCTGACCGTTCTAGGCTGAGAGGAGCGCTAAATAATCCCGTGGCTTGTTGCAAAGGTGCTTGAAGAGGTTTGGAAGACTTCTCCTTTCCGAATCTGTCGAAATCTTCGTCACAGTTCGATCCGACTTTCATCCGATCTAGAACGTTTCCTAATGTACTGCGTTCGCAATCCGATTTCTTTTCCTGTAAAAAACTTGCGATTCTGTCTTTTGAAACTCGTGTTTCGTAATCATCGCCTCTCTCGAACTGAAGATTGATTACGTTATTATTATTTTTGTCATCCGATTCTTGGAAATAATTTTTCGAACAATCTCCTGCGAGATGCGGCGTTTTGCTTTTTGCCGCGGAGGATGGGGAAACTCGCTCGGTGGTTTTGCAATTCCATTTTTCGTGTTTTGTCGGTGGTCCTTTTTCCGTGTCGCTGAATGACTTTGGGGATTCTTCCGGCGTAGTTTGAAGCTGAGCTTTTCTTCTGGACGTGCTTTCGTCGTTGATGTCTTGAGAACTCGATTTAGAAGCAGCGAGGGGTTTTGTTCTTACCGCACTCGTGAATGGACTGACTTTTAAGTTATTGCACGATTCGTTGTTTTCAAGTTGCGAGACATTGAATAATGAACTGTACAAATCCGTGTCTGATTTTCTAAGTGCGGAATTTTCATTTCTAGTCATCGATAAAGAGTTTTTTAGTAATGGACTCGTAAATGGACTGACTTTTAAGTTATTGCACGATTCGTTGTTTTCAAATTGCGAGACATTGAATAATGAACTGGACAAATCCGTGTCTGATTTTCTAAGTGCGGAATTTTCGTTTCTAGTCATCGATAAAGAGTTTCTTAGTTGTGGTGCTTTTTCGGGAATCGATCCACTGCTCTTACGACTGTCTTTCAGAGCGCTGGTGAGATACTTTTGCAAGAATATGTTGTGCCGGGCTTTGTCAGTAGAACACTTGGTGATATCCAAATCGTCAATAGAAGAAGATCCCATGTTGAAAGCACTACGGTTCACTTTGGGTGATCTTGAAGGAGAGCTTCCACCGGAAGCCACCTGCTTGTCATAGCTCATCATGGCACTGTATCTTTTGGATGGATCCGATTTCCTGCTCGACGAAGGCTCTGCATTCAACGCCGTCAGAGAAGTAGAAAGTTGGCGAGACAATCTTTGTCTGGATTCGGGCTTCACCATCCTCGAATGAAGGGCCTTAAATTCCTCGAAGCCAGAATCGGATAGTGGAGATCGAGATAGGGTTTCTGATGGGTCCAGCCCGCTTGCGTTTCTCGAGTCGGACAATAGCGATCGTGACTCGGTGGGCGACCTGTCAAACAACGGTTGCCCGTCGGTTTTTCTGAAGAAGTGGGACGATTGAAGTGTAGTGGACAATTTAGTAGCGTTTGGTTGCGTGGGGATCGATTCTGACATTGGCTTCTCGATGGACGACTTCTTCAATTGCGTCGGAAACTGTTCAGAAAATCGTAGTCCACCGCCTTCGACTTGAGATTTCGAAGCGGGTTGTCCGACCGGAGAGAGTTGCAGAGAAGATCTGTCAGAAACTCTGTGCGACGGCGGCAAGGTCATCGACAACATCTTGGATCTGAGCACTGGTGGACTGACGTCGCTCCTTGCTGGGTTCGATGTCTTCCTGTGGCTGTCGAACGTCGTGGTTCGGACGTCGGCCACGTCGAGTTTCTTCGAATCTGCTGCTTTCGAACTTCTGTATCGGAAGGGATCCATCTTGCCGAGTAGCTTGTCCGGAGGATCGGTTGGTGAGCTGGGACCGCTCGAACCGCGGCCACTTGGCGAGTTCGTGTCGTTGGAACCACGATTTCTCTTCAGCACCGATGACTTCGAAATGATGCTGCTCAATGGAGATTCGAAATAACTCGTGGCTGCGCAACCCGTTCTCCTGAGTCGAGGTGCTTCACTTCCGTCATTCGATTCCAGATCATCTTTCGGATTCGTCGCCATCGGTTTAGTGTATCAGCAACGGACAATTAAGAAAGTGTCTCTTTTTTTGGTATCGAGTTCGTCAGTTGAAACCGGATCGCAAAAAGTTCCAAACCATGAATTCCGTTACCATGCGACACTTCCAGAAAAGTCTTCCAGATCCTCTTTTGTTGTCGTCGACCATCAGTTAAGTGTACCAACAGACAATAAGACACTTCTCCGGGTATCGAGTTTGTCAATTCATGTAAGATACGTAACCATGAATTCCGTTACCATTCGACACTTCCAGAAAAGTCATCCAGTTCACGATCTTTTGTTGATGTCGACTTCAATTTAGTGTACCATCAGACAATAAGACACTTCTACTGGTATCGAGTTTGTCCAATTCATGTAGGATTCGTAACCATGAACTCCGTTACCATGCAACAGTGGTTGTTAACTGTTCCAGGTCCTCTTTTATATTCGTCGCCATCAAGCGGTAGCGTACCATCAGACAACAAGAAAGTATCGCTTCTCTGGAAATCGAGTTTGTTAATTCAAACCGGATCTGTAAGATTTATAACCACGAATTCCGATTACCATGGCGATTAAATCATCAGTCATCGCTTTCCTTCCACCAGTCATTGAGTGAAGCCAAGTTTTGAAAACTAGTTTAAATATCCGATCTCTATAGGATTTTTATCTCCGAAGCCAACATTGGGAAGAAGCGAAGTAGCGTGTGTTGCGTGCGCTGTGTACGGATTTATGAAATGTGCAGTTGCCTTCAGATCAAACAGGGGAATCTTCAGTTGATGCAGCTGTCGGGGTGTACATGTAGGGCTAAATAAGTGCCATTCCTTGAAGGCAGCGCCCTCAGCAGCATGCGTCAACAATGCGACAAATGAGGACATCGTTTCATAAATATAGAGTTCGGTGTGACGTCTACGAAGATTTAATCTTCATGTGTGTACTTTAACTTATTCGCTTTCGTGATGGTTTTAGATGAGGCTTTCTTTTTTCTGAAGAGGAAATCCTTGTACGAATCATTCCCTGTATATTTATTTATTTATTTATTTATTATCATAAAGCACAGAAAAAAAATTCCATTTAAAGTGTACCAGGAATAGTACTTTACAAACAAGCAAACAATAGTAACAAAACAAGGTTACACATTTAAAACCAGCAGACATTTAGTCTTGAACCATAGAAAAAGATACATTAAAAATATCCAAATCATCAGAAATCAAATTAAAAATTCTATAAAATTTATACAAACGAAAGTTGTCAATGTAGTTATATTTGGTAAAAACAGTAATAAATAAATTTTGGCTACGAGTATTGGTCGGTACAGCAAATTCAATGGAATTATGGATCTCAATGCAATCAATAAAATTATTAAGGACTTTGTAAAAGAAAGAAACACAAGAAAGCTCACGTCTAGATTTTAAACTGGGAATGCTGAAGAAATTGCGGAGGAAAGAAGAGGAGAGATCATGAGAATTATAATGGTTACCCTTATAATAAAGATAACGCATAAATTTAGTCTGAACCCTTTCAAGAATTATAATTTTATTGTTATAGTAAGGGTCCCAAATAAGTGAGCAGTATTCAAGATTTGAACGGACCAAACTAAAATAAAGAGTTTTAAGAGCCTGAGGATTAGAAAAATCTTTTGTATTACGTTTAAGAAAACCAAGCATCTTATGAGCCTTTAAGATAATATCATCAATATGAAGAGAAAAATCAAGTTTAGAATCAAAAATGACGCCAAGATTTCTGATATGGTCAGAACGAGTTAAAGTTTGATTATTGACATCCCTTTATTATATTCGCCATGTTTACAATCTTCTAGCCCACTGCATTTAGAAACTACTTTCTATAAGCCAGGCCCTGATCATCGCCTAGGCCCGCCTTGGGCCCATGATTTAAGGGGCCCCCGAAATTGGCTGTAAACCTATAACTTTTCTTTCTTTTTGTGAATATCTTTTACAATCTGTATAAAAGAATTTTACAAAATAATAATTTGTATTGATCTTGAACAGTCATTAGTGTCCCAGAGTGTATTTATTCAAATGAATCAAACCATCATTTAAAAACGTAAAAAAACAATATTTCTCGAAGAAATATCGAAAGGAAGTCTTGACAAATTAATTGCGAGATCAGCAAATGTCGGCTTTGAAGTTGTGAATAATGATGCAGATATTGTTGACACGCATATTACTACACATTGTGATCGTGAAATGCAATGCTACATTACAAAGTTTTACCTGTTTCAATTTATAAATTTAGTTATTTGAATCTTTTTTATTTATTTATGATAAAAAAAAAAAAAACTTTAAGAAGACAATATACTGACATTAATTTAGGAATTTTTTCTATATTTAATGTTAATTCATTTAATAACGAGCCAAGCTCATTTCCAATAAATCTCGCATTTGATGAAGGGGCCCCTAAAAGTGTCCGGGCCCCAACTTGTCATGATCAGGCCTTGTACTATAACCACCTTAACATTCGGTTGAAACTACTGGACATTTGAAACGAAAATAAATTGTTTTCATTTAATGCCTATCGATTAATAAATTGCCGACCAAACGGTACAGTGGTTAGCGTGCTAGCTTCTAGAACGCGATGTTGCGGGTTCCGAGTCCCGTGTTAGGCATGGGTGTTTGTAAATGTATGTTGGCTTGTCAAATGACGAATGTTTCGGCGCATTATAGCCCTCGTGTTGCTGACGGCGCCAGATAATCTGAATACAACCAACCAATCGAATAAAAATTAATATTTAAAAAAAAAAATCAAAAGTCTATTGCAGATCCACTGCGTGACGAATGGTTTTCAAACATAAAACCAAATATTTGCTATTTTCCGAGTTTTTAATTCATGTCATTTCATTAAGTGATCATTTTCGTACCTAACTCCTCAAATTTCAAGGAAGTTTTATAAAAAGTAATTTCCTGGTTGGTTGTTTTTAGATTATCTGGCGCCGTCAGCAACACGAGGGCTATAATGTGCCGAAACATACGTCATTAGACAAGTCATTTACAAACAACCATGCCTTACACGGGACTCGGAACCCGCAACCTCGCGGTCTAGAAGCTAGCACACTAACCACTATACCGTTTGGTCGGCCCTTATAATTTATGAAAATTCAATCTCTGTAATTCTTTGTTTTGTTTCATGAATAAACATACTTACTTGCAGCGTTTCGTGGCAATCAAAGCAGTACTTGTCCCTTTTTCACATTTTACCGGTCCGTGCTTAGCTTTTGGAAGTGAGGGTATATTGATTAAAAATTGAAAAACTAAAAAATAATAATAAATAGATTTTGTCTATTTAGAAAAAAGAGCAATTTTTTACAAACACTGACCAGCTTGGTGATGATACCGAACAGCAACTTCGTACCTACTTACCAAATGTCTATAGAAAGTAGTTTCTAAATGCAAAGGACTTGTAACTTAGCGAGTTCAAGAAATGATTCTTAGTATGACTTCTTCTTAAATGGGGGCCGACCAAACGGTATAGTGGTTAGCGTGCTAGCTTCTAGATCGCGGGGTTGCGAGTTCCGAGTCCCGTGTTAGGCATGGGCGTTTGTAAATGTATGTTGGCTTGTCAAATGACGAATGTTTCGGCGCATTATAGCCCTCGTGTTGCTGACGGCGCCAGATAATCTGAAAACAACCAACCAATCTTAAATGGGGGGGGGGGGGAATTGGATTTTCTCCGCATCTACGAAACGGGGTGAAATTTATCTCCGACCAACTACATGAGCCATGCCACGTGAAGTTCTGCTTTCCAAATCATTATATCTCTCAATATCTAACTGAGATGAGCTTCCAATAAAGTAATTCCTCTAAACAAATGCGCAGTACCAGTTTTACGATGTATTTCGAAGATGAAAGAGCAAACTTATCATGAAGTTGGTTGGTTGGTTTGCACGCTGAACGACGCCTAATTACAGTCAATCAAGCCAGAACTTACAGGTTCGGAACCACAATGAACATCCACACCTAACTCGGGATTCGATCCCGACACCTCTGTCATGCATGGCAAAAGCGCAATCCACACAGCCATCAGGTGGGCGTCTTATCGTGAAGAGTTCACCCTCAGGGCCCTGTTGAATGACTTGGATAAAGAAATTGTTTTATTTACCAATTGGAGAGGAATTCCTCGTAAGTATCAATTGCTATGCTACAGTCTTCTAGCTCAGTGCATTTTGAAACTGCTCTTTCACCTTGAAATTCGATGAGTAGATCCGAAAATGATCACTTAAGGCAGGGGGTTCCCAACCTTTTTGCACCTGCTTGACTTTTAGAGAAATTTTGGCGTACCACCAGACCTAAATATTTTAATAAACGTATAATATTTACTCTTCTAAAAGTGTTCAAGGGCTTTTTGAATTAAATTCCTGAGAAAAATTCATATTTAATGGTTAGATATTTGTTTATTTATAACATGCTTGTAATAAAGAAGAAATAAAAAGATTAAAATGATATTAGTTTACATTTTTATTTATTAGCCATAGGTCTAAAAACATACAAATAAAAAATTAGTACAAACTCAGCAAAAAATTAATCATCATACAAAATATACTTTTAAAGTCTTTAGTGCGAAACTTGTGGTTTGCCTGTGAATAAAATATCAACATTAGGAGTAATGGAACTTATCTTCAATCTTAAGTCCTCTTCAACACTTATTCTGCTTCTATGTTTATTTTTTATGTACAAGAGTTCAGAAAATCCACTCTCACACAAGTAACTCGTAACAAATGGCATCAAAAATAGCCTAGCTTGCCGGAAGATCAAAGGGTACTCGGTTTTACATCCGATCCAGAAGTTAATTAAAGATTTCTCTTTAAAATAATCTTTCATGGAGCTATTTTCTGTAAGATCGATAAAACTTTCTTTTAGTTCACCTGAAACCACCGTACCACCTGAAACGTTCCCGCGTACCACCAGTGTACGCGTAACCACCGTTTGGGAACTCCTGACTTAAGGTATACATATACATTAGGAATCGCGAAATTTGACTCAAAACTGCCGTTTTGGTTTTAAAATATTCCCGAATTCATTACCATTAAAATTATACTATTTTCTTTCTGAGATTCAAATTACCTTTTAAATTACAGTAGGTTTTGCGAACCTGTTTTGTATCACGTTCATTGGTGTAATAAACTTTAAACGCGTTTTCTGAAGAATGACATTTTGGTGTTATAATATGACTTTACGCCAACGGTCATAACTTCATTATAAATGGTCCGATTTACAAAATTCTAATTTTGTAATGTAGACAATACTTGTGAATGTGTTTTCTATGGAGAATCTAATGTATATTGTTATGAACACATTTTTTATGCATATTTTAATCTTAATTTTTTGTTAAAAGCTATGTATTTTTTAAAACTTTTTATTTAAAAACTTATAATTAAATAAATATTAAAGCCAAATTCAAAATTCTCCATAGGAACATGCGTCAATATAATATCTCTTATTTGCAATACAAATAATAAATCTAAGTTAACTACAAGTTTATTTATGTATGTTCTAATAATGTCCTAATTAGTCACTTTAATTGGAATTAGCTGATTAAAAAATTGACGGAAAAAAAGTTTATAAATAAAAATGCATCATTTTTAATTCTGATGTACAGCCAAAAAGTTTGAAATAATAACCTAAAAATTAAAGAAAATTATCTCAATTGGTATATGTACACCTTAATCAAATGAGATAAATTAAAAACTCGAAAATAGTGCCTAATACATTTTATTTTATAGTTGAAATCCTTGCACAAATGCAATGGCTCCAGCTCCAATAGTATTTTGCTATTTTAATGTTCATTTATAAAATATAAACATTTAAATGAAAACAATTTATGTCATTTCATGAAGTGACCTACTCGCCAAATGTCAAGGTAGCTATAGAAAGTAGTTTCCAAATGCACTGGGCTAGGAAGATTGTAACATAGCGAGTATAGAGAATGGCTGGTTGTTTTCAGATTATCTGGCGCCGTCAGCAACACGAGGGCGCGCCGAAACATTCGTCATTAGACAAGCCAACATACATTTACAAACAACCCATGCCTAACACGGGACTCGGAACCCGTGCCGTCTAGAAGCTAGCACTCTAACCACTCTACCGTTTGGTCGGCGAGTATAGAGATTGAGTTAAGATGATGATTTCCTTTTAAATTCACATCACGTGATGCATTTTGAAGCGAACTTATGACGAGGGGTTCTGCACATAATGACTCCAAGGGAATAAGTCTGTAGAACGAATAAAGCAATTGTTTTGTTTACCAATTAAAAGAAAGAATATCTTTTATCTGATGTTCTTCTTTCCTATTTGGAACGTCCCAATATTAATTCCCCGATACTTTCATGGCAGTCTGCGATGATCGATTTTTATCGCTTTTTGTCATCAATCACCGAAGGAACGCGTTTATTGAACTTAACGTAAGCGATTTTTCCCGATTAAACTATAGAGAACAAAACTTATTAATTAAGTCCGCTTAGTGTATGATTAATGAAAAACTGATTGCTCACTACCGAAAGCAGATTGATTTCAGACTGAAGAGAAATTGACAGAACTTTTTTAACATTATGGCTGATCAAAAAAGAGACATAAGAAACATTTTAAAAATCAATAAATCAAGAACAATTGATGGTAGGTCGATGTGGCTCTCACGTAAAATCGATTTTTTACTTTCAATTACATTTACAAAGGGTAATGAAAATAGAGGTGTTTTTTTTTTTTTTTGGCATTTCGACACGCTTAGAGCATCGTGATTTCGGAAAGTTGGTCCCGAAAAAATGTTGTCAATGTGTAAGTGGTCAGCATAACTCCCGAACAAATTGACCTGCAAAGTTCAAATTTGGTGTGGGGGTTAGTGGTGGCCGTGCGACCTACCATTAGGGACCTACCATTAGGGACTGAATTTTGAGTAGTAAAATTTCATTTTAATGACCATTTGATTGTGGAAATCAATTCGGGTGATGATTTCTGTTACCCTAGTTTCAAAAAGATTGTAAAAGTTTGAAAATTTAGAAGTGTGAAATTTTTCATACGATTAACATGGTTAAAATTTAAAACGAAACACTTTGAAAGTTCACTTTTTGGACCAGTTTTAGACCCACTTCTTATTTAGTCAGTGTTATAAAATTGGAATCGGAGATTCTCCTATGTATAAGCTTCAAATTAACAAACATGAAAAAATTTTGAAAATTTTACTTTTTGAACAATAATTCATTGAATAGTCCGCCATGTGTTTTCAATGGGGGACTTTTATTTTTTAGAAAATTGCACTTTTTGGACCAACTTTAGACCCACTTCTTATTTGGTCAGTGTTATAAAATTGAAATCGGAGATTCTCCTATGTATAAGCTTCAAATTAACAAATAGGAAAATGTTTTGAATATTTTACTTTTTGAACAATAATTCATTGAATAGTCCGCCATGTGTTTTCAATGGGGGACTTTTATTTTTTAGAAAATTGCACTTTTTGGACCAACTTTAGACCCACTTCTTATTTGGTCAGTGTTATAAAATTGAAGTCGGAGATTCTCCTATGTATAAGCTTCAAATTAACAAATAGGAAAATGTTTTGAATATTTTACTTTTTGAACAATAATTCATTGAATAGTCCGCCATGTGTTTTCAATTGAGAAAATTGAACTTTTCGGACCAACTTTAGACCCACTTCTTATTTAATGAGTGTTATAAAATTCAAATTGGAGATTCTCCTATATATGAGCTTCAATATAAAAAACGGGAAAAATTTTTGAAAATTTTCCTTTTTGAACAATAATTCATTCAATAGTCCGCCATGTTATTTCAATGATGAATTGTATTTTCGAGAAAATTGCTCAAATGCTTTCAAATTGCGAATTGGAGTTGGATATATGTTGTATAGTCAATCTTGTACCAAATTTTAATTAAAAAAAAGTATTCTAAAAATCAAAAATTCCAATTTTCGAAAATCTTTAAATATTTCAGTTTCGAGTGTATTTGAATGGAAAATTTCATTTTTAACAAATGGTTCCAAATTGTGTTTTTTTATTCAAAAACACTTTAAAAAGCAAACAAATTTCCAAATTTTGGCCAAAAAAACTATTTTTGAATAGTTTTATGAGAAGTTGAAGTTTTGAAATGAAAGCGCTCAGAAACTGTTTTGAAGCCTTTATTTTACTTAGCATTGCTTTGATTTTGAGTGCTAAAATACTATTTCATGAGCAAATTGATGATAGGAAAGAAATCAGGTGATGACTTTTATTATCCAAAGCTACAAATTAAGGTTAAAATTCGAAAATTGAGAATTTGAAAATTGATTAAGGATTGGCAAGTTTAATGTATATTCAAATGGATATAAAGACTTTTTTTGGCAATAACTGAATTTTGAGTAGTAAAATTTCATTTTAATGACCATTTGAATGTGGAAATCAATTCGGGTGATGATTTCTGTTACCCTAGCTGCAAAAGGATTGTAAAAGTTTGAAAATTTAGAAGTGTGAATTTTTCATATGATTAACATGGGGGAAATTTAAAACGAAACACTTTGAAAGTGCACTTTTTGGACCAACTTTAGACCCACTTCTTATTTAGTCAGTGTTATAAAATTGGAATCGGATATTTTCCTATGTATAAGCTTCAAATTAACAAACATGAAAAAATTTTGAAAATTTTACTTTTCTAACAATAATTCATTGAATAGTCCGTGTTTTCAATGGGGAATTGTATTTTCGAGAAAATGACTCAAATATGCTTTCAAATTATGAATTTGAGTTGGATATATGTTTTATAATCATTCTTGTACCAATTTTAATTAAAAAAAGTATTCTGTAAATCAAAAATTAATATTTTCGAAAATCGTCAAATATTTCATTTTCGAGTGTATTTGAATGGAAAATTTCATTTTTAACAAATGGTTCCAAATCGTGTTTTATTATTCAAAAACACTTTATAAATCAAACTAACAACAAAATTTTGGCCAAAATTTTTTTTTTAAATATCTATATGAGAAGTTGAAATTTTGAAACGAAAGCTCTCAGAAATTGTTTTCAAGCCGTCTTTTAAGTTTGCATTGGTTCGAATTTGAGTGCTAAAATACCATTTTATAAGCAAATTGATGATCAGAATAAAATCGGGTGATTAATTTTATGATTCTAGGCAGCAAATTAAGGTTAAATTTCAAAGATTGACAATTTGAAAATTGCCTAAGGATTGACAAGTTTAATGTATCTTCAAACGGTTGACTTTTTTGGGTGCAATAACTGGATTGTGATTAGTAAAATATTACTTTAATGACGATTTTAATATGGAAATCGATTCGGGTGATAATTTCTGTTACCCTTGTTGCAAAAGATTGTAAAAGTTTGAAAATTTAGAAGTGTGACATTTTTCATACGATTAACATGGGGGAAATTTAAAACGATACACTTTGAAAGTGCACTTTTTGGACCAACTTTAGACCCACTTCTTATTTAGTCAGAGTTATAAAATTGGAATCGGAGATTCTCCTATGTATAAGCTTCAAATTAACAAATAGGAAAAAATTTTGAAAATTTTACTTTTTGAACAATAATTCATTGAATAGTCCACCATGTGTTTTCAATGGGGGAATTTTATTTTTAAGAAAATTGCACTTTTTAGACCAACTTTAGACCCACTTCTTATTTAGTGAATGTTATAAAATTCAAATTGGAGATTCTCCTGTATATGAGCTTCCATATAAAAAAAGGGAAAAATTTTTGAAAATTTTACTTTTTGAACAATAATTCATTGAATAGTCTGCCATGTGTTTTCAATGGGGGAATATTACTTTTGTGAAAATTGCACTTTTTGGACCAACTTTAGAACCACTTCTTATTTATTGAGTGCTATAAAATTGGAATTAGAGATTCTCCTATATATAAGCTTCAATATCACAAACGGGAAAAAATTTTGAAAATTTTACTTTTTGAACAATAATTCTATGAATAGTCCGCCATGTGTTTTCAATGGGGGAATTTTATTTTTTAGAAAATTGCACTTTTCGGACCAATTTTAGACCCACTTCTTATTTAGTGAGTTTTATAAAATTGGAATTAGAGATTCTCCTATATATGAGCTTCAATATAAAAAACGGGAAAAAATTTTGAAAATTTTACTTTTTGAACAATAATTCATTGAAAAGTCCGCCATGTGTTTTCAATGGTTGAATTGTATTTTCGAGAAAATTGCTCAAATGCTTTCAAATTGCTAATTGGAGTTGGATATATGTTTTATAGTCTTTCTTGTGGCAAATATTAATTAAAAAAAAGTATTCTAAAAAACAAAAATTTAATTTTTCGAAAATCTTGAAATATTTTAGGTTCGAGTGTATTTGAATGGAAAATTTCATTTCTATCAAATGGTTCCAAATTGTGTTTTTTTATACAAAAACACTTTAAAAATCAAACAAATTTCCAAATTTGTCCAAAAAAACTATTTTTGAATAGCTATATGAGAAGTTGAAATTTTGAAACGAAAGCGCTCAGAAAATGTTTTCAAGCCGTCTTTTAAATTTGCATTAGTTCGATTTTGAGTGCTAAAATACCATTTTATAAGCAAATTGATGATCAGAATAAAATCGGGTGATGACTTTTACTATACTAGGCTACAAATTAAGGTTAAAATTTGAAAATTGAGAATTTTAAAATTGCCTAAGAATTGGCAAGTTTAATGTATATTCAAAGGGATATAAAGACTTTTTATGGCAATAACTGAATTTTGAGAAGTAAAATTTCATTTTAATGACCAGTTGATTGTGAAAATCAATTCGCGTGATGATTTCTGTTATCCTAGTTGCAAAAAAAAATGTAAAATTTTGAAAATTTTGATATGTCAAATTTTCCATACGGTTAACATTGTAAAAATTAAAAGCGAAATATTTTAAAAGTGCAATTTTTGGGACCAACTTTAGACCCATTTCTTATTTAGTGAGTATTATAAAATTCGAATTGGAGATTTTCCTATATATGAGCTTCAATATTGCAAACTTGAAAAATTTTTGAAAATTTTACTTTTTGAACAATAATTCTATGAATAGTCCGCCATGTGTTTTCAATGGGGGAATTTTATTTTTGAGAAAATTGAACTTTTCGGACCAATTTTAGATCCACTTCTAATTTAGTGAGTTTCATAAAATTGGAATTAGAGATTCTGCTATATATAAGCTTCAATATCACACATGGGAAAAAATTTTGAAAATTTTACTTTTTGAACAATAAATCATTGAACAGTCGACCATGTGTTTTCAATGGGGGAATTTTATTTTTGAAAAAATTGCACTATTTGGACCAACTATAGACCCACTTCTTATTTAATGAGTGTTCTAAAATTGGAATTAGAGGTTTTCCTATAGATAAGCTTCAATATCACACACGGAAAAAAAATTGAAAATTTTACTTTTTGAACAATAATTCATTGAATAGTCTGCCATGTGTTTTCAATGGGGGAATATTACTTTTGTGAAAATTGCACTTTTTGGACCAACTTTAGAACCACTTCTTATTTATTGAGTGTTATAAAATTGGAATTAGAGATTCTCCTATATATAAGCTTCAATATCGCAAACGGGAAAAAAATTTGAAAATTTTACTTTTTGAACAATAATTCATTGAACAGTCCGCCATGTGTTTCCAATCTGGGAATTTTATTTTTGAGAAAATTGAACTTTTCGGACCAAATTTAGACCCACTTCTTATTTAGTGAGTGTTATAGAATTGGAATTGGAGATTCTCCTATATATGAGCTTCAATATAAAAAAAGGTAAAATGTTTTGAAAATTTTACTTTTTGAACAATAATTCATTGAATAGTCTGCCATGTGTTTTCAATGGGGGAATTTTACTTTTGTGAAAATTGCACTTTTTGGACCAACTTTAGAACCACTTCTTATTTATTGAGTGCTATAAAATTGGAATTAGAGATTCTCCTATATATAAGCTTCAATATCACAAACGGGAAAAAATTTTGAAAATTTTACTTTTTGAACAATAATTCATTGAATAGTCCGCCATGTGTTTTCAATGGGGGAATTTTATTTTTGAGAAATATGCACTTTTTGGACCAACTTTAGACCCACTTCTTATTTAGTGAATGTTATAAAATTCAAATTGGAGATTCTCCTATATATGAGCTTCCATATAAAAAAAGGGAAAATTTTTTGAAAATTTTACTTTTTGAACAATAGTTCATTGAATAGTCCACCATGTGTTTTCAATGGGGGAATTTTATTTTTAAGAAAATTGCACTTTTTGGACCAACTTTAGACGCACTTCTTATTTAATGAGTGTTATAAAATTCAAATTGGAGATTCTCCTATATATGAGCTTCAATATAAAAAACTTGAAAATTTTTTGAAAATTTTACTTTTTGAACAATAATTCTATGAATTGTCCGCCATGTGTTTTCAATGGGGGAATTTTATTTTTGAGAAAATTGAACTTTTCGGACCAATTTTAGACCCACTTCTTATTTAGTGAGTTTTATAAAATTGGAATTAGAGATTCTGCTATATATAAGCTTCAATATCACACATGGGAAAAATTTTGAAAATTTTAGTTTTTGAACAATAAATCATTGAACAGTCGACCATGTGTTTTCAATGGGGGAATTTTATTTTTGAAAAAATTGCACTATTTGGACCAACTTTAGACCCACTTCTTATTTAATGAGTGTTCTAAAATTGGAATTAGAGGTTTTCCTATAGATACGCTTCAATATCACACACGGAAAAAAAATTGAAAATTTTACTTTTTGAACAATAATTCATTGAATTGTCCGCCATGTGTTTACAATCTGGGAATTTTAGTTTTGAGAAAATTGCACTTTTTGGACCAACTTAAAACCCACTTCTTATTTAGTGAGTGTTATAAAATTGGAATTGGAGATTCTCCTATATATAAGCTTCCATATCACAAACGGGAAAAAATTTTGAAAATTTTACTTTTTGAACAATAATTCATTGAACAGTCCGCCATGTGTTTTCAATCTGGGAATTTTATTTTTGAGAAAATTGCACTTTTTGGACCAACTTTAGACCCACTTCTTATTTAGTGAATGTTATAAAATTCGAATTGGAGATTCTCCTATATATGAGCTTCCATATAAAAAAAGGGAAACAATTTTGAAAATTTTACTTTTTGAACAATAATTCATTGAATAGTCTGCCATGTGTTTTCAATGGGGGAATATTACTTTTGTGAAAATTGCACTTTTTGGACCAACTTTAGAACCACTTCTTATTTATTGAGTGTTATAAAATTGGAATTAGAGATTCTCCTATATATAAGCTTCAATATCGCAAACGGGAAAAAAATTTGAAAATTTTACTTTTTGAACAATAATTCATTGAATAGTCCGCCATGTGTTTTCAATGGGGGAATTTTATTTTTGAGAAATATGCACTTTTTGGACCAACTTTAGACCCACTTCTTATTTAGTGAATGTTATAAAATTCAAATTGGAGATTCTACTATATATGAGCTTCCATATAAAAAAAGGGAAAATTTTTTGAAAATTTTACTTTTTGAACAATAGTTCATTGAATAGTCCACCATGTGTTTTCAATGGGGGAATTTTATTTTTAAGAAAATTGCACTTTTTGGACCAACTTTAGACGCACTTCTTATTTAATGAGTGTTATAAAATTCAAATTGGAGATTCTCCTATATATGAGCTTCAATATAAAAAACTTGAAAATTTTTTAAAAATTTTACTTTTTGAACAATAATTCTATGAATAGTCCGCCATGTGTTTTCAATGGGGGAATTTTATTTTTGAGAAAATTGAACTTTTCGGACCAATTTTAGACCCACTTCTTATTTAGTGAGTTTTATAAAATTGGAATTAGAGATTCTGCTATATATAAGCTTCAATATCACACATGGGAAAAATTTTGAAAATTTTACTTTTTGAACAATAAATCATTGAACAGTCGACCATGTGTTTTCACTGGGGGAATTTTACTTTTGTGAAAATTGCACTTTTTGGACCAACTTTAGTACCACTTCTTATTTATTGAGTGTTATAAAATTGGAATTAGAGATTCTCCTATATATAAGCTTCAATATCGCAAACGGGAAAAAATTTTGAAAATTTTACTTTTTGAACAATAGTTCATTGAATAGTCCACCATGTGTTTTCAATGGGGGAATTTTATTTTTAAGAAAATTGCACTTTTTGGACCAACTTTAGACGCACTTCTTATTTAATGAGTGTTATAAAATTCAAATTGGAGATTCTCCTATATATGAGCTTCAATATAAAAAACGGGAAAAATTTTTGAAAATTTTACTTTTTGAACAATAATTCATTGAAAGGTCCGCCATGTGTTTTCAATGGTTGAATTGTATTTTCGAGAAAATTGCTCAAATGCTTTCAAATTGCTAATTGGAGTTGGATATATGTTTTATTGTCTTTCTTGTGGCAAATATTAATTAAAAAAAAGTATTCTAAAAAACAAAAATTTAATTTTTCGAAAATCTTGAAATATTTCAGGTTCGAGTGTATTTGAATGGAAAATTTCATTTCTATCAAATGGTTCCAAATTGTGTTTTTTTATACAAAAACACTTTAAAAATCAAACAAATTTCCAAATTTGTCCAAAAAAACTATTTTTGAATAGCTATATGAGAAGTTGAAATTTTGAAACGAAAGCGCTCAGAAAATATTTTCAAGCCGTCTTTTAAATTTGCATTAGTTCGATTTTGAGTGCTAAAATACCATTTTATAAGCAAATTGATGATCAGAATAAAATCGGTGATGACTTTTACTATACTAGGCTACAAATTAAGGTTAAAATTTGAAAATTGAGAATTTGAAAATTGCCTAAGGATTGGCAAGTTTAATGTATATTCAAAGGGATATAAAGACTTTTTATGGCAATAACTGAATTTTGAGAAGTAAAATTTCATTTTAATGCCCATTTGATTATGAAAATCAATTCGCGTGATGATTTCTGTTATCCTAGATGCAAAAAAAAAAATTAAAATTTTGAAAATTTTGAAATGTCAAATTTTCCATACGGTTAACATTGGAAAAATTAAAAGCGAAATATTTTAAAAGTGCAATTTTTGGGACCAACTTTAGACCCATTTCTTATTTAGTGAGTATTATAAAATTCGAATTGGAGATTTTCCTATATATGAGCTTCAATATTGCAAACTTGAAAAATTTTTGAAAATTTTACTTTTTGAACAATAATTCTATGAATAGTCCGCCATGTGTTTTCAATGGGGGAATTTTATTTTTGAGAAAATTGAACTTTTCGGACCAACTTTAGACCCACTTCTTATTTAGTGAGTTTTATAAAATTGGAATTAGAGATTCCGCTATATATAAGCTTCAATATCACACATGGGAAAAAAATTTGAAAATTTTACTTTTTGAACAATAAATCATTGAACAGTCGACCATGTGTTTTCAATGGGGGAATTTTATTTTTGAAAAAATTGCACTATTTGGACCAATTTTAGACCCACTTCTTATTTATTGAGTGTTAAAAAATTGGAATTAGAGATTCTCCTATATATAAGCTTCAATATCGCAAACGGGAAAAAATTTTGAAAATTTTACTTTTTAAACAATAATTCATTGAATAGTCCGCCATGTGTTTTCAATGGGGGAATTTTATTTTTGAGAAAATTGCATTTTTTGGACCAACTTTAGACCCACTTCTTATTTAGTGAATGTTATAAAATTCAAATTGGAGATTCTCCTATATATGTGCTTCCATATAAAAAAAGGGAAAATTTTTTGAAAATTTTACTTTTTGAACAATAGTTCATTGAATAGTCCACCATGTGTTTTCAATGGGGGAATTTTATTTTTAAGAAAATTGCACTTTTTGGACCAACTTTAGACGCACTTCTTATTTAATGAGTGTTATAAAATTCAAATTGGAGATTCTCCTATATATGAGCTTCAATATAAAAAACGGGAAAAATTTTTGAAAATTTTACTTTTTGAACAATAATTCATTGAAAAGTCCGCCATGTGTTTTCAATGGTTGAATTGTATTTTCGAGAAAATTGCTCAAATACTTTCAAATTGCTAATTGGAGTTGGATATATGTTTTATAGTCTTTCTTGTGGCAAATATTAATTAAAAAAAAGTATTCTAAAAAACAAAAATTTAATTTTTCGAAAATCTTGAAATATTTCAGGTTCGAGTGTATTTGAATGGAAAATTTCATTTCTATCAAATGGTTCCAAATTGTGTTTTTTTATACAAAAACACTTTAAAAATCAAACAAATTTCCAAATTTGTCCAAAAAAACTATTTTTGAATAGCTATATGAGAAGTTGAAATTTTGAAACGAAAGCGCTCAGAAAATGTTTTCAAGCCGTCTTTTAAATTTGCATTAGTTCGATTTTGAGTGCTAAAATACCATTTTATAAGCAAATTGATGATCAGAATAAAATCGGGTGATGACTTTTACTATACTATGCTACAAATTAAGGTTAAAATTTGAAAATTGAGAATTTGAAAATTGCCTAAGGATTGGCAAGTTTAATGTATATTCAAAGGGATATAAAGACTTTTTATGGCAATAACTGAATTTTGAGAAGTAAAATTTCATTTTAATGACCATTTGATTGTGAAAATCAATTCGCGTGATGATTTCTGTTATCCTAGATGCAAAAAAAAAATTTAAAATTTTGAAATGTCAAATTTTCCATACGGTTAACATTGGAAAAATTAAAAGCGAAATATTTTAAAAGTGCAATTTTTGGGACCAACTTTAGACCCATTTCTTATTTAGTGAGTATTATAAAATTCGAATTGGAGATTTTCCTATATATGAGCTTCAATATTGCAAACTTGAAAAAATTTTGAAAATTTTCCTTTTTGAACAATAATTCATTCAATAGTCCGCCATGTTATTTCAATGATGAATTGTATTTTCGAGAAAATTGCTCAAATGCTTTCAAATTGCGAATTGGAGTTGGATATATGTTGTATAGTCAATCTTGTACCAAATTTTAATTAAAAAAAAGTATTCTAAAAATCAAAAATTCCAATTTTCGAAAATCTTTAAATATTTCAGTTTCGAGTGTATTTGAATGGAAAATTTCATTTTTAACAAATGGTTCCAAATTGTGTTTTTTTATTCAAAAACACTTTAAAAAGCAAACAAATTTCCAAATTTTGGCCAAAAAAACTATTTTTGAATAGTTTTATGAGAAGTTGAAGTTTTGAAATGAAAGCGCTCAGAAACTGTTTTGAAGCCTTTATTTTACTTAGCATTGCTTTGATTTTGAGTGCTAAAATACTATTTCATGAGCAAATTGATGATAGGAAAGAAATCAGGTGATGACTTTTATTATCCAAAGCTACAAATTAAGGTTAAAATTCGAAAATTGAGAATTTGAAAATTGATTAAGGATTGGCAAGTTTAATGTATATTCAAATGGATATAAAGACTTTTTTTGGCAATAACTGAATTTTGAGTAGTAAAATTTCATTTTAATGACCATTTGAATGTGGAAATCAATTCGGGTGATGATTTCTGTTACCCTAGCTGCAAAAGGATTGTAAAAGTTTGAAAATTTAGAAGTGTGAATTTTTCATATGATTAACATGGGGGAAATTTAAAACGAAACACTTTGAAAGTGCACTTTTTGGACCAACTTTAGACCCACTTCTTATTTAGTCAGTGTTATAAAATTGGAATCGGATATTTTCCTATGTATAAGCTTCAAATTAACAAACATGAAAAAATTTTGAAAATTTTACTTTTCTAACAATAATTCATTGAATAGTCCGTGTTTTCAATGGGGAATTGTATTTTCGAGAAAATGACTCAAATATGCTTTCAAATTATGAATTTGAGTTGGATATATGTTTTATAATCATTCTTGTACCAATTTTAATTAAAAAAAGTATTCTGTAAATCAAAAATTAATATTTTCGAAAATCGTCAAATATTTCATTTTCGAGTGTATTTGAATGGAAAATTTCATTTTTAACAAATGGTTCCAAATCGTGTTTTATTATTCAAAAACACTTTATAAATCAAACTAACAACAAAATTTTGGCCAAAATTTTTTTTTTAAATATCTATATGAGAAGTTGAAATTTTGAAACGAAAGCTCTCAGAAATTGTTTTCAAGCCGTCTTTTAAGTTTGCATTGGTTCGAATTTGAGTGCTAAAATACCATTTTATAAGCAAATTGATGATCAGAATAAAATCGGGTGATTAATTTTATGATTCTAGGCAGCAAATTAAGGTTAAATTTCAAAGATTGACAATTTGAAAATTGCCTAAGGATTGACAAGTTTAATGTATCTTCAAACGGTTGACTTTTTTGGGTGCAATAACTGGATTGTGATTAGTAAAATATTACTTTAATGACGATTTTAATATGGAAATCGATTCGGGTGATAATTTCTGTTACCCTTGTTGCAAAAGATTGTAAAAGTTTGAAAATTTAGAAGTGTGACATTTTTCATACGATTAACATGGGGGAAATTTAAAACGATACACTTTGAAAGTGCACTTTTTGGACCAACTTTAGACCCACTTCTTATTTAGTCAGAGTTATAAAATTGGAATCGGAGATTCTCCTATGTATAAGCTTCAAATTAACAAATAGGAAAAAATTTTGAAAATTTTACTTTTTGAACAATAATTCATTGAATAGTCCACCATGTGTTTTCAATGGGGGAATTTTATTTTTAAGAAAATTGCACTTTTTAGACCAACTTTAGACCCACTTCTTATTTAGTGAATGTTATAAAATTCAAATTGGAGATTCTCCTGTATATGAGCTTCCATATAAAAAAAGGGAAAAATTTTTGAAAATTTTACTTTTTGAACAATAATTCATTGAATAGTCTGCCATGTGTTTTCAATGGGGGAATATTACTTTTGTGAAAATTGCACTTTTTGGACCAACTTTAGAACCACTTCTTATTTATTGAGTGCTATAAAATTGGAATTAGAGATTCTCCTATATATAAGCTTCAATATCACAAACGGGAAAAAATTTTGAAAATTTTACTTTTTGAACAATAATTCTATGAATAGTCCGCCATGTGTTTTCAATGGGGGAATTTTATTTTTTAGAAAATTGCACTTTTCGGACCAATTTTAGACCCACTTCTTATTTAGTGAGTTTTATAAAATTGGAATTAGAGATTCTCCTATATATGAGCTTCAATATAAAAAACGGGAAAAAATTTTGAAAATTTTACTTTTTGAACAATAATTCATTGAAAAGTCCGCCATGTGTTTTCAATGGTTGAATTGTATTTTCGAGAAAATTGCTCAAATGCTTTCAAATTGCTAATTGGAGTTGGATATATGTTTTATAGTCTTTCTTGTGGCAAATATTAATTAAAAAAAAGTATTCTAAAAAACAAAAATTTAATTTTTCGAAAATCTTGAAATATTTTAGGTTCGAGTGTATTTGAATGGAAAATTTCATTTCTATCAAATGGTTCCAAATTGTGTTTTTTTATACAAAAACACTTTAAAAATCAAACAAATTTCCAAATTTGTCCAAAAAAACTATTTTTGAATAGCTATATGAGAAGTTGAAATTTTGAAACGAAAGCGCTCAGAAAATGTTTTCAAGCCGTCTTTTAAATTTGCATTAGTTCGATTTTGAGTGCTAAAATACCATTTTATAAGCAAATTGATGATCAGAATAAAATCGGGTGATGACTTTTACTATACTAGGCTACAAATTAAGGTTAAAATTTGAAAATTGAGAATTTTAAAATTGCCTAAGAATTGGCAAGTTTAATGTATATTCAAAGGGATATAAAGACTTTTTATGGCAATAACTGAATTTTGAGAAGTAAAATTTCATTTTAATGACCAGTTGATTGTGAAAATCAATTCGCGTGATGATTTCTGTTATCCTAGTTGCAAAAAAAAATGTAAAATTTTGAAAATTTTGATATGTCAAATTTTCCATACGGTTAACATTGTAAAAATTAAAAGCGAAATATTTTAAAAGTGCAATTTTTGGGACCAACTTTAGACCCATTTCTTATTTAGTGAGTATTATAAAATTCGAATTGGAGATTTTCCTATATATGAGCTTCAATATTGCAAACTTGAAAAATTTTTGAAAATTTTACTTTTTGAACAATAATTCTATGAATAGTCCGCCATGTGTTTTCAATGGGGGAATTTTATTTTTGAGAAAATTGAACTTTTCGGACCAATTTTAGATCCACTTCTAATTTAGTGAGTTTCATAAAATTGGAATTAGAGATTCTGCTATATATAAGCTTCAATATCACACATGGGAAAAAATTTTGAAAATTTTACTTTTTGAACAATAAATCATTGAACAGTCGACCATGTGTTTTCAATGGGGGAATTTTATTTTTGAAAAAATTGCACTATTTGGACCAACTATAGACCCACTTCTTATTTAATGAGTGTTCTAAAATTGGAATTAGAGGTTTTCCTATAGATAAGCTTCAATATCACACACGGAAAAAAAATTGAAAATTTTACTTTTTGAACAATAATTCATTGAATAGTCTGCCATGTGTTTTCAATGGGGGAATATTACTTTTGTGAAAATTGCACTTTTTGGACCAACTTTAGAACCACTTCTTATTTATTGAGTGTTATAAAATTGGAATTAGAGATTCTCCTATATATAAGCTTCAATATCGCAAACGGGAAAAAAATTTGAAAATTTTACTTTTTGAACAATAATTCATTGAACAGTCCGCCATGTGTTTCCAATCTGGGAATTTTATTTTTGAGAAAATTGAACTTTTCGGACCAAATTTAGACCCACTTCTTATTTAGTGAGTGTTATAGAATTGGAATTGGAGATTCTCCTATATATGAGCTTCAATATAAAAAAAGGTAAAATGTTTTGAAAATTTTACTTTTTGAACAATAATTCATTGAATAGTCTGCCATGTGTTTTCAATGGGGGAATTTTACTTTTGTGAAAATTGCACTTTTTGGACCAACTTTAGAACCACTTCTTATTTATTGAGTGCTATAAAATTGGAATTAGAGATTCTCCTATATATAAGCTTCAATATCACAAACGGGAAAAAATTTTGAAAATTTTACTTTTTGAACAATAATTCATTGAATAGTCCGCCATGTGTTTTCAATGGGGGAATTTTATTTTTGAGAAATATGCACTTTTTGGACCAACTTTAGACCCACTTCTTATTTAGTGAATGTTATAAAATTCAAATTGGAGATTCTCCTATATATGAGCTTCCATATAAAAAAAGGGAAAATTTTTTGAAAATTTTACTTTTTGAACAATAGTTCATTGAATAGTCCACCATGTGTTTTCAATGGGGGAATTTTATTTTTAAGAAAATTGCACTTTTTGGACCAACTTTAGACGCACTTCTTATTTAATGAGTGTTATAAAATTCAAATTGGAGATTCTCCTATATATGAGCTTCAATATAAAAAACTTGAAAATTTTTTGAAAATTTTACTTTTTGAACAATAATTCTATGAATTGTCCGCCATGTGTTTTCAATGGGGGAATTTTATTTTTGAGAAAATTGAACTTTTCGGACCAATTTTAGACCCACTTCTTATTTAGTGAGTTTTATAAAATTGGAATTAGAGATTCTGCTATATATAAGCTTCAATATCACACATGGGAAAAATTTTGAAAATTTTAGTTTTTGAACAATAAATCATTGAACAGTCGACCATGTGTTTTCAATGGGGGAATTTTATTTTTGAAAAAATTGCACTATTTGGACCAACTTTAGACCCACTTCTTATTTAATGAGTGTTCTAAAATTGGAATTAGAGGTTTTCCTATAGATACGCTTCAATATCACACACGGAAAAAAAATTGAAAATTTTACTTTTTGAACAATAATTCATTGAATTGTCCGCCATGTGTTTACAATCTGGGAATTTTAGTTTTGAGAAAATTGCACTTTTTGGACCAACTTAAAACCCACTTCTTATTTAGTGAGTGTTATAAAATTGGAATTGGAGATTCTCCTATATATAAGCTTCCATATCACAAACGGGAAAAAATTTTGAAAATTTTACTTTTTGAACAATAATTCATTGAACAGTCCGCCATGTGTTTTCAATCTGGGAATTTTATTTTTGAGAAAATTGCACTTTTTGGACCAACTTTAGACCCACTTCTTATTTAGTGAATGTTATAAAATTCGAATTGGAGATTCTCCTATATATGAGCTTCCATATAAAAAAAGGGAAACAATTTTGAAAATTTTACTTTTTGAACAATAATTCATTGAATAGTCTGCCATGTGTTTTCAATGGGGGAATATTACTTTTGTGAAAATTGCACTTTTTGGACCAACTTTAGAACCACTTCTTATTTATTGAGTGTTATAAAATTGGAATTAGAGATTCTCCTATATATAAGCTTCAATATCGCAAACGGGAAAAAAATTTGAAAATTTTACTTTTTGAACAATAATTCATTGAATAGTCCGCCATGTGTTTTCAATGGGGGAATTTTATTTTTGAGAAATATGCACTTTTTGGACCAACTTTAGACCCACTTCTTATTTAGTGAATGTTATAAAATTCAAATTGGAGATTCTACTATATATGAGCTTCCATATAAAAAAAGGGAAAATTTTTTGAAAATTTTACTTTTTGAACAATAGTTCATTGAATAGTCCACCATGTGTTTTCAATGGGGGAATTTTATTTTTAAGAAAATTGCACTTTTTGGACCAACTTTAGACGCACTTCTTATTTAATGAGTGTTATAAAATTCAAATTGGAGATTCTCCTATATATGAGCTTCAATATAAAAAACTTGAAAATTTTTTAAAAATTTTACTTTTTGAACAATAATTCTATGAATAGTCCGCCATGTGTTTTCAATGGGGGAATTTTATTTTTGAGAAAATTGAACTTTTCGGACCAATTTTAGACCCACTTCTTATTTAGTGAGTTTTATAAAATTGGAATTAGAGATTCTGCTATATATAAGCTTCAATATCACACATGGGAAAAATTTTGAAAATTTTACTTTTTGAACAATAAATCATTGAACAGTCGACCATGTGTTTTCACTGGGGGAATTTTACTTTTGTGAAAATTGCACTTTTTGGACCAACTTTAGTACCACTTCTTATTTATTGAGTGTTATAAAATTGGAATTAGAGATTCTCCTATATATAAGCTTCAATATCGCAAACGGGAAAAAATTTTGAAAATTTTACTTTTTGAACAATAGTTCATTGAATAGTCCACCATGTGTTTTCAATGGGGGAATTTTATTTTTAAGAAAATTGCACTTTTTGGACCAACTTTAGACGCACTTCTTATTTAATGAGTGTTATAAAATTCAAATTGGAGATTCTCCTATATATGAGCTTCAATATAAAAAACGGGAAAAATTTTTGAAAATTTTACTTTTTGAACAATAATTCATTGAAAGGTCCGCCATGTGTTTTCAATGGTTGAATTGTATTTTCGAGAAAATTGCTCAAATGCTTTCAAATTGCTAATTGGAGTTGGATATATGTTTTATTGTCTTTCTTGTGGCAAATATTAATTAAAAAAAAGTATTCTAAAAAACAAAAATTTAATTTTTCGAAAATCTTGAAATATTTCAGGTTCGAGTGTATTTGAATGGAAAATTTCATTTCTATCAAATGGTTCCAAATTGTGTTTTTTTATACAAAAACACTTTAAAAATCAAACAAATTTCCAAATTTGTCCAAAAAAACTATTTTTGAATAGCTATATGAGAAGTTGAAATTTTGAAACGAAAGCGCTCAGAAAATATTTTCAAGCCGTCTTTTAAATTTGCATTAGTTCGATTTTGAGTGCTAAAATACCATTTTATAAGCAAATTGATGATCAGAATAAAATCGGTGATGACTTTTACTATACTAGGCTACAAATTAAGGTTAAAATTTGAAAATTGAGAATTTGAAAATTGCCTAAGGATTGGCAAGTTTAATGTATATTCAAAGGGATATAAAGACTTTTTATGGCAATAACTGAATTTTGAGAAGTAAAATTTCATTTTAATGCCCATTTGATTATGAAAATCAATTCGCGTGATGATTTCTGTTATCCTAGATGCAAAAAAAAAAATTAAAATTTTGAAAATTTTGAAATGTCAAATTTTCCATACGGTTAACATTGGAAAAATTAAAAGCGAAATATTTTAAAAGTGCAATTTTTGGGACCAACTTTAGACCCATTTCTTATTTAGTGAGTATTATAAAATTCGAATTGGAGATTTTCCTATATATGAGCTTCAATATTGCAAACTTGAAAAATTTTTGAAAATTTTACTTTTTGAACAATAATTCTATGAATAGTCCGCCATGTGTTTTCAATGGGGGAATTTTATTTTTGAGAAAATTGAACTTTTCGGACCAACTTTAGACCCACTTCTTATTTAGTGAGTTTTATAAAATTGGAATTAGAGATTCCGCTATATATAAGCTTCAATATCACACATGGGAAAAAAATTTGAAAATTTTACTTTTTGAACAATAAATCATTGAACAGTCGACCATGTGTTTTCAATGGGGGAATTTTATTTTTGAAAAAATTGCACTATTTGGACCAATTTTAGACCCACTTCTTATTTATTGAGTGTTAAAAAATTGGAATTAGAGATTCTCCTATATATAAGCTTCAATATCGCAAACGGGAAAAAATTTTGAAAATTTTACTTTTTAAACAATAATTCATTGAATAGTCCGCCATGTGTTTTCAATGGGGGAATTTTATTTTTGAGAAAATTGCATTTTTTGGACCAACTTTAGACCCACTTCTTATTTAGTGAATGTTATAAAATTCAAATTGGAGATTCTCCTATATATGTGCTTCCATATAAAAAAAGGGAAAATTTTTTGAAAATTTTACTTTTTGAACAATAGTTCATTGAATAGTCCACCATGTGTTTTCAATGGGGGAATTTTATTTTTAAGAAAATTGCACTTTTTGGACCAACTTTAGACGCACTTCTTATTTAATGAGTGTTATAAAATTCAAATTGGAGATTCTCCTATATATGAGCTTCAATATAAAAAACGGGAAAAATTTTTGAAAATTTTACTTTTTGAACAATAATTCATTGAAAAGTCCGCCATGTGTTTTCAATGGTTGAATTGTATTTTCGAGAAAATTGCTCAAATACTTTCAAATTGCTAATTGGAGTTGGATATATGTTTTATAGTCTTTCTTGTGGCAAATATTAATTAAAAAAAAGTATTCTAAAAAACAAAAATTTAATTTTTCGAAAATCTTGAAATATTTCAGGTTCGAGTGTATTTGAATGGAAAATTTCATTTCTATCAAATGGTTCCAAATTGTGTTTTTTTATACAAAAACACTTTAAAAATCAAACAAATTTCCAAATTTGTCCAAAAAAACTATTTTTGAATAGCTATATGAGAAGTTGAAATTTTGAAACGAAAGCGCTCAGAAAATGTTTTCAAGCCGTCTTTTAAATTTGCATTAGTTCGATTTTGAGTGCTAAAATACCATTTTATAAGCAAATTGATGATCAGAATAAAATCGGGTGATGACTTTTACTATACTATGCTACAAATTAAGGTTAAAATTTGAAAATTGAGAATTTGAAAATTGCCTAAGGATTGGCAAGTTTAATGTATATTCAAAGGGATATAAAGACTTTTTATGGCAATAACTGAATTTTGAGAAGTAAAATTTCATTTTAATGACCATTTGATTGTGAAAATCAATTCGCGTGATGATTTCTGTTATCCTAGATGCAAAAAAAAAATTTAAAATTTTGAAATGTCAAATTTTCCATACGGTTAACATTGGAAAAATTAAAAGCGAAATATTTTAAAAGTGCAATTTTTGGGACCAACTTTAGACCCATTTCTTATTTAGTGAGTATTATAAAATTCGAATTGGAGATTTTCCTATATATGAGCTTCAATATTGCAAACTTGAAAAAATTTTGAAAATTTTACTTTTTGAACAATAATTCTATGAATAGTCCGCCATGTGTTTTCAATGGGGGAATTTTATTTTTGAGAAAATTGAACTTTTCGGACCAATTTTAGACCCACTTCTTATTTAGTGAGTTTTATAAAATTGGAATTAGAGATTCTGCTATATATAAGCTTCAATATCACACAAGGGAAAAAAATTTGAAAATTTTACTTTTTGAACAATAAATCATTGAACAGTCGACCATGTGTTTTCAATGGGGGAATTTTATTTTTGAAAAAATTGCACTATTTGGACCAATTTTAGACCCACTTCTTATTTAATGAGTGTTCTAAAATTGGAATTAGAGGTTTTCCTATATATAAGCTTCAATATCACACACTAAAAAAAAATTGAAAATTTTACTTTTTGAACAATAATTCATTGAATAGTCCGCCATGTGTTTTCAATCTGGGAATTTTAGTTTTGAGAAAATTGCACTTTTTGTACCAACTTTAGACCCACTTCTTATTTAGTGAGTGTTATAAAATTGGAATTGGAGATTCTCCTATATATAAGCTTCCATATCACAAACGGGAAAAAATTTTGAAAATTTTAGTTTTTGAACTCTAATTCATTGAACAGTCCGCCATGTGTTTTCAATCTGGGAATTTTATTTTTGAGAAAATTGAACTTTTCGGACCAAATTTAGACCCACTTCTTATTTAGTGAGTGTTATAGAATTGGAATTAGAGATTCTCCTATATATAAGCTTCAATATCACAAACGGGAAAAAAATTTCAAAATTTTATTTTTTGAACAATAATTCATTGAATAGTCCGCCATGTGATTTCAATGGGGAATTGTATTTTCAAGAAAATTGCTCAAATGCTTTCAAATTGCGAATTGGAGTTGGATATATGTTTTATATTCATTCTTGTACCAAATTTTATTTTAAAAAAAAGTATTCTAAAAATCAAACATAATACATAATCACAGTAATATATAACCATGATAAGATATTTTTTGTGTTACTATTTATTTTACAAAATGTAATATCATTAACATTTTGTTTTAGTTTAGACATTTGCTTTTTTTTTCTAAATATATGTTTGAATATTTCATTTTTGACCGAATGATTAGAAGTAGTGATTTATCCCACTTACTCATATTTGGTATTTTATACAATCATCAACGTAACTCTCAATTCAATACCATCAGTATATGAATAGATTATAATAAAATATTCAATTCTTATAAAAATAAGCGGATTTTACTGGATTAACCCATTGTATCTGCACCCTTTCATATGCAAAATCATAAAAGTCTTTTGATAATGTCAAACAAAATTACTTTCTTAAATTATAAAAATGTAATTTATCCTTAACAGTTTAAAGTGAGTTATATAGAGTTTTTAACTTTTTTTTTCTTCAAAAAACCAAATATTGAGGATCATAGCCAAACACGTTTTTAAATATTGCTATGCTCCAATCTCTCTCTCAAGATTCATACTCGCCTACCATGTGAAATGTCACCGGATCGAGCAATATTTGGTGCTCTGTAGTCTCTTTTCAAATTGAGTAAACACTTTAGAAATTTTTACTAGTAATCTGGCTTCGATTGTTGAGCTATTTCCTGATAGTTTTCCGAGGTTTCTCTTATTTAAGATGCAAATGAAGTCCATTTTTCTCTTAAAAGACCATCTGGCATATGTTCCCTGCTTGGTAAACAAATTAATCAGAATCTAAAGTTGTCCCGGTGCATTATCTTGCAGTTATATTCTGTATTATTCTTGATTCTGTATTAGTCTTTTTTCTTCTCCCCCCCCCCCCCTTTATTTTTAATATGAGGATTTGTGTGTTGACGGTTTAAGATGGGCTTTGAGTACATTTTCTTAATTTAAGTTCTCTGTAAATCATATTTGTAAGAGAAAACATACAGTTATGTCAAACCAGTCTCAAAACTTATATTAAAGTACAGGTTGGGTATAATTAAAATCCATCTATTTAGAGAATTTTTGCAACTAAAGGAAAATATAAAACTTTAAGGTAAAAAGGGCTTATATGGATGTTAGCTTTACATGCTATTCCTTATAAATGAAATATTAAAACAAAATGAAATAAATCCAATGAAGTTTTAAATATATTGTTGTTCTTAAAGCGTAATTATCAAAAATCCGAACAGTTATTTCTTTAAGTTTTCATTTCAAAATTTTTATGATAATGTTTATAAAATGTTTCCAGATTTTCCCTGCAGTACTAACACAAAATTTCAAAAAGATTTACTAATTTCTACAGACTGTGGACTGATCTAAACAACACCAGTTTAACTATGGCCCGCTTTCACATAAAAAACTTTCGATGCTGTCATAAATAAAGCACACATACCGTTTGGTATTAGCAATCTTCTAACCAAATCATAATTTTATTAAAATTTTAAAAGAAATTTATTCTGGATTAATATAGAAAATCTTTGTAGATTTTGATACTAATATTGTTGATGCGTATTTAACCAATAAAAAGAAAAGAAAGTTTATATGATAAATAAGAAAAATCTTGTGAGAGCCATAATAAAAACTATCTTGTATTCGAAAATAATTTTTTTATTAAAAAACTGTACACATACATTGAGGTCAACGCACTCACTCTTTTTTTTTACTCTAAAGTTCAAATATATATTAATTTAGTTAAAGCAGTCTTAGTGAATCAATATGTGTAATGTTGTTGGTTTTTTTTAATTTTATTTCTTATTTCACAAAATGTGATATTTCATTAACAATATTTGTTTATATGTTTGCTTTTTTTCCGAAAAATGTTTAAATATTTCATTTTTGTCCGAATGATTCGAAGTACTTCATTCTTATAAAAATTAACTGATTTTGCTGGAATAAACATTGTATCTGCACCCTTTCATATGCAAAATCATAAAAACCCTTTAACAATGTCAAACAAAATTACTTTCTTAAATTACAAAAAAAGTCATTTATCCTTAACAGTTTCAAGTGAGTTCCATGTTGTTATGTACTTCTTTTCAAAATATTGAGAATCATAGTCAAACACACTTTTACTTTCAATTACCCATATGTTTACATAGGGCAATGAAAGTGTACAGCAGTCAGTAAAAAAAAAAATCGATCCCCCTCCCTTACCATTCCCTCCTTTACCCCCATTTTCCAAAAAAGTAGTCTAGTTAAAATGTCTATGTGGTACGCATAACTCCTAAACGAATTGAAAAAACAGTATTCAAATTTGGTGTACGGATTAGTGGGAGCCATGGGACCTACGATTAAGGTTGCTCATTCGCATAAGGGTGAAATCAAGAATCTAATGCCTCTTAAGGAGTTTTAATCGTCCCAACATCCTGAATTCCTGTAGAAATCTGATAAAAGCGTAAAAATTTGAAAAACAAGTGTCTTTAACACATAGCTCTTTGTCCTTGAGCATCGTTCATCAACGATTGATATTTTTCTGTTTTTCGCACAAGAAAGGACCAGAGTAATGTCTATTGAATATCATCACCAATTTCGCCGTTTCGAGTTTTTTCTTATCCCATGTAAAAACTATTGCCAAAAATATCGCCAAATTCTCCATTTTCATTTAAATGAAGAAAAATATGGAAACAGTAAATCATACCATATCAAATATGAATACAATGATAAATATTATAGTGTACAGTTATAGTGTATAGTCTCAAGTTTATGTAACTTATATTTTAATTTACTAATGTGATGCCAAACTGAGTTGAAATGCCTTATTTAACTTCGGAAATTATTAAATCCTTATAAATAAAGAGTTTTGCGTACCTGCATTGTTGTCTAAAGTTGTTAAAAGATCTGCCGTCTTTTTCTGCTTTAAATGATTTATGATGTTGAATATATTGGTAAATTAACTTGTATAAAAAGTTGAATTTTCAGGGTTGTTGAACTTTTTACACTTCACCTGATCTGAAAAAGATAATTTTTTTTGCGCTCTTAAATACTTTCCTCTAATAAAAAATACTAAATATTTATAATTTTATTTTGTATTACATTTTCGGGGTAATTTTTTATATAGGGCGCAAAAGAGGGTAGTTAAATCCTCTCATTTTTATCTTTCATGATACCCCTCCCCCCTGTCCCCCAAGTTGACAAACTATCACCGCCACTGTAAACACTCATGGTCATAATCGCACCCCCCTTGATTGACCTCTAAATCCGCCCCTGCGATTAGCCCTCATTGTGCATTAAAATAGGTCGTTGAGCGTACAAACCAACCAACCAACTGGAAGCAACATGTATACTGTGCAAAATTATTTTAGTATGTGCTTGCTTCTGCGTGGTTTTAAGATACACGTCCATATGGCTTGCATTTGCATGATTCTTCTAACTACAAACAAATTGTTTATTATTCTTGACTGCACAGTCCATAATCTTTTATGCCTGGTATTCTGGTAGTTCACCCTTAGTCATTTCGTGCAAAAATAACTGGTGAATAGTTAATTTAAGGATATTTGTTGATGGGTGCACTTTGCATTGGATAGGGACCGATTTATCCTGAAGTTTCACCCTTGTCGATGTCTTCAGTTAATTCTCTTTGTAGGTGTCAAATATTATTTGAACCTCTTTGTACATACCAAACTTCTTTGACTTTTGTCTGACAAAGTGATCTGCAATAAGTTCTTCACAAGTCTTGACAGTCAATGGAATGCAGTCTGCCATTCCATCAACTACTGCAAACTGCAACAGTTTGTGCTGCCTCATCTACTGGAAATGAATTGTGTAAGAATTCGTTTTTCCCATTGGATGAAAGGCATAGATTTTGAGAAATCTCCTCCAGGATATCCATAAGCTTGCTTTTTTCCGATCAGTAATGCATACATTCATGTAGGGAAAACAAAGCAGGTGGCAATAATGAGAATTCATAACGACAAAAAGTTGCCTTCGAATCTACTTCACCCAACTTCTTGTTGCAATCATCAGTTTAGAAAATAATGAAAAATCAGCTTTTAACTCTAACAATTTTTCCTTCAATGTTACTTTAAAATTTTCGAATGCTGATTTACAGGCTTAAGTTTCCTCTTTTTCATTGGTGCCCAAAACTGTACTTAATGCCCTAATATTGACGTCACCCAAATAGTCACCTGAACGGCAATTAGACGCTTTATTATATAGGTTTATTATATATATTTTTAATATTATTTGTAATTATAGGGCAATTATTTCACTTTATTATTTCCGTACTACAAGACTCCCATTTAATTCAACTTTAACTCTTTTCATTGTAAATCATAAGCTAAATTGCAGAATTCATTTCAAAGTATTAGTTTTAAAAATAAAATCAATTTGTAATTTTTAACAAGGATATGCATTTTTTTATTTATATATTTACTAAATAGATTGAAATAAAAGTAATAAAACAACAAATTGTATAGCTAAGAATGTTTTATTAAAATTCATCAAGTAACAAGTTATTCCAGTATAGTAGCACTCAAAGTACGCAAGAAAACACACATCAGTACAGTACACAAAATTTATAATTAGTTCAAATACAAAAGATACATACATCATATGCTCAATAGAGCTTCAGATGATTTTGCAGGGAAGACAAGAAATGCTTTCAACGTTGGCTTTTTTATAATATAGCTAGCAGTGTGGCCCCGTGCTGATGAGGATCCGTTGAAAGACATAAAAGTTTACATTTAAGAAAAAGTGGAACAAACGTAGTGTAATGCATTTGGCGATTTCTTTCATTTAACGATAAGAAAAATATAAAAAATCAAAAACAGGGTAACTAAAAGAAAATTAAAACATTAATAATCATAAAATTAAGTTAAAATATAAATTATTAAGAGTATTCTTCCATTAGACAGTTACCAGTTGGTGCTAAGCCTCAACGTTAACCTAATATTTATACTTATTCATAAATATATCGCCAATTCTAAATATATTAAGTATAAATTATTTAAAGGTTTTTAGTTTAGATTAGTTAGGTCTGTAATTGGGCGGTCTTTATCTGGTATCCAGCTAACAGAACAGTACGAAATTAAGTTAAAATATAAATATTAAAATAAAACACTGTAAATAAAAAACTTTGCAAAAAATAGCATTTATCTGTACAAATGCAGAACTAAAAACCTTCAAATCAGTTATAATTCCTATAACAAACTGTTATAATGCATAGGCTTGGGGATATGTTGTTTGAACATTTAATAGTGCATGAATTTAAGGATTGGTGAGTAATCGTACCCGGCTAACGGAAGAGTACTGGTTTTGCAAATTCAGATCAGAAAATGTTTACAAAGAAATAACTTTATTATAAAGTAGATAATTACAAGGCGTCCATATAAAAATTATGAATACAACAAACAAACTATTTGTTGACATAGTGTTTGGATTCCATAAAGTATCTGGAGTTATTATCCCGAAACATAACGTTGAATTGATTGAACTACATTGCATAACAAATGTATGCATTCATATTGAATTATCTTTTATTTATTCGGATTAACAAAATTTTGGCAACTTCTTTCACTTATAGCGTTACAGTCAGTGATAAGCATAATTCTTATAGTAATTTTCAAAATGTATATTTTTGTTTTTTGATGACAGTCATTTTGTGGTTTGTGCTTACTGTTGATATGATTTTGCAAACAAGGAACATATTGACAATGAAACAATAGCAAACACTTGAAATAGCTATTATGGAAAGACAAAAGTTTATACATGGAAGTTCCTTCAAAATATTTCTGTGAGTGCATTCTTTAATAATCTTACAAGAAGCACATTCATTGTTCAAGGTAAAAATGGTTATTTATAGAAGTACTTTTTTCTGTGAATTTGGTACCAAAAACATAAGTACCACAAGCAAATTGTGCACTTGAATTACAGAACTAAATTGATAATGAGCTGCATCACTCTTGTTATTTAATAAAAAGAAAATTTTAATGATAAAATTATTACAAACTTTTAAAAAGCTAATTTATAACGTATACCAACAAGATAAGTACTTTTTCACTTTCAGTTTTTTCATTCTTATAGGTTAGTGACAAATTTTAAGATCATTGCTGAACAAGAAAAACAAAGGTGTATTCATCGACTTCTAACAGGAGCGGAGGCCTAATAACCTTCTAAAAAACTACATTATTTTTAAAAACTAAGTTTCGTCAGCTCCATTACATTAATTAACTATCAGTGTTTTCCTAAAAAGATCAATAATTAACCTTTTTAATAGTACATATCAAAACAGCATTAAAAAAACACATTCTATGAAAAAAATTGTTTATGATAACATTTTAAAATTACATTGTATTCTTTGAAGTTGATTATTAAAACCAAAAAAACATCCATTATTGAAAGTATGAACTTGAATATAACACACAATCAAAAAAGAAAATATAATTTAGCATCAGAATAGCTGATCATCATACAACATACACTTCTATAACAAACAGTAAACATTTAAGGTTGGAGATACATTTACACATCTTTTAAACATGCTAACATTTGGATTTGGCGAAAACTGCTAACCTATTCAGCTAACCGAAGAGTACCAAAGTACCATCTTCTTGGCTCATTTGCATACAAAAAATTACAAGCAAAAAAAAAATTATAAAGGTAGAACTGTTTATCCAATGTCCTCCATCGAGAACCGGCTGGGGCTAACATTGTTTGAAGCTCTTTTATGCCATACCTTGAATAATGCGGACCACACTTATGACCAAATGGAAACAATACCCTTGGGCTTAAGGTTCAGGATAAAAAACATTGAAAAATCATTTCGAATAAGTTATGAAAGAAGCAACTGCAAATGTATTTACTAATAGAGATAGAGTTACGGATAAATATCAACATTATGTTTGTGGTTAAAAGAAGAATCAGTTTGTTTATATTATCAGCACACTAGGCTTTAACACTAACCATGTCTAGAAATGAATATTAAATTGTAAACATTATAATGTGTGATAATTGAAAAGTAAACAAAAGAGCATAATAAGTGAAACTCAACTAAAAATAATTTCTTGTATGCGTTTCTTGAAACTATATTAAACTACAAATATGCATTCCATTTTTTATTTCTACCAAATCACAGAACAGAATTATTTTACATTCACTTTAGAATCACAACTACACTTAATAATTTCAAGCTATTAACACAATATTTTCTTTACCAGAAAACACTAAATACGAATCAATTACTTATATAAATATTACTCACCTACCTGTTATTCCCTTATCATTTTTATTTATTTTGTAGCTTCTGGTTCTAGTAAATACTAGAAATACTTCAAGTTTATAAAAAAAAGTCGGCTTCACAAGTAGAAGTGTGTATTCTGTCGTGAGTCCGTATAAAAACATGAAAGTTAAATTTTCATCATATGATGACTAAAAAATGATGGCATATTGTGACCCAAAAATATTTGAGTCATTTAGTATGTACAAAAAGACGTCATTTCATGACCAAAAAAAATTAGCGTCATATGATGACCAAAAAAATTGACGTGATTTTAGAAACGTCAGTTTGTATGACCATTAGAGGACGTCAAAACTGACGTGATTTTTTACTGAATAACGTCATTCCAGAAAAGATGCCCTAAAAATCACACCATATATCACGTCATGCTACTACTTGGGAGCAACTGTACGCAACTGTACTCATGTTTTTTTTTAACATCATCGAGAAGAACTTGCTTAGTCGTCAGCAGATGCATAAGATGTTCTGTGTTACACTTGGGTTAAAAAGGTTGGTTGTCGATTTAAAACCCTCAATAAACTTTTCAACGTTGTGATCCTGACGCTTGCGAACCAATAGACAATGCGCTTGAAGTCACTTTGCATTGGGGGTGGCATTTTTGATCATTGCTTTGGTTGATGCAGCAATTCTTGTGACGTCCGGATTTGTCAGAAAGAAAGTTTAGTCGATCAAAGGCATAGAAATACTTTATGAAGTCCTGATGTGTGACTCCCAAGTTCAAATCCCAGTCTGAATTTCTAAATGACCTGATAGCTGTGTAGTTAGCTTTCTAGCTTCTCATGCTAAGGGTGCCGGGTTCGAATCCCAGGTTAGGCATGGATGTTCTTTAGGGTTCGGAATACACATTAAGTTGCTGGTTCCGGCCAGATTAGCCGTTATTGTGCATAAATATATGTCATTGAGCGTACAAATCAACCAACCAATCTGAAAAACGACGTACTAAAGATCGCAAAGGGACGGCCATTTCGAATTTAGTAATTTAACCCTAAGTGCATGTGTTATATACCATTAGAAAAGAAATTTTATTACGTACAAGTTTTCTTATAGTCAACAAGTTGATAAAATGAACTGGGAAACCATCATTCGACAAAAACGTACGTTAGGTGTACGAAGGCAGTCATTTTGGATTTTCGACAATAGCGCCACGTATAATAATAGCCAAATACCCACCATCGGATTTAATTTTCTACGCAAATATTTCTGCGGGCGCCCTTGCAGCTTGGCGATAACTGCGCCAAATTTCAGACTTGGCTGTTTTCAATACCCATCTAAAACAGAAGCATGCGCTGATTTCAGATGAATAATGAAAGGAGAGGAAGTTTAAAATAAAATTCCGAACTAGAATTTCAACTACGGATAGCTTGGATGACATTATTTCGGAGTAAAATTTTAACTCAAATGTACTTTTGCTCAATACAAGGAAGCATTTTTATAACTAAATTTTTAATAAATGGTATGTCTTTTCAAGCATAATCAAAAAAATAAAATATTATTAGTATACAAACGCAAATTGTTTTGATTGATTGAGTGGTTATTTGATAGCCTACTGGCTGCTTTATCTCATTTTTCCAAAGCTGAAACAACTTCTATAGTAATAAACAAAGAGAAATATAAATCTTTCATTGTACAAGTATTGAATTTCACGAGAGCTCCTAGTTTTATTTAAAGCATCTTTTGAAAGATTGAATATCCGCCCATTTGTTTTCATTTTTGCTTTAACAACATGTACTTACTGGTTTCGAGATGTTTAGAAACTAAACGATTTTTAAACAGTTAATTCAAAATGGAGTTTATGCAATTGCAGTCATTACAATTGGTGGCTAATGGTAATAAAAAAATTCTAATTTGATTTTTTTAAAGTGGATTATGATTGACCCTTCTGAAAATTTAGCTTTGCATACCGTTCATAATAAAAATATAACTCTAAAGTAGTGTATACATGAAAAGTTGTGGAAAATAAAATTGAAAAACTAATGTGAAGAGAATAAAATTAATTATTGTTTAAAAAATTATTATTGATAAAATTATCAATGAAAAAATCTGATTAAATCAGTTCACTTCACTTTAACTGCAACCGAACCTCGCAGCGCGTTGGTTAAAGTTTCGGTTCGGATTCGGAACAGCGCTGCCAGGTCTGGCGATTTTTCGCCAATTTGGCGATTTTTGAGGGCGTCTGGCGATAGGTTTTGAGGGTTTGGCGACTGGCGATTTTTTGGCGATTTAAGAAAATTATTCTGGCGAATTTCAACTTTTTTTTGGCGATTTTCTGATTTTCCAGGGATTTTCTGTATATTTGCTATTTTTTTTATAAATATATATTTTTTATTTTGTTTAAATCAGACTCAGTTAACTTTCTTTGTAACTGTCTGGTGAATGAAGGCGCCTGTTGTCGAGAATTATTGAGGATTGGTTAGAAGATACATTTATAACACTATCATTAAAATACTTTGGCTTGCTTTTTCTTCCTGTTTTGTTCTCAACCATTTACTTTTAAATACTTTGCTTTTTGTAGATTATTAGGCATCAAATATGGTACTTTGATATCTATTTTTAGAATTCGGTTCTTCATTTAGAATATGGCCTATTTTTAGATTTTATTTTCATTAGGGAAAAAAATTTCTTTGAATTTGGTATGTTGTATTTCTAAATCCTAACTTCGATTTTGTTTGCTTTTGTGTTTGGCGTACGAATCTGAGAAAATGAAAAGGACAAATTAATCCACTTGCCTAGCTTCATACATTCGAGCTGAGACTTAGCAGATAGATTAGATGTCGATGGCAATGTATTCTATCAAGTTTTAAGGGCTGTCACTAAAAGGCCTCTTTTACAAACGTTTCTATTTGACTTGGAGGAACTAATTAACTCACTTACTGTAATCCAATTGAACTTAAACTAAGTGCTGTAGTGTAAAATAAAAAGAGGTGGAAGAAATCGAAGTGCGTTTCAACTAATCACAAATTGTTTTCTTATTTCGTGAAAAGGATTTTTTCTTATTAAGAAACTTGATTCGTATCTAATCTAAAGGTGTTACCAGAAATAAAAAACGAGAGGAAGAAACAGTCTTCCCACGTAGAAAGCACATGGAACGCGACAAAAAGAAAGGGAAAAAAAATATATATATTATTATAACTATTATAAGAAGTCAACCGATTCTCCGACAATCCGACTTTAAATATGTTGCCCTGAAGTCAAAGTCAATGGAACAACTTCAAAAACTTTTTAGCATGTATTATGAAATGAGTATCTTATTTAAAATAATAAAAGTTTAATGATAAAAAAAAAATCAAAATTTTGAAAATGTCGACATCAAAGTAAAGACAAAAAATTAAAATGTTAGATCGAACACCAGTCATTCATTTTAAATTACTTTTTTTCCGTTCATATACCAAGCTAATCGGAAATTTTCAAATAATTTACAAAAATGTATCACATATTATAATCACATATAAAAATTTAATACGTTAACAAAGAGATACATTAGATTTGAGAAGTTTTTGACTATTGAGAAGTTCTAATTTAAGCCGATCCGATTGAAAAAAAAATTTCATAGGAAATAGTTATTTATGCAACTAGTGGGGAAAGTATTACTTTTTCAAACAAGGTAAAATGCTTCTTTGATGAGTGCGACCCTAAGTAGAATATCGTAGATCAATCTGTTCGGGAGTTATGCTTACCAGGTCTACTGACGAACACCGAACATTGTTCTAGACCACTTTTTTGAACTCGGAGCACATCCCAAAACATGAAGAAAGCAAAAAATCGAATTTAAAAAAAAAAACGAATCCAATAGTTTTATTTCCCTGTGCATCCCCTCCCCATTTTAACAAATGGGTAATTGAAATTCCTAAAAATAATTTATCTAGCTCCATATAAAAGCATAAAATTATTGAAATGCAATACTGTTCGTATAACTAAGAAAATGATGAAATATTATTTCCAAATTTTCTATAACGTGGAGGAGTTCTGTGGTGATCTCAATTTTCAAAATATAAGTAGACCCGACAGGTATTGTGACAGATGTCCGATTATTGATGTAGTAACAATCTGAACTGTTAAAAAAACAAGTTTAAAATTTTTAACAAATTAAAATTTCAAAAGTTATAAGATTATTAAGAAAAATAATCTTATAATTTTTATTCAAAAACATAAATTCTTATTTTTATATCCAATTAAAGCATTGTAATCAGTCATGTTAATTATGTCAATATTTATTTTTTATTTCTCTCTAAAGTTAATTAACTCTTTTTAGAAATAATAATCTTGTGGTTAAAGCTTTACTATTTACATTTTTATCTACTATTTTCTTCATCATTTCCAGGTTCGTTGCATTTTCTTCTATTTATACTGTTTCCTCTATTGAACAAAATCAAATTGAATATAAATAATGATTTGCAGTCTTTTATTATTCTTATTGATTCTTATTTGCAGTCTTTTATTATCTTATTCAGTTTTAAATGATAAGCATAAGCAAATAACCTAGGAATATCCAAGAAAAATTTCCAATATATTATTTAGAATTTTTTGCATAACGAATAATACGTGGCAGCCTAACTTTCCTAAATCCCAGCCCAGTTAATCGATAGAAATGGAAAGAAAAAAAAGCCAAACCAAAATCGGTTTCAGCTCATGATTGGAACTAGGGAAAGGAAATGACACTGGACTTTTCTTCCCCCCCCCCCCGCCTGCCCCATGCCGACAGTGCGACTAGTACTTTAACAAACACAACAGGTGTACCCTCTTGGTCCTTTGTTCTGCTCTTTGCAATTTGGTTCTGCATGCGAGAAAGAAAGGAAAAAAAAAAAGGAAAGAATAGTGGGGCTGGAGGCCAGGCCAGAAGCCAAACTGCCCTAAAACGATTCTCCTTAACCATTTGGGTTACGTTAAGTTTTCCCGCCAATTCGAACTAATTATTTGTCAAGTAGGCGCCGAGGTTTCTTTGTAAGAGAACTCCTGGGGGGAAATAGGGAGGGATAGCGAACCCTAAAAACGGCTGCAAACTAATTGAATTGATCTCGTGTTTCGTCGACTACTCGTGTTGTAATGACCCTTGTCTATTTAATCCATTCCTTCACATTATCAGATTATCCGAAAAATGACCTGTCCGTAGTAAAAAAAATACATTCTTTTTTGGAAAAAAAAGAAGAAAAAAAAACACACTTCAGATATCCTCATTTTCAAATTACCCTCCAACGTTGAAAAAACCAGGTTTGCGGGTATTTATCCGCCAATTGGCTTGGCTAGAAAGGCAATACTATTGATAAAAAAACATCTCTTTTCTGAGATAATTAGTTTTTTTGGCGATATATTTTCAAATTTGGCGATTTTTGGCTATATTTTGGCGATTTTCTTAATTTTGAGATTTGGCGATTTTTGGCGATTTTTTAACAGGCTGTTGGCGATTCCCGCTATCTGAGAGTTGGCAGCCCTGATTCGGAATTCGGAATGCTTTGTTGTTCTTGTCAGACATTTTGTTTTACGATTGCGGTGTTTCACTTATGTTATGTAATTTTGTAAGAAAAATTGAATCGGTCATCCAAAATTTTATAAAGGTATTTAATTATCTGGAAATAATATTTTCCTTTTTTACATCGAAATTAAGCCTAAGTGAAATGTCGCTGATAAGTTCATGGGAAAGTATTGTCTCTTTCTGATACTTTTGTATGTCGAGTTACATTCTCAATTAATTATAATGAAATGGTGTTACTTGGCGTCTTATCAGACTAAATAGCATGAATTGCTTCAAATTAAACTTTCATTCCTTAATTAGAAACAGGGACGTAGCCAGGAATTTATTTTGGGAATTGGTTTGGAATCAAATTTTGGTCTATTCCTAGTTGACGTTAAAATATCGCCAAGCCGATTTGGCGCTGTTTTGTAGGCAATACAGTTTTAAATTTGGCAACCCCATTTTTTTTATTGACGCGTTTTGGCTTCAACCTTTCTATACCACAAATCATAGAGCTGGTTCGTTTCTCAATTTTTATTATTGGAATTCCGAATTGGTGACATTCTGGCTTTGTCGCCAACTTTTCAAAAGTGCGCCAACCCTTAAACGTGAACTAGGAATTTACCCAATGCTTTTAAGTTGGAATTTAGAAATTTAAATTTTTAAATGTGATTCTATGCAAGTGTTTCAAAACTGGACTTCTTGCCCTGAAGAACAGTAAAAATATTTTTGCTCATAAGTTGCATGTTTTTGAGCATAATGAATTAATTGTAGTGAATTGATGAGTAAATGGTACATTCTAAATCGGATAAAGGTGCAGTTGTTTACACAGGCAATTTTATCTTTTTACTTTCATTTACCCGTATGTATACATAGGGTAATTTAAGTATAGCATTCGGTCAAAACAAATTAAAATTTTTTTGCATTTCTCCACGTTTTGGAACATCCTGATTGTGTTCAAATTTGGTGTGCCGGTTGGTGATGGCACAAGAACCTACCATTCATATTTTCGTCAAAATCGTGCATACGCATGAGGTAGCTGCAATTTGAAAGAATCGTGTTTTTCAATGATTGCTAACAAACAGATGTAACGATTTTGATAAAAATCGCTGTGGTAATGCCTCTTAAGGTGTTCTAAACATCCCCACCTCCAAAATTCTCGTAAAAATGCTTTTATGGCGTAAGAAGTTGAAATATGAGTACCTTTGACACAGAGCTCTCTGCTCTTGAGCATCTCCCATCATCGATTTTTTTGTGTGTTTCATATACAAGCAAGGACAATGTAATGTCCATCGAATAAAATCACCTGTTTTGGCCCCCCACCCCCTCCCCTTTTTTCCTACTCTTGTAAAAAAAATCGAAAAATGAGTGAAAATAAGAAAATGGTATGTAACACCATGTCAAATTTTACCCCATTGACCAATATTGTATAATGTAATTGAAAGTTGTACGATGTTCCACACCCCTAGTTTGAAAGTATGTACATACCTAAAATAAAACTAGCTCAGAGTTTAAATTGATGACATTCAATAAAAAATAAATTATTACAGATAAATATGCTTTAATAGAGTATTTTTTAAGTACTACTGTGAATCGCATTCTTTCTGTCACAATATATAAATAGGTGTCTTCTGTTTCTTTCGAGAATCAACCAATTCAAATGAGCTGTTAATTCAAATGACTCTAAACTGTCATTTATCGACTATTAACTTGACCTCTGTGAGCTGTGTATACAGAATTTATTTCCAAGCAATCAACTTAAAGGTTCTGGTATTTTTATGTTCATTGTTACAAAGAGGGCTTCTAGTAACAAGCGGAAATTTTTATCTGTGTTTTCTGTTTAGATTGACTTGTTTGTTAGTATTATAAGGTCTGCTCAGCCAATAACCAAACCTTAATATCAATCTATTACTTAAAAAAAGGTAGAAAAATCTTGGATTATATTTTATTGTTAATATAACACCAAAACATTTTTTTAGTTGCTGTCAATATAAGGGTTAGTTATTTTGTTAAAGAATTGGATATTTTTTCCTTGAGCGAATTCTTTTTATATTTAATTATTAAATACCTATTTGTATTAAAGCTTTTGTTTAGCAATCACATTTGGAAATGTAACCTAATGCAGGGTGGCTACAGAACCTGGAATTCAGGGAAATCAGTGAAATGTCAGGGAATTTCTCTCTTCTGGAAATGTCAGGGAATTTTGTAAAATTACTCTTTAATCAGGGAACCTTGGGGGGGGAAAAATTCCATTCTCGCATTCCTGGTGAATAAAAAAAAATTCATGTGTTTTTGTAAAAGCCTCTCAATATCTGGCTAGTTGGCCGGTTTGGGAGTTCTACGATTCTGACCTTTTTTCTATTCTTAGCATCTAAGCCTAACCGGCTAATCCCCTCTCTCCGTCTGCTGATGTTCTGCTTTTTATTTTTTTACTATCTGGGATCATTGTTATGCCTGGAACAATTATTTACGTAATATTTCTGTTAAATTTTTGGTTATTCTCCAACTTAGAATCGCTGATGCCGGCGCCTTATTGTTAAAACAAATCCTCAAACTTCAATCTGACTGTATTCTTTACAGACATGATTATTTTTCTTCTTACCTTGCATTTTTTGTCAACAGAAATATATTAGAAACCTTATTATTTCTGTTTGATTTTTACTTATCCTTCAACTTAGAAGTGTCCTATAACGCAAACGTCGGGAGAAATGTACATTGGGAATTTTTAAGAGAATTTTCTGGAAATCTCAGGGAATTTGGTTTCTCAAATTCTGTAGCCACCCTGTAATGTAATTTGAAAACCTTCATTAGACATTTTCAAATTTTGTCAATTGTTGACAAAAGGGGCTTGTATTATTTTACCGATTTTAGTATAAAATGGTTATCATATTCTGAAACGGTCATAGAATTTTAGGTGCAAATTGTTGTAGTAAATAATTAGAAATAGAGAAAGAACTAGAGGTAAGACATTTTAAACTTGAATAGGCTTTTAAACTTTAATCTCAAAAATTGCATTTATTTGTTCCACCAAAGTGTAATTTATTTTTTTGCCCTTTATTTCTAGTGAACCATTAAATTCGAGTGCTTAGTGAAAGAATTTTGTATGTCTAACAAAGTTGTTTGTTGGAAATGCCGAAAGCATCTTCTTTTGGTTAAAGGTGATAATAATTAGAATGTGTTTTCTATAAATTCTATAACTTCAAGACTATAAAACATTTGGATTTTCTGGATTTAATTGGGCCTTCATCTAAAGCAACATTTTAAATTTAAAACTTGAATGTTTCACTAAATATTGTCCATCTTGAATCTCTACTTTAATAATTGATATATTTGTTTCACATTTTACTGTGTTATACTCGGAACAAGTTGTAAATGTTTTACATTACTAAGTTTTGTAAAACTGGATATTTCTTGACTCATATTAAGGTACACACATTAGTACACAAATAAATTCTTATTCAGCTATTTGGGTAATTCAAAATAATGCTGAGTATATGTTTTCTCTCTTCTTTTTTTTTTTTTTCTTCTTTTTTTTTCTTTTTTTTTTACATTTTGACTGTTTTCACCTTTGGTTAATGTAAAACGAAAGCAATTTTTAAACTTGAATTTATATAAGTGTTACTATTTTGCCCGAAAGCAGAAAGTGCCTAAAACTGCGACGTACGTCGCAGAACAATCAGAGTCCTTGCAGAACAATTTTAAGTTTGGAACAAATGCCCGCGAGTGAGAAGAATTGGAACTTCTTCCTAATTTCATAAGTTTTATGAAATATTTTGCTTTCATTGAACATTCAAAAGAAGAAACTACTGAATTGTATTTTGATTACACTGTTTTTAATAATTGGGTGTACAAATGTCTTGGGGAGTGTAGGAGTAATGAGTATTTTTTCCAGCCAAAAGAGCTTTTAAAGCACGCCATAGAAGAACTGAAGACAGAGATTCCCAGATTTATCAAATTTCTTGTTTTTATTTTTTCTGTGCCCATTTCAGAAGCATTTTGTGAATCTTGGGGATCCACAATTGATAAAATTGTTGCTAAGTGACCAAATGTTTTTGATAGAGACAATATTTCTGCTAGAACAACTGATAAAAGAATGTTTGTTTTTTTCAAATGGTGCTCCACCTGGACACAAATCTTTAAGAAAACATCTTGAAGCAGTCCTTATTTCTTTGCATGGACCAACTTACCACAAACATTTTATACATAGCGGTTCTGTATCAATGTCTAAATATTTAACTTCCAAAGTCATTGATAAAGTTACAAATTTTGAATGTATGCCTTGGTTTGAAAAATAATTTTTTTCGTCATTATCATTTTGTAAAAAATGTGTAGTATTAATTTTATGGGTTTTTTCTTTTATATCACACTGGAAATTTTGAAAAAATTTCTGCAGAACTGTCAAAAGTCCTGTTGCAGAACATTATATATTATTCTGCTTCTGGGCTATTTTGGCATAGCTAAATTGAATATTTTTTCCTTGGGAGAATTGATTTCAACTTAATACTTATCCATTACTTAACAACTATTTGTATAAAAACTTTTGCTTAAGAACCACATGCGGAAGTACGACTGACAGAGTATTTTTAAAACCTTTATTACACCTTATCAAATATTTTTTTTAAAAAAAGTACTTCTGCTATTTTTTCCGATTTTGCTATAAAATAGGTTTCATATTCAGTAATAGGAAATTATTATTTTAAAAACATTTGTTGTAGTAAATAATTTTAAATTAGAATGAACCCAATACTAAAGCATTTAAACTGGAATATGCATAGTATTTTTTGGTAGTACTGTCAACATAGAATTTATTTTTCCCCCTTCAATTTCTAGTGAACCATAAAGCTCAAGTGTTCGGCAAAGTACTTTGGATGTTTATCAAAGATTAAAAGAGTGACAATTGTTAGAAGTGCAGAAAGCAATTTCTTTTTTTATGAGAAGGTAAGAATTTAATTATTAAATTGTGTATTTTGGAGTGTGTTTTCTTTGCGAATTAGTTTTAATTGAAAATCATTTGTTCTGATGTTTCAGATTTAATTGGGCTCCCATGTATTGCAACATTTCAAATTCGAATTTTTCACTAAATAAAGTACAAAGTATCAAATCCGGAATCCTCGAGACTGCAGCGATTCCCGATTTCTGACCATTTTATGATTTTTGATTTAAAAAAAAAAACGGACACCTTCCTCTTCGAATGCCCTTTAGGTAAATTGATATTTTACTGTGCACTTTGATGGAATTTCTGGAGAAATTGGTACCATAAAATATAAATAAACCAATAAAATATAAACAAAATCACTTACCAATTGTCTGCAAATTCAGGAGGATACTGTAAACTTAAACTAATATTAAACCTCACTTTGAAACGGATTTTTCCTGATCTTCATTTATACAAGGAACAATCTATTTTTATATCGCAATATATTTATTTCGAGAAAAAAAAAAACTATTTAACACAAAATATTTCGGTAATTTTTCCAAGTATCAATAATTTTGATTTTTCAGCCAATACTTTTTTTTTTAATAATGTTACAGTCATTATTTATTGCGCAGTAGCCAAGTTCCGCTGCTCAAGTCCTTTAATTGCAACGAACTGAACAATTGGTCAATCAACATTTTTTCGTCGCTGTTGGATTCGCTGTCACTTTCATCACTCTCGTCCTCATTATTTTTGTTCATTACAATGTCGCATATTTTGTTGTCTATAAGCGAGCATACTACGGGGGTCTCGTCATCTATTTTCATTACTTCTTCTACGTTCGCATACTCTAAATCTAGACCGTTTGTATTTCTTAAATAAGCTAGCAGATCTGATATTTCACATGAAGCGAGTTTTTTTTTTGGAGGATTGAAATCCTTCGAACTTGGTCTCGTTGCTGTCCTCGGTAAATAGTGTTGCTGGCCACAGGTTATGCAATGCATGTTTCAATGTATTTTCGGAGACGCTATCCCATGCTTTTTTGCAGCGCTCCAGAGAGCATCTGTAATGTTACATTGTTTTACATACTCATTGATGCTTTTGCCTTCATTCACAAAGCTCAACAATTTCGTGGGGAAATCACCCTTATAAAGACTTATTATGGATAAAAGAACACTCTGATCCATAGGCTGCAGTATAGATGTACAGTTAGGTAGAAAATAAAAAGCACAAACATTTTCCTTTACTAATAAATCACCATGCGGGTGAGCGGAACAATTATCGAGAATTTTAGCATCTTTCAGAAGACCGACGTCATTAGAATGGGCTCTTGCTTCCTGTTCAAAATGGTTTTCAAACCATTCTGTAGTTATATCTTGTGTTATTGAAGCCCTTTTGTTGGATTTGTAAAGGAACGTTTTAATCCTTTGAACTCCAGGCCTTTTTTGCGCGGAGGGACCAGCAACTTGAATCATTTTAGATTCGGTTGGTGTTTACGGATTTTCTTCATGGAAACTAAACACAGTCATTGGCCTTGCATCAAATTTCCGCATCAAACCTAGAGGTCCTCTCGTGTTTCGGCATCCAGTCGTGTGGCGCCTGAGAGGCGCCGCTGGAGTGCAAAGGGTTAATTCCTTTGAATGCACGCGGCTTTGCATTTTTTCCAATGACGAGCAGCTTGCATTTGTGCGCGCCAGCAGCGTTTGCACAAACTAACACTGTAAGTCGTTCCTTTGAGTACTTCACTCCTTTTGCGGTATCTTCATCTGCCATCACTAAAGTTTTTCTAGGAACATATCTCCAGAATAAGGCCTTCTCATCCACACTGAAAATTGATTCGGGTGTTAAGTTTTCTTCCGTAATCAGGAGATTAAAATCCTCTATAATTTGTTCAGCTGAGACGCGTTCACCACTAATACGTAATTGTCGAATTCCACGCCGCTTCTTCAATTGTTTCAACCAACCTGTGGAATAGTCACAAGCATTGGACAATTTTAAATTCTCGTGAAATAACCTTGCTTGCTGCATCAGCATTGGACCTGTGAGTGGAATATTTTCACTCCTTCGTTGGCGAAACCATTCGATCGTAATTTTATCCAAATCTGGACTTTTCACAGAATGAATCATTTTTCTTTTTTGCCATTTCCATTGGTCTGTCACTATCCACGAAGAATTTCTTTTCTGAGAACGTAAAATCGATTTCTCAACTTCGTACTCCTCACAAACCTTGAGGACTAACACTAAAGTCCCACGTTGGATTTTCTTTAAGGATTTCTACCTTAGTTTTAATGCTAAGAGAAACATGTTTCCGTTTTCTCTTATTCCCATTGGTTTCCAACATAGCTCGACAAAAGTGATAAAAAAATTCAGGGAAGTAATAGAGCGTTTAGAAGTTTTGTAAAATGCGCGCTACATCTGCGATCCTAAGAAAGGGAATAAAAATTAAATGGCTTCTGGAACTAAGTACGGAACACAGTTTTTTCCTCACCAATTGCTAACTCCACTGTAACGTGTCATCTAAACACAATAGCTGCGGTGCTCTTTTGTTATGTTAGAATGAAACCAACGTTCTCTTTGTCTTGTTCGAACATGACGGTTTGGGAAAACATGTGAAAGGGGAAAAGCACAGTGGGCAACGGAGTCGAAGAAAATTTCAAGATGCCTCAATTCCTTAAAAAAAACGGGAAAAATTCAAATGTGCAAAGCATTGCACATTTGCACGACTCGAACTCGGTCAGTTACAAAACATAGACAAGCAAAAAATTGCAATTGGAAAAGCAACTTAGCAAATTTAATAGTAAAAGGCAATCTGTATTATTGTATTTTATATTTATTTGAGTTCCTTAGAAAAAATTATAAAAAATTGAAATTTGAGAGTCTCAAAACTATAGACACATAAACATTTTTGACACTTTGTGTATATACTAAAATTAACAAAGAAACTAATTAATACAACCTTCCGAGTTTATATGCCCCACATATATACCTCGGATTTTAAGTCAAAACTATATCTACTGCCAGTTCATAACATTTATTTGTTTTGCTGAAACCAAACTTACGTCGAGTTTGAAGTCTGGTCTAATGTTCCATCTTGCTGAAAAATACTCTTCAATCCTTCATGTAGGTGCAGAAAGGTACTAATTTGTCTTCGAGTGTTTCTTGATACTCTTCATATTTTATTCTTGATCATTAAATCCAAAACTTCCCTAGAACATTAACAAATTTAACTCTTTATTATTGAAGATGAAAATACTTTTAAAATAATTTAATATTGATACAGAGTTGCAATTTAGTTTTCTACTCACTTGTTCAGCATTTTTGAACTTGGGAATTCAGAATACTATTTCTAAGGATTCTTTGCATTCCTAATCCTGCATGCAGAATTCTATTTGAAACCATTACTGTTTAAACCTAATTTGAAGTGGATTAATGTTTCCCCTATTATGACTAATGTCTTGTTTGGTGTTTGTAAATAAACCGAGTGGAGAGTCTAGTTAACTCTTGAAACATACAACGCATATAGACAGGTTGAGATGAACTACTTTAGAGGCCTAAGATTGCACTTTTCTCAATTAAAACAAACATCCTGTGCTTTTCTAGCACCTCTTTTATTATTATCCCAATTATCTTCTATGTATTTCTATGCTTATTTTAAGCTTAATTCTCCTACCATTAGTTGCCTATATTTCATCAAAATGAACCCTCTGTTCATTTATTGTATCTTCTAAAACACACCATAATTTTTTAGAAAGTGTGCGTGCCTAACTTCTGTAAACTTTTTTGCTTTTGTAATAATGTTTAAACAAGAGCTTTTCATTTAATAGGTCTGTCTGGAAGATATCTTCATGCTTCAGCCTTCACTAACTTTTGATGAAATGCCTGTATTGGGTTGAAAGTAGACAAAGGTATATTTTTACTCTACATTTTGTGCAAATCGAACATACCTTTTTATATTGTTAAATTCATTTTCGAACAAACTTTCAATTAAAATAAGCAATCCTCATTTTACAATTTTTCTTTTACCCTACTTAACACTAGGCTTGGGCGATGCATCGATACATCAGCAAAAACCGGTGTGAAATCAACATCGTCAAACCGGTGTCATTATTTTATCATTACCGATACATCACGATCTTTTTTAACGATACTTGCCTAGCACTTCAAGGACGAAGAACCGTGCCATGATTCATGCGCGTTGTTCCTAAGATACTATAGAAACGTTTAGAAGCCGTCGACACCGCGCCGTTTGAAACGAGTTCCATTTGCTTTTGCGCTGTACTTCATCAGCAAAGCTCACATCGTGATTATCCTATCCACCCTGCCCTGCATATGCGCGATGTTCCCAATATTGTAAAGAATCACAGTGAAACCGTCCACATTGGGCCGTTTGAGACGATTTCCATTTGCTTTTGCGCATGCCCGATACTTCATCAGAAAAAACCGCATCGTGGTAATCGTATCCACTTTACGTATGTGCGATGAGTATTGAAATTGCGAGGTGGCGTCAGTAGTCTAGTGATATTGGAGATTCGATAAAAGAAGTATTCATTTTATTGTTTGAAAAAATTTTATGTTGTTCTCTGAACTCTTGGAAAACGTTTTGATTTTTATATAATAGTCATCAGATATAAGACCATGATATCTATTTTTGGAATTCTATTGAGCATTTCCTACACTTTTTATTTCATTTTTGATTATTTTTCATTATTTCTCTAACTTGAAAGAAATAAAATATTACACTTTTGTATTTTGAAATCTTTTATATTAACTTCCAAGATTTTTTTTTATCTTAAGGTCCTTAAAAAACATCATTTAGGTCCTTAAAAGTGATAGATTTTCATTCTATGATTTGAGTGTGAACCTTGTTCAAATAACACTGTGTCCACCTGATAGCTGTGTGATTAGCGCTCAGGCCTCGCATGGCAAAGGTGCTGGGTTCGAATCCTGGTTTAGGCATAGATCAAGGTTCGTACGGTCCTTAAAAACACAAAACAATTTCTAAGGTCCTTAAAAGTTCTTATTTTTTAAAGAAGTTCTTAAAAGTGCTTATTTTTTTTCCCAAGTTCAAACCAATGTAAGCGAAATGCTGAGATCACCCAAAGTGTTTTCGTTATCCTTGTCTTTAAAAAAAAAAAAAAAAAAAAAAAAAAAAAAAAAAAAAAAAAGAAACGTTCTTTTTCTTTGAAAAAAGTGCTCTTCCTGTTCTTGTTTGAAAAATGCAAAATTTAAATTTTTTTTCCCAACAGAATGCAATATGCGAATCACCCCTACCGAAATCGCCTTCAATATGCATTAGTTTTCTTTTCATTCAATTTCTCCCCATCATATGAATCACAAAGAAAATTCAAGTCCTTAAAAAAGTTAATGAAGTGCCTAGAAAGTCCTTATTTTTTATTTTGAAAATCTGTATGAACCATGTAGATGTTCGTTGTGGTTCGGAATCCACGTTAAGCTGTAGATCCCAGTCTGATTAGCCATCAGTGTGCATAAAAATAGGTCGTTGAGCGTTTAAAGCAACCGACTATCCAAAATAACACTGCATTTATATTTTCCTCTTTTATTATATTTTGACTATTCACCCCTGGGAAATATAAAGGGCGATGCACAGTAGGCTGGGCCAAAAAAGTCTTAAGTATCTTGGGTCTTTTAGCAGCAGTGCTAAAAAGTTGTGGAATCTTATTATTAAAAAGTGTCTAAAATCTTAAAACTCTGAATTGATATTTTTTGTTTCCTCAATGGGTCGAAAGTTGTGAAAATTGGACTAAAAATGCTTAAATTTCAAAAATTAATATATAATCACATATTTCGTTGATCGTTTTGCAGTAATGTTTAAAAGTTATTGTTTTTCAACAACAACACCTGTAAAAAAAATTTAGAATTATACGTTAATATCTTCTACTGCCTAATGGGCACTGAATTTTGAAAATTTAAGGTACTTTTTTTTAAATAAAAACACATACACTTTCCTCATTCTAATGTGAAAATAAACTTTATTTTATCTTTCAGACACACAAATTACAAAAGCATTATTAATTGTAATCTTTTTTGGACAGTTTTTCTGGCTTTTTTTTTTACTAAAAATTCTAACTTGCGGTTCCTGAATTCTAGGGTTGCTCCATCCCTATTCTGCAGTCTAACTGCTTTTCCGTATGTTGAGCTTTACAATTTGCTCTTGTGTGAAGGATATATAATAACATCCTAGCCAACCATTGGCACACAGTCTTATATCATATTCAAAAGCTCTTAAAAACTGATCTCCCTGAGAAATAAGGGACACTACAAGTTTGCAACTCCATGAGATCTGTGTAGTTAAGGTTAACAGCAGGAATCTGCAAACAAAATTTTCCCTTGCTTTTGCTTTGATAATCAGTAAGGGGATGGCTCCTCTCATCACTTAAAATGAACATAAGCAATACTTATGTCCATTTGGACGGCTAGGATTTTATTAAATATCCTTCTCGCACACAAGCAGTCCAACAAATTGTAAAACTAAACACTGAAGCCATCGGAAAACAGTTGGACAGCAGAATAGGGATGGAGCAATCCTAGAATCCTCATGCTAGAATTTTTAGTAAAAAAAAGGCCAGAAAAACAGTTTAAAAAAAATTGCAATCAATAATGCTTTTGTAATTTGTAAGTATGAAAGTTGGAATAAAGTTTATTTTCGTTTTACAATGAAGAAAGTGTAATATGTTTTTATTTAAAAAATTGCTTTCAATTTTTAAAATTCAACGCCTTTGAGGCGGCAGAAGATATTAACGTATAATTCTAAAAAAAATTACCGGTGTTGTTGATAAAAAATAGTAACTTTTAAGCACTTCTAGTCCAATTTTCACAACTTTCGACCCATTGAGGTGACAGAAGATATCAATTCGGAGTTTTAAGATTTTGCACACTCTTTAATAATGAGAGTCCACAACTTTTCCGCACTACCATATATTCAATTTATCTGCCGAAGAAATTTCAGAAAAGCTGGCAGCAAATAAAAAATTTCTCTTGATAAGTTTATTTAAACATTGGAGTTCTTCACTTTTTTTAATTCTCTGTTATGATTAAATAATATAACCAAAGAATTCACAAACTCAGAAGGCATAGAAGACTCGGAAGGTTTTTCAAATTACATTTGACTTTTCTATTGGAACTTTTCTACAAAATTCCATTATCCCAACTGCATTCAATTTAATAGATCTGTTGTTTGTATTAGGCAACTTCACTTGTTGTTGAATATGCATCTTACCTGGGTTATTGCAATTATGAAATACTTTTCTCCAGTGTGGATTACTCCAGTATTGTGAAAATGTGAGTAATTGATTTTAACTTCTAAATAACATTGAGGACAAGCTTATAAAGAAATCATTTAATTTACATATTAATTAAGATAAAATTAGCTGGAGCTCAAATGGCTCTTAAGAATGATTTTGTTACATCTTAGTGGACAGGAAAATAACAGAAGAATAAATATAGTTCATAGTTAAAACAGTTCTTGCAAGGAAGGGTTACCACATTTGGGGAGGTATCTATGTTACAATTATTCTCACTCCAACAAGATCAATCCATTTATATTTCTATATCCTTTAAAAAGATCTTCATTGGTACATTCATTGTCAGCAAAACTTATCATTTAACCATCTTTAAAAAATGATGGAAAGGTCATAGAATTGGTTCTAAATCAGGGGTGAAACTCTATCCCGTCTTTATATGAATTTCTACTTTTATTCTGAGGTCTGCTTTTTTTACAATTTTATTATTTTTACAGAACACAAATAAATTCTTATTCAGCTCTTTGGGTAATTCAAAATAATGCCGAGTATATGTTTTCTCTGTTTTTTTACATTTTTAATTTTTTTACCTGTGTTAATGTAACTCTAAAATAATTTGTAAACTGGCATTAATATAAGTGTTACTTATTTGGTATAGGTAAATTGGATATTTTTTCCTTGTAAGAATTGATTTCAACTTAATACTTATTCATTACTTAACAGCTATTTGTATAAAAGATTTTGATTAAGAACCACATGTGGAAATGCAACTTACAGTTTATTTTTAAAACTTTTCAAATTTTGTCAATTTCTAAAAAGAAATTGCTTCTGCTATTTTTTCTGATTTTGATATTAAATAGGTTTCATATTGATTAACAGGAAATTAATATTATTTTAGAAACAATTGCACTTAAAACATTTTAAGCTTGATTATGCATAGCATTTATTGGTACCGTCAACCTAGAATTTATTTTTTCTCTCTTTAATTTCTAATGAACCATAAAGCTCAAGTTTTCAGAAGTATTTTGAATGTTTATTGAAGATTAAAAGAGTGACAATTGTTAAAAATGCAGAAAGCAACTGTTAGTTTTATTAGAAGTAAAGAATCTAAATATTAGAATATGCATTTTGAAGTGTTTTCTTTGTCAATTTTATGTTAATTACATATTAACTTGGAACTTTTTTTCCTGTGTTATTTATATCTTGTAATTCCTATTATTAAACAATTTGGGAGACATTCTGAGCTTTTTCAGTTTTAAATCATAAGTTGCTCTTTATGAAATGTAAGAAATTAATTAGTTTTTAATGGTCTTCAGCTTCACAGAGGTAGCATTTTGAGGGAGCAGCGTTTTACTTTGGAATCAACTGTGTTAGATACATAGATATGATTAACTAAGAGGTCAGGTATTTTGGAGGAACAGATTCATTGCAAAAACTAAAATTGAGCAATTTTGAATAGTGCAACCTCCCCCCCCCTCTCCTTATTGTGCAAACGTCAACATACCCACTTGGGAGGGGAATTTTACAAAGATCTATAAGTTTTAAAATATCACTTTTTCAGGTATAAAATTTTCATGTTTGATCATTAAGTACTAGATATGTGCAATGTTTTAGCTGTAGTATTATTCTGTTTCCTTTTAGCCTACTCAAGTTGGTTGGTTTTTACGCTCAACAACCTATTTTTTACTTAATAACGGCTAATCAGGCTGGGACCTACAGCGTAACGTGGATTCCGAACCACAACGAACATCCATGCCTAACCCAGGATTCGAACCTGGCACCTTTGGCATGCAAGGCCATAGTGCTAACCCCACAGACACCAGGCGGAGACCAAGTTGGACTTGAATGTCTTGCTGGAATGAAACTGACACCAAATTGTATAGTTTTGGGACTGTTCAGTTTGAAAGAGGTACAGTATTTAAGGTTTTATTTTAGATGAATTATTTTAAATACAGAGAAATTGCCATTTAAATAAATACAGAACTGCTTTGAAAAAATCTTTTACACTTAATTACATTTTTCTTCTAAACAACCTTTTTATACTTGTACATTAACTTCTAGTATGTGCAATCTATTGTAAATTTTTACTAGATGCTGAATCACAGTATTTATTATGGGAGACAACAAGGTGATAAAATGTATTGAAATTTGCATCCAATTTTTTATTCAGTTTCGAATTGGAAATTTCTAACTACAAGTTCACTTGTCAAATTAATTAGTGGCGAAAATGTTACCACAGCCAGAGCAGTGACTCCTTTCCCCCCACTTCCCATAACTATTCATGAATGGAAGTTCTTAACACTTAATTCCTCAAACTCAAAGTTTCCTTTCAATATTTACAAAATGATATGAGTAATAAAATAGAAAAAAATCTTATTTTAACTTACTTGTAAAGGAGCTCTATGTTTCAAATGGTACAGTCATAAATCTTAAGATGTAATAAGAAAACACTTGCATAAACTTATCACAGAAACTATTTCCGTTTTGTAGAGGAAATTCTAAGAAATGCTCGTGTCTCTCCCACATCCTGATTCACTCACACACTGACCAATCAGTACATTGAATTTACAAGTAGAGTCGAAGTTTCAAAATTCGTAAAGGGTTGCATGTCGCCAAAATGCTATTTTTGTATGGAGAGAGATTCCACCCTGGCAGCTGTTACCAGGGCAATAGTGCAGCTTATTTGGAACTTTCACTCAGTGGCTGTACCTCGCTTGATGGTCATCAGATTTGGTTGATGGGTTTTTTCTCCCGTAATGTGGCAACTGGTTTGCCATATATCCTCCCGAGACCCCGCGTACTTTTAAATGTACATCGGATTTTGGCGGCATAATTTCTCTTGGCGTGAAGAAGCCGAATTCAGTCCTGATGGTAGTTCCACCGATTGTGACGAAGTAGAGCCTGTAAAGAAACGAGCAGTTCCTCTGCCAGTAGAGGCGTTATGAAAAATTGGTACGAAGCACATGCCAGCAATGAATACTAAGACTTTTTCCTCGCGTTGTCTGATGTCTGGACGTTCAGCGCAAACAAATTTTTTTTGCACTAACTGTTAAGTATTTTGGTGTATCGTGTCCTCACAAAATTGTTTTGATAGTTCTTTTTTTCCCATCTTTATAATTGAAACCTAATAACTTTAAAAGTACGTTACATAGATCCAAAAGAATAATATACATAAAAACTAGCTTTAAATCATGTTTCGAACAGTTGTGGTTCTCGGGAGGTTATGGAAGATTTTTTACTTACCCAAGAAATTCCATCTTCATATGCAATTCTACATTTGAGAAAATTAGAAAATCAAAGTTGACAAGTAATTAATAAATTTTAATTTTAAACTAATAGTTTAAATGTAACCTGGCTGTACCCTACTACCTGCCACTGATTTTAATTGGTTTTAACTTGACCATTGATTCTTTTGTATTTTTTAATTTGTTTATTGTGCAAAGTTATAGATATTAAAATGTTAAAAGAACAATACTTTTGACTAGCGGGAAGCTTTTTTTTTTGCTTTTTTTTTTATTTTATCTGATTGTTGGGTGGAGGAATATTGAATATATTGCAATAACAGGGTGTCCACAGAAAAGTCATTTTAAAATTCCCTGATTATTCCCTGTAACACCCATTTTTTCCCCTGATTATAAGTTATCGACAAAATATATATAAATAATAAACTTTCAAGTAAAAGAACATTCAAATTCACCATCATAAAGAAAATTACGATGCATGTACTGTTTATCTTTACACATTTATGACACAAATACCAAATTGCTTCATTTAGTGTAGTGTATGTATAGTGTACCTGCACTGTGCGTGCGCAATTATACTTTAAAATCACACTTTTTTTTCATTACAATCTAATCACAAGAAAAGAGGACTCCAGTATTAAATTTCAGATTTAATAAGCTGTTTTCTTAAGTAAAATTTTAAAAATAAAGACAAACAATAAATTATGTCAAAATGGATCAAACACACACACACACATTTAACAAATACTCTGTATATTATATTAACTATTTTTGTTTTCTGAATACTTGAAATTGTAATCAAATTTTAAAAATCAATAATTACTTTAAAATATTTTCGTAAAGTAAAATTTTTATATTTTATGAATTATATATCAATTTGTGTATTTAAAAAAAACAAAAAAAAACCTGTCTTCAAATGTAGTTGGATTGGGGGAGTTACACCATTTTCATTGGCTTTTTAGGATAATAATTTCGCTGTCAAATTGTTCATTTTCATTATTTGCATTATTTGAAATTTTCTTTTTTGTTTAAGATCAGCTGTAGCCGCTGTTTAAGTACAATACCCAAGCAAAATTTTTACAAAATAAACACATTTTCCCCAGACAATTAATTTTAAACAATTATACATAAAAAAAAATTGCTTCAACTTTAAACTATTACTTACATCTATAGTTAAAATGTAAAATTGTTTTTCAAGTTAAAATAAACAATTTTACATTCAATAGCAGTTAAAATTACAATTTTAAATAAGGATACATAATAAAAACTGGGACGATTTGGATTAATTTCTTGTGCAAAATTAAATTGAAATTCTAATCATTCATCATTAATTCAAACCAAACCGTGAAAACGATCCTCACATGCACACTAATAACGTACATAGCGACTTTCACATCAGCGAAAGTCTAAGCGAATGACACCAAAACGACGTCGCGAATCTCGCCAATAGCTTCAGTTAAAACGGCTTAAATTTAAGTGAAAATTATAGTTACTTCAACGTAAATATCTGTGATATCAGCTGCCGTACGGGCGCAAGTCTCGGCAATTATATTAAACCAACAATCGGCAAAAATGCCCGTGCCGGTGCAGGCAAAATGCCCGGTAAGAAGGTTCCGTGATTGTCAGATTTGCAAGTCCAACAAAATTGTAATGTAGATTTGTATCGATCTCAGGAATTATCAAAATTTCAATTAAAAGAAAAAGTCGAAATTCGCGTTTTAGCTGAACTGTACTATGTCCGACAGATGCAAACCTCTGCAATAATGTCAGTAATTATTATTTTGGAGCAAGACTCGACAAAAATGAGTATCACACAGCAACGTAATAACGGCGATAACGCTCGTCATAATTACAGGAATAACTGCCATTTCATCAGTGTAACGTTCTGCAAAATGGCTGTAACATACCAATGTAAATAATTCCGATAGTCTAACATTACAGAAAAATAAGGGGGGAGGGATAATAATTCCATCGGTGGTTTGGGGAAGACTGAACGCATGCAGGTTCCATGATTGTCAGGAAATTTTAATCTCCGAGATCAATGAGAAAATTGTGGGAAAACTTTGATACAGGTGGAAAAATAAGAAAAATTCACAAAAGCGGAAAGATCGGTGCAAGCAATCGCATTCCTGCATTAAGGCAACAATCGGCAAAAATGACCATCACACCAACGTAAATATCAACGTTAGCATCCAATATATGGATGGAAATCGCTGAAGTAGACGCGATTCTATCGACGTCACAATCTACAAAAAAAACAATCACAAGCGTAAATCTCGGTGATATAGCAACTATTGAGGCTCAAACCTTGGAATAGTGATTAATAGGAACTAAAATGAACAACACAAGAATGTAAATCTCGGTGATAGCTCCCTTCTTAGCAACGAAAATCGCGGCAATAACAAGTTTAACATCAGATTAACATTCGGTTAAAACTAATCACCACACACCAGCATAAACAACAGCGATAGATACTGGCAATCAGCAAGAAAAGTGGTCATTACATCACAAGTTTGGGGAAGTCTGAAAGTATGTAGGTTCCTTGGTTGCAGTGGCGGCTGGTGCAGTCACTTTTTGGGACCCACTTATATATACTTGATAATGTTGTTTTGGAATTTCTGTAAAATATTTTTAAAATGCAAGACAAATGAAAGCAGTTATTAATCTCACAATATTAACTATTGTGCGTGGAGCAATAGCTCTCTTGCCACAAACTCGTGAAAAGGTCAATCAACCCCAACCATTTCAATAAAAACAAACTCCCGTCCATCCCTTCTCTTAAAGACTCAATCATAATGACCTTGAAAAACTCGGTAAGATCGTTTAATGTAACCTTTTATATTTCAAATATAATCGTAAGCTTTTCTTAATAAATGAATTTTTAAACAGAATCGTGATTTTTTTAAAAAAATATTTAGAGACGCATTTTGTCCGGGTAATCCCAGGTCCCTTCACATGGATGAGCTCAATTGGTTATGTATTTCATTATCATAAAAAATATGTTTCTTTTTAATTCATTCGATTCTAGAGGTGATTAGTTAAATGAGTTGTACAGCAAGTAAAATTAGGCTGTCCTTATCCTCCCATCCTATTTCATAACCGCCTGCATTGCCTAATACGATGACCATAATAGACCAAAATGGTCATCTTAGACTTGACTGACGTCTAAATCCGCTTCTGAGTATGCAGACATAGGACCCACTATACCTTCAGCCTTTTTTTACTTTGGTATAGCAATGAAACTTAATTTTACGGGTAGAAAAAAACGAGATTTTTTTTTCTGCAATTGAAACATTATTTTAATCTATATAAATGTGTTTGAGATTCCCAACACAATAGTAGCTATCTTCAACTCATTCTGTTGCCTGAAATGTCCACTTATAACAACAACAATAAAAGAATATTTTGTGGTACATTCCACAAGTGATGACAAAAGGGCTCTGACTGAACAGTAAACAACCAAAATTTTTAAAAAGTAAAAACAGAAGATTGAAAATATTTTTCTGTTGAGTGATGAAATTTTGAACTCAAATACTTATGAATCAATATGCATTAATTTTATGTTTAAAGAATAATTTAAAATCCATGCTTTTTCTGAAAATCTCACCACTTTTCTTCTCTTTATTTTTAAATTTTCGAAAGCCATGAGCCATAAAGTTCAAAAGCCATAGGACATGGGGTTAATTTTCATAAGCCATTGGCTCGAACGAAATGCTGCAGTGTTGAATTTGTGTTATAATCATTTATTTTATTAAAACATACATTTTATTAAAATTTATTTGGATAATTTGAAGGGTACCAAGTCCTCTTAAACAAATTTTTTTTTTATATAAGCATTTTAAATTATAATTTTTACATACGTGGATGTATTACTAAGTAAAAACTAAATTTTATTTAAAAAAAAAAAAAGTTCTAATAGTGCTCTAAATTTTCAAAATTTAAAAAAAAAATTCAAATTTAAAATTCTATTTCCTTTTTCATTTTTCAATATTTTTTCCTCATTTTTCCAAAAAAAAATGTTTCTAGTAATATAGTCTAACTTTTTAGGCATCGGATTTAGAATAAGTAAAATAGTTTTTGAGAAAAACTATAATTACTGTACCTACATGTAAAAAAAGGGTATTTTCCAACATTTAAATTTGTAAAAAAAAAAGTTTATTTTATTCAATAACCCATGCCTATTTTTGTTAAATAGGTATTAAAAATGACACAAAAAGAATTTCAAGTCATTTCATTCATATTTGCTGAAGTTTTAGCATTTTGAGTAAGGTAGGTTTGTTGGTTGTTTTCAGACTATCTGGCGCCGTCATCAACACGAGGGCTATAATGCTCGGAAACATTCGTCATTAAACAAGCCAACATACATTTACAAACACCCATGCCTAACACGGGACTCGCAACCTCGCGGTCTATAAGCTAGCACGCTAACCACTATACCGTTCGGTCGGCTTGAGTAAGGTAGGAATTTCAAAAAATCACGAACTGAGAAAAATGCGTTCGAAACATCAAAAGAGCTATTGCAGCAATGCTAAATTCTCCATAAAAATATAGTTTTTCTGCAATTGCAGTTATCAGATCAGCTCAACAATTTGCCAGATTAAGAAGGTTTCAAAAATTATAAAAACGCAAAAATTAGAAAATTTATATTATTACTTTTTTGTGAAAACAAGGGATATCAACTCCCCTTAACTGCTCCTATAGCTTTGTTTTATGTGCATTTGAATAACATTTAATTGTATGAAACTCGTATATTTTGACATTTGCACTCCCCCTTCCCACCCCCTGAAAAAACCATGCCATTGTTAATATGGGCCCCCTCACTTTTACTACTCACGAGCCGCCACTGCTTGGTTGTCAGACAAGCAAGTAAACCCAATAAAATTGTAATGCAGTTTTGAATCCGTCTCAGGAATTATGGAAATTTCAACAACAAAAATGCTGAAATCCGTGTTTCAGCAGAACTGTACCATGGCTGACAGGTGCAATCTCTGAAATAGCGTCAGTGACGCCTCACGAAAATGAGCAGCATGCAAGAACGTGTTTCTTGCCCTCTATAATCACGAAAATATCGGCCATTTTACCATCTTAACGTTCAGAAAAATGGCCATCAAATACCAACGTAAATAATGCTGATAGACTACTATAATATAAGAGATAAATGAGGGAGAAATGTAGTTATTCCATCGGCGATTCGAGGCAAATCTGAACGCAAGCAGGTTCAGTGATTGTCAGGAAATTTTAATGCGAAAAGTTACGTGGTCGGTCTTGCGGTCCGAATTTTTGACGTTTTCTTTTTTTAAACTTTTTCTAATTTCTTTTCAAATTGATTTTCTATTTTTGGTAGCAGTGTATCTTTAAATGTCAAAATTAAAAGTTTCATTTCAATTTCGGAAAATTCCTTTAAACTTTTTGACAAAATCCTTGATAATTCCCGAAATACCGAATTCCCTGACTTTTCCCGGTTTTCCCGATCTGTGGACACCCTGAATAAATCTCATTTTAAATGTTGTTATTTGAAATTAAAATAATTTTAATTAAATACGAAAATAGTGAAATATATGTTGGAATTTACTTTATAAGAGCAAAATGCTGTGTGTGCTAGAATAAGTTTTCACACCCCTTACAATGAAATGAGAGTTCAAAAATGGTATGGGTCCTCTATAACTAATATTTGCTGGAACTTAATACCTGAAGTTGGAATTTTAAAGAAATGAAAAACTGAAACTAATAAGTAGTAATAAATATTGAAATATTCAGCACATTTTCATTGTTTTTGTTTTTTTTAAAAGGACTTCTTCAATTTTAATTCTTTTAACTGACTTTTTCAAACTTCATTAATAAGAATGCTTTACTGTACTAGTGTAAAAAGCAAACTCCTAAATTCTTTTTACTCAATTTATAGTTGTGTCAAGTAGAAAATATGACACTTTTTTTTTTAATTACTATAAAAGTTTTATTTGATAGCCTTTTTTGCAATAGAGTAGACCTCAGGTAGTTTTTCAAGAATTTAAATTTTGATAAATTTCGCTCCGCTGATGCTACCAACATTGGTATTGTAAGAGTAATTTTGCATTATCAGTACAGCCAAGTTAAGATGAAACAAAGTTTACAATTGTTCAGCTCTGTTCGAACAATGGAGCAAAATGCTTGGAGACAGTCTTTGTTGCAATCAAAATTTCATAAAAAAATTAAATTTTTACTATATTATTTTTGAATTTTTTTTTTTTTTCTCTTTTTTTTTCTCATTTTACTGCCCCTCTCAAAATCGCATGTATTTGATCGCACACATGGTACACAAATTAGGCCGGCCCTGACTATGATAAGCATACTCACTTCTCTGACTTCTTTTCATTGTAATGGAATTTGCTAGGTAAAGTTGTGAAAGTCAATTAATACTTAAGTCATTAATAATTGGTCCAATGCCTCAAAACAGAAATTAGACACTTGTTTGCAATTGCAACTTCTTGAGCTCAAATCGAGGTTTCTTAGTGTTTGACAACTAAGAATAGAAGATTAACTAACTTCGTTTTTGCCTTCAAAGCTTGATTGGATATGTTGTCATCCACAAGGAGTTTATTTGGCTAAGATTCAGCTCGATGAGATGACGGAAAACGGGTTATTAGTCATCCGAAGATTTTGCTTCATGAACTAAAATAGGGGAAGATTTCAGTCATTAAATATCTCTAAATTGAATGTGTTTAAATTCAGCTTGGTATCTGGATGTGAGTAAAAGCTGATAAGTCCTGCTGTAGAAGCTGTCTTTGTATGACAGTCTCAAACCTTAATAGAAAACATTGTCATCGACAACGAGTGTCCCAGCCAAGTTTCAGTTCTATTGGATGACCGGAAATAAGTATATTAGTAATTCCAAGTGTCAATCGAAGCATGTGTAAAAGAGGCCTTTTAGTGACATCCCCCAAAACTTGATATAATCCAACCTTATTGGCATCTAATCTTTCATTGTGATTGGATGATGGCAAGTTGGTTTATTCGTGATCCGAAAATACAAGCGACTTTTTAGTGACTGTGACGCCCCCAAAATTTGATAGAATGCATTGTCATCAACATTGAATCTATGCCAAATTTCAGCCTGATTGGATTTCGGCAAGTGCGTTATTGAGACCTCAACAGATTTGCCCGGCAGGCACAAACCAGAACACCCACAAAATCAAAGTTAATACATAGAATTTAAAAACAATGTCTCTCTCCAGTGTTTATACTATGCAGAAAATTAAAATAATTCTAAAAAATTGCACAAGTTGTTTCCATTGGATCTAAATTCATTTATCAAATACTATGTTCTGTTTACTTTAAACACAGATGATAAGCTTTAATAGGGGATGGACTATTACCCTGTGATCTTGTCACAGTTTTGTATAAAAATTTATGTTTTTAAAAGCATTGGTGATAAATCTAACATAAAATTTTGTTGCCAAGAGAAAACTTGTACACATGAATAAATAATACACACATTAATTTTTTTTAAGAGTGTCACTATTTCAGGTACATAATTTAAAGTTGGAGTTTTCAAGGTTGAAGAATCAGCTAGTAGCTGCATCTACTGAGGCTGGTTGTTGAAGACAAGTTTTTAAGAAAAACAAAAGCAGCCAGTTGGTTCAAATAAACATTTCCACGAAGATCAACATTTCAAATATACTGTTTCATGATTATGAATCCAGCAAGAAATTAGCAGGAATGTCAAGTTCTGTTGAATTGTACTGCCAATGCTTAAATATAGTAGTGGGTTAGTGCTTAAGTAGTTCTCAATTAGTTTGTTTTCTGATGATATACGAAGCACTGTGTGATTCACCAATAATAAAAATGGTGTTGTTGTCTCATTAATTTTAATGAGACGGTTTCAGAGTTAAAGTGAACCCATGCAATTTTGTGGCTATTGAAGTAGTGATTACTGTTGCCATCCTTAAACATAAACAAAAACGTTTATATGCTTCTTACCTGTAAAAAAAATCACTTCAACTCTGAACCGTTCTTGCAATTAACCTCTTTGGCAGAGCAGATTGAATGCTCTGCTTAGCTGATATTTCTTTTAGTAGCTTAGTACTTTAAAAATTTCAAGTTAAAAATCTTGTACCCTCAAGTACACTTTTTGAAGCTTGGATACTTTTTCGCAGCAATTTTTTTAAGGTACTATTTTAATTTGCTCTATAAGTAGAATATATATAAGTATTTGTGCATAGTTTTTCTTATGAAAGGAATTTATGGTACGCTCACAGAAAATTTACTCTTCCAATTCCGATCTCTCAAAATAGCAATTCTGACGAGACGGTGTGCATCGAAATATTTTCGTACTAAATAGTGTTTGCTATTATGCCTTATAGATGGCGCCACTATAATTTGAAAAATGTTAATTTTTTTTATCTACAATATTAGTCTGAAATACTTGTGCGATTTTGTTTTTTAATTAAAAGCGGAAAAAAAGATTATTGAAAATTCGATCTTGTATCCAAGATTCGTAGGGTTCCAATTGAACTCTGAAAGTGGAGGAAATTTTGTTAATCAATATGATGATTTGTAAGTTACTATTAATAGAAGTAAATTAATTTTCTAAAATGGGTTATCTATATATTTAATAGGCAATACGTTTTTTGGGGTTAGTCCGTCCGCCTAAACTGCTCAACCAATTTCAATGATCAAGGTGTCATTTTAAAGGAAATAAGCTGTAGATTTGCCAAAACGTGCCAAAATAATTTATTAACACTTTATTAATTAGTTAAATTTCAATATTTTTCATCATTAAGCTACTACAAAGCCTCAATGATTTTGAATATATGATTGGCAACATCCTTACGTATGTAAACAAACCGGCTGCACAGGGGTTCAACCAACCAACCAACCGTTGCTAATTTTAAAACTATCTACGTATGTAAACAAACCCGTTGGTAATTTTAACGCTCTTTTAAACTCTTCGTTTCAAAGTTGATTTTTTCTGTTTTTCTGAAGCATTTTTGTATTAGAGTAATTATTATTTTGAAGTATTTCTATCCAGAAAATGCTTCGCGTTGGACGCCGTTCTCTAAAGGGGTGACTTATCAGAATAAATAAAAGATATTGGGACTTCAATGTAAGGGCATAGCTAATGAAATTTTAAGTCAGAATGTTGGCGGATAGTATATTTAACTTTCTATTATGAAACTTGCAATTTGGGTGTTTTCTCTATTAGGCCTTACATTAAATTTATAAAAAAATTGGTTACATTTTTTATGGCTGGCAAACCTATTCGAGAGCAGCAAGATGTTTTAACCACAAATTCGAGCGGCAAAGCTGCTCAATCCGAGCGCAGCGAGGCGTTTGGGGGTTGGCGAGCGTGAGCGAGCAGGGGGCAAAGCCCCCTAGTTTCAATTTAATCTGAACAAGTATTTGACAAATTTTCAACGTATATTTTCGATAAAGCTTATTTTTGCAAAGTAAGTCGGTAAAACTTTCATTCTAAAATAACAAGTTGAAACCTTCCTCCATATAAGCCAGATGGTGTAATCATGAAATTCTCTTGATTTGGTTCAAAGAAATGTGCTTGCTGTACAAGTACTTCAATTAAAAACAACAAATTCTGCAAGTTAAAATCAACCCAATTTTCATTTCAGACTGCGGTTTATCTCTGAAGACTACTTGAATGTAAGTAATATTTTATGTAATTCTCTTATCCGTGTTTTAATTGCGTATTATTAAGTTAAATGAAGAAGAAGAAAAAACGACACATTTGTAAATATTCACTTAAAATAAGCAGCCATAAGTTACCTAAATAATTTGAAAACAATATATCTAAGTTATTAGATTCTAATAGATTTAAAACTTGGTAGCATTGCAAATCGAATTAAAAAAAATATATATATATCCATTGGATTTTCCACTAATATTTGTAAAATTATTTTGGATGAAATATCGATTGGACGTTCTACATCTATTTTATAAATCGGGTCTAACTCCCTCCTTATAGTGATTATTATGATGGGAAAAAGAAACGGCAATCAAATTCCTCCTGTTATCTTCGCTCGTCACTAAAAAAGTTAAATCTTTCCATACCCATCAACAGGGCCGTCGCTAAGAATTTTGTTTGGGGGGGCGTAGACATCCTTTAGCCGACTGAAATCAAGGCATATCCCTTGTAAATGTAGAAAATATAAATGAGGTGTTAATAAATTGTTAACTAATTTTTATTAATGTAAAATTAACAAATAATTTTTAATTAATGTAAAACTAATTGTTAATACATTTTTTATTTAATTGTGAATTATTTTATTTAATGTGCAATTAGTTTTAATTACTTTTAAATTACCGTCTAAAAATTTTTTTATATTTTATGGCATTTTATTAATAAGTAATTAATGTCAAATTTTAAGTAAATTCCCATCACATTATAGTTAAAAGTTCCTTCAAATTCATTTTTTTTTTTTTTTTTTCATTTCTTTGTAGTAAATTACTCCGTCCTCTCCGAACAAAGGAGATTATTTTTGGAAGCGTTTTTATTTGGGGGGAGACATTTATACCTTGCAGATAGATAGAATTTTTCTCCACAATCTTAAACCAATTCAGTAACTTGAGTAGTGCAAGTGCTTCATTTCGATATAACTTTTTTTCAAATTGCAGTTTCGAAAAAAATTAATTAAACGTGTAAAAGTGGTTGGAAATAGCACTTTAACACGGAATTAAGTAGATGACTTTTTTTTTTTATATAGAATTGTATAAAGGTTGATCAAAAAACAAATTCTGGAAATTGTTCTTTTTAAAATTCTGACTGACTATTGCAATTTAAGAAAATTCCTTACGCGAAGCATTGTAATTTTTATAATAGATACATTGTCAGGGATATAAGAAACATGCACTTTCACTCCCTCCCCTCTGGCTTTTTAAAAATAAAGTAACGTGAGAAAAATTTACAAGAAAAAAATGTATAGATATAAATTTATCAATTCACATTACTAACATCCAATTACGAACAGAACATTAATGCACAATTATTAACTAACATCCAATTACGAAATCCAATTCCCATCTTTGAAAAATCAAGGATTGAACAAAATCTTTTGTCACCTTGCATCTCCCTGCAAATAATCATAGACACTATAATTGCATTGCAAAAGACAATGATTATTAAAAACGTTTTGTTAATTATTTAATTTTTAAATAATTTTTAACGCATTTTCCTAACTAAAAAGATTTTGATTTTTCTTGAAAAGTGTGTTAATAGTAAAACTTAATTTTTTTGTAACAATTCCATCCAGGAACCTACTTCTTAAAAGTAGCTACTCCGAATATATATTTTTACCAAAATTGATGGATTTAATTTAATGATTTTTTTGTCGTTTTTCAGCAATGATTTCTGCCAATATTACTCGTTTTTTGAACAATTATCATTTGTTCAAGAAGGAAAGTATACTTGAAAATGCTAGGTTTTTTTTTCCTAAGCGGGATTGAAAATGGATTACTTTAGCATTAAATCAAACTATAATATTTATATGCAGAAAGTTAAATTATTCGCAACTAATTGAACTTCAAATTTAGAGACAAGATATTCAGATCTATAAATCAGTGGGGTTTTTGGGAAGAACAAGTTGCACATTTGATCTTCAAAGCAAGAGAAACATCACTGTCAACATGAAATTTCCAAAAACCCACCGCCATTTCTCTTACCCATATGTAATGGTTATGATCCTAATTTGAGATTTATTGATCCAATTTGAAATATTTTTAAAGATATTTAGACTAAAAAAAATCTTAGTTTATCTGAAAGACAATTTTTCCTGATGTTTAGAGTATAAAGTGGTGAAATCCAGGATAGGCTGGTTGTTTTTCAGATTTATTAGGCGCAAGGGCAATACAAAGGCCAAATGCGTCAGAAATCGAGGATAGGAGTGAAAGGATACTCGCAATTTGCAATAAACTGGTTGTATCGGACAATGTCGGGCCACAACTATATTCGAGCACGGGAAACATTAAGAATTTTAGATAGTATTATAATAAACCTTTCAATACTTTTCCAAAGATTAATTAGTTGGAATAAATTCGATATCGCCTTCCAGTTTACATGTGGCATGCACTATTTTTAGAATGCATTTTCAATATATGAAGTACAAGGTGGTCATAAAGAAACTTTGCCGATATATGGGCCTCTTAGCTTCCGTCCCGTTTAACAGATCGAGATGAGATTTCAGTTATAGTCATTCAGAGGTATGATCTCGAGATTCTGTGAATTTCAACAAATGGCGCTCACGGTTATGGTAAAAGTTACATACACTCAAAATTTTCGAATGACAACGCCTACTTTTTCCTGTCGCAAAATGCTCAGCGAATGAGAAAACCCTGAAGAGCATTGGAACGGTACATGTATCACAAAAAAAAAACCCGGATGTATTATGCACTCACATAAAAAAAGCTCTGCGAACGGCCAACAAAAACGCGATCGAGGAGCACGATGGAAATTTGCATTTGACAAAGGCCCAAGTTCACATGAGTGCTATCACAGGCAATTTAATCGGTTTTCTAAGCTGAATATTTGACGAGCGCGGCCTCCATTGCTCCGATCGTGTTTTTGTCCGCCGTTCGAAGATCTGTATTGAGTGCGTCCATTACGTGTCCGTTTTTTGTGATACACGTACCGTTCCAACGCTCTTTAAAGTTTTCGCATGCGGTGATCATTTTTCGATAGGAAAAAGTAGACATTGCCATTCGAAACTATAACCGGCGTAATCGTGAGCGCCATTTTGCTGAAATTCACAGAATTCCGTCCTCATACCCCTGAATAACTATACCTGAAATCTCATCTCGATCTGTTGAACGAGACTGTCGCTAGAGGTCCATATATCGGCAAAGTTTCTTTATGGCTATCCTGTATATAACATCAATTACGAGTTCTACTTGACATTAATTGCAATAACTTGATAAAATGCGGGTCAATTTTCGTATTCAAAAATTTTGGTGTTTTGAAATTTTGTACAAAACCTTTAACTCGTATGACGTACATTGCATACTTTATGTAAATGACGTTTAATGTGTATATCATGGTTTTTGAGGCGCTATCTGACGTACCACAAATACAAGTATATCATTTACTATAACACATAAAAGTTATCTAATGTCAGTGAAGGTATCAATGATTAGATTATTTTAAAGTTCCTGTCAAAAAGGATATACTTACTCCAATTCAAAATTGCCGACTGTCAACTGAGGCTGCATAGTGATCACAATTTTGTAATACTAATGAGGATTTCAATTATTTATACTTTTCCCATTCAATATGTTTTGAAATATCCGTCAATAGGCATTTTTAAAAGAAGAGATGAAATTTGCCGACTACCAGTCTTTCTAAAATCTTTGACGAGTTGAGATAATGAAGATATTTATATGGTAATATTTGCGTTCGCAGTCCTTCATCGTAGGCGGTAAAAAAAGACACGACTCCCCTATAATAGACTTCCTAGTGTAAAAATGACTATTCCTCAAACTCGGGTCACGCTGCATTCCGATATTTTTATACAACTTTTTTTTTTTTTTTTTTTTCATTCAATTCAATTTTATGGTGGATCGACTTTAGAAAAAGAAAGATCTCGATAAAATTTAGAAAATTTACCGACTGTCCAACTTTCTAAAACTTTGGGGGGACGAGTCGCCCCCCGTTCGCGTCGTCCCTGCCAGAGAATAAATATCGTCTGCACTCATTGAAAATTATAGAGCAGTGGGTTACCACTTAAAAAAGAATGCTCATTATTTGGGCAAGTTACGACATATTTGGCAATTGGATTTATTTCAACGCATTCAAAGTCGATTTGCGAATAGTATCGGCCATTTTTATCTCGTCAGACCAGTGAATTCATGATCTACTTACATTTCTCGACATTCTATAAGAAATTCAGTCTCCTAAACTTGCAGTCACCTCTCGGACTACGTCAAAAAGTGGGTAGGGATGGGATGAGGGTTTAAACTGCAAAATTTGGTTAAAATTCCAAGTCCGGTACGGATTCTGCACCAGGAATTGTTTACATAAAACCGAGCCAAATTATGGCAAAGGCAGTTCACTTGTCCTTAAAAAATGGTGGGGCTGCCACTTTTTGGCAAAAGTTACCTTGGACAGGACTTGGAATTTTAAACCAAAATTTATCCAATATTGTCATCAAAGTAACTGAAATTTAAAAAAGTGCGTAGGCAAACCATGATCTCCCCCCCCCCCCTCTCTCTCTTCTCCCCACTGCATTAAGTCCTTGTTTTCTGAAACTTCGGAAAATAGATTATTTAAGAGCTTTTGAAATAAACTCTGAAATCACTGTAAATATAAACTTACCCATTCTCAAAAAGAAAAACGATTTACTTTTGGGTTTTGGCAATGCGTATTATATATTTGAATTACACGTTCCAGCTATTTCACAGCCCATTTTTTTATGCATTATATCAGTTTTCAAAATCGCCACAAACTTTATATTATGAGTTCATTGATCATTCCCTATACTCCCGATGTTACAATCAGGGACGTAGGCAGGGGGTGCCGACGGGATTCCCCCCCCCCCCCTCCTCGAAATTGTGTGAAAAATTGTTTCATTACTTCGCCTTTTTTTTTTTAACTTGTTACATGTATTTAATCGAATCTTCGACCATGACCCCCCTCCTCCCTCCCCCCCCCCCCCCCGAAAAAAAAACCTGGCTACAGGCTTGGTTACAATCTACTATTGTAAATTGACTAACAGGTCAGCCGAGATAAAAATCTAGGCCTGCAGTGCTGCTGCCATCTAACGGCACAATGAGAAAACAGTTTAAAATAAATTACACTGCACGTATTACAAGCCAATCCCTAGGTATAATAAAAATTATTTGCTAAATTTTATTAAACTCTTTTAACTTTCAATCCCCCTATTATGTAATATAAGATAATACAAGCATTGCATTCGGTTAAAAAATATTTATATTTTCTTATTTCCACACATTTGGGACGTCCCACACTGGGGTATTTTCATCGAAAAGTTGGCCAAAACTATTTTCGCGCCAGAATAGTGTTTAAATGCAATAATCAGACGAAACGGTCGTTTCGCCGCCAACCTTAAAAAGGCAGAAACCGACAGTAAGTATCTATTCTCTGCACAACTTCCAGCGAAAAAGCCGAAATTGACTATTTTCTAGCGCGCTTAGGAAACTTCATATAATTATACACAAAATACCATATATTTGTCTCAGTGATATCTTTCAAAGAAAAAAAATATTGAAATTTCCAAAACGAAATAAAAAAACGAGTTCTAGCCCGATTTTGATGTAAAAATTTAGACAAACGTCCAGCCCTAACTAAGCTATAGATCTTCAAACGGATTGAATTATAGGATGCGGAATGTTTCAACTTAAAATCCTACGCTGGTTTGAACTTCAATAAATAATTCTTTCTATTTTTAATTAATTTAAAACCATTTTTTTTCATTTCATAATTTGGCGACAGATAAAGGTGATCAGCTTGTAATTGTGGTTCAGAAATGTATGCCAAAAGTTGCCAAACAGGTTTGCTATCATTTCGAAGTTAGTTTTTCCGACATGTTAGGCTTAAGTGAGAATGAACATAGCGTTAAAGTATAGGCAGAACGAATTAGACTAGAATTATATGGCTTATAACATCTTTAAAATTGAAATAATTTAATTTAAAGAAATCATACGTGCCGGAATTGAAGAGAAATATTTGTTCTTCAAGTTGCATGGTGTTATTTGAACTGTATGACAATATAGAGAGAGTTACCTTTCAAAAACATTTTAATTTCGGGAAATCTCCATTGAAAAATGAAAACAATCATATTTTGTTGCAAGATACTATGGGCTGAATACAAAGTATAAATGTGGAGGTTATGCGAGCTGACGTCACAGTCAATTCATTACAGAGGACTAAATGAACCACGCATTGCGATTGGCTAATGAAATTTGCACAAATGTCATTCGTTTTTAAAGATGTGTTGATTTTGTTTACTTTCTGTTGTAGAAGGAAATCGTAGAATCATATATCCTCAAAATTGTAATTTCATAGTGAATTTTAAAATTGTTGTTAAGAAAATATTTTAAATTTTGTCGGATATCAATGGGTTATTATATGTGAACCTTGGTATAATAAAAATAATTTATATTGCAATATTTAGACTGTAAAAAACTTGTATTATTTATTTGTAACAATTTATTAGAATAAATTTTCAATGGGATGAACTCTCTAGCCTTATATGTTAAAGGTGCCGGATTTGATTCCTGGGTTAGGTGCGAATGTTCGTTGTGATTCGGAATCCACGTTAAGCTGTGGGTCCCGGACTGATTAGTCGTTATTATGCCTTAAAATAGGTCGTTGTGCGTACAAATTAACCAAACGAGCTGAAACTTGGCAGACAGGCTCTTTGTCGATGGCAACGTATTTCATTAAGTTTTGGGGGTTGAGTTACCATACACAAGTTTCTATTACTCGTTCGTGGTCGATTTTGATGGTTACTGCCATCCGCATTCAACCAATTTGTAAATTTTCAAGTAGATTTTAGCATGTAAGATATCATTGAACTCAACTTGAAGAATTATGAATATTCATGGTACCAGGTGTATCATGGGTGGTACTACTTCCGGTTTATCAATTTTGAAGATAAATATGGCATGTTGGGTGTCGTTGGGCTTGTCTTGAAAAATTATGAATGTTTAAGGTACCAGGTATAGCATAGGTAGTACCACTTTCAGTTTATCAAATTCCAAGATAAATATGGCATGTTGGACTTTTGTTTTGACGAATTATGAATGTTTAAAGTACCAGGTATGCTATCGGTACCACTTCCGGTTTATCAATTTTAAAGATAATTATTGCATGTAAGGTATCGTCGAACTCAGTTTGAAGAATTATGAATATTCCTGGTACCACATAGGTGATATATAGAAAAACGATTAAACGGACCAATTCAAAAAATAGAAGTCGCCAGTGTTTAAAAAAAAAGTTCTGATATCCCCCAAAAAAACACTTTTGAAAAGTAGAAGAACCACCAACCTCAAAAACACAAAAAACTTTCTTGCAATAAAAAAATCATAAACATGATGAAAATTTTCAGCCACAAATACAGTGATATAAAAAATGGCCAACCTCTGATTAGAACTCTCGGTTGTGACTCGCTTAAGAATGTCTGCTTACTTAGTTTATTTTTAAAATTTAAGTTCCGCTCCCATAAAAATTTACGCTGCTTGAGGTTGGCGCCCGTCTTAATTACTAACCTTTAAAGCGCCCAGACAATAAAAACTTTCCAAAATGTATGTATCAACCAAACAAAAGATTACCACAAATACCTCAGTTTCCTACTTAAAAAATTATTAATAAATATATTCAAATGCAAGCGTTTGAGCACAGTTTCTCTATACTATTTTGAAAGTTGCATGAACATGAAGATTTACACCACTTTGTATTTCCTACCTATTCAAATGAAATCATGAACTCGAATATCCGTATAATCTGCCATAAATTACTTTAAACGCAAGCATTGTTAATATTCCTATATGACGGGCGCCAACCTCGAGCAGCGTAAATTTTTATGGGAGCGGAACTTAAATTTTAAAAATAAACTAAGTAAGCAGACATTCTTAAGCGAGTCACAACCGAGAGTTCTAATCAGAGGTTGGCCATTTTTTATATCACTGTATTTGTGGCTGAAAATTTTCATCATGTTTATGATTTTTTTATTGCAAGAAAGTTTTTTGTGTTTTTGAGGTTGGTGGTTCTTCTACTTTTCAAAAGTGTTTTTTTGGGGGATAACAATATTAGATATTTATTAGATTCCAGTTTGAAACACATTCACAACTATTGTCTGCAAAACAAAATTAGAATTTTTAAATCGGACCAAAATGTCATTCTTCAGAAAACGCGTTTCAAGTTTACTACACTAATGAACGTGTTACAAAACAGGTTCACAAAACCCACTATAATTTAAAAAGTAATTTGAGTCTCAGAAAGAAAAGGGTATCATTTTAAAGGTAATGAATTCGGGAATATTTTAAAACAAAAACGCAGACTTAGTCAAATTTTGCAATTCTTAATGTATAAACTGAACTGAAAGTAAACTAGAGGTATGGACCTTCACACAATTTCACTTTAATGCTGATCGCTGCACTTAAATTTGACATGGAACCGTGTGTTACCCTTTTCATGATTAACAACAGTTAGGCGATAATTCTTACTTGGCAAAAAAAAAAAAAAAAAAAACCGACGAAATTGGCAATGTATTTTACCCAAAACAACGAAATTGGCGACGTATTTCTCGATAATTTTTACCTCTCTTGGAAGTAATCAGAGAAGAAAGAATCTTTGTTTGATAACCGGTGTTCAAGGGAAAATAGTTTTAGACATTCGTCTGGAATTGTTACGGGAATTTCGGAACTGGGGATGTTTAGAGCACCATTAAAGGGCTTTTTAATATATATCGTTAGAGCCGTTTTTCAGCAGTTGCCTGAAAAACAAATTTTTTGATGACAGCTAACTTAGACACATGCGCAACTGTAACGAATTCTTAATAGTTAGTCCCATGGCCACAGTAAACAAAAGTTGAACATCGTAAGTCAATGCGTTCGGGAGTTATGCTGACCACGGATAAACACACACACGGATATTAATTCTAGATCAATTCCTTTTTATGTCGGCACGTTCCAAAACGTGTAGAATCGCAACACAAAAAAAAAGTACTCTTTAAGCTGTTAGTTTTTTCGGAAGAGGGACAGCATACGCAAAACCAAGTCTTCCACTTTGATGTGTAATAACTCGCAAAGTTAAATTTCTAAACTTTGTACTTTCAATTACCCATATGTTAACATAGGGTAATGAGAAAGGACAGCATTCGGTCACACACAAAAAAAAGTATTCGAAAATTTTGCAAAAAATGTCTGTGTGTGCGTAGTCAGCGGCATTCTGTCCGCAGGGCCTGATTTAGAATTTTTTTTACTGTAGGCCCAACATTGAACGAGGGACCCCCCAATAGCAAATATTTATTTCCTTACGTCACAATATTACCAGATCAAGCTACATTGGTTAAGACTAACTTTTTACAATTAAAACTCATAGTTTACTTTCACACGATTTTTTTTGTTATAATTAGTATGATCTTGATTTGCTCAAAACTTTTGAATTAATCAAGACCCCCCCCCCCCCCATGAACACTGATTTTAAAGCACACTTTCCTGTATTTTAAACTTACATTTTACCACAGGGTTCACAAATTATATAATAATAAAGATTACTTAATTTTATAACAATAATTGTAAATTATACAAAGTAACCTTTCCACTGTTTCCACGATCTCACCAAAAAGGAGGGCCAAAAAAGTCCACGGAAGATCCTGCAAACCAACCAATCGCAAAGACTCTTTCATTTCATAGTATAAGAAGTTGTACATGGTTGGTTGGTGAACATCTCTTTACAAGAGGCGAGAGAAGGAGAACAGCGGCGTAAAGCCCTTGTCTCCGTGTACATATGAAGAAGTTGTATATGATTGGCTGAACCAGAAAGATTTGCTTAATTAGTTTTTATTAGGTTAATCTATCGAACTCAACTCTCTGTGACTGTAAAAAATATGTAATTTGCGGATGTGTAACTAAAAGTTTTTTATTATTTTTGTTCAGTACTTCCCATAAAAAGACCATTATATTTAAAATTTTCAGAAAACTTTCAAAATTTGGGGGCTCCTAGGCCCGGACCTAGTGGGCCTAATGGTAAATCAGGCCTTGTCTGTCCGTGAGTATCGCCCATCAACGATTGACTGACGAGGAAAAATTTTTGGAGCACGAATTTATCCCACTTGTCGTCATCCAATCGAGCTGAAACTTGACAGGTTGTCTTTTATAACGAGTTAATCAAGTTTTGGTGGCAAGAAAAAAAGAGTTGCTCTGATTTCTGTGAAGTGGTCAAACGATGAAAACTTCAATCCGAGCTCGATAAGATGCAATTGCGCAGAAAATTGGCATATAAAGGTTTGATATTAAGCACTTCGTTTTTACGAGTTATATATATATATTTTTGTCAATTATGCAGGCGTAAATGTTTTTTGTATATTAAATTTTTTGACTTATAATATTATTTACTTTCAGATTTGCTAGTGTACCCGAGCTTCGTGTCATTGATTTTAGAACTGACCCTGGATCCAAAGTATGGTTAGGAGTCATAACTGGCGAGCGAAAGTTTGAGAAGATGGAGACATTTTCTTGTCAAGAGAACTACAGATTTTTGTTTAAAAAAAAAATAGTATGGTAAATTTTCGTTTTAAAAATTAGTATGGTAACGTGTTGGAAATAAAAGTATGGGGGTCTTGGTGTCATTATTTAACATTTTGAACAAAAGTTGCATTGAAACCATATTGCAACGAAATGAGTAATGAAAGTTAAATTAATAGTTAAAATTTGGCTCTTCAAACACACTTTCTGTGAAGCTATACGAAATGTTAGCCGTAACGATTTTTTGTATGTACCGAATGCTTTAAGAGGTATGTTCCTTAAATGTTTGTTTCTCCCTAAAATTGTACTTAAAGTTTTCGATAATTCCTTAAAAAAAAATTCCCCCGATATTTCTCTAGGACTTAAGTGAATTCGCATGTTGGTCAAAATAGTATAATTGTTTAGTTATATTACTGCTATTATGCTAAAAAGTTGTTAGACGTTAAAATTTTTCAAAATTGCAGTTTTTTTCCGGTATTGGAACAAGCTTTGGTAAGAATAAGTCAGTGTTAGGAGCCTATTTTAACTACAACCGAAATACCGAAATGTTTTTTAAGGTAGTAGTCCGGTGTGACGGCCGAAATTTCGACTTTTTTTCGTGACCTTTTTTTAACAAGTAAATAATATACGATCGTTTTGTAACTTTTACATATTTATTTTATTACTTTAAATAATGCAATTTTTTTAAAAAAAATTTTTATTTAATTTTCCATTTATTTATTTACAATATGTAATGTCAAAGTGGAGTCCTCTAAAGAATGATGAGCTGTTTCGGGGAAGCACGCAGCCTTCCGTAGTCATCTGAAATGAAAAAATCAAAAAGATTATTATTGTGTAGACCTTAGTCTAATGAACTAACCAATAATATACATAATAAAAAAAAAAAGTTATCAAAATGTAATTTTTTTTGTTGATAAAATGTTTAAAAAAAATTGATTTATTATTAAAAAATTAAATGTTTTAAAGGTTAGGTATTTAGATATGTGTATGTAGAATAACTGGTTAAATTTTGAACCAAATCGGTTGAATAGTTTTGAGTCGGTGCTTCCCCGAAATTTCAAAAACATGGTTTCGAGAAAAACGCGTTTAAAGTTTTGGCAACAAATTATACTTACATTATTTAATCAGCAAGCTTCTGTTTCCTCAAAATCGTCATTAGCAGCAGCTTTAAGAGCTCTACGTAAGATTCTGGCCTCTCTACAGTTGGCTTTCTGCAGTTTTCTCCGCCCTTAAAATCCGTGCATTGTCAACAGTGTCTGCGTAGTCCCTGGCTGTCTGACCTATTGTGATGCCCATTACCGCCATAATTTTAAGTACAGGTAGAAAACCCTCATTAAAGATACAGGCAGCCGTATAAGTAGCAATTTCCAAAACGTTTTTCCCAGTAAAAATATGCTTCGGTGGCGTGTCAACACACTTTCATACACTCTACGACGCGCTCTCTTGTTTTGCCTATAACTTTGGAAATACTCTAAATTTCGGTCTGGAAAATTTAAGAGCATATTTTTAAAATGTGGTACTTCCGAAAAATGTTTATAAAAAAAAAATCCCAAAATGTTTCTGAAATTTTTAAAATTATCCCTAAAATTCGTACCTAAATTTTTTTAGAAAGCACTGCCTCTGCTGCTATGCGTAATAACGGTTTTTTGTATCCCCGAATGTTAATGTTTAGAGAAAGACTTGAAGCACAAATCCGAAGATCACATTCTTATGCACTTTTAAGTTTTCGTAACAGATGCATAAAACAACGCGTTTCTAGAAATTCTCAATTGCAATATAGTTGAATTCCACTAGTTTAACTGTTAAACAATGTGTGCACGCAAAAGATCAGTTAACAAGATATCTGAAGAATTAAGGATTTGCTCCACTTGATGTTAGGTATAAGAAATTCTCTCTATGAACAGTAATGTAACGAAGATTTTCTACCGTTAGAAATTAAATTGCGATTATAGCTTTTTTTTTTTAATGATCTGGAGAATTCTGTGTAATCCCGTAACATGGTGGCCAAGGCCTGATCATGACAAGTTGGGGCCCCTTCGTAAAATGCGAGATTTATTGGAAATGAGCTTGACTCGTTGTCAAATGAATTAACATTAAATAAAGAAAAAGATAACCAAATTCATAAGTCAAAACAGGTAAAACTTTGTAATGTAGCATTACATTTCACGATCACAATGCGTAGTAATATCCGTGACAGCAATATCTGCACCATTATTCACAACTTCAAAGCTGACATTTGCTGATCTCGCAATTAATTTGTCAAGACTTCCTTTTAATATTTCTTCCAGAAATATTGTTGTTTTTTTCACTCTTTTAAATGATGGTTTGATTCAATTGAATAAATACACTGGGATACTAAGGACTGTTGAAGATCAATTCAAAATTATTTTTGTGTAAAAATTCTTGTATACAGATTGTAAAAGATATTCACAAAAAGAAGAAGTTATAGGTTTACAGCCAATTTCGGGCCTCCCTAAAATCATGGGCCCAAGGCCTGGATCTTGTGGGCCTAGGCGATGATCAGGGCCTGATGGTGGTCATTGGACCTGGAAATTTACGAGGATTTTTTTTTTTTTTTTTGTTAATCTGTGACATTTTCCTGTTGCCATAAAATTTCAACTATTTATTACTTCCAAAACTATTTTTTGAAAAATTGCCATATTATATCTGCATAAGCGTTCTATTTTATCTAATTCTTCAGGAGGAAATTTGAATTTTTTGTGGGCTATAAAATTTGTACCATAACAGTGAAAATTTCTTGAAATACTATTGAATTATTTTATCAAGAGAAGCCTGAAAGCTCAAGTTTCACTAGTTCAAAATGCGGAGTGACAGGTATTATGATTTAAGGTGTACGTATACCCTACAATTTACGTAAATCGATAAGAATATTCATTTTTTTTTGTATATTAATTTTCTCTGATACTTTAGCTTTCAAACAATACCAAACATGTGAAAATATCCTTAATAGTTTTTAAGTTACAATCAATTATTGGTAGGTACTTCCCCTGTTAGATACCACGTTTTTAAAACTTTAAACCTGTTTTTCTGACCAACTGTATTTTAATTATGTCACGCTTTATTCAAACAACGATAATTCAACAACAAAATGTTCAATTATAATTTTTTTTGTATCATAGTAATCTACATAATATTCTAGATGTTTTGGAACTCAATTATATAATATTGATTGAGAAATTGATTTTTTAAGGGATTTTTAAAATTTGGAAGTCTTTGAAAATATGGATTTTTCTCATGTTTTCACACAAAATAAATTGTAAAATAAGAACTCTTTTAAATAAGAAACTTAATTGAGATTCAAAACACTAAGAATAATATTTCGAATGGTTTCCAAGTAGAATTGCGTTTCTAAGTAAATTAGAATTTGATATATCATTGTTTGAAAAAGGTACTAATTATCTAATTAAAGCTTAATTAACAATTGCCAAAATTAGAATTTTTATTATAAAATTATTTTAACCATATACTTTCTAACTAATCTAAAAAATAATTGGATTTTTAAACTCAAAATTAAAAAAAAAAAAAAACTTTCTAGGGTATACATACACCTTAAAATTGCAACAGTCAAAACCAGATGGATCCACTACATACGTAAGGATTTCAAACAAATTGTATGTTATATTTCTAGTTATTAATGTGTCCAAATATCAAGGTTTTCTACTAAGTAGTTTCTAAATGCGAGTGTAAAAAATGCCCAATCTTCAAAGCAACATGTTATTGCTCTTTACAAGATTTCAACATAAACAAGGATAAAGAAACTGGCATTTTTAAGCGCATAAAATTGCACCAGGGGGTGACGAAAAGAGTTCGAATAGGTTTGACTACAGTAGATTCAAATGCAATAATTCCCGAGTTAATGCAGCTTAGATTAAGCCACTCGATGCCAGCACGACATTGCCTGTGAATGGAATTTATTTTGTATTTAATCGCTTTAAAAACCATTCATTTATGATTTATCGTTTTATATGTTTCATGTTTAAAAAAATATCGTGTGCATTGAATTCATTATTAATCCCATAATTATTTGGTATTTTGATAGTGCTAGTTTTACACCAAATAGCTTATATTGGTTCTTCGTCTGATGACGTAATCGAAGATTTTATTCCGATTCTTATCTAGCTTTAATTTATTTTGGTACAAAATACTAGAGAAAAAACAGCCAGTTTGTGCGTAGCGTGAAAATCTACATGGTGCTAATTAACCCACTTGATTTGAAGTAATCGAGCCGAAACTTTACAGGTATTATAGATTCGATGTCGAGTCTAGTAAATTTTGGTACTGTCACTAAAAGGCCGCTTTTGCACACGCTTATGTAGTATTGCCAGTTTTTACTCTCGTTTTACTATCTTGATGCAAAATTTAATTTAAATGTACAAATTTTGTAAATTTACGATCTAAAACCCTCCCCTATTGAGGATGACGAAGTAAAATCTTTTGAGCGCGAATTAACCTACTTGCCGTCATACAAGCGAGCTGAATCTTGACAGGTTGAATACATTGTATTTTATATCGAGTTAATCCAAGTTTTGGTAGCGAGAGAAAAAAAAGTTGGTAAATAGCTGATTTCCGTAAAGTTCTCAACTATGAAAACTTTAATCTGAGCTCGATACGATGCAATTGCACAGGAAATTGGCATTTAAGGGTTTTATATTAAACATTTCGTTTGTATGAGTTATATTTTATTGTTTCCAATAGTTGGACTTTCAGATTTTACTGTATCCGAGCTTCATGCCATTGATTTGAGAACCGACCTGGATCCAAAGTATGATTAGGAGTTATCGCTGGAGAGGGAAAGTTTATTCTCAAGAAAAACTACCATTTTTTTTTTTTTAAATAGGATGGCAACGTGTTGGAAATAATTAATGACACCAAAACCCTCATACTTTAAACATTTTCGAACCTTTTTTTTTTCCAACGAGGCTTCAATTCTACATGAAAAGAAAGAATTGCCACTTAGAATGACATTTAATGAATTGAGCACTAAGTTTCTCAGATTATTCCGAAAACAAATTTCTGAATTAGTGTTTGATTTATTATATTTTCTATTTTGTTTCAATCGGGGTGAGATGAAATATAAAAATTTAGTTGTAGTGAAATCAAATTCATAAATGTTTACAAGGTGTGTGTATTGAATTCAGGGTTTGAATAACGAAATGAGTTGTCTCCACCGGCCAGCTATACAAGTCTGTATTAGTTCTTCAAATACGGGTTCTGTGAAGTTAAGCAGTGAGGAAAAGGCAGTTGTAGGCGTCAGGGAACAAATCCTAAGAAGTGCCTTTACTGTTCCATCACATGAGTTAAATTTACTTAGTAATCAACCTACCAAGGAAAAAGTATTGCATAAAGAATCGTAAATAATTTACTTTGGTGTAAATCGCAATATTCTACGACTTTTAGGTCGATTTTTTCTGCGTACTGTACATTAGTTATATGAACGTCTTGTAGTTTGGTATCTATAGCTTTTGACTACTTTAGTAAAACACTGAATAATGAAATTTAATGGGTAATTTAAGTAATAATCAACCAAGAGTTGGTTGCAGAAAAAAAGCATTAATTAAATTAAGAAATCAGAATTCACTCTTTCGTAAATCACAAAAGTTTATGGACATCCAAAAAAATAAAAAGTAGATATTTTTTGTGTTTTAGATGCTGCAGTTGGGCTTCATGTCGGGTCATTTTCTTGTTTACAAATTTCATTGTAGATGGCAGCACCATTCTCATTGGAATTTTTCTATATTGCTTGAAATAAACCGACTCGTAAGATTATCAGCATTTCTTACGTGTATACATTGGGGACCCCTGCCCCCTCACTTTTTTGGTCGGTTCCCCCAACAATTTTTTTTTTTACAAATGATTTTTTTTTAATAAATTTTTTATTAATTACTAGTTAATATACTGATTTATCTGAAGTTTTAATCTTGAAACTGACCACTTTCAATCCAACTCATTAATTTCCTTATATTTAAGTCGCCTGATTGAGCTTCTTTTCCTTTGCCCGTATAAGAAACGGGCTGGAAAAAAGACGAAGGGGCGGGGGGAGAGACTGACTTTTGCCACCTGCAATATCCTGCAAGTCTATACCCCTTGTGTGGTTCTTAAATTACAAAATTCCCGAGTTTCGTGTTTTGGCACTGTCTTCTGATCTATAGGATAAGGAGATCCCCGGCCAAAATAAAAGTGAATCTCATTAGATCAGAGACCCAATATGAATGTTACACATCGATATTTTTTATTTTATTACTAGGCTCATAAAGTTTAATGCTGTAAGTCATACTATAATTCGCTGCTGAAGGAATAAATTTGAAATGCCCAACCTAAGATATTTTTTATGCTCATCTGTGACCGTTTGAAAAAATAAGTTGAATGAAAGTAAATAACTTATTTCGCACAAAAACTAGGATGGTCTATCCTTGATGGTCGGTCTGTCTTGTGGAAAGAGAGAAGATCTCATTCAAAAGAAAGAATCCTTGTTGTTTCTAAAAACTGAAAGTAATTTCCAATGTAGCTCTAACCGACTAGGCACATTTTTCTACAATCCTAGTCGGACGTATGACGAAAGAGTGAGCCAAATTTTTGCATCAGATATTATTTTTCAATCTTCCTCTTGATTAGATGCCAATTTGTTACACAGTATTAGTGTGCGGATACCCATTAAAATTTATTTGCTATAAAAAAGTCACGTCCGTAAATAAATTACAAAAATAAAAGCCTAAACCATAACTAAAAAAAAAAACTTTAAATAATAGTACGATTGCAATTCTACAGAATATTGTAAGAACCCACAATTCCTATTAAAACTCTAACAGCCTAACTCTATTAGAATGACTATATGAGGATAATCTTCTTGCCCTCTTCAAAAGATGTTAGTTTACCCAGACTGTGCTTGGGGGTACAAAATGTCTCCTTACTTCGGTCGACCTTGAATTTGCATCTTAAAGAGATAAGACAGAAAATTCTATAATGTGGCGAAGGCCATTCCTTCCCTTTCACGTGACATCCTGTTTTTTCGTCATACAATGGGTACGAGTATCATATTACTAATACTCCTCCTGGTCCTGGAGGATCTGCAAGGAAATGGTCAATTCTTACTTTAAAGTCAGGGATCAGGCGTTTATCTTTAGTGTCTTCAACTTGTACGACTGCGAAAGAATTTACAACAATAAATAACCATGGTAAGTTTTTTTTTTTTTTTTTTTTTAATTTTACTCTTTATTTAGTAACATGTAAGAGTCAACAATTGGTTTTTGTTCAGATATTTACTTTTTGTTTTGAAAAATAACCGAGTATTTAAATTTCGTTCAAATGATCAGAAGTGTTGATTTGTCCTACCTCTCCCAATGATATTTGATATAGTATACAATTATTAACGTAACTCTCCGGTACTATCAATAGATGAATTTCTATAACGACAGCAAAATATTTCCTTATCAAATCAAAATAAGTGGTTTGGCTAGAATCGGGCAGAAACTACATTTATCCTTTTACAGGGGAGTACAAATAAAAGAGAAGAGGATCTAATTTTAGAAAAAATTCTGTAATAAATAAGTAGGTGTACAGCATTGAAAAAAATATCATACAGGATATTCGAAATTAAAAGTTTAAAGTTAGTTCCATGCTTTTTAACTTCTTTTCAAAGTATTAAAAATCATGGTCAAAACCTTGTATTTTTAACGACTGCTATATCCGAACTCATTGACACCCGAAAGCAATACAATCGAGTGACGCCGTGTGCTCTGTAATCTGTTTTCAAAGTGAGTAGACACATCAATAATTGTGACTGATATCTTTGTTTCGATTGTTGGGTCCCTCTGCAGGATTTCTTCAAATTTAAAATACATGTGCTGTGCATTTTCTCTTGGAAAACGTTTTTTCCTACACTGTTAAAAATTTGGTTCCACCCTGCACCAAAATTTGGTGCCCATTTAGCTGCCACCAACATTTAGTGCTTAGTTTCACGAAATAATGGTGCTACCTCGGACACCATATTATGGTGATAGGTTGCACCAAAATTCGCGTTTTCGCTACACCACTTTATGGTGCATGGTTGCACCAAGATTCCCGTTTTCGCTACCCCATTTTATGGTGCATGGTTGCACCAAAATTAGTGTTTTCGCTACTCCATTTTATGGTGAAACGTTGAACCAATATTTGCGTTTTTGTTATACCATTTTATGGTGATAGTTTAAACCCCCTTTTATATTTTTTGTACCGCATTTTGAAGTTAAGGATGAATCAATATTTATGATTTCTGTCCTCAACTTAAAGGTGCATTAAATGTTGAATAATGCGTTCCCCCCCCCCCTCCTGCTTGTTATAGCTGTGGATAGAATATATATTTTTAAATTAAATATTGTTTGTATTAAATAATTTTTTTTGTTTTAAATTATTACTTTTTCATATATTATATAGTTTTATAAATAATATTTTGTATATAAATTATTTTAATGTATTATAAATAAAAAATAGTTATCATTTCAACATTCAATGAGGATATAATTGCATGGGTTCTTCAGCTAGGGCAATGAAGTAGTATAATCATGCATTAATTAAAAATATATCCATTTGGAAACAACCAATATTAAAGTAATTTTTTTTTTCAACAAATAAAATATCCACATATTAAGTAGAAAATATAATTAAAAAAAATTCTATTTCTAATAAGCATTACTATTTATTTAAAAACTGAATACCTTTATTTATTGTTACCAACAATAACCCTTTTAAATAATTAAAATTATGATCAGATCAACAATTCTCATATTTTAGCAAACTATTTTTATAGCCCTGTATATTTCACACAGAATACTTGAACAGGAAAACATTGTTTACTTATTTAATCAGATCTCAAATGCAATAAAAATGAGTCACATGACACCCTCAATTTCAGATATATATTCAAATTTAAATAGCAGCTTCACATTATAAATGAAAATACAAAATCAAAATATTTTATTAATTGCACATTACAAAAAAGCAAACTGAACAGATGTAATTACAAAACATTTTATGAATAACAATACGGTTGGTAAAATTAGCATCCCACTTTCTACACCACAACTTGTGTTAAGGAAACCACAGCTTCAGAATACCATTATATTTTGCCCTGTTGGACATGTGTATCTAAATTATACTATCAAACAAATTCTGTTTAAATATATTTGTAAAAAAGTAATATATTATAAACATACATTTTTAATACAGAAGAGACAGTACTTTTCCCTTAAAGGGTGCTATTGGCAAAAAATATCCAAGTACAGTACGGATTCTGCGTTAAGAAATGTTTACGTAAAACCAAGCCAAATCATGGCAACCATAGGCAGTTAACTTATTAAAAAATGGCAGCTGCTGCCATTTATTGGCAAAAATTATCTTGGCGCAGAATCCGTACCAAACTTGGATTTTGCCAATGGCCTCCTTTAACGGAAAAGTACTGAAGAGGCTTTTTAAAACATTTAGTTGATTAAAAGTCTGTAACTGAGCACTAAATCAACTTATTACTTTGCAGATTATATTTTTTATCATATTACAGCAACCTTTCATTATGCAATGGTATCGTGTAGCTTAAAATAGAATATATTTTTAAAAAAATTATTTAAAGTCACCTTCAGAGGAAGTCATTTTACTGTTATTTGTACTAAATGCAAGTTTTTCATGTTGAAATAGGGGAATTCTTAATAAAGAATAATTAAAAAAAGCTGAGGGACAACCAATAATACCACAAACATACCGAAAAAGATAGCTCATGTTTATGTTTATTACGAGCAGGGTAGAAATGAAACTTTTGAAAGTCTACTTTATTTAGCACACCAAAACATTGTTTTTAATCAGGGTTCCCACACTTTTCATACAATAAGAAGCTACTAAACACCTTTAATATTTTTCATAAGAACTAACCTTAACTTGCATACATGAATTAAAAATCAAACCTGAACAAGATTTTGTATGATAATTAGCATAAACTATCTTATTTAAAAATAAACAACACATTTGAAACCATTAATACCACAAACATATCGAAAATGAGTCAAATCTAGTTAGCTGTAATAAATAAGCTGGAATTTTAAATTACTATTAGAGAAAAATAAGAATTATTAAAGGTTTTTATAAATGAAAACTAAAAGTAAGGATTTCTTAAAGAGCAAGACCTAGTAGAAACATTGTTTATACATAAATTAAATATAAAACATGTACTAGATTATTTAAGGTTTTCTTAGAATAAAACTTGTAATAAGTTCTAGTCTTCTTGAACGGAGCATCAGGTTACTTATCCAGATCATATACGAACCACGTTCTGGTGCAGCATAGTCTTCAATTGTGTACTCATTTGACTTAGATCCATTCCTGCTGCTACAATGATAGGTTATCAAAATTTAATGGACTTTGAACGTGGCATTATAGTCAGCGCTTGAAAGATGGACATAGTATCTCCGAGGTGGTAAATAAACCGTGTATCCCGGTTTAACATCAAAACCCGGTATTATCAATTACCCGGTAAAACATCAAATCTCAGAGAAATCGATGCGGTTAGGAAAATACCTTGAAAGACAGGGACCATCAACAACTAAGGAGAATCCTTAAACAAGATGGAAATGCACCACTTCTACAAATTGCCACAAATTTCAATGCTGGGGCATCAACAAGTGTCAATGTGCAAACAGTTCAAAGAACCATCAATGATGTGAGGCGGAATCCCACACATGACGTTGTTGACTACATGACACAAGGATTTACGATTCGCCTGGGCCCACCAATATCGCTATTGAACTGTTGATGACAAGAAACTGTTGCCTGGTCTGATGAGTCTCCTTTACAATTGTATTGGGCAGATGGACAAGCAGGGTTTGGAGACAACCTTATGAATCCAAGGATCCTACATGTCTACAGGGAACTGTTTAACTTAGTGGAGCCTCTGCGATGAAATGTGGCATATGCTGTTGGAGCGATATGTGACACCTGATAAGTCTAGAGACGACTCTGACAGGTATGTAAGCATCTTCTCCCATCACCTGCACTTATTCAAGTCCATGGCACATTCGGCTGGACTTGGGCAATTCTAGCAGGACAATGGGACACTCCACATGCCACGAGTAGCTACAAACTGGCTCCAGGGACACTCTTTTGACTTTGGACATCTTCGTTGACCACCTAAACCCCCAGACAGGAATATTAGTATATCTGGGATGCCTTGCAACGTGATGATCAGAAGAGATCTCCACCACCTCGCACTCCTATGGATTTGTGAGCTGAGCTGAGCATCATCATCGGGAAACTGAAATATACAAAAGAGCATGATTAAGTCCCGAGTTTATTATTATTTTTATTATGTATAAAATTGTGTTTACTTTACTGCAATTTCATTGAAATATCACTGGTCGCTCTACACAGAATAATTTTTTTTATTATTTAATCGATAACTATCCGAGACGATTTATTATTTATGCAATTTATTTCTCAATTAAACTCTTATAGTCCGAAGGAGGGCTGCATGTTAAGGTACTCCATCGGACATCATTATAATTTTTTTTACAGAATGTGGAGAAAAGTTAGATTATGAGTCCACTGGTCTGCCGTGGCAAAAATGGCCGAAACTGGTCAAAAATCGATATGGAATGAGTTGAACTAAATCCGATTGCCAAATAATGAGCATTCTTTTTTTATTTTATAACCCTTAGTTCTTTAATTTTCAATTAAAGGCTGCAGACGGTTCAGATATCAGGCGACGGCTTACTTGTATCTTTTAAAAATGAATCAAGTACACAATATATATTATGTCCCTAATGACGTAACTGATGTTGCCAATTAAGCACACTTTTGAAATATGCTAGTTTTCTGACCCAGAAATCAGAAATCATTTGCCTCCTTCTTCATTGAAAATCAAAGTGCGTTGGCTGACCAGAAGAAAAAGTGAGTTAATATACTAGCAAGTTACGACATATTTGGCAGTCGGATTTAGTTCAAGTCATTAAATGTAAATTTTCGAGCAGTTTTGGCCATTTTTGCCACAGCAGACGAGGGGATTTACATTCTTCGCATTCTATAAAAAATACAGAATGATGTTCGATGATGTACCTCAACATGCAGTCGTCTCTTAGTCTATTAGTGATACAGGTAGAATTGAAATAAAGGATATATAAAAAGACAATAAACTACGCGTGAAAAAAATACATTTAAAATAGCATTAATTGAAAACGTATAATTTGAACGAAAGGGGCCTTAAACATTCTTTTTCAGAAAACATGTTTAGATGAAAATGCATTGAATTGTTCGAGAAATTGATTAAATTGAACTTTTGAATATTTTGTATGATTAAACTTTCAATTGCAGTGGCATAAACTGTTACATAATTCATATGAGCGGCCTCTCAAACCACTCTTCCATAAGCGTGATTAAAAGTTGACGGAAAATTAATAAAATATTATTTAAGTACTATTATTTATTTGAAAAGAGGAGGGACCATTGTTCACTTTCAAGGGTGGAAACATTTCATGAAAAATGACTCGGGTCTGAAACTGCATACAACAGTTAAAGCTTATAAACTTTAGGATAATGCTAATAATTATTGAATAAAATAATTTTTTATTCATACATATGTCATTTTTGTAGAAAGGGTGCAATATAAGTCAAAATTTATCATTTTGAGTAAAAAATCCGAGACTGCATGTACTTGAAGCTAGTTGAATGGCACAAGATTGTTTTCATATTAAATTCAAGCTGAAACAGACTTAAGCGTCCTTCCAGCCCATATAATCTATGATTATGTATACACTTTAACTTAAAAAAAAAAGAATTTTGGGTTGTGTCACTTTTGTAGCAAGAGTGCGATAAAACATCGCGAAATCAGAAATTTTAATGTAATTTCACTGGTAATGCATTGCTGCGAATTTGTCAACATCACTTAAGCCTAACTGAACACAGAGCAAATCAGTTTCTGCATCGATAAATAATTTACAGTAAGCAAAAAACATTTACCATATATGTAAAATAAAGCATTTTACTTACCTTGATATTCGATTAATGATTTAAATACTCTGTGCTAGACATTGGCTTTCGGTCTTGATGCGGTTGTTGTCGATTTCAATCGGTTACGGTTGCGGTGATCTGAGGTTGCACCATATTTTCGTGCAACCTCCTCATCAGTATTTTTCGTTGATGGAAGTTGCACCACTTTTTGGTGCAACTGCCTGCCGGCCATGAAATTGCACCAAAATTTGGTTCAACGTTGAACTGAATTTTTTAACAGTGTACATAGAAGAACTAATATATTAGAGTCCAAATTTTGATTGAATGATATTCCGTTGCAGTATAACTCTCCCTTAGCTCTTGTGCCAAAAAAATATGCAACGACATATATTGCTATTTAAAGAATATCAAGTAGTTCAATTTAAAACTATTGAACTGGTCAATATCACAATGCCTTCAACTTCGTTCGCAAATTTGTAAATATTGCACTTTCAAAGGTTTTGTAATAGTTTATTAACTCTATTATACAAAAATCAAAATTATTTTGCATGAATTATAATGATTAAAATATCATTGACTGAAATATTAGTACCGTAAAATGGGGTGAATAGGAACAGCGGGGTGAATAGGAACGAAACTTCATGAAATTACAAAGAAATTATTACTTTACACAAATAATGCATTTTTATTAATTATATATATTTTTTTTACTTGTCTAACATGTTTGGAATCTTGGAACATGCTTTGTGGGGTTTTCAACACTGTCCTTTTTTTAAAAAAAATTCTGAAAGAGCGTGCATACAATCCTATGAGTTTTAACCTCTCCAAAACTTATCCCGTAATTAATAACATGTACAAGTTATAGACTTAACTAATATACTTTTAGATAAGTATCCACAATAGCATGCTATACTTAATTTTTTTTAAAACCAAGTTAAATTTTTTTACGAATTTTTATGTTTTTCCTCGTCTCGATTTTGAGATTTGCGGGGTGAATCGGAACACTTGAAAAGTGATATTAAAAAGCTGTTTTTAGCAAGATTATGTTCTACACAAGATTCAAAGACTGAAGAAGAGTCTAATTACTCCCTTCATGACAGTAATCAAGATTGCAGGCTTGAATAAATGTCAGAAGGGGAGCCTAGTTTCCGCATGGCAGAAAACCCGATTGTTACAGTGGTTTTTTCCCCAAATGACTTCGTTATCTTTAAGTTATATGAAAAAATGTATAAAGACTCTATGTGAGCAAAGTTTTACACCCACAAGATTATTGCTATGTAAGTGTGTTTTACTAAAAGCGTCCATGAGCGAAGAGATTTTCTGAAACAAATAAGGATACTTTTCTCCTTTCTCAAGATAATTTAAAGAATTTACAGTCATACGGCACGCAAACATAGTGTAGATTAAAAAATATTATTAATGTTAAAGACTATTTGGATGAGTTATAGGAGAAGAGTTGATAGGCTTTCAAACATATGATTTGTTTTGACAATAATTGACAAAAACAAATTTCATCCGTCATATTAAATGATTTTTTATGATAATTTTGTGTTCCTATTCACCACAATGCATTATTACTTGTTTTTTGTCACCCTGTAAACATTTAAATAAGATCAGACATAAATTGTAACGAGTGTTCCGATTCACCCCTTTCTGCGGGGTGAATCGGAACACCATGAAAAAATTCAAAATAAATTAAAGTCTAATTTTTTTCGACATTTTTTGGGTTGATCCTCAAAGAAGAAGGTAAGACCCAAGTTTCAATGTCAAAAATATGTTCCTTAACGATTTTATTACAACCGATTTTTACTTTGATAGTTGAAAAGTGTTCCGGATCACCCCATTTTACGGTAGCATTACTCATGACTTAATTTTTTTCCCCAATTATTTTAAAACCTTATTTGTTGTTGTAAGCAAGCAGAGAGAGAGATTCGTAGGAGCGATGTATGCAGTAGATTTCTCTCTCTCTGTATAATTTTTGGTATCGGGGCCCCCTCACTTTCACTGCTATCGAGCCGCCGCTGCGTGTATAAATGGAGAAGACGTATTTATAAATCTATAGCAATAGCAACCCAAATAAAAGATGCATTTTTTTCGAGCTAATCATAGTTTTACAAAGTTATTTATAATTGATTATCGTATTTGTATGTTTCCTGGTTTGTTACAGAAAACTATTTATTAGTATATATATTAGAGTGTAATTTCCGTATTATTGCGTGCATTTCGAAAACTAGTTCAATTATTGGTAAGTTAATCTTGTATTTGCTTCTAGAAACATCCAAGTGCAGGAATTGTGCTGATTGGATCACAGTCATTATGGGTTGATCTCTTTGTAATATCTAAACCAATCGTGAGGTACAAGTGGATTTTAGGTTTGAAACGAGTCAAAAAAGTTTTGATATTTAACAGTAGCTGCTGTAAGAGGAAGTGACTGTTTTTGAGTTATAGTAAAAATACATGGCCGCATTTTTGTTTGCCGACGTTTCATTAAAGCGTTTGTATCGTAGGTGATGTAGTTGTTTTACAACCATACAGGGCATATAAAAACTTATAGTTTCTTCTATTCCATTGTAATAGCCTGTGAAATTTTTTTCGATGAATAGAGCGACCAAATATTTTTACCTTTTATAAATATAAGAACTGATGTCTAACTGCACAAAGGTGTATCAAGAGTGAAGGGGTTCTTTTTATTTAAAAAGTCGGGCTTTTCGTTGTATCTTTTCAGTTCTTTTATTTACCTGGTGTACGGAACTTCTTAGTATTGTTAACGAGTGTGACACTAGTCAATACATGTATGGCATTATTTACATCTGTGTATGGAATCGTAGATTTAACCCCAACTCGTCGCTGTAGTTCTGGTATACCTGTTCTTTTAGTTAATCGTTCTGTGATGGTTATTAATGTCGTTTCAATATAATGGTTCGATTCATTAGTGTCGGTTCAATACGCCAGAGGCAAGAATTTCCCAATTCTTATTACTATGACGAATACCAAGTAGACCTTTTTGAAAGAGTACACGATTGGATGTGAGGATTATCGACCTATTTCAGGTGTGTATACGATTTTGTTTATGAATTGTATCATGTTTGAAAATTATTTCCGAGTTGTTATTCAAAGTTATTTCATAGTTAATAAATGCAGATCCCACTTCCCATAGCATTCCGCTCGGAAGCTTTGGTTGGTTGTTTTCAGATTATCTGGCGCCGTCAGCAACATGAGGGCTATAATACGCCAAAACATTCGTCATTAGACAAGCCAACATACATTTACAAACACCCATGCCTAATACGGGACTCGGAACCTCGTGGTCTAGAAGCTAGCACGCTAACCACTATACCGTTTGGTCGGCCATTCTGCTTGGAAGCACTTCCTTAAATGTCAACTATTTTTACGCACTTAATCCAAAATCTTATAGTTCAGCTAATCAACTTGTTCACAAAGAGTCAATTTTACTACTTACATCAAGAAGTCGAACCTCATTAATCCGAACACGCTTAAAACGAATTACTGTTAAAACGAACTACATTTACGATCCCCGTCCTACTGTACATACAAATTACATTATTTTCTTTGTTTAAGACGAACACGCTTATTACGAACTATCGGATTAGTCGAACTCGTATTTGAAGTCCCTAACGTTCAAACTTCCATTCTGTAAAACGAACAAGTCGTTTTTCACTTGTTATCAACTTCGTTTTCCCAAAACGTCTTCAAACAAAGACCCACTATACTAGTTCGCCTCTAGGTATTTGGCTGTTTTGCCAGTTTGCGACAATTTTCTACTTCACCAACTACTTAAAACCGGTTGAACATTTCCCTGATTTTCAGAAGAGTTCTTCAAAAATTCCCTGATGCGCGCTATAATTCAAAAAAACTAATGGAAAATTTAAAAAAACAAAAATTTAATAAGTAAATTTAATTCTAAATAGTCAAAGTATAATAGCGCCATAATAAATTTATGGTAAAAATAAAAAAAAAACCATCTTTCAATGAAAAAGAATGGAAAACATTAATTAAAAAATACAAAATTCTCCAACTTCAACCATACTTGCTAACTTGAAAGTAAATCAAAACCAGTACAATACTTTTCTTTTTAATTTCAAAAATAACACAAATAAAACATGTTATTTTCTTTATATGTCACATGCTGTTTCCTGTTTATAGCATAATAGTTGCGCTGCTAAGTTATAGGATCATCAGAAATCTAACAAAAATAATTGTTCCAGGCATAATAATGATCCCAGATAATAATAATAATAATAAAAAAAAAAGCAGAATATCAACAGGCGGTTGTGGGCGGGATATCGATGGTTTGGATAAGTTGCTGAGAGTAGAAAAAGTTCGGAATCGTCATTCTCCCAAATCGGCCAAGTAGCTAGATATTGAGGGGTTTTCAGACGGACTTAAAGAAGTAAGTGAAAAAAAAAAAAACTATTTAACCGGTGACATCACAGCATCCTCTTCACGTGACGCGAGCCGAGGTAGATATCCGCACGGGGCATGCGAGAAGGGAAACTAAAATATTTCAAAATTCCATGATTTTGGTAATTTTACGAAATTCCCTGACATTTCCCTGATTTTTCCAGAAGAGTGAAATTCCCTGAATTCCAGGTTCTGTAGCCACCCTGCAAACTTATCCTGCTCATGCCACTGTTCGACTTAATTATACTCTAGTTTTTTTAAGGAGACGGGGGGGGGGGAGGGGTGTAAGGGCGAGAGAATTTGGGCAGTCGTAAATTTTGCTTAGAATAGGTCTTGGTCCAAGCGAGTTTCTGTCTGTCACTTGGGAAAGAGTGAAAATGGGGGGGGGGGGGGATTTTTAGAGCTGACAGACAGCACTATCCGCTACTGTCGATTTTACTATCCTTGTGTAGAAGCCCCTGTAGAGTTGTAGAGTCGAGAAAATCTCTAAACATTTTTACTCGGATGCCAGAAACCGAAATTGGCCTGAAAGTCCAGCATTATTTGTACGCCCTTTCAGGTTATTCAAATACATCAACCTGAAATAAGTTTAAGATGGGAAATGATCGGTCAAGTGGACTTAATACACAGCCGCCGTAGGAAAATTCTAAAATGATTAAATTATCATCTTAGTTATCAAAGTTTTGTGGTTTAATATTTGGGTAAGTACTAAAAATCAAATCAATTAAATGGCATTTATTCTCAATCAACCAATTAAATAACACTCAACATTAATTTCAGTGTATATTTTATTGCACTTTTCTTATTGTCCCTTCATGTTTCAAAAGCACTAATTTAATACACTTTTTGTTTTACTCATTTCTAAATGCAGAATTTGTAAAATATTGTACAGTCAAACCCTTTTAACGTTAAGTCGATGGGACCGTTGAAATAGTTTGTGTTAAACGAATAAATTAACATTAAGTTTTAAGTACCGAGAACTGCTTTTATTTTCCATCAAACGGGATTTCATGTTAAGTGATTTCACGTTGGTTTGACTGTATATATGAGGGACATTTGATAGTGGTTTTCATAAATTTGTAACAAATATACTGTAATTTTGTCAGTTTTAATCCCTTTCAGTACTGATTTAATTTGGTTTATCTGTGATTATTTAACAAAAAGATTATCAAATAACATGTCTAGTAATAGAGAAATATATACTTCACTTGTTTCACAATTTCGTTTCCAAGTGTATTTGAAGGAAAACATTTAAAAAGTTTATTCTGCAGCAAAATATACAAGGCAAAACAGCATAAAAAACTTTATTGAAAGACATAGCATAGGAAACATTTATTAAGGTCTTGAATGAAAAGAGGTTGACGTCGTATTGCATTCCTTGTTCTTGTATATTTCGACTAATAACCAAAAAACGTTTGTAATTGATGGCATAAATACAAAAATTACATGCCACCAAAAAACAAACATTATTTAGTAATTTCCTGATTTCACAGAATGACTTACCTACTGCCAATTCACAGACATCTCTTATTATTATAATATTTGGACTTATAATTATTGGACAACAGAATACAAGATAATTTAGAACAAATCAAGTGAAAACAAAATTATTTACTAGTGTTGATATAATATACTACATTACAACAATAAAGAAAATGCAAATTTTAAAAGTAGCATATTAATTTTTAGTACCAATAATCAGTGGTGGCAACTGGCAGAGGAAGGCAGTTACCCTCTTTAATTTTTTTAAGTTTAAGTGTTTTAGAAAGTAATATAACACCCCCCAATCACCACCATTGCATTCAATCTTAGATCAACCATTTAATTTGAAGCAGAAAGGATAAATAAGCATTAGTAACTAAAAATTAAAATTAGTAGATCTTTTATTTGCACTTTAGGACTGATGTTCCCTTTGAATAATATTTAGTTACTTAAAAACAATTTGGAAAGTAATTTTTTGGTGGTTTCTTTCACATAGAATACTTTACATTAATAGAATGGATCCCCCAGATGTAAAAAATTTTATGTAAAAGAAACCACCAAAAAATTATCTGGTACCTACCTCTAATCATGAATCGAAAACTGGACTCACATAGGTGACAGGGCCATTATCTCCATCCTTCATAAACTGAAGACCATCTCCCGAAATCATGACATTCACTTCCAGTGGATACCATCTCATGTCGACCTACATGGCAATGAACTAGCTGACGGTCTTGCAAAGAAGGGCTGCTACTATCCAACCCCTCCCAGATAGCATTTTATTCTTTTATAACCCTTGTGTAAACCCCTCGAACGAAGAGGGAGCAAGCTTCAGATGACAAGGATGTAACCTTCATAAAACCTTGAAAAACGGGTCCTAGTCTCCAGGCGTCAAGCTTTTCGTAACCGTTTCACGACCACCCTTGCCAAAAGGTATTCGCTGTAAAGGGTGGGTAAAACTTTTCGCGATAGGCTTGCCACAAGGCTTTCGCCGTAAAGGGTGTGTAAATCTTTTCGCGATAGGCTTGCCACAAGGTTTTCGCCGTCAAGGGTCCGTAAACCTTTTCGCGATAAGCCTGCCACAGGGTTTTTGCAGTAAATGATGTGTAAATCTTTCACTATAAGGTTTCACGTAGATATAGGAAAGATTACAAAACTTTTCCTTTATAAAGTATCATTTACCTTTTGTGCTCAAAAAGAAACACTTTATTGGGAGAGTTCCAATGTTGTCTGGAATATGCTTTAAATTTAGTGGCTAATGATAAATTGATATTTAATCAATAGGAATTTAATTACAATTTGCCTTTAATAACCTAATTAATAGATAAATTTTAATTTGCTAGATAGAACTTACTAGAATTATAAACACAATTTACTTTTTTTTTTGGTGGAGAATTTAAAAAATAAATAAAGATTTAAAATTCAGGAAACAACAATAATAATGTATATATTATTAAAAAAATGCATTGAGATCTTAATAGGTTGCATTAGACAATTTAAATTGCATTAAAATTTGTTTTAATTGGTTGATCCAAGCTAATTATAGTTTTATTATTTAGAAACATATACAATTAAAAATACATTTTTAGTAAACATTTTTTAGATAATTCTTTATTTTGAAGTAAACAAACACAAATGAGTTGCTTTTTTGTTTTATACAAAGAACATAATTTAAACATGATTTTAAATATATACTACAAATATTTCTTCATTTATTTGCTGCATCTGACAAGAAGTTTCTGGAGGATTCTTGAGGAAAACTAAAGGGAATCCCATTCATTTCTCTCTGAAAAAAATAAACAAATTTAAAATCTATAGTAATAAAACAAGCTGTGTGTGTGTCTTTCTATCTGTGGCTACGTGGATCTATAGAAGGTCTTAAAAGTGGAGTAGAGCTCTGAAATTTTCAACACAAGAAGTTTTGGCCTTCTAATTTTATGTATGTCAAACAGAATGTTAAAATTTTAATTAGTTCTTTTTTAATTAATATTTTAATTAACTTCTTTTTTAACAAAGTGACTTCAAATAGAGATACAGCTTCGAAATTTTCAACATAAGTAGTTTTAGCCTTCTAATTGGACTTTTGAAAAAGAAAATGTTAAAATTTTAATTAGTTATTTTTTAATTGTCTTAATTAATCAAAAAAAATTTACAAAACGACTTCTAATTATGCTACAGCTCTAAAATTTTCAAAATAAGTAATTTTGGCCTTATTGAACTATTGAAAAACAGAATTTTAAATTTGTTGTTAGTTTTTTCTTTAATTACTTATTAAATATTTTACAAAACGGTTTCTAATAAGGCTACAGCTCTGAAATTTTCAACAAAAGTAGTTTTAGCCTTCTAATTGGACTTTTAAAAAACAATTTAAAATTTTTATTTAGTTAATTTTTTGATTTATTATATATTTAACAAAACGATATCTAATAGGGCTACAGCTCTGAAATTTTCAACAGAAGTATTTATGGCTTCCTAATTAGAGTTTTGAAAAACAGAATTTAAAATTTTTATTTAGTTTTTTTTTAAAATTAATAAATATTTTACAGAACGATTTCTAATAGGGCTACAACTCTGAAATTTTCAACATAAGTAGTTTTGGCCTTCTGATTGGACTTTTGAAAAACAGAATTTAAAATTTTTATTTAGTTCTTTTTTAGTTATTTTTTTTAATTAATTAACAAATATTTTACAAAGCGATTTCTACTTGGGCTACAGTTCTGAAATTTTCAACACAAGTAGTTTTGCCATTCTAATTGGTCTAATGACAAAAAGAATGTTAAAATTCTACTAATTTGATTTTTGATTATTTTTTTTCATTAATATTTTTTAAAAATCAAAATGTTTGCAACATTTGGCCATTACATATTTTGGATCACTTGTTTGTTGTAATGCTGCTGTAAAGTGTAATGGCTAGTCGTACAAGCATTTTTTCTAGCTGGAGGTCTGTGAAGGAAAATTTTGACTTTGAAAAGAAAACTTTACTAATTTTCCTTGTCAGTATTTAACAACAATGTTAAACACCAATTTACAGGGATGCTATTGTAAGGATTTCACTTCCTTTAATACAGTACCAATTTCAAATTTATTATTTATTTAAACACTGATAGCTGGTTTAAAAATTTTTAGTGTTCATAATTTTAAAACTTGCAAAAAAACTTCCTGCGGTTCAAAGGGTTAAGCATACATCTTTTTGTTTGGGGTAATTATAAAACAGACTTTTGGTTGGTGGTCAGCTATAAAAAAAAACAGGATTAGCCGACATCTTTATTCTTATAATTTATATTATTTTGTTTTAAGAAGCCAGATCACAGACCAAGAAGTATTTAGGCATTCAAACTAAATGATAAAATTATTTTAAATAGTTTATTCAGATTTGCAAATAATGCTGGCAAAAGGGGGAAAAAAAAACCAAAAAAAAAAAAAAAACAATTTGCAATCATTTTATGGCCGATTAAAGGTTGCCAATGGTCAATTATATAAGTACCCTTTTTTTAAAAAATAATTTCTTGATTTTAAGGACATGTATGGTGAGCTTCTACTCTGTATATATATGCCAATAGTATTCCAAGTTTTATAGTTTTTGTCATTGTCTCCCCCTCCCCCAAGGGATTCGAGGGGGAGGGTGACTTGGTTTTGAGATTATTTTTTGTATACATATTAAAACTTACAAGCCTACCAAATTTCATAGTTTTAGCATAACTAGAAGTACCTTAGAATATTGATAATCAGCTAGTCTCACAAAGTGCTGTTTCCTGCCGTTTTCGAATTTGATTATCTCAACAACCATTATAATTGGAGACTTGAAACTTTGAGGTTTTATTAAAATAACTAACAACTAGCTATCCATAACAAAATTTAAGCTTTCAGGTATACTGTAATGTGCACATATGAGGGGATCAAAATGCTGCCGAGTTGCTTCCAGTAAACTTGGCAGGTGCACTACCTTGCACCTAGATAATAAAAACTGGTACGTGGTATGTATCCAAAAAGTCTAAAGGCTGTCTTCAAAAAAGTGTCAGTTATAAAAAGCAAAGCAATCCCCTCGCTCGAGCAAAATTAAAAACTCCCTGTTTTACCACGATTAATAATTTGGTATTGAAGATCAGAATAAACAAAGGATTCTACTTACGTAGGATTGCTTAGCCATATGACGTCAGTGGCGTAGACAGGGAGGACGCTGATAGGGCTACAGCTCCCTGAAAATTGGGAAAAAATTATATTTCCAAGTATAATGTAACATAATTTTTGTAAATAGTTAATATGTGATATCCTCATTTAACAAACTTTTCGAGTCAGTAATTTTTTCAAAATAATTATAACAACGAGAAATGAACACTAAAATACAAGCACATCTATTTCATTTCAAACTCTAGCAATTTTACATTTCTTTCTCATTTCTATATGCTGGGGTCATGGCGTCCTTCAGATGGTCAGAGCAGAGAAAACCTACTGGTTTACTGAAGGAGCATGCATAGACACAAGATTTCTCCCTCCAAATAATAATGCAGAAGTTTCTGCCATAGAAAATCTGTAAAATTTTAGGAAAGAGATTTTGCTGGTTTTCAAAACATCATCGAAGCAGAATGGGAAATATGGAAAACAAAATACAGGGTTACTGAAAAAGAATAATTCATTTTCAAAACCCGATTTATTCAAAAGTATTATACTTACAAATATGATTGATAAATGGAAATAACCACAAAATATTCAAGTTTTATGCTCCAGGTGGTACTCAAGTTTACCCGCTTTATTCAAAAGTATAATACTTTTGAATAAATTCAGTTTTGAAAATGAATGATTCTTTTGTAGTAACTCTGTAGAAATTCTTTCTAATACCATTGATGCTTTCGCAGAATGTTCTGTAGACATATTTCCGAATATACGTCACTTATTAAAAAAAATTTGTAGTCTACCAGTTTCAATTGCAACTTCTGGGTTTTTTAACTTTGTGATCATTAACATAACATATTAAGAAATTCTATGAGCTAAACAAGATTGAACAGACTGGCACTTTTTGTCCATTCACAGCAACATAAAAATATTGTTTTGGGAGCCAATGAAATTGCTTTTTTGGAGGGATTTAGAATTTACCAACAAACAGTGTTTACATTATATCATAACAGTAATTAACACTTAGTAAATTTCATTGTATAAACTAGCGTTGATTTTTTAACATGTTACTTCTTGCATTGTTTGTATTATGTATTTACATTGATTTTATAACACTCATGCTTATTTTTTATTAACACAGGCTTACACTGTGATTTAGAAAAGGCACTAATGTTTATTCAATGTGCTATTCGTTATGATGTGGAATCGTAAAATTATTTGTTTTTCTATACCTTAACAGAACACTGGTGAAATACAGCATTGTTAAATTTCATTCTATTGTTAAAAAGTGGGTACTTTTAATTTATAACTAGTTTTATTACTCTTTAATATTAGCTGCTCAACCCTCTTTCCTTGTTATGATCAAATGTTCAGTTTTTTAAGGCGGTACATGAATATGGCAAGTGTAAACAAAAGTCTTTTTTCCTTCAGAAAAAAAAATAAAAATCTAAATTGTGAATAACTAATGCTTTTAAAAAAGTGTAGTACTGATCCTCCAATTAGTGCTCTACAAGAAAATAGCGAATAAACATTGAAAAAAATGATGATTAAATAAAAAATAAACGTTAAAAAAATAATAACTTCACTTGATAATACTAAAAAAACATACAATAAACAAGAAAAAGAGATACAATAAACAAGAAAAAACAATAAAGTAGTTCTTGAAGAGCTTGTCCGTAAGGTTACCAGAAAAACAACTACCAAAAGAATTCATTGTTTTTAACACTATGCAGATTTGATTAAAAATTACAAAAGTAAAAAAAAAAATAGCTTACCTCAAACTTCAGAAGATAGCTCTGAGTTGTGTTTCAGCATCTAGCAGTCAGATCTTTTGAGTTGTCGAATGCAAGATTTTCTGAGAAATATTGGAAAATGTATGTTAAGGAAAGTTTGAAAGGAAATTTTGGAACAGGACATTTGGTGATTAGAAAATTCACCAAAATTAAAAACACAGTAACTAAAATTAAATTTAAATACAAACAATAAATGAAATAAAACTTAAAATAATGTATGAACTAGCATCGATTGGTACTTTTCTGTTAAAAGGGGGCCGTTCGTACTTCCAAGTACGTAACGGATTCTGCACTAAGATTTGTTTACATAAAAACACATCAAATTATAGCAAACATAGGCAGTTCATTTGTTCTTAAAAAATGGCGGATGTTGTCATTTATTGGCGAAAATCACCTTGGCAGAGAATTCGTATCGTACTTGGAAATTTTACCCTTATGTTATATATATTGCCAACAGACCTCTTTAATAGAAAATTGCCCATTGATTTTAGAACATTTATGCTTATGTTATTTTAATAACACAGGCTTCAGTTGTATTTTTAGAAAAGGCATTCATGTTTATTAAATGCGCTTTTTGCTATAATGTGGAATGGTAAAACTATTTGTTTTTCAGTAGCTTAATAGAATGCTGGTGAAACATGGTATTTTTTTTTTTTATTTCATTCCATTATGTTAAACTTACAGCACATAAGAAACATTTCTTTACCTCAGAAGTAAACTATCACAAAACGAGGGATCCCATAAATACAATTTTTAGTGTTTAACACTGCACTATCGAAAGTTTATCTTAAACACAGATTTATAAATTGTAGTATCGTAAAAACGTATTAAGAGGAAAAAAAAATACGCAGAGTGAATCATGGAATAAAGGTATTGTTTACAACAAAGCAAGTAAATTCAATAATTTTTCGCCACAAAACCCTTTTTCCCATTAAACTTCTTTTCGAAAAAACAAGTGCTGCTTGCCTATGAAAATGTTTTTACCACTTTCTAAGCGTTACTAAGGTGTCTACAACTGATTAAACCTATTTCTTTAAGAATTTGATAAAACGCTTCTGTTTTAATAATATTATTGCAGATATATAACAAAAAAATAATAAAGTATAATTATAAAACAACGTAAGTACCGATTTTTACAATGAGGATTAAAGATAAAGATGAAAATAATTCATCTTTCCGCATTCGAGTTTCAAAGTTCCAACTCAAAACCGGTTGTCACGTTGCCAGATACGTCTTGTCATCCAAGTTTTACGGGGGAAAGGTTACGTCAAGGTAATATCATCCTGGTGAAAAGAAGGGTTACTGTTCGACCCTTTTCATACGCTTTACAAAAGGTCTTACTTTGCAGGCTCCTCACACCTGCCCTTTTCAGAACCCTTTTTGGAGGCTTACTCGGCAAGCTTGGAACTGCAAGTCTAATGACAAGGATATTACAAGGTTTTCGTAAGCTTGCATGCTATCTGGGCTTCCTCTTCAAACCTCACATACCTGGAACTTTTCTCGAGGAAAAAATCCCAAATTAAGAAAGACTGGCTGGTACCCCCCTCCCACCACTGGTATTCAGGTAACAAGCCAGGCCTGTCACTAACCATCACATGTGACAGAAAATCCAGCACCTGCCTTTCGCGACTTGCCAGTGGCCACCTGAAATGTCTAAGCTATTCAGAAGGCATGAAAACCTTCCCTCCCTGCCCAAAATGCCTCCAACATCAGGCCTCGGTCTATTCCTAGTTGACGTTAAAATATCGCCAAGCCGATTCGGCGCTGTTTTGTAGGCGATACAGTTCTAAATTTGGCAACCCCATTTTTTTTATTGACGAGCTTTAGCTTCAACCTTTCTATACCACAAATCATGGAGCTGGTTCGTTTCTCAATTTTTCATATTGGAATTCCGAATTTGCGACATTCTGGCTTTGTCGCCAACTTTTCAAAAGTGCGCCAACCCATAAACGTGAACTAGGAATTTACCCAGGCCTCACCTCAGCATATCCTGGACTGTTTGGGACTGGTTAGGGAAGACATCTATTCTACCCCTCTTCTGGTCATTGACTTCCTTCTTGTCAACGGATTCATGGACCTGGTCTGACTTCGTCAGACCAGGCGTGAGATAAGTAACAACAACAACAATCATGAAACACTTACAGCCATCTTATGTAATCATGAAAAGAACCCCAAAACAAATTTTGAGTGCCAATTAAAAAAATTCCAAATGCTATCTTAATTACCAGGGATTATTTTGAACACTAAAATTATATTCATTATTGCATTCTTCATTATATACCCAAGTTTAGACAAAATTCAAATATATATGGCAACTGTTCAAAAGGTAAACAGAAGTTTAAAATGTAAACAAAGTTACAAAAATTGTGAAATCAAAAAGATTAAGGAGATTGGTGCCAATTAAAAATTGCAGAAAAATATAGATAACATCATCACATCTTTAATTGAAAGGCAGAAGAGAAATTAGTATTCCATGTAAGTAATTATTAAATTTATGATGAAAGTTCCGGACTAATTTTGTTTAACTGGTAGCAGGTTAAAAATAATAGTATAAATAGAAAATGTTATAGCTTTCAGATGAACACAAGTACATTTAAGATACTAATATGAAAGATATTAATTTGGAAAGGTACTGTTTTGCAAAGGTGGTGAAAAAACCCACACCACAGCTTAGTCAATGTTCTTAAATACTTTTCCTTATTTTGTGTATGTTTAGTTGAGGTTGGTTGGCTGGTTTGTGCGCTCAATGATCCATACTTGTGCACAATAACGGTTAGTCAGGCGTGGATCTACAGTTTAAAGCGGCTTTCGAACTACAAGTTTAGTTGGAGAAAATACATTTTAAAACTTTCCACTGCAACTTAGCTATTTAGTAAATATTTATTCCTAACACTTCAACACTTGTCATTTCTCCCAATATCCGCCTCTTATAACGTAAATACCTGCAAATTATAAGTAACTAGTCACTAATAAGCAGCAGGGATGATTCCCAGCTCCAAGGGTTTTGAAGCAGCAAAAATTATTACTGGAAACAGTAAAAAGTTCATTTAAGGCAAACTGTTGAGAATCAAGTGTTTAATTTGTATTGTGTATAATTGAGTGGTATCGTTTATTATCATGTAATGTTTGATGTACTATATGGCAACACATTCTGCTCCTTTTTTGGATAAAATTTATGCCAAAAGTTAGATGTACTGTTCTTCTCATCTTTTTCTTCTATTTAAATCCTAAATTCAAACTAGCTACCACTTTATTTTGTTAATATTGTAACACAATCGAAAAAGTCTTCTTTGGAACAAGGCTTATAAATTTAACATTGCTGGTATTCAAATTTCTCACGAAATTTCTAAACACTCCCACTTAAGAAGAGTTTATAAAAATATACACACTTTAAAAAGATTGAAACAAATAAAAAAACACGATTAAATTAGTAACGCTAAAAATGGGACGATAGAATTAACAGCACCTATCAGTCATTTCAAACGCAAATCTTTACTCCCTACGATCTTCTTTCATCTTTAAAAGACAGATTTTTATCTCATTAAGAAACTTTAAACAGCATTCATTGATAGCAATAAACCTACAGTGCAGAGTTTTCTCCCTTAGAAAATATGGTAAATTTTTATAAAACCGATTTACATGATTTCGCAGAGTGGCCACAGAATTCAGGAAAAAAAGTTCCTGGATTTCCCATTTCTAAAAATTCCCCGATTTTACTGCTACTAATGCTCAAAATTTGCCCACTTTTCCAGGTGTGAATACATCCTAATCAAATAGAACATGTATGCCAGAGATAATATGCCAATTTTTTAAAAAATAATTTTGAAGGTAATAAAAAGTTAAAATTATTCTGAAACAGGACATTCCTAGCAATGACTATCACAATTTTCCAGGAAAATTGCATCAAAGCACGGATGAACAGGGAAACGTACCTTCAGTATAAAGAAAATTTCTCCGATTTTCGTGAAATTTTAAAAACTCCCTGACATATCCAGAAAACTTCCTGACATTTCCCTGATTTCTAGGTCTGTGGCCACTCTGTTTCAAAGACGCCATCAAAGCAGAATGGGAAAGACAAAATTGAGTTCAATCCCTAGTGCATTTTTCAAACTGAAAGAAGCTTTTTAACATAATAACCCTTAAAATAACAAATTCTAGGATTGAAAGAAGGTTGAACAGATATCGTCAATTCACTGAGATATAAAAATAGCTGTTGACATGGCTCTACATAAAATTAAAAAAAAAAAGGTTGGTTTGTATGTTGAACATCTTGTTTCTTATGCACAGTAACGGCTCATCAGGCAGGAACCTACAGCTTAACGTGGATTCTGAACCACGACGAACATCAATGCCTAACCTGGGATTCGAACCCGGCACTTTTGACTTGCGAGACCAGAGCCAGTGCGCTAACCCCACAGCCATCAGATGGGCTGCGGGCATTAATATTGTAAACAAGTAATTAGTAAGTTTAGAATCTCTTAAAAAATAACCTAACTATTTACTTAATTTGGTTCCCATTTGTTAATAAAATTTTTTAATTAAGATTCATATAAAAAAAAGTTAGCTATTTCACTTTTATCAATCATTAAAAAAACAATATACAATCCGAGTCAAATTACATGTAAAAGACACTGGTATATTACTTTGTAATTATAATTAGTACACACTGCATTTTCTATTTTGATCTATTTTTTCGCAAGCTTTCATTTATGACTATAGGTGTCTATTGAATGTAGATAAATACTGTTACTGATGTTTTGAAATATTGCACAACTATGTATTGGTACATAACTTGAGAAATTAACTGGTAGTTACATGAACGTATAAAGGCTGCCCGGGTACCTAAGCGATAGTTTAAGATAATAATGATGCCCAGCACAACAAAAAGACGCTTAATGCATTTTCTAGGTTATTAGTAGATAAACAGTTGAAATCATCCATATAATCTATGTTTACCTATTATCTAAAAATAACATTGGATATGCGATTGTTATGTAACACGTATTTTATGAGAAAATAATCAGTACATTAGTATTTTAAAACCTACTACATGGATAGAATTTTTCTTCGCCGTGCGGATCGGATAAAGTAAAAAAGGCAATTCAGTTTGTTTGCATTCTGTAATGCTTTTTCAAAATCGGATTGCTACTTTGATGATGCAGTTTGCGTCACGGAATTCCATTGTAGGCACCCTTGTAATATAATAAAATTAATAAGTTTTTGGTGCATTGTCTCTTAAATTTAATTTAAAAACACCTTATTAATATTATCAAAAATAAGGTTATGTTAAAATATTGCATAAACGGTGTTTGGTATACAATTTAAGTAATGTGTTTGGGATGAAACGGAAGCCACTTTTAAAAAATGTTATCAATTCTGTAAAAAATTTTCTTTTAATACTGCAATTTGATGATCTCTTGGTCACAAGCTTCCTGCTCAAGATTTTTATTTGATAGGTAGAATGTCTTTGAATTTTATCAGCATTAAGTTGTATAAAAGCAACTGACCATAAGCAATGGAGACAAATGATTTTAATCTGCACAATAAAATTATTTATTTTGTGTTCGCATAGCGAACACAAAATAAGTGATATTTAATCCTCTAAACCAAATATCAACTAATATTAATCTGGATTTTTATGTAGAAAAGAGTAAAGAATCCTCTAAACACATTCTCACAGGCCAGCACAAAGATATCCCTGCCATACCTCCTAATAATTAGTTTTCACACAGTTTGGTACTCTTCCATTTGACGGGTATCAAATAAAAATCGCAACGATAACTCATTCAAACTATGATCCGTGATAGGGTTGCTATAGTAACCTCCGAACTAGTGAATTAAAATAAAAGTCCATGATGTAAAAATATCATCTTCATGTAAATATTTCAGCTTGGTGACAACTTTCAGATTTGCGGTTTTCGTTACCCGTCTAACGAAAAAGTACCCAAAATTCAGATGTACAATGAAAGAGTGTAAGTTAAAAACAAAATTCCGAATTAGAATTTCAACATCGGATTAACTTGGATGGCATTATTTCGGAGGAATATTTGAACTCTAACGTATTTTTGCCCAATGCAAGGAAACATTTAAATATCATTTTTTTTAAAGTAAGTTGTATGGGTTAAAATGTGCTATATGGTGGCACTTGGCGTTTTTTGAACTTCTCCGCAAAACGTAAACAATGGCGAACTCCGACGCTACAGCAAACCCAAAACGGCGAAAAACACGATGTTTCCAAGTGAACTGGCAAACCCAAAACAATAGCGGAAAGTGAAAAATTGAGAATCGAACCTGCTCCATGAATTGTGGATGGTATAGGAAGGTTGAAGTCCAATGCCAAAGCCGTTAGGCTATGGTTGCGATGCAAGTTGTAGCAAAATTAAGTGTTTTCACTATTCATATCGATTACATTTATATTAAAAACGTACATCCCGAGAAGAAATTCAAATGAATTGCGTAAATATATTCGAAATCGGCGAAAATTCAAATGTAATAAAATTGCAAACGATATTTGAAAGAAAAAAAAAAAAAAAAAAATGGTTAAACAATTTAAATGTAAAGGATAATTGAAAAATAGTTTTAGCACTTAAAATTTAATTACAAATAGTTTATAAGGGATTAAATTTTTACATCAATGACAAATATTTAATCCCTTCCAGAATATTTATATTTTTAATTGCTTACTAAAAGAAAGGTGTGCGCGCGCTTCGCGCTCTAAAAGGAAAAATTTCACCCTATTTCGTTGGCCTTACGGCCAATTAAACCTAAAAAAAATACCCCTACCTAATTCGGGCAGTCGTTTGTGGCATTTCACCCCCAAAATCAATTGTTTTTTAATTACTCGGTACTGTAAAAATGTCTAAAAAGTCAAGTGTGCACGCTCTTCGCGCTCTAAAAGGAAAAATTTCAACCTATTTCGTTGGCCTTACGGCCAATTAAACCTAAAAAAAATACCCCTACCTAATTCGGGCAGTCGTTTGTGGCATTTCACCCCCAAAATCAATTGTTTTTTAATTACTCGGTACTGTAAAAATGTCTAAAAAGTCAAGTGTGCACGCTCTTCGCGCTCTAAAAGGAAAAATTTCAACCTATTTCGTTGGCCTTACGGCCAATTAAACCTAAAAGAAATACCCCTACCTAATTCGGGCAGTCGTTTGTGGCATTTCACCCCCAAAATCAATTTTTTTTTAATTACTCGGTACTGTAAAAATGTCTAAAAAGTCAAGTGTGCGCGCGCTTCGCGCTCTAAAAGGAAAAATTTCAACCTATTTCGTTGGCCTTACGGCCAATTAAACCTAAAAAAAATACCCCTACCTAATTCGGGCAGTCGTTTGTGGCATTTCACCCCCAAAATCAATTTTTTTGTAATTACTCGGTACTGTAAAAATGTCTAAAAAGTGAGGTGTGCGCGCGCTTCGCTCTCTAAAAGGAAAAGAGTTCAACATTCCAAAAATGACATTTTTAATCACTTTGCTGTTATAAAACAAACAAAATCCATTTAACGCCTTATATTTTATAAACTACACTTTGGTGGCCTAACGGCCACCAAAGTATAGTCATAGCATACCAGTTTTATTCCTAAGGTAAAAATCGCTATAAATCAAGAGTTATATTTAATGCAATATAAATACCTCAATCCTCTTTCTCTTCTCCCGGAATGTAAACCTTGATAACGTCATCCAAAAACGAGCTAAATAAATTTTTAACCCTCCTTGCCTGTTGCTTTTTTCGCCAGATGTACTCGGCCAGGTAATATTGTAAGCCCGCCTCTACTTTACTTGCGCTTAAATCTCAAATATTTAAAAAATTCTTAAATATTTCGCGCTCAATAATTTCAAACATTTTAAAATAATCGCCATCCTTAAGAGTCTACACCTAAAAACATTGTTTCTGCATTCCCCCCCCCCCCCCCAACTAATAATACCCACAAATACAACTCGAATTCATGACGTAAACGGAATAAAGACAATATATTTCCAACAGGTCAGCTTCCAACAAAAAAAAACACTGAAATGAAGAGAGAAACATAAATCACACAGTTTACCATATTTGTAACTAAATCAATCGGCACCAGACAAAATTAAGCGTTTTTTGGCGAAAAGAGGATGTATTTGGCGTTAATCCAAAGCAGCAGTAATTCTAACCAATCACGACTCCGGAATACCGCTGACGACAACGAAACAACAAATTTTGCCAGTTTCCTAGGATTGGCGAATTATCTTTGCCACCATGTAACACATTTGAACCAGTTGTATGTTTGGTAAAATCCTAGTATACGTTACACGCTTGGCGTGATTTTGAAAAATGTTGCTAACGCCGAAATGACATGCTGATGGTTGTTGCCAAACTGATGCCAACACCGAAATAACGTTTTTACGATTGTCTACTCGAATTGACAAAAGCAAAGACATCGACAATCGTAACCTGAAAATGGCAAATACATAAAAATACCGTGAAAAAAAGCATATAAATCATCACCAATGTCGCCAAATCCACCGTGTAACGTATACTAGGATTAAGCTGTATGTTTCTTTAGGCAAAATAAAAAATAAATACTACTTGTATACATTACAAACGCATATTGTTTTCATTTTCCCTTCAACATCAGGTACTTACTGGTTTCGAGCTTTTTAGAAACTAAACTATTCTAAAACAGTTAAACATCGTCATAATGGGATTTATGCCATTGTAGTCATCAATTGGTGGCTAAAGTTAATATGAAAATTCTCATTTGATTTTAAAAGTATATCATGATTGTTCCTTCGGAAAAATTTCGCTTTATGTATCATTCATTAACAAAAATAAAACATCAAAATAGAGTATACATCAAAAGTAAAAACTAAACTAAAATTGAATATTTGCTGTGAAGAGAATCAAATTAATTTATTGTTTAAAAATTATTATTTATGAAATTATCAATTTGAAAATCTGTCTGAATCAGTTCACTTCACTACACTGTACTCTGCAACCGAACTGCGCGGCGCCTCGGTTAAAGTTTCGGAATGTTTGTTGCATGTTTCTCTTCTGAATAAAAGTATGTTTTCTTTTGTTGTTTTGTAAAAAGAAATGAATCTGACTTACAAAATTTAATTAATATATTTAATTTAATGGAAATGATTTTTTCCTCTCTTTTGCGTCGAAATAAGTGAAATTTCTCTATTGAATGCTAAGCCTAAATAAGACAGGCCTTTTCATTCCTTTGTGTACTTTTTGTATAACTTTAGTCTGTATGTTTTGTTAAAATTTAGTAGTTATCTTGGTTAATTATTATGGGAATAAGGGTCTTTTCGGACAAATAGAAAGCATAGATACAAATTAAACTTTCAGAAACAGGAACGTAGTAAAAAATTTATTTTAAGAGGGGCTTTGGAATAAAATTTTACGATATGAAATCGAATTTTAAAATTCACTCTTAATCATGTTTACAACTATGAAAATAAATTACAATTATATGTTAGGATTTTTCTCAAAATGCATTAAAATAATTTAAGTAAAAATTTATGAATTTTTTACAGTTTATTAAATAGCATTCTTTTAGTTTTTACAAGCACAACATTGTTAAGGTTATTACTTACTTACTCAATACTTATTCTATTTTGTGTTATATATTAGTACATAGTTTAAAATATAACTTAAGTATTTATTATTTAATTATAATTTGTTAATTTATAGTTTGAAATTATCATGAGTGTTACAATGTCTCATTAGTGTTACTCAATTTCATGAGTTAATATAGTTAAGTTTTAGCTTTAAAAGAATACAGTTGTAAGTAGAGTTTAGTAAATTGTGTGGTGAATTTGATCCTTCTTATATATTAATAGTTACTGCAATAGAAACTTTGATTTATAAAAAATTGACGTTTTAATAAAAAGTAAACTATACCACATTATTCTTGGAAAAAAGTTACATTCATGGGTTAAAATGCTACATAATAAATTTTAAAATTTAACATATTTAAACTTAAATACCCGTACAGCTTTAAATTAAACTCATAATATTATGGTACTCTTCCATTAAATGGCCGACCAAACGGTATAGTGGTTAGCATACTAGCTTCTAGACCGCGAGGTTGCGGGTTCAAGTCCCGTGTATGGCATGGGTGTTTGTAAATGTATGTTGGCTTGTCAAATGACAAATGTTTCGGCGCATTATAGCCCTCGTGTTGCTGACGGCGCCAGAAAATCTGAAAACAATCAATCTTCCATTAAATAGGTAATTGCTAAGCCGAAATGTTTTTATAATTTCTATAGAAATCTTATAGGATTTCGTTTGTTATAGGAATTATAAATGATTTTAAGGTCGTTAGTTTGGATGAGTTATCACCGCTATTTGGCTCTTTTTATCTAACGGAAGAGTACCAATATTATTATAAAAAAATTTATGCATTAATGATTCTAAATACAGAATATATACATTTCAAGAAAAAGGTAACAATCGTGAGAAAAATCTGATTAGTTGAACTTTTTTTAAATTTCTCGGCTATAAAAAAAAACCCTCGCAAACGGTGATATGTATTCTGTTCCTTACTATAAGGAATTATAGACTATAAGGAATTAATAACTGATTATATTGTATTTTTTTCAGGGTTGGCAAGGTTTTAACCAAATAGTTTTTTTCTCAAAAAAATAAATAAATTGTTTTTTTAAAAAATAATTTAAAATTGTATTTTTATTTTTTTTATTTACAATTAAATTTTTCAAATTATTTGATGGTTTGAATAACTTCTACTTTTAACCAAAAGTTTACCATTCCAGAGATTTCCATTTCAAAATAAATTTATTGAAAATGTAACAGTTATTAGAATGATGGTTAATGCAAGAAAATGATGATGATGTATTGAAGGAAGTTTAAATGCATTTCTTACAGCAAAAACATTAACAGCGAATGGTGAGAGAATTTTTTTTCTTCTTAAGTTGTACAATTGTTGCGTAACAGACAGGTTTTAGAAAAAGCAGCAAAACTTGTTTTTTGGTTTAAAATGTTAAATCCAAAATTTATTTTAAATGGAATAAAGAAATAAGAATTTAGTTTTATTTTTTTAGAAAATATTTCACTAAATGAAATACCAAACTATTGTTCAATAGTGCCTATTCGTATAATTTTTCATATACAAAAAGATAACTCAATCATGTTAACATGATTGAGTTATGTTTTTGTATATGAAAAATTATACGAATAAGTACTATTGAACAATAGTTTTTATATTAATATAATAGCTATATTAATTTTTATAATTATATTCAAAATTATTAATTAAACTTAAATTTTAGTTTTCCCAGATAATATTTTATTAATTTAAACACACTTCAAATTCTGTAGACTGCATTTTTATACTAAGAATGAATGTTTTAAAGACATATTTCTAATAAGTTAAGTTTTATGTTAGTTTTATTTCAAGTTCTGTAACCAGGACAAAAGGTCGCATCTAGGGAAACCCAAAAAAGTTGCAGTTGGCAGTTCACTGTTTTGATAAAGAAATCAGATGTTTTGTTCAAATGCAAAGAACAAGCAACAGACTAAGTTATTTATGAATATTTTTATTAAGTTATTGAACTTGACAGAAAAAAGGTTGATATGAGATGTCACCTCTATGGAATTAAATAGAATGTAAATTATCGATTTAATTTAAAAAATAATTGTTGAAATCTGTAATATATGACAAAATAGCTTGGTTTTGGAAATATCATGAAATAAAATCTAAAGGAGAATTTACTATAAGTAAAAAATGACCCACACTGTTATATTCTTTTCTATTTAGGTTATTTTACAGAATAAACAGTCAAAATATTGTTTTCAAAAATCTTACGAAATGTAAAGTTATGCGCTAAAATTATTGATATTTTGTCTCTTTTTAAGTTTTATAGTATTTAACCAGTTGTAAAAGTAATAATGATACTTAAATTTTATAACTTTTTATGATAAATTTAACTTCACTTAAATAATTTTCTGTAGCCTTGTATACCTCGTATCACATCCTTGGACACTACTTACTACTAATGTGCGGATACTACTACAACGAATGTCAACATCAAATATACATCCTGGTATGTTAAACAAATCCAAAATAAATATTTTTTTATTTTAGCACTTCATTTTTTTGTGTTATAATTATTTTTATAGTATTCATAATTATTTTTATAGTATTCATAATTATTTTTATAATGTTTATAATTATTTTTATACCTATAAAAAATCATATTTTTTTCTGTCTCAAACACTAAAATATTATTGTTACTACTGTTGATTATGTCTCTCTTTATAGTACGTATCAAGATTTTTTAAAAAAATTTTGATTTAATTCCTGATCTCTCTTTTGCAGAATGACCCAATTACAAAATAATAGTGTAAACACAATTTTTAATCGTAACTGATTTTAAAACCTAATTTTTTAATGCAAACCCTATCTCCCTCAATTTTCACATGTAATTCTACTATTGGCTTTGATTACACTCATTATCTGTAGTAGTTTTACTCTGATATTTTCAAGTTTTGAAAGGTTAAATCATCTCTACCTCCTTTATTTTACTTTATTTGTTTAATTTATATTTAGTTTACTTTTAAGATGTGTGTGTCTATTGAGTTATGTGGTTTGATATTATATTGCGTTGTGTTAACTTGCGAAAAGTTAAGCATTTTTGTTGTAATCCTGTAGCATGCCTGGTATTAATTACTGCTGGCAATATAATATAAAAACATAGACACCTTGTTAAACCGATGCATTAATTACACTGGGATATATGCAGGTCATTCTTGACAGGATGCAGCCGACCAAACGGTATAGTGGTTAGCGTGCTGGCTTCTAGACCGCGAGGTTCCGAGTCCCGTGTTAGGCATGGGTGTTTGTAAATGTATGTTGGCTTGTCTAATGACGAATGTTTGGGCGCATTATAGCCCTCGTGTTGTTGACGGCGCCAGATAATCTGAAAAGAACCAACCAACTTGACAGGATGCACTGTTTCAGAAGCGGCAAAGACAAAATTATTGAAATCATTAAATGCTTAGAAATTTTTTTCTCCCATCGAACTTATGAATTGCAATCCAATTATGTCATTGGTAGAGATCATCTGATAACACATAGAGATATGGGTCATTCTCCAAAACTGGGCACTTTTTAATGTCATGTTTTGTAAAAAAAAAATTTTTTTTAAATGATTTATTTTATTTTTTTAAATAATCCCTACATGGTTCTTAATATATTCCAGCTCGTAGCCGAAATCGCTGACAAATATTTTTGAAGAAAAAAATTATTAATGTTTTCATTGCCCACGGAGTTGACAGATCGAGAAACGGAGTTGACATTGAGCAGAATATTGTTGAATTTTAGGAAAGAAATATAAAACTAAGTATTTTTCAACATCACTTTAAGTGGAACCAAAACACCAAGTTACAATATATACCAAGGTTTAATAAACAAATGTTACAGTACTGCTTATACACAGAATATATCTTTAATTAGTCAACATATACTTTTAACATTGAAAAAAAAAAAATTTTTTAAAGAAGTTTACTTGACGTTATGAAATTTTTGTTAAATCTAAGTTGTTAAGCATGTATGTATAATTTCTATAATAAATTAACACTGTATGGATGGTCACTTGTTAACGTGAGCTATCGAAATGAAATGCTTGAATTTTACTTAAGTATTTACACTTGTAATTTTTAGAGAAATCCATATGGTCTTTTATATTCAACAATTCTTTATGTTAGTGTAAAATGTTACTAATATGAATCATGAGCATCATATTTAGCATTTCTGATTGTAGGGCATGAACCAGTTCAGCAGCAGAACAGTTAACCTCTTGCCTGTGACACCCGAACTCAATTCCGGCAACTCAAATGCGTTTTCAAATATATTTCACAGGCAAAGGTTAATTTGATCTTTAAACTATTTATTAATCTTTTTCAGAGTACCTTAGACTATAATGTCTACTTTTTTTAAAATCCATTTCTCATACGACACTGTGTCTTCTTTTGAATAATCCAATGAATGCATTTTTCTGTTTTTGCATTCCTTACAATTCCTCTCTGAACACTCTTTAATATTGTCTTTATCCCACAACAAACTTTTGTACATCTCAGCTGGGATATTCTCTGAAACAATCTTTATCTGTTTTAATTTTATCTACATAAGTTTCATGAAGCCGACAGATGCGAGTTTAGTAGGTCTATTTTTTTCTAAAAACACCAAAATGGTCAAGGTTTACAAAACGTAGAGTAATGTATGGAATATTGCATGCACTAGCTGAGAAGGTCTTGTGAAGGTTTTGTAAACTGTTGTTCAAGTACCTTTTATGTTTCTTCACTCTTTTTCTGGTTATTTTATCTTTCATTCCAAGACATAAAGTGAAGCAAGAATAGTCTTCCAAAAAAATTCTGAATAACTTTTTTAATCTGTCCCAAAAGGGCTTGAATTAGGGTTTTTTCTTTAACATTTCTTCTTCTGAGATTTTTGAATATTTTTTAACTTCATTGAGGAACTTATAATTTTCCCAGCTACGCAACAGAAAAAAGATTTCCTAGATTCTTTCCTACTGCATGTTTTCTGAGAATTACAGTCAGTTTGCAAATTAATGCTTCACGAAAAACTAATCTTTTTGTAAGAGAAGATACCTTCGAACCTTTGGTCAATTTCTTAACTTCAATATTTGGTGTTTCATTCCCCCCCCCCCCCCCATATTATCTACTTTTTAACTTGTTATATTTTGTTTTGTACACTTTTAGTTTTTCCTGTTTTTTATTTTCTTGTAAGCTTCTGCCCTACCATTTTTTACCTTTCTGACCACTTTTTTTCTTCTAGATTTTCTGGAATAGTAAGTTTCTGCAGATTTTTCAGAACTTGCACACAGTGATAATGGCGAATTGTTTTGATGTTCTATAAGTTCATTTAGAACTACAGATATTCCAGGACTAGAAGAGCTATCCAGACTTAATATGTGCACTAACTTTTCATCTTCCTTTTTGGCTGCGCAGTATCTCTTTGAACATGCTTTCCCACTTTTTTGCTTAACTCTTTGCTCTCGGGCTGGTGCAATTTTATTAATATATTTTATTTTACCTCTTTCTTTTTTAACATGGTACTGTTCGAGTTCTTTTCTCGCTGCTTCTTCATATAACTCTGGGTTGTTTTTAACATGCTCACGTCTTTTTCTCTTGCATTCTTTGTTTTGTTTTTACCACTCTAACTTGTATTTCATAGATTCTCTCTTGCTTTAAGCCACAATTAAAATTTAGAAAATGCATATTAAATTGGTTAAAAGATATAAAAAAATTTCTTTGCTTCCATTTATGTTACGTAACTTCAATTTTTTGTAAATTTTTTATAACATTAACTACTACTCTAAGAATAAAATCAAATAAGACTATTAATAGCCACATTTCTATCCACTATTATGGTTGCATTTCTTTAAAAAACGTTTAAACATTCGACGCAGCTATACCACCATAATCATTCACTGTCACCAAGGTTAGGCCTATTTATATGTATGGAACTTAGCATTTTTAAAAACTTATTTATGGAGGAAATATGCTTAAATATCATGTAATGATGGACAAAAAATTTGCATAAACTTAATTTATACATAAAACACGAGAAGTAGATATCAATAAATATGTGCTTATAAAAATATATTTATTAGAAAAGAATTCAAATTCATTAGTTAGGCTTAGAATCCACTCCATGGGCAAAGCATCAACTCCATGGGCAAAGTTGTCCACGTAGTGCCCACGGAGTTGATGCCCATGGAGTTGATGAAATCACATTTTGAGTGCAAGTTGAAGCACAGTTTTAATGTTATAAAAAGGTGTTCAGGTATTTGATGTCTTTTCATCATGTACTTCTACTATGATATAAAAAAACAGGCAACAGTTTACATTTTATAGGTTTTATATAAGCCATGGAGTTGACAACCAATAAACATACTCGCCTAGAATTGAGAATGTCTTCTTTTTCTGTGTACAAACAAAGCTTCATTCAGATCCATGCACAATGTAAATACATACAAAATGCCTGTCTCTCTTCAATAACACTAGACAAAAATGACTTGTATTGCCGTATGTAAAGAATTTTAGAAAAATATCTCTGTCCATGGAGATGATGCTAAAACCTGGTTGCAAACTTAAGATAACCAAAACTTTATAAATTTACAATATTTGTTGTAACTTCAATACGTAAAACTATTTTTCAAAATATATTTATTTAATTTTACATAAATAAAAGGTAATATTTCATGTAGTTTTAATAATATGACAACTTATTTACGTAAACTATGGACTGGTTGCAGTCCACGGAGTTGACTTTCCTACCATATTTTGAATTATATCCCACTAAAGCAATTTAAAATAAATTTTGAATTTCAGGTAATTAATTAGTACCCATCTAGAACTACATGATACAATTTTTTTAAATAGATATTTTGTTAATGGAATAGTCAATGTTCTCGAGTTTCAAGAAAGTGCCCGTATTTGGAGAATGACCCATATATCCCGAATTGATGTCCACGAACGATTTCCTTGTTTTTGTTTATTTCCGAATAGAACTTAAGGTTTATAAACATGAGATTACTAAATTGATATCTGTACAGCTAATGCTGTCAAATAAGTAATTAATAATAAATATTTAATTATTCTTTACTATTTTTTATCTTGACCACAGACATAATGGTATGATCTTTACAGTTACATCTATTTCACATGTAAATAAATACGATTCTTCTATCGGAAAAATAGAGCGTGCAATGTGTATTGGAACCAAAATGGTTACTTCAGACTTCTTTCCAATATCGCAGTTGACTTTTTGTGTCACTTGGTGGATATGACAAATCATGTCTGTGGACGCATTTTTTTAGTATAAAAAAATATTTTCAAATTTAGATTGCATATTTTGAGGAGTTTTGATTGTATTAAATTATATTCCATCATGGTTAACAGAAATATCCACTTATCTAATGGTGAAAAAAATTGCTGCAACAAGCTTTTGTGTGTTTTATAGAGAATACGCCTTTTCCAAAGTACAATCCTTCTTTGCATTGCAATTTTTAAATTAGAAAAAAAAATGCACTTAAAATGGTTTTAAACATTTCCTATGATCACTTGGCCATCGTCCGTTGTTACAAATAATATGTTCTTACTTAAAGTGGCATAATTGTAAACAAAGTTTCAAATTTTCCTCATAATTATGCACTCCTGTGTGGGAAACAGTGGCACTTGGGAGCAAATTTCGTAAGTTTTCCTCTACAGTTGAGATATTAAGGTGCCAAACCACCTGCTTGCTAAGTTTACTTTGTTAATCTTGCTAAAAGGTTAGATGTCTTTCAAAATGTCTTTGTACAAAACTATTCAAATCAGTAGAAAGCATAAAAGTGTAGCTTGCTTAAAGCTATTGCAAAATTGGTATTAATGTTTTGCTACAACCACGATTATATGCAGATTTTAAAATACAAGTGCAATTAATTTTTTTTTACATAGCAAATAAACAAATAGAACTAACAACCAAACTATGAGAAGTTATGGATAAATATATACCTGCTTTGTGAATAATATTATTTTGAATAAATAAACAAAATAAAAATTAGCAATTTATGAATAGAAATAACATGTTTCAATGACTTATGAACTTATAATGAAAAGTCTAAACCAGGTGAAAGTTGAGCCCTAAAGTACTGTATTCTTCCTGTATATCAGGGTTTGCATTCGCCCTAATATTCCTAAAATTTTTGTTTCTCCTTAAAATTGTACTTAAATGTTTTGATAATTCCTTAAAAATATTACAAAAACACGAAAATTCCTCAATTTTTCTCCACAACTCGTGAAAAGAACTTGATGTTCCTCCAGATGAGAAATGGGGATTTGGCTAAATTTATGTGTTTTTAAAAATAGTATAATTGTTTGGTTATATAACTGTTATTTTGGTGAAAAGTTCAATTTTTGAAAAATCAGCATTTTTTCGCTGGTGTTGAAACAAACTTTGGAAAAAATATGCCCATGTTAGGAACCTATATCAGCATCAGAAGAAATGTACCTAAATGTTTTTGAATTATATTTTATGAAATATCCTTAAAATTTTATGAATTATCCCTAAAATGATCCTGAAATTTTTGGAAATACAATAAAACCCCGATTATCCGAGCCCCGGTTATCCGAGTTTCCGCTTTAACTGAGCCAGATAATATTTCTTTAATTTTTTTTTTACCCCTGATATTTTCCTTTGTCAAAACTAGTACCGAAAAAAATTGGTACTTGATCTCTCAAACACTCAAGAAAACAAAATGTTCACATTCCTTTTCATTGTATGACACTGATCCTCCTATCGCGTCGCTCAAGGTCTTAAGTAAGAGAACTCTTTAAGCATTACTATATATTATTAATTGCATGTGGTTTACCTATAGTATAACATTTGTACTCGTCAAAACATACATTTAAACCGATACGATTTATTTTATTTTTAATTTTTGCTTTAACCGAGTTTTTCGGTTATCCGAGTTGGGCTTGGTCCACATTAACTCGGATAATCAGGACTCTACTGTATCTCTAAAATTCCTATCTAAATTTTTTAGAAAACTCACTGCAACCCCTACATATTAAAAAATAAATAAAAAAATCCTGAGATATCCTACACCGTCTATTTACTTTACTCTTTTCTTTAGGAAAAAATAAAAAGTGTTGATCTGCTTTTTAATTTATTAAAATCCACTTTTAAACAGAATTCAAATAGTAAAAGTGTAAATAAGCCGCTGACACAAGCTTGTTTTTTAAAACATAGATTGCCTACTCATCTTCATGATAATTACAGCTTTATTTCATTGCTTAGTTTTTTAATTGTAGTAGTTTGCATGAAAATTGTAATCGAAATCAAAAAATTGACACAAATCAATAAATCTCAATTGTTTATTTGCACCAAACCAGTTACATCTACAATGGAATAACATATTTTATATTAAGTGTAATATTTTACAATTTACAATATTTTTATTTATAACTTTTTTCATCACTATTCTCCTTTTCGATTTGTATGCTCTTTTTATAAATGCAGGTTTGAGAAAAGTTGAGATCGAGCATTTGTACCAAACAAGTTAAAAAACAGTTACAGTGAGTCACATTTTACAATATGCAAGTTTTTTATTTATAACATCCTTCACCAACGGCAACCTTTTGCATTTTTAAGCTATTTTCAGAAGTGTATGAGAAAGATGCAACTTTTCAGTTACGTTATTAAATAATTTTTATTACAAACTGTTGAAATTCATGTACATCGTCACATGTAAAATATATTATTTATACAAATATAATATTATTTATACGTCTATGAGTAGCAAAATATTAAAATGTAACATTATTTATAAGTATATGTTCTCAAGCATTTTAGAATAAAATCATATTGGAGATCTTTTCAACAAGCGTGAAATAGATTTGATTCCTTTAGATAATGTCATATTTCTTTCTCAATTTAACCTTTAGTAATATTTATACTGTTACAATCTAATGTTTTAGGTTGACAAATCTGGTAATACAGCTTCAATAATATTATGATAAATATTATATGTGTATTTTATAAAATATTTGAGGTTTACGTTTTTCTGCAGATACTACAGGGTTTGCACTGTCATTAAAAGTTCTTAATATTTTCTCAACTTGTTTTGTAGGGCTTAAAAGTACTTGAAAATGCTTAGACGTCCTTAAAAGTCCTTAATTTTTGGGGCCGAGCAAACGGTATAGTGGTTAGCATGCTAACTTCTAGACTGCGAGGTTCTGAGTCCCGTGTAAGGCATGGGTGTTTGTAAATGTATGTTGGCTTGTCAAATGACGAATGTTTCGACGCATTATAGCCCTCGTGTTGCTGACGGCGCCAGATAATCTGAAAACCACCAACCAACCTTAATTTTTGGTGATGTTGTGTGCTCAATTGCAATATTTAAAAAAAAAAAATCAACTCGCTTATCCTCACGGGATCTCTACTTATCCACTCCACATTGGAATATTCGTATATTTCTATTATGCAACTCGTACGTCGTTTGGTTCGTGTTTGTCGATTGGTGAAGTGGAATTGAAACAAGAGTTACACACTGTACTGTGCAAGATGTACTTTGGGGAAGCAGTGCTGTCTTAGGAGCCAAAAGACCACCAATGAGTGCAGTTTTTATTTTAGCGGAAGCAACTAACGAATACTATGCCCGGAAAGTGCACATTTAATGCGCTGTAGCTAAAGCACAGTGGATGTGAAAAATGGATTGTAACATCATCAAAGTCTGTTCTTAACTCTTTGAATACCAGTTTTTTCTTTTAAAAAAAATAAGTAGATTAGTAGTTTAATAAGTCAAATACAGTAGAAATAGCAATATTCTGTTGAAATAGAAGCTACAAATAACTGGGAGGGGGGACATAGAGGGGATTGGGACACATGTGTCCCACTGGTGTTTTTAGATAAGACTCGTATGTCCCAGCTGTGATTTGGTACTGTGAGCAGGACACATATGACCCTATGGGGCCGAAAGAGTGGAGGCAAAATTGTGTTTGTGCTTAACCCCTTGGGTACATTTGACGTCTGAGACACGTCATTCACTTTTTTCCCCTAGGAGCGGATTACGTGTCTAAGATGTCAAACCAAAAATCCTTTGGGTACATTTGACGTCTGAGATTCGTCATGCACTTGTTTTGCCTGTTAATAATGACGAACCTAATTCGTCATTCAAACTAGTTTGATTGGATAGATTTTAATGTCACAAGAGCCATGATTGGTTAAGTCAAACATCGGTTGGTTTACCTATACTTTAAAAAAATAATTTGTTTGGCTGTATTCCTTTAAAGTTCCTTTATTGTTTTGAACCAACCGTTCAAAACGCAAGAATTTTCCCAAATAAATCCGTACCCAAGGGGTTAACAGATTTTGATATTAGCAGTGTAGCTGTAAAGTCACACATTAAAGATGTGGCTGAAAACAAATTTTCTAAGGTTCTTAAGAATGTTATTTAGGTCCTTGAAAAGTCATTAGTTTTCTTTCTGTTGTTTCAGCGGGAACCCTGTGACTAATCTTCACCTTGAGAGAGGCTCGTCATGGAATGGGAAGGAAATATCCCACCACAAGGACCTACTGATGCTGTTACTCTGACAGGAGAGTTAAAAGGAATAAGTAGAATTAATTTTTTTTTTACAAGTTTTAAGTGTTGTGCGAGTAAGACAATTGAGTAATTTAAAAAAAAAAATATCCAGGGTTCCCACTGTCATTAAAAGTGCTTAATATTTCTGAATTTGTTGTCAAGGCCTTGAAAGTGCTTGAAAATGCTTAGAGGTGCTTAAAAGTCCTTGAAAATGCTTAGAGTCCTTAATTTTTGCAGATGTTGTCCAACTGCCAAATTTATAAAAATTTCAAGTCAGACTTCTACTTATCGACCGCCACTTATCTGCACCGTATCGGAATTTTCCGACGTATTTGTGTTATGCATCCACCAATTTGTAACTCTTTTGGTTGAATATACTTTATTAAAAATTTATATATCGACATAATGCCTGAAAACATATTTTCAAAGGTCCTTAAAAGTCATTGATTTTCATTCTGTGATTTGAGTGGGAACCCTGATATCATACTTTAAAAAGTGAGAAAGTTAAATCAAATTTTTGCCATAATAGCAATAAGAAAGCTGTAATTGGTTTTTGTTGTCAAAGTAATGTACTGCTTCAAGACAAGAGTTTTTTTTTTTTTTTTGTGGAATAATAGTTAAATATAATGATATTCCAGAAATGTATCTTTATGGATAGTAGATTGAATAATTACTGGCATGGAAGAAGCTTGACTTGGTTCTGATAAATCCATGTCAAATCAACATCCTAGATAAAAAAAAAATTTACTGTAGGTCTCCTCTACAATTACAAATAGTGGTTTAAAATTGTTTTATTTTGTTAACTTGAAGTATATATGCTTTGCCATCCTAAAAAATATTCTTTAATTGTTAATTAAACAACATTGTTAACTAACATTTCCCTTTTTAAATATATCTTCTGAAAAAAAAGTCCTAGTCCACCTGATAGCTGAGTAACTAGTGCTTTGACCTTGCATGCTAATAATGCTTTGTTCGAAACCTGGGTTAAGCAGGGATGTTCGTTGTAGTTCGGAATGCACATTAAGCTGTAGGTCTCGGCCTGATTAGCTGTATTTGTGCATAAAAATAGTTTGTTGAGCTTATCAATCAACCAACAAAAAGACAGCCCAATCACCCTTGATATATGATGTTGGAGGTTTGATTTTGTAACAGACCTTGAGCAAAGAAAATTCAATATAACTGACTTAATCAACAAACTCAGTCACTCAGATTGTAGAAGACTTATTAATTAACTTCCAAGTTTTTTTTGCAAAGTCACTGGAATATATCATGAGAAACACTAATGCATAATGGCCAAATAACTTTATATTTTGTTTCCTTATTTATAACTTATATTGCATTCTTATTTAAATTCCTCAAATTTATGCTTTTACAACTATGAAGAGCAGATATTCATACTCATTGTCAATTTCTATACAACTGTTTAATCAATTTATTTAGGACTACTCTTTATATTACCTTAAAATTTAAAATTGATCTGAATTTGAGCGATTTAAGTTGCGGCATCCAATCATGTGGCACCAGACAGGCGCCTCTCGAGCGCTAAAGGGTAATAATAATATGCTTTGTCGAAACAATACCCTTGCCTGCTTTTGGCATTTCCGATTGCATTCAATTTTTTGTATTTTCTTTTATTTCATTCAAAACATTAACTGCCAAAACTCGAAATCCTTAAAAAACACGGTCAGTATTCATAACATTTGTGATTGTAGGGTCATATATAACATATTTAAAGAAAAAGTTGTAATATTTTACTTATCTTTAGAGAAATTGACTGTTGCATTGGCACAACGTCAGCGTAAAACCGAGTTAAAATCAGCGGTTTTCAAGAATTTCATATTCCGTTAATGTTGAATATTGAACGACTGTAATTAACCGTAGGCGATATTTTAAAGCTTTTTTTCAAAAATATAAACTTTTCGTACTATGTAAGTACATACATTTATTTATAATGTCTTATTTTGTATGAAAATATTGACTACATTCTTGATGTAAAGCCACTTCACAACCATTACAGCGATACATAATTTGACTGTGGCAATGTTTACTGCGAAGTCTTTTATTGTCAATTGATCGTATAAGAAAATTTCTTTTTTGATTTTGTACTGCCAAAGAAAGACTTAATTGCTTGATCTACCAGTAGTTGATCTAACAAAATCCATCAACACAAAAACCATCACGTGATGCAAGGGCCAAGTTTTATAACCGAATCATACAGGTTTTCCTTTTAGGAACATTTATGCAGAATGTTTTACACTATAAGGAATCATTTGTTCATCTGTACTTAGGTCGTGTGCAAATATTTGAAACTATTAAAATTTCTTATTCAACATATTTCACTTTTGTACTCTCACTTTGTACAATTTGTAATTTTTGTCAATATTGATGTTATCTGCTAAATGCAAATTTTGATTTATATTCCTGTACTGAATACGTGACATTGACTCCCTAACAAACGGGACCGATATATCTTTATATTATGACTAATACATTTCTTCTTGTGGCAATGTATGGTATCCAGTAAGAAGAAGCAAACCAATAAACCTTTTTAGGTAACTCTCGGAAGCAAAAAAGTCAGTCCGATTATTTTGCTGAGCATTTATATTAGTTTGATTAAAGAGCAATGCATAAATTTCAGAGTTAAAAAACTTAATGAAAATTTCCTCACAACTTAAATTTTCTAACTCTCTTTTCAGTTTTTCAACTTGGTGATGTTTCTTCATTTTTTGGTATCGATGTATAAATAGGATCTATTTTCTTCCATTTCAAAGGCTCAATTTTTTTTTTTTGTCTTAGTATTATCCGTATTATTTTGGTCCTTATCTTTCATATTTGAATGTATTTTAACCTCACCAGAGATGTCATTTGGTAAAACGTTCGAGTCACTTATTACTGTATGGTCCCCTTCTTCCTTGTTAGTAACTTTGCCAAATTCTGGTGAAATAATAGCAATGTTCGTTTTATTGTCATCTGAATCAATTGTGTAAAAAGTATTCAGAGCTTCACTAAGCGTAAGATAGTGCTTTCAAGGTATTTCAAATCAAAATGATGCAGTTGTAATCGCACACGGTGAGAAAAGAGTTCAGAAAATTTTAACCCTCTTTTCCTCTGACGAAGCGCAAGCGCAACCCTAGTATTTCCAACATCGTAACTCGAAGATGAATTCATCAAAACATTTTTTATTAGTGTGTGACCTTCAAGTGAACTATGGAGATATAAAATGTTATGTCTAATAAAAATTATTTTCCTTTTTTTTTTTTTTTTTTTTTGGAATCGATTTAGCAATATCAGTCTAACTTAGCGAATTTCGGAAATGTTTAAGTTATTACTAAGAGAAAAAAATAAGGTTTAGAATAATTTTTATTGTTCCAAATTAAAGTGTGTAACCTTACCAATGAACATAAATCTCCAAATATTAGTTTAAAATTGATTAAATATTTATTGTAGTTATGTTTTCTAAGCGTTGCGTGAACGCCCGCTGTTAATGGGTTAATAAATACAAATGTTTAATTTTTTTTATTTTCACTATGCCTTTCCTTGATGTTTATTAGGGTCATCACAGAATCGGACAGGACTCTTCGCTCTCGTGAAGAGGATTCGACTACTGAAGCTCAATCAGTCAAGTTTCACTCACCCCATTGGTAACCTGGCTTAAATAATTTCTTTTTATGAACTTTTTCTTCTTATGTTGTGTGAGGCTTTACGATCAAAGCTTTTTTTATTTATTTAAAACAAATGCTTATGGCCTCTCTGTCTATCCTTTAATCAGGGTTCCCATGGTCATTAAAATGCTTAATATCTTTAAACTTATTTTCTGTGCCCAGGGTTCAATGAAAGTCATTAAAAGGGCTTAATATTTTTGAACTTGTTTTCAAGGCCTTAAAAGTGCTTGAAAATGGTTAGGGGTGCTTAAAAATCCTTAGAGGCCCTTAAAAGTCTTTACTTTTTGCTGATGTTGTATGCCCAATTGTAAAACTCTAAAAAATATAACTTGAACTTGCTATTCCCACATGACCCGTATCAGAATTCACCGACATATTTGTATTACGCATCCATCAACTTGTAACTTTTTTGGTAGAATATACTTTATTAAAAATTTATTTATAGACATAATACCTGAAAACAAATTTGCAATGGTCCTTAAAAACATTATTTAGGTGCTTAAAAGTCCTGGAAAAGTGATTGATTTTCATTCTGTGATTTGAGTGGGAACCTTGGTGCCTTAAAAATAATTGAAAATCCATAGAGATCCTTAATTTCCATTGATGTTTGTGCCTGACTGTAATATTTATAAAAATTCTTCTCTGACTTGCTTTAGCCACCGCAGGATCGCCACTTATCCACACTGCACCGAAATGTTCTAGTATTACGCAAGCGTCAAGTTGTACGTCGTTTGGTACATATTTTCTGATTAGTGGCATGGAATTCAAACAGAGTCTTAGTTACACACTGTACTCTGTGAGACGAACATGCTGGCGTAGTGTTTATGTTTTTAGAGCCAAAATAGTTTGCATTCAACAAGGTATTTTTTTTTGCAAAAACAACTTACGTAAACTATGGCTGAAAATTAATGTGCTATGGCTAAACCCACAGTGCATATGAGAAATGAACTTCGACATCCTCAAAGTCTGTTCATAAAGCAAATTGGAAATTGTGCATGAAAGATTTTAATATTAGCCCTATGTGCTAAGCATCTGTAAAGTCACGTTAGAGACACAAAGACAAGTTTTCGAAGGTCCTTGAAAATTAACGATTTTCATTCTCTGATTTCAGTGGGAAACTGTTTTTGTGTGCTTGTGTGTTTTTAAAATTATACAGTGCTCTTCTAATGTGTAACATCTCGTAACTAATCCCAGAAGAGTTTTACATGCTGCATTTAGTGACTTCATCCAACCTGTTTCCTTTTCCTGTATTTATTGTACTTCTTTTATGTGTAGCTTTATAATAAGTTTATTTTAACACAGGTTCTCTCGACCGACTCATCTACTTGAATGGCTTTGTAGAAGACATTTCTTCCTTGCTGAATTAGAGAGTGCTCTCTCGAAAGTCGTTCAAGAAGAGGCTTTCACGTAAGGCATTGGGTAAGATTCCTTTATGGAATTCCAAGTAATGTATTTGTTGTACATGTATTGTGTGTTCGTTCAAAGTTTCCTTACACTGTCTTTCATTCCTCTTGCTCTGATATCGTATGAAGAAGATTTTGTACTGTTTGAAGAAAATGTCTCTTGTGTATTCTGCTTTTGAAGTAGATCCTGTTCCACATGCGCTGCAGTGAGTGATGCTGCGTGATTCCATTTATGTCTTGTTTGTATTGTGTGAGACAGTCAAGGCTTCCTTTTATTGAACAGCACAGTTCTCTTCTTGACTTTAATGGTGCTTGTAGATTGCGGCTCTTCTCCCTCCATGCAAAGAGTGTTTCACACGCAGGGTAACTTGCAGAATTCCTATCAATGCATTTTGTGATGCCTTACATTCAAAACGAACGGGAGGGGGGTTAAGCTGTGTCTCTAGTTTGAAAAAAAGTAAGGATTTCTTGTATTTACAGATATTTGTTCCTTTAATTAGCGGTAGGAAAGATCAGGGATTCGCTGCAGTATGCCCCTTGCGCCATTAAACTTCAACCAACCAACCAGGGATTCGAGCTTTGTATTCAAACTGTAGAAGGCATGAAATCAATCTTTATGCATCCAATTTGGATATTTTTTTCTTACCTATTTGTAACTAAAAATAATATATATTTTTCTTAGTACTTTAAGAGGCATGACTATTTTTTAGCATATATATAAAAAAAAACTAACCAAATGTGTCTTTTTTTTTGTATGGATTACACAAAACACTGACTTAAGATCATTTTGTTTCCATTGACCTTGAGATTTCACATGGGAACCCCCTAAAATCCATTTAGACAATGGAGAGTGTTAGAAAACAAACCACTACAAAAATTACTATATTTCAGCTTGCCTTGTTTTAATTTATTATTTAATTACATTAGAAGTTATTTTTTTATATAAATTAAATGCTAGTATAATTGTCAAATTTCAGTTAGAGGTTTTAATTTTTTTGAGTTATAAAAAATTATCTTCCAATAAACAAATAGCCCTAAAAAAACCCCTGCTAAGTGAATCTATCAGTCCAAACAAGTTATGAAATCTAATGCTTGCCGCTAAGCAGCCTTGTTTCACTTTTTTTGCATGGGGGGGGGGGACTACTTTGTATCGTATTAAATTATTTTGGGTTATCGGGAAGAACTTCTATAGTTAAGTGGTACTAGGCAGACTAGAGTTTTTAAAGAAGAAAATCTTATTTCATCAGTTGTTAAAAGTAGCTCTAACTGAGATTATTTCAAAAAACTTTCAGTGATGAACCAAACCTTATGTGGTTAGTTAGTTTTTGTGGCGCAAAAGCAGCACTTGGGCCATGCTGTGCCCCAAACCTTATGATATCATGTCATCATTGAAAACTTCCTAATATTTTAATTTTTGCAAAGTGGTTAATAAATGTCATGCTTTTTAATTTATTTTTTGAGTAATGCAATCAAATTAATTAATGTAAATTTAGAATGCAAACTTATTTATATAATGAACAAGGTACACCTTTCTTTTACTTTAAATTAATTTGAAATATCAAGGTTGAAATATACAAAAATATTTGCGTCATCACTAATTTAAATTCAATAATTTACTGCTCCCAAACCACATTTTGCTGCTCCAAAATCGTATTTTTACTGCTCCGACAGTGCTCCAAAATTAAATTTTGGCACTTACATCACCGTATAATGGATAATAGTTTAAAAGTTCAAGCATTTTTTTTATATAATAGTTTAAAATTAATTAACTTGTGCAACTGTGTGAAAATTTGAAGTTTTTTTCTTTGGCCATGTGAGTTACACGCAGAACCCCCCTCCTTTAATTCTTAACAACAGAAATGTTTGTGACAAGCATTCATGCTTAAAGTAAACTATTAAACTGCATGCCTAGGTTCATTCCTTTTTCTTTTTATCTGCTGCGGTTTAGACCTTCATATTTATGTATCACTTGTTAAACAATTTTATATCTTTTTTCTCGCCTAAAAACAATATAAATAATCTTTTCTTCCTATTTTTAAAGTACATAATCTAATTCTTACATGATGATTAGATACTTTTTAATTTAATTTTTTTTTGTAATTTGTAAAATTAGTTCAACATACTACTTGGTGGGGGTATACTTTGGAAAATGTGGTGTGAATAATGCCATCGTTATCGCCATTATTACGTTGCTGTGTGATGCTCATTTTCGCAGGCCTTACTCCGATATAATAGTTACTGACGTTATTGTAGAAATTTGCACCTGTCGGACGTCAGCTAAAACTCGGTTTCAACTCTTTCTTTTATTTGAAATTTCTATCATTCCCGAGTTTGATACAAATCTGCATTACGATTTTGTTGGGCTTGCCTTCAAGTTTGACAATCATGGAACCTGCTTACTGTGCATTTTGCTTGCACCAGTACGGCAATTTTTGCCAATTGTTGGTTTAATGTATTTGCTGAGATTTGCACCGGTATGGTGGCCGTTATACCGATATTTACATTGGAGAAGTTTTAATTTTCACTTAGGTTTAAGCCATTTTAATAGTAGCTATTGGCGAGATTTGCAATGTCATTTTAGTTTCATTCGCCTGGGCTTCCGCTGATGTGAAAGCTGCAATGTCCGTGATTTATGTGTGCAGGGTTCCCACGGTCATTGAAAGTCATTAAAAGTGCTTAATATTTTTGAACTTGTTTTCAAGGCCTTGAAAGTACTTAGAAGTGCTTGAAAGTCCTTGAAAATACTTAGAGGTCCTTAAAAGTCCTTAATTTGTGCAGATGTTGTGAGGCCAAGTGCAAAATTTATAAAAATGCAACTAGGACTTGCTATCCCTGCGTGACCGCCTCTTATCTGCACCGTATTGGAATTCTCCGACGTATTTGTATTAAGCATCCAACAACTTGTAACTTTTTTGGTAGAATATACTTGATTAAAATTTTTTTACAAAAACATGATGCGCCTGAAAACAAATTTTCTAAGGTCCTTAAAAGTCATTGATTTTCATTCTGTGATTTGAGTGGGAACCCTGGTGTGTGTGAGGATCGTTTTCACCATTTGGTTTGAGTCAATGCTGAATGATTAGAATTTTAATTTAATTTGCGCCAGAAATTAATCCCAATTGCCAAATTTTACTGTGTATCCTTATTTAAAATTATAATCTTAACTGCTATTGAATGTAAAATTGTTTATTTTAACATGAAATACAATTTTATATTTTAACTATAGATATAAGTAATAGTTTAAAAGTTAAAGCATTTTTTTTTTTTATTTATAATTGTTTAAAATTATTGTATTATTAATTTTTTTTCATTTTGTAAAATTTTTGCCTGGATACTGTACTTTAACAGTGGCAACAGCTGAACTTAGGCAAAAAAAATAATATTGCAAGTGATTAAATTGAACAATTTGGACAATGAAATTATGCAAACTGAAAATGGTGTAACTCCCCTAATTCCATTTACAATTGAAGGCAGTTTTTTTTTTTTAAGTACATAAATTGATGTATAATATTTTTACTAATTTTATTTGAGGCATAAAACATAAAAAATTCACATTACAAAATGTTTTTAAAGTAATTATTGATTTTATAAATTTTTATTAAAATTATAAGTTTTCAGAAAACAAAAATAGTTAATATATAGAGTATTTTGTTGAATGTTTCATCCACTTTGACATGATTTATGGTTTGTCTTTCCCTTTAAAATTTTACTTAGAAAACAGCTTTTTAAATCTGAAATTTAATACTAGTGTCCTCTTTTCTTGAGATTAGACTGTAATAAAAAAAAAAGGGGGATTTTAAAGTATAATTGCACATGCACTGTACAGGTACACTATACATACACTGCCCTGCACAGGGTAATTTGCTGTTTGCGCCATAAATGTGTAAAGGTAAACAGTACATGATTCATAATTATTTTTATGATGGTGAGTTTGAATGTTCTTTTATTTGAAAGTTATAGTATATGTATATTTTGTTAATGACTTAATCAGGGGATTTCAAAATAACTTTTTTGCTGACACTCTGTTCCAAAAAAGGTCCTTGAATTTTCTTAAAAAGGTCCTTGAAAGTCCTTGAATTTTTTTCTTCAATAAGAGTGGGAACCCTGTAAAACAATTTGTTGTGCAAAGCAAATTGTTTAAAAATCCATACAACTTAATAGTTAAAAAAATTATTCAAATAAAAAAAATCTAATTTTTTTTTCTTTTAAATTTTTGAGTTGCTCATAATCTGTTTTGAGATTATTAAAGTAGTATTAATAAAGTTATTTATTCTTAGTTGTCAGTTTTACTTTTCCCCTACCCCACAGTAAAAAAGTATACGTTTGTAACGACGTGACTTGGCGTTCCCAAACCTTTTTACTTTATACTACACCACTGTTTGTGTATCTTTAAAAAACAATGAAAAGTGCTTGAAAACCTTGAATTTTTTAAAAATCAGGAAGAAGTTTTTTTCGCCATGTGGGGGAATTCCGCTTTTTTAAATTTAAAATAATAATAATAATTTTGCTTTTTCAAAGAAAGTTTCACTTTTCTAGTTCCTGAAAAAAAATCCATCTCTATCTCACAGAAAAATAACCTTTTTTCTAAGGCTGAATCGCGAAGCAGCTTCCCTTCCGCCCGATCGGGAAGAGCGGAAAACCTACGGCATTCCTGCCCCAAATACAAAAATCTATTGAAATGCATTTTTTTTACTTAGGTTGGCGCTTAAACTTACATATTATACTTTTTCAACTGCGCAGTAATTTTGTGCCATTTTTCCTCTTCCCAAAATGTAATTTCCTTCATACTAATTCACACGATTAACGTATACGAATAATGTGCTTGCTTTCAAGTCTGACATTCATGGAATTATCGTTTGTTGTACGTTGGTATGTAATGCTTGTTTTCACTTATTCGTTAGGTTGATCTAATGTCTATTACTGACGAGATTTGTGTGGCTATGACGTTCGTTAACGCTAGGATTTAAGTTGTTATGGTTTTCATTTTCGTGGAGTATTATGTCAATATAACGACATTATTGCAGAGAATTGTTCAGTATATTCTGCGCTAACATTGATATTTACATTTATTTGGTGGTCATTTTCGCTGAGTGTTACCTTGTTGTAAAATCTGAGATTTGCACCGATGTTACCGAAAGGAAGTATGTTATCATGATGAATTGCGCTATCGCCGAGATCTACGTTGCTGTGATTGTAATTATCGTCAAATGTTATACCGATATAATCGTGTTATTGTTGAAAGTTGCCCCGGTATATTTGGCTCCAACTTTGATATTTCTGTTGGCATGAGAATAATTTTTAAATTGACAAATCCAGTGAACTTTCGCAGGCTTTGAGGTGCTCGGCAAGTTGTGGATCGTTGCGTTGTTCCGAAGCCAAATCAGTTATTGCAGCAAGGGACTCGCTCTCAGGCATGGCTTCATCAGGAACAGAATTTAATGAGGTGAGAGAAAAAAAATTACGTAGTATTCGAAATCTATCCTTATCTTCAAAGTGTATTAGAAGACAGTTTTATCACTAAGAATTTTGTATTATTATTTAACAAAAGTTTCAATATGATGAAACAAGAAAAACAAATGGATATTCACATCCAGAATTGGCATATTAACTATGTGAGTGCTACCTACTTTACTAACCTTACTTCTGTTTTGTAAGGGACATAGTACTACTTCTGATATTCTCAAAGGTTTTCATTTTCTATTGTAACCTTAAAGCTTTCTTCTATTGGAACCTAAATACCATTTTTTGTATTTACTGGATTTGAACATGTACATTGAATTTTTTTCTCCTTCAAGTGTACGAACCTTGTGAAAAGGCAAAATCTTTGCTAAAAAATTACGATACATCTCTGTAATCATTTCATAAAAATTATTTTTTAACAAATTTAGCAGTGCCGATTCCTTCAACTTGATTACATAACCTGTGCATCATTTGTTCAAGTTAAAAAAAATTCTATTTCTTACTCGAAAAATCCTGAATATGCCAATAGTAAAGTGGGAGACATGAAAAATTCAGTTACGGTTTGACTAGATCGCTAAATTTAGACACATGTTACGGCTCAGTGAAAACAATGATTTAAGCTTTTTTTACCCAAATTTCAGTTCCTTGAATGTAGCTTAAAAATTTAGAAAACTGGGTTTAATTAACTTCGATGTTTGTCGACATAGGATAATTGTTTTTTAAATCGTATGATTTCTGAATTTTCTTTTTGAATTTGACTGGTTTTCATTGCTGTTGCTTGTTATTCAAAAGCTGTATCATGTCTGTAAAAACAAGTATTTAAAATCCATGTATGTGTCGTATATTGTTTCCTGTTTAACCGATACATTATTTTTTCTGTCCTATAATATTTTTAGTATTTATTTTTTAATTTGTGTAACTTGGTTTTAGGACAAATGTTGACTCATTTTTTTATTTTTAGGGGATGGGGAATCGGAATTAGTTCTCAACCTGCTTGGCAGAACTCCGGTATTTGCGAAATTACAAATTTTAATAATCATATCTCTAGGTAAGTTAAACTTTAAATACCCTTGATCATTATAAACTTTGTCTTACCACTTGTGTGTCTTGGGTAGTTGCATGCTTTCTGAAAGATATTAGGTTAAACAATTGTTCTTTTTGGTTGAAGCACTTAAAAAGATATGAAACTATTGCTTTGTTATTACTTTTGCTATATTTTTTATATCTTATGGTAATATATAATGTATTTTATGTCCTTGTAACTGAGTTTTTTTACATGACTTGTTTAATGAAAGCATGTTAATCTTTAAAATTTTAAAGTGCTAAATCTGATTAAGGAAATTAATGTTTTAAATTAACATGATACTGATCCATAGTGTTAGCAGCAGACTTTCTGTTTCTAGCTAAATGTGTCATAGAATAATTCTAAATTACCATTCTAAATTTTTGAATTCCAGAAAGTTTATCTTTTTTTTTTTTTTTTTATGAAAGTATCATTTTGCTTAATCAAATCGCAAAGTCTAGTTCTAAGAGTTTTGATGTATACTGATACAAAGCAGAAAATGTGATCTCAAGCTTTCTGCACAAGTATACTTTGTAAAAATTGATGGTCTAATTGAAGCTTCTTGAAAGAATTTAATTTTAAATTATGGATAAAGTTTGATTAATTTTTATTATTATTGAATCTAAAATATATTTAAAATTGACAATGCTGTTAATAAATAGCAAAATATTTTATTTCAGATTAATGCACTATATTTGACAGTTTACACTATCCTTAAATCCTTTTCTGATATTAAAAATTTAAAAAAAAAAAAAAAAAACTCAATGCAGGTGATAGCTATTTTTAGACTGGGAATATTGATGGGATTTTTCAAATATAAATAATGGGATATTTAGGTGTTTGATTGCCAAAATTAAGATGATCTTTGTCAATATTTCTGCCTTTTTGTCGTGTCAATTTCGAGATTTAGACAATGGAAATGGCGAAAGAAATAGTGTTTTTTATCCAACAAACTGAAACGAGTTTCATGTATTCAAGTGGGATCGCTACTTTTTCCCACTGCATAGACATATTGCCACAGCTTCCTAAACACATTATCTCTATTGCTTCGTGACTTGTTATGATTTTGTTGTCTACAGTAACGCTGTTATAGTTAATGGGCCCTTTCGAAATTGTTTGCGTTAACCGAATTTCAAGTTAAGCAAATAAATTAACATTACGTTATCTGTATACATCCTGCCAGCCTCGACTTTCTGTTAAAAAACCTATTTTAACCCATTAACCGCCAAAACTCGAAATCCTTAAAAATCATGGTCAGTATTTATAAGATTTGTGATTTTAGGGTCATAAATAACATATTTAAAGAAAAAGTTGGAATATTTTAATTACCTTAAGAGAAAATGACTGTTGCGTTGGCGCAACGTCAGCGTAAAACCGAGTTAAAATAGGCGGTTTGCAAGAATTTTATATTCCGTTAATGTTGAATAACCAAAGAGTGTAATTAACTGTAGGCGATATTTTAAAGCTTTCCTTCAAAAATATAAACTTTTGGTACTATGTAAGTACATACATTTATTTAATATGTCTTATTTTGTATGAAAATATTGACTACATTCTTGGTGTAAAGCCACTTCACAACCATTACAGCTATATATAGTTCATTGTGACAATGTTTACTGCAAAGTCTTTTATTGTCAATTGATCGTATAAGAAAATGACCTTTTTGATTTTGTACTGCCAAAGAAAGACTCAGTTTGCTTGATGTACCAGTAGATGATCTAACAAAATCCATCATCACAAAAACAATCACGTGATGCAAGGCTCCAAGCTTTATAACCGAAACTTACAGGTTTTCCTTTTAGCAACATTTTTGCAGAATGTTTTACACTATAAGGAATCATTTGGTCGTCTCTACTTAGGTCGTGTGCAAATATTTGAAACTATTAAAATTTCTTATTCAACAAATTTCACGGTTGTACTCTCACTTTGCATAATTTGTCATTTTTATCAATATTATACGCAAATATATATATTAACATTATATGCAAATTTTGTTTTATATACCTGTACTGAATATGTGACATTGACTCCTTAACAAACAGGACAGATACATCTTTATATAATTACCAATACATTTCTTCTTGTAGCAATGTATGGTATCCAGTAAGAAGAAGCAAACCAATAAACCTTTTTAGGTAACTCTCTCAGAAGCAAAAAAAAGTCAGTCCTATTATTTTGATGAGCATATATATTAGTTTGATTAATGAGCAATGCATACATTTCAAAGTCAAAACACTTATCGAAAATTTCCTCACAACTTAAATTTTCTAACTATCTTTTCCTTTTTTCAAATTGGCGATTCTTCTTCATTTTTTGGTATCGATGTATAAATAGGATACATTTTCTTCCATTTCAAAGGCTCAACTTCTTTTCTTTGTATTATCCACATAATTTTGGTCTTTCCTATTTGAATGTAATTCAACCTCACTAGAAATGTCATTTGGTAAAACGTTCGAGTCACTTATTACTGTATCGTCCCCTTCTTCATTCTCAGTAACTTCGCCAATTTCTGGTGATATAATAATGTCCATTTCATTGTCATCTGAATCAATGGTGTAAAAAGTATCCAGAGCTTCACTAAGCGTAAGATAGTGCTTTCGAGATATTTCAAATCAAAATGAAAAGGTTGCGATCACACGCAAGTCCGAAAAAAAGTTTAGAAAATGTTGACTCTCTTTTCCGCTGACGATGCGCGAGCGCAACACTAATATTTACAACATCGTAGCTCGAAGATGAATTCATCAAAACATTTTTTATTTGTGTGTGACCTTCAAGTGAACAATGGAGATATGAAATGTTATGACTAATACAAATTATTTCCCTTTCTTTATTTTTTCGGGATCGATTTAGCAATGTCAGTGCAACTTAGCAGATTTCGGAAATGTTTAGGTTATTACTACCAGAAGATAATAAGGTTTAGAATTATTTTTATTATTCGAAATTAGAGTGTGTAACCTTACCAATGAACATAAACCTCCAAATGTTAGTTTAAAATTGATTAAATATTTATTGTAGTTATGTTTTTTAAGCGTTGCGTGAACGTAACGTCAGCGGTTAATGGGTTAAGATATTAATAATAAATGTGCTCTTAATTTTCTTCAACTTCCATCGACTAGCTTCTCTTATTCTATCTACAACAAACAATTTTGAATAGTGTGTCCACTAATCTGTTCTGAAAAATATTAAGACAGGCTGATGATCATTTTAAAATATTCAATTACCCATCTGTGTCGAACTTTTTGACAGGTGGGCGAAATTGAGGTTTGCCCTACACCCTGGAGCCCTTGTCTGAGTGCTTGGGCACTGAATGTGTTATTCCAGTGGGATGTATTCGTGGTCTACTTGGTGCTTGCGTGGCTCATACTAGACTGGATACTACTCAACGTTGTGCAGGTAAGGTTATTTATATGGACTTAAATAAGGATTAATTTATTTTTTATCACGACCATTATTTTGTAGAAGCTAGCTTTATGTGCAAACTTCAATTCCATGTATTTATTATTTAATTGACTTTCTAAAGAATAATCTAGTCCAGAATTGTGAGAAATAAATCATACCCGCTTTCTTGGAACAGTGATGCAATTTTCGAAAAGTGGAATTTCAGAAAACGTAAAAAGCTGAATTGATTTTACTTTACACTTAGTGGTGCTTATCATGTTGGAAGTAGCGTAATATTGTTACAATTAAGTGTTACAGTTCCTTCTTGGTTCTCCTTGATTTTCTAGGTATTTTTTGCACAATTGAGATATTAACTCGGTTTTAACAAATTTGCAGTTCCGTCTTTATTCCATCATAGTGGCGATATAATGTTGTGGAATTTCCTGGAAAATAAAAGATCTTATTATAATTTTTTAATAACTGCTATAGTTTTAGTTTAGATTGCCCTTGTAGTTTTGTTTCCTTTTTATTTATTATCATATACATTAAAATAGGCTGTAGGGTGTAGCCCAGAAGCAGAATGATATATAATGTTCTGCAATGGGACTTTTGACAGTTACAAATGTTCTGCAGACATTTTTTCCAAATTACCAATATGATACAAAAGAAAAAACCCATAAAATTAATACTACACATTTATTACAAAATGATAATGACGAAAAAAATTATTTTTCAAACCAAGGCATACATTCAAAATTTGTAACTTGTCAATTACTTTGGAAGTTAAATATTTAGACATTGATACAGAACCACTGTGTATAAAATGTTTGTGGTAAGTTGGTCCATGTAAAGAAATAAGGGCTGCTTTAAGATGTTTTCTTAAAAAACATTTGGTCGCTTAGCAACAATTTTATCAATTGTGGATCCCCAAGATTCACAAATTGCTTTTGAAATGGGCACAGAAAAAATGAAAACAAGAAATTTGATGAATCTGGGAATCTCTATCTTCAGTTCTTCTATGGCATGCTTTAAAAGCTCTTTTGGCTGGAATAAAGACTCACTACTCCTACACTCCTCAAGACATATGTACACCCAATTATTAAAAACAGTGTATTCAAAATACAATTCAGTAGTTTCTTCTTTTGAATGTTCAATGAAAGGAAAATCTTTCATAAAACTTATGAAATTAGGAAGAAGTTCCAATTCTTCTTCTCACTCGCGGGCATTTGTTCCAAACTTAAAATTGTTCTGCAAGGACTCTGATTGTTCTGCGACGTACGTCGCAGTTTTAGGCACTTTCTGCTTTCGGGGGGTGTAGTTACTTTATTGTTTTATGTCACAAGAACTGCCACTGTTAAGGTTGCTTAATAAGAGCAAAATCATTATGAATAACGTATAACAGTAGCAGTTCTTGAGATATAAAACAGTAAAGCAACTATACCTTGCAGCCTATTTTTATTTTCTTTGCTGTAGATCTCCTCATTTTTAAATGTAGCCACATTTTTATTTTATTGGGAGCATAACCACTAAAAGCATCTTGTGTTTGGTCTGCTTTTGTGCCAAAGCAAAACCCAATAGCAGACTGCATTGGCAGAAATCATCAGTTCCATTTAGTACCACTTATAAAGGTTTAACTTTCTAAATTTGATCTAACGAATTGAATTGTACTTATATGATGTTAAATATCAATTTTAACTTGTGCTTTTGTTTAGCTGTCTGGAACTGCTGTCTGAAGAATCAGAAACATTGTGTATGAAAATATGGAAGAAAATTTGGTAACTGAAAGAATTTTCTACATATTTTCATACACAAGATTTCAATATTTTTGATTCTTCAGACAGTTACACAAAAGCACAAATTAAAATTGATATTTAACATCATCATGATAAAAAGTATCAACTAGAAAGGAGGTGGACAAATAAACAGGATGTCGCCAGTCATAAATTTAGTCGGAAAGAAAGTTTGCGGGGAGGGGGTTCTTGAAGGATGAAGAGTGATTTTATGACGCTCTTGAGGTGAGATCACATTTCGCACCTTCCCTTCAGATAAAGAGATAAGATAAGGCCCGAGGATGGACCACATGCCTACACTCCACAGGTCATTACACACAGTGGTAGAAGTGGGAAGAAAAAGGTGGGGGGGGATGCCTAAAATTTGGTGCAAGTACAGCCCCCTCGTATTTGTGAGTAAAATTAAAATATTTCTATCTTTATACAAAAGAGTGCAATACATTTTTGGAACAGTATGATATATACACCATAAAGTTTTTTTTTTTTTAATTTTGAAACCTTTAAACCACTTTTTTGCAGTGTCACTACATTTTGCATTTCCCTATATGCTTGGTATATTTTTTAAGAAGAAAAAATTTGCGTCTATGTAATTTTAGTACTATCTAATATTCCATGGTTATTATTATTTAATATTTCAAGAAATTTAAAAACAAAATTTAGTGATAAAAACTGAAAAAATTGTAGGAAATTAAAAAATCACTTTTTAAAAAAATTATATGCATATAGTGCAGGACTCGGAAGACAATCACTGGTTAGACAGTGGTAGGATGATTCTTTTTCAACAATGTTTTCATCGATTGTATAACAAGTATTGTATCGTGCATTCAAAAGTTGAAATTAAAAAAAAAAATTTAAAAAAAATTGCGAAAGGAAAATTTACTTTCTTGTGCTAAAGAAGTTAATGTTATTTTCCATAAGTAATTTATTGATGGATTGAATGTTTTATAAAAGTGGGGGGATGGATTTCAGTGGTTTTAGAAGTGGGGAAACGCATGGGTATTTTCTTGAAAAGTGGGGGGGGGGGGGACGCGTCTACCCGCACTTCTAGCACTGATAGAACAGAAATGGTGGTGCGAGATTTTAAGTTCAGAAACGAAAGATGCGGATAAATGGTACCTAAATTAAGTCTAAAAAAGATAGGGCCAGAGGTATTCCCTACCTTATCAATATCTAAATTACGTATTGCCAGTGGTGTAGTGTAAAATAAAAAGGAATGGGAACGGTATGTCGCGTCGTTACAAACGTATACTTTTGGTTTTTTTCCGTGTGGGGAGGAGGGGGGGGGGGGGGAGTGAAAATTACAACTAAGAATAAATAACTTTCTTAATTTTACTTTAATAATCCCAAAACAGACAATGAGCTCCTCAAAATTGAAAAGAAAAACATGTGTGTTTAGACTTTTTTTTATTTAAATATCTTTTTAAAACTCTTAAGTTACCTGGATTTTTTAACAATTTGCTTTGCATAAGCCATTTTAACAGATTGTTTGACACTTTATAAATGGATTAGAAGATATTTTCTAATATATTATTGACACAAATTTTAAAATTGCTTTTTTGCAACAATTTTTAAACAGATTATCTACAATTCATTATAAACAGATTATTTACATGATTTCTTAAACAATTTTCATTCAGAAAAATTTCCATAAGAGACCGAGTTTCGATTCAGACCTGATGGCTGTGTGGTTAGAGCTCTAGCCTCGCATTCCAAAGGTGCCTCGTACGAATCCCGTGCTAGACATAGGTTTTCGTTATGATTCGGAATCCAATTTAAGCTTTAGGTCCCGACCCGATTAGCCTTCATTGTACATAAAAGTAAGCCGTTAAGCGTACAAACAACCAACTAAATGTAGACTTGATAGATGTATAGATTTGCTTGGAACATTCCTGGTTTCTTTAAATAATATTGATATTGTCATCAAAATCACTGCAATTTGAAAAATATCGGGGGTAATTTCCTCCCTTTACCGCCACCACTGTATTTAATGTTGATTTTTTTTTAAACTTGGGGGGAGGAAAGATTTTTTTTTTTAAAGAACTGTTGCTATATTTTTGGAATAAACTCTGAATAACTGTAATTGTAAACTTTCCCATTCTCACACCGAAAAGCAATTTACTTTTGAATTTTAAAATACATTTCAACTGCTTTCTTACAATTTCACAGCCCGACTTCGATGTATTATACCCATTTGCAAAACCATTAGCAGTTTTATATTAAGGAAAGTGAAATATATTACCTCAAAGCAAATACAAATACCTTAACTTTTTGGAAAAGAATAGATTCATTAGCATGAGTTTCGGCAGCATTCTTTGTAGGTTGCAAGGAATTTTTTTTTTGTCCTAACCTAGATTTTTCAAAACTAGTTCCCTTCTCACAATGACAAATATAAAATATATTTTTAAATAGTACACAGTTTATTTTTTCCGGTGAATTTTGCCCTTTTTTCCACTTTAAAAAAAATTTAAGTAACTATCAGGAAGGGGAATGAAAGCATCCTCCCATGCCCCTTCCTGAGGCCACCCATTTCTATTACTTTTATGTATTGAGTTAAAGTAAGCAGGAGTTATAAAATCTATACAGTTTTGAAGATAATTTGTCATGTTCAAACAACGTATCAGTTTGATTTTCCCAATATCTGGCAAGACAATATAAATGCATAATTCCGTGATTTATGCATTTATATTGAAGCACGTGTGTGATATAAAAAAAAAAAAAAAAAAAAAGTTACATCACTTTTGTTGAGAAATCGATTAGTGTTCCCGTTAAAATTAGAAGAGAAACATTATTCAAGGAAAGGGCGCAAGCACTGCAAGACCGCAGTTTTGTCCTTTATAAATGGAGAGAGATGGCTCCAATTTGTGACAACTTTGACGTCTGGAATTCATCCACAAATACAGATGACGAAGATGATTATCTGCATTGAATGAAGGAGCATTCAAACATTGAGAGACTACTTAATATATTTCAACACCATGTAGGAGACAGGGGGAGGGGGAGTCGAATGCATGTGTCGGATTGTTGATGGAATGGAATTATGCGTGGATTGCCTCACCTCTTTTAAGTGTTTGCAAATACTTGAACTTTCTTGTTCAGCTCTGCAGGTGCAGATCGAAAACGACAGCGTAGTTCTTACAAAAGAACCTTTTCGTTTTCTTTTTTGACTTTGCATTTAATGTCACGTAATGAAAAAAATAAAAAAAAATTAAAAATTCGGAAAATTAGGAGAGGGAATGCCGTTCCCACGCGTTCCCGCTCCACTACACCCCTGCCGTATTGCAAATTTTTTTTTATACCACCCTCCTCCCAGTTACATTTGATCGACTCCCTTGCCTGAAATAAGATCCTCCCCGTATTTAAAATTACTTACCCCCCACCCCCTTACTTAACATTTATTCAATAATCAGATCATCTGATGGTTATGTGGTTAGTTCTTTCCTGCCAAGGAATCCAAGTTTTGGTTGGACGTTTCTTTATGATTCAATTGTAATAATCATTTAACTGTAGGTTCTAGAGGTCGGCGATATATCGATACGACGATATTTTTATCGATATTTAAAAAAAATATCGATATGAAAAATTATCGATACAAGTTACCGATATATTGATATTTTCAAACATTTTTAGTTTTTTGATGATTGTTTTGTAGTTCCATGTGTTTTTTAGATTTTCTTTATTCCCTTATCAAAAACTTCAAAACTAAAGTTTGGACTTGGCTGAGAGACAGTTAAAATGGCACCCTAACCAAAAAGAAAACATAATGTAATGGAAAGATAAGATCATTTATTAGTAGTCATTAAGATAGCGCCGTTTCTGTTGCCAACGTGTGCCTGGAATTTGCATCTAATTTTAAATATTAAAAACATCTCTATCAGCAAAATATGCGATAAACTACTTTTCAAAATTTCTTTGGTTGGTTGGTTGTTTTCAGATTATTTGGAGCCGTCAGCAACACGACGGCTACAAGGAGCCGAAACATTCGTCATTAGACAAGCCAACATACATTTACAAACACCCATGCCTAACACGGGACTCGGAACCCGCAACCTCGCGGTCTAGAAACTAGCACGCTAACCACTACACCGTTTGGTCGGCCATTTGCTTTAGGTAAAAATTTCACTTTTGGCTCAAAAATAGCTCAGAAATAGACGCATTATATTATGTTATTTGAGCAACAATCTGCATATGCAAATTTCGAACTGGATTCTGTCCACCAGATTTGAGTGAGTGATTACCTCTCTGGCCTCGCGGGCCAAAAGTGCAGGGTTCGAATCTTGGATTAGGCATGGATGTTCATTGTGCTTCGGAATCCACGTTAAGCTGTAGGTCCCGGCCTGATTAGCCGTTATTGTGCACAAAATATAAAGTCGTTGAGTGTACAAACCAACTGACCAATCGAACTCAATTCACTGGTATATTTGCACCCGATGATTGGAAAGTTCTAAACCAGAAAACGACCATTCAAGCCTACTAGGGATTCGAATCCCTCCGAGACCAGATCCCAAACCGCTCAGACATCAGATGCACAGCCAAAAATTATAACTGAATTTCAAAAACGCAGAAAAACTGGATAAGCAGGCTAATCTCGGCAGTCCAGCTTTTAAAATGACGATCCGGGGTAATATAACACCCGTGTAGTTCTTACGCAAGTAAAGATTCGATACAAGCAATGCAAAATCTCGATAACGCTAAGTCTAACACTGTGCCCTCCAACCATCTAACAACTTAACCAGTGTTTTAAGCTAGGGTGCAAAATTTCTTTAGCAAAAAAGCTCCCACCGCGCGAAAAAGGCCTCGAGTGCAAAGGGCTAATAATGATTTTATACTAATAAAGTGTTTTGATTGTAAACATCCGGAATGATGGAACTCGTAATCATTTAGCTAAAATGATTACGAGTTCCATCATTCCGGATTTTTAATTAAACACAATCAAAACACTTTTTTAGTATAAAATCATTATTAGCCCTTTGCACTCGAGGCCTTTTTCGCGCGGTGGGACCAGCAACTCGAGACATTTTAGGTTCGGTTGGCGTTTATGGATTTGCTTCATAGAAACTAAACACAGTCATTGGCTTTGCATCAAATTTCCGCATCAAACCTAGTGGTCCTCTCGTGTATCGGCATCCAATCGTGTGCAAAGGGTTAACTTTAAATATAAAGCTATTTTATACCAATATCAAACGGAAAAATATATTATATGTTCTTTTAGGTTGATGATGATTAACCTTTGGATAACAAAAATGGGTACTTACGTATTAACGCAACCAGGCCAAAATTCGCATAAATCGCCAAATTTGGCGACACTACTTACGGCAACCCTACGTGTTATACGTGGTTTTCGTAAAGAAATTATTTTGCTTACTAGTTAAATTGAATGCCGTCAAATCGCGCCAACCTGGTTACGATAATACGTAAGTACCCAAAAATGGTAAATTTGTACATTTCGTTTCAAAATGTTTTAGTAAAAGAGCTAAACCATACTTTTTAATTATAGCATTTAAGAAAGTTCTTAGGTATAGTGGTTAGCGTGCTAGCTTCTAGACCGCGAGGTTGCGGGTTCCGAGTCCCGTGTAAGGCATGGGTGTTTGTAAATGTATGATGGCTTGTCTAATGACGGATGTTTCGGCGTATTACAGCACTCGTGTTGCTGATGGCGCCAGATAATCTGAAAGCAACCAACCAAGAAAGTTTTTAAGCATTTTGCTAAAAAAGCAGCCACAGCTTAATCCCTGAACTTAACCATCAAGTTGGTTGATTGGTAGGTTTGTACTCTCAACGACCTATTCTATGCACAATGACGATTAATCAGGTCGGGGCCTACAGCTTAATATGGATTACAACGAACATTCATGCCTTAACCAGAATTCGAACCCGACACCTTTGGCATGCGAGGCCAGAGCGCTAACCACACAGCTACCAGGTGGGCCTTACCATCAGAACTTCTAAGGGGAGTTCAAATGTCAATGGCATCTTCTTTTCACGAGGAAAGTGTCCTGCATTTGCGCCCTCAAATGGTAGAATACTCGATACAAAATTTCCATAAGTAACAACTTCAATTGAGACGCCACTATCTATCCCAATCACCTTCGCGTCTGCTCATTTTAGAAATCTAATAACAAAAGTATTTTTGTATCGCCAAGCCTAAATGGTTGCGGTTTGTTATAGAGTTGGTTGGTTAGTTTTCAGATTATCTGGCACCGTCAGCAACACGAGGGCTATAATACGCCGAAACACTCGTCATTAGACAAGCCAACATACATTTACAAACACCCATGCCTAACGCGGGACTCGGAGCCCGCAACCTCGAGGTCTAGAAGCTAGCACGCTAACCACTATATAGTTTGATCGACGAAGCTTGAACGCACATCAGCTGATCTGTGTTTTAGGAGTATAATATTTAGCATAAACATCTGACTTCCAAAGTTGCAGAGGCCGACCAAACGGTATAGTGGTTAGCGTGCTGGCCTCTAGACCGCGAGGTTGCGGGTTCCGAGTCCCGTGTTAGGCATGGGTGTTTGTAAATGTATGTTGGTTTGTCTAATGACGAATGTTTCGGCGCATTATAGCCCTCGTGTTGCTGACGGCGCCAGATAATCTGAAAACAACCAACCAACCAAAGTTGCAGAGGTGCTTGCAATGAGCTCATTCTGTAGCTCATCGAAATCTGTTTTCAAAATGAATGAAAAAGATTGCAATTGCTACATATGTCGACTGAGAGTCTCCCCCCCCCCCCCTTCTCGAGATGAAAATGCAGAGAAGTTCCTCTTGTTTGAAAGACCCCTCCTTTTCTTATCAATAATTACTCCATTAATAAAAAGAAATGAAAAACGCAATTGGAAAGCTAAAATCCATCAGTCATTTAAGAATGTCTTGATAAAATATTAATTTATATTTGATATTGCCCTCAAAATTATTAAAGTTTAAGTAAGTTGGAAATAAGAATAGAGTGATTAACAAGAAATATTTATTTTATCGTAAAAAAGCGTGGTGTGCTTGATGTCATTGTTGTAAATATTTAATGACAGATATTGGTAAAAGTAGAGCCATTGTGAAAATAACTTAAAAAGCCCCCCCCCCCCCCCCATGCTTTTTTACAATAAAATAAATATTTCTTGTTAATCACTCTATTCTCATTTCAAACTTATTTAAAATTATTTTCTACTTTTTAATTCCCTTTCTATTAAAGCGTGTTTTTTAGTTTTCTAAACTATTATTTATTTTCTACTTTTTAGTTTGGTTTTCTATTAAAGCGTATTTTTTAAGTTTTTTAAACTATTAATTATTTTAGTTGTGAACTATATATTTTTTTTTTTTTTTAGTTAAGTGTACAAAACTCTCCAATTGTTCCTGGCAATAGTCACATGCTTGTCTCAAATTTAAGTCATGTGTATGCACGCCGTATTACTTGGCACAAAACACTACCGTGTCTCTGAATATGAAAAATCGCTAATTCTGAAGATCCTGGTAAGGATAATGCGACTAAAAAAAACACGCTTTCTAATAAAGCTAACTATTAATTATTCAATTATGAAACATGAATGAAACTCCCTATTAGTTGATCCGGCCAGAAGTCATATGCTTGTCTCAATGATTAACTCATGCACGTCATATTAAGGTGAAACCGCGAATAGCTCATTAATTCGGTTATGGCCCCTTAGATCGTGTCCACATTTACATGGAAAACTGTGGTATTTCTAGAGTTAATCCTTGCAATCCAGAGTTCCGACCAGATGAAAGGAAGGCTTTAATACTAGATCAAAATCAATCGGTGGCTGGTCGATCATTATAAATCTGAATAACTTTTTGCTGATAGTATAACCGTAGTGACACTTCTTTCAAATGTGTGCCTAATCAACTGTCGATGGTAGGTTCTGTGACTACTGGGGTTGTAACGGATAACGAGACACCAGGGTTTGATTCCGGAGAAGGTTAGTTGGTTGCAGTTTAACCATTTTCACTCGTATGTCCCCGTATGGGGGACATCACTCGTTTTACCATTGCGCTCGTATGTCCCCGTACAGGGGACATCGCATCTGTATTGGGCAAACTGTGATAACTTAACCAAAACATTTCTGTTCGAAGTATTTCCAGGTTGACATTACGTTCCGCCCCTAAATATTGTTTTTATAGTTTGTTCATATTATTACATTTCTTAGATTTTTAACTTTTTGCACTCCGAACCATTCTGGACGGCTACCAGCAGCTCAGCCTTAGTGTTGCCCTTGCGCCATTAAATTTCAACAAACCCAACCATCGACAAACTCTCCTTATCGCAAATTTCAAGTGGCGCAGAAAAGTACTCGGACCGTCGTGAATCAATACTTCTCAAGTTCTCTTTTGACACAAAACCCGGCTGAAATGTTTTTTTTTTTTTTTTTAAAATTTTTTTTGTATATAGCTTGGTAATTTTGACATATTTTGATATGATTTCTTGTGCCATTTCAAGAGAAAACTTCAGGGAAACATGCATTCCTCAAAAAGTTGTTCTGGAAAAAGTTAATTCTCCGTAATCACTAATAAACTTTAATGTCTCCCTGAGAGGGCACATCCGAGTGATATGCAAGATTACGATGTCCCCTGATAGGGGGCAGGGAATGCAAAGGGTTAATGCGGTGTAGTGTAATATACTTAAGTATTCTTAGTAATTTCAATAAATTATTTTGACACGTCGAAGAATAAAATATTATGTGGCCACATTCCCATCCTAGGTCACGGGGTGTATTCAGGGGCTATATTTTTAAATTTTTGATTTCAGGATGGTAAACCTTCTAGTTAAATTGGAACACATTTCCATAAAAAAAAATTCATCTCGATTGAACATGAAAAAAAATTCCGAGTTATTTGCTAACTTTCTAAAGCATAATTACAAGAGCAAAGGGTTAAAAAATGAATCAGGTTGGCGTGAAGTTGTGGTCCGTATTCATGAAGAACATTTGACGTCTGGAATTCAATACAGATCATAGGTTGGCCGCGCCTATTGACGGAATTTTACTTTTATTTATTTTTTCAACTCTGCTACATCCACGTGATGAATACCAATATCCAGAGCGAGTTTTGAGGGAAGAGAAGGATGCGTACGCCCCCCCCCCCCTCCCCTCCTAAAATCTATAACTTTTTAAAAACCTATTTTAATTTTATAAAAATTCCGTTCTTTTTTAATGTAATTAGTTATATTAGCCTACTAATAAATAATATAAAGAATATGTCCCCCCCCCTTTTTTTTTTTTACAATTTTCCATTTGTCACTTGGGTGGGATATTGAAGTCGCCCAATCTCTCTTTACTTGAAAGCGGGTCTTCTTCAGCCTTGGGCCAGTCCACCTGCTACATCCGGGGGTGAGACAGCAACCCCTTGAGCAGGGTGCGTACGCGGCCTGGAAAACCTGGAAAGTCCTTGAATTTCATTATTTTTTTTCAAGGCCTTGAATAGCCTGGAAAATTAAGATTATTTCTAAAAAAGCCTGGAAAGTCCTTGGAATTTCCCCTTTTCAATTCTAAAACCATAAAATTCTCGTTCCCGTATTACCATTATTCTGACGTCACACTTTCTAGCCGGTTCACTTTTGGCGGATCTGTCAATCACACTTGAATCGGTTCCTCCCGAGTGGCCCTGGAACGGCACGGTCACTATGACCTTTAACCTCTCCCCGAACGGGACAAAAAGTTGCAGGGTGAGTATCCGGTGGAAAGAGGGTGTAATTTGATATGCAGGATATTTTCGCTTTTCTCTCACTCTCTCCCTCATTAGGTGCATTCTCAAAGTACCAAAATTTTCCTCTCAGAGGATTTTGTGTTTGTTCGAAATGGAATGAAAAAGAGCGCGCTTAGCATATTTGTATATAAAATATCGAAGGAAAAAGAATCGAATTAATCGCACTATGTGGATTCATCCCATTGTTTAAAGCCGATCAACATTCGGTATGTTCTTCTGTCTTTACCCGCAGTTAAGAGAAGACAAAGTAAAATTTTTCAACTTTTTCCGGATGTCGATTGAGAGCTTCGACGAATTGGTGAAGAAATTATGTTCCAGACTACAAAAACCCGACACTATTAACTATCGGAGGAGTATATCGCCTACAGAGAAAATAGCAGTTACGCTTCAGTATTGTATTATGATTTATATCATTCTTCCATTTATGTCGATTCCTATTTAAAGAAAGAAGAATTTCTTTTTCTGTAGAAGGTGAAGGGTATGTAATTTTTTATATCAATTACAGGGCTGCCACAGGCTACTAAATCGACTATTTTAGTGGCCAGGCGACTATGGCGACTATTTCAATGAAAAAAGGGCATAAAACGACTATTTTTAACAAAACCTTCAACTATTTTTGGACTGAGGCGACTATTTTTTAAGAAATTGGATACTGTCCTATGGTAGCACGAAAAAAAATCGGCACTAAGGTACTAACATTTTTCTCAAAACGGTGATTTTTTTTAAGGTAAGAGAGAGCAAATACTTCCGAAAGAGTTGTTCATATACGCGGGTACAGTGGTCATTTTGCTAGTTCGGCGATAGTTACCGCTCACGCGAGATTGTTGTTTTTGGCGGCAACCGCGGTCATTTTCGCCTGCCTGTTGTTCCAATGTTTTATCTTTCGCCGTGCAAGGCGCATACACTGTTATATTCTGAAATATCAAATTATTTCGCTTTATTTACTCTACTTAATAAAAATGAATTTGTGGTGAACCGGAACAAAATGCTATCAGTATGGACATAATTGATGTTATATAGACGTTATGTCCGAGATTAGTGACGATTTCGCCGTGTAGGTCAATCGATGCAGAATAATTAGAAGTTCAATGTTGTAGCTAAATTTATAAATAATAAAATAATTTAAATTTTGAGGCAATTTAATTACTTTGAATGTAGCTTAAACAGGATGGCGACAGAATCGGGAATTCAGGCAAATGTCAAGGTATTTCGTAAAATTACTCTTTAGTCGAGGAATTTTGAAATTTTTGAGTTTCCCTTATCGCATTCCCCGTGCGGGTGCGTACATCTATCCCGGCTCGCGTCACAATAAGTGGATGCCGTGTCGTCGGTGCGTTGAATAATACAGGTTTTTTCATGTGCTTTTTCGTAGTCTCTCAACATCTGTCTAGTTGGCCGATTTGGGAGTATGAAGTTCCGACCTTTTCCTACTCTCAGCAGCTGAGCCAAACTGGCCAATCCCCTGTCCTCGGCCCACAACCGCATGTTCATGTTCCGTTTTTTTTTTTTACTTTATGAAATCACTGTTATGCTTGGAACAATTATTTACACATTATTTCTGTTAGATTTTTGGCTATCTTATAGCTTCGCGATCGCTGGCGCATTATTGTGGAAAAAAAAATCCTCTAACTTAAATCTGACTGCATCCTTTACGGATATGATTGTTTTTCTTCTTGTCTTGTGTTTTTTGTCAATAGAATATATTAGAACCCTAAATTCCTCAATATTTGGAATTGATTCTATAATTTTTTTTATGAACCTTTTACAGCACTGTTATAGATTTATAGATGTGCAACAAATCTATAGGCATTAATAAGCAAAAAGGGTTAGATCCTGTACTTGATTATTATTTTTTTTTTTTTTTTGTACTTTGATTTTGATTTGTTATTAAACGTAATTAACTGAAAGTGATTTGTGTTTTTGATTTATATGAGATATTGAGATAATTATATAGTCAAATATATTTTAACTCAAAGCTGAAGGAGGGGGTTTAAAAAATTACTCGCTTTTTTCGAGTTATCGAAGAACTTGTGAAAATGATGGCTATATCTATTTCTGTGGCTAAAAATTATCGACTCCGAGATGGAAACCTCAGGGAATTTTTTTTTCTGAAAATGTGTATGAACCCTGTTTAAAGAATAGTATCTCTAAATAAAGTACTACTAAAATTTAATGTGATTTGAATGTCCACATAAGTAGCAATAATTGTTTATTTACTTAGTTTAAATTATTTTCAGAAAGAATATTAATTATTATTTGAACATTAATTATTCTAGTTAATGACAAATTTTATTTATAAATATGTGTACGTGTAATTAGAAAAGAATTAACCCGGTTTAAACAAAAAAAACCTGGTTTAAACCCCAAAAAAAAACTTTTTTTTTTTTTAACCTAGTTTTTTTCCTTATCCTGGTGAGAGGTATAATTATCAATAAATATATGTGGTTGCATCTTAGCTGTTAAGTAATAAGTATTTTAATTCTTTTTGCAACTTCGTTAATTAAAAAAAAATATATAAAAATTCAATTTTGGTATTAACTCTGCAACGGTAAAATAGGGCCTTGATTTTTGTTGAAATATCCTTGAAAAGGGCCTTGAAAGTCCTTGAATTTCACTTCCAAAAAAGTGTATGCACCCTGCTTGAGGGTTTCTCACATTACGAAATTCCTCGGCGCGGTTTGTTTTCTTACTGTCTATAGACGAAAGAAACGAGTTGTTGCATGTCAAGGCCAACACCTCCTCGTGCAACTAGTAGGAGAGAGTTTAGGTTAAAACTTCTCCCTAGGACCCCTTATAACATCGCGGTGTTTTGCTATGAATGAACACTTGGTAACCGAAATTAATTTCTAAAAGATTCGTTTTTAAGCTGCCATCATGCAGACAAATTGCTACAATGGTAAGAGTTCTCTTTTTAAATTTTATAATTCGAGCTAATATAAACATTTCTTATTAGAGCTAGCAGATTAAAATCAAGAGAGATAGGAATTATTATTTAATTTGAAAAGGTTCTAAAAGGACTAAAAAGTATCTCTTTCATAATCTAATTAGATAAAAGAAAAGCCAACATTGATTTTCATGTAATACTTATAAATTGAGGTTTTTGAAATATTATTTCAAATCTAATGGATATTTTTGAAGTAAAAAATATAAATGAACGGTGACGAATGTCATATTGTTTTGGAACACTGGCTCCACTACCAGAAAGCCGTTTTGAATAAATCACTATTAGTGGAAATATAAATTTAAATTACGTAAAACAATTCCACGATAAGAATTTTTTCTTTTCTTTCTTCTGCGAAGCAGGAGCGCAACTTCTATGGGAGGGATTTTCCTTTCCATCCAGATTTTAAACAAAACAACGCAAAAAGTCTTCATCTTATATTTTTCACATGTCATAAATTTTTTTGTAATTTATTAATCTGTCACCTACCAATCTGTTCTTTGTACACGGCCGACCAAACGGTACAGTGGCTTTTCTCCATGTATTGGAATACCCTGATTTCAAAAAAATGGTCTAGAAAAAATGTCTGTGTGTGCGTGGTCAGCATAACTCCCGAACAAACTGAATAGTGCTGTTCAAATTTGGTGTGCGGATTGGTTGTGGCCATGGAACCTACCATCAAGATTTTCGTCAAAATCGAGCATGCGTATAAGGTGACAAATCATGTTTTTCCGTAATTACTAAAAAACGGCTCTAACGATTTTGATCAAAATCGCTGTGGTAATGCCTCTGACGGTGATCTAAACATTCCCACCTCCGAAATTCCAGTACAAATGCGATAAAAGCGCAAAAAGTTGAAAAACGAGTGCTTTTAATACATAGCTCTCTGTCCTTGAGCATCGCCCATCTACGATTAATTTTTTTCTGTTTCACGCACAAGAAAGGACAATGTAATGTCTCGAATAATATCGCCATTTTTGCCATTTTGGTGTTGTTTTTTTTTGCCCGACTCGCCAACAATTTCGCCAAACTGGCCATTTTTATTTTAATGAGTGAAAATATGGAAACGGTAAATAACACCATAAATTTTAATGCAATGACTTGTAGCGTAAGTGGAAATTGTGCGATGTTCCACACCCTTAGTTTCATTAACCTTAATTCAGTTAGGATGTAAGCTTACCTTAACGCACCAAGAACTCATCAAAAAATCGTTTTACAATACTTATACCTATATATATATATATATATATATATATATATATATATATATATATATATATATATATATAAAACCGAACGTCTGTTAATGACGAATGTTTCGGTGCATTATAGCCCTCGTGTTGCTGACGGCGCCAGTTAGTTGTTGTTTTCAGATTATCTGGCGCCGTCAGCAACACGAGGGCTATAATGCGCCGAAACTTTCGTCATTTGACAAGCCAACATACATTTACAAACACCCATGCCTTACACGGGACTCGAACTCGCAACCTCGCGGTCTAGAAGCTAGCACGCTAACCAATATACAGTTTGATCGGCGCCAGATAATCTGAAAATAACCAATCAACCGAACGTCTGTCTCTATGTACGTATGAACGGCTATAACTAAAGATCAACTGAACCTACTTGGATAAAATTTGTGTCTATTGGTAGATTATTGAATGCCGATTCTACAGAGTACACTCTTACAACACTTTAATTTCACCAAGAACGGTAATTACACATAAAAACTAATTTTTGCCGCATTGCCGTCTATGCTTTAATTATGTCTGAGTAAAAAGTTTCTTCGGAAATGAAACAGTGTTGGCAACAGTTTAATGTAAACAAATGAGAGTTTTGAAATGCAAACGTGTTTATCAAGCATAATTAAAACTTTTAATTTGTTTATAATGCTTCTTGAAAGAAAATCTTCCTAAGGGTGGACCGATTCTATAAAACGCTTCTTGCAATAAGAAACAACGAAAGTTCTTTTGAAAGGTAATATTTTTCTGAAATTGCGGTTCAGCAGCGAGTGAGGCGTCATGTTTTATTACAGAAGATACAAGTACTTGATTTCTGATATTGCTAATCCTCTGCAAACATTACTACAAGGATTTTTCAACTTTCTGCCACCGCCTTTTTTAGAAGCAATCATTTGCTGTTGTGCTCAAAAATGATCTTTTTGATGAGCACAACAGCTTCATTTCCGTTAAAAAGTTAGTTTATATAATATTACATAGAATGTAGATTTAAAAAATATTATGATTCCTGAAATCGGCTCTGCACTTAGCTTAAAGAGACCCCAGATTAACCCTTTGCCCTCAAGGCCTGGCGTAGGCACCAGCAACTCTAGATGTTTCGCAGCTATTTTGGATCGTTTCGTGATTGCAGATCCGTTTCAAAGAAACTAAACATAAACAGGCCTTGCATCGAATTTCCGCATCAAACCTAGTAACCCATATCACCTCTCGAGTGCAAAGGGTGCAAACAGTCATAGATTTTCAGATTGTTAAACGTAATTTCAATTCCAAACTTCAGTTTTGAAAATTATCTAACGCTTCTTTTATGCTGATGGTCACCTTATATTATAACTTGAATTGTCGAAATCAATTACCTACATGCCTCAAACGGGTACCCAGCAACGCGGGTCCACGCACCTAGTCTAATATAAACTATAAAAAAAAAGAGGATATATTAAAAATATATGCATGTTTTTGTTTTCCAATTGTAGTTATAGTGTTTCAGTGTTAAGTGGCCTTGGTATATCAAGCGCCATAATTACACAGTAAAATCAGTTTGATATGATTTTTGTGTTTGTCCGTTCGCCTAAAAGTATTACTCCTTTTCTAATTGAGCCGACCAACCGGTATTGTAGTTAGCATACTAGCTTCTAGACCGCGAGGTTGCGGGTTCGTGTCCCGTGTAAGGCATGGGTGTTTGTAAATGTATGTTGGCTTGTCAAATGACGAATGTTTCGGCGCATTATTGCCCACGAGTTGCTGACGGCGTCAGATAATCTGAAAGCAACCAACCTTTTATAATTGAATATAAACAAATTTTTTTGGATTAATCTACAATCTAGATAGTGGGAATAATACGGGATCTAAGCTGTTGTACCATGTTGAGGTATTTATCTCGAATACTGGACTATTTTGCAATTGCCGGTTACAGATTAAGAAACTGTAAAAACATATTGATTTGTGACAAATATTTCATGAGAAAGTTCTGCGATAACAAATTTTTTTGTAGAGAAGCACTTATAGCTTGATTGAAAACCCCTCCCACCCCACATAAATTTTCTGGCTCTGCCCCGACAATATTTTGAAATAGAATCTTTCATCACACAAATTCCCAAGTTAGCAAGAAGAGAGAGAGAGGGGGAAGAAAAAAAAGGCGCCCTAAACTTTTTGGTTTCCTTTCACTGTTTATATAAAACCATCTGCTCTGAATTAATTAATGTATTAGCAGTGAATGTTTTGGAAAACTGTTCCCACATTTTCTCGGTCAGACAAAGCTATTCTGGACCACTCCTGCATTTGATATTTATACTTTCAGAAATGAAAGCGATCAGCCTTTGAGCTTGAAACACATGTTCCTTTACTTTTGTTTTTAAAAATAGCAGCTGCGAATTGCAATTTCTTTGTTCAGAAACACACATGCGCATGTACTTTTTAGTGACGTCACTTGAGTTAGTTCAATGATTGTAAAAACAACTGTGCGCACGTGTTATAGACAGCACTATTTTTTTCAGAATTATGTTCAAAATAATTATGTTTTTCGTTCATATTTTTTGCCTAAAAATGCAAAACGTACCAAAAATGTCAAAATGTAGAAAAATAGAAAAGATATAACTATCTATTGATATTTTTCAATTACTGAGATTTCTACATTGAGATTTTTCAACTTAAGATTTTATTGTACACAAATACAAATATTTCTCTATGTAATTGTACATGTATACTTTCATCCATATACTCTGCAGGTTGGTTGTTTTCAGAATTATATGGCGCCGTCAGCCAACACGAGGGCTACAATACGCCGAAACATTCGTCATTAGACAAGCCAACATACATTTACAAACACACCCATGCCTAACACGGGACTCGAACCCGCAACCTCGCGATCTAGAAGCTAGCACGTCTGAAGCAAACATTTTTTCTTAGGGGGTTTTATACTAAGTAAATTTAACTCTATCATTAAAAATATTGTCAATGCTTAACAAGTCACTTCAGAAGGATATAAAAATTGCTTTACAAAGAACAATAATTATACGTGTTGTAACAGTAGGCTGCAATGTCAAGTTGTAAAAGCATAACTGCATTTTTAAGAATTTTTGTTTTTGTTTGTGGGTAATGTTTCGAAACCAGATATTTTGAATCGAGTATTTTTAAGACCCAGAGTTAGCATTTTCATCCGTGTGGAAGTTTGTTGTTCATTAAGTTTCAGAATAAGTTTGGTCATTTTCGATAGCTTTGTTTCTTTTATTATACACAGGTGTTCTTTCTTTAAGCTTCATTTGTTAATCATTTATTGTATATAACTTAAAAATAAAATAAGTTGTAATGATATCTAACTGAAAATATCTGCTTATCGTGATAATAAAAATTAAAACAATCCAATCTCCTTTGAGCTTTTAAAAATAAATCGTCTGCCGAAATGGAAATGGTTGGTTGGTTGTATTCAGATTATCTGGCGCCGTCAGCAACACGAGGGCTATAGTGCGTCGAAACATTCGTCATTAGACAAGCCAACATACATTTACAAACACCCATGCCTAACACTGGACTCGAACCCGCAACCTAGCGGTCTAGAAGCTAGCACGCTAACCACTATACCCTAAATGGAAATGATAAATGGGATTTATTGACTTCCGGACACCACTTTCAAGATTTCCAGACACCACTTTTCTCATGATCTTTTTCATACTGAATATATTGAATTTATCTCCATACCATCCAATCAATTTTTCTCAAACTGTTTGAGCTCATCCGATGGCTGCGTGGTTAACGCTCTGGCCTTGCATACCAAAGGTGCCGGGTTCGAATCTCGGGCCTGGCATGGATGTTCGTTGTGGTTCGGAATCCACGTTAAACTGTAATCCCGGCCTGATTAGCTGTCATTGCGCATAAAAATAGATTGTTGAGCGTACAAACCAACTCATTTTGGGGGAAAGGGGTGAAGAGTGTCAAAAGTGTTATTACAAATATTGTTTACTTTCTATTTTTATGTTTTTTTTTTCCCCTTTAGGACAATACAAAGTATCTTTTTTAAGCAATATTTTATACATTTTTACACATTTTTGAAGCGAAATGATACTTTTGCCTCAGTGTGGTTGGCGCCTGTTCTTATTCTTCAAGTATAGCATTTGACAATTATTAGACCTTGTAAAGCAAAGTAGTTTGACTTCTACACAACACAATGTATGTGAGAAAATTAAACAAAGGTTCTGGCTGCGATCAACATTCGCATACCAAGACACACGCGGAATATTAAATGAATGATATTGTCGAGATGAATGCCGCATTTCAAACAAAGTACCGCAAGTCAATTTGTAATCTGCCAGAACTATATAGAGGTTATAGAACGGTGTTATATCAGTTCAGCTCACCTGAGGGTTGTTCTGGAATCGCTTGCCAAAGATGCTGGGTTCGAATCCTGGATAGGTGCCGGGAATGGAATCCACGTCAAGCTGTAGGTCCCAGACTGATTAACCGCTAATGTGAACAAAAACAGGTTGTTGAGCGTACAAACCAAGTCTTTATCAGAATAAAGATCTTGATTAAGTTAGTAGAATTTTATAAAGATCGTGTTTGTTGAGGACGAACATTTGCATGCAATAATGGGTAAGTCGAACTCATGATTCAGACACTGAATGCTCGACTAGAGTTTGAGAGTTTTAGGATTCGTTTCCTCGAGTCTGCAATCTAGGATTTGAAGGATAAGTACACACGACGCCAGTTGTGACAAATAGTTTCTTGACCAATCACAGTCCATTCGGGAAGATTTAATACCCTCCATAATTTTCCTGTAGAAGAGAGCCCACCTGATGACTGTATGGTTAAAGCTCTGGCCTTGCATGCGAAAGGTGCCGGATTCGAATCCTGGGTCAGGTATGGATATCCGTTGGGGTTCGGAATCCATGTTAAGCTGTATGCCCCGGCCTGGTTAGCTGTCATTGTGCATAAAGATAGGTCATTGAGCGTACAAACCAACCAACCAAGCATTAGTTTTCGTGCTCATTTTGCGAGCGACGTTGGATATCGAATTAGGAAAATGTGTGTCCTCTTAAAGTATTAATCCTTTACACTCGAGAGGTGACTTTCACTCACCACATGATTGGTTGCCGCAACTCGAGAGGACCACTAGATTTGATGCGGAAATTCAATGCAAGGCCAATGACTGTGTTTAGTTTCTTTGAAGTAGATCTGTAACCGCGAACCGAACCAAAAACGGTGGGAAACGTCTTGAGTTGCTAGTTCCTCCTCGCGAAAAAGACCTCGAGTGCAAAGGGTTAATTATATCAACGGAATGCAGAAACTTAAACACATATAAAATTAGGAATAACAGGTAGTCCATCATCAGAATCGAGGTTTCGTAAGTAGTGCTGCATTTCCACTTTGCAAAATAACATTGTTCACCGACTTTCTGAAATTAAGTTGCAAAAAAAAAACCTAGGGGTGTGGAACATCGCACAACTTTCAATTACATTATAATACTGATGTCAATTTGTGTCTTTACCGTTTTTATATTTTTATCATTCATTTAGAAAAACATGGCCAGTTTGGCGATGTTTTTTGCAATGATTCTTGTATGGGTCTTAAAATATGGTAGGAAAAAAAGAGAAAACTTCACCAAAATAGTGATTTTGGGTATATACTTTTTGATAATGATTATAATATCCTTTATTATAAGTGAAACTGAGGAGAGAAGAAAAAACAATAGTTGATCAGGTATGCTCAACGAAAGAGAACTCTGCGTTGAAGGCATTCGTTTTTCAACTTTTTACGCCATTAAAGCATATTTACAGGAATTTCGGAGGTGGGGATGTTTAGAACACCTTAAGAGGCATTACCACAGCTATTTTCATTAAAATCGTTAGAGGAGTTTTTCAGCAATCATTGAAAAACATGATTTTTTCAATGGCAACTATACTTTATGCGCATGCGCGATTTTGACGAAAACCTTAATGGTAGGTCCCATGGCCACCACCAACCCGCACACTAAATTTGAACATCGCTGGTCAATTTATTCGGGAGTTATACTGACCACATACACACAGATAGAAATTTTTTTTAGATCACTTTTTTGAAATCAGGGTGTTCCAAAACGTGGACAAAAGCATAAAAACACCAGAATGCCGTGAATCTGTTCAAATTTTGTGGGGAATTTTTTTTTTAGGGGGGGGGGGGTTGAGATTTAACTGTGCAAGGGCAACACGAGGACCATACTGCCAAACTGAGTTCCAGCTTCACGGAATTGAAACACCCATTTTTCTTTTGCCCGAACTCAGGTCGGGCATTCCAAAATTGAAGCATTTGCTTTGCCCGAATTGAGTTCGGGCGTCACAAGTAAGTTTTCTAGCTTTGTAACCTCTCTGATTAAGATTAAGTTACGATCTAAAGAAGCCACCTGACGGCTGTGTGGTTAGCGCTCTACCCTCGCATACCAAAAGTGCCGCATTCGAATCCTTTACAGGGCACGGATGGTTGTTGTGGTTCCGGAATACACGCTAAGCAGAAAGGTTCCAGTATGACTGTCCACTATTGTAAAAATAAAATAATAATAATAATAAAAAAATATTTGTGTGACAAAGTAACCAAATGAAGTAAAGTTGTTTATTGAAATCTATTTTTCTTTACTATACCGATTCATAGTTACAACACGACTCCAAATCTCGAGTGGTTGATCAGTTCAACAACTAATTTTTGTGCACAGAAATGGTTAATCAGGCCAGGATATACAGCTCAACATATATTCCAAACCACAACAAAAATCCTTGCTTAAGCCCAGGATTCGAACCGGAATGCTAATTAGTAATTAGTGCATCTGCAATCTGCATCTGAAATATGAGCAGATTTCAGGTTGTGTAGAACTGTTTCTAATTTCAAATTGACAAAACTTTTTGTGCGCATAAAGTGTTACTTCTTGAAAATGTTCTAAATACAAATTTGTACATATTTGTTCTATCACAACTGATATTTTTGCTCTTAAATATCATGCTTTTTGTTTGCTGATAATCCTTAAAGAATTCACTTCACGATTTCATGCTAAAGGAAGCAAATAAATAGCATCAAAATAAGTCAAAACCAGGGTTGTAGTGGTAAAACAAAATCTTACCGGTACACAAGTTTCCCGATCGTGAAACTGAAGCTGCGATTTTTTAATTATACAATGCAAATTAACAATATTTTCATAATTAACTTTACAAAAAAAGCCAAATTTTCGTAATTTGCGTAACTTTTAATAATACAATACACGCATAAAGATTTATGAGTTATTATTAATTAGTTAAAAAAAAAAAAAAAAAAAAAAAAATGGCAGTACGCTGTACCCAGCTCTCAAAAAAGTACCGGGCTCCCGATTTACACGGAGTAGAAAGAAACTTTTCGAAAACGTCCATTACTTTTTGACTTTTAACAAAATTTAACTTAAAGAAATAATCTTTTTTTCAGAGCAATTAACATATGTTTGTTAAATAATCTATTGTAATATAAAAGACTTGAATTTATTTACTTTTATTCTCTGACTTCCCATTATAGTAGCATATTTCTTGTAAAATGTCCTTTTAATAATCGATCAAAATGAGCTATTAATGTTGATAATTAAAACAAATGTCGCCATTTTTGGCTTAAAGTAGTAAAGAGGAATAATGTAAGAACACACAAAATGCAAAATTACAATCGGAATTGCTTCTAGGATTGCGTGTCAATCAAGATGCACGTAATCGTCTGAATGGGCGTGGAAATGCATATCATTGGTTGAAGGCTTGGATACTTGGAATTGTGGGAAGGAAATATCAAGAAATCTTCACTTTCCCGGGAGATTCCGTCGACGAAGGAGGTTGCGGCTACTTAGACGTAAGAATCGTTTCCTTTGTTCCAAATTTGTTAATTTTTACGTTTATTTTTTCAACTTCTGGAAAATAATAATTGACATGTAACTACTGTACATTAAGAAAAACTTCTTTAACCTTTAACTGCTGTATGCGGTCCTACAGACCGCGAGTCATTTTTTGTGGAATGCTTCCATGCCCGTAAATATTTCATCTCTTGACCTACATACAAATTTGTCCGATTCTATGTTTCTTAAATTTTAAACTGATGTTGACCAATTTGTTTGTCGCTCTTGAGGCCCAAAATACCAAACCACACAACCACAGTAGTTAAAGGTTAACTAATCTTATCCTAATGTTCTTTTTTTTTTTTTTTGTTTCTTGGAATATTCTTTAAAAAATAGAACTTTCTTTAAAAAGCGGTCAGCTTTACGTGTAAAAATCAAACTGTAATTTTATATTTAAATTTTTATTTATATCCGTGTCCTTGTATAATAATCTTCGATTATTTTACTTGATAACAATAAATTGTGTGCACGGAATTCACACAATGGAACGATCCTAGAATTTTTTTAGTCCTATTTTTAGTTTGACTAACTTAAAAATTATATTTTAAATTTTTAGATCAAAATAATACATAATTAAAGAATTTTATATTTTAAGTATATTTGAAACGGTACATGAAAATTATAAGGAACGCAAGTCATTTTAGAATTTTCTGAATTTTTCAGTTGGAATTTACTTAGTGTGGAATTCTCGCTTTACAAAAGTAATCATTAAAAGTTTTATCAAATCTTTATCTCATACGTTTCTATTTTAAGTTCTAATAAATATTTATCGTCATGTAATGTCCTTTTTTTATTATTCTCGATCTTCGGTTATTTTACTTGATACGAATAATGTGTAAATTGAATTCTTGTACACTGAAATACCAGACGATCCGAGATTTTTTTTCCCTATCCGATTTATAGTTTGATTGTATTAAATAATACTTCTTCATATCCTTAGATCAAAATAATACATAATTTAAGAATTTTATACTTCAAATATTGAAATTGAATTCATTTTAGAATTTTCTTAACTTTTTTTTTGTATGAGATCAGCAAACTTTACTAATCTAAATGTTATTCCAAAAAACATTACTCATGTAATAGAATATTAAAACAATTCTATCTTTTGTGTATTTTCGAAAATGTTTCTGTTTCTTAAAAGATCATTTATTAATTTTAGTAATTACATGGTTATATTAAGTTAAATATACCTGTCAAAAAAATACTCTCGTTTATTTTTGGTGTGTTGGTATTCTTTGCCTCCATTAAACCTAAAGAACCATGGTACCTCCTCCAAAAAGGCCTTTTTTCTGTTCCCGACCTTCGACCTTGAATTCCCCTGTCATTGGGGTGTTCATCTCTGGATGAAAGGGAAAACAGTCACTTACTTAGAAGATTTCCTAGACAATTTTGACCTAAATCCAACTTTCCCTTTGAAAGAAGTTTTTTTTTTGTCTTGGGTTTTCCTGCTATCAAATGGGGATCCTTGGGTCTTCGTGAGTATACTCTTCATCCTTAAAATTTAAATTGATTGAGAGGTTACTAGGTATGATATTGGACTAGATGGGTTTGTTCTAGTCTTCAAAATACATTGTATGCAATTTTTCTGTTTTGCTAATAATAGTTGTAATCTTTTTTTGTTTTTCCAGATGTTTGCTTAATTTTCATAAAAGATTTCTTGTTTTGAAAGTTTTTTTTTAATTGGGACTTGTATAGAGTGGAATGGCCGATCAAACGGTATAGTGGTTAGCGTGTTAGCTTCTAGACCCCGAGGTTGCGGGTTCGAGTCCCGTGTAAGGCATGGTTTTTTGTAAATGTGTGTTGGTTTGTCAATTGACGAATGTTTCGGCGCATTATAGCCCTCGTGTTGCTGACGGCGCCAGATAACCTGAAAACAACCAAACAACCATCTGTGGAATGCATCCGATCTTCATGTTTTACCGCTGGGTATCATATTTGCAAAATTATCATCAAGGATTCCGTAATGGGCCAATACCCAAACTAGCTTACACTTTTAATACCTTGATTGTTTTTAATCTCAGTATTTTAAAGAATATTAATTTTTAGAAAACGTGCAATTGTTTGGCCCTTGCGCCGTAAAACACCAACTAAACCTAACTAGCACACACCTGTTGTTGAGGATATGTAATGAAAAAAATTCGATTGGAGCAGTGTGAGTTTGGGTGATTTAAGATTTTGATTTTGAAGGGCGAGAACTTGAGATTTGCTGTACTCTGAGGAGGATTTTTTTTTTTTTTTTTTTGACTTCGTCTTAAAAGTGCATCTATTGCCGTAGATTCGGCGATGTAAATTAAGTTTAGGTTTCTTTTTTTTTTTTTTTTTTTTAATATGAGCCGGTAAGGTACACAATTTTTTATTTTTTTTAAATTTGAAATATTTAATTTGCATATTAAGGAATCGCTCCTAATTTCACATTAATTTTATTGATTTCAATGCACTTTGACATTCTTAGTTTTGCATTTCAGATTTTTCAACCAAGTTCACTCAAAGCTCAAGCCCACCTGATGGCTGTGGGGTTAGCGCTCTGGATTCTCGTGCCAAAGATGTCGGGTTCGAATCCCGGTTTAGGCATGGATGTTCGTTGTGGTTCGGAATCCACGTTAAGCTGTAGGTCCTGGCCTGATCAGCCTTTATTGTGCACAAGTATAGGTCGTTGAGCGCACAAACTAAAGCGTTCAAAGTAGGAAATAGCAGATAGAATAGTGTGATTTAATTAAACTGATTGCTAAAACAATTCAATTATTAAAATTGATAAATGAAACTGTTTAATAATTTAAATTAATTTTTAAATATATTTAAATATAAAATTTTTAAATAATAAAGTATATTAAATTTTAAATTATTTATTTAAATCATTTTATTAATGATTATTATTAAAATTTGATAAATGATAGTGAAAAAAAATTTCTTCCCAAACCAGTGCTTTATGTTGAGGTTTTTTCGAAAAGTAATTTGATATTTTTTTCGGGTTAAATGGTGTTTTAGCCTACGGGTTTTATTTTAAGTTATAATTTAATTTATTATTTATATTTTAATTTATTTTTCTTATTACTGTGTCTTAAGTTTTGTCAAATTTTATAATCGCCAAATGAAAAATTAAAAAAACATTCTATACAACTGTTTCAAAGTATTTATTATTTTTATTGTTATTTTTTTTTTTTATTCCAAAAATAAAAAAAAGTATGGGTGATAATTTTTTCTACTTTGCCATTTCCAGTTTGTCCAAGATAAATATGCAGTATTGTGAAGACCCAGACTCCTGGATGGAACGAAAATTTCTCGTACTTGTGTACTCCTACTTGGCTCCTTTGGGATCAACTCTTCAATTGGGGTAAGTGTTTGAAGAAAAAGATGACTAGCATCAGGAAATTAGTGGGTGAGTCGAACACATTTGTATTTTTTAAACTATTGGGACCTTGCAGCAGCAAATTGGCTTGCATTTATTTAATAAATAAAATAGTTCCAACTTGTAACCCTATTGCAGTAATATACAGTAATTTACTGTAATTTAAATAATACTCGGGTGATTATAAGTATATAATCACCTGGGGATTATAGGTGATATAAACTTAGCTAAAAACATATGGTCCCTTTAGTTCATCTGTGACATGCTTTATTTTGCATGACATTTTCATTTGTGTAGATTTTTGCTTAACCCAAGTTTGTGGCTCCCTAATTTCAAACCTTTTGATACTATTAGTAGACAGTTTTTTGTAGTCAACGTTGGTTGCAGTAAGTGGTTTGAAGTAAGCGGGTTTCTGTAGTGAGTGAGAGGGGGGGGAGGGAAAATATTTTTTTTACTTCCTTTTATTTGTAACTGAACAGTGTTTAAACTAGAGCACAAAAATTATTTTAGCAATAAAGTTGCACAAATCAGAATTTTTCTTTTAGTAAAATGATTATGAGCGACATCTCTCTTAAAGATTAATCTAAAAGAATCCGTATTAATTAAGAAACTTTTTAAAGTAAAATCTCTATACATTTCAATAAAAATTTAATAAATTTTAATAAAAACGTAAGATATTTAATAAACGTATTCCGATACTTTCTCGACTTTTTTTCCTTCCTTTTTTTGTCAAATGAAAATTTTTTGTTTCACAAAATTGTAATTTTTCTAGTTTTCCGGTTAAATATTAGAGCATAAATTACATGTTTGAATTTCAGAATTTAAAAAGTTCTTTAGCTTCCTGCTTAAAAAGCGAATATGGTTTTAACTCTGCCGGCTGTGCAAGAACCAGAATTTTTCAGATTAACAAATGTCATTTCCCCAATTATTATTTCCCAACTTTTGTTTTAAATTAGTTCTCAAGTTGAATTTTTTTTTTTAATTGTGATTAAGTTATTTGAAATATTAATAAAAAAAAAAAATATCCATTCACTTTTATTAATTCGTTTGGTTAATTTGATAAAGCACTTCTTCCTCCATTTTCAAACTGCTTCCTGAGCCGACGTTGACTGCATAAAAGCTTTTTATAGTTCAAATAGATCGTGACTGCAGGTTTTGTTTTGTTAAAAATCAAACCTCGTTCTTGTTGTATTCGGATACGGAATTCAACAACTGCCAAGAGTTAACCGTGGTGCTTCACTGCAGGGTTGATATGCAAATAAAACCGAGGTCAAATCATCCTAATTGTGCATTTCCCAAAATTTCGACTTCAGGATCGCCACTGCCGCTTCCAATGCATCGTTTTGGAGGATGTCGCTCTTGGACGTAACTCTGTGCCAAAATGTTCTGTGTGTCGATTTTGGGGGTCGGGGAGGGGGGGAGTTGTTTCTGGGATTTACGGCCAAATTCCAACGCACGTTTTGGGAATCGGGAGGATTTGTTTGGGAACTGGGATGAGTAAGTCTCGGTTGTTTTTTCCCTGATGCTATCGGAGACGGTGATGTCCGAAATGTTCGGGGAAACGGTTAACATGGTTCGTACGTTTTTAAAAAACCCTTGCAATTGCTTGAAAAAAAAAATCTTTCCTTTTCAAGTGCTTGAAAACCTTGAATTCTGTAAAAATACATTTAAAAGTGCTTGAATTTAATTTTATTTTCTAAAAATATAGAATCTTAAAAAATTTTAGTCAATAAAGTGACAAAGGAGGTGCATGAAATTGAAAACGGATTTTTAGATACTGAAATACTATGGACATTGAAAATCATAAAAAATCATGGCTCTTATGAATTTAATGAAAATGTTGATAAATTATGTAACTGCATGCTCGCCTATAGCGTGATTGCATCTACATTCTAAATTTTCATATGGAGAAAAAAACTGTATACTATACAGCATTTGTAATTGAGCCTTCAGAGTAGATTGGAAGACACTTTAATCAATAAGACTTTTGTATTATTTAACAAAAGTCTCAATATGATGAAACAAGACAATCAAATGGATGTTCGCATCCGATATTGGCGTAATTACCAAGTGCGTACTATCCACTTCACTTCTGTTTTTATGGGACACAGTACTGCTTCTGATATATATATTAGGTTTCTTTTTTTTTTTTTTCAATTGTAACCTTAAATTTTTCTTTCATTGAAACCTAAAAAAGAATTTTTTTTTGTAATAAAATGATTTGAACATGCACCGTTGGCCAATAAAAAAAAGTTTGGATTTTTTAAAAATGTATTTATGTTCATAACGCATCCTTGAAAAGTGCTTAAAAAGCCCTTGAAATTTTTTCTCCTTCAAGTGTACGAACCATGGCAAGTTCTTCTCCGAAAGAGGATATTGAACAGATACCTTCGCTACGTGAAAGAGCAATTGCATGTACAGAAATATTCTGAGAAAGGTATCATAAATAAGGGTGATGTCGAACACTATTAATGTAAAAATCTAGTGTGGATCATTTTCGAACATATATTTGACTTGGAAACTTAAATGGAAACTTCTTTGAGGATCAACCCTAAAGTGTTAAAAAACAGTTGCTTGTATATATATATTTTTTTCCCATGCTGTTCCGAATCACGTTGCAGTTAATGTTAAAAAGAGAAACCCTAAGTTAGACTGACAACTTGGTTGAAAAAAAAAAAATATTTTTTTTTTACTTATTTCGAAAGTAAAATATATTGAGAGTACATTGTTATAATTTTAAACCGAAATTCGAAATATTGATGAAGTTATAATGAATATTTGAGAGTCTCTCGTTGTTGTTCAGCATCTGTCCTTGAAACTTTAAACACGTTTTTTCGGTCGGCCCTATTCGGCCCGGGTGAAAAAAAATTCTATCTGACAGTTTGCTTTTAAAATTTTATGTTATTTTTCACATTAATAGTTCTCGTTTGGAATAGGATCTTTTTTTTTTTTCATCCCTAACTTTTCATTTTACAGCCCGATTTGTGCCCTGGAAAAAATCACTTATTTTTCAAAGTCCGCCATTTTGTTATTTTCAAATAAAATGTAATAACCCTAGTTCCAACGAGAACAACATTTCTATAGATTGATAATCAATTAGTTTTTTGTTTTTTTTTTACTTGAGATATCTGTAAAAGCCAAAATCACGGGGGCTATCCACGTACCTTTTTTTTTAGGCGCCGACTTAGATGAATAAAAATAATATTAAAACGTTTTTAAGTCAAATGTCTTTTTGTATCCATTAGATGCCAATAATAACATACAAAATAAACAATTGAATGTTATCGAATTTTTTTTATGGGAAAGTAAATACTTAAAAAAAAACGTGCAAGTTACCAGACTACTACCTTAACTTTTGGCTTCAGGGGCTGTGGGTCCAATTTTTGCATAAAAAAAAATATAAAAAAATCATGCCACAGCATTTTTTTCATTGCTTTCGAAAATGAAATCATTCATATGTGTATCACCTTACTTACTGTTCACTGTGTTGTTACTGCCTCAATCTGTTACTGCATTATGTAAAGTTGTTGAAGAAAGCATCTGCTATAAAATATGTCACGTCTTCAGACTTGAGACATAGTCACGAGTGACTAGCCAAGGAAGATGGGTTGGGAGTAAAATACATTTAAAATCTAAATTTTAAAATCTTGCTTTCTACTTATGAAAGCGTAGTTGAGCTAATTTCATAAAGCTTTATTGTCTTTGAATTCGTGACCCTGACATTGCTTCTACAACCAAAATAAGGAAAATTCTTTTGTAAACACTAGTTCCTCGATTAATGTCCTTAATATTCATTTACTGGAATTTAATTTAGTCAAATATGCTCAGCAATGACACTTCCTGAACACATACATTTCACCAATTTTGGACCTAAGGACAAAATTACACTTGAAGGAATTTCCGTAAATCTAAATATCGTTACAAGCACTTGCCAAGTTTATCAGTCTTTGATGTCCACTGTTGATATTGAATCACAAATGATAAATACTTCAGAGTCCCCTTGTGCAAAAGCACAATAAATACATTTGAATTAACTCTGCTTATATGATTACATTCTTGTAGCTAATTTTCCAAGCATGTTTTGCGTGTAAATAAAGTGTTAACGAAGCCTCTTCTCGATAACATGGTCGAAGAGCAGATGCTTTTAAGTGTTTTTGTTACTGCATTATCATACTTCACTTTAACCTCTGGTATCTGAAGTCTAAAAACTACTCAATACAGATCCTGGAAATCAGGGAAATGTCAGGAAGCTTTCTGATTCTGGAAAAAATTAGGGAAATTTTTAAAATCTCGAAAATCGGGGAAATTTTCTTTGTTTTAAACTCATGTTTTCATATTCATCCATATTTTGGCGCCACTTGCCCAGAGAATTGTGGTGGTAATCACTAGAATTTAATGTTATGGAATAATTTAAACTGTTCATTACCACCAAAACTATTAAAAAAAAAAAATAGCATTTTATCTCTTTAGCATACATGTTCTATTTGATCAGAGTTTATAAATCTTGGAAAAATTGGGAAAAATTTATAAAAAGTTTGCTGTAAAATCATAGAATTTCTTAGAAATGTATCGGGAAATTTTTCTCCTTGAATTTTGTAGCCACCCTGTAATAGAAACATAATTTTTTGTATTTTTATTTTGTAGTTCATAGTCATAACATACACATTTAAAATTGTGGTGATACTATTTCTCTCCCTTCCCAAAATCAATTTCCGTATCAATATCCTTGCCTAGTTACAAGTTTAAAAAATTGTATAAATCTTTCGCCTAAAAAGTGAATATTGAAAGTTGTTTTGGTATAGTTTTGAAAATAAAATAGACTGTAAGAAAAATTATTTCGTATTACATCTAACTGATTTGACTGTGGCATTCTGTACAAACTGCATTTTATGAAACTGCTGTGGAAGGTATTTTGCATTTCTTTCTGCACACTAATGCTACTTGCATAAAACATCATATACTAATTATAAGCCCTTATTTGTTACTAAACAAATAATCAGGATTCGTCTGTAGGCTCTAGGCCAGGGGGTCGGCAACCTATTGAAACGGAAGAGCTAAAAGTTACAATTTACAAAATTTTCCCAGTTTTTAAATAGGCACTAAAAATTTTCGGTTTAATATAATATTTGCTTATATATATTTGATTTTTTATTTAAAGTAAAAGGCTTTAAATACGGAATAATATTTATTCATTTAAAATCACAAATGTAAAATAAAATCTGGCTTATTACTTGTTGTTTTAAGTTTCAAGCATGACTAGATTTTTATTTGTTAGTTGATTTCTAACTTTACTTTTTATTATATTCATGCAAGAGAGCGCTTGCTCGCACGAATATGTCGACCTGAAGATCGTCAGCCCTGCATATGCCAACTTCTTCACCTTACTGTAGGGAAGACTATTCCATGCGCCGAATATGAGGGCCTCCTCAACAATTTCTTTTAGAGCTGTCCACTTGTGCTGCCTGATTTGCATGCATTTCTGGACCTCCAACTCTTCCAACTTGCTCTTGAGTTCTGTGAACTTGCCACTCCAAGTCTTTGGTTTCCAAATCCAGCAATTGCATTTGAAGCTATCCAGCATCAATTCCCAATGTTAATCTCATTTGTATTTGTGTTGAGGATTTACTATAAACGTGAGAGTACTTTTTTGTTGTTTTGAATTGCATGAATCTCAGCAAATTCATCCTTCATGTTTTTTAAAGTTATACTGAAGTAATTCATGTCAATAGTTGCACTGGTCTCATAGCGATACTGCTTCAGATTTTTAAAATGAAGTAATTTACCGCTTTCTGTGTCTTCAACAAAAAGTATTTTTTTTTTTCGAAACAAACTAGTTCCTCAAGCAAGGCGTAGGCTGGTTGTTTCCTTGCAGTTTTAGATTTAGTTCATTAAGTTTCATTGTGGTATCTACCATGAAGTTGAATTTTTGCAGCCATTTGTCTTCTTCCAATTCGGGATGGTCAATGCTTTTTTCATTGAGGAATATTTTTATTTCAGTCAAGCAAAACGTTGCAATAACCTCTGGAAAGCCATCGCACTTTATTATGCAGAAGTAGGTCAGAAAATTGGCTATCTATTTCTTCAAGGAAATATTTAAACTGGTGATGGTAGAGTGCTTTTGCCAATATGCTGTTTATAATCTTAATTACCAACTTTGTGACCTCGACTATTTCGGCGCAAAACGCTTCTTGATGAATTATGCAGTGAAACATTAGAATTTCATGGTTTTTTTTCTTTTCTGAAGAATTGATGTTAACCCTCTATGTATTCCTGTCATACTCTGTATTCTGACTATGTATTCTGACTCTGTCGGTTGCTATCGAAACGATTTTATTTATATCTATTCCATTGTCTTCCAGGCATTTTTGCACAGCATTTGCTATATCTTCTCCACAAGTTTGCTCTCCCTGAGGGCAGTAGCAATCCTTGCAGTTCTTTTGGACCTTGGGACGACATGTGCTGTCTCTTTTTTATGTCGCAAGACTCGTAGCAAGTGATAAGGTAGAAACCAGTTGAATGTCTTCCACTTGCTTATGTGTTACATTTGAAGACATTTTAGCAGTTCTATCTTGTACTAAATTAGTAGATAATGGCAAATCTTTGATTTTTTTTTCATGATTTCTGCTTTGTTTTTAAAATCCCGAAACAGTTCTTCAGATGCACGTATAAAACAATCGTTGATTTACTCACCATCTGTGAATGGTTTTCCTCTTTTTGCATTTTATAATGATACTGCAAAGCTTGCCAGATTTACATTATTGGAAGATTGCGTCCAGTTACTTAGCATTCAACTTTACTTTTTTTTGTGTGGAGATCTTCAACAGCTTTTTTTCGTGCGTCACCGTTTGGATATTTACCAGCAAAATGGGTATGTTTTGTAAAGTCTCTCCGAATTTGACTTATTGTGTGCGAGTTTTTCGTGGCAAATGAGAATTTACGATTATGAAAATCAAAGCTATTGAGAAATTAAGTACTTAAAAATATATATATATATTTTTTTTAAGGGTTTTGATTATAAATTATGATTTTTTTCGTATGGAACTGGAGAGCCACAACCATCAAAAGAGCCGCAGGTTGCCGACCCCTGCTCTAGAGCAACCGAAATCAAATTTGACCCTCATTGTTTTCTTTTAATAAATATGTTCCACTAAAGCAGTATAATTGTGTTCAGTATTTTTTACAGTTTACAGAGTTAGAATACAACACTTTCAGTATAAATATAATATTCTATGTTAATGACAGTGTATATAAAATTAAGAATTTAAGTTATTGTTACACAAGTAAATGTGAACATGAAATTTTTATTTAATAATTAAAATAAAAGGACCCCTGGAAAGTGGATGGAAGGAGGCCATAAATAAGGCCCTACATACAGTTAGGCCCTACATGATTATAAATTATGCAGAATTTTTTTTTTTTAAAAGTTGAGTGAAATACTCTTAATGTATTCTACATTATGCAATATCAATTGTATTGTCTGAAATCACTTGCTTTTCAGCTTTTGCTGTTTCCTGAAGTTGTTCTCAAATAACTATATATTGTAATATATTTTACAACATTGCGTTTGCTTATTGCCCTTTGGAGAACATAAACTTGTATAGCTGCAGCAACTAGTAGTAGTTCCGTAAACAATATGGTTGATGTTTTGTGAAAATGATAATTCTTTAATTTAAAATTAAATGAATACATTGATAATCTTGCGGCATCCCTAATTTCTCTATGCTACATTTATTTACGATTTTTTCGCAATTTCATAATTATGATTTCAAATTTTGTAGATCAGTGATGAATGAATTAAAGTCTAAGTTCACCATGCTGCATTATCATATTGTCGAGATTAGTTATGCAGTTGTACATGCCTTTTGTATGCATCCCCTTTTGGAAATAAAATATTGTGAATTGCGCTTTTCAAAGGAGTTGGGATGTACGCTTTGAATATTAGCTTCATCTGCTAATTACACTTTCAAACAAGCAAATGTTCCCAATATTTTAAGCATTATTCAGCACTTGGCAACAACATTATTCTCAAATAAAAGTTACAAATTTATTTAAAAATTGAACTCTATTAAAGTTGTAATTGTTTGGTTCGCATTTCATCGAATAAAGAAAAATAATTATTTTTTAAGCAAAAGAAATGTGTATACAACTATTTGGACATTTATTAGTCTCAGTCAGCACCCTTTTTATTTTTTAATTCATTAAAAATTTGTGAATATTTAAAAAAATTATAACTTTGAGGGTTAGGAAGAAAAATCAGTATCAAAATCGTCACCCTTTATGGGCATTCCCCTTGCCCCTGGCTGTACATCTCAATCTCACTATAAAGTTACTTATATGTTAAAGTTACGAGGAAAACTTAGTTACAAATACAAAAGAAGTCTACCAACTTCAGATAGGATGCTCAGCAAGAGTGGTCCAGCTAAAAGTAATCAATGGCCTTTGACTGTCCTCCAGTAAATTATCTAAATTCCTCTTAACACTTACCACAATTGAATTCACTGTATCCGCAGGCAAACAATTCCATTCTTCAATCACCCTATCGTTGAAAATAATGCGTTCTTTCTGTAGATGTTATTTAAACAATTTAAAATTGTGACATCTTGTTCTAAAATCTGTTGTAAATTCCAAACCTTTAGTCTCATTCTGTTTAATAATTTTGAAAGAAAGGAATTAAATGTTCTCTAGTTCTTCTCTCCTGCTGGGTCAAGAAAAAAAGCTTTTTTCAAACAAATGTACTTAAAAATTTCTCTAAAACATTGTAATTTGGATTAAAAATAAGAATTCAAAATTTGAAAACTTTTGGTTTACGTCTCCGGGAGTCCGCCGCCACTTATGTTACTATTTGCAATTTTGTACTTTTTGGACATTTTTGTAAAATAGTTGATTTGGAAAATTTTCATCCAGAAAAATAACGTAGCATGTTTTAATTACTTACATTTAGTTGTTTATCATGTAAAAAAATAATCGGGGACTTCTAATGTAATCATTAGGTGGCTAATTATCCTTTATTTTGGGTCAAAAATCAAAATTTCGTAAATATAATAAGCTACAATGATCGCTGTACTATAAAAGTGAAATAAAAAGTAAATTTTGTGTTTTCTTTCTTTAAACACCATATTTCTTATAAATCACAATTGGATTCAAATTCGGGCACGATTTCATAAGAATGGTGTTGGGTCAATATCATCCCGTGCCTAGTGTAGAATCCGCAAACCATTTAAAGAGACTTGTTTTGCGATTTTTAGTCCTTTCAACTGCTTGAATATGCAATAGGATTGGAAATATGATCTTCCATAGCCACTATTCCTTCCAACTGTTCCAAGTATTAGATTTCGTTTTTGTCAGTTAAGGTTTGGTTTTAATACAATTCTGCCAGTGAATTAAGTCAGTGTAATAATCCTCTGCAGCAGAGTTAATCAAGATATATGAAAGAAATTTCCTGTTACTGTCATTTGTTATTAGTGTTGACTCTTTTTTTGCCATCATAATTTGTCGTAAGGCTAGTTGCCTGATATGTGGCCAATTATCCACAAGCGAGTGATAATCATGTTTTCGGGACGAGCGAAGAAACCTTTCCGCCGTGTTACTGGTTCAATAATATGTGCCAATCTTAAGGTTGGTGTCTGGATTCGATTCAAAAGATCCTGTTTCCAGTGGTCAATCATCTAGTTAGAAAAAATTTACCAAGATTACTGTTCAACAGAGCTTCGGAGCAAATTCCTTTTTGTATTTCGCAAATATTCAGTAAGAATTTTTGATCCTTGCTAAGTTGGTTGCTTAGTAATGGGAAAAGGAAATAGGTTCAAACATTACCACTGGTAACTTTTCATATTTCTCGAGCATTTTCTTTATTGGACTGGAAAATTAGTTGGGTCCTGCTGTGATCCAAGCTTATTTTTTTAAAAATATGACTATGAGGTAACTCATTTGAGGGCAATTACGTGCCACTGTTAAGGGTGATTTAGCTGCTTCTCTAGATGTAGATATTGTATCCCATCACCAAGGTTAACACCTGTACTGTCGCATCCAATGGCTACCACATGTTATCAGATCAATTGAGTTTTCATTCATATAAGTTAAAATAGCTGGAGTCGAAACTTCTGCAGACCCAGTGCTGTGAGAAACTTGGCCGAAATTTTTTTTCCCTGTTCAGAAAGAAGAGATATATGCTCTTGGACTCTTGAGTTTTGTGTAGCTCCTATCTCCAACTTGTTAAAGGACTTTAGTTTTGTTTCTTACCATCAAAATATATGGACTCGAGTTTACTAATTCCATCTATTTGTGAATATTTTCGTATCGTTTTTCTTTCTCTATGCAATTTTGACCTATCAATTGCATCAACATCCATAAGTAATCCTGCATCGTCTAGCCTAACTGAAGCAATCAATGCATCATTTTTATATGACATCCTAGTTCTGTCACAAGAGCAGTGTATTTTAGTTTTCTATGAGATTTACATGACTTTGATATTTCGGCTATGAGAAATCCTTATCATTTTCAGGTCCAGATGTTTCTGAAAAAAAAAAGTTTGCACCTTAGCACAAAAACACCTTGTAATTGCTTTATAAGATGGTTGACTGATTGGCATATTCTTTGCCATATTAGTTTGCTTTCAGTAGTTTTTGGGTCTTCGATTTTCGTCAATCTGTACTCTACTCCTGCTAAAATGCAAGTTCTGGTTAGGACATTCTTTTGTCTCTTGGACAAACACACTTGCATAAAACTTAGCAAATTTTGCTTAAAAATTAAATAAGTGGATTTAATTAAAAAGAGCCTACAATTGTCTGTGACTGTTTTTCGAAAAAGTTGTTTTCGAAGCGCCGGCAGTTTTTTGACGGTATTGAGTCTATGTCAGCTTTAAAGAAATATCACTAAAATGTTTGAAATTAAGTGTAAATTGTTTTGGAATTATTTTTTAGGTAACTCACTGCACCTCATGCAATTCTGCTTAGTTTGAACCATTTTGAATTTTATACCAATCAACAGACTATTTACCACAGTTCAAAAATGCTGCGGTATACAGAAATCTTTGAATAAACAAATAATGTGTTTGAACTAATTTTCTTCAGCAAACAGGCATTCCAAACTCTTGACCATTCTTGATTAAATGATTTTTCTGCACTATGCTGCGACCGACCACGATTTAATTTAAATGAACTATGCACACTTGAAATTTTTTGTAATTGATAAGGCATCTATTTATAACAATTTTGAAAGACGGTTACTTACACTTCAGGAACCCAATGCAACATTACGGTCTTAAGAAAGCCTAGCTGAAATTATACAATTAAACCAAAGATCTTCAATTGAAGGGTATCAATCTTTTTACATTGGTAAGTCAGTCACCAGAAATTGCCATACATCTATATTGCATTTGTCCAGCAAATAACTATTACGAATTTCGCATAATAAAAATTTATTAAAGTAATTTAAAATATTAAACACTTTTAGCATGCTGAATTATAAGTATTCAACTAATCCAAATCATAGAGCCACATAATTAGCTTTTTTCGTTTGCCACACAGGGCAAAATATATCGGTGAGACGTATATTTAAATATATCATAAAACCATGGGTGCTTGGCAGGATAATTTTTCAGGAGGTTGCAGATCGCGTACAAGAGAATGCAAAGTGGCAAAAGTTGGGGTGGTTAAATTTTAATTTTTCGAAATAGGTCGTTGGATTTCCTATTAAAATGTTAATAGTTATTCATTAATTTTAGGATCAAATTAGGAAGTTAAATCCTCCACCATACTTCAGTTTTATGCGAGCTATACAATTTTCCTCGTTATTTTTAATTTTCAAAATCCAGTGGGGGTGCAAGTGCACCTTCTTGGCCCTTCCTTGCGGTGCCCATGCATAAAACTCGCATTTTTTGGTGCAACGCCCGTTTACTTAATCTGAGAAATTCTATAGGAAAGGGGGGGGGGGGGGATGAGCAATCTACAGGAGTCGTATAGTGTCTACACTGGGGTGTTCGTTGCTAATTGGTCAGCTCATTAACCCTTTTGGTTCATTTGACGGCTGAGACTCGTCATGCACTTGTTTTGGTTATTAATAATGATGAATCTAATTCGTCATTCAAACTAGGTTGATTGGAAGGATTTTAATGTCACAAGAGCCATGATTGGTTAAGCCAAACATCGATTGGTTTACCTATACCCTAAGAAAATAATTTGTTTAGCTGTGTTCCTTTAAAGTCATTCAGACTAGGTTATAATCATATCGCTCTAATAAATGAATTTTCACGCAATCTACTGCCTTTATGTACTATTCCTTGCATCCGCAAATTAAATCCGTTTGAAACGCAGCCAACTTGATGATTGTGTGGTTAAGCGCTCTGGTCACGCATGTCAGAGGTATCTGGCTCGAATCCCGCTTTAGGCATCGATGTTCGTTGTGGTTCGGAATCCACGTTAAGCTGTAGGACCCTTCCTGATTATCCATTATTGTGCATACAAATAGATCGTTTAGCTTGCAAACCAATCGTTCAAAACGCAAGAATTTTCCCCAAATCTGTACCCTAGGGGTTTAATTGCTTTGTTAAAGAAATTTGCTTTTATGGATCTTGCACTTCAGAATGTTTGCCAAATAGTTGAAATAACCAACTATTAGCTCCATTTCATCTTTGCCCCTAGTTAAGGCATGATGTAAACAAAGTGTGTATTGTAGGGATCATTTCAGAAAAGTTGACATTAGACATTTAAATGCAAGCGGAAGTGGAGTAAGGCAGGGTATCTTATCAGCTGTTGACCTGTACTATTTTATTGATTTCACTCAGAGTTTGACATTTAATTAAAATATTTATTAAATTGAATGTTATATAGTTCCTTAAAGGACACGGTAACACTTTTTTTTATCAGATTTTTTTTCCTGAAAAGAGTCCAATTGCCCATTATTTATTTGTTCTGTGTTTTTCTGAACATTTTTAAGTCTTGTGTACATGTATTTTTCAAACAATCTACAGTTCAGTGGAAATACTGATTTAGGCTTTTTTGACTGAAATTTCAGAACTTTAAACGTAGCTTAAAAAATTAAGTATTGGGTGTACGACTTTAACTTCCCCAGTTTTTTTTTCCTTTTTTTCTTTCTTTCCAAAATTCGATTTCCATGGCTTTGAGGTATTTTGAAATTGTTGAGTCACTTCCCAATGATAGTGCCAATTCTTTCACCGCTATGTCGGTCTTCGCTGTCAAAATCACTGTTCATGAATCGTATGTTTCACTAATAGTGACTTCACTATAAGTATTTGAGAGCATGCGATGAGCCTCAGTTGCAGATTTCATGTTGAAGAAGGAAAAAATAACTTCTTGCATTTGACGATAATTTGACTCGTAAGTTGAAATTTTCAATCGAGAATAACTATATGATGCAGACACATAGACTGATGTTTCTTTGGGTTATATTGCCAAATGCCCAAGTTTATTGCATGATGTCTGATTATTTATTTTGACTCCTACTCACCGCGCTAGCTTCTAGACCGTGAGGTTGCGGGTTCCGAGTCCCGTTTTAGGCATGGGTGTTTGTAAATGTATGTTGGCTTGTCAAATCACGAATGTTTTAGCGCATTATAGCCCTCGTGTTGCTGACGGCGCCAGATAATCTGAAAACAACCAAACCTACTCACCGCTAAACCCATCTAAAGAATAATGGCGGAGGCAAAGTTGTGCACCCAATGATATAATTGGTTTGACTTTCGAAATGTGAAAAATTATGTTTTTTGCTGTCTTCCATTGCTTTCGCATTAAGCTCAGCTTTTTTTTTTTACTTGGGAGCTGTACCATATCCGATTCTTTGACCTTGTTTCTTATATTCAGTCTACACATATGTTGTCAATTCACTAGCAATGGCACATTGACTGTCTGCTCCTCTCTGACCACCTTCCACAAAGTAGGGAGGCAGAATTTTTGCTTAGCATGCAAAACGTCTCCTGATCAAGCCGCAACAATGCCTCTGCAGTCTCACTTTGCAAAGTGAATTGACACATCGGTAACCATGACATAGTTTCGCTTTGATTGTAGTCACGGCTACTTCAAGTTTTCTGTATTTTTGCTATATGGGTTCTTGAAGACCCTTTCTTCTTTGGAGGCCTTCTTCTCTTTATACTTCTGTTTACTCTATGTTACTGTTGCACAGTTTTAGTCCCCATGTCACTCTTGTGCCAAAAAAAAATCAGCACTTCAACTGTCTATTGTAGGGTAGTTCATTTTTTCCGTTAAGAGAGAGGTGCGAGTCTCGCCATAATCAATTTATCGCCTTTCACGCAACCCTGTCCTTACTCCACTCTTCCCTCAACAAACGAAGCAGATAATAATAAAGGAACAAATTGTTTAGTTTCTTTGTGGAACTTCGTAAAATATTATCTATAGTGTAACTTTGAAGCATTTTTAAAGAGATAGTTGTCTACTGTTCTTAATAAGTACAAATACAAATCTTAAGACCTACAACAGGGTTGGTCAAGTAAAAAAAAAAAAAATTATATATTTATATGATGTTACAGGATCATACATAAAAATACAATACATTATACAAAGTTGACACTGCTTTTGGCAATCGTACTAGAAAAATACAATACGTAATGCAAGCTGACAAAATTTATATACAATCCAACAATATGCAAATATAAATACCCTTTTTATCACTAAATTTCCAAATATAGTACTCAACCTAAATTAAATGCATGTAAATTTTGCAGTTCAGTATATATCGGTTACTTAGCCAGTGTAATCCAATTATTGCCCATTGATGATCTCCCAGTGCATATCTGACTTATAAGTCGTTTTTGGATTGGGATAGGTACTTATTCCTCGAAATGATTTCCCTAAGAAACTTTCCACACCCGAAGTTCAATCGATCTTTTATAAAAATCATCAGTTACTTGTGACTTTTGTATGTATTCCTCCCTCAAAATGACATCTTTCAAGTTATGAGAAGCCAAAGATTATTAACAAAGAAATAATACATAGTTGTTTAACCTTTAAGAAGTAAGAACCGTACACTTTTTTGAACATCACCAAAGTATATTCCGTTCTTGAAATAAAACTATTGTAATGTGTCTAAGCCATGTGTTGAAAATTATTTACTAAACTTTTTATTTAATTAAAAAAAAATGAAAATTTAAAACCTCATAATTGAAATTCTTGTATGTACTATAGTTTTACAACATCGTTGTAGTATTAATTTCGAATGCTGGCTTTGAACGAATTGAATCCTATACTTGTCCAAATATTTCTTGGGAAGATTATGAATTATTTGCCTACAAAAGAATGTATTGGGAAGCGTGTCTTTTATTCGATAGAAAGTTTTAATTTAAAAACTTTTTGGTTAAAGCAGCGTATCAGAATACATTTTAAAACGTTACTAGCAGCAGTGTATAATTTGGTTAATTTTATATAAACAGTGTTATTATTTTTAATTATGTGGTTTGAACTCAGAAATACTTTAGTAATAGACTTTTTCTCCAATAAAGGCAGAAAAAAAATTGAAAATTTCGAACTTTAAAAATATGTTACTTATAAAAATCATACTTTACTACACTGTCCCAGAAATATAGACAAAAGCATTAAATACAATTAAGTGGAGATAAGAATGGGAGGAAATTTGTTTCATATATGTATAATTATAAACACTACATGAAACACAAGTTAGGGTTAATTTATTAGAATTAACAACAAATGATGAATTTATTGAGAAAAACAGAAATTAGGATGTCCCATAATTATAGATAATATTTGTTTTATGGGTTATATTTAAGGTTGAGGAACACAGTTACAAATATTAGTTATGTGATCGTGTTTCCATTACCTTTATTCACTTCAAATACAAGGTTTTCCATCAAAAGTACTAAGTTTTGCATTACCTCTGGGGGCAGTTCATACCACGCTTTCTAAATCGCTGTTTTAAGGTCCTTGGTCGAAAAATATTGGTGTCCATTTTCATATAATTTTCATGCTTGATGTCCCCAGACGATCTCCATTGGATTTAAGTCCGGATTAAACGATGGCCAGTCTATGACATTGATATTATTCATGTTGAACCACATATATGTCGAGTTAGACACATGAATAGGCGCCTTGTCTCGTTGAAATACACAGTTTGGTCCTCCCAGTAAATCCTAATGCTAATAGTCCTGGAAGTTCACTTTCTTGCTAAGTCACAAAAAATGTTTGTCCATAAATCCAAAACCACTCCTAGTCATTATTGATCCTTCATATTGCTGTCTACTAAACAAACTTCTTGGTTCGCTTCTTAAATCATGCCAGTAAAATTTATATCCATCTGACCCATCCAAGTTCCACTTTTTTTCATCACTAAATATTGTTGAGAAAAAGCCATTTATTTCCATAAGACATCATTTTCTTTGCCCAGTTTAAACGTCCAGTTTTGTGGTGTACTTTTAAGCATGGTGTCTTCAACATTTTCTTGAAAGTTATTCGTTTAGATTCCAATATTCTTCTGTGAATGGTATTTTTTAACACTCCAAAATCAAATGCAGTTTATGGCAATGGTATATTTTTTTTAGCTGCCATGCTTAGAATGATTCTGTCAATGCGCTTTGTCGACCAGGTCTTTTCTTATTAGGCAACTTGTTGCCATTATGCAAAATTCTGTAAACATTTCTTAAAGATCTCTTTAAAATCTTGGATATATCTTTCTGATGATTACCTCTAAATTTTAAATCCAAAACTTTGATGATATCATTTTCAGAATCTCTTTACCTCTAGGCATTTTGTTGAATTTGTGAAAACATCGATTTGTTTGTCAAAAACAAGCGAGAAATTAATCCAAATCAATAAAAGTCAGAAAAGCAGATGTTAAATACTTTCAAGAACAACAAATAATATTCCTAAGGAAAGTCAGATGACGTCGATATTTATGGGACAAGCAATTTTTAATTTTTTCAAAATTTTTTTCAGTTTTTATTTATTTTCTAATATTTTTTATAGTAAAACCAAATAAATTAATTAAAAAAATATATTTGAATCATTGCTGAAAATACATGAAATATATTTTAGCTTGGGATGTCATTTTTGATCTGTGTCTATATTTTTGGGACAAGCTGTAGCTTTTTATGTTTTACTTTCTTTTCAGCATTTTTGTCATTTGCCTTCATACCCCATCTTTGATCTGAACCTCTATTTCATGGAATTCATTCAAGTTATTTCAGTAAATATTTGTTAAAAAGGGTTTGGGGAGGGATTAAAGAATTTAAATATATTCTCTTAACTATTTCATTGGACTGGATGATTCTGAATTGTACTTGTGCAATGGTGTATTTTGATTAATGTAAATGGTGTATATGATAAAACCTGTAGTAGCATTGCATTAAGTAGTTAACCTTTCACAACGTATTCAGTTAACTAATAAAAGACTGGAGACAGTATGGACTGGAGTCCTGGTGTTTTCTCTCCATATTTCCAGTTGTGTAAAAGTGCTATTTTTCAATTCATTCAGGTTATTTCAGTAAATATTTGTTAAAAAGGGTTTGGGGAGGGATTAAAGAATTTAAATATATTCTCTTAACTATTTCGTTGGACTGGATGATTCTGAATTGTACTTGTGCAATGGTGTATTTTGATTAATGTAAATGGTGTATATGATAAAACCTGTAGTAGCATTGCATTAAGTAGTTAACCTTTCACAACGTATTCAGTTAACTAATAAAAGACTGGAGACAGTATGGACTGGAGTCCTGGTGTTTTCTCTCCATATTTCCAGTTGTGTTAAAGTGCTATTTTTATTGATTAATTGGAATATTTCGTTGAATACTTGTACACAAAAAAATATTGTTATTAGTTTTGGTATTTTCATGCTATAGTGAAATTTTGTAAAGTACTTAGTCTGACTCATTCAGTTTTTTATTACTCCATCTAAGTTATGCGTGTTCAGATTTCTTGCGCTTGTTTTTTTTCTCAATCTAAAAATGCATAACATAGGGTTTCCACGGTCATTTAAAGTGTTTAATATTTTTGTACTAGTTTTCCAGACCTTAAAAGTACTTGAAAGTACTAAGAGGTTCTTAAAAGTCCTTAATTTTCGTTGATGTTGTGTGACCGACTCGTTGAGAACACATACTTAAGAATAGTGTTTTGGAATTAAAAAAAAAACGTTAGCGACCAGCGAGTTCTGTTTTACTTTTTTAGTTGAGGCAACTTGCAAATATTATGTTGGAATATTATGCACATTTTATGTTTTGTGTCGAAAGCACAGTGCACATGAATAAGTGCACAAATATTTTTCATTTGTTCGTAATGCAAATTGTGCATGAAAGTGACACATTATAGACATGCCTGAAATTTTTTCAAATGTCCTTAAAATACATTACTTTGGTCCTTAAATGTCCTGGAAAAGTTGTATATTTTCCTTTGGGAATCATTGTGAGAATTTATTTGATTTGGAACGTTCGACTTCCTTGCATTCTTCGGCCATTCTATTTCACTCGTCTATGATTTGAATTAGTGCAAGTGAAATGTTTGCAGTTCGATGCTCATTAAAAACACTTTCTTTCCTTGTGCTGGCATAATTACAAACTAGTACTAAACAAAAAATATTTCATTTACTAAAGCAATATTTTAGGCCAGCTTTCAGATGCAGGGACTCATAGTAGTTATGATCTTATCTTAACTTATGTTCCTATTTCCTAAGAAATTTTTTATTGTTTTTAGTAGAATTTATAGGGCTTTATCTGACTTAACAACCCCGCATCAGAAAAAAAATTCAGACTGCATCACTGTTCTGTATACACGTTAGTACACAAACATTTTGATTCAGGTACTTTAGTATTTCAAAATAATGCTGCATCTCTTTAAATCTTTTATATTAACTTAGATTTTGTGTGACGATGGGGGGGGGGGGGCGGAGGCCTTATTAATCCACTTGCTGTCATCCAATCGAGCTGAAACTTGGCAGATAGATTCATTGTCAATGACAGTGCATTCTATCAAATTTTGGGGCTGTACCTCATTAAAATTTGACCTCATTAAAATTTGAGAAATGCTAATAAACCAACTTACTGTTTTACAATCACCCTAAAATAACATTTAACCGACCATTGAAGAAACTCTTTCCTGTTGCCAAATTTAAAAAAAAATATATAATAAAATTGTTTTAATCAGAATAAATAAATGACTTTTAGATATGAGTGCATAAATTCACGTCCACTTTTAATGAAATTTTGAAACGTAGCTTGCGCACATTTTGTTGATAGAAATGTTTTTAATATTTAAAATTAGATGCCAACACCAAGAACACTCTGTTTATAGAATCGGCGCTGTGTTAACGAATATAAAAATACATATAAAGGATTTATATTAAAAACTTTATTTTTTTATGGGTTATATTATTTATATTTTGACTGTTATCACCCCTGTTTAATAGAGAATGTATTGTTTTGCACTTAGTCTTATAGGAATAAGCTTGCCCGTGCAACCAATAATGGGTCTGAAAAATTGCTTGTTAAGCTAACGTAGAAAAATAAAATGATATAACTTGTTTTGTTATGTGTCCTGTCTTTAGGATTTCATGTGTGTGTATTGTGATTTTACACCTTAAGAAACGCTCTTAGGAACTACTACTTTTAATATACATTTTTTACAACTCCGGAAGTTCCCGTTAGATTCAAATTACAATAAGAGTTTGACGTGGTGGTGGACCCCCGCTCGATAGTGTAGCGTGGGTAGAAGATAGTGACGTCATTCCTCTATGACATTATGCACAAAAACAAAATTTATTGACCTGTTTTAGTTCCACATAATTTTGGCTCGAATAAAAGCAGAACTGGGAAAACCTGGAAATCAGGGAAATGTCGGGGAGCTTTTTGATTCTGGAAAAAATCGGGGAAATGTCGGGAGAACTTTCTAAAATTTCATGGAAATTTTGTATTGTTTAAGGCACGTTCATCTATATTTTACATGGAGATTTGTAGTAGTAAGTCAGAAGTTTAATGTTACGGAATAATTTAAACTTTTCACTGCAGCAAAACTATTTATTAAAAAATTGCATATCATCTCTTTAGCATACATGCTCTATTTGATCAGGGTGTCTAGACATCTGGAATACCTAAGAAAATTGGGGAAATTTGAAAAAAAGTTTGCCCTAAAATCAGGGATTTTTTTAGAAATCTGTCAGGGAAATCAAGGAATTTTTTTTTGTGAAATTTGTGGTCCCCCTGAAAAGGAACACTTTTGAAGCATTTTGAGTTAGACTTTACTTTCTCCTAAACTGCTGTTGCTGACATTTGTTATGCTAGAAACCAAATTTGCTTTAACACCACTTCCACTTGGATGATTGGTTTTTGTAAAGGTATTATCTATATAAATACATCAATGTCATTTCAATCAACATATATGAATTTTTTTTATGCTTAGTTTCAATCTAACTGCAATTGTCTAAAAGAAAAGCTAATGAACAATATTAACCGATTAAAATTCTTCACCAATCACTCCCTGATCTTATAAAACTTAAGCCTTTTAAGCTGAATTGCTTTGCTTGAAATTTTTAGGTATTGGAGGCGTAATTGCTTTGAGTAGAAGGGCTTTGATAATGTTAGGTAGTGTTTTACCCTTTTCTTTTAACACTTTGAGGTCCGCATATGTATTAGTACGTGTTTTTTGTCACCAGTACCAGGTGGCCGCTCGCGTATTAATGCATGTTTATCTAGTCTCCAGTTTTTCTGGCCACAGGGAAATTTTATCCAATAGTTGTGTGTGTTTTAGCGAATGCTTGTACATCATTCATGTCACGGCACAGAAATTGGCCGGCCCCAAAGGCTGGTAAATTTAAAAGGCACACTAAGTGTTTAAAGGTTGGTTAGTTAATAAATGCTCAAAGATAATGAGATTTGTACATTTGAAACGTTCTGCATAAATTATAAAAGCAAATGTATTTATTTCAATTTTTTTCTTTCTTTTTTTTTAAATTGCCAAACCAACAATTTTCAATAAAGTATAATATTGTTCATATTTTAGTATTTGTCCGATAAAACTTTCATTAGTTGTTTTTCATAAAAATTCCTGTGCCAGGTGGCTACGAAGCCTCCGAGATTGTCTTGTCAAACATTTCGTCGGAATGTGCTTTTGGTTTCGTTTCCTATTGACTACAGTGAAACAGCGATCATATATATAGATATATATATATTTTCAATTTTAAATTGTTAGTCAGGTTCCTTTATATAGTATAAAATGCATCTATATGTATAATTTTCATGAATGGGTGTAGGTGATCAGACAGGATGCTTACATACCTATCACCTGTCAGAGTCGTCTTTAGACACTTGTCCCATATCATCACAGAAGCTGTACCAGCTTTAACTGTCCACTGTAGACATGTAGGGTCTATAGATTCATGAGGTTATCTTCATACCTGCGCATGTCCATCTGCTCAAATCAATTGAAAACGACTCGTCAGATTAGGCAACGTGTTTCTAATCATCAACAGTCCAGTGGTGGTATTGGCGGGCAATGATGAGGCGTAAAGCCTTGTTCCGTATAGTCAACAACGGTACACACTCAGACTTTCGGCTTCAAAAGCTCTTGTAAATGATGGTTCTTTGAACTGATTGCACGCTGGCACTAGTTGATGTCCAGCATTGAAATCCGCTGCAATTTGTGGGAGTGTTGCACGTCTATCTTGTTTAAGCATTCTCCTTAGACATTGATGGTCCCATTCGTTCAAAGTCTTTTCCCATTTACACCGATGTCTGAGATTTAAAACTACCTGATAATTGACACTCGTGAAATGGTTGTACCCGAAAATCTAAATTTCTTCGCTATCTGGGAGCTATGTATTCTCTATGTACCATCTTTCGTGCGGCGACTATATCGCCAAGTTCAAAGTCACTTAAATCTTGATAACCTGCTATTGTAGCAGTAGGAATCAATCTAACAGCTTTGTCAGATACCTGTAGTCTAACATAGGTGCTTTCGATCGCATTGTGTAAAAATTATTAGTTGCATATCCTCGTTATTTGCATACGCACACCTATACCTGTTTTTCTGGCTCTTCAGTGTATAAGATAAATTTAGCTATCAATAATTTTGCTTCCCTTTTGAAAAATGTCTCGGCATGCCACTGACTAACACAGAACTGAGTGCAAGTTTTTTATCCAACTGGATGGAAAACATGTTAAGGGGTTGTAAACCATGAAGTTTATTGAATGTAACAGTTGTTTGAAACTTCAAAACTTTCAATTTTACATGCAACTTTGTTTTCAAAAGTTCTTAAACTATGTTATGTAACAGATTTCTGTCACAAAGTTGTTATATACAATATATGTCGTGTAACAGGAACTTTTTTTAAATGTGTGGCATTAAATTTTTGTTTGTTTGCGACCTTTAAATTTTTTTTGAAAAGTTGTAAAACAAAATTATATTACCAGTTTTTATATAGGTTTTTCAATGAATAATTTTTTCATCATTGCACGAGATAAAATAGAAACGATCCAATTTTTAAAAAAAATTCTGTGCTAATGCAAGTACATCAACAATTGAGGATTAGAAATGGAAAAAGACCCAAGTCTAAAAAAGAAAATTTTTCAGGAGAGCAGAAAAATGAACGAGACTCGCATCTGCTACTTAGGGCGTTCTCTATTTCGCTCCATCCGGTTCATAGTCTAACTTACTTATGTTTAGTTCTTAAATACCTTCTTAAGATTATTGTTATTTTTATTGCACTTGGGACATTCTCCACTTCTCTTGGCACATACAACCAGCGTGATCTTTAGACAAATTTTTGAACTATTACTACTAGAGTTCGCACTTTGAGTGTTCTCCACTTTGTTTAGCTTAGTTTTAATGAAATTTTTCCGTTAAAAAACTATTTTCAATTTTTTAGGTACTTGGGTAGTTTTCCATTTCTAGTCCTCAATTACACAAGTGTAGTAAAGCAAACTTTTATTAAAAGATTCTTCAAGAATAGTGCTTTATTAATGTGTGAAGAATGGTTGATTCAGTATGAAATCTTAATCTCATTCCAAGTGAAATTTTGCTAAACAGTTTCCATGGCTAAACCAACAAATCATTGAATATCGACCTCATTGGGGGGGGGGGGGGGTTGGAGATTTTTCTATTTAAATTCTGAAGAATCATAGAGACAATTTGTGATTAACAATTATGATGTCAAACAGAACTTTGAATGTCTTAGCATAACTATGTAAATTAATACCAGTATTGTGCATGTGCAGATTTTCATTCCTGATAGAGTTGCCAACTGAAATATTCTAAAACTTAGGATCTTCTTTTAATGAAATGATTTATGAAAATATCGATATCAATCCACGCATACTTTAAAAGTTTCTCCTAGACATATTGTGAGAGATATATTTTAGATCAATTAGAAGTTATAACAGAGTGGCCGCAGAACCTGGAAATCCGGGAAATGTCGGGGAGCTTTCCGATTCTGGTAAAAATCAAAGAAATGTCAGGAAACTTCTAAAAAATTCATGAAAATTGGAGAAATTTTGTATTGTTTGAGGCACGTTCATCCGTATTTTACATGAAGATTTGTTGTAGTAAGTCATTAGAAGTTTATTGTTACGGAATAATTTAAACTTTTCATTACCAGCAAAACTATTTTTTAAAATTTTTTATATTATCTTTTTAGCATACATGTTCTTTTTGATGGTCTGGAAAACCTAAGAAAATTGGGGAAATTTAGAAAAGTTTCCCTAAAATCAGGGAATATTTTAGAAATCTGTCGGGGGAATTATCAGGAAACTTTTTCCCTGAATTTTGTGACCACCCTGTATAATGGCATTCAGGTTGTATTCTTGAAAAACTTTTTCATTTTCTCCAAATACCACATCCCTTATAACTTATTCCCCTTAAGTAAAGGCTCTTAATAATAAGTGTCATGCTTTCATTTTCTTAGTTTTCTTTCTTCTGCCTGAGGGCGGTTGGTTGTTTGAAATTGCAAATGTGTGGAATACACAATTTTGTATTTCCTCTCTTCTGAACAGTTGCTTGAATATATTTGTCTTAATTTTTTCACCTCAATTTGCTCGGTTCATCAATTGAGTAATCCTATTCAATTCTTTACAATCAATCACTTTTATCAGTAGATTTTACTGAAGGAGAAATTTGTGAATACGCAGTATCTAATATTGGGGGATGAAATATCTGGACAAAAGAGAAATGTTCACCCATAATGTTATTGCAAATAATCACTATTTTAATATTCTTCCAATTTTTTTTTTTTTTTTAATTATTTGGTAACACTTTTGTCTGACCTTAATTAACATTAGAGTTGCATGATCCATGAAATCGTCACTAATTAACTATAACAAAATACTACTACTGACTTAAATATGTTTTACTCTTGAGTTCATTAGTGTGAAGGTGCTGTTAAGTGTGAATGGTTTTTGCCATTTTTAAGAGTTATGCTATTTAGGAAATAACTCAAATTTGCTGTTGTTTTTATTGTTATATTTTAACATTAGGTCCTTTCATTTTAATATAAGAGTACTTACGATTAAAATTGTGAATAAAATTACTTTTATTCATTTATATACCTATTTTTTCCCTATATTGGGTAAATTGGTAAACAATTATTTGTGTGCCTTAAATGTGTTATTTACTATGTTGCATGAAATTATTCATTATATATTGGAAACAAAATAATGACATTGTGATTCCTTGAAATTTTTTATTGTTGACTGTAGATGAATATGCGCAATTTTAAATGAAAAAGATAGTTAAAAATTCATTACTGGATTTTGGCAAATTTATGCTCATTCAAGGTTTTGCTAGACTAGAAATTTAGAATAAGTTTACCTCTTAAATATTGAATTTATTCAAGTCTCCAGTCAAAGCCAGTCTCAAGATCAAGGAATTTTCTGTTATGCCTAACTTATTGAAATTTTAGACATTTTGAGTCTGAATTTATTTTATAGCCATGAGGTTTTGATATTGCATTCTCATTTACATACTGAAATTCATCCTTGCTTTTACTTTAGTTTTCCTACCCCCTTTTTTTTTTTTTTTTTTAAATTAAATCTTTAAAATTTATGTATAAATTTAATTTTTCTTATTGGATCCAACAACATACGAAAACAAAGTTATTCAAGATTTTTAATATTTCCAAGAGTTTACCAAACTTATATTTCGAAGAAGAAAAAAAAAGAATGACTAATAATTCAGTTTGAAATGATTAAAAACTATAAATATATCACTTGTATTTATAATTAGGATTTTTTTTTACTTGTTGATTCAGGAATCTAGGTATTAGTTTCCTTTCTAAATGTTGTTGCAACCTTCCTTATAAGCAATTGAATACAATTAAATTTTGATATTGAATTCATAGTTGAGATTAAATCTATTAAAATAAAAAGGGCACACACAGGCTCCAAAACTCAAAATATTAAAATCAACCTTGTTGATTCCCTTTTCATTGGATGATTTAGATTTGTAGTTATTAATTCCTCCTATGAGTAAAATTGTCTCCATTGTTTTGGCATCACAGTTTAGACAATTTGTGTTTTAAATGGTGCGTGCTTGTAATTGATTGGATAGTTAAAAATTGTTAACTTAGTTGAAGGAAAGGTTAGAACTGACCTATACATTATTTTAACTTTTCCCCCAATTTGGATACATATTGATATGGTACCTGGTAGTTCTTAAAAATGCTTTTGTAATTGCCACTTATTTAATCCTACTTTTGGCAACATCCATTTTTAAAAACATTTTTTTCAACTGTCACTTCTTAAAACAGACTTCGATAGATTTTCCACACTTGGGAAAGTTATTGGTCTGCAATTTTGTACTGTGCAGGAACTAGACCACAATGTACGTTGACGAGCAGGTTACTGAAATCTCTAAATAACACTATTATATACCTAATAGTCATAATTCAAGTTTTGAACTTGCTACAGCTAAAATTATTCATTTAAAAAGAACATTCTTGTAGACTGCTTAGATTAATTCCCTTTTGATGCACCTAATTATCGCATCCGGGTATAAGCTCCATTCATCCAAATAAATATTGTTACACTCTTCAAAGAAATAGTGTTTTGCAGATTATCTGCATATATCATTTTATATACAGATATTTTGATTATGTTTTAATTTAATTGGCCTTATTTGAAACAAAGTCACTTTCTGTTTAATAATTTTTGAACTAAGAAAGAAATTTAATCTCCCTATATTATAGTTATATTATAATTAAACATTTAATTGTATGATATTGACACAGTTTTATCTATCAAATTAAAAAAAAATTTTCTTACCCTCCCCATCTTTGTAGTCGAATGAAGCAGAATTCATTGGTTATACCTTCTGAATGAGAGCCATTGACAAGATTTCTTGAATATTTTATATTGGATATTCCAGCTCTTACTGAACAATTTTCATCTAGTTCAATAGAATTTTTGAATATCAAAACTAACGTATGTATAGAATATATCACTCTTTCTGAAATTTTGAGTTTCCAGTGGAATTAGATCAATTCACTTTGGCATATTATAGACTCATTCTTTTAAGAGACACCGACCAAATGGTATAGTGGTTAGCGTGCCAGCTTCTGGACCACGAGGTTGCGGGTTCCGAGTCCCGTGTTAGGCATGGGTGTTTGTAAATGTATGCTGGCTTGTCTAATGACGAATGTTTCGCCGCATTACAGCCCTCGCGTTGCTGACGGTGCCAGATAATCTGAAAACAACAACTTTTAAGAAACCCCATTCTGCAGGATAACTTTTTTTTTTTTATATCCGACAGTTGAAGTGACTTGATGCAAAATTATTGTTGGAATTGTTATGTTCAGAGGATTTACTGCAAACTTTTTGAATTGGCAGTTCAAAATAATCCAATCTCACTAAAAATCGATTTAGTTTCACTTTGGATATTTTACAGTCACGTTGTATATAGTTTCAACACTTTCTCATAAGGGTTCCCATATCTGAGAAAATCCTTTCGTATGCAAACTTGGGCTTTTTAAAACTTCACTTCACAAATACTCAGAACACAAAGCATCGAAACTTCAAACATCACATCACATTTTTGTTGAGGCATTGCAAAGTGTGTAATGATAGCTCGGGGAGATATAAGTAAACCAAGGAGTCGTAAGGAAAAGGGGCAATTTTAGAAAGGAAGGAAAAAATATTGTCAAATGTTGCAAAATGTTTGCATGTAAAGACAACTTAACGAGAGGTATGCTTATTATTCTAGAAAAGTATCCTCTTCGGATTTGGCAAACTGATGTTACTTGGATTTAGATGTGTTACAGACTCTTATTGTGTCTCATTTCAAGCAACACATACTAGCTTTGATAACCTTTGATGCTTTCATCAGTAGATTTATTTGTAACCTGCTTGATAGCGAATAAATTATTTTTTTCATTACATTGGCACACGCTGATCATGCTTATAATTTCCAAGAGAAGATTTCAAATGGATCTGGAGATTGTTTCTACATATATATCTTGAAAATTTTTTTACTCACGCTGATGATACTTATTTTATTGGTAACAGAAAACATTGCCATTTATCAACAAAATCTGCGAGAAAAAACCTCCCACTATGTACATTATACACACGAGGAAAAACTTTCGAGTGTTTTATTAATAAAATTATTTTTTAAAATACCATTTCGAACGTCAGTATTGTAAATTCTGTTTCTTGCCATCGTATGAATTTTAAAATGTCATACGTTGAATAGAGATTCTTTTCCAATAATAAAATTTTACCATTATGGTACTAAGTAAAGTTCTTTGCACTATAATTCTTATTTTTGCATTGTGTTTATGCACAATCAAACTTGCAATACTGTATGTCGTGACACTTCAAAGCCTTTTATTAATATTTCTTATACAGTTCATTGATTGTGAAAGCAAGTAGTATTTTAACTAACTTCCCTCAGTAAAAGTATATCTTTGCAAATTGTTCCCTGTAAGTATTTTAAGCACATTCACAATCAATATCTTAAACATGCATTGATAATGTATGAAGTATTTGAGTGTTATTTTTTTTTACACGGATTTGTTGTAAAATGCAACAGCTGATTAAGTGACCTTCTTTTCAACAGATGTTCACTCCTGAACTACAAAGTGACAAATTTGGCATAGTGTTCCAGTTTTTTTTTTTATTGAACTTAAGGGGAAATTATTTTGATTAAAAACGGCAGAAATTTTATTAAGTCGTATGAATAATTATAAATTCTTTTGAAAAACTTTAGATTTAAATGCTATCCTTAAAATCAATAATAGTATGGGATCTTTCCCTTGTATTGTTATTGAAAAAGTTAATTGTGTAAAAAATTCCTCTTGCTCTTATAGCTTTATACTTGTTAACTTACAAGGCATTTTACATGGACTGTAGATTTTAACTTATTAATCTAGATTCAACGAAAATTATTGTTTCTAAGGATAATTACCTAAATGTTGTCTAGGGATAATTATCCAAATGTTGTATAAAAGTGAGAATGTATCGATTATTCATGGTCCACACAGAACCCCCATATGAAAATGCAACATATAGATCTCCTCTTTATAGTCATCGGTATTTCTATGGAGTGTTTATTATTTTAAAATTATTAAGAATTATCAGGTGCGCTTCTGTTTTTCCATAAAACGTAAACTAAATACACTACGGTTGGATGAATTTATAAATTGAAATTAATCTTTCGCAACATAATTTGTTTAAAATTGTGTGGAGTCTTTCGAAAAGATTGCCATTACTCTGAAATATTTGATTATTAAAAGTCATTTTAGTTTACAGGAAAAGGGTATTGTTGGTGTAATGAATGTTCATGCAATACTCTATTTTGTGTGCATTTTTATTGGATGTCTTTGTGCTGCAGTTTGGATGTGTATTAAGTACATGTAAGTGCAGCTTGACTGAGACAGTACTGAAATTTATATACTAGGCGAGACGGAGCAGTATCGTACTTGGGAATGTTACCCTTTGATACCCAATTTTTTTTTTATTTACAAAAAAAAAAAACCCACCACTCAGCACTTTATTAAGTTATCTTTTTTAGTGGAGCAAGTACTATATAGGATATCAAACTGTTTATTATTAGTGTCCCCAGAAATTTTGGAAATTTGACACAGATTTTTCTATCCAGGCACCCTTGAACTCGCATTATTTGAGATTTATATTGTGTTAAGTTAATAATGAGCCACGTATTTGGGAATGTTTCCCTTTGTATATTATATCAAACTGTTTATTATTTAGAAATGTGTAATGTACCAAGAAATTTTGGCCGACCAAACGGTATAGTGGTTAGCGTGTTCGAGTCCCGTGTTAGGCATGGGTGTTTGTAAATGTATGTTGGCTTGTCTAATGACGAATGTTTTGGCGCATTATAGCCCTCGTGTTGCTGACGGCGCCAGATAATCTAAAAACAACCAACCAAGAAATTTGAAATGGATTTTTATCTAAGTACCCTGAACTCTCATTGAGATTTACATTATGTTAAGTTAAAAATAAGTGTTCTTCAGACCCAAACTAAGACTGATTTGGCGTTTCCTCCTCCCCAATGCAAACAATTGCTATTATAGTCACTTACTTCAATTTTTCCACTGGTTATACATGGTAAGGATTAAATAATTTTAAATTTCTCATTATACCTGTCAGACGCGAGACTGTAGGTCTGATGATAGTAAACTATTTAATTTCTTTAATTCCATTAAATCACATTTTGAGAACCATCAAAAACTAGTTGTCCCAATGTGTTTGGGAAACACTTATCCAGCTTTAAGACCGCTTATCTACTGCACTTTTGTGTGGTTCATAGTGCATTCAACGAATCGATCCTGATTAGTTCTATAAGTAATTTACACTAGTCCCATCCCTAGCCGCCGACCAAATGGTATAGGGGTTAGTGTGCTAGCTTCTAGACAACGAGGTTGCTGGTTCGAGTCCCGTGTTAGGCATGGGTGTTTGTAAATGTATGTTTGGCTTATCTAATGACGAATGTTTCGGTGCATTATAGCCCTCGTGTTGCTGACGGCGCCAGATAATCTGAAAACAACCAACCCATCCCTAGCCACGAAGTGAAGTAAAAAGTAATATATATTTTTCTTCTCTAAATTAAAAGGTTTCATAGAACTATTTGAAAAGTTACCCCTCCCACTCCCCCTACAAAAAAAAAAGAACGAAAAAAGAAAAGAAAAGGGGATTAGAATGAAATTTTTTTTTGTGTATCCGAACTCGCTCAGATTTTGAATTAAACAAATTATTTTCTTCAATGATACAAGCGCCTTATGTCGCTTAAAAGTCAATTGTGGTACTAATAAATGCTATATTTGTATCCTTCACAATTTCATATTTAATGTGGATAACTGGCTCATCCTTGCACAATGCAGCACGAAACATGAATAAGCTTTTCGATATTAAAGGAAGGCAATATTTTCACTACACAGAACTCCGTTCTTCATTCGTAAAGGTGTTATTTTATTTCTATGTGTCAAGCACGAAATTTTTAACCTATCAGTATTTCCATGATCAAATTAAACCTTAGTAAAAAAAAAACTTCATTTGTAGTATGGATATCTGAAACAAAGTACAGCATTAACTCTTAGCTTGGTACAATCCATCTATAATGAGTGGCAGCTTATTATTTTTGTATATAATATGTATTCTTTTTTATTGTAGATAGTTTGATTTGTCTCAAATTTTTTTCTCGGAATTGTATAAAGTTTCGTATTAAAAATTCAAAGCATTTTCTGCAATTTATTGTAAAGTATAATTAAAATGTAACTCTAAATTTTTTATTAATTTTTATTTTTTTAAATTTTTATTAATTTTTATTTTTTTAAATTTTTATTAATTTTATTTTTTTAAATTTTTATTAATTTTATTTTTTTAATTTTTATTCATTTTAATTTTTAAATTTTTTTATTCATTTTAATTTTTAAATTTTTTATTAATTTTAAAATTATTTATTTTTTCTTTACCACAAGTTGAAATTTTTAAACAAGAATATGATTTTTTAATTTCAAGAGTAATAACATTAATTTAAAGATAATTTTTATTAATGCAATAATAAGTTAAAAATTTTAAGAAAGTGATATTTTTATTCATCCTTAATTTATACATACCATTCTAATAAATTAATCTGATAAATTTGTGGAATCTAATATAAAGATCACTGTCCACTAAATATAATTACGATTATATTTAAATGATTTTATTTACCTTTCTTTTTACATTGTTTTTATACCATTGAATATAAAAACGTAGTTAATTTTATGAATTTATTTCAAAACTAGCCTATTTATGAGTTTGCATACTTATTTGGGCTTTTATTATTCTTATTTAATTTGAGACATGACTATTTAATTTTTGTGTGCTAACTAATGTGCTTCTAGTTCAATTTAACCAAGTGCTAACTGATAATTACAATATTGTTTCGTAAATTACTGTTTTACTATAATAGTAGAAGAGCATGTTGGAAAGTGGAGAGATAAATTAGAGACTCGTACAACTTTTGATATTCAGTTTGAAAATACAATACTATTGAGAATACTTGATTGAATAGCTAGCTACAAACTATAAATATTGACTAATTTTGCTTTAGAACTTGTTCTTTTCTGTAACGAGTACCACAATGGAACATTTCAATTCTGAAACTTGTGAACAAATGTCAATTGTGAGGAATTGTGAACAAATTCGCTTGAATAACTACTGAGAGATGAGTTCACCAGCTACATCAGGTGTCACGAAAAAAAAACCTTCATTTTAATGAAACGTCTTGAACCTTCATGCTACGATAAACTAAAACAACAACAAGGAAGGACTTGGCAAATTGTATGAAAATACCTAACATCATTATGCTTTCTGTGTGTTTGATTTTGAAAGAAATTGTCAAACATTTCTAATACTTCGTCGATTAAGAACTAAAAAAAAAGTGTTGGTGCAACAGTCTGCTGCAGTGAAGTCAAACACAGAGAACTGATATTCAAAGTGATTCTACCACCGACAGTGATAGTCACCTGCTGTAATTGGGTTAAAAAGTGATGGAAATGGCGGTATTTATGTAGAACTGATTGAATTCAACCCAATAAAAATGTATTGAGAAAACTGCATCCATTGCCAAAAGAAAAGTACATTTTCGATCGAATTACTGTTGTAAAAGTGTTTTCCAAGCAAACCCTCTTTTTGGAAGATTTCTCTCTACAGTGAATCACCTTATCTGACTACGTTCAACATCAATTTTGAACCCTTCGATTGCCATTTCACATGCACACGAACACTTCCACCACTACAACACATGGCAAAGTCTTAATATGTAGATGTATCTCCAGTTTGCTAATTGTTTTTTGGCAACATCACTATGAAACTTCAGTTCTAGGTGGATTCTGTGACAACAGGCTGCAGAATCATCATTTCACCAAGCCTGAAGTCCATGTGGGTCATTTAGGAATAAACATGTATATCAAGTGCCAAAGAATCGCTCCAATTTCCTGGGATCTGCTCACAAATCAAAGAGACGTTCTTGCCACAAGAACCATTCTGGCTGGTACTGGTACAACTACCGCATATCGGATGTCACGAAAAAAATTCCACTAAGGTGGAAAATTTCCCCTTCTACTCAAATGCAAAGCATCTCAAACCTCCAAAATACAAAAAACTAAAACAGTAACAAGAAATAACTCTTAGCAATTGGTGTGAAAATATCAAACATCATTTTGCAATTTGTGTGTCAATATTTAAGGAAACCATTAAACATTTCCTCCGTAGAGTAGCTAATCAAAATGTATTGGTGGAACAGTCTGCATTGAAAAGAAACACCAAGAACTGATATTAAAAAAAAAAAAAAAAAAAAACTGATATTCATAAAAGCAGGGCAGACCACTTAGTCATTTTTAGGTCTGCTTGATCGCAAGGAGGCATACCATTCTATGAGATTGACATCCTCCAATTTATTCTGTGTCGCCGAACCGGGATAGTGATGGTCACTGGCTTTGATGGTGCTGAAAGTTAAGATAAAAGCGGCCTTTGTTTATTGACCTAATTGAACTCTATTATACAAAAATGCATTGAGAGAACTTTCCAAAAGGTTAGTACATTCAATAACTACCTACTGCTGTAAAACTGTTTGCCGAGTTAAAAACAAACTTTTTTGAAAGATTCCACGTGATACTGAATCTTGTAATCTAACCACATTAATCCCCAGTTTATCATCAATTGCCATTTTGCAGAACGTTTGCAACTGAACAGTTCTAATTGTTGCAAGGACTGTGTACCATGTGCATGACATTTTGTGTCACATTTTGACTCACTCAAGCTACCTGTCTCGAAGACTGTCTGGGCAGTTTTCTGGAAATCATATCCCAGGCATCAGTGATATAAGAAATGCATTGAAAACCAGTGTCTCCCTGGCATCAGTGACACAAGAACTCAATTGAAAACCAGTGATAGGCAGAGAATGTGCAGAGAAGGAAAAAAAAAAACCTGCACCGTTGGAGGTACTTGTCTCAATGAATGCCTGGAGCCTGGACAGTTTTCAAAAAATCATCTCCCTGAGCATCAGAATGACTTAAAAACTCCATTGAAAAACAGTGTCAGGTAGATAATGTGCAGAGAAGAAGAAAAAAAAAAGACAAAAAGACACTGCACCGTTGGAGGTACTTGTTTTAAATCTCCATTGAAATCCAGTGTCAGGCAGAAAATATGCAGAGAAGAAGAAAAAAAAGAAACATTGCACCGTTGAAGGTACCTGTCTCGAAGAATGCTTGGAGCCTGAACAGTTTTCTGAAATTCACCTCCCTGGGCATCAGAAAAACAATAGAACTCAGTTGAAAACCAATGTCAGGCAGAAAATGTGCAGAGAAGAAAAAAAAAGAAGAAACACTGCACTGTTGAAGGTACCTGTCTCGAAGAATGCTTGGAGCCTGAACAGTTTTCTGATATTTACCTCCGTGGGTATCAGAGTAACAATAGAACTCCATTGAAAACCAGTGTCAGGCAGAAAATGTGAAGAGAAGAAAAAAAAACAACAAAAAAAAACAACAACAACACTGCACCATTAAAGATACCTGTCTCAAAGAATGCCTGGAGCCTGGACAGATTTCAAAAAATCTTCTCCCTGAGCATCAGAGTGACTTTAAAACTCCATTGAAAATCAGTGTCAGGCAGAAAATGTGCAGAGAAGAAAAAAAACAACAAAAAAAAACAACAACAACACTGCACCATTAAAGATACCTGTCTCAAAGAATGCCTGGAGCCTGGACAGATTTCAAAAAATCTTCTCCCTGAGCATCAGAGTGACTTTAAAACTCCATTGAAAACCAGTGTCAGGCAGAAAATGTGCAGAGAAGAAAAAAAACAACAACAACACTGCACCATTAAAGATACCTGTCTCAAAGAATGCCTGGAGCCTGGACAGATTTCAAAAAATCTTCTCCCTGAGCATCAGAGTGACTTTAAAACTCCATTGAAAACCAGTGTCAGGCAGAAAATGTGCAGAGAAGAAAAAAAACAACAACAACACTGCACCATTAAAGATACCTGTCTCAAAGAATGCCTGGAGCCTGGACAGATTTCAAAAAATCTTCTCCCTGAGCATCAGTGACTTTAAAACTCCATTGAAAATCAGTGTCAGGCAGAAAATGTGCAGAGAAGAAAAAAAACAACAACAACAACACTGCACCATTAAAGATACCTGTCTCAAAGAATGCCTGGAGCCTGGACAGATTTCAAAAAATCTTCTCCCTGAGCATCAGAGTGACTTTAAAACTCCATTGAAAACCAGTGTCAGGCAGAAAATGTGCAGAGAAGGAAAAAAACAACAAAAAAAAAACAACAACAACACTGCACCATTAAAGATACCTGTCTCAAAGAATGCCTGGAGCCTGGACAGATTTCAAAAAATCTTCTCCCTGAGCATCAGAGTGACTTTAAAACTCCATTGAAAACCAGTGTCAGGCAGAAAATGTGCAGAGAAGAAAAAAAACAACAACAACACTGCACCATTAAAGATACCTGTCTCAAAGAATGCCTGGAGCCTGGACAGATTTCAAAAAATCTTCTCCCTGAGCATCAGAGTGACTTTAAAACTCCATTGAAAATCAGTGTCAGGCAGAAAATGTGCAGAGAAGAAAAAAAACAACAAAAAAAAACAACAACAACACTGCACCATTAAAGATACCTGTCTCAAAGAATGCCTGGAGCCTGGACAGATTTCAAAAAATCTTCTCCCTGAGCATCAGAGTGACTTTAAAACTCCATTGAAAACCAGTGTCAGGCAGAAAATGTGCAGAGAAGAAAAAAAAAAACAAAAAAAAACAACAACAACAACAACACTGCACCATTAAAGATACCTGTCTCAAAGAATGCCTGGAGCCTGGACAGATTTCAAAAAATCTTCTCCCTGAGCATCAGAGTGACTTTAAAACTCCATTGAAAATCAGTGTCAGGCAGAAAATGTGCAGAGAAGAAAAAAAAAGAAGAAACACTGCACTGTTGAAGGTACCTGTCTCGAAGAATGCTTGGAGCCTGAACAGTTTTCTGATATTTACCTCCCTGGGTATCAGAGTAACAATAGAACTCCATTGAAAACCAGTGTCAGGCAGAAAATGTGCAGAGAAGAAAAAAAACAACAAAAAAAAACAACAACAACACTGCACCATTAAAGATACCTGTCTCAAAGAATGCCTGGAGCCTGGACAGATTTCAAAAAATCTTCTCCCTGAGCATCAGAGTGACTTTAAAACTCCATTGAAAATCAGTGTCAGGCAGAAAATGGGCAGAGAAGAAAGAAAAAAAAGTAACACTGCACCGTTGAAGGTCAGTCTCGAAGAATGCCTGGAGCCTGAACAGTTTTCTGAAATTCACCTCCCTGGGTATCAGAGTAACAATAGAACTCCATTGAAAACCAGTGTCAGGCAGAAAATGTGCAGAGAAGAAAAAAAACAACAAAAAAACAACACTGCACCTTTGAAGGTACCTGTCTCAAAGAATGCCTGGAGCCTGGACAGATTTCAAAAAATCATCTCCCTGAGCATCAGAGTGACTTTAAAACTCCATTGAAAATCAGTGTCAGGCAGAAAATGTGCAGAGAATAAAAAAAAAACAAAAAAAAAACAACAACACTGCACCATTAAAGATACCCGTCTCAAAGAATGCCTGGAGCCTGGACAGATTTCAAAAAATCTTCTCCCTGAGCATCAGAGTGACTTTAAAACTCCATTGAAAATCAGTGTCAGGCAGAAAATGTGCAGAGAATAAAAAAACAACAAAAAAACAACAACAGCACTGCACCATTGAAGGTACCTGTCTCAAAGAATGCCTGGAGCCTGGACAGATTTCAAAAAATCATCTCCCTGAGCATCAGAGTGACTTTAAAACTCCATTGAAAATCAGTGTCAGGCAGAAAATGTGCAGGGAATAAAAAAAATAAAAACAAAAAAAACAACAACACTGCACCATTAAAGATACCCGTCTCAAAGAATGCCTGGAGCCTGGACAGATTTCAAAAAATCTTCTCCCTGAGCATCAGAGTGACTTTAAAACTCCATTGAAAATCAGTGTCAGGCAGAAAATGTGCAGAGAATAAAAAAAAAACAAAAAAACAACAACAACACTGCACCATTAAAGATACCTGTCTCAAAGAATGCCTGGAGCCTGGACAGATTTCAAAAAATCTTCTCCCTGAGCATCAGAGTGACTTTAAAACTCCATTGAAAACCAGTGTCAGGCAGAAAATGTGCAGAGAAGAAAAAAAACAACAAAAAAAAACAACAACAACAACACTGCACCATTAAAGATACCTGTCTCAAAGAATGCCTGGAGCCTGGACAGATTTCAAAAAATCTTCTCCCTGAGCATCAGAGTGACTTTAAAACTCCATTGAAAATCAGTGTCAGGCAGAAAATGTGCAGAGAAGAAAAAAAAAGAAGAAACACTGCACTGTTGAAGGTACCTGTCTCGAAGAATGCTTGGAGCCTGAACAGTTTTCTGATATTTACCTCCCTGGGTATCAGAGTAACAATAGAACTCCATTGAAAACCAGTGTCAGGCAGAAAATGTGCAGAGAAGAAAAAAAACAACAAAAAAAAACAACAACAACACTGCACCATTAAAGATACCTGTCTCAAAGAATGCCTGGAGCCTGGACAGATTTCAAAAAATCTTCTCCCTGAGCATCAGAGTGACTTTAAAACTCCATTGAAAATCAGTGTCAGGCAGAAAATGGGCAGAGAAGAAAGAAAAAAAAGTAACACTGCACCGTTGAAGGTCAGTCTCGAAGAATGCCTGGAGCCTGAACAGTTTTCTGAAATTCACCTCCCTGGGTATCAGAGTAACAATAGAACTCCATTGAAAACCAGTGTCAGGCAGAAAATGTGCAGAGAAGAAAAAAAAAGAAGAAACACTGCACTGTTGAAGGTACCTGTCTCGAAGAATGCTTGGAGCCTGAACAGTTTTCTGATATTCACCTCCGTGGGTATCAGAGTAACAATAGAACTCCATTGAAAACCAGTGTCAGGCAGAAAATGTGCAGAGAAGAAAAAAAACAACAAAAAAACAACACTGCACCATTGAAGGTACCTGTCTCAAAGAATGCCTGGAGCCTGGACAGATTTCAAAAAATCATCTCCCTGAGCATCAGAGTGACTTTAAAACTCCATTGAAAACCAGTGTCAGGCAGAAAATGTGCAGAGAAGGAAAAAAAAAAAGAAGAAACATTGCATCGTTGAAGGTCAGTCTCGAAGAATGCCTGGAGTCTGAACAGTTTTCTGAAATTCACCTCCCTGGGCATCAGAAAAACAATAGAACTCCATTGAAAATCAGTGTCAGGCAGAAAATGTGCAGAGAAGAAAAAAAAAAGAAACACTGCACTGTTGAAGGTACCTGTCTCGAAGAATGCCTGGAGTCTGAACAGTTTTCTGAAATTCACCTCCCTGGGCATCAGAAAAACAATAGAACTCCATTGAAAACCAGTGTCAGGCAGAAAATGTGCAGAGAAGAAAAAAAAAAAGAAACACTGCACTGTTGAAGGTACCTGTCTCGAAGAATGCTTGGAGCCTGAACAGTTTTCTGAAATTCACTTCCCTGGGCATCAGAAAAACAATAGAACTCCATTGAAAACCAGTGTCAGGCAGAAAATGTGCAGAGAATAAAAAAAAAAAAAAAAAAAAAACAACAACAACACTGCACCATTAAAGATACCTGTCTCAAAGAATGCCTGGAGCCTGGACAGATTTCAAAAAATCATCTCCCTGAGAATCAGTGACTTTAAAACTCCATTGAAAATCAGTGTCAGTCAGAAAATGTGCAGAGAAGAAAAAAAAAGAAGAAACATTGCACCGTTGAAGGTCAGTCTCGAAGAATGCCTGTAGCCTGAACAGTTTTCTGAAATTCACCTCCCTTGGCATCAGAAAAACAATAGAACTCCATTGAAAACCAGTGTCAGGCAGAAAATGTGCAGAGAAGAAAAAAAAAAAAGAAACACTGCACTGTTGAAGGTACCTGTCTCGAAGAATGCTTGGAGCCTGAACAGTTTTCTGATATTCACCTCCGTGGGTATCAGAGTAACAATAGAACTCCATTGAAAACCAGTGTCAGGCAGAAAATGTGCAGAGAAGAAAAAAAACAACAAAAAAACAACACTGCACCATTGAAGGTACCTGTCTCAAAGAATGCCTGGAGCCTGGACAGATTTCAAAAAATCATCTCCCTGAGCATCAGAGTGACTTTAAAACTCCATTGAAAATCAGTGTCAGGCAGAAAATGTGCAGAGAATAAAAAAAAAACAAAAAAAAACAACAACACTGCACCATTAAAGATACCCGTCTCAAAGAATGCCTGGAGCCTGGACAGATTTCAAAAAATCATCTCCCTGAGCATCAGAGTGACTTTAAAACTCCATTGAAAATCAGTGTCAGGCAGAAAATGTGCAGGGAATAAAAAAAATAAAAACAAAAAAAACAACAACACTGCACCATTAAAGATACCCGTCTCAAAGAATGCCTGGAGCCTGGACAGATTTCAAAAAATCTTCTCCCTGAGCATCAGAGTGACTTTAAAACTCCATTGAAAATCAGTGTCAGGCAGAAAATGTGCAGAGAATAAAAAAAAAAACAAAAAAACAACAACAACACTGCACCATTGAAGGTACCTGTCTCAAAGAATGCCTGGAGCCTGGACAGATTTCAAAAAATCATCTCCCTGAGCATCAGAGTGACTTTAAAACTCCATTGAAAACCAGTGTCAGGCAGAAAATGTGCAGAGAAGGGAAAAAAAGAAGAAACACTGCACTGTTGGAAGTACCTGTCTCAAAGAATGGCTGGAGCCTGAACAGTTTTCTGAAATTCACCTCCCTGGGCATCAGAAAAACAATAGAACTCCATTGAAAATCAGTGTCAGGCAGAAAATGTGCAGAGAAGAAAAAAAAAAGAAACACTGCACTGTTGAAGGTACCTGTCTCGAAGAATGCCTGGAGTCTGAACAGTTTTCTGAAATTCACCTCCCTGGGCATCAGAAAAACAATAGAACTCCATTGAAAACCAGTGTCAGGCAGAAAATGTGCAGAGAAGAAAAAAAAAAAGAAACACTGCACTGTTGAAGGTACCTGTCTCGAAGAATGCTTGGAGCCTGAACAGTTTTCTGAAATTCACTTCCCTGGGCATCAGAAAAACAATAGAACTCCATTGAAAACCAGTGTCAGGCAGAAAATGTGCAGAGAATAAAAAAAAAAAAAAAAAAAAAACAACAACAACACTGCACCATTAAAGATACCTGTCTCAAAGAATGCCTGGAGCCTGGACAGATTTCAAAAAATCATCTCCCTGAGAATCAGTGACTTTAAAACTCCATTGAAAATCAGTGTCAGTCAGAAAATGTGCAGAGAAGAAAAAAAAAGAAGAAACATTGCACCGTTGAAGGTCAGTCTCGAAGAATGCCTGTAGCCTGAACAGTTTTCTGAAATTCACCTCCCTTGGCATCAGAAAAACAATAGAACTCCATTGAAAACCAGTGTCAGGCAGAAAATGTGCAGAGAAGAAAAAAAAAAAAGAAACACTGCACTGTTGAAGGTACCTGTCTCGAAGAATGCTTGGAGCCTGAACAGTTTTCTGAAATTCACCTCCCTGGGCATCAGAAAAACAATAGAACTCCATTGAAAACCAGTGTCAGGCAGAAAATGTGCAGAGAAGAAAAAAAACAACAACAACACTGCACCATTAAAGATACCTCTCTCAAAGAATGCCTGGAGCCTGGACAGATTTCAAAAAATCATCTCCCTGAGCATCAGAGTGACTTTAAAACTCCATTGAAAATCAGTGTCAGGCAGAAAATGTGCAGAGAAGAAAAGAAAAAAAAGAAACACTGCACCGTTGAAGGTCAGTCTCGAAGAATGCCTGGAGCCTGAACAGTTTTCTGAAATTCACCTCCCTGGGTATCAGAGTAACAATAGAACTCCATTGAAAACCAGTGTCAGGCAGAAAATGTGCAAAGAAAAAAAACAACACTGCACCATTGAAGGTACCTGTCTCAAGGAATGCCTGGAGCCTGGACAGATTTCAAAAAATCATCTCCCTGAGCATCAGAGTGACTTTAAAACTCCATTGAAAACCAGTGTCAGGCAGAAAATGTGCAGAGAAGGAAAAAAAAAAAGAAGAAACATTGCATCGTTGAAGGTCAGTCTCGAAGAATGCCTGGAGTCTGAACAGTTTTCTGAAATTCACCTCCCTGGGCATCAGAAAAACAATAGAACTCCATTGAAAACCAGTGTCAGGCAGAAAATGTGCAGAGAAGAAAAAAAAAAAGAAACACTGCACTGTTGAAGGTACCTGTCTCGAAGAATGCTTGGAGCCTGAACAGTTTTCTGAAATTCACTTCCCTGGGCATCAGAAAAACAATAGAACTCCATTGAAAACCAGTGTCAGGCAGAAAATGTGCAGAGAATAAAAAAAAAAAAAAAAAAAAACAACACTGCACCATTAAAGATACCTGTCTCAAAGAATGCCTGGAGCCTGGACAGATTTCAAAAAATCATCTCCCTGAGAATCAGTGACTTTAAAACTCCATTGAAAATCAGTGTCAGTCAGAAAATGTGCAGAGAAGAAAAAAAAAGAAGAAACATTGCACCGTTGAAGGTCAGTCTCGAAGAATGCCTGTAGCCTGAACAGTTTTCTGAAATTCACCTCCCTTGGCATCAGAAAAACAATAGAACTCCATTGAAAACCAGTGTCAGGCAGAAAATGTGCAGAGAAGAAAAAAAAAAAAGAAACACTGCACTGTTGAAGGTACCTGTCTCGAAGAATGCTTGGAGCCTGAACAGTTTTCTGAAATTCACCTCCCTGGGCATCAGAAAAACAATAGAACTCCATTGAAAACCAGTGTCAGGCAGAAAATGTGCAGAGAAGAAAAAAAACAACAACAACACTGCACCATTAAAGATACCTCTCTCAAAGAATGCCTGGAGCCTGGACAGATTTCAAAAAATCATCTCCCTGAGCATCAGAGTGACTTTAAAACTCCATTGAAAATCAGTGTCAGGCAGAAAATGTGCAGAGAAGAAAAGAAAAAAAAGAAACACTGCACCGTTGAAGGTCAGTCTCGAAGAATGCCTGGAGCCTGAACAGTTTTCTGAAATTCACCTCCCTGGGTATCAGAGTAACAATAGAACTCCATTGAAAACCAGTGTCAGGCAGAAAATGTGCAAAGAAAAAAAACAACACTGCACCATTGAAGGTACCTGTCTCAAGGAATGCCTGGAGCCTGGACAGATTTCAAAAAATCATCTCCCTGAGCATCAGAGTGACTTTAAAACTCCATTGAAAACCAGTGTCAGGCAGAAAATGTGCAGAGAAGAAAAAAAAAAGAAACACTGCACCGTTGAAGGTCAGTCTCGAAGAATTCCTGGAGCCTGAACAGTTTTCTGAAATTCACCTCCCTGGGTATCAGAGTAACAATAGAACTCCACTGAAAACCAGTGTCAGGCAGAAAATGTGCAGAGAAGAAAAAAAACAACAAAAAAAAACAACAACAACACTGCACCATTAAAGATACCTGTCTCAAAGAATGCCTGGAGCCTGAACAGTTTTCTGAAATTCACCTCCCTGGGCATCAGAAAAACAATAGAACTCCATTGAAAACCAGTGTCAGGCAGAAAATGTGCAGAGAAGAAAAAAAAGAAGAAACACTGCATTGTTGAAGGTACCTGTCTCGAAGAATGCTTGGAGCCTGGGCAGTTTTCTGGAAATCATCTGCCTGAGCATCAGAGTGACTTTAAAACTACATTGAAAACCAGTGTCAGGTAAAAAATGTACAGAGAAGAAAAAAAACAACACTGCACCATTGAAGGTACCTGTCTCAAAGAATGCCTGGAGCCTGGACAGATTTCAAAAAATTATCTCCCTGAGCATCAGAGTACTTTAAAACTCCATTGAAAACCAGTGTCAGGCAGAAAATGTGCAGAGAAGAAAAAAAACAACAAAAAAAAACAACAACAACAACAACACTGCACCATTAAAGATACCTGTCTCAAAGAATGCCTGGAGCCTGGACAGATTTCAAAAAATCTTCTCCCTGAGCATCAGAGTGACTTTAAAACTCCATTGAAAATCAGTGTCAGGCAGAAAATGTGCAGAGAAGAAAAAAAAAGAAGAAACACTGCACTGTTGAAGGTACCTGTCTCGAAGAATGCTTGGAGCCTGAACAGTTTTCTGATATTTACCTCCCTGGGTATCAGAGTAACAATAGAACTCCATTGAAAACCAGTGTCAGGCAGAAAATGTGCAGAGAAGAAAAAAAACAACAAAAAAAAACAACAACAACACTGCACCATTAAAGATACCTGTCTCAAAGAATGCCTGGAGCCTGGACAGATTTCAAAAAATCTTCTCCCTGAGCATCAGAGTGACTTTAAAACTCCATTGAAAATCAGTGTCAGGCAGAAAATGGGCAGAGAAGAAAGAAAAAAAAGTAACACTGCACCGTTGAAGGTCAGTCTCGAAGAATGCCTGGAGCCTGAACAGTTTTCTGAAATTCACCTCCCTGGGTATCAGAGTAACAATAGAACTCCATTGAAAACCAGTGTCAGGCAGAAAATGTGCAGAGAAGAAAAAAAAAGAAGAAACACTGCACTGTTGAAGGTACCTGTCTCGAAGAATGCTTGGAGCCTGAACAGTTTTCTGATATTCACCTCCGTGGGTATCAGAGTAACAATAGAACTCCATTGAAAACCAGTGTCAGGCAGAAAATGTGCAGAGAAGAAAAAAAACAACAAAAAAACAACACTGCACCTTTGAAGGTACCTGTCTCAAAGAATGCCTGGAGCCTGGACAGATTTCAAAAAATCATCTCCCTGAGCATCAGAGTGACTTTAAAACTCCATTGAAAACCAGTGTCAGGCAGAAAATGTGCAGAGAAGGAAAAAAAAAAAGAAGAAACATTGCATCGTTGAAGGTCAGTCTCGAAGAATGCCTGGAGTCTGAACAGTTTTCTGAAATTCACCTCCCTGGGCATCAGAAAAACAATAGAACTCCATTGAAAACCAGTGTCAGGCAGAAAATGTGCAGAGAAGAAAAAAAAAGAAGAAACACTGCACTGTTGAAGGTACCTGTCTCGAAGAATGCTTTTAGCCTGAACAGTTTTCTGATATTCACCTCCGTGGGTATCAGAGTAACAATAGAACTCCATTGAAAACCAGTGTCAGGCAGAAAATGTGCAGAGAAGAAAAAAAACAACAAAAAAACAACACTGCACCATTGAAGGTACCTGTCTCAAAGAATGCCTGGAGCCTGGACAGATTTCAAAAAATCATCTCCCTGAGCATCAGAGTGACTTTAAAACTCCATTGAAAATCAGTGTCAGGCAGAAAATGTGCAGAGAATAAAAAAAAAACAAAAAAAAACAACAACACTGCACCATTAAAGATACCCGTCTCAAAGAATGCCTGGAGCCTGGACAGATTTCAAAAAATCATCTCCCTGAGCATCAGAGTGACTTTAAAACTCCATTGAAAATCAGTGTCAGGCAGAAAATGTGCAGGGAATAAAAAAAATAAAAACAAAAAAAACAACAACACTGCACCATTAAAGATACCCGTCTCAAAGAATGCCTGGAGCCTGGACAGATTTCAAAAAATCTTCTCCCTGAGCATCAGAGTGACTTTAAAACTCCATTGAAAATCAGTGTCAGGCAGAAAATGTGCAGAGAATAAAAAAAAAAAAAAAAAAACAACAACAACACTGCACCATTGAAGGTACCTGTCTCAAAGAATGCCTGGAGCCTGGACAGATTTCAAAAAATCATCTCCCTGAGCATCAGAGTGACTTTAAAACTCCATTGAAAACCAGTGTCAGGCAGAAAATGTGCAGAGAAGGGAAAAAAAGAAGAAACACTGCACTGTTGGAAGTACCTGTCTCAAAGAATGGCTGGAGCCTGAACAGTTTTCTGAAATTCACCTCCCTGGGCATCAGAAAAACAATAGAACTCCATTGAAAATCAGTGTCAGGCAGAAAATGTGCAGAGAAGAAAAAAAAAAGAAACACTGCACTGTTGAAGGTACCTGTCTCGAAGAATGCCTGGAGTCTGAACAGTTTTCTGAAATTCACCTCCCTGGGCATCAGAAAAACAATAGAACTCCATTGAAAACCAGTGTCAGGCAGAAAATGTGCAGAGAAGAAAAAAAAAAAGAAACACTGCACTGTTGAAGGTACCTGTCTCGAAGAATGCTTGGAGCCTGAACAGTTTTCTGAAATTCACTTCCCTGGGCATCAGAAAAACAATAGAACTCCATTGAAAACCAGTGTCAGGCAGAAAATGTGCAGAGAATAAAAAAAAAAAAAAAAAAAAAAAACAACACTGCACCATTAAAGATACCTGTCTCAAAGAATGCCTGGAGCCTGGACAGATTTCAAAAAATCATCTCCCTGAGAATCAGTGACTTTAAAACTCCATTGAAAATCAGTGTCAGTCAGAAAATGTGCAGAGAAGAAAAAAAAAGAAGAAACATTGCACCGTTGAAGGTCAGTCTCGAAGAATGCCTGTAGCCTGAACAGTTTTCTGAAATTCACCTCCCTTGGCATCAGAAAAACAATAGAACTCCATTGAAAACCAGTGTCAGGCAGAAAATGTGCAGAGAAGAAAAAAAAAAAAAGAAACACTGCACTGTTGAAGGTACCTGTCTCGAAGAATGCTTGGAGCCTGAACAGTTTTCTGAAATTCACCTCCCTGGGCATCAGAAAAACAATAGAACTCCATTGAAAACCAGTGTCAGGCAGAAAATGTGCATAGAAGAAAAAAAACAACAACAACACTGCACCATTAAAGATACCTCTCTCAAAGAATGCCTGGAGCCTGGACAGATTTCAAAAAATCATCTCCCTGAGCATCAGAGTGACTTTAAAACTCCATTGAAAATCAGTGTCAGGCAGAAAATGTGCAGAGAAGAAAAGAAAAAAAAGAAACACTGCACCGTTGAAGGTCAGTCTCGAAGAATGCCTGGAGCCTGAACAGTTTTCTGAAATTCACCTCCCTGGGTATCAGAGTAACAATAGAACTCCATTGAAAACCAGTGTCAGGCAGAAAATGTGCAAAGAAAAAAAACAACACTGCACCATTGAAGGTACCTGTCTCAAGGAATGCCTGGAGCCTGGACAGATTTCAAAAAATCATCTCCCTGAGCATCAGAGTGACTTTAAAACTCCATTGAAAACCAGTGTCAGGCAGAAAATGTGCAGAGAAGAAAAAAAAAAGAAACACTGCACCGTTGAAGGTCAGTCTCGAAGAATGCCTGGAGCCTGAACAGTTTTCTGAAATTCACCTCCCTGGGTATCAGAGTAACAATAGAACTCCACTGAAAACCAGTGTCAGGCAGAAAATGTGCAGAGAAGAAAAAAAACAACAAAAAAAAACAACAACAACACTGCACCATTAAAGATACCTGTCTCAAAGAATGCCTGGAGCCTGAACAGTTTTCTGAAATTCACCTCCCTGGGCATCAGAAAAACAATAGAACTCCATTGAAAACCAGTGTCAGGCAGAAAATGTGCAGAGAAGAAAAAAAAGAAGAAACACTGCATTGTTGAAGGTACCTGTCTCGAAGAATGCTTGGAGCCTGGGCAGTTTTCTGGAAATCATCTGCCTGAGCATCAGAGTGACTTTAAAACTACATTGAAAACCAGTGTCAGGTAAAAAATGTACAGAGAAGAAAAAAAACAACACTGCACCATTGAAGGTACCTGTCTCAAAGAATGCCTGGAGCCTGGACAGATTTCAAAAAATTATCTCCCTGAGCATCAGAGTACTTTAAAACTCCATTGAAAACCAGTGTCAGGCAGAAAATGTGCAGAGAAGAAAAAAAACAACAAAAAAAAACAACAACAACAACAACACTGCACCATTAAAGATACCTGTCTCAAAGAATGCCTGGAGCCTGGACAGATTTCAAAAAATCTTCTCCCTGAGCATCAGAGTGACTTTAAAACTCCATTGAAAATCAGTGTCAGGCAGAAAATGTGCAGAGAAGAAAAAAAAAGAAGAAACACTGCACTGTTGAAGGTACCTGTCTCGAAGAATGCTTGGAGCCTGAACAGTTTTCTGATATTTACCTCCCTGGGTATCAGAGTAACAATAGAACTCCATTGAAAACCAGTGTCAGGCAGAAAATGTGCAGAGAAGAAAAAAAACAACAAAAAAAAACAACAACAACACTGCACCATTAAAGATACCTGTCTCAAAGAATGCCTGGAGCCTGGACAGATTTCAAAAAATCTTCTCCCTGAGCATCAGAGTGACTTTAAAACTCCATTGAAAATCAGTGTCAGGCAGAAAATGGGCAGAGAAGAAAGAAAAAAAAGTAACACTGCACCGTTGAAGGTCAGTCTCGAAGAATGCCTGGAGCCTGAACAGTTTTCTGAAATTCACCTCCCTGGGTATCAGAGTAACAATAGAACTCCATTGAAAACCAGTGTCAGGCAGAAAATGTGCAGAGAAGAAAAAAAAAAGAAGAAACACTGCACTGTTGAAGGTACCTGTCTCGAAGAATGCTTGGAGCCTGAACAGTTTTCTGATATTCACCTCCGTGGGTATCAGAGTAACAATAGAACTCCATTGAAAACCAGTGTCAGGCAGAAAATGTGCAGAGAAGAAAAAAAAAAACAAAAAAACAACACTGCACCTTTGAAGGTACCTGTCTCAAAGAATGCCTGGAGCCTGGACAGATTTCAAAAAATCATCTCCCTGAGCATCAGAGTGACTTTAAAACTCCATTGAAAATCAGTGTCAGGCAGAAAATGTGCAGAGAATAAAAAAAAAACAAAAAAAAACAACAACACTGCACCATTAAAGATACCCGTCTCAAAGAATGCCTGGAGCCTGGACAGATTTCAAAAAATCTTCTCCCTGAGCATCAGAGTGACTTTAAAACTCCATTGAAAATCAGTGTCAGGCAGAAAATGTGCAGAGAATAAAAAAACAACAAAAAAAAAAAAACAGCACTGCACCATTGAAGGTACCTGTCTCAAAGAATGCCTGGAGCCTGGACAGATTTCAAAAAATCATCTCCCTGAGCATCAGAGTGACTTTAAAACTCCATTGAAAATCAGTGTCAGGCAGAAAATGTGCAGGGAATAAAAAAAATAAAAACAAAAAAAACAACAACACTGCACCATTAAAGATACCCGTCTCAAAGAATGCCTGGAGCCTGGACAGATTTCAAAAAATCTTCTCCCTGAGCATCAGAGTGACTTTAAAACTCCATTGAAAATCAGTGTCAGGCAGAAAATGTGCAGAGAATAAAAAAAAAAAAAAAAAACAACAACAACACTGCACCATTAAAGATACCTGTCTCAAAGAATGCCTGGAGCCTGGACAGATTTCAAAAAATCTTCTCCCTGAGCATCAGAGTGACTTTAAAACTCCATTGAAAACCAGTGTCAGGCAGAAAATGTGCAGAGAAGAAAAAAAAAGAAGAAACACTGCACTGTTGAAGGTACCTGTCTCGAAGAATGCTTGGAGCCTGAACAGTTTTCTGATATTTACCTCCCTGGGTATCAGAGTAACAATAGAACTCCATTGAAAACCAGTGTCAGGCAGAAAATGTGCAGAGAAGAAAAAAAACAACAAAAAAAAACAACAACAACACTGCACCATTAAAGATACCTGTCTCAAAGAATGCCTGGAGCCTGGACAGATTTCAAAAAATCTTCTCCCTGAGCATCAGAGTGACTTTAAAACTCCATTGAAAATCAGTGTCAGGCAGAAAATGGGCAGAGAAGAAAGAAAAAAAAGTAACACTGCACCGTTGAAGGTCAGTCTCGAAGAATGCCTGGAGCCTGAACAGTTTTCTGAAATTCACCTCCCTGGGTATCAGAGTAACAATAGAACTCCATTGAAAACCAGTGTCAGGCAGAAAATGTGCAGAGAAGAAAAAAAAAGAAGAAACACTGCACTGTTGAAGGTACCTGTCTCGAAGAATGCTTGGAGCCTGAACAGTTTTCTGATATTCACCTCCGTGGGTATCAGAGTAACAATAGAACTCCATTGAAAACCAGTGTCAGGCAGAAAATGTGCAGAGAAGAAAAAAAACAACAAAAAAACAACACTGCACCATTGAAGGTACCTGTCTCAAAGAATGCCTGGAGCCTGGACAGATTTCAAAAAATCATCTCCCTGAGCATCAGAGTGACTTTAAAACTCCATTGAAAATCAGTGTCAGGCAGAAAATGTGCAGAGAATAAAAAAAAAACAAAAAACAACAACAACACTGCACCATTAAAGATACCCGTCTCAAAGAATGCCTGGAGCCTGGACAGATTTCAAAAAATCATCTCCCTGAGCATCAGAGTGACTTTAAAACTCCATTGAAAATCAGTGTCAGGCAGAAAATGTGCAGGGAATAAAAAAAATAAAAACAAAAAAAACAACAACACTGCACCATTAAAGATACCCGTCTCAAAGAATGCCTGGAGCCTGGACAGATTTCAAAAAATCTTCTCCCTGAGCATCAGAGTGACTTTAAAACTCCATTGAAAATCAGTGTCAGGCAGAAAATGTGCAGAGAATAAAAAAAAAAACAAAAAAACAACAACAACACTGCACCATTGAAGGTACCTGTCTCAAAGAATGCCTGGAGCCTGGACAGATTTCAAAAAATCATCTCCCTGAGCATCAGAGTGACTTTAAAACTCCATTGAAAACCAGTGTCAGGCAGAAAATGTGCAGAGAAGGGAAAAAAAGAAGAAACACTGCACTGTTGGAAGTACCTGTCTCAAAGAATGGCTGGAGCCTGAACAGTTTTCTGAAATTCACCTCCCTGGGCATCAGAAAAACAATAGAACTCCATTGAAAATCAGTGTCAGGCAGAAAATGTGCAGAGAAGAAAAAAAAAAGAAACACTGCACTGTTGAAGGTACCTGTCTCGAAGAATGCCTGGAGCCTGAACAGTTTTCTGAAATTCACCTCCCTGGGCATCAGAAAAACAATAGAACTCCATTGAAAATCAGTGTCAGGCAGAAAATGTGCAGAGAAGAAAAAAAAAAGAAACACTGCACTGTTGAAGGTACCTGTCTCGAAGAATGCCTGGAGTCTGAACAGTTTTCTGAAATTCACCTCCCTGGGCATCAGAAAAACAATAGAACTCCATTGAAAACCAGTGTCAGGCAGAAAATGTGCAGAGAAGAAAAAAAAAAAGAAACACTGCACTGTTGAAGGTACCTGTCTCGAAGAATGCTTGGAGCCTGAACAGTTTTCTGAAATTCACTTCCCTGGGCATCAGAAAAACAATAGAACTCCATTGAAAACCAGTGTCAGGCAGAAAATGTGCAGAGAATAAAAAAAAAAAAAAAAAAAAAAAAAAACACTGCACCATTAAAGATACCTGTCTCAAAGAATGCCTGGAGCCTGGACAGATTTCAAAAAATCATCTCCCTGAGAATCAGTGACTTTAAAACTCCATTGAAAATCAGTGTCAGTCAGAAAATGTGCAGAGAAGAAAAAAAAAGAAGAAACATTGCACCGTTGAAGGTCAGTCTCGAAGAATGCCTGTAGCCTGAACAGTTTTCTGAAATTCACCTCCCTTGGCATCAGAAAAACAATAGAACTCCATTGAAAACCAGTGTCAGGCAGAAAATGTGCAGAGAAGAAAAAAAAAAAAGAAACACTGCACTGTTGAAGGTACCTGTCTCGAAGAATGCTTGGAGCCTGAACAGTTTTCTGAAATTCACCTCCCTGGGCATCAGAAAAACAATAGAACTCCATTGAAAACCAGTGTCAGGCAGAAAATGTGCAGAGAAGAAAAAAAACAACAACAACACTGCACCATTAAAGATACCTCTCTCAAAGAATGCCTGGAGCCTGGACAGATTTCAAAAAATCATCTCCCTGAGCATCAGAGTGACTTTAAAACTCCATTGAAAATCAGGGTCAGGCAGAAAATGTTCAGAGAAGAAAAGAAAAAAAAGAAACACTGCACCGTTGAAGGTCAGTCTCGAAGAATGCCTGGAGCCTGAACAGTTTTCTGAAATTCACCTCCCTGGGTATCAGAGTAACAATAGAACTCCATTGAAAACCAGTGTCAGGCAGAAAATGTGCAAAGAAAAAAAACAACACTGCACCATTGAAGGTACCTGTCTCAAGGAATGCCTGGAGCCTGGACAGATTTCAAAAAATCATCTCCCTGAGCATCAGAGTGACTTTAAAACTCCATTGAAAACCAGTGTCAGGCAGAAAATGTGCAGAGAAGAAAAAAAAAAGAAACACTGCACCGTTGAAGGTCAGTCTCGAAGAATGCCTGGAGCCTGAACAGTTTTCTGAAATTCACCTTCCTGGGTATCAGAGTAACAATAGAACTCCACTGAAAACCAGTGTCAGGCAGAAAATGTGCAGAGAAGAAAAAAAACAACAAAAAAAAACAACAACAACACTGCACCATTAAAGATACCTGTCTCAAAGAATGCCTGGAGCCTGAACAGTTTTCTGAAATTCACCTCCCTGGGCATCAGAAAAACAATAGAACTCCATTGAAAACCAGTGTCAGGCAGAAAATGTGCAGAGAAGAAAAAAAACAACACTGCACCATTGAAGGTACCTGTCTCAAAGAATGCCTGGAGCCTGGACAGATTTCAAAAAATTATCTCCCTGAGCATCAGAGTACTTTAAAACTCCATTGAAAACCAGTGTCAGGCAGAAAATGTGCAGAGAAGGAAAAAAAAGAAGAAACACTGCACTGTTGGAAGTACCTGTCTCAAAGAACGGCTGGAGCCTGGACAGTGTTCTGGAAATCATCTCTCTGGTATCAAAGTGACACCATAAGTCTGTTGAAAACCAGTCTTAAGCAGAGAATGTACACAGAAAGAAGAAAAAAAAAAGAAAAAAAAGCAACTTTTCACAACTCAAGGTGCTCATCTCAAAGAAAGCTCGGACAGTGTTCTGCAAATCATCTTCTTGGCATCAGAGTGACACAAGAACTCCATTAAAAACCAGTCTTAGGCAGAGAGAAAACAACTTTGCCCCCACTCGAGGTAACTGTCTCAATGGAAGCCTGGACAGTTTTCTGGAAATCATCTTACTTGTGTCAGAGTGAGAAGATAACTCCATTGAAAAAAATCAGTGAGAGAGAAAAACGTGTGCGTCATTCTTAACTCGTAAATGCCTGTGAACATTGCTTTTTCTTATTATCATGTTTGAACTATGAAAAAACATTATCTCTCCACTTCAACATTAACGGGTCAAATATTCTTCTGATTTATCGCAAAAAGTTTTATCCACGATGAATTTCAATACTATAAAATGTGCAATGACTTACTGCAATGATCAGATGGCTATAACCAGTACATGCTCATGAGCTTCGCATTTTCTTATTATCACATGTTTGAACTATGAAGGACCATTATCTCTCCACACCAACATAGACAGGATAAAGTCACTTCCTGCTTTATCATTAAGTTTAAATTTACAGTGATTTTTAACAGTTAAAGGTTTTTTTGTATTATACTTGAATTATTTCAAAACTTTAAACATTGCATTATAGAATGAGTCAAGTCTATGATATTAAGTTGGTTGTATTAAGATATCTTCAAAATGCATTTGTATTTTTCACCTACTCTTTTATATTAACATTTAATATTAAGAAGTTTAAGTAGTTTTTTTTTCTGTATTAACATATTTGTCCAATTAAATATTACATTGAAATGCTAATTCACAAATAGTCTAAATTTAAAATCTTTAGTATTCTGTACTTTTTAATTTAATATTTAAGCTCTGGTTTTCATTTAATTTTTTTACATTTATATAATTTTTTGATATTAAATGATTAAAAATTATTTCAAATTGAAATATATTAAATCTTAATAGTTCTTAATTGGTTAATAGTAAGTGTGTTAAATAAATATTACTAGTTAAAAAATACTAAGTAAAATCATATTAACTTTTTTTTATTATAAGGATACATTTTGAGTATCTTGAAATTAATTTTAATTGAGTTCTTTTTTTAAACAATATTTAATGAAATTATAATTTTTTTTATAAAATACTTGATTTTGACATTTTAAAATCGAACTCCAATTAAAAACTTAATTTTAATTTAATCTTGTGGAATAAATCTGTTAAGAAAATATTGTAATATTTTTAAATTAGCCACTGGGATGCAAATTAAAGTATTTAAATTCTTTTTAGAATGAAGCCAGAAGAATTTGTTTCAATAATAGTTATGCAATAATTTTTATTTAGGTAGTTGCTTGATTTATTGGAATCTTTTTGGGCATAAAAACTGTATACTTTTTGCCCTCAAAGTATTACTTATCTGTATTCTTTGTCATCTAATATTGCTTTGTTTTACAATATCTTTTTTTTTAAATATTTTTGAATGTATAGTCATTTTTTTTTTGTTTAAATCACAAAAGTAATAAGCTGCTCTCTTAAGTTAAAACAATGTTTTTATTTTACATTTTCCTTTTTGAAAATTTATAATTTCGTTATTGAATATTTTTATTTAATTCACTCTGGGGGGCTAAGTAAATAACTTCTGTTAAAAAAAAAAAAAATGGCGACAACTTAAAACGTGCAAGTTTTTGCAAAATTATTGTTTTTTCTTGGGACATTGTAGTTAGATTTATAAATCCAAGCGCATAATACTTTATGTATGTATTTTAAAGTTTTGTATTTGACATCATTTTCACTAGGCTCCTTAAGTTTCGAAAAATTGTATCAAAGTTGCAATTTTTTTTTAAAGGACTTAAAATACCTTTGGGTTTCGGGATAGGCAAACCTATCCTCCAAGCCCATTTGCAGAATTAAATTTCTTTGTTTCAGGTGTCCATAATATGATGGATGTAGAATATTCTTATTGTTGTGGAGAAAAAAAATCTTAACTCAACTAATATTAATCAAGAATAGTATTTGGAGTTGGAATTTTTTTTTCCCTCCTGTCGTTCAGATGATTGAACCCTTCCTTGGAATTCTTTCTAGTATATCCACGTTGGTATTGTCAATTAACATGAATTCATGGACGTGGCATGAAATTGAGTCGCATCTCTCTAAAGGGGCTTTTACACGATGCGAGTAAAACGGTGAGTAGGACCTTAACAGTAAAATTCGCCATAGAAATCCATTGTGAATTTTACTGTTAAGGTCCTACTCACCCTTTTACTCGTCTCGTGTATAAGCCCCTTAAGTTTCAAAAGCTCTAAAAGTTTTCGTTCTGCATTGTACAGATGGTGTGGTTGTAGTTTTCCCTACTCACTTCCCTTTCATTCAAAGTATATGATTAGATAGCCTGCAATTTTTATTTTTGGTCTAAGAAAAAAATTCGTAAAATATAATATTCAGATCTTAACTATTAATGTTAATGGTTTAATTTAGTGTATTTATCTTGTACATTTCCCAATTTAGGAAGCCATTTTTATTTTTCGAAAGATCATCGGTGTAAGTAGCATAAGTGTTTCCTAAACTTCAGTCCTTAGTCTTTTGATGGTTTCCAAAATCGAATAAATATGGAAAATTCTAAGTATCAGTATTTATTAGCAGCTTCTTAGGCTGGCCATTGCAGTTACAATGACCGTTTCAAGTTTTACGTCCTAAGAGAGATAAAATTAGACAGCAAAATTTATATCCTAAAATTTCAATACACAATTTGCCATTTAGAATATTTGAACTACACACAACAGTTAACTTTTAAGAACTCATGATAAATTCAAGTATTTTTTGCAGTTTTTAAAATAATTTTTATAAAGCAGCGTTAATCAATAAGTAGAAGTGGTCTCTGATGTAAAAGCATAAACGCTTATGATTAGAGGCCTTCTGTAAAAATAGCAGCATGCTTTGCATTGGGGATTGAGTTTTAGACTGGATTTGTCTGATGATTACCCAGTTTAGTTCATTTTTATGTTTTTTTATATTCCATTATGTTCGAGGAATCTGGTTCGAAAGAACTATGGACTGTATAAGAGTTGTTTTTTTGATAGTTTATTTCACCAAATTCAATATTTAATTGAAGAATGGGTCTATTAATAGCCAACAGTTTGCCTATTGAATTCAGGCTATCTGAAGCGGTAAAATCGAAAAAGAGAGCCATCCATGACTGCTTGTGATTGAAACAAAGTACATTTCTGGAATGATATATAGGGTTGCCAATCATTTAAATTGGAGAGTGCCGAGCAGCGTCAACGAAATGAATGTCCATTTAAATGAACCATTAAATGTCCAACGAAATGAAATCTCTCTTGCTCCAGACAAAAGCATAAATGAGCTTCGAAATTAATAATGAAGGGCGATATCGTATATTGGCAGATATGCGTTTTGGAATTTTTTTTTTTGACCACCCCTTTTTACAGAAAAAAAAATTACCAAATGCTGACCTACAAGATTTTATGATTTTTTTTAATAATTCTTATTTTGCTAATCACACCCATTTTAAAATATTTTTTTAAACTTGCATTCAAAGAATTATTTTCAACATTTATATTACATCCAAGCAAGCTGCATAAGTGAGTTTACATCCAATAAGAAGCTATACATTAAGACGTTCAGTTTATTATTGTTATATCTTTGTCGTTCTATTTGCTCATGATAAGACGATTCCTACTTTTTTCTACTCTTAGCAACTGGTCAAAATCGGTTGACCTCTCCGCTATCCAGCCTGAGTCAAACTATAACGAGTCAAACTATAACTTGTAAAAGAACGTTATTTTGACCAAGTTCAAAAGTTTATATTTAAAGCGTTCACTATATTATCACTTTGGCTTATTGTCCAGTGATATATATTTGTTATCGAATTGAGAACAAACACTACTCTAGTTTACGGCAGCAATAATTAGCGATTTAAAACGTTTCTGCAGTCCATATTTGCCTCACGTTTGTTCTGCTTTTGTCGTGTTTGACTTTTCACACATCTTGTGCTTTTGTGGTTGTTTTACAGTAAATGAAAATTTAACCTCTAGAACTTCTTAATAATCATAAAGAAGGAATCCCCATTCTGGCGGAAAATGTCAAATACACATAGTGATCGTTCACATTTTTCTCTGGTTATTTTCCAGTCGCCAAAATTTATTTTTAATGTGGATTGGTATTAAATAAAAGGCTTGAGCAGGAGGAATTATCGTAACAATAACAGGGTTCGCCCGGTCCTTAAAAGTCATACTAATTTTTGGCAAGTCTTATAGAAAAGGGCCATTAAAGTCCTTTAGTTTTCATCTTGGGGCCCAAAAATAACAAATTCCAATTGCGATTTTTGTTTCTTAATGTTTGGATGACCCATTAGACATAGAAAAAGGTAGCCCCACTTGTTAGAAATTAAATTGTATTTTAAAGTTGTTTAAGGTTGTTCGTCATTACTACTTGTGTACTACTTTTCAAAAGGTGTATGAACGTTGAATAATGGAAGAGCAAAATAACGCAATTTTAAAAGATAAAAACTTCCCTTTTTAAATGATAGGTCGAAAAATTATGCTTTTTGTAGCACTCTGATCATTTTTTAAATTTAATATTTTTAGACTACTCTTTTTAGTCTTAAGATCATGGATGGGCTATGCATTATTTGTCACTATAGGTGCCGCTATTTATCACTAAAATCTAAATAAACAGATGACCACCTGATGGCTGTGGGGTTAGCGCTCTGGCTTCGCATGGCAAAGGTGCCCGGTTCGAATCCCGGATTAGGCATGGATGTTAGTTGTGGTTCGGAATCCACTTTAAGCTGTAGGTCCCGGCCTGATTAGCCGTTACTGTGCATAAAAATAGGTCGCTGAGTGAACCAACCAACCTACTTTATAAACAGACCGAAAGTGATTTTCCTTATAGAACTGTCACTTACCCAATGCATGCTTGCAAGGTCTTTTATTAGGCATATTCGACACATTCAACTGTTATTGGTCATGATTATTTGAGTTTTCAAAACAAACCAACATTAATTCAAAGCATTAGAAAACTTTTTTTAAATTTGTGAACCCTTAGGAAGTATTATTTAAACCTTTAACTTTAGGATAAAAATATTTAATTTTTCAAGGAAAATAGTGTTATTTATACAATGTTGAAAAATTGTTTTGTATTGGAAAAGTATCTCCATATCAAATAACTGGCTTTCCCCCCCCCTTTCATCTTTATAGTGGTAATTATAGATGGCTATTTTAATCTGTTTTTCAAAAAAAGTAATTTACAATTTCGCTTTAAGCTTCTTAATGTCAGATTTTGAAAGTGCAATTGTGTGTGTGGTGATTTATTCGATTAGTTATCAATTTTGTACTGCTGCATCAGTGTGGTTTAAAATATTGACTAAATAAGCATTTTTAAACACATCAAGCTCCTAAAGAGTTGTGTTGTCTGAACAATAGGTGGCAGCCCTATAAAATTCATAAAGGTGCGATTGTGCCTAGGTATGGCCCCTTCCCCTCTCAGACTAATATCAAATACGTTGATTATGTGCTGCTGTATATAATGTTGAAATCTTCTCTATTGGTGCTTAACATAAGTGTGATCACTGTGTTCCATCAGTTTAAGGGTTACTACGATTCTTAGATACCATATAATCTTGTGCTGAACGTTCTAAAAGGACCTTGAAATATACTTATTATTTTTACATCCCTTACAATTTCTTACATTTGTTAAAAATGGCTAGTTTTTTAGTGAACTTCAATATTTTGAGCATTTTGTCGACTCAGAGTATTTAGAATTTTTCCACAAGCCCTCTTGAAAGAGAACTCGGCGACTTCTTTCGAAACACGGAAGGGGATTTTTTTTCGAGTTGAATTGTAAAATAAAATTACGAACAATCAAATATATTTTAGGAAGAAGCTATTCCATTAGAGCATTCGTTTCCCCCCCCCTCCCCCCCATTAAGGTATCGTTGTAGAACAATTGAATGATTTAAAAGCTTTTTACACACTTTCAACAAAGTTACATCGTTAGTGTTTCTTAGCATACGAAAGGAATTTTCAGTGTCGCATAAACTTGAAATCTGCGACAGAGTTGGCGAGAAAAGATAACTTTATTAGAGTAACATCTTGGAAATACAAACCATAGTAAAAGTTAAAAGTAAAAATGAATAATTTATTTTAGTATCTTTTAGTAATGATATTACTCAAATGGTAAACACTTCAATTTTGATAACTTCAATTTCATAAGGAAAGGTATATTTCAACTGCAATATTTTTAAAAATGCATCCATTGCAATTATGTTTTTCGTCAATAACCCACTGCTTTCAAAGTTTCTGCTGAAGGCATTGCTCGATAAATAGGAAGAGAGAACATGTTAAAGTTCATCGGCATGTTCTCCGTTAACCAGAAGGATAGACACAATAAATCTTTTCATGGATCGCACATTCTTTGCATATGTTCTTCCTAATATGATTGTTGCAAACTGCTTCTATTTGTAAATTCTACTCCAAGGAGCCCCAAAAAAATCAATTTTATCCAAATTGGCTAAGAACTATTCCCTTTTTTAAAATTCTGTTTTTGTATTTTTTTACCAGAAGGATTGACACGAGAAATCTCTTTTCATGGATCGCATATTTATTACATAGGAACGTTCTTCCTAAGATGATTGTAGATTCATAAATTTTGCTCCAAGGAACCCTCCTCCCCCAAAAAAATTTCTTTCATCCAAATTCGTTAATAACTGTTCCCTCTTTTAAAAATTCTGTTTTTGTATTTTTTTTTCCCTAGTATCCTTAACTTGTTCTTTGTTAACCAGAAGGATACACAAGAAATCTTTTCTTGGCTCTCATAATTATTACATAGGAATGTTCTTCCTAAGACAATTGTTGCAAACTTCTCCAATTCGTAAATTCTGCTTCAAGAAACCCCCACAAATCAGTTTCATCCATATTAGCAAAGAACTGTTCCATTTTTAAAAATTCTGTTTTTGTATTTTTTTTATTTCTTAATACGTGTTTTGTCCCTAAATTGCGCTTCATCTTTTGATTAGTTTTCAATCACCTTAAAAACAGCGTATATTTTCATTAAAGGAAAAATGGTGTTCTTAATGGTATTAGCATTACTTAGGACAACATTGGCCTTATGGTATCTTTAAGGTAAATTTTGCAGTCGTTACATCTCGTCATACATGTTGTACTGTAAATTGCTCATATTTTCCTTAACTTGAGTACCAACAAAACTTAACTATCAAATTTGCCCTATCAGTATGATTTATTTCTTTATTTTGAACAGTTTACAATGTTATCTAATCTCAAGAATAAAGTTTTGGGACACCTCTTTTAAAATCTCATGCTAGTCACATTTTTCTCTGTTAGCATGGGATAAAATAGGGTCCATTTACTGTCCCATGTCAAATGTAAGTTTATTTAAAAGGTTTCCAAAAAAACCCACTACCTGTCTTTTAATATCGCCAGACAACGTCATTTTAACACCAACCATTGGTTGGCGCTGTGTAGTCTACATGTTGTCCTTGCACCGTTAAACTTCAACCAATCAATCCCTGAAAACTATTGTGAAATGAACAGGATACTTTGATCATAAATGGTATATATGTGTAGACCCTTTAATTTTTGTTTGTTGCTTGTGTGTGTAATCCATTCTCTTTTGTAAATAGTTTTTATTTTGACACATGTTCCCTTTGCACGTATCATTTCGGTTATTCGAGATTTGCGAAAAATTGGATTTTTATAGCTATTCATTAAATATTGACTAAAACAGGGACTGAAAGTATTCCTCACATTTTGAAACAACCGGTGTGCCCTCATTTTTTTTTACATACTCATTCTTTTTAAGTAATACATTTTTAACCTGGAAGGTTTTTTTTTCCTTTTTTTCCCCCCGAAATTATAATCTTTAAGTAATTTGAGTGAATTAGTGTCAAATCAAAGATTTGTTTCGTGATTTGTAAAATAAAAAAAAAAGATTTTTTTTTGTATGCTTATCACTCTGATTTAAATTTAAATGAGCAACTTTTCTCAACTAAAATGATTGATGCAATCAAGTTTTTATTTAAAAAAAGTTATTCGATGGATTTTGGTTAAATGAGAATGCTATTTGAAAGAACAAGATATTAAGAAATTGTTGAGGATGGAATGTAGAATAAGCGCGAGCAGAAATTTTTTACGTCTTCATTCTGATTGGTGGTTGTTATTCTATTTTATTTTGGCAAACTTTTTCCTTCAATTGCAAGTTTTTATTGAGATAGATGCAAATGAATTCAATATTATACTTGAATAATTGATTTTATTTACTTAAAATGATTTTGCGAATATTCTTAAAATTTTTTAATCAAATAATTGATAATGCTCAATTTTTCTCTTAATGTCCATTTGATTATTAATATCAAAATTACGATTATTGTTTATACAAAGGATAGAAAGAAACTATATCTAATTGTTTGAACAACTTTCCTACCTTCAGTATTTTTTTTTTTAAACCACTTTTTGTGTTACTTCTGTTAAACATGTTATTTCTTGTTGCAATAACTACTTCATGGGTGAACTGTTTCTAATTTTGTCCAGGGCTTTCTCGAGATCTATTTTATGACGGCATTTGTGTCATGTGTAATTAAAACCATCTCCAATTATTTTAATGGGTCGATGTAGTTCTTGACTATTGTGTTAAAAGTTTCTACAAGTACATGCCTTGTTACTTTATCAAATTTATATGATGGCGCGTCACATTATGTGATATTTCCATCATAGAAATGGCCCCCAAAATTTCAAAAAATAAATGGACACTTGATCGTTGAGTATTGTACTTACTGTCTGTCTTAGTTACTTTGGACTTCACTTCTTCTCTTCATTTAACTTAATATTGTCGGGTGAAAATCCTCCGCGTTTACACGGATTAGTGCTTTTTTCTGAGATCTGCTTTATCTGTAATTTTATTATTTTTACTGGACTTTATAAGGCTTTATCAGACTAAACTTGCCTAAATCTCCATTGGAATTAGCTGCACCACTGTAAACACATTAGTGCACAAATATATATATATTTGGCTACTTTTGTAGTCTACACTGTGTATATATCCTCTTTTTTTTTAATATTTGGACTGTTTTCACCTCTGTATTGTTGTGTACATCTGACAAGTTATTTATTACATAACTTATCTTGCCATTTATCGTAGTTTAGCATCATTATCATGTAAAGTTTTTTTAACGTTTCAAAACCTCTTTTTTTCTTTTGTTGGTTTACTCACTTCATGCATTTTTGCTTAATTTTAAACTTGATTTATGAATAGTGTTTACTTTCACAGCTTGGTTGTCTTATGATCATTACGCTATAGAACCCAATTTAACTTAGCAAATAAAATCGTTGCACTGTATCATATCTGAATGATAATTGCCTGTGGAACTTAATAAACTGTATGAATAATGAATCCTTAGCAGTTAGTATTACGAATGTATTTTCCAGAGTGATTTTGACCCATACACCACTGTGGTTGAAGATTAATTGGTAATCCTCATTAGAGTAAATAATAAGTCTCGAGAATTTATTGCTATAGGAATTACTATTTCTTTATCAGGAATGAAAAAGCTATGCATCTTCCATAATACCAGTGCCTAAATGACTTTCAGTAACCCTCTGTACTAAAATTAAAATATTGTCTTCTCGCTAAGGGGAGTTCTTAGGTTTTTGCAAACAACCCTGAGAATAATCCATATTGAACGGTTATCTTGCTTTCTTTAAAAGTAAACATACTTTCCTTAAAAATAAAGAGGCATGGATTTTTTATTACTCTTTTGCACAATCACCAATAAATCGAAGCCTTTTGGCAATCTTATTTTCATGCTTTAATTACTTGCCCATCTTTTGAGGTTAATATTTATCTCTAAATGAGTCTATGTAAAAAAAGTCCTGAAAGCAATAGATAGTACACTTGATTTGTGATTAAGATTCTTCTCAGTCATTTGTAATGAATCCTGTAAAAAAAAGTGTCCTCACCTCTACTCTAGTTACTGTTTTTATAATTTTTTTTTTATTTGCGGTAAATTTCTAATGTTGCTTGTAGTAATGATAGTACTACAAGCTTTATTCATTGATCGAGTTTTTTTTTTAATTCTGTGAATTATTTAATTCGAACTTTGAAACCATATTCCCCTTTACAAATTCAGCTACTTGTAAAATTGTATGAATTTTGATATTATTAGCCACAATAAACAATGTAATGTCAACTGTTTCTAATATTAATTTTATAGGCTTCTATTTCAATTTTATCATATTATCTCTAACTTTAGCATACCTGAAATCAACCCATGAAGCTCGCTTTGCTGACCATTCGTTTAACTACAATAATTTCAACTTAGAAGCAAAACTGGTTTTATTAATTTATTTTATAAGCTTTGAAGAAAGTCACAGAAAATGCCACTAAGTAATGAGAAACAAAGTTGCAAGCAAAACTGATTGTCACTAAGTTTTAAAACAAACTTCTATTTCATTCAACATATTTTATATTTTACAACCTTTTAACTTGTCTTCCATCCAGTTGGTTAACTTGTTGCATTTGTAGCATTTTCTCTAATGCAGAGGTTCTTACCTATTAAGTTGTGTGGACCACCTATTTTGTAAAAAGAAAGAGAAAAGGGTTTCAGGTTTTTTAACTAATAGAATATGTTCGTGTCAGTAGTTAAAAAAAAAAAACATACTCCACAAAAATAATGAAATATTCTTTATAAAGAAAGGAATTTCATTGCATTCACCTTTGTTGTCACAACTACAAGATAGCTAAAATGGGATTTTTGTCATTGTTTGTCTTTCATGAGAGTCAATATCTGAACTGGATAGTTTTACCCTCAAATCACTCACAACATTCAATTTGTTCCTGTATTTTTCAAAAAGAGTGAAGTTGAAAAGGCTTGTTCACATAGATAGGTTGTCGAAAAGCGTATCAGTGTAATTTTGTCAATTGCTAGATACTGAATATTTATCCAGAACGGGACCAATGACGTCGTTTTTAAAAAACGAATTTAGAGTGGTCACATGATTAGTTCAATTGTCGCTTGAATTGAAGATATTCATTTCCCCCCCCTGTGATCGTTTTCAAAGGTTACCAAACAGTTTACCAATTGTTGCTAACCATCGAGTGATTCGATTGTTCTCTACCCCTGAATCTCCTATAATATTTATCTTGCCTTAGATTGTCGACCAAGGTCCACGGCCCGTACCACACTCGCGACCCAAAAGTGGGTCGCAGCCCATGGATTGGGTACCGCTGCTCTAATGTATAATATCTTAAGTATGCAATACTATAATCTTCTTTTAGAAGCTTTTATTAATTTTTTTTCTATAAAATTTTCTTTTTGATCGTGCATGGCAAGAGTAAACAGATTTTTATTTAATTAGAAAACGTTAATATTAAGGCAGATTTCCAGAAATGTGATTTTTTTTAAATGAGTATTAATAAAAAATAAAATAAAAAAATCATTTAAAATATGCTCTGTGATATGGCAAATAATTTTTTTATTATTGAAAGGGGAAAAAAGAAAAAATCTAATATCGCACATTAAAATTGCAAATAAAAGGAATGAAATGTTCATTGCTCTAGCATACAAATGTCAACAAGTCAAAGCAGTTATTTCATCTTATTTCAGTTATTTTCATCCTATGATATTTCATTAATTGAGGTTGTGGTGTGTAGTTTTGTTGATTCTCTCTGAAAGTGAAGCCCTTCTTTCTAGTCATTTTTAACCCTTTGCCCTCGAGGCACTCTTTGCGCACCAGCAACTCGAAACTTTTTGTTCGGTTCGTGGTATCAGATCCGCTACAAAGAAACTAAATACAGTCATTGTCTTGCATCGAATTTTCGCATCAAACGTAGTGGTCCTCTTAAGTTGCAACATCCAATCATGAGGCGCCTCTCGAGAACAAAGGGTTAAATCCTGTACATTAACTTCGATTTTGTGTGAATGTTTGTCGATGGCAGGCAAATCTGCGACAACCTAACTAACCCCATTGACGTCACCCAATCGGTCTGAAACTTGGCAGATAGACTCGACGACAATTCATTTTTATCAAATTTCGAAGTCTGCGACTGTCACTAAAAGGTCGCTTTTACAGAATACTAATGAACAATTTGCCGTCATCTGATCGCACTGAAATAGCATTTAACCGATCATTGAATTAACTCTTTCCTGTTACCAAAATATTTTTAATAAATAATAAAAAATGTTTTAATCGGAATAAATAAAAGATATCTGGATGAGAGTGCATAAATTCGCATTCGTTTTTAATGAAATCAAATTTAAAAAGTAATTTACTGCATATTTTACCTATATTGTGTGTTTGCATCTAATTTTAAGTATTAAAACCAAGCATATGTTGCAAAAGAAACAACGTTGTGTTAATGAATGTAAGACATTGGCAATGCATATAAAGAATTTATATTAAAAGATTTGTTTTTATGGTAATCTTTGTTTTAATTTGAAAATCACTGCGTCCATCCCGATCAATTGGATAAATAGTTGAAAACTTTATTTTTTTTGTGTATGTTCTTGCTATGGACCTTCATCATTTAGGGTTATTGCACATTCAATCGTTGATGCAGTCTGAAAAGTCCTTATAGGAAAAAACTCCCAACTTCGTCACAATTAGTTAGGGGGTTAAAATTGTTTTCTTTACTCTATAGATGCAATTGGTAATAAATCTTAAAAGTTCCACAGTTTTATATCTGTCCTATGATATTTCATTGACCGTTGTTTACCAGTTGTTGAACTTTCTCCACTTTAACTGTCTAATTTTGTGTTTTTGGTGTTGAGAAAAAACAAGGGGGCCTTGAATTTTGGAAACTAGCATAATTAAGGCCATTTTCAAATTCATTTTTTAAATAAATAGCACTTGTTACAACACATTTTAACAGTTTTTTCTGTTCTCTTACTGTTTTATTTTTATTCTATGATACTTCATTCATCGTTGTTCACCATTTGTTGAGCTGTCCTGTTCCGCACTTAAACTATGTTTAATTTTGTGTTTATGGTGTTGAGAAAAAATACGGGGCCTTGAATTTTTGAAATCAGCATTGTTAAGGCCATTTTTAGTCGTTTTTAAACTATGAAAACTTGTTTAATTCTGATCATCCAGTCCTTATTAACTTATCAACTGATTCACTTAGCTACAATTAAAAAAATGAGTTGGGGTTGCAATAAAATAGTTTTGAGTCATTTTTAAATTAATTGCATTTGTCGAATTCTGATCATCCAGTCCTTATTAAATGATTATAGTTTACTTAGTTACAATTAAAATATAAGTTTCGGTTACAATAAAAAAGTATTCAGTCCTTTTTAAATAAATAGCATTTGACGAATTCTGATCATCCAGTCCTTATTAACTTGCACTTATCAACTGATTACAGCAATTAGTTACCTACGATTAAAAAATTGAGTTGAGGCAAATATAAAAAAAATATTATGATATTTATGCTTTTTTAACACGCCCAGTGGCTTTATTTGTAGTGTGAAATACTTTGTGTTTGAAGTTTAAATTTGAAGGTTTGCTTTCTCTGATAGTAATGGTGAAGGCAATAGAAGAGTTGTCTAGCTTATAAATTTATAGGAAATATTTAAAACTTAAATTTGGGAAACAAATTTGAATGTTCGGGATTCGAGGCAAAAATAAGTTTAGTTGGGGAAAACAAATAATTTAAGGACAAACTAATTTAATAAAATTCTGAGTTGTTTTTCTCTTTTATCAAGGCAAAGTTAAAAAACAAACAAGTATGTGTAATGTTGAGATCAACTTAAGGTATTTTAAATGTAGTAATCAAGCTGATAGTTCAGTCTTTATTTCTAATCTTTATCAGCTGAACACATAGCTGAGGAACTGAGTGATATTTATTTGAACACTGTTTATTTGCGAAATAACTTCCTTTAATTTTTATAACTTTTCTTTATACAGATATTTTCCATGATTTTTATGAAATAGTGGATTAAATGTGAAGAAATTGTCTAATAATCAAATTTGACATTGCTTTAAATGAAAAATGTATATTAAGTAAGCTTTTTAATTAAATGCTTTAAATGAAAAATATATAATATGTAAGCTGTTAAATTAAAAAAAAAGTGACACGATTTTGTATTTTTAAGGGTATAGTGTTGTTGAAGATGTATGGACAATTCGTATTAAGCCAGCATTCTAGTGAAACATTTGTAGGTTGTTTAATCTTAGTCTCAGAATTTGTTGTAATTTATTCGACTTCGTCTTTTTTTAAAAAAAAAAAAAATTCTAAGCAATTAAAGCCCCCCCCCCCCCCCAATTTTCTTTTCAATCGTTCGAAAAACGAATTTTTAATATTCAATTAAATTTTGAGCTTCTATGTAGTATAAATACTTCTAAAGATAAAAATTATTCATTCTGAATCAATGTTTTCTTTTTTCTCTCTTAATTTTTCTTATAACAAGATACCCTTATTTTGTAACGAAACTCCTACTTAAAAAAATCTCTGCTGTTAGAAAACGCAATTCATAAATTTAATAAATAGAAATGCTGTGATGCGATAGTTCCAACCAGAGTAATTTTCCACAGTATTTGGTGGCGCAGCATAGCCAACATTGGCTCTTGTGCTATAAAAAACCACTTAACCAACCAACCACAGTATTTGGACGCATTCATTCGAAACATTTAACCCTTTGTACTCAAGGCCTTTTTCGAGCGAAGGTACCACCAACTCAAAGTTTCGTTGCATTTTTGGTTCGGTCCGCTTCATAGAAACTAAACAGTCATTAGCTTTGCATCGGATTTCCGCATCAAACCTAGTGGTCCTCTGGAGTTGCGGCATCCAATCATGTGGTGCCTGAGAGGCGCCGCTCAAGCGCGAAGGATTAGTAAAGTAAATTTGAAGGTGTCTTTTTTAAACTGACCTTCTCACCAAATTAAATATTGAGATAAATTGTAGAATTTCGACGTTTGGTAAAAATATATTCGGTTTTACGGGAACAGAGTGAGCAATATTTTACATAATTTGTGAATTTGACAGATGTCATTTTGAGGTTAAGTCCCTTTTTTTTTTGTTGTAATATAATTAATTGCAATTTGACAATCACTCATACACAACACTGTAATCTCAACCTTGAGGTAACTCGCAACAATAGTTGTAAGAATTATTCTGTATGAATTATAACTAGCACTTGTAAAATGTGCATTAATAGTATTAACTTCCAGTTTAAATTTCATGTATCATTATAACATACAAATCTAAGGTTTTAGTTAGTAACACACGAAATGATCATTAATTCTTGAAAGCAAATTTAATTTTTTTTTTTTACTTTATAAATTACATCTTGCAATAGTTTATTTTCAAAATGAATCTTTTTTTGATTCTTATAATTTTTCTTCTAATACAGTTCATACAAATTGTATCAAATTGAAATTAAAGATGTGAGAACAGCAACATAATTTTGTTATCAATAGATAATTTAATTAACAATATGAAACACACTAAAGAGGCATCTCAAATTCAAACTGGATCTCCCACTTCCCCTTACTGAAAAAAAGGGGGGGGGGTGAGATTTTCTCTGAAATATATTGGTAAATAATAAAAATACAATAACGAACTTTAGTGTAAGTATAAGGAATATGACGCTGCTGTAAGTTATAAAAAAGTGTAAAAGATCAAAAACAGTTTTGTAACACACACATGGATGTAGTGCTAAAAAAATGTTTGCCGGTACCCAAGCTTTCCAATCGTGGCGATAACCCAAACTATTGCTGGAATTTTTTAATTATATTCTCAATAACTTTTATCACAATACATGCATAAGGGTTAATGAGTTATTATTAATTAGTTTCGAAAAGTGTCAGTTCGCCGTTTCAGCTCTCAAAAAGGTATCGGTACGTCTTACCGCACCTACTACATCCCTGCCTGTAGACCAGTCCAAGTGTCGGAATTAGCTTTAATTTGTTTTTATGGACCTAGTAATTATTTCGCTAATTTTAATACCGCTAGTAAAATACCAAAAACTATTTACAAAAAAAAATTAGAAAATGTTAAAAAAATAAAAACGGCAAAAATTCGAGCCACAAGACCGACCTCAACTTCTCGCATTAAAATTTCCTGACAATCACTTAACTGCATACGTTCGGATCACCCCAAATCACTGATTGGAATGATTACCTTTCCCCCCTCATTTTCCTCTAATGTTATTAGCCTTTATCTGTATTATTTACGTTTGTATGCGATGGTCATTTTTCTGAGCGCTACGGCGATAAAATGGCCGTTATTTTCGTGATAATGGCGGGCACTATCGCTGTGAATTGCGTTATTGTGTTATCATTTTCGCAGGGTGTTATGATATAATAGTCTCTGACACTATTTCAACGATTGCACCTGTCAGACATGGCACAGTTCTACTGAAACACAGATTTCAGTTCTTATTTGGCTGAAATTTCGATCATTCCTTAGATCTACATTACTATTTTATTGAGTTTACTTGCAAGTCTGACTACCACGGAACCTGCTTACGTTCAGACTTCCCCAAACTTTCGATCATAAGTGGAAGTTTTAAGTATTTCGGCGGATTTCCATATTTTTATTTTTTTTATTTTCAGTAATGGACAATTACGGTAGTGTCTTATTCGAAAAAGTTCTTTTTAAGTTCATGTTTTTCAACAGCTAACAAAGAATTTAAAACAGAATTCAAACGAAACAGTTTGGTTCGAGTCGGTGCAGAATTATTAGAGTTTTTATTTAATTTTGGGCAAGAAATTGTCCCCAAATGTCCAATTTTACTGTATATCCTTGTTTAAAATTATAATTTTAACTGCTATTGTATGCAAAATTCTTTAAAAATTGAAATTTTTTGCATTTTTTAAAAACTTTCCTTGGATACTTTTCCGAAACAGTGGCTGCAGCTGAACTTAAACAAATGTGAAAAAGAAAATTGCAAATGATGAAATAGAACAATTTGGACAGTAAAATTATGCAAACTGAAAAGAAAATGGAAAAGGTGTAACTCCCTCAATCCAGCCGCATTCGAAGAAAATTTTTTAGAATACACAAATTAATATTTAATTTTTTTACCAATTTTATTTGATGTATGAAAGTAAAAAAAATAAAAAAATTACACTACGAAAAGTTTTTTTAAAGTAATAATTGATTTCAAGTTGTAGAAAAAAAATAGTTAATATAATGTAGAGTATTTGTTGAATGTGAGACTGCGAACCCCCGCCACTGGACTTAAATATTTTTAAACGAATTTTAGGAGAACAATTTAAAGAAATCTGGTGGCTGATGCAATTGCAATATAGACATAATATGGCAATGAGAGAAACCCGCTGCTGTGAAGAGCTTGATTGCGTTAAAACCCGAAACCTTTTACCGTGTTGATCCAACTGGTATAATAGCATACTGGTTTAATTAGCAGTGGTATTGTGTAAAAGAAATGGTAGTGGAAAATTATTCCATAATTGTTTTGGTAATTCCTGAAAAAGAAAATTAAAAATGAAACGCCCCTAAAAAATTGATTTTCCTTCAAAACCCCTTTAATTTCCCTGAGGTGGTTAAGATTTTCTGTTTTTTCCCCTCTGTTTTTGAGGTTTACTCTGATGTAATAGCCGCTATTTCTGAGATTATTATGTTGGTATGGTGAATGCTATCGCGAGATTTACGTTGTAGTCTTCATTTTCGCTGATGCAAAATCCGCTATGTCCGTGCTTTTTCTGGTATATTGATTTAGTCTTTAAAAAAAAAAAAAAAGGTAATTTATCTTTCATTATTGACAAATAATTTTAAATTGTACTTAAATTCATAAATATTGGTTAGTTTAAAAGTTAAAAGTTGACACACATTTCTTTTTTGAAGTATTAATTTGAAACAAGATTTGGAAAGAATATAGCTGTGTTGGGAACTAATATCAGATTTAAAATTAAAAATATCCCTAAAATTCCCATTCAAGTTTTTTTTTATATAGAAATCTCACTGCACCCCCTGTAATTGAAAAAATTGCCTAAATACACTGATTTAAAATCTAAAGCACCACTTTCCTGAACTCTCCCCTGATAACCATCAACCACAGATGGCTGTCTTATTTGTGAAGAGAGGTGTTTCGTTTGGTGTGGGCCCCTTAATTATTACAACATTTTTTTTGCATGGTATCTAGGAATTTTTTTATTTTTTAAATATTGAGTAACTAACATTTAATGTGACAATTAACTTTAGTAAACTGTTTTTTCCAAGTGCTGATGCTTAAAATTATATCAACTCCATTTCTGGGAATCTATTTTGCTTTTTGCAAGAGTTTGTATTAGTTTTTTTTTTTTTTAATGTGTTGAGACATGAAATACTTTAGTGAAGTAAACGTATTATCTTTACTTTTAGCTACCATCTTTATTTTTGAATGATGTATGACTACAACTTCAGATATATATAAAAAAAATATATACATATATCGATAATTTGTTTATTCAACTATATTGTTGGTAAATATTAACACATCAAAATTGGGGATGTATACAGTTAGGCATCTGGCAACGAAGCCTACACAAAATTTAATTTATTAAAGACAAAATTGCGTTCTACGATACCCCCAAAATACTAAATATCCAAATAAAATTCTAAAAATACACAATATAAAATGCACACATGATAAAATACCACTTTCTGCATTTTATCTTTTTTAAAAATCTCGGATGTTAAAATGTTTGCACACTTTTTTTTTCACTATAAATTTCAAGTAAAAGCATAAGTATTCTGAAATGGACGTATTACATGCAATAAAAAATTAGAACAAAATTTAATGAAGTAATTTAAAATCCTTATTAATAAGTAAAAATGTATTTTTGCACATTTAAAAATATATTCATATAAATATACATACACACATTTAATTAAAAGTTAGAATTAAATCCATTAGCAATTTTTTTTGCGCATTTCCTTCTCTACCGTGCTTCAGGGTGGCTTTCACTATGGGCATTGTTTAGGGTCGGCAAATATTTGTCTTGCTCCCAATTAAAAAAAATTTAAAATTTTACAGTTATTAGCCTGTTGAAGTGAGCTTGTTTTAACTTGAGTCAATCTATTTTGTTCATTTATCTGTTTGGACACTCATTTAAATACTTCAGCTACATGCTACATCACCTGTTAATGTTTCGGAGCTTATAAAAATGTATCTTCCTATATTTCTCTTGCAAATCGAAAGCATATTTGTTGCCAAAATTTTACTTCATATTATCAAGATTCATTTGATAATACTCGAAGCCTATTTGATTGAAACACACGAAGACATCAAATTCTGTATTACATTTTTTTTTCTCCTGTCAATTCATCTAACCACTATCCCCCAAGCGCAAATATTTTTCTGTAGTCACTGTATATCTTACTTATAAATGAAATATCATTAGGTTTATCTATCGACGGATGGCGTCATTTTTTCGAAAGGTGCAGTTTGTATAGTATGCCACTTTTTCGAAACTGAAGTATTTCAGTTAAAAATTATTTTACTTTCCATAAAAATAACTTTTAATTTTTCAGCTATATTCGCTAGCGATAACTTTCTATTTAATTACAGCACAAAAAATTAAGTGTGATTGTGGGTGGAAAAATTAACACAATCTCTCTTTGAATTGAAGAAATTAATTGAGAAACTTGCATAATTATCTCAGAGTGTTAATTGATTAACCATGAATATTTATGGAAAGTACTGAACAAATCAGTTGAAATGATTATACATGCTATATGGGATCAACAATTTTATACATTAAATTTCGATCTCAATAGTTCATAGACAAGTCGTTTCCTTCAACTTGCTTTGAGCTTACTATATTATACTGTTTAGTTGCAGCAAGTCCATCTAACTTTTAAAAAACTGTTTCGAAAGTGGTGAAAGAATAAGGACTAGGATTATTTACTTATTTTCAGATTTGGTCTTAACTGAATTTTACTTTTCCAGAAGTTAGATAACCCTATATTATTAAAACCCAACATTTTGCTTGTTTCGGTTCTCTCCCCATCTTGCCTTAGTTACTCATGGAGAAGATAAAGTAGGACCAGTGACTTTTTACAAAATAAACATCTAGGACATAGTCTGATTACACTCTATCTAGGGAACTCTTTTTTCTTTTTTTTAAATTTTTTTATATTTTTTATAAAGTACTTACATAATGTCTTTTTTGATTTTTTTTAAAAACTAAGAGTCATTTCAATTTTTGACTGCTTTTTGTCGGTTTGCTGAGCCTATTCGTTGCTAACCATTTCAGAAAATCCCCTACATAATGGTCTGTCATAATTCCGATTATTGAAACTCTTATGCTTTTTTATTAATTCAGGTTCTTCTACACTTGCGTGCTTTCACTGTCAAAATGAGGCTAAGGTTATATTTTATTTTAAGTTAAATTGTGGCTTGTGATAACACGCTACTGGTTTATGACGATTAGCTTACGTTGTTGTTGAACATGGACAATGTGATAATATTTGTCCATGTTCAACAATGCAGTGCAGTACAGTGGCAACAACAATGCAGTACAGTATAAGGAATACAATTCAGTACAGTGGTAACCTAGATCTCGGTGAAAAATAATTGGTAACTGCTAAAAGTAGATTCGCTGTCCTACATTATATCTCACTGATATCTTCTGTAGCAGAATTTGTTCGGGTTTTCAGTTAAAAGGCTCAGATAGCGTTTTTGCTCTGCAGAAAACTAGCATAACATGCAAGATTTTTACCGAATAACCAATGTGATAATATTTGTCCATGTTCAAGTAAGAATGACGCAGTGTTACTATTAAGTAAATAGTCGGGTGCTAATGTTCCTTTTAAGCGGGGCGTGCTCGTCTAGGTTAGGGAACATCATTTGGGGAGAGCGGGTTGCACGAGCAGAGTGGTCTCGTAACCTGGAAATACCAGGGAGCTTTCTGATTGTGGAAAATGTAAGGGATTTTTTTTTAGATTTCACAAATCGGAGAAATTTTCTTTGTTCTGTAGTTAGGTTTCCCTGTTCATCCGTATTTTCGCGCCGTTCCCCTCCCCTCCTCCAGAAAATTGTGGTAGGTAATCGTTAGAAGTTTAGTGCTACGGAATAATTTAAACTTTTCATTATCACCAAAATCGGGAATTTTTTTTTTAGAAATCTATCGGGGCACATTCAGGAAACTTTTTTTCTGAATTTTCTGGCCACCCTGATGAGGGAATTATTTATTTCTGTAAATATTAGGGTAAAGCTAAAGCAAAGTTGTATACTATTTTGTGTTCAGCCGGAAGAATGAAACCCAGCAAAATCGAAAGGTATCTGTTCAGATTGTCTGGCTCTAGCTACTTGGCTCACAGAAAGGATAAAATAAAAACAGTTCAAAGTCCTGTTTACATGGATAGATATATTTAAAAGAAGACTTACTCTACCTACGTTAAACTGTTTCAAGTGTATATAACTGCAGTAGTAGGAGTAGAGTAGACTCTTGCCAACTATTTTATTCTTGTCAATCCCCATGATGCAGCTTAGCCAAATATAGGCTCTTGTGCCACTAAAACCCACACAACCAACCTGTCAATCCCCAAAACTCATTCATATCTATTATTATGTTACAGAAGAGAAAATTCTCGCTGTTATTGACATTGTACTGTTATTATCAAGTTTGATACAAAATCTCAAATTAACATAATCTTGTCAAATGCAGTGGAGCTGCTGTACATGTCTAATACAATTGATTTGGACACAAATTGAGTTTGGGATATTTAAAGTTTTTTTTTTATTATTATTATTATTATTATTTTTTTATATTAATATTGCAGTGAATATTTTACCCTCAAATGAGTCGTAACAAATCCTTTCCACTCGAACAATATGTATTCATTCATATACCAAAGAAATATTCCTTCAAGTCAACACAAAAATGGTAGTGCAGAATAATATCCGCCGTTTCTACCGTCCTTATTTTCTTTACCCTTGGAAACCTCGCTAATATTAAGTTTTTGGACACTTGGAGCACAATATCTTTGAGCAGCAACATCTCTTATTACTACTGGGTGTTCGAAGCTAATGTCCCTAATTTGGATAGGAGAGTTAAAAAGAATAAGAAAAATATAATATTAGGTACCAGAACTCCCAAAGTTTTTAGGAAAAAAAATCAGTGCACTTCAATGTGATCTCCCTTAGTAACCCTGAGGAAATTTAAGTGGTTGTCCACTTTCAGCCATGCAACCTTTCCGTGGTCACAGTAGCAATAGCAGCGATTATTGAGGAATAAAGGTCATCACGATTGTTCCTTGAGTAGACTTTGTCTTTGATGACTTAACTTTTGTAGTTGTGCGGACCACCTATTTTGTAAAAAGACTTTGAGGCATAATAGCTTATAGAATATGCGCGTGTATGTGCGTGCTTCAGTATTAAAACATACTGTACAAGAAAGATTAAACAATAAAAAAAAATAAAGGAACTTAATTGTGTTTAATTTGCTGTTAATTCTAGACCAGCGTCCACGGCTATTTGCGGCCCATGTGTTGGAACCGCTGTCTTGGAGGTTTTAGTGGGCAGGAATGGGGACTTCGCATCCCGAAACGTAGATACAGTGGAATCTGAAAATAAAGATTAACACCAAAATAGCAGCCTTAATTAACACCAGTAGCAAAACCAGCATCCAATTTTACCTAATATCGTTAATAGATTTTATAAAAATCGAATGTTTAAATTAGAGTCATTGATTCACACATCAAATAGTTTTACTTCACATGAGCCAATTAGTTAGAGCCGTACAACAAGCAAGCGTTAAGATGGGGAAGAACTTGGAAGCTTTCTTTCTCGACATTTCGGAATCGGATACCATTCCTGTGTCATCGGTGAAAGCACTTGAGATCTTCTCATCCCTTGTTCCCCGAATCCCCCCGAATTTCAAATCGCACCTCGGGGTTTGTCCGGAGTCACCCGAAATAACTCCCTTCCTTTCTTGTCTTTCGAAATCTGCGTACAGATCATTTTGACGCAGAGTTCCGCCCGTGTTGACATCAGAAAAACGTTGCATTGGAAATGGCAAGGTGTTTCTGGGGCCGAGTCGGGAAATGCACAATGACCTGATGAATTGACCTCAGTTCGATATGCGTTGCATTGACTCTGCCGCGAAGCATGCGGGAAAAGTTCTCGGCAGCTGTTTAATTTCCTATTCCAATGCAAGAAGGCGACGCTTGGTTTTCTTTCTTGTCAGCAAGAAGAAAAAAATTGACTTGTATAATAGAAAGTTTCCACGTAATTATACTCAATTGATATTGTTGATGAACGGGTTGGAATGTCTGCTGTGATTCTGGTGAGGAAATTCCCTCAGTCCAGTTTTTGCATTTTCACAATTGTGTAAGTCTGCAACTTAATCATAATTTTATTTATTTTAAAAATAAATAAGATAATTTGTTTTCCAGCTTTTATTTGATTTTTAAACAATTCTAAGTTTTTATCCACTCAATTTCTTGAAATTAAGCATTCACAGGGACTGCCAGTGGTGACTAAAACAGCTTCTTAACAGTTATTTTAAGAGTCTGCCTGTAGACACAGTAAAAAAATTGCACTTGTTAAAGCAACATACTAAATTCAACCATGAAAAAACAATTTGTATTAAAGCATTTAAAGTTCTGCTGAAAAAAAAATTTTTTTTTTGTTTCTTATGGACCTACAGCTTCCACATTTTATATAAACAATTAAGGTATACATATACAATTGAGATGATTTTCTTTAATTTTTAAGTAATAATTTCAAACTTTTTGGCAGTATATCAGAATTAAAAATGATGCATTTTTATATATAAACTTTTTTTCCCCCGTCAATTGTTTAATCAGCTAATTGCACTTAAAGTGACTAATTAGGACATTATTAGAACATACATAAATAAACTTGTAATTAACTTAGGTATGATTTTTATTGCAAATAAAAGATATTATATTGACGTATGTTCCTATGGAGAATTTTGAATTTGGTTGCAATATTTATTTAATTATACATTTTTAAATAAAAAGTTAAAAAAAAAAATAGTTTTTAACATAAAATTAAGATTAAAATATTCATAAAAAATCACATTTTTATAACAATATGTTAAAATCTCCATTGGAAACACATTCGCAATTTGCGTCTGCAGAACAAATCTAGAATTTTGTGAGTTGGACTATTTATAATGAAGATATGACCGTTGGCGTAAAGTCATATAACACCAAAATGTCATTTTTCAGAAAACGCGATTAAAGTATACTACACTACTGAATGTGATACAAATTAATTTCACAAAACCCACTGTAATTTATAAAATAAATTTAGTCTCGGAAAGAAAGTGGTATTTTAAAGGTAATGAATTCGGGAATATTTTAAAACAAAAACGCAGATTTGAGTCAAATTTTGCAATTGCTAATGTATATGTGTACCTTAATGAAAGATTGATCGACTAATTGTAGTTGACTATTCAGATTTTAGTCTTCCATTTCTAATTTCGTGCCGTTTTCTTATGCACATGAGTTTTAATTCTTCTATTAACAGTTTTTTTTTTTTAAAAAAAAGCAAACGTTGTGGCAATTTGTGCCATATATTTCGGATTGTTGCCATTTTTAATACATACATCGATCTTTTCGACACCTCAAGGGGTTTACTTTCTTTAAGTAAACACGGTTTCACAACCCCGAGGTACCCTAGTGACCTATCCTCCCTTCCTTTCTTTTGCTTTCTTCTGTTTCTTCCATCGTTGCGGGCACAATGAGGAACTTTCACGTTTTTTGGTTTTATTTTTAAATAAAAGTAGAGAAAAGATCATAAAAAACACTACCATTCTTTCAAAAATTTGAGCTCAGATAGATAGTTTAAAAAAATGTTTAGTTTTTCACTTTGCAATTTGGCGGGGAAAAGCTACTTTTGCGTGTGACGTCAATACACAGATGATGAACCAGTCTAATACCTGTTATAGACGAGGAGAGAGTGAGGTTCCTACTTGGATTTTCGACGGAATCTATGCTCAACTACGTCACGGCTTCTTATGCGTTTTTGGTTTTATGCCTTTGCTTTTATTTCAAACTCGAATTTTGATTAATTGAAAGCATAAAGATAAACAATAATTGCACTGCTCAAATATATTCGTTGGATAACATTAGAAAATACAAAAAATATTTATTTTTCTCACTTTAGCAAGTTCTTCATTAGAAAAATTTCACACCAGTGATGCCTCACAAGGAAACGGATAAAGCTTGGATAAAAGCTTTTCGTTGTTCAACACAGATTTTAAGACAACCAAATGTCAAAGCTAAAAATTCTCTTGGAGATTGTATCTTGATACGAGGGTTATCTGAAAAGTTTTGAACCAAACATGGAAAGACGTACATTTTCGGCCAAATATAGCTTTATTTTTTAACAAAGTCTCCTTTTAAGTTCTTCCACTTCTTCCAACGATACTCCAACCTTTTTAACCCTTCCTGGTAGTTGCTGTCATCTTTCTCTTCAAAATAAGAGTATATGTTGGATGTCCTCCTCATTTGTAGAAAATCTCTTCTCACCGAGTGAAATTTTAAGGTTAGGAAACAAGAAGTCGCTGGGGGCCTGATCTAGTGAATACGGTAGATGTGCAACCATTTCGAAACGCAATTGTGAATTTTAGTCCATGGCTGGCAACAGTCAATGTGGGAGCTGGCGCGTTATCCTGATGGAAAAGCACTTTTTCTTCAACTGCTGTTGATTTTTTGCAAATTCTACTTTCAGCTTGTCAAGTAATTATGCATAATAAACTCCAGTTATTGCTTTACCGTTTTGAAGGTAATTGATAAGCACAATTCCGTGGGTATCACAAAAAACGCCTACCATCAACTTCCCGGCTGATGAAACCGTCTTCGCTTTTTTGGGAGCAGGTTCCCCCTTTGCAGTCCACTGTTTTGATTGTTCTTTTCTCTCAGGAGTGTAGTGGAGGATCAACAGTTACGAACCGGCGCAAAAATTCCGACTTGTTTTGTTTGAATCCCTTCAGAAGTGCTCCGACCAAACGGTATAGTGGTTAACGTGCTAGCTTCTAGACCGCGAGGTTGCGGGTTCCGAGTCCCATGTTAGGCATGGGTGTTTGTAAATGTATGTTGGCTTGTAAAATGACGAATGTTTCGGCGCATTATAGCCCTCGTGTTGCTGACGGCGCCAAATAATATGAAACAACCAACCTTCAGAAGTGCCTTAGAAATGTTCATTCGAATGAGTTTTTGGTCCAAAGTAAGCAAATGCAGCACCCAGCGCGCGAATAGCTTGCACATATCCAATTCTTCGGTCAATATATGACAAATGCGTTCTTTTGATATGCCCATAGCCTCTGCTAACTCTGTAACCTTTATTCGACGGTCGTCCACTACCATTTGGGGCACTTTTTCGATGATATCGCTGGTGGTTGTAGTTTTTGGCTTCCCGAACGCTCATCATCAGAGAGGCTGGTACGACCATGTTTAAATTCAGCTGCCCATGTTTTCACGGTGGCAAATGAAGGGACAGAGTCCCAATATACAACATCCAACTCGGTTTTAATTTGCGTGGGTGTATTGCCTTTTAAATACAAGTATTTAATCACGGCACGATATTCCATTTTTTCCCATTTTCACAAAAAGATGCATTAGGTCTTACTCAAACAACAACAACTAAGAGTAAAAAATGGCTCAAATTTTAAGGAATACCTTTCAACGAATGCCCGAATACATTCATAATATTTTGTTGGTGAGGGCTGCCATCTGTATGTTGAGGCTCAAAACTTTTCAGACAACCATCGTACTGGCTGACGATTTATTAGGTATCACATTATCGAGTCGCCAGTTTCTCTCTTAGGTGCTTGAAGACTACAATATTGATTTTAATCTAAATGAATTAAAAAATGAATTACTTAAATGTCATCCAACATCAGCTGGTCGTGAATTTATACGTGAGGATATTCTGAAGCTTCTCGGTAAATCATCTTTATCCTCTCTTCTCAAATTTTTTAACTGGATTTGGCATGAACAAAACATTTTCAAAAATGTGGTTCCCATCTTGAAACCTAAAGAAAGACCTACATAATCCTAACAACTACAGACCAATAACCCTAACCGCCTGCGATCTTCTCGATTTAAAATTCTACAAGCATGTCTTCATAACTTCCATTGAGTTTTGGTTGATAAAACTATAAATACTACGCAAGAATCTTTCACAATCTTTGCAATTTCTTTAGCTGATTTTCCATTTACTTTTAATCTTTTTTTTCCTTTGCCTTGTCTTTAGTTCTTGCCTTTGCGACTACGAATTTAAAAAGAACTAATTGATAAGAATTCTCAAAAGAAAAGTAAATAAAAATAAAGTGCTCCACAAAACTATAGGTCTATTTCAGAAAATCGTATCCTGAAATTATTTATAGGTAACTATATACGAAAACAACTCAAAATCAAAAGAAATACAGGTAATTGCCAAATACAAATACATATTTTGTTTACAATCAAATTAAAAAAAAAATCACTTCACCTTCCACATAATTATAGGTCCATGTAGTTTTATTAATTAATTGGGGCCATCATTTTTTCGAATTGCAGCAAAAATTCTGTCTTTCATGCCATCGACGAGGGTTTTATGCATATTTTTGTCGAAATTCTCTCATACACTTTTAATAGTTTGCTTTAATTGAGCAACTGATTGGTAAATCCTATTATTCCCATAAATTTTTGCGCACAAGAAGGCCACAAACATGTTCAATTTGGTTGCAGTCAGGTGAGCATTCTGGCCAATCAATTGCATTCACTTTGTTACTAGACAACCATTGCTTCGTGCTTTTACTGACATGTACTGCTGCATTATGTTATTGGAAGATGGGACAATTTCGTCGAAATCGACGTAAATATGGTGAAAGACTTTTTCGAGCATGATTTGATATGCCTTGCTATTCATTTTAGATGACACGAAATCCAATGAGACAATTCATCAGGCAATAATGGCTCCCCAGACCATACAGTAACCTCCTCCAAAATTCCACTTTGAGAAGTATTTCTTCTCCTTTCTGAGGTCATGCCGGCAGGAATTGAACCTATACGGGCCGTCCAGTTTTAATTTTTTCTCCATCACTGAAGATGACCTATATATATTTAAATGAAAATAAGGATTAATTTGATAATGAGGTGATATTTATTTAAGGATAGAAATGGAAATCCTACCTTGCCTCAATCTCTGTCCATGTTTTTTCTGGCAAATTGTAGCCTTCTAACCTTGTGTTTACTTCTTCAATTTTGCGCTAACTATGCGTGGACAAGTATTTAAAACGTCTTAACTGTCTTAGAAGAAGGAACATTAAGGTTGCAATCATTTTGTTTTTCACGTGCTGAGACTATCGAATTAGAAGCTTTTTTCAAAATTATTAGTTTGTCTCTCCCGGAAAGTAGTGAATAACGTCCAGAACGCTTTTTCTTGCCATACTCAGATTTTTTACGCAAAAAATTCCCAACAACTTAATGAGATCTTCCAATCGCATTTGCAATATCTCTGACACCTTTGCTTGAGTGATTATATGCCTCAATCATTCCTTTCTCCCACTCCTTCAATTTTAAACCTCTTGGCATTATAGGAATTACAAAATAAACCAAATCGGTGTTAACCACCTACGGATTTGCGAGCGAAATATGCACTGAACCTGTATATATGTGCTACTGGTGAACAGGGTTTTCACGAATTTGCATAATGCACGTTGTTAAACCAATCAAAATGCACCAATCAGTTTTCATAACTTTTATCAGTTTTCATAACAGTTTTTAACCCTATAAGGCAAGCAAAAATTGTTTTTGCGTTTGAGAATTACAAAATAAATGTAAGTTATGACGGACCTGTACTTTTGTGGAGAACTAAATTATGAGGCTAAAGCTGTCAAAATGTCCGATTTTAACTTAAAAATAGTAATTTAAATTCATAAACATTCATAGTAAATTATATTTTTATAGAAAGTCAATAAAAATGTATATTAACTTGGACATTAATTTTTTTTACAATTTAAATAGTGTAATTGTAATATTTTTTTTGCAGTAGAACTTTGATTAATATAAAATGCTATAGTTTTTCGTTGGCTTTCTCATGAAGTTAAGATTTTTTCTGCTTGAGAGCTGCGCCATCTGTTTTATTCAATAGAAGAATCTGGAAAATATTTTAAAATGCATTTTTAAATTTATTCCAATTATGTAACCTGTTATGTTATTAAAGAAATTAAAAGAAAGTATTGAAGAAATAAAGTTACGTAAAATGAGTACATTTTTGGTTAAAATTTTTTAACGTAGGTGACTACTGAAGCAACTGCTGTGAAAGCTGAACAGCCACTGACAATCCTGCATTTATTAAAAACATTATTTTAACTAATTATGATAACTAATAATATCTATTATAACTACTATTAATAACTATTATAACTACTATTTATTTAAATTAAGAGGAGGTCCTAGTAAGGATCAGTCCCTATATTTGCTACGTTACTTTCTTCTAGCTGGTGCATTTAGAAACTACTTTATATGAAACCTTGAAATTTGGTGAGTAGGTACGAAAATGATCACTTAATAAAATGACATAAATTATTTTAATTTAATGTATTATAAATTAAAATAGCAACTCGCCAAACCAAGCGGAGTCACTGTACGAATTGAATTGACGTAAGGTTTTCAAATATAAAATAAATATTATTAGACGCTATTTTTGAGTTTTTAATTTATCATTTCGAGAAGAGATCGTTTTCGTACCAAATGTCAAGGAGGTAGTTTCTAAATGCACTGGGTTAGGAGATTGTCACATAGTGAGTATAGGGAACGATCCTTACTAGGACTTCTTCTTAATAATATCAACTAATCATCTATATCAACTTATGTCACTCTCGTCACCAAAATCACGATAGATGTTGCAATTCTTCGTCAACAACGTTGTTTGATCATAATTACGTAGGAAGATTTTTGAAGTGTGTAAATTTTTTTTTTCTTGCTGGCTTTCAGTTTGTTTGGATGTTCGTGAACAAATTATTAGAGTATTGAGAGGTGTGAAATGGGCAGCACTAAAGTCAACATTTAAAATTTAGAATAAAAAAAAATGGTGGCTTGATTTTCGAGCAGATGGAATGATTTGAATTTTCACGTTGGTGTAACAATGAAAATGCCTTAAGATGTTCTAATGATATTTACTCCCAAAAGTATTTAGCTCTTTTGCGAGTCATGCAAGGTAAGTTATTATTCTTTATATGGTTCGCAAACTAGGTCAAACAAGTTTCTTGAATAGTTAAATTACCACCATTTTGCATGATACAAAATTACAAGTATCTGACAAGGTTGACTAAAAAAGTTATCGCTACTCACAATTTTACAAATTAAAAAAATATTTATGCATGAGAATTAGAATAATCTTAAGAATAGCAATAGATAAAATGACTTTTTCTTCCTATTCAGTGCTCTTGAGGCATTCAATGTGTAAGTTATTATTTCTTGTTATTTCTTTTTCACTAAAAAGTAAAAATATTTGCCTAAGAAGTTTATTCACATTCATACAAGAAGCGTATTCTCATGTTGTATTCTGATTAAATTTTTTGATGAGACAAACAAGAAGTAATAACAACTAGGGGCGCAAAACTTTCAACTCGACTATAATATTAGTCATTGCATTAAAATTTGATATGGTGTTATCTACCATTTTCATATTTTTACTCATTTAAAAAAAAATGCCCAGTTTTGGCGATATTCAAAATTGTTTCCTTTATAGAAAGGAAAATAGAAATATATTCATGATAGAGAAAAAAAATCCTGAAATGATCTGCTCACCTAATGGCTGTGTAGTTAATGCTTTGGTCCTGCATGCCAAAGGTAACAGGTTCGAATTCTGCATTAGGCATGGCTGTTTGTTGTGGTTCGTCATCCTATAAACAGTGTCACCCTATAAACGTGTTGTACACATGAATGAAATGTCGCCCTATAAACGGGTCGTACACGTGTGTGGGACCATCAGTTACTTATTTAGGGGGTTAGGCTTCTTTGTGGGAGTATTAAAAAAAAAGGAATGTATGTTTGTTATGAGAGTATGAGTGTCATTGAGTGTGTGTGTATGCTTGAGTAGGAGGGAGGGGACTGTTGTCTGTGTGAATGAGTGTTATGACCATTTTCTTATACACAATACCTCCACCAGCTTTAATTCTTCCATTAACAGTGTTATTTAGAACTGCAAATGTTGAGACATTTGTATTTCCTTTTTTAATATGTGCATCGATCTTCTCGATCCCTCAGGGGGTTTACTTTCTTTAAGTAAACACGGGTGTCACAATCCCGAGGTACCCTAGTGACTCTTTTCTCTAACTTTTTCCCTTGCTTTCTTTTGCTTCCTCTCTTGTGATTGCCTTCTTGGTGGTGAGGGCACGGACACTTGTGCCCCTACAAAAATGGAATCCTGGTAGTTGAGGGGTGACACACTGTTCCAACGTAAGTATTTTAAATTAATTATATCAAATGAAAAAATAAGTACACAGTTATATAGGAGGACTTATTTAACAGATGTGTGCTTGTCAAAAAGCAAACCCGTAAATATCTCCCCTAAATATCCCTTTTGCATGAAGTTGAGCTTTTTAGCTTGAGGTCTATTGACCAGGTCTGTTTAATGAGTTCCCCCCCCCCCCTTTTTTCCCCCTTCTTTCTTTTGGCCGTCAATGCGCTAAATCTGGAGTGAAATAGTTTTGTTGCAGATAAAATACAACTGAAAATGTTACTTAAAAATTATCTAGGTTTGCTAAGCATGCATAAACAAGACGGTACATTAACAGTACAATATAACTAACCATAAACGATTTCTTTTCGAAATATCCATTCTTTAGGAAATTTCTAAAATTTGAAAATAACTTTGCAAAACTATATCTTCACAGTATTTTCCAAGTTTGGATAACGCTTTTTTTTTTTTTAATATAATCGAAACACTTCTACTTTTTGTATTACGCTAAATTGTGTAATTTTTTGTCGCACTCTTAAATGCTTCAATGTGTTAATTGAAAATTTAATATTGCCTGTTTGACCTAATTTGTGATCTATAGCATTTTACTTGTTAATGTTGGTACGCAAAAAATTTCACTTTGTTTTGAAAATTTACTTATTGTTACTCCTATTGTATGCAAGTGTTCATGAAGGCTTTTGTTTATGATGAATTTACATTTTAAAAATGATTTTTATTACCTTTCTCATGTTTTCTCTTCCAGCAAAATTCGCTTAGTTTCAACACCAAGAAAGAAAATGAATAAGAAAATAAAATAATAATAATAATTATAACTTGATATTGGTGCTTAGGTAATGTAATGAATGGTATGAGATAAAAGGTAAAGTATGTGCATGATTGAAGTGTATGCATGGGTTGTTAATTGTCAGAGTGGCCACAGAACCGGGAAAACCTGGAAGTCAGGGAGCTTTCTGATTCTGGAAAAAATTAGGAAAATGTCAGGGAACTTTTTAAATTTCATTTCCATTACCAGCAAAACTATTTTTTTAAAAATTGCATATTATCTCTTTAGAATACATGTTCTATTAGATCAGTGTCTAGACATCTGGAAAACCTAAGAAAATTGGGGAAATTTCGGAAAAAGTTTGCCATAAAATCATGGAATTTTTTAGAAATCTGTCAGGGAAATCAGAGCATTATCAGGGAACTTTTTTTCCTGAATTTTGTGGCCACCCTGATTGAAGTGTTCGTTGTGTGCGAGAATGTGGTGGTCGTTGTGTGTGTGTGAGGAATGTGGTGGTCGTTGTGTTTGTGATTGTGGTGGTTGTTGTGTGTGTGATTGTGGTGGTCGTTGCGTGTGTGATTGTGGTGGTCGTTGCGTGTGTGATTGTGGTGGTCGTTGCGTGTGTGATTGTGGTGGTCGTTGTGTGATTGTGGTGGCCTTTGTGTGTGTGATTGTGGTGGTCGTTGTGTGTGTGTGATTGTGGTGGTCGTTGTGTGATTGTGGTGGTCGTTGTGTGATTGTGGTGGTCGTGTGTGTGTGATTGTGGTGGTCGTGTGTGTGTGATTGTGGTGGTCGTTGTGTGTGTGATTGTGGTGGTCGTTGTGTGTGTGATTGTGGTGGCCGTTGGGTGTGTGAATGTGGTTGTTGTGTGTGTGTGGTTGTGGTGGTCGTTGTGTGTGATTGTGATGGCCGTTGTGTGTGTGAATGGAATGTGGTGGTCGTTGTGTGTGATTAATGCGTATTTCGTTGTTCAAAAATCTAGTTTTTGTTTCAATATTTAAATTTCAAATTTTGGCTCTAATTGTACATATATTGTGATTAGTAATATCTCCAGAAACTATATCTATTCAATTTTATAAGTTTTATTTGTAGTTTTATGTTTATAGTTTTTTTATAAGTTAAATTTATTAATAATTATTCAATTTACAATGAATTTTCAGTTCTTTTGAGACAGAATTGGATCTTTCACACCTAAGGATGCTCTTTCCATGGAAGAGAGGACACTTTTTGCTGAAGGTATAGTTCCTTTCTGATAATTCTTTCCTACTAATATATCGTTGGGTTTAATATAAATTGAATATAATGGTATCTTGATTATTCTCTTATAGCAATAAAGGCGATCAGTGTATGATTCATTGTGCACACCAAACACTAAGTTTGTAGCTATAGCATGAGGTGATGCCTAGATTAACCAATGTAGCATCTATTTTTTGTTTCAATATTTAAATTTCAAATTTTGGCTCTAATTGTACATATATTGTACAGAAACAGAACTTTGAAACAGAATTCAGGTTCCAAGTGTCGCATTCGCCCAAAATCCCTAGTTTTCTTTAAATTGTTTTTTGTCTCTAAAATTCCTAAAATTGTTCTTGCATATTTCGATAATTCCTAATTTTTAAAAAAAAATCTCAAAAGTTCCGTGATTTCCCTCTGAATCCCGCAAAATAAATAAATAAAATAATCTGATATTCCTACAGACAAGAAAAGTGGGTTTAATTAAATTCGCATGTTAGCTAAAATAATACATTTGTTTAATTATGTAACTGATGTAACTTTTTTTGTTTAATTTTTTGACTATTGGCAGTTCTTGTCAGTTAACAAGCTTTGGAAAGAATTTGCCTGTGTTAGGAGCCTATATCAGATTCAAAAGAAATATCCCTCAAATTTTAAGAATTATCCCTAAAATGTTCCTGAAATTTTTGGAACTATCCTTAAAATTCCTACCTTAAGTATTTTTCTAGCAAACTCACTGAGCCCCCTGGTATATCTTCCTCCTAGAATCTTCGGTGGAAATTAGAGAGCTAGTCTCATCCACAGCAACAGACAAGGCTAGACAAAGCGATTTGAGCCTTTCTTGTGATACACAGATAATAAATGTATACAACGTTTTTATTTAGCACACACTTTTAGTAAACCGACGTAATCAATCCCATTCTGCAGTAAACAGTTTCAAATGTCCTTTAACATGTAGATACTCGCTATGTTACAATCTTTTAGCCCAGTGCATTTAAAAACCACTTTATAGAAAAGATTTGGCTGGACATTTGGTGAGTAGGAACGAAAATTATTATTTCATGAAATTAAAAACTTCAAAATAACGTCTAATATATTTTATATTTGGAAACTTTACGTCAATGCATATGCTGTGGCTCCATCTGGTGTTGTCTTACGCTATTTTAATTAATAAATAGGCATTAAATGAAAACAATTCATGTCATTTCATGAAGTGATCTGTTTCTTACCTACTCGCCAGATGTCAAGGTTTTATAGAAAATAGTTTCTAAATGCACTGGGTTAGGAGATTGTAACACAGCTAGTATAGGGAATGAGCCTTGCTAGGAATTCCTCAAAAGGCACATAAATGTGGATGGCAGTTCATATTTAGTTTGGCTGAATTTTGAATTTTTTTCATAAAACATTTAACTTATGGTTAAGTAGTTTTTTTTTTTATATATAAAATGGCATTTTTTTTGTTTCAGTTGAACCTAGGACTTAGGGTTTCTGCTGGTAACATGATTGGTGACCATCGTGGGAGGTGAATTCCACGGATATCCGGGCATATGATATAGAGAGCATGCAAGAGCTGCATCAGGACAATATGGCCTTAATAGCATCCAAGACACTGACCTGGAGAAGAGAATTTGTGCTCCCAATGATGACCACAAGAACAAAACAATTCCCCAAGAGGCCATCTGAGGAGGCATCAACGGTTGCATCGCTGGAAGCTGTGCTAGTAAAACCAAAGTAGAAGGTAGATGTTTGTAATGAGCTCAACTCTAGCAGGAAACACAGTTCTAATGAACTCGGGAAAAACAGTAGTTCAGGAACAGGGTTCCTACCGTAATTGAAAGTCATTAAAAGTGCTTAATATTTTAGAAATTATTTTCAAGGCCTTGAAAGAGCTTGGAAATGCTTAGAGGTGCTTAAAAGTCCTTGAAAATGCTAAGAAGTCCTTAAAAGTTCTTAATTTATGCCGATGTTGTGTGTCCAACTGCAAAATTTATAAGAATACAACTTGGACTTGCTATTCCCGAGTGACCGCCACTTATCTGCACCGTCATATTTGTGTTATGCATTCACCAACTTATAACTTTTTTAGCAGAATATACTTTATTAAAAATATATATATAGACATGATGCCTGAAAACAAATTTTCAATGGCCCTTAAAAGTCATTGAAAAGTCATGGCTTTTCATTCTGTGATTTGAGTGGGAACCCTGAGGAAACAGAAGGTGATGATCTCCCAATTAGAAGTCACCTTTAGAGAGTGATGACCGGCATCAGGAAGGAGGCACCTAAACGGTGAATTTGCTGTGATCGTTCGGAATGTGACGAAAGGTTACCTGGAAAAGAACAAAGTAAGTTGTTGGTTTGTTATTTGCTTGAACCCTTGAGAAATTTGTGTAGTAGATTTGGCTGTACTCTCAGATTTTGCATACTAGTATTTCAACATCAGCTCATCAATCTGTTGCTTTTTCTGGAACAGGGGCACACCAGAAAATTTCTGTGGGAGGGTTTTTTAAATCAAGTCAACTTTTTCATAAAAGTTGTTAAAATTGAAAATGACGTCAATACGTTGTGTTGTCAAATCCAAACGGTCGCTAGGGTTTCCGGAAAACCAAGTCCCCGGTTCGGCGCGAAATCTCCCAATTTTCGCCGCTAATCCAACCGACACTGAACAATAAATCTGAACCAACAAAAGACTGCAAACAGAGATAAAAAGAAAATACTTAAAGAAATTGCAGCAGTTCAAGCAGTTATAGATGCTGGAAGCAAAAGACTCCAAGATTCCAAATAATGTAATTAATAAAACTTCATTTAGAGATGGAATATTGAGACAATAACGGATGACATGTTCAGAATCAGGCGATTTCTTTTTTTAAAGGTGTTTTTAACGTTTCAGTGCTCTTTACAACTAGTTGGCGGTTGAGAAACTTTTTGGATACAAAATACCTTTTTGACAGTACAAAATACATCTATGTTGTTAAATAACGATATAAAATTCAAGATGGACGCCATGTTTGAGAGTCTCTTTAGGACTCAAAAAATATTTTCTATATTTTATAATGTAAAATAAATTAGAGTTGCAGTTGGTTAATATTTACACATTGGATTGTGGAATAAAACCTTTATACCTTTCGCAAGATAACATTAACAGAGTGGCCACACAGAACCTGGAAATCAGGAAAATGTCAGGGATCTTTCTGATTCTGGAAAAAATCGGGGAACTTTTTAAAAATTTCACGAAAATCAGGGAACTTTTATTTGTTTTGAACGTTTCACTGTTTATCCGTATTTTGGTGACATTTACCTGGAGAATTTGGAATGTTGCCAAATTGTAGATGCTTGGTGTCTGCCAAAATAAATGCTTGTAAAAGCGATATATATTAGTGAAGTTACTACCGCAATCCAAGTTTTGTTTGATTTGCGTGGTTAACTATTCAGAATGGAGGCGTCAGTTAAATAATAAGAGTATCGCAAGCCACAACAACTTTAACTATAGCTGCAAGTGCAATAGTAACTATATATAACACGTCCACTCTATCTACTATACATTGAGACAAGTTTACTTGAGCTCACTGAATACGCTACAACGATGAGTGAACCGGTTTTACTAAGCCCTGATTGGCTGTGATTTGACCGGAACTATATCTTGACGTGGAAAGATCATTCCTACAGCGTATACTAAAGGCTCAAGTATTGTTGTCCTGAAATATAGTAGAAAGATAAACTACTTAAATATGATAATAATTTGATCACGTCCTCATACTTTTGGAAAATCTGTTACACTTTTGAATGACATATTTAGGAACTTTTAACTTACCTGGCTTGTTTTCTTTGCTTCTCTAGGATAGTGAAGTGGAATTAGCAGCAGCCAGAAAAGTGCGGGAACTGACTGCGGAAGTAAGTTACTGATTATTTTGAATCATTAATTAAAAAATTAGAATAAAACTAATTAAATTTAAAAATATAAATACAAATGCAAATTTATTTATTTTTAATTAAGAATTTGTTTCTGATTCAATGGTTGTGCCATCTTGGAGAAAACTGATTTAGTAACTTGTTAAAAACTTAGAATTAACTGTGTTACTCACTGTTTACATGGAAGATCACTGTGATGCAAGCTGTGCCATGCATGAATTTTTTTTTTTTTTTTTGAATTTACATTGCATTGCTGTGTTGTCATTTATCACAGAGTGGCCACAGATCCTGGAAATCAGGGAAATGTCAGGGAGCTTTCTGATTCTGGAAAAAATCAGGGAAGTGTCATGGAACCAAATTATAATTTCACGAAAATCAGGGAAATTTCCACTCATTGCTTGCGTGGGAGTTGAGTGCGTTGCGTGTGGCAGTGAGTCGCCAGAGGTTGATTGCTGTGCAGCAGTGAGTTGCCAGAGATGTGGAGTGTGGATGGTATGCAAGTCGTGCAATAGAATATTCGGGTCACCAATGTAGCGACGACAAGTCGAACCCGGAACTCCTAGACGCGCCTACCACCAGGCAAAAGTGATCACTGGTGCCTAGGTGTTGTGTTTGTCATTTGTACACGAGACCATTACATTAGAAACTATTTCCCTAAAGTTCTTTTTTTTTTATGAATCGTTTTAGAATGAAAAATTGAAGAATGAGTTGCAAATCCTCCGTGATCTGGTGGCGGCACAAGCCTTGGGCCGGTAGGAATTTCCTCTATTTCTTGGTAGTTTAAGCTCTAAAACAGTGATTCTCAACCTTTTTTTTCTGTCGCGGCACACTTTTAACGATTTTAAAATTTGGCGGCACACAAAGAAAAAGATAAGTTTAAAAGTTGTTTACTTACCTATAAATGCACTGTGTAAAATAGTTTATGATAATAATTTGGAATGTAAAACAAAATAATATATGTACTACAAAAACAACAGTACGTTTATTAACCCTTTGGGTACATATGACGGCTGAGATTCGTCATGCACTTGTTTTGCCTGTTAATAATGACGAACCTAATTCGTCATTCAAACTAGTTTGATTGGATAGATTTTAATGTCACAAGAGCCCATGATTGGTTAAGTCAAACATCGGTTGGTTTACCTATACTTTAAAAAAAAATTTTTTTTGTGTCTGTATTCCTTCAAAGTTCCTTTATTGTTCTGAACCAAACGTTCAAAACTCAAGAATTTTTCCAAATAAATCTGTACCCAAGGGGTTAAGGGATTAATTACAAATGAATAATAAGAATACTTTTAATGAGAAATTTGAGCTTGATGTTTTTTAATAATTTCATTTATATTTGGTCGTAAAACTTTACTTAAAAACTTTTTTGCGTAAACTTTTTTGGCGGCATACAAAATTGCCGCGGCACAGTGGTTGAGAATCACTGCTCTAAAATATATAATTTTCTTATAAGTTTGCCCTGGTATATTAAGAAGGGCATTTTTCATGATAAGATGTTGACTTGGAAACAGAGGAAACCTGTATGCATTTGGACGATCAAATCCTGATCATTCAATCCCTGAACAAAAACTGGACTGAGCTCGGGACAACATAAGTTGATCCTCTGTACGATGGATCCTTCCGCCTAAAGATATAGTTCAGGACTAATCACAACTTTAATAATAATATTGATAATCTGCTCGAATAGTTTTGAATTAAACTTAAATATATGTTGATAACAACAAGAAAATAAGCCATTTTAAGTTTGAATTTTGATTAATATTTTAATTTTATAACCACAGATACTCTTAAAGAGTTTTAACAAATAGCCCATCATCGTTCCAAACATCCAATCAGGATGTAGCAAAACCTGTTCACATCCATTATTGTAGCGTAGTCAGTGAGCTCAGTGTATTTTGACATCAGTGATTGATGTATTTTGTACATATACAATTTTCTTGTATAAATTAATCAGTTGAAAAAGGTCAGTTCTTCGTTACTCTTATCTTGTTTCTAACCGAAAACAAGTTTTTTTTTTTAATTACATTTTGTATAAATCATAATTCGTAACATCCGTTGAAATGAAACTGTACTCGGATAGCTTGCCAACAAAGAAAATTGCCAGAGATAAAGAAATAAAACTGTCAAAGATTCTAGTTGCAAGTGGAAACGATAAAATAGTTTTGTTAAAAAAAAAAAAAATCACAATACAAAGGTTGCTATAAAAAGAGATATGACGTTTTCAGGGTGCGTACGCGGCCTGGAAAACCTGGAAAGTCCTTGAATTTCATTATTTTTTTTCAAGGCCTTGAATAGCCTGGAAAAATAGGATTATTTCTAAAAAAGCCTGGAAAGTCCTTGAATTTCCCCTTTTCAATTCTAAAACCATAAAATTCTCGTTCCCGTATTACCATTATTCTGACTTCACACTTTCTAGCCGGTTCACTTTTGGCGGATCTGTCAATCACACTTGAATCGGTTCCTCCCGAGCGGCCCTGGAACGGCACGGTCACTATGACCTTTGACCTCTCCCCTAAAGAGACAAAAAGTTGCACGATGAGTATCCGGTGGAAAGATGGTGTAATTTGATATGCAGGATATTTTCGCTTTTCTCTCTCTCTCTCCCTCATTAGGTGCATTCTCAAACGACCAAAATTTTCCTCTGAGAGGATTTTGTGTTTGTTCGAAATGGAATGAAAAAGAGCATGCTTAGCATATTCGTATATAAAATATCGAAGGAAAAAGAATCGAATTAATCGCACTATGTGGATTCATCCCATTGTTTAGAGCCGATCAACATTCGGTATGTTCTTCTGTCTTTACCCGCAGTTAAGAGAAGACAAAGTAAAAAATTTAAACTTTTTCCGGATGTCGATTGAGAGCTTCGACGAGTTGGTGAAGAAATTATGTTCCAGACTGCAAAAACCCGACACTAACAATCGGAGGAGTATATCGCCTACAGAGAAAATAGCAGTTACGCTTCGGTATTGTATTATGATTTATATCATTCTTTCATTTATGTCGATTCCTATTTCAAGAAAGAATAATTTCTTTTTCTGTAGAAGGGGAAGGATATGTAATTTTTTATATCAATTACTAAAATGGCCTACTTTAAAGCCGTGAAAGTTATTAACTAAGGTTGCTGGAAAAAAACGTTCCAATTTTATTAAATTTATTTTGAGCTCATTAAAAAATTTCTAATTACAGGGATGTAACAGCTGTTCCAATTGCGCCGAAGTGCGCCAAACTGACTACCCTGCTCCAAACTGCGTCAAAAACCTCTTTTCGGTTAAGATTGCGCCGAACTGCGCCAAAAAATCATTTTTTGACTTGAAAAACTACTTGGCGAGAATTTTATGTCGAAATTTTTCAAAATTATCATGAAACATCACCAACAAAGCGATAAAGAGTATTTTGCCCTTCAAGGGCGTTTTTCGTCAGTTAACGTGCCGGAAAAGGTTCGCACTTGAAAATACAGTCTCTCAGTTTTGTTGTAGGTTTTTCAAACTATAAAGAAGTAGTAAATGAATCAGTGTGCATCTGATTTAAATCTGTTTTCTTGGCTGATTTTAGGTATAGAAAATTAATACTTTTTTTTTTTTATACTTATAGAATACATGATTTTTTTAAATTTTTTTTACTGAGACTCCGTGCTAAAAATAGAATACAAGTATTGTATTTTTCACACAAGCAATCTTAGTGCATCTGGTTTAGATTTGCACTCTTGCCTGGTTTCAATAATAAAGAAATATATAGCTTTCTTTAAGCTAAAAAAAACCGCGAATATTTTTTGTAATTTCTAAACTTAATCCAATTGACAGCCCCCCTCCCCAAACATTTCCAGGCTTAATTTCTAAGTCATCGGTAAAACGGGATTTGAATTTTGAACTTGCCTTTTTGATTATCTGGAAGGATTGGTGACTATTAGTAAATGATTTTTTGGCAACCCTGGATGTTGGATCATGATTTTGACTTAGCAACGAACGGGAAAACGCATATTACGTCATTCTTTTATTGTAGTCAATTCCCAGAAAAAGCGCCAAGTCGTACCGTAGGTAGACTAGAAATTCTACGAAGAACTTGAATGGGGATGGGAGGAGGGGGGGGGGGGGATTTAAGCTATGTCTCTATTTTTTAAAAAAAGTAAGGATTTCTTGTATTTACAAACTTTTGTTCCTTTAAATTAGCGATAGGAAAGATCAGGGATTCGCGGCAGTATGCCCCTTGCGCCGTTAAACTTCAACCAACCAACCAGGGATTCGCGCTTTAAATTCAAACTGTAGAAGGCATGAAATCAATCTTTATGCATCCAATTTGGATATTTTTTTCTTGCCTGTTTGTAAGTAAAAATAATAAATATTTTTCTTAGTACTTTAAGAGTGCATGATTATTTTTTTGGCATATATTTTTAAAAAAAAAAAAACTAACCAAATAACCACAGACTTAAGATCATTTTGTTTCCATTGACCTTGAGATTTCACATGGGAACCCTCTATAATCCATTTAGACAATGGGGAGAGTGTTAGAAAACAAACCACTACAAAACTTCTTTTTTTTTTAACCTAGTTTTTTCCTTATCCTGCAGAGTGGTTGGTATATGTGGTTGCATCTTTAGTTGTTAAGTAATAAGTATTTTAATTCTTTTTGCAACTTCGTTAATTAAAAAAAATATATAAAAATTTAATTTTGGTATCGACTCTGCAACGATAAAATAGGGCCTTGATTTTTGTTGAAATATCCTTGAAAAGGGCCTTGAAAGTCCTTGAATTTCACTTCCAAAAAAGTGTATGCACCCTGCGTTTTAAACATACGATGCAGTTCAGCACCCGATTTAGAAAATATATTACTGTACGCCCAAAGTAGCAGATGTCCCCTCCACCCCCCTCACCCACCGAAAATTGTTGATGTTATTTACTTACTAATGACAATTCGATTATGGTCTATTACCGTTTTAATTAAATTAGTGACACAATACTATTATTGTAATAACTAAGAGGGTACTCTTCAGTTTTCCGGGTGCAAATGTTGCCAAGCGAAGCAAATGGAAGGAAAACATGCTTTGTTTTAAAAATGAATTCAAAGAATAGAGCATCTGGACCCAAACGAACTTTCCCCTTATGGTTATAAGAAGAAATTGGCGAAATTCTACATTATTTGGCAATTTATCTCTTGTGCTCGGAAAACGGAATAGTACCACTAATAAGAGTTATGAAAATATATTTTAATATTTATGGCATTGATCAAATGCAATCTCTGAACAAAATATTCACAATTACATAATAATTCCGAATTTTTCATGCAATTTAGGCACGGGCCTCACAGGCCTTTTAGGAAATAAGGCTCTGAAGTATTTTTTAAGGTTAAGAGGAAGTCTTAGTAAAGATAATTTCCTATACTCGCTGTGTTACAATCTCCTAGCCCGGGTGCATTTAGAAACTGCTTTCTATAAAACCTTGATATTTGGTGAGTAAGTACGAAAATGATCACTTAATGGAATAACATAAATTAAAAACTCTAAAATAGCGTCTAATATATTTTATATTTGAAATCCGTACTTCAATGCATATGGAGTGGCCCCACCTGACGGTTTCTTTTATTTCTGTTTTCATTTCATTTGTTCAATTTATGTCATTTCGTGAAGTGATCATTTTCGTGCTTACTCATCCATTTTCAAGGTTTTATCGGAAGTAGTTTCTAAATGCACTGGGCTAGAAGATTGTAACACAGCGAGTATAGGAAATTATCTTTACTAGGACTTCCACTTAAGGGTTAAAGGGGTTTGAATGTCTTACCTTGATTATGTAAAATTTCATTCAAAGCAATTTATATCGATTCTTCCTTCTTGTAGATTTGATTTGCCATTGGAGGAGGAATTGGAATAGTATCCAGCGGCAACCAGGTGAGGATTTCAATTATTTCATTTGTAACAATAGTTATCGTTAATTAAATTTTTTTTACATTCATGTAGAAAACCAGATTCACACAAATCCCTAAAAAGTCCTTTGAAACCATTATCGTTTCAATTTGAAGGGTCCTTAAGAACTCTTTATTTGTATTAACCATCAGGTACAGGTTGACCTTTTAGTGATAGTAGCAGCCGCCAAAGATTGATGACGCAAGGGGGTTAATGAAGCCTCCGAAGATTCTGCTGCCATCTACAAACATGAATGAAGTTAACATCATAAAGGATTTAAAAAAAAAAATTCAGTAAGGTTTGGATAACCGATGTTTTGAACGAACAATATTTTGATAATCGACGTTCTACTTCATTAGCATCCTAGATTAAAAAAAAAATAATGGTAATTTGAGAGTAATTAACAGTAGGGAGGTGCTTTTGTCTATCAGCCAAGTTGCAGTTCGATTGGATTATGTCAAGTAGTCTATTTAGTCCTTCGAAGATTTGCTTGCCACTAACACACACAAAATCGAAGTTAATAGTTAGTCAGTTAATCGTTACTCAGTTGAAACACTGATTTCAGCTATTTTGACCTAAATTTCAGTACTTTGAATGTAGCTTATAAAAAAAGTAGAAAACGGATTGTTGAAAACTGTCAGTCCTATAATATAATTGTTTAAAAGTGTTTGATTTCTAATTACTTATTGAAAATTTGAAGTTTTTTTTTGTGCTGGTTTTCATTGTTTTTGAGTGTTCAGATTTCTTTGCTTGGGAATTGTACCATGATCTAATCTTTTAAAATAACTGAAAATATCTTTAAAAGTATCATAAATTTCCAGATATATCGGGAAATATTATTATTTAGAGTTTGTTCATCATAATAGAGGTAATTCTTCAGAAAATTGAGCTAACGAAATTGCTAAAAAATAAATTAATTAAATTATAATTATATTCATTTCTACTTATAAACTACCTATAGCATTATTTGTTTTGTCAAAATTTAACTACATACAGTATTTGAAAACCTGAATTAGATATTTAATGGAAATTACATTTTTATAAATTTTTTTTTATAATTTCTAATTTATTTTATTATTTTAGTAGAGTAATCTATTTATATTCTATATAAATTAATGCAATATTTCAATGGGATAGCATAAATTTCTTTAGTTTGCAAACAGTTGGTTCAACTTTAAGTGTTTTTATTAAGTTAAAGAAGACATGTTTTCCTCCTAAATAAATTGTACTACAGAGTGTCTACCGGTCAGGAAAGTCACGAAAAAGTCGCGAAATCGCAAAAAGGTCAAGAAAGTCACGAAAAAGTCAAGAAATCGCAAAAAGGTCAAGAAAGTCACGAAAAAGTCAAGAAATCAGAGCAGAGGTCACGAAATTTTCACTCTGATTGCGAAACTGAAAAATTCGGTAATTCCCTAAGAAAAATCGTCAAAAAATTCGCCGACAAACAATTGCTCAAAAAGGTAATTTTTTCCCCAAAATGACGCGAAATTTTTATGAACGTATAGCGTTTTTTGCAACCATTCCTTTCTTTAAAATCGGCCATTTATCGGCCCGTCATACAAACGACAAAACTATTTTTTTCCCCTTTTAATTTATAAAAATTCGGGATTCCGGAGTTTATTTTTGTTAAATGTGGTTTAACTTTGAGTGTTAAATATAGTTAGTGAAGTTTAAATATTCGTAGAACTATAATGTGTGGTGCACTTCTGCGGTATGCAAGTGTGAACTTGCTATACAGGATCGACAGGCAAAGTGTGAATAGAGGAGTTTCGTAACTTTTTCTAGTTGTATTTTCGGCACGAAAAATTACGATAAAAATCTGCGATTCGGCAAGAACATTTTATTAACTTATTTATAAAATATTAATCAGCAAGAATCACGAAACTAAAATATGATAGGTGAAAAAATTCCCCTGAAACTTTTGCCGATCGCTAGGCCTAACAGCACTTGCTTGTGGTTTTTTTTATAACTCTACATCGTAATTTTTAATTGAGTTGTCGTTATTTCGCAATAAATTCCCGTACTAAAATTACTTATATAGTTAGTGAAAAATTGTGCATTTTTTATTGTTTAAAGTCATTTATTTCACGAGGAATAAGAACCTACGATGCAACGTCACTTCGATTATTTTACGGACTTCCCGCACTTTTGAATCACGAAGCAAACTCAAAAATTCATCTTGGAATATTTTATTCTATTAAAGATTATTTTATTTAATTTGATTTTTGCTTTAAAGTATTAACTTAAGTTCGGAAAAAATTATTGGAAAGCAACGACACAGTTGAGCCGAACAGACTTCCGGTTTTCTTCAAATCGCGGCTTGATTTCCGCGCTTTCGCCGAAAGTTAGTTGGTGTCCCTTTTGTTTAAGACATTTTTTTTTTTAAATCTTCTTTCTCTAGCATACAAGTTGACCCCCTACTTTTTAGTGAACATTTTGGCCCACATTCTCGACTTGCATACGAGTATATATACGGTATATTGTCAGGAAATATAAATGGACAGCCTTGTTGGGCCTCAAACCTACTGTTGGTTGTTGATGTCCTTTTTGAGAAAACTGGATGGAATCCGATAAAGATCTAGCCAAGTGGTTAATGCCTGTGTTACTGGCCAAATATAAAGGATATTTTATATTTTGCTAATCAAAATTTGATGTCAGTCATAGTGAAATGGGGTTATCTCATCAAAAATACATCAAGACTTAGCCTGTGTAATTTTAACAGGCAAGCAAAGAATGCTTAATTTTCAGTCTTTGTCATCACATGTAATTCCATCCAACAATGCAACTAATAGCATCCTATTACCATCCCAAGAAAATGTTATTGTTGCTGAAGCAAGCAAACAATGTGAAGCAACTATAAACACTTTGACTTTGTCAGATTTTTCATCTACTAGGAATTCTTTTTATCATTAATGAAGAAGTTATATGGGCATTAATCCGAGTAATGTGTCACACTTCTGACAGAAGCACATGTAAAGGAAGTGAATTGTTTGCTGTTATATTCCTATAGGAGGAGGAAGTCCAGTTATTAGATATTGAGATTGCTAAAATATATTAAAAAAAAAAAAATGCTGAAATTGGGGTTGCTTAGTGTTATCATTCACAATACTAAATTTTATGATATACTGTTTTATTGTTCTTGCTGTTTTCTTTCACGTGGATTTCTCTAATTTTCTAGTGTGATTAAGACAGAATTTTAAGCATTTAAGTGAGTTTTTTACAGCAAATTAATGCAGCAACGATTGTTGTATTGGTAATATATTTCATACATTTCTATCCGAGAGAAGAAGAAAAAGGTTAATTTTGAGGGGAAAAAACAGTTTTTTTTTATATAACTGCACGAACATTCATAGTTGTGGCTTTAATATAGGTTAAATATGTTGTATTGTATCTCTGATTTTTGTCTTTTTAAAAGTATTAAATTTTTATGGTTTGCCCTTGTCTTTTTTTTTTTTTTTTTTTTTTTTTTTTTTGACAAATTGATTATTTAAACGGTTGCAAATTTTTTGAAAAAGTCAAGAAATTTTCTTCTGAGGTCAAGAAAAGTCAAGAAATTGTATTTGATAAAGTTGGTAGACACCCTGTACTATCAAGTATTGGAAGGTATGCTAATGTCCTATTTGTGTACTTAAAAACTTGGCATACGCTGTGATCATTTACTCGAAATATTCAGGAACTCGATTTGTTCGCATAACTAATTTTTTGGATTGTTTATGAAAAAATTGTACCAGTGTCCTTGAAGCAATACGAAATGAATAAACAGTGATTTTGAACATAAAACCGTATATGTTTTGTGCTACACATCGCGTATATAACCTTAACCTAAAGTGCATTACATAATATGAAAGTAGGCCTATGATTAGGGCGACCTGAATTGTTTTAACTAACCAATGTTTTGGCTGATTTCCATAATCAATGTTCTACTGTATTTGGATCCTAGATATAAAAAAGTTGGGAATTTGAGAGTAATTAATAGTAGAAAGTTGGGGTTTTTCAAAATCGGTTTTAGTTTGCACCAATTGGCATTTCTCTCTCTTTACTGTGAAAAGCACATTTCAGTTTGTATGTGACTGATTTTTCAAAGATTGTTATTTTTTGTACCTCATGTTGATTTACTCTTTGTTTCAGGCGGAAGAGAAAACGCTCCCCCAGCCCTGCTCCTGCACCCTCCAGCCCTCAAGCGTACAGCCCTTCTCCAGCCAGCTCTGCTCCTTCCAGCCCTGAAGCCCCTGGAAAAGACAGAGGATTGTCAGCTCCAGCGAGGAGGAGGAGGAAGAGTAAGTGATATTTGCAGATTGTTGAAGGTTCCTGGATATGGTCACTGCTAGAAATGGGCTTTCCAAAATGTTTAAAAGTGTATGAAAATCAGAAATTTATAACATCAAAATTAGCTAGGTTGCCACATAATTTAACCACCTTGGTACCTCCGCCCGAAAAAGACCTCGAGTGCAAAGGGTTAATATTCTTGAGCCATGCAGCTGCAAAGTCACTCATTAAAGACCTGATACATGAAGCGAGGTTGCTGGTTCGAGTCCCGTGTAAGGCATAGGTGTTTGTAAATGTAGGTTGGCTTGTCAAATGACAAATGTTTCGGCGCATTATAACCCTCGTGTTGCTGACGGCGCCAGATAATCTGAAAAAAACCAACCAACCAACCTGATACATGAAAATAAAATTTCGACGTTTCTTAAAAAATATTATTTAGGTTATTAAAAGTACTTGAAAATTAAACTTTAAATTAACGCCAAGACCTTTTTTTTTTTTAAATATTGGCATATTATGCTAAAGCATCCATGTTCTATTTAATTAAAATGTCTACACATCTGGAACCGGCCATCCTGGTCAGGGATTTTTTTAAAACTGACGAAAATCAAGAAAATGTTCTATCATTCTTTTCCTGTTCACCGTATTTTGGCCCCATTTACCCGGAGAATTGTGGTGGTAACCGTTAGAAGTTTTAATGTTACGGAAATATTTAAACTTTTCATCACCGTCTAAACTATTTTGAAAAAGTTGGCATATTATATACCTCTCTAACATATATTTTCTATTCTATCTGGGCGTCTAGACTTCTGGAAAAGTTTTGTGGCCATCTGAACTGGTATACTTTCTTAATGTTTAAGGATTTCATGTGAAAAATGTAATTAATGTAAGGTTTTCATATATAGGAAATACCGAGTTGGTTGAAAAAATAGAAAATGTTAATAAACAGCTGTCTAGGTGGTCCATTACATGTAAACAAAATACTATTTCCCCATTTTGTTAATCTTTAAAACTACAAAGCAATTTTTAAATAAATGTCATTGGAATGCTATACACGTTCTCTGCTTTTTAATAAGAGTAAATTACTTATTAGAACTTGAGATCATTTAGTAATTTTTTTCATTTCAGCTTGACTAACTATTCTTACGGTTAAATTAAAGTAACGTTGAAAACAAAAACATTTGCTTAATGATGAAGAAGTGCATAGTCAACCCTTGGTTAGTCGCGCCTTTGACCCGATTTTCTCCAATACCTCCGAAAATCCTCTGTATTCCTCCAGCTGAGAAAAGTGGGTTTAATTAAATTCGCATGTTAGGCTAAAATAATACATTTTAATTATGTAACTGATGTTACTTTTTTTTTGTTTAATTTTTTGACTATTGGCAGTTTTTGTCAGTTAACAAGCTTTGGAAAGAATTTGCCTGTGAAGCCCTTATCACATGGCAATATTTTCAGCCAACCCAACTCTCAATCCAACCGTATGTCCAACTTGAAACCAGTTTTTGAGCTCCGCGAGTTGGCGTAGGGTTGCCATAGTTGGGTGAAGAGTTGATAGTAATTTCTATCTTCCGACCGCCATAAATATAACTTTATGCTCATGTTTGGCACAAATTTATGCCTACTAGAGTTGATTTATTTTCCAGGGCCGTACCAAGGATTTTTTTTTTTCGGGAGGGATACGCGCACCCATACTCCGAAACTATCTGTAATAATGTTTTATAAAATAATTGTTGATACCCTTATTTAATTAATTCAATAAATATTAACTTATTAATTATACAGTGCTATTGATCTACGTTTTTCTTAGTAGATAGAAAGAATCTAAATTTTATGAACTTTCATTTAAAGTATTGTAAAGATTTTTTTTCCCAGAGGTATTTATAAGTATTTTTAAGGTTTCTTTTCTGAGGAATTTATAAGTATTTTAGAGGTATTCTATTAAGTGGAAGTCCTAGTAAAGATCATTCTCTCTACTTGCTATGTTGCAATCCCCGGGCCGGTCAGAATTTGTGAAAAATGTGCCAGTCTTCTTCGGAAGATTTTTTTTTTTTAAGTATTTAAATTTGTTTTCAATATAACTAAGTGCTTTACTTAACATTTAAGGTTAAGTATATATTATTATTCCAGCTGTTATTTTTTAATAAACGTGATAGTTATATAAGGATGGATGGATATTCTATATTTTACAGTTTATTTTTTTATTATTATCATTAAATCAACTACCATTTGTTTATGGAAACCAAGTTCACTCAAAAAGGATATAAATAGTACAGAAAAGAGAATAATTGTTATAATTATTTATAATAATTATTAAAATTTGATCAATAATAATATTGAAAATTTGCGTCGGCATGAATCTAAAATCACAGGCCCGATTTTTTGTCCCAGTACGCCCCTGCTTCTAACCCAGTGCATTTAGAAACTACTTAGTAATGAAACATTGAGATTTGGTGAGAAGGTACGAAAATGATCACTTAATGAAAGGTCATAAATTGTTTTCATTTAATGCCTATCTATTATAAACGAAAATTAAAATAGCAAAAGGCAAAACCAGGTGGAGTTGCTATATATGCATTGCCGTAAGGATTTCAAATATAAGATAAAATATATTAGACGCTATTTTCGAGTTTTTAATTTATGTCAATTCATTAAGTGATCATTTTTGTACCAACTCTCAAGGTTTTATAGAAAATAGTATCTAAATGCACAGAGCTAGAAGGTTGTAACATAGCGAGAATAGGGAATGATCCTTACTAGGAATTCCCTCTTAAGGTATATTTACCTACTAAATAGTGCAGAAAAAACCTCATATAGGTTATCCATAATACATTTGTCCCAAGATTTTTTTTTATAAATACATGGATATGTTTAAAGTTTCTTTTCAGAGCTATTTATAGGTATTTTAGAGGTATACGATTAATTTCTACCTGCTTAATGCAGTATAAAACCTCATACAGTTTTCCGCAATACCTCTGTCCCAAGGTGTTTTACATGTATTTTTGAAAATTACCTTTAAGCAGGGTTGACATGGTTTAAATCAAGTTTTTTTTAAAGAATAATTAAAATTGTATTTTTTTTTTTATAATTACTTTTTAAATTATTTGTAAATAACTTCTACTTTTAACCAAAAGTTTTCCATTTCAAAGATATGTTTTTCAAAAGGAATTTATGGAAAATGTAACAGTTATAGAATAAAGGTGAATGCAGAAAAAAAAATTATATTGTATTGAAGGAAGTTTAAGTAACTCTTACTGTGAAAAAGCAACTACAGCAAATTTTGAGAGAATTTTTTTCTTCTTTTGGAGCTGTACAATTGTTTCATAACAGACTGGGCTTAGAAAAAGCAGCTAACTGATTTTTTGGTTCAAAATGTTAAAATCCTAAATTTGGGGGATTTTTTAATGGGCATACAGAATCTAGTTTTCTATCATTTTTAAGAAAATCAGTAAATGAAATACCTACATTCTCGATGTTTTTGTGAATGAAAAATTATACGAATACTATATAGATAGAATGAGTTAAAATCTATTTTAAAATAAATCTTGTAATTAATGACTATTGAAAAGTAAGTTCTATACTAATCTAATTGATATGTTTTATAATTGTTCAAAATTATTAATTTAATTTAAATCATAGGCTGCATTTTAAATTTGTTTCTAACATAGAGGTTTTGTGTTTTAACAACTTATTTCTAAACATCAAAAATATATTTTTGAACAATTTATCACCATATACTGATGAATGTAAGAGCAATAGTCCATGTATTATGTAGTAAACAAATACCATTGTATTATACTGTATACATTGAATTTAAAAAATAGTATTTTTAAATAAAATATGATTTGAATGGCCACATAAGTAGCAACAATTGTTTATTTACTTAGTTTAAATTATTTTCAGAAAGAATATTAATTGTTATTTGAACATTTTTTATTCTAGTTAATATAAAATTTTATTTATAAATATGTATACATGTAATTAGAAAAGGATTAAAAAAAAAAAAAATTCTACCAAAAAAAGTGACTTTTTCCAACCCTGCATTTAAGTGAACATAAGTTTTTTTCCTGCGATTTTTTTTTTTATAGAAACCTTAAAAGGTTTCTTTAGAAATCCAACAAGAGAACATTCTTACATTTTAAAACTGTTGAGCCAGTCATTTTTGAACATTTATTGAAATTTTTAAATCATTGAAATATAAATTTAGAACCAAATAAATCATTTTGCTTTATATATGTTATTTTTTTAAAAAAGATGTACAACGTACAAATTTTATGTTTCTTTCCCTTCGAAGTTTAAGTAAAAAAAGTGACAGAATTTGTAAAACTACATATTTACTATTCTCAATATCTGTTCTAAAATTCCTATTATAACTTTATTTGAGCAAAACAAAACTTTTAACAATTTATACAGAGTAACTGCATTTTCTGAACAAGAATTTCTGTTAGGAGATCATTTATGTAAAGTTCCCACAGCAAATGTCTGAACGTACAAGTTATGTCACTGGCACAAGTGTGGAGTACATTGCTTTTCATTGACTAAAAGCAAAACCACTCTTGGAAACGGGTTGATGTCCAAGCAAATAGCATGATCCTGAAATGAGAAATAAATATTACATTCTATGTACTGTGCTGTAACACATATAATATTAATTTATATACCGCAGAAATTACAGACTTGCGCTAAGAACAGGAAATAAGCTGTGGTTGCCCCGCTGATGGTTGAAAATATTTTTCCAAATGATATTTGGTATAAAATAGCTTTATATTTACAATTTATAAAGTCTGTATGGTAAACAGTTTCTGGATTATTTTAAATTAAACATCAAGGAGCGGTGAACCTTGTTGTGTCAAACCACGTCAGATCAAACAAAATAATGGAAAAAGTTCACAAACAGTCTCAGATTTCCCCCAAATTTTGTATAATGGAATTATTGGCTAGGATAGCCACAAATCTCAATTTTGAAGGCTTCATGATTTTTAATTACTGAGAAATTAATTATTGTATCTTAAATTTTCCGCGAGATGCACCATTTTTCTTCTGAATTTCTTAAATAACTCATTACCTGTACAAATTACTGAAGTGAAAGTTTGTTTCTAGGTGTAACTTTTTAAGCTGATTTCAAAAATGCAATCAGAAATTGTGTGGCTTCTATAGTTTTTGCCTATAGTTTCTATAGTTTGTGAAAAGAAAAATATTCAGTTTATAGTTGTTCATTGTGAAAGTTCAATAATTTTCTTCTCAGCTCTGAGACAGAAAGCCAAGATGAATTTTTTTTCTGGAAGTAGTGGTATACCATCTTTACAACATATAAAAATTTAAAACATGTGCTCCTGATCAAACATGTGGAAAAAAATTCTTGATTTTTTTTTTGCAAAACAATGTTTAATGCAAAAACTATAGAAGATACACAATTTCTGATTGCATTTTTGAAATCAGTTTAAAAAGTTACCCCTAGAAACAAACTGTCACTTCAATAACTTGTACAGGTAAGGAGTTATTTATTTTTAATTTTTCTCTTACATATGAAGGCATTGTGTATCACTCATAGATATCAATATAGAATATATCCTTTATTTTTAAAGAATTTTACTTGCAGTAGTCCCAATGTCAACCCTACAATATTTTTAATATGTAGAGTAGACTTTCATTTTATAGTACATTAAATCATGAAATATAAAATTACATCAACTTATATTGGTTTTTGAGGGATTTATTTAACGCTATGCATCTTAATGCAAATTAATTTATAGACATCTGGTATAAAGTAGATTTTGTTTTAATTTGGTATATTAAAAATATTACTAAAAGAAATATAACTGAATAAATTGTTAAAACATTAGCATTTGCTGTGTGCATAAAATTTAAAATATTTATATACTTTACACGTACTGCTAACTTTAAGAAAAGATTAGGAAAAACAACAAACTACTTGTATACAAACTATAAAATATTTTTGTCCGTTAACGCAGCGCAATCTTTTCTTTACAGTAGCAAAACCAAATGTTTTATACAACATTTATTACATAATTAAACTACTCTTTAAAAAATAATCGTTTTTAAATCTAGCACAGATCTTTTATTGAATAATTAAAGAAAATAAAACATTAAAAAATACAAAATTTAAAAGAAAGTTGGTAAAGAAAATATCAAAACACATGGCGCATAATAAACTAGCCAGGCTTGGCTATTTGGCGCGATATTGTTCCCGATACGTATCGGAAGCTAGTTTATACAATTTCTGAAATTGAAAAAAATTTATGTGCAGATGAGAGTTTAAAAATTTCAGTTGATATACTTTTTTAATCAATTCACAAATATTACAATGAGAAAAGTTTTAAAATAAATAATTTCAACTTACCTACGGTGAAGAAAATGGAGTGCTTCGGAAGCAAGTCGCCATCTTTGTTATGATGACTGTGCAATCGGGGCCGCAGCGGAGCTATGCGAAAGCAGTCATCTGATTGGTTCAGACGCAAAGTTGGGCTAAGGTTGGGCCAACACTGTCGATTCGAAGCGACGACGTTGGGTGTAATTTCCCCAACGCCAACTTCCGTAGCACACGGCAGATTACACCCAATTTTCCAGGTTTAGGTTGGAGATACGGTTGGGTTTGAGGTTGGGTTGGCGAAGCGGTTATCGTGTGATATGGGCTTTAGGAGCCTATATCAGATTCAAAAGAAATATCCCTCAAATTTTAAGAATTATCCCTAAAATGTTCCTGAAATTTTTGGAACTATCCTTAAAATTCCTACCTTAAGTATTTTTCTAGCAAACTCACTGAGCCCCCTGGCATATCTTCCTCCTAGAATCTTCGGTGGAAATTAGAGAGCTAGTCTCATCCACGGCAACAGACAAGGCTAGACAAAGTGATTTGAGCCTTTCTTGTGATACACAGATAATAAATGTATACAACTTTTTTATTTAGCACACACTTTTAGTAAACCGACGTAATCAATCCCATTCTGCAGTAAACAGTTTCAAATGTCCTTTAACTTGTAGAAACGGTGTTTCTGAAACGGTGATTGTCCCATTCCAATAATTTGTCCTTTCGTTTTAGGAGGAAGTGCTAGTAAGGATCATTCCCTGTACTCGCTATGTTACAATCTTTTAGCCCAGTGCATTTAAAAACCACTTTATAGAAAAGATTTGGCTAGACATTTGGTGAGTAGGAACGAAAATTATTATTTCATGAAATTACAAATTAAAAACTCAAAAATAACGTCTAATATATTTTATGTTTGGAAACTTTACTTCAATGCATATGTGGCTCCATCTGGTGTTGTCTTACGCTATTTTAATTAATAAATAGGCATTAAATGAAAACAATTCATGTCATTTCATGAAGTGATCTGTTTCTTACCTACTCGCCAGATGTCAAGGTTTTATAGAAAATAGTTTCTAAATGCACTGGGTTAGGAGATTGTAACACAGCTAGTATAGGGAATAAGCCTTGCTAGGAATTCCTCAAAAGGCACATAAATGTGGATGGCAGTTCATATTTAGTTTGGCTGAATTTTGAATTTTTTTCATAAAACATTTAACTTATGGTTAAGTAGTTTTTTTTTTTATATATATAATGGCATTTTTTTTTGTTTCAGTTGAACCTAGGACTTAGGGTTTCTGCTGGTAACGTGATTGGTGACCATCGTGGGAGGTGAATTCCACGGATATCCGGGCATATGATATAGAGAGCATGCAAGAGCTGCATCAGGACAATATGGCGTTAATAACATCCAAGACACACTGACCTGGAGAAGAGAATTTGTGCTCCCAAGGATGACCACAAGAACAAAACAATTCCCCAAGAGGCCATCTGAGGAGGCATCAACGGTTGCATCGCTGGAAGCTGTGCTAGTAAAACCAAAGTAGAAGGTAGATGTTTGTAATGAGCTCAGCTGTAGCAGGAAACACAGTTCTAATGAACTCAGGAAAAACAGTAGTTCAGGAACAGGGTTCCTACGGTAATTGAAAGTCATTAAAAGTGCTTAATATTTTAGAAATTATTTTCCAGGCCTTGTAAGAGCTTGGAAATGCTTAGAGGTGCTTAAAAGTCCTTGAAAATGCTAAGAAGTCCTTAAAAGTTCTTAATTTATGCCGATGTTGTGTGTCCAACTGCAAAATTTATAAGAATACAACTTGGACTTGCTATTCCCGAGTGACCGCCACTTATCTGCACCGTCATATTTGTGTTATGCATTCACCAACTTATAACTTTTTTAGCAGAATATACTTTATTAAAAATATATATATAAACATGATGCCTGAAAACAAATTTTCAATGGCCCTTAAAAGTCATTGAAAAGTCATGGATTTTCATTCTGTGATTTGAGTGGGAACCCTGAGGAAACAGAAGGTGATGATCTCCCAATTGCAAGTCACCTTTAGAGAGTGATGACCGGCATCAGGAAGGAGGCACCTAAACGGTGAATTTGCTGTGATCGTTCGGAATGTGACGAAAGGTTACCTGGAAAAGAACAAAGTAAGTTGTTGGTTTGTTATTTGCATGAACCCTTGAGAGATTTGTGTAGTAGATTTGACTGTACTCTCAGATTTTGCATACTAGTATTTCAACATCAGCTCATCAATCTGTTGCTTTTTCTGGAAGAGGTGTGGGAGGGGTTTTTAAATCAAGCCAACTTTTTCATAAAAGTCGTTAAAATTTAAAATGACGTCAATACGTTGTGTTGTCAAATCCAAACGGTCGCTAGGGTTTCCGGAAAACCAAGTCTCCGGTTCGGCGCTAAATCTCCCAATTTTCGCCGCTAATCCAACCGACACTGAACAATAAATCTGAACCAACAAAAGACTGCAAACAGAGATAAAAAGAAAATACTTAAGAAATTGGAGCAGTTCAAGCAGTTATAGATGCTGGAAACAAAAGACTCAAGATTGCAAATAATGTAATTAATAAAACTTCATTTAGGGATGGAATATTGAGACAGTAACGGATGACATGTTCAGAATCAGGCGATTTCTTTTTTTAAAGGTGTGTTTTCATTCTCTTAAATACAATATAACGCCTATATAAATGTATAACGAGTTAAATTTTTAAGTTCAGTAGCAACTGTGTGCAGTTATTTGTTTTAAATTGTCCTATATATTTTTTTTTAAAAATCCTATATATTCTTATTTTGTCACTTTGACCCCTGCAATCGGAAACCAAGAAAACGTGATTGAATAATTATCAATAGCTTCTTCAACCAGATCTAGATTAAATTATTATTATTCTTTTCTTTTTTTCTTTGGAGGGTGGTGGAACTCGAGTAAAATTTTTTTAAGTTTTCAGGTTGTGTATCTATAAAAACATTGCCACTGTCACTAAAAGGACGCTTTTACGGAATACTAATAAACCAATTTGCCGTCATCCAATCGCGCTGAAAGAGCATTTAACCGAAACTTTTTCCTATTGCCAAAAAATTATTTTAATAAAGAATAAAATTGTTTTTAATCAGAATAAATAAAAGATGTTTAAAAGGATGCCGGTGCATAAATTCGCTTTCATTTTTAATCAATAAATTTTGAACCGTTATTTGCTGCACATATTGCTGATAGAAATGTTTTTGATATTTAAAATTTAGATGCCAACACCAAGCGCACGCTGACAACAGAAACGGTGATTTGTAAATGAATATAGAAATTGGCTATTTTTATAAAGGAATTATAATGAAAACTTTGTTTTTATGGATTTTATTCTTACATTTCCTTACCTTTTCCCTCCCCCTTTTTTTTTTCTTCTTTTTTTCTTTTTTTTTCTTCTGCGTGCAAATCACTCTGGATATTCAATATTTAAAGGAACGAAACCCTCCTTTTTGGATAAGCCTGTATATGAAACTCGTTATGAAGCCTGCGTTATGCTGTAGTATAACTGTAATGTTTCTTTTTCTAGCCCCATCTCTGAAGAAGTGTTCCTGCGCGTTAAAGAGCTCAGAGAAGAAAAGGACCGCTTCAAAGAGCGCTCGAAGGTATGATCAATATTTTAAAACATTTTTTTAATAACAAAACATGCACAAAAATGAAACTTTTTTTTCAGTTATTTTGAATAAAAAAATCGTGGCGAAAGTAGCACTTTTTTTTTGCTAGTAGTGCGGGAGAATAACTTTCTTGCTCTAGTGTGAACTATGGGTGTGGAACATCGCACAACTTTCAATTACTGTACAATATCGGTCATTGCATTAAAATTTGTTGTTATTTTCCGTTTTTATATTTTTCCTCATTTAAATAAAAATGGCCCGTTTGGCGATATTTTTGGCTATAACTTTTACACATGCCAAGATGGAGAGATTAGCGTTATTATGAACATTACATTCCCATTACTTGTATGTGAAACAGGAAAAAAAATAATAGTTGATGGGCGATGCTCAAGGACAGTGAGCTCTGTGTTAAAGACACTCGTTTTTCCACTTTTCATGCTTTTAATACCTTTCTACTAAAATTTCGAAGGTGGAGACTATTAGAACACTTGGTGAAAAACATGATTTCAACCTTAAGCGATTTTGATGAAAACCTTAATGGTAGGTGTACCACCAACCCGCTCACTACATTTGAACATAGTAGGTGAAAAAATGTTCCTGACATTTTTGGAACTATCCCTAAAATTCCTACTTTAGAAAATTCACTGCGTCCCCTGCAAATTCTTTAGAGGTATTATTTCTATCTTAAGCCATATTTAACGCCTGCACCACACACTATTGTAGTAAGAAATTTATACAAAAACTGTCCTACCACGTGATAGGTCAAATGAAGAGTTTCAATACTATTTTCCCTACTCGGATCTGTGTTAGGTAAAAACTAAAAATTCAAGATGGCATCTGCATTGCTATCTTAACTTTTCATAGTAATGACGTTTCAGTGTTCTTTACAACTAGTTGGCGGTTGAGAAACTTTTTGGAAACAAAATACCTTTTTGACAGTACAAAATACATCTATGTTGTTAAATAACGATATAAAATTCAAGATGGACGCCATGTTTGAGAGTCTCTTTAGGACTCAAAAAATATTTTCTATATTTTATAATGTAAAATAAATTAGAGTTGCAGTTGGTTAATATTTACACATTGGATTGTGGAATAAAACCTTTATACCTTTCGCAAGATAACATTAACAGAGTGGCCACACAGAACCTGGAAATCAGGAAAATGTCAGGGATCTTTCTGATTCTGGAAAAAATCGGGGAACTTTTTAAAAATTTCACGAAAATCAGAGAAATTTTATTTCTTTTGAACTTTTCACCGTTCATCCGTATTTTGGTGACATTTACCTGGAGAATTTGCAATGTTGCCAAATTGTAGATGCTTGATATCTGCCAAAATAAATGCGTGTAAAAGCGATATATATTAGTGAAGTTACTACTGCAATCCAAATTTTGTTTGATTTGTGTGGTTAACTATTCAGAATGGAGGCGTCAGTTAAATAAAAAGAGTATCGCAAGCCACAACAACTTTAACTATAGCTGCAAGTGCAATAGTAACTATATATAACACGTCCACTCTATCTACTATACATTGAGACAAGTTTACTTGAGCTCACTGAATACGCTACAACGATGAGTGAACCGGTTTTACTACGCCCTGATTGGCTGTGATTTGACCGGAACTATATCTTGACGCGGAAGGATCATTCCTAAAGCGTATACTAAAGGCTCAAGTATTGTTGTCCTGAAATATAGTAGAAAGATAAACTACTTAAATATGATAATAATTTCATCATGTCCTCATACTTTTGGAAAATCTGTTACACTTGTGAATGACATATTTAGGAACTTTAAACTTACCAGGCTTGTTTTCTTTGCTTCTCTAGGATAGTGAAGTGGAATTAGCAGCAGCAGCCAGAAAAGTGCGGGAACTGACTGCGGAAGTAAGTTACTGATTATTTTGAATCTTAATTATTTGAATCATTAATAGGAAAATTAGAATAAAACTAATTAAATTTAAAAATATAAATACAAATGCAAATTTTTTTTTTTAATTAAGAATTTGTTTCTGATTCAATGGTTGTGCCATCTTGGCAAAAACTGATTTAGTAACTTGTTAAAAACTTAGAATTAACTGTGTTTCCACTGTTTACATGGAAGATCACTGTTATGCAAGCTGAAAAAAAAAAAAAAAATTGAATTTACATTGCATTGCTGTGTTGTCATTTATCACAGAGTGGCCACAGATCCTGGAAATCAGGGAAATGTCAGGGAGCTTTCTGATTCTGGAAAAATTCAGGGAAATGTCATGGAACCAATTTAAAATTTCACGAAAATCGGGGAAATTTCCACTCATTGCTTGCGTGGGAGTTGAGTGCGTTGCGTGTGGCAGTGAGTCGCCAGAGGTTGATTGCTGTGCAGCAGTAAGTTGTCAGAGATGTGGAGTGTGGATGGTGTGTAAGTCGTGCAGTAGAATATTCGGGTCACCAATGTAGCGACGACAAGTCGAACCCGGAACTCCTAGACCCGCTAACCACCAGGCAAAAGTGATCACTAGTGCCTAGGTGTTGTGTTTGTCATTTGTACACGAGACCACCACATTAGAAACTATTTCCCTAAAGTTCTTTTTTTTTTATGATTCATTTTAGAATGAAAAGCTGAAGAATGAGATGCAAATCCTCCGGGATCAGGTGGCAGCACAAGCCTCGGGCCGGTAGGAATTTCCTCTATTTTTTGGTAGTTTAAGCTCTAAAACAGTGATTCTCAACTTTTTTTTTTTTTTTTGCCGCATACTTTTAACGATTTCAAAATTTGGCGGCACACAAAGAACAAGATAAGTTTAAAAGTTGTTTACTTACCTATAGTACACTGTGTAAAATAGTTAATGATAATAATTTGGAATGTAAAACAAAATAATATAATATGTACTACCAAAACAACAGTACGTTTATTAACCCTTTGGGTACATTTGACGGCTGAGATTAGTCATGCACTTGATTTGCACGTTAATAATGACGAACCTAATTCGTCATTCAAACTAGTTTGATTGGATAGATTTTAATGTCACAAGAGCCATGATTGGTTAAGTCAAACATAGGTTGGTTTACCTATACTTTAAAAAAAAATTTTTTTTTGGCTGTATTCCTTTAAAGTTCCTTTATTGTTCTGAACCAAACGTTCAAAACGCAAGAATTTTTCCAAATAAATCTGTACCCAAGGGGTTAAGGGATTAGTTACAAATGAATAATAAGAATACTTTTAATGAGAAATTTGAGCTTGATGTTTTTTAATAATTTCATTTATATTTGGTCGTAAAACTTTACTTAAAAACTTTTTTGCGTAAACTTTTTTGGCGGCATACAAAATTGCCGCGGCACAGTGGTTGAGAATCACTGCTCTAAAATATATAATTTTCTTATAAGTTTGCCCTGGTATATTAAGAAGTGCATTTTTCATGATAAGATGTGGACTTGGAAACATGTATGCATTTGGACGATCAAATCCTGATCATTCAATCCCCTGAACAAAAACTGGACTGACCTCGGGACAACATAACTTGAGCCTCTATACGTTGGATCCTTCCGCCTAAAGATATAGTTCAGGACTAATCACAACTTTAATAATAATATTGATAATCTGCTCGAATAGTTTTGAATTAAACTTAAATATATGTTGATAACAACAAGAAAATAAGCCATTTTAAGTTTGAATTTTGATTAATATTTTAATTTTATAACCACGGATACTCTTAAAGAGTTTTAACGAATTGGCCCATCGTCAGGATGTAGCAAAACCTGTTCACACCCATTATTGTAGCGTAGTCAGTGAGCTCAGTGTATTCTGACATCAGCGATTGATGTATTTTGTACATCTACAATTTTCTTGTGTAAATTAATCAGTTCAAAAAGATCAGTTCTTCGTTACTCTTACCTTGTTTCTATCCGAAAACAAGTTTTTTTTTTTTAAATTGCATTTTGTATAAATAATCAGAAATCTTAACATCCACCGAAATGAAACTGTACTCGGATAGCTTGCCAACAAAGAAAATTGTCAGAGATAAAGAAATAAAACTGTCAAAGATTCTAGTTGCGAGTGAAAACGATAAAATAGTTTTGTTTAAAAAAAAAATTACAATACAAAGGTTGCTATAAAAAGAGATATGAGGTTTTAAACATACGATGCAGATCAGCACTCGATTTAGAAAATATATTACTGTACGCCCAACATAGAAGATGTCCCCCCCCCCCCCCCTCACCCAACGAAAATTGTTGATGTTATTTACTTACTAATGACAATTCGATTATGGTCTATTAACGTCTTAATTAAATTAATGACACGATACTATTATTGTAATAACTAAGAGGGTACTCTTCCGTTTTCCGTGCGCAAATGTCGCCAACCAAACGCGAGGCGTCGCGAAGCGAATGGAAGGAAAACATGCTTTGTTTTGAAAATGAATTCAAAGAATAGAGCATATGGACCCAAACAAACTTTCCCCTTATGGTTAAAAGAAGAAATTTGGCGAAATTCTACATTATTTGGCAATTTATCTCTTGCGCTCGGAAAACGGAAGAGTACCATTAATAAGAGTTATGAAAATATATTTTAATATGTTATGGCACTGATCAAATGCAATCTCTGAACAAAATATTCACAATTACATAATAATTCCGAATTTTTCATGCAATTTAGGCACGGGCCTCACAGGCCTTTTGGGAAATAAGGCTCTGAAGTATTTTTTAAGGTTAAGAGGAAGTCTTAGTAAAGATAATTTCCTATACTCGCTGTGTTACAATCTCCTAGCCCGGGTGCATTTAGAAACTGCTTTCTATAAAACCTTGATATTTGGTGAGTAAGTACGAAAATGATCACTTAATGGAATAACATAAATTAAAAACTCTAAAATAGCGTCTAATATATTTTATATTTGAAATCCGTACTTCAATGCATATGGAGTGGCCCCACCTGACGGTTTCTTTTATTTCTGTTTTCATTTCATTTGTTCAATTTATGTCATTTCGTGAAGTGATCATTTTCGTGCTTACTCATCCATTTTCAAGGTTTTATCAGAAGTAGTTTCTAAATGCACTGGGCTAGAAGATTGTAACACAGCGAGTATAGGAAATTATCTTTACTAGGACTTCCACTTAAGGGTTAAAGGGGTTTGAATGTCTTACCTTGATTATGTAAAATTTCATTCAAAGCAATTTATATCGATTCTTCCTTCTTGTAGCTTTGATTGGCCAATGGAGGAAGAATCCGAAGAGTATCCAGCGGCAACCAGGTGAGGATTTCAATTATTTCATTTGTAACAATAGTTATCGTTAATTAAATTTTTTTTACATTCATGTAGAAAACTAGATTCCCACAAATCTTTAAAAAGTCTTTCTGAACTCATTCATTTCAATTTGAAGGGTCCTTAAAAACTCTTTATTTGTATTAACCAGGTACAGGTTGACCTTTTAGTGATAGTAGCAGCCGCCAAAGATTGATGACGCCACATAATTTGTGAAAACACAATAATCTGAAAACAACCAACCAACCTTGGTACCTCCGCCCGAAAAAGGCCTCGAGTGCAAAGGGTTAATATTCTTGAGCCAAGCAGCATCAAAGTCACTCATTAAAGACCTGATACATGAAGCGAAGTTGCGGGTTCGAGTCCCGTGTAAGGCATAGGTGTTTGTAAATGTATGTTGGCTTGTCAAATGACGAATGTTTCGGCGCATTATAACCCTTGTGTTGCTGACGGCGCCAGATAATATGAAAACAACCAACCAACCTGATACATGATAATAAATTTTCGACCGTCCTTAAAAAATATTATTTAGGTTATTAAAAGTTCTTGAAAAGTCTTTGATATTCATTCTGTGTTTTCAGGGGGAACTCTGTAAGAGGTACTTAAATTTAAAAAGGTTCTTTTAAATGCCCTTAACCTTTAACTGCTGCATGCGGTCTGACAGACCGAGAGTCATTTTTTTGTGAAATGCTTCCACCCCCTAAAATATTTCCTCTTTGGTCTTTGTATTAATTTTTTTCTTAATTTTTAACTTTGTTAAATTTTAAATTGATGTTCACTCATTTGCTTGGCTCAGTATTGTATGGACCACGTGTTACCCTTGTGCAAAATTATCAAACCACCCAACCACAGCAGTTAATAACTACTTATTTTTATTTTTGTTTACTTTTCAAAAGTTGTATGAACCACTATGCAATTATTGCTTGGCAAATACTATGCTATTGTTGTTGTTTACAAAACCTTTTTTCTTGATTAGAGAGAGTGTGCAACAGCCTCCCACACGGCCGATGCATCCCAGTGTGGCAAAATTGAGGGATCCTTGCTCTTTCCCAAGCAACCGACCAAGCACGATTTCACCTCGGAATCTGTTACCAGCAGAGCCGAGTTCAGTGTTGGTGGCACCACCCCCGCGGACCCATTAGCACACCTTGCAAGGTCTCCGAGGGCACTGGATTACATCCTTAATCCAGATATTCCAAACACAGTGTCCTGGGGCTTCCCTGGGCAGCTGCGATCCGGGAAGTAAGTTGATTATTCACACATCGCTCACTAAAGTAAAACGTATTTTGTAGGAGGTATTCAAGGTATTTAAAAGTATTTTTGAGATTTTACCTGGAAATACCTCATGGGAAAATATCTAACTAGAGGTATTTTTAAGGTTTTATTTCTAGAAACCTAAAAATTCCTGCGAAGCTCTAGGTAATTTTAAAATTTTACGAGGTTTCTGACGAAAGTCTCCAAAGATTAGAGTGATTCAAGTGAATATCTTTTCATACCAACTTTAAAGGAAGGGGGTATTTTATGGTTTTATTTTGTAAATCCTATTAAAAGTTTCAAATCTTGAGGTATTTATAAAGTTGCACAAGGTTTTTGAAGGTAGGGGGGGGGGGGACACCTTCGATTTTTATAGGTTTTATTAAGGTATTCAGACAGGGGTGCACTGGGAAGCAATATCGGCCCTGTGATTTTAGATTTATGCTGGCCCAAATTTTCAATATAATCAGTAATCAAATATTTGTAGTTATAGTTAATAATAAAATAATTCAAAAGTAATTAATTGTAATTAACAGTATATTTTATTATTGAAATATTTATATTTAATAATTATTTTCAATAATTAGTTTTATAATAGTTTTCAATACTTTTAAAGTTTCATTAGTTATAATAATTTAACTGTTTTAATGATTAGTTTAATTACATCAAATTGTTTCGATTATTTATAACTTCTTTGAATGAACTTGGTTTTTATAAACCATTTATTGTTCTTTGCAAAAACTAAATAAAAGAAATCTAAATTGCAAGATAAAGAATGTCCAAGTTATTAGAAAATTACATCCGAAATGATAATATACAATTTACCTTAAAAGTTATAAAATAATTGCAGGTTCGGATCCCTTGTTAGGCATGGGTGTTTATAAATGTATGGTGGCTTGTCTAATGATGAATGTTTCGGCACATTATAGCCCTTGTGTTGCTGACGGCGCCAGATAATCTGAAAACCAACCAACTAATCAAAGGAGAATTCTGAAATTTTTAAAGCATGTTTTAAGATATGTCTATTTTATAAATTGGCATTCTAAATAACAATATATGTTGTACTTTTCATTTTTTTAACACTAAAGTAAAATGTTTGCAGATTTATATAAAAAAAATGTGTGTTATTGGGAATAAACATTTATATTGTATTTAATTACTATGAGTATTCCAGATTTTAATGCCAATTCTTGTATAATATAATTCAAAGAATTTTTTACAAAATTTTTTAAATTTTCTTTTAGTATTTAAAAAAGCCATAGCTTTTTTAATTTTTTTTAAAATATGAAAAAGAATTTAATTTCTTTTGTGTGAAATATTGTTCATTCATATACATTCAAATAAGGACCATAAAATTTTTAATTAAAAAATTCAATAATAAAAATAAATGTATAAGTGGTATGGACCGTGTCCCCATAAGTTTATTTTTTATGTGGTGATATATACACCAGCATTTCCCAAACTGTAGGTCACAGAGCCAAATTTTAGTGGGTTTAGAATAAGTACAGAGTGGCTACAGAACCTGGAAATGTCGGGGAGCTTTACATTCTGTTTTTCTGTAAAAAATCGGGATCAAGGACATTTTTTTACTATATCAAGCATGTTTTCCCGTTCATCCGTATTTTGGCGGATGAGAGAATTACCAGAAGTTTAATGGGGGGGGGGGGGGTTACGGAATAGTTTAAACTTTTAATTAACGCTAAGACTTTTTTTTTTTAAATATTGGCTATTTATCCATGTTGTATTAGAATGTCTACACATCTGGAAAAAATGGAGAAATTTAAAAAAAAGTTGGCCTTAAAATCGGAATTTTTTCCGAAATATGTCAGAAATTATCAAAGAACTTTTTTTCCTGAATGTTGTGGCCATCCTGGTCAGGGATTTTTTTAAAACTTCACGAAAATCAAGAAAATTTTCTATCATTCTTTTCCTGTTCACCGTATTTTGGCCCCATTTACTCGGAGAATTGTGGTGGTAACCGTTAGAAGTTTTAATGTTACGGAAATATTTAAACTTTTCATCACCGTCTAAACTATTTTGAAAAAGTTGGCATATTATATACCTCTCTAACATACATTTTCTATTCTATCTGGGCATCTAGACTTCTGGAAAAGTTTTGTGGCCACCTGAACTGGTATAGTTTCTTAATGTTTAAGGATTTCATGTGAAAAATGTAATTAATGTAAGGTTTTCATATATAGGAAATACTGAGTTGGTTGAAAAAATAGAAAATGTTAATAAACAGCTGTCTAGGTGGTCCATTACATGTAAACAAAATACTATTTCCCCATTTTGTTAATCTTTAAAACTACAAAGCAATTTTTAAATAAATGCCATTGGAATGCTATACACGTTCTCTGCTTTTTAATAAGAGTAAATTACTTATTAGAACTTGAGATCATTTAGTAATTTTTTTCATTTCAGCTTGACTAACTATTCTTACGGTTAAATTAAAGTAACGTTGAAAACAAAAACATTTGCTTAATGATGAAGAAGTGCATAGTCAACCCTTGGTTAGTCGCGCCTTTGACCCGATTTTCTCCAATACCTCCGAAAATCCTCTGTATTCCTCCAGCTGAGAAAAGTGGGATTAATTAAATTCGCATATTAGCTAAAATAATGCATTTGTTTAATTATGTAACTGATATTACTTTTTTTTGTTTAATTTTTTGACTATTGGCAGTTTTTGTCAGTTAACAAGCTTTGGAAAGAATTTGCCTGTGTTAGGAGCCTATATCAGATTCAAAGAAATATCCCTGAAATTTTATGAATTATCCCTAAAATGTTCCTGAAATTTTTGGAACTATCCTTAAAATTCCTACCTTAAGTATTTTTCTAGCAAACTCACTGAGCCCCCTGGTATATCTTCCTCCTAGAATCTTCGGTGGAAATTAGAGAGCTAGTCTCATCCACAGCAACAGACAAGGCTAGACAAAGCGATTTGAGCCTTTCTTGTGATACACAGATAATAAATGTATACAATGTTTTTATTTAGCACACACTTTTAGTAAACCGACGTAATCAATCCCATTCTGCAGTAAACAGTTTCAAATGTCCTTTAACTTGTAGAAACGGTGTTTCTGAAACGGTGATTGTCCCAGTCCAATAATTTGTCCTTTCGTATTAGGAGGAAGTGCTAGTAAGGATCATTCCCTATACTCGCTATGTTACAATCTTTTAGCCCAGTGCATTTAAAAACCACTTTATAGAAAAGATTTGTCTAGACATTTGGTGAGTAGGAACGAAAGTTATTATTTCATGAAATTACAAATTAAAAACTCAAAAATAACGTCTAATATATTTTATATTTGGAAACTTTACGTCAATGCATATGCTGTGGCTCCATCTGGTGTTGTCTTACGCTATTTTAATTAATAAATAGGCATTAAATGAAAACAATTCATGTCATTTCATGAAGTGATCTGTTTCTTACCTACTCGCCAGATGTCAAGGTTTTATAGAAAATAGTTTCTAAATGCACTGGGTTAGGAGATTGTAACACAGCTAGTATAGGGAATGAGCCTTGCTAGGAATTCCTCAAAAGGCACATAAATGTGGATGGCAGTTCATATTTAGTTTGGCTGAATTTTGAATTTTTTTCATAAAACATTTAACTTATGGTTAAGTAGTTTTTTTTTTTATATATAAAATGGCATTTTTTTTGTTTCAGTTGAACCTAGGACTTAGGGTTTCTGCTGGTAACATGATTGGTGACCATCGTGGGAGGTGAATTCCACGGATATCCGGGCATATGATATAGAGAGCATGCAAGAGCTGCATCAGGACAATATGGCCTTAATAGCATCCAAGACACTGACCTGGAGAAGAGAATTTGTGCTCCCAATGATGACCACAAGAACAAAACAATTCCCCAAGAGGCCATCTGAGGAGGCATCAACGGTTGCATCGCTGGAAGCTGTGCTAGTAAAACCAAAGTAGAAGGTAGATGTTTGTAATGAGCTCAACTCTAGCAGGAAAAACAGTAGTTCAGGAACAGGGTTCCTACGGTAATTGAAAGTCATTAAAAGTGCTTAATATTTTAGAAATTATTTTCGAGGCCTTGAAAGAGCTTGGAAATGCTTAGAGGTGCTTAAAAGTCCTTGAAAATGCTAAGAAGTCCTTAAAAGTTCTTAATTTATGACGATGTTGTGTGTCCAACTGCAAAATTTATAAGAATACAACTTGGACTTGCTATTCCCGAGTGACCGCCACTTATCTGCACCGTCATATTTGTGTTAGGCATTCACCAACTTGTAACTATTTTAGCAGAATATACTTTATTAAAAATATATATATAGACATGATGCCTGAAAACAAATTTTCAATGGCCCTTAAAAGTCATTGAAAAGTCATGGATTTTCATTCTGTGATTTGAGTGGGAACCCTGAGGAAACAGAAGGTGATGATCTCCCAATTGCAAATCACCTTTAGAGAGTGATGACCGCCGTTAGGAAGGAGAAACACAGTTCAGAAACTCTGGAAACACAGTTCAGAAAACAGAAGATAATGGTGATCTTCCAATTCTATTGCATCTCTAGAGGGTATGATGACTGCCATTAGGAAGGAGGCACCAAAAGCTCAACTCTAACAGGAAACACAGTCAGTTCAGGACACGGAAGACAATGAGGATCTTACAATTGAAATGCATCTCTAGAGACTATTATGACCGGCATCAGGAAGGAGGCACCTAAACGGTGAATTTGCTGTGATCGTTCGGAATGTGACGAAAGGTTACCTGGAAAAGAACAAAGTAAGTTGTTGGTTTGTTATTTGCATGAACCCTTGAGAGATTTATGTAGTAGATTTGACTGTACTCTCAGATTTTGCATACTAGTATTTCAACATCAGCTCATCAATCTGTTGCTTTTTCTGGAAGAGGTGTGGGAGGGGTTTTTAAATCAAGCCAACTTTTTCATAAAAGTCATTAAAATTTAAAATGACGTCAATACGTTGTGTTGTCAAATCCAAACGGTCGCTAGGGTTTCCGGAAAACCAAGTCTCCGGTTCGGCGCTAAATCTCCCAATACTGCCGCTAATCCAACCGACACTGAACAATAAATCTGAACCAACAAAAGACTGCAAACAGAGATAAAAAGAAAATACTTAAAGAAATTGGAGCAGTTCAAGCAGTTATAGATGCTGGAAACAAAAGACTCAAGATTGCAAATAATGTAATTAATAAAACTTCATTTAGGGATGGAATATTGAGACAGTAATGGATGACATGTTCAGAATCAGGCGATTTCTTTTTTTAAAGGTGTGTTTTCATTCTCTTAAATACAATATAACGCCTATATAAATGTATAACGAGTTAAATTTTTAAGTTCAGTAGCAACTGTGTGCAGTTATTTGTTTTAAATTGTCCTATATTTTTTTTTTTTAAAATCCTATATATTCTTATTTTGTCACTTTGACCCCTGCAATCGGAAACCAAGAAAACGTGATTGAATAATTATCAATAGCTTCTTCAACCAGATCTAGATTAAATTATTATTATTCTTTTCTTTTTTTCTTTGGAGGGTGGTGGAACTCGAGTAAAATTTTTTTAAGTTTTCAGGTTGTGTATCTATAAAAACATTGCCACTGTCACTAAAAGGACGCTTTTACGGAATACTAATAAACCAATTTGCCGTCATCCAATCGCGCTAAAAGAGCATTTAACTGAAACTTTTTCCTGTTGCCAAAAAATTATTTTAATAAAGAATAAAATTGTTTTTAATCAGAATAAATAAAAGATGTTTAAAAGGATGCCGGTGCATAAATTCGCTTTCATTTTTAATCAATAAATTTTGAACCGTTGTTTGCTGCACATATTGCTGATAGAAATGTTTTTGATATTTAAAATTTAGATGCCAACACCAAGCGCACGCTGGCAACAGAAACAGTGATTTGTAAATGAATATAGAAATTGGCTATTTTTATAAAGGATTTATAATGAAAACTTTGTTTTTATGGATTTTATTCTTACGTTTCCTTACATTTTCCCTCCCTTTTTTTTTTCTTCTGCGTGCAAATCACTCTGGATATTCAATATTTAAAGGAACGAAACCCTCCTTTTTGGATAAGCCTGTATATGAAACTCGTTATGAAGCCTGCGTTATGCTGTAGTATAACTGTAATGTTTCTTTTTCTAGCCCCATCTCTGAAGAAGTGTTCCTGCGCGTTGAAGAGCTCAGAGAAGAAAAGGACCGCTTCAAAGAGCGCTCGAAGGTATGATCAATATTTTAAAACATTTTTTTAATAACAAAACATGCACAAAAATGAAACTTTTTTTTCAGTTATTTTGAATAAGAAAATCGTGGCGAAAGTAGCACTTTTTTTTTGCTAGTAGTGCGGGAGAATAACTTTCTTGCTCTAGTGTGAACTATGGGTGTGGAACATCGCACAACTTTCAATTACTGTACAATATCGGTAAAATTAAGATAAGTAAAAATTAAGATAAGTATATCAGTAAAATTAAGATAAGAATGTTTTAGTGCAATGAAAATGTGTTAAGATAAGAACTTTTCACTCTTTCAAAATTTTCTAAAGTTTGAATGAATCAACCTTAAACTTCATCTCTTAGTTTTGCTATTGTCAGATAGAGAATAGAGTTTCTTCAAATTTAACATTATTCATTGTGGGATATCACAAGGAGTATTCCGACTAAAGAACTTGGACTATGCCCTGAAATTTGTGCATTTTTTTATTTTCCAAATTGGATCAAATTTAGCGCCAAAACGACGATTTTTTTTTTGCCTTGCATGCCGCTATTATGTAAGCTGTAATAGAAGTTTTATTTATTTAAGAATTGGAAATAATCTGGAATTTTTATTGCATTCCTGTTATATTCAATTTTAAATATGAAACGGATGTTTTGAAATTAATTTGTAACAGGTAAACTATCAAAAACACCCCCTAAATTTAACAGGAGGACATCACGATTGCGCGTGCCCAAACGGAAATATTCTTTTTAAATTCTTAGTATAAACATTTGATGTTTATACACCTTTTAATTAAGTTAATCAAATCTTTCAAATTCCTTTCTTCTCTATTTTGAAGGAGGCATGGTAAAAATCCAACGAAATACACTTAATCAAAACACGTACGAAATGGCCATCGGAGTTTACTAATGTGCACTTGGAAATTGTAAGACGGCTCCCTACAATCCACCTACTAATGAAGCACGTTATATGGACATCTACTCAATGGTTTCAGTCCCTGATATATAGAATGCACGTTTGAACATGAATGCGTATGCGCGACAGGCGATTTTGTTAGCTATGTACTAACAAGAGACCCTATCAATCCTATTCGAAAACGAGCACGAAACATTAACAGGTGAATATTCTTTATTCGTCCTATGGCGAGAACATAAGTATTGGCAAAGCATAAGCAGAAGAAAAAACCATTCAAACACACAAATTTATACATTTGCTTACAATAGCTCCGCAGCAATGTTATTACGTCACGCAGGACGCTATAAAATTAGAATACCGAAGAACACATCTCCAACATATCCCACCTTTCTTTGGGATTTCACTTTTGGTCAAATAACCATTCACAATAAATTTGAACCTTTTCAAATGTTAGAGGTTTGGTTAACAAATCCACAACATTTTGCTTTCCAGAAATGTAAAAAAGTTCCAAACAATTTTGAGGCCAAATGATCTTTTACAAATTTGTAACATATGTCGATGTGCTTCGTTCATTGATTTTCTACTGCATTATTTGAAAAAAATATAGCACTTTGGCTATCACAAAAGATTTTAGGTGTTCTAATGAAAGGAACTAAAAAAGAACAATTATTAGTTATTCTTGTTAACCATAAGAGTTCCTTGACAGTCTCTGACAAAGAAATAAACTCTGATTCCATGCTTGACAAAGCTATGCTTTTTTGCTAAATTTTTAATATCGAATTTAGAGTTCATTAAATTTATAGCCTTTTTCATTAATGTCTCATTCTCCACAAATTCAGCCAAGTCATCAACATAAATAAGAACTAATATTTTAGAATCAAAAATGTATGCACAATTACAATTCAAAATTTTATCAAAACCCAGTTCCAAAAGTGATAGATTTAATTCTTCAAACCATTGATTGCTTGATTGACGAAGTCCGTATAGTGACTTCTTTAGAAAGGACCCTTTAATCGCTTTATAGCGATTAAAGGGTCCATGTTATTTCATAACATGCCCAGTGTTCACTAAGAAACCTTCTGGCTGTTGAACATAAATATCTTCATTTAATTTTCCGTATAAAAATGCACATTTAATGTCTAGGTGACAATGAGTCCACCCATTTATAACTACCAACAACACCATAAATAAACGCACTAAGGAAAAACATATGACAGGTGAAAATGTTTAAGAAAAATCAAGACCTTCAACTTGATTATACCCTTTTACAACCAACCTAGCTTTAAATCTTTTAACCTTTCCTTCAGTGTCCCTTTTTAGACTATAAACCCACTTTGTACCAAGAATTTTAACTCCTGGTGGTCTAGGTACTAAATCATAAACATCCCTCTCGTTTAGCGTATTAATCTCTCGCATGGTATTTAACCATTCACCTTTTTCTAGTAACCTTTGAGATTCCTTAAAGGATTTTGGAATAACTCTTTCTATGCAATGAGCTTCTGCATCTGACTCTGAACATGCATCCGTTAAATCGCTAGTTTCGCTATCCGAATATTTTTTATTCGAGGTGTTTACATTTAAATCCGGGTTAAGATTCAAAGTTTTAGGTTTAAAATCAAAATCAGTTGGATTAAAATCCATTCCAACTTGTTCACAATATTTCTTTGCGTCGTTTAAATTTCTCAGACATTCAGACCTTTGAGGATAGTTGGGGAAATAACCGTTTTTACGAATTCTTTCGACTCGTTTCCAATCTTTAACCCCTTTTGTTGGTTTGCTATCAGGTTTAGGTTCCGATTCGGCCTTTGGAACAACATTTAGTTAGATTTCCTCCGAATCGCTTACACTACTTTCGTGAATTCTAACTAAATTTTCCATTCTTATTTTCTCGTTAGAAATATAATTACCCCAAATTAGTTCATCGAATTTAACATGCTTAGTTTCTATGATTTTATTTTTATCCGGTAACCAAATCCTATACCCTTTAGTATTTTTGGCTTAACCTACTAAAATACCACGATTAGCGTTTCTATCCAATTTATCTCTGCTGCTTAGGGATATGAGTATACGCTACTGTTCCTATAATTTTTAAATGTCTAACAAAAAACTTCCTGCTCAACCAGACATTTAATGAGGCTTTTCCTTTTAATTTCTTATGTGGGAACCTGTTTCTTAAATAATTGAAAGCATATACAATTTCGGCCCATAACTTCTTGGGTAGTTTAGCGTGGGTCATTATAGCTTGAGTACCCTCTATTAATAATCTATTATAACGATCAGCTGTCCCGTTCATTTGAGCACTGTAAATATTGGTTCTTTCGTATTTTATCCCTTGGGTCTTTAGATAAGTTTCGAAATATCCTGCGCAAAATTCTAACCCATTGTCGAATCGAATCCGCTTTATTCTCTTACCTGTTTGTCTTTCATATTCTGCTTGGTATTGTTTGAAACAGTCAAAAGCTTCATTCTTAGTTTTTATGAAATAAATTTCTGCAAACCTCGAAAAATCGTCAATGATACTTAAAAAATACCTAGAATTACCAAGTGAATTAACTAGTGCAAGACCCACTAGTGCAGTCCATGTGAACAAGTTCAAATACTTCAGTACTGTAAATTTGATTTTGTCCTTTAAAAGAAACATTTGTAGCTTTACTTAAGTTGCAAACTTCACAATTTTCAATTACTCCCGCTAGTTTTTCAAGACCTACTACATTTTTAACTTTAGAAAATTCCCGTAATGCTGTGGAATTTAAATGTCAAACCTGGCATGCCAAACCATAATATTATTTCTATTAAGTACATGAGCTTCGATTTGATTTTCTTTAATGACATTTGCTTTAACTGTGTAAAATTTATCAATTAATGGTATAGTTAAGAAATTTTCATTTCTAGGATTTCTTAAAATTACTTAACCATTTTTCAAAAAAGCACTGTAACCATTATCATCAATTAATCGACCAGAAATTAAATTTCTACTCATTCCAGGGACAAAATATACATTTCTCAATGGAAGACTTACTTTACAATTCTTGTCGTTAATACTCAAATTAATATTACCTATACCAAAAATTTCAGTCGTTCCTTCAGCAATTGTTGCTTGACTGTTCGTCATAGGATGAAAGTCTGTAAAAAAGGATTGGTCATTACAAAAATGGTCAGTGGCTGCTGTGTCTAATATCCAATCTGATTGAGTTTGTCCAGAAATCATTGCCGATGAGAAGAAAGCTTCCGCTGTATTATATTTGGAATTGTGCTCTTCTGACATCTTCCTTGATGTCCTTTTCCTGGTTTTCCAGCAATTTCTCAATAAGTGTCCGACAATCCCACAACCGTAACAAGTTCTTGTCTCCTTTTTTGGCTTTGTAGACGCATTCTCTCGTTTCTTATAGTTTGCTCTAGTTGACGAAAATGCACTGGTACCCATTTGACTTGAAGTGTTCTTGTGTTGTAGTCTGTCATACTCAGCGATAAGGGCTTGTCGTACAGCTTGTGATGTGAACTTTTCATCAGATAGCTGATACAATTGCATTACAACGTTGTCATAATTATCAGGCAGTTGATACAGTAATTGGTAGGCAATTTCATCATCAGAAATAATTTCCCCAGCAAGTTCTAAATCTTTTGCAGCTCCAAACAAACGTCCGGCATACATGGTCATCATTTCCGGTGGGGTAAACTTCATGCTTATAAACTCTTTTCTTGACGCTGGAATTCTTGCACTGGTAGTCGGCTGGAATACATCAGATATTTCTTTCCAGACTGTGACTTGAGTTTCCTCTTCCATTACCAAGGACTTAAGTTCTTCCTCAATACTCAGGTATATTATTGATAGTGCCTTCGCCTGCCGAGTTTTGTAAGTACGCCGCTTTGCCTCTGAAGCTCCCGCTGCAGGTTCTGGCTCTGTAGCGTCAATGAAACCAAAAAGTCCTTGACTCAACAAGTACATTTTCATGTTGAATTTCCAACTCTTGAAATTGTCTTTATTTAACTTTTGAAAGTTCAACACACTTTCTGAAAACTCTGTGCTTGCCATGTTTTTTCGAATTAAATCCTCTTGAACCACGGCTCCTTTCCCGAACAAGATCAATAGAACCAACGCTCTGCTACCATTTAATGTTAGCTACGTACTAACAAGAGACCCTATCAATCCTATTCGAAAAAGAGCACGAAACATTAACAGGTGAATATTCTTTATTCATCTTAAGGTGAGAACATAAGCATTGGCAAAGCACAAGCAGAAGAAAAAACACTCAGGCACACAAATTTATACATTTGCTTACTGTAGCTCCACAGCAATGTTATTACGTCATGCAGGACGCTATAAAATTAGCATACTGTTGGGAGGGAAAAACCAAAAGTTTTTCGAATTCTTTCAGGATGAAATTTTTTCTGAGAAAGGGCAGGAAAGGCGCTATTTTTATAAAAAAAAGGGCAGGCAGGGTGCGCCGCCCCTCGAAAAGATGAACTCTGGTATAAAATAGCTTTATATGTAAAGTTAATAATGATTTTATAATAAGTGTTTTAATGGAATTAACAAGAAATAGGACTCGTAAGCACTTTGCTAAAATAAAAATTGTGATCTTAGCTCTTTTGCTGAAGAAAATTTGTACCCCAGCTTAAACACTGAAATGATAAGTTATTTATAAGCTGGTGTTGTATGCAGCTCTTGGCAGAAAATATGAAACATACATATATTAAGAATAATTTTTTTTTTTTTTTTTACTTTTCTTTATTTTAGTATAAAATGGACTTGAATGTTCAGAATTGAGGGTTGGTTTTTAGCTAAAAATTTCAGTATCTTAAGTCCTTTATATTAACTTCGATTTTGTGTTTGTAAATCTTTGGAGGGGCTAATTAACCAACTTGCATTTATCCATTAGATCTGAAACTTGACAGATAGACTCGTCGATGACAATGCATTCTATCAAGTTTTTGTGGTAAGGAAAAAATATAATTAATGATACGGCTTGGTGATTTTCTATGTAATAGTGAGATACTATGAAAACTTAATCTGAGCTGAAAATTGTTTGAGTTACAATTGCACATAAAAGTTGGCAATATATAATGCAAATTTATAATGCATATAAAGGATTTAATAGGCACCCATATAACGAATTTAATAGGCACCCATATAAAGACTTTTATTATAAAGTGTTGTTAATATTTTTAATACGTAATTCTGCTTGTCCATTTTATTCATTGTTTATCAAAATGGCTATATGGAGGGGAATGAGTATACGATCAACCTAGAAGTAGATTTTATAGATTTTGGAAATAATGAGTTACTTCTTACTGTGTCCTGCTTTACTTCTACCTGCGTTCATTTTTGTAACTAGTTTTTTTCAGCATCTAACGTAAATGCAAATATCATTATCGCAACCTTTCTTCATTACCTGAATAGTATGAATGTATGATTGACAATGAAATGTATGATTCACATTTTTTTCAAGTAAAGCTCGTAACTAAGTTGATATGCATGAATTTCTCTCTTTCTTCAGATAATGAGCTTCACAAGTTGGCAGAGGCTCTTCTTTGAATTTGAAGGTCACTAGAATCGGAGACCAACTGAATTCTGTTGTATGACCAGGATAAGTAGAATTTCAATTTTATACAAGCTTTGTGCTTCAAAATATGACTGTAAAGTAATACTGCGAGAGTATGTGACTGTAGAGTGTTATATGCATTACTAGCTGCATTGCCTCATACTGTGGAGACCTGCCATTGGTGTCAAAAGTCCCAACTTTTGGCTCTTATTGATCAGGCTAGCTTTGCTTGCTGAATGGTTCCCTGCTACACAAACAGCTCACTTTGCTCACTAAAAAGTTAATTGGCACATAAGCACTGGCTCACTTTGTTCGTTGAAGAATTCATTGTTACATAATCACAGGCCTGCTTCACTCATTGAAAGGTTCATCACTGCCCAAGCATAAGCTCGCTTCACTCGTTGAAAGTTTAATTGCTGTGTAAACCCTTACCCATGTTGATAAATAAAACAATATCCCCCGTTAATACAATAAAACAACACCTCTTACCTCTGAGTATATTTTAACAGTATTTGCTAAAATCCAATTGGAAGGCCAAAATTATTTATGTTGAAGATTTCAGAGCTGTAAGCTGATTAAAAGTTGCTTTGTAAAAAAAATGTATTAAAAAGTTAAATTTAAAAATTCAGTTTTTAAAAAGTGAAGACCAAAACTACTTATGTTTGTTGGAAATTTCATAGCTCTACACCCGTTTTAAGTAGCTTTTATAAAGGGAAAGACTTTATTTTATAGTTATTGATGCAATGTGAGGGGACTCGGATTTTAATAAATCTGTATCAAATTTGGAGTATAATATGCTTTGGTTTTTATTTGGTTTCCAAGGCAATCAACGTTTCGAACCTGTTAAAAATTGCGTTAGTGTCGTGACTAATTCTTGTGATATTTCCCCCCCCCCCCCTTTTATTTCAACAGTCCCCCCCCATGCCCTCCAAAATCTTACTGCAGGCTGGTAAAATATTTTTTGTTACCATACAGGAAAGAGAAAAAGAAACCTCCATTAAAACTTCGATGCATTTTACAATTCTAGTTAATATATTGTATAAGGGATTGGATGTATGTTCGGTGATCATTTTCTGGCATTTTTTGTGTGTGTGATAACTTGGGACTTTAAACCTAAAATATCTTCACAGTAATGTTAAATATTTTCGAAAACAATAAAATAAACTTAATTTAAATTTACTAAACTTAATAGTGTAGAAAAATTATATTCATAATCAATAAAAGAAAATATAGGTTCTTTTCTTCTGATAATTTTTTTTTAATTAGGTAATCTTTCAAGATGTATTTCAAAATTAATTTAAATATTTAAATAAAATAGTTATGAAAGCTATTATAAATCAAAAAATAATTAATGAAATTTTCAATGATTAAATATATAATGTAATCACTTGATTTATTAAATAAACTTTAAAAAATCTTCTGAACATTACCAAGTTCTTAGATATGTTTGTCACAAAAAATGTACTTTATGCATATTTCTAAAGCACCCGTAGGTTCAACGCAAAAGAAAAGGTCATCGACAATGCTGCATCTTCCAAAGGAAAAGCTATTGAATCATTGTTTTTTAAGTATTTAAATTATATTTTAAGTATTGGTCCTGAATGTTGCAAATATTTATTTGTAAATTTTTTATCAATTGTAAGCAAAAGTCACACAACAAAGCAAGTAATGACCAGGAAAGTTTTTTTTAAGTCAGTTTTGATGCTAGGGCCTTTTTTTTTCGTTGTTAGATCAATTGTTCAAAATTTTAGATGGTTATTAGTAGCAGGGATAGAAAGCTAAGAAGAGACTGGGTGGGAAGAGGAGAGCATTAGAGGAGAGCAATGCCTCCTATGCTACCCTCTTAAGGATAAACCTCATATTTGCAGTTGGCTTTTCTATGGATCATCCATATTAAATCCGATTGCAGATACGACGTTTGTCCTTGAGAGGGCAGTATGGTCGGCCGGACAGCAGACAACACGAAATCAGTTCATGGACTAGGCCCCAGTATAAACAGACTGAAGGAGGTTATCTCTGGACCTGGGGCCTTTATATCTCCTTCTATTTCAGTCCGTGGTCTGTTGTGTTGGTCTGTCTTTTGAGCGACGCCTGACATGGCAGGTGGGGGTTTCTGCTTCCAGAGACTGATTCCTCCAGGGTCGTCCGCCTGTCCAGAGCCTTGCAAATCAGGGTACCTGTGGCCTGTCTGGGTGCCCAATCACGACGCGTCTGGTTTAGACGCCTTCACCCTTTCTCTTTGTGCTTCAGTGGGGGGTTGGGGATAATTTCGGGTAGTTTGACAATATTGCTGTCTGAGTTTTTAAGCAGTTGCTTTGCTGTGTGGTTTTTGTCAATTGGAGGGTTAAATGGAGGAAGGGAGTATTTAAATTATATATAAAAAAAAATCTGAGTTTTTGCAATACGTAAAATAGTGTTTTAGAAAAACTTCTCCACTCTTATTCTGGGTTTCTAAAATACTTTATGAAGAAGGGTAGTATTTATAAATGAGTATTAAAGGGAAAACATTTGAGAACTAATATCTCAAAAGTTAATCCATGATATACACCCTATTCCTCCACTTAGTCCTGCAATTTATTGGATAATGTTAATGTGTTAATATTACTGTTTTTAAAAAGCATATTTTTGTTACAATTTGTATTTTAAATGCACAACTAGTTGTCTTTCAACTATGTACTTTTCCAAAAATTAAAAATTTAGTATTTTGATAGAGAATATAAATTTTGTTTAATGTAATTAATTTAATGTACAACTATTATTAAAATATATATGAAAAAAAGTGTGATTTTTCATTTTGCATGGTATTTATTATTTTAGGCTTTTTAAAATTTTAAACTAATTCTAATCTGGTTTTAGCACCTACTAGTTGTACTTATTTTACACAAACCTATTGCATACTGTCTAGTACCAGCAGTGAAAGTTGTACCTTCATAGTACGGACGACAGTATGCAATGGAGGAATGCCAATGTCATTTAATTATTTTTAAAAATAATCTCTTGACAGCTAATATATCATTAATTTATGATGCATGCTATCTTCATTCACTTAGACTTTCAATTGCTAATTCTTATTAAGTTGTGAGTGTTTATGTTTCTATTTGCCAATTTATAATCTTTATACTTTGTATTTGAATGATTTGTTGACAGTTTGATTTTATCTATAAATTAATTTTCTTTAATTATTATTATTCTGATGCAGTGTCCAAGAGCTCTTTGTTCAATAAGAACTGTGAATATTTAAATGTATTATTATTAGAACAATATGAAGAAAAAAAAATTGTGATAACCTGTTAAAAATTATTTTTTCCTACATTTTGAATAATATGTAATATTTTTAGCATTCTAAATATTAATTTTATCTTGGTTACCTTTACCTGCAATTTGTACTTACTTTGCACAAACCCATTGCAAGTGTCTAGTACCAGCAGTGAAAGTTGTATCTTCATGGTACGGGGAGTAGCTTTTGGAGACGGAATGCATTGGAGAGTGTCAATACATATGTTCATATTATTAAGTTTTCATTACTAATTTTGAGCATGCCCTTTGCAAAAATTCTAGTACCAGTAGTGAAAGTTGTATCTTAGTGGTACGGGGAGTAGCCTCTGGAGACTAACTGCAATTGGGTGATGCCATACATATTACTTTTTTAGTCATTCATTTCAACTGTTAGTATTTAAAAACTTAATGAATTACAATCGATATATGTTAAATTTTTTTTGTACTAAATATTTGCAACATATTATTTATCAAGTTCCTCTTCTAATTAGTTATAGTAAACATTGTTAAGAAAAAATCTTTACAATGTTTATTAAATGTTTTATGTTATAATTTTGCGACTTTTTGTAAAACTTAAGAGGTGCCAAGAATCCCTCTTTCAATTAGCTGTTAATGAGTAATACTAGTAAACATTGTTAAGGAAAGTAAAAAAAAAAAAAAAAAATCCCGCTTAATGTTTTTAATTCAATTCAATTAATTCAATGCTCTTAATTTTTAAAAAGCATTTTTGTAAAACTTAAGATGAGCAGAGAATTGCTCTTTCATAATACTTTTATTTATGAATAGAATTTGAAACATTGTTTGGAGGGAAAAAAAACACTTCAATTTTTCCTTAGTGTTAAATGTTCTTAATATTAACGTTCTAAGAAAAAACGGTTATCACACATTGAAAAATTGTCAGATTTTGAAAGCACATAAATACTTGTATATGTAGTTTGTTAAATCAAAGTAATATAAGTGAAAATAGTTTATTTTTTCTATGAATTGTATAAAAGCTCTAGGTGAATGAAGTTTTTCTTTTTCGAGTTTGGGCGGTTAACCTATTGGAAAAGTTTGCATAAATATTTTTCTTCTTATAAAGTTAATGGGTATTATTTTAGAAAACCTTCTTTACCTTTCACTTGTTTGTTATACATATCAAACTAATCATTTTGACTTAAAACCAAAGAAAAGTATTCATTTTTTCCTGAAATTAATCTATAAAAACTGTTTGTACGTGGAATTTTCTATTCTCAATGTTTTAGGGTGTTTCTAATAATAAGTTACTTCTAAAAAGCGAAGTGGTCTAGGGTTTGTGTGGAATTGAACCTTTTAGGAAGTGAAGTGAGCCTGATTCACAAAGCAACCAAAGCTGGGACCTATACATAATGCCGGGTATTCGCATCATGGGGCCATGCTGATAGTTCTTTAATTTTGTTGCAATTGAAATTTTAAGTTTTTTATTTGTACTGTGTTGCTTTTCCTTTATTCTATTATGTTCATGATAGAATCAGACAGCGAGTTCACTTCTCCATTAAGAAGTTGATGCAATTGAAGTTGAAATAGTTTCAACATGCTATATTGGGTGACACATTCGCCTTTCAATTCCTAATATTTGTTAAATTTTTTGTTTCTCCCTAAAATTGTATTCAAATTTTTCTATAACTCTTAAATTCTTTTTAAAACCTCAAAATTTTAACGATTTTCCTTCAAAACCAGCAAAAAAAACCTGATATTTCACCAGAGGAGAAAATCTTTTATGAAATTTTAACTGTCTAATTTTTTTGAAAATTATGTCAGCTTCAAAAGAATTATCCCTATAATTTTTGGAATTGCCCTAAAATTCGTATAATTTTTTTAGAAAATTCACTGGACCCCTTTGTAACATGACATTCGAATTTTTGTTTCATCTATTTGTTGTACTTGCCTTGTATGTGACGTAATGATCAAGGTTTCTTTTCATTTAAAGCAGGTTCTTATGGCCCAGCGATCGTCCCATCTTTTCATGGCTTTTGTTGAAGTGTTAGCTACTGCTGGATGGAGCTATCTCTGGAGTACAATGCCTGGGGAGTAACTCTAGACAAACTTCACTGAATTGGGTAACAGTTTTCACCTTATTGCTTGTCACATTACTGTTTTTGTGTAATGTTTAATGTTCAAAGTTTCCTATTATTTAGTTATGGGTTCTCTTTACCTATATTTATGTGTATCCAAAGAACTTGAAACTTCTTCTAACTTATATCAAACACTGTGTCTTTTCCTCTAATGAGTACGAAATAGCTAAAACCGGATAATAATCAAAACTTATGAGCCTGCTTACATGCATTATTCATCTTCTTGCACGCATCAGTATTATGAACTTGTAAAAGAAGACTCGGACACTGAAGTTAATGAGGCATATGCTTAATTTTTGTCATTTGCACGCCTTGATCCTACATAAATAGGGCCACATGCAGAAACGGTCTGATGCAATTATAACCATGTCATATGGAAAGGCAAAGTTAAGACACTAGAACAATATTCATTGTCTTTAACTTGTGAAGAAAATTTGAATTTTTTAAGTGAAGTTCCATCATTGAGAAATTTTGCGTACATAAAAAGTTAGGGTAGAAAAACATTGTTTCAAAACTTTAGTGAGCTACTGTTCTTGTGTTGTTTTGCGCATTGATGTCTTGCTTGTTTGCAACACTGTGTCAGAAAAGCTTACGAGTTTATTATTATCTTTTTTTGAAAGAGTTCGGATTTGGTTATTCGTCTGCATATAATGTCGCATGATATTTTTTTTTATCCAAGTCTATATTTTGTCTCGTCTAGAGACAAATGCCTTGTTAGAATCATTCTTTTAATTCCTCTATCCTCACGAGAGTGGACCATCCTGACCGATATGCATTTTTAAATTGTTCTCCACGTAGAAAAGCACTTTAAATATCATGTTAGGACCGATTTAAAATGAATGAAATTTGCAAAATAAATTTACCTTGAGATATTTCGGCATTTTGATTACTCATACAGCGATCACTCCACTTTATAGTTTAGAGTTAAAAGAGACGCTACAATAATAGAGAAATGCGTCTAAAGAGACATTTGCATGAAATCTCATTTGTGCATACACTTTTGAATATTAAAATTTCACTTTTATGGCGATTTGAATGTGAAAATCGATTTGCTTGATGATTTCTGTTATCCTAGTTGCAAAAAAAATGTAAAATTTTGAAAATTTTTATATGTCAAATTTTCCATATGGACAAATTAAAAGCGAAATATTTTAAAAGTGCAATTTTTGGGACCAACTTTAGACAAATTTCTTATTTAGTGAGTATTATAAAATTCGAATTGGAGATTTTCCTATATATCAGCTTAAATATTGCAAACGGGAAAAATTTTTGAAAATTTTACTTTTTGAACAATAATTCATTGAATAGTCTGCCATGTGCTTTCAATAAGGGAATTTTATTTTTGAGAAAATTGAACTTTTCGGACCAACTTTAGACCCACTTCTTATTTAGTGAGTATTATAAAATTGGAATTGGAGATTCTCCTATATATAAGCTTCCATATCACAAACGGGGAAAAATTTTGAAAATTTAGTTTTTGAACAATTATTCATTCAATCGTCCGCCATGTTATTTCAATGATGAATTGTATTTTCGAGAAAATTGCTCAAATGCTTTCAAATTGCGAATTGGAGTTGGATATATGTTGTATAGTCATTCTTGTACCAAATTTTAATTAAAAAAAAGTATTTTAAAAGTCAAAAATTCCAATTTTCGAAAATCTTTAAATATTTCAGTTTCGAATGTATTTGAATGGAAAATTTCATTTTTAACAAATGGTTCCAAATTGTGTTTTTTTTATTCAAAAACACTTTAAAAAGCAAACAACTTTCCAAATTTTGGCCAAAAAAACTATTTTTGAATAGTTTTATGAGAAGTTGAAGTTTTGAAATGAAAGCGCTCAGAAACTGTTTTGAAGCCTTTATTTTACTTAGCATTGCTTCGATTTTGAGTGCTAAAATACTATTTCATGAGCAAATTGATGATAAGAAAGAAATCGGGTGATGACTTTTATTATCCAAAGCTACAAATTAAGGTTAAAATTCGAAAATTGAGAATTTGAAAATTGCCTAAGAATTGGCAAGTTTAATGTATATTCAAATGGATATTAAGACTTTTTTTGGCAATAACTGAATTTTGAGTAGTAAAATTTCATTTTAATGACCATTTGAATGTGGAAATCAATTCGGGTGATTATTTCTGTTATCCTAGCTGCAAAAGGATTGTAAAAGTTTGAAAATTTAGAAGTGTGAATTTTTCATACGATTAACATGGGGGAAATTTAAAACGAAACACTTTGATAGTGCACTTTTTGGTCCAACTTTAGACCCACTTCTTCTTTAGTCAGTGTTATAAAATTGGAATCGGAGATTCTCCTATGTATAAGATTCAAATTAACAAACATGAAAAAATTTTGAAAATTTTACTTTTCTAACAATAATTCATTGAATAGTCCGCCATGTGTTTTCAATGGGGAATTGTATTTTCGAGAAAATGTCTCAAATGCTTTCAAATTGTGAATTTGAGTTGGATATATGTTTTATAGTCATTCTTGTACCAATTTTAATTAAAAAAAGTATTCTGTAAATCAAAAATTAATATTTTCGAAAAACGTCAAATATTTCATTTTCGAGTGTATTTGAATGGAAAATTTCATTTTTAACAAATGGTTCCAAATCGTGTTTTTTTATTCAAAAACACTTCATAAATCAAACTAACAACAAAATTTTGGCCAACATTTTTTTTTGAATATCTATATGAAAAGTTGAAATTTTGAAACGAAAGCACTCAGAAAATGTTTTCAAGCCGTCTTTTATATTTGCATTAGTTCGATTTTGAGTGCTAAAATACCATTTTATAAGCAAATTGATGATCAGAATAAAATCGGGTGATTAATTTTTTGATTCTAGGCAGCAAATTAAGGTTAAATTTCAAAGATTGAGAATTTGAAAATTGCCTAAGGATTGACAAGTTTAATGTATTTTCAAATGTTTGACTTTTTGGGTGCAATAACTGGATTGTGGATAGTAAAATTTTACTTTAATGACGATTTTAATATGGAAATCGAATCGGGTGATAATTTCTGTTACCCTAGTTGCAAAAAGATTGTAAACGTTTGAAAATTTAGAAGTGTGAAATTTTTCATACGATTAACATGGGGAAAATTTAAAACGAAACACTTTGATAGTGCGCTTTATGGACCAACTTTAGACCCACTTCTTATTTAGTCAGTGTTATAAAATTGGAATCGGAGATTCTCCTATGTATAAGCTTCAAATTAACAAATAGGAAAAAATTTTGAAAATTTTACTTTTTGAACAATAATTCATTGAATAGTCCGCCATGTGTTTTCAATGGGGAAATTTTATTTTTGAGAAAATTGCAGTTTTTAGACCAACTTTAGACCCACTTCTTTTTTAGTGAATGTTATAAAATTCAAATTGGAGATTCTCCTATATATGAGCTTCAATATAAAAAAAGGTAAAATATTTTGAAAATTTTACTTTTTGAACAAAAATTCATTGAATAGTCCGCCATGTGTTTTCAATGAGGGAATTGTATTTTCGAGAAAATTGCTTTTTGGACCAACTTTTTGGACCAATTTTAGACCCACTTCTTATTTAGTGAGTGTTATAAAATTCGAATTGGAGATTTTCGTTTGTATATGCTTCAATATAAAAAACGGGAAAAAATTTTGAAAATTTTACTTTTTTAACAATAATTCATTGAATAGTCCGCCATGTGTTTTCAATGAGGGAATTGTATTTTCGAGAAAATTGCTTTTTGGACCAACTTTTTGGACCAATTTTAGACCCACTTCTTATTTAGTGAGTGTTATAAAATTCGAATTGGAGATTTTCGTTTGTATATGCTTCAATATAAAAAACGGGAAAAAATTTTGAAAATTTTACTTTTTGAACAATAATTCATTGAATAGTCCGCCATGTGTTTTCAATGGTTGAATTGTATTTTCGAGAAAATTGCACAAATGCTTTCAAATTACTAATTGGAGTTGGATATATGTTTTATAGTCATTCAGTCATTCAGTTTTATAGTCATATATGTTTTACACCATTAGATTCCAGTCGGAAACACATTCACAACTATTGTCTGCAAAACAAAATTAGAATTTTTAAATCGGACCAAAATGTCATTCTTCAGAAAACGCGTTTAAAGTATACTACACTAATGAACGTGATACAAAACAGGTTCACAAATTCCACTGTAATTTAAAAAGTAATTTGAGTCTCAGAAAGAAAATGGTATCATTTTAAAGGTAATGAATTCGGGAATATTTTAAAATAAAAACGCAGACCTAGTCAAATTTCGCAATTCCTAATGTATAAACTGAACTGAAAGTAAACTAGAGGTATGGACAACTTTCAATTTCACTTTAATACTGATCGCTGCACTTAAATTTAACATGTAACCGTGTATTACCCTTTTCATGATTAACAAAAATACCAGTTTGGCGATAATTCTTACATTGGCAAAAAAACAACACAAAACGACGAAATTGGCGATGTATTTTACCCAAAATGACGAAATTGGCGACTCATTTCTCGATAATTTTTACATTATCCTCTCTTGGATTGGTTGGTTGTATTCAGATTATCTGGCGCCGTCAGCAACACGAGGGCTCTAATGCGCCGAAACATTCGTCATTAGACAAGCCAACTTACATTTACAAACACCCATGCCAACACGGGACTCGGAACCCGCAACCTCGTGGTCTAGAAGCCAGCACTCTAACCACTATACCGTTTGGTCGGCTATCCTCTCTTGGAAGTAATCAGAAAAAAGAATCGTTGGTTGATTGCCGGTACACAAAGGAAAATAATTTTAGACATTCGTCTGGAATTTCGGAACTGGGGATGTTTAGAGCACATTAAAGGGCTTTTTAACCCTTTGCACTCCAGGCCTTTTTCGCGCAGAGGAATCAGCAACTCGAGACATTTTAGGTTCGGCTGGTGTTTATGGATTTGCTTCATAGAAACTAAACACAGTCATTGGCCTTGCATCGAATTTCCGCATCACACCTAATGGTCCTCTCGTGGTTTGGCATCCAATCGTGTGGAACCTGAGAGGCGCCACTGGAGTGCAAAGGGTTAATATATATCGTTAGAGCCGTTTTTTAGCAGTTGCCTGAAAAACAAATTTTTCGATGGCAGCTGACTTAGGCACATGCGCAACTTTAACGAAACCTTAATGGTAAGTCGCATGGCCATCGTAAACAAAAGTTGAACATCGTAAGTCAATGCGTTCGGGAGTTATGCTGACCACGGATAAACACGCAGATATTATTTCTAGATCAATTCCTTTTTATGTCGGCACGCTCCAAAACGTGTAGAATTGCAACACAAAAAAAGTATACTCTTTAAGCTGTTAGTTTTCTCGGAAGAGGGGCAGCATATGCAAAACCAAGTCTTCCACTTTGATGTGCCGACCAAACGGTATAGTGGGCGTGCTAGCTTCTTACCGTGAGGTTGCGGGTTCCGAGTCCCGTGTTAGGCATGGGTGTTTGTAAATGTATGTTGGCTTGTCAAATGACGAATGTTTCGGCGTATTATAGCCTTCTTGTTACTGACGGCGCCAGATAATCTGAAAACAACCAATCCACTTTGATGTGTAATAACTCGCTAAGTTAAATTTCTAAACTTTATACTTTCAATTACCCAAATGAGTAATTGAATGGGGAATTGATGGTTATGAGAAATAACTCGCAAAGTTAAATTTTTAAACTTTGTACTTTCAATTATCCATATGTTATCACAGGGTAATGAGAAAGTACAGCATTCGGTCACAAAAAAAGTATTCGATATTTTTGCAACAAAAAAAAAAAAAAAATGTATGTGTGTGTGTGTACGTAGTCAGCAGCACTCTGTCCGTGAGCATCGCACATCAACAATTGATTTTTTTTTCTGTTTCACGTGCAATAAATGACTAATAAGCCTAAATGGCGATATTATTCGATTTTATTAATTTATTTGCCGTGTCAATATTATTGCTAAAAATCATTGGTCAAACTGGTCATTTTTTTTTTTTTTTAAATGGGTGAAAACATGAAAACTGTAAATAGCACCATATAAAATTTTAATGTAATGACCAATTTTGTAGCGTAATTAAAAGTTGTACGATGCTCCACTCCCCTAGTTTTAATAAAACATTTCCCCTACAACTGTTCAAAATTTCATACTTTAAATATCCAATAATTTTTACGCTGTGTGACAGAAGTTGTAAAACAGCGGCGACTCTTTTTTTTAAATACTTTATTTATCTTCGATTTTGTGTGTCGATGGAATCTGTGGAGGCCTTGCCGTCATCCAATCGGGCTGAAGCTTAGCAGATAGATACGATATCGATGACTATGCATTCTGTCAAATTTCGGGACTGTCACTTAAAGGTCGCTTTTTCGGAATACCAACTTGCCTGTCATCCAATCGCCCTAGAATAGCAATTAACCGAACATTATTGAAACTCTTTGCTGTTGCCAATTTTTTTTTAAAAAATAAGTAATAAAATTACTTCAATCAGAATAAATAATATTTTAATGCCATTGTTAAATTCACAATCTTTTTTAATAAATAAATTTTGAAACGTTATTTGCCGCACAATTTGCTAATAAAAAATGTTTTAGGTATCGGTGCTGCGTAAAGCTGAGCGTCCACTACGAGCAGACCAGAGCAGAGCGTTGTTGTTGTTTCTAATCTCCCTTTTGTCTGACTTCGTCAGACAATATCAGTGAAGCCATTGACATTAATGAAGTCTGACACTAGTTGTGGACAGTTATAAATGTCCTCCCAGTCCAGTCCAAGGCAGTCCAAAATGTGCTGAGGTGATGCCTGTTCTTTTTGGCATTTAGGGCAAAGAGGAAAATTTTTGCTTCCCCCAGAATATGTGAGGCCTTTAAGGTGACCACTAGCAAGTCGGGACAGACGGGTATTGGTGTGCCTATCACAAGGAAGAGATAGGGAGTGTCCTGGCTTTTTGGCTTTATACCATTCGTGATACCATTATTTATACCATTATTTTGAGCTATTTTCTTTGAGTATAACTCTTGATATGTGAGTTCTTGAGTAGAGAGGACAGGGTGTTCTAGTCCCTCCTTAGCAAGAGTGTCAGCCAATTCATTTCCGTGGATGTCTACATGTGACGGGATCCACTGAAAGTGCACTTTGTGCAGTCGGGATATGCTCTCGACTTTGCTTATTATGGATAAACTGGTTTTGTCTCCCACGAGGGCCCAATTTTTGAGGTGTTGGAGCAGAGCGTAGAGGAGTTTATTAGAGCCAATTGCAAGTCTGTCAACGTCCATTGTAGCACGAGCCTCGTGCTACAGTAGACGGCTTTGTAATTGGCTCTAGTCCACTCTGCACTGCTCAGCAATAGTGGACGCCAAGCATTAATGAATACAAAAATTGACAATGCAATTTTTTAACACTCGGTGTTTATAGGTTATATTATTAAATCCTTTTTTTGGATTCGCTTTGTTTGTGTGTAGCGTGAAATAGTGCTAATTAACTCACTCGATTTGATCTAATCGTACCGAAACTTGACAGATATGATAAATTCGGTGTCAATTATAATGCTTTCTAGTAAATTTTGAACCTGTCACTAAAAGGTCGCTTTTACACACGCTTATGCAGTATAGCATCAAGTCAGTCTTATCAGTTTTCACTCACGTTTTAGTATCTTTATGCCGAACTCAATTTAAAAGTACAATATTGGATTTTAAATATACAACATTGCGATATTTAATAATTTTAAATATACAATATTGCGATATTTAATAATTTTAAATATACAATATTGCGATATTTAATAATTTTAAATATACAATATTGCGATATTTAATAATTTTAAATATACAATATTGCGATATTTAATAATTTTAAATATACAACATTGCGATATTTAATAATTTTAAATATACAACATTGCGATATTTAATAATTTTAAATATACAACATTGCGATATTTAATAATATTAAATATACAATATTGCGATATTTAATAATTTTAAATATACAATATTGCGATATTTAATAATTTTAAATATACAATATTGCGATATTTAATAATTTTAAATATACAATATTGCCATATTTAATAATTTTAAATATACAATATTGCGATATTTAATAATTTTAAATATACAACATTGCGATATTTAATAATTTTAAATATACAACATTGCGATATTTAATAATATTAAATATACAACATTGCGATATTTAATAATTTTAAATATACAATATTGCGATATTTAATAATTTTAAATATACAACATTGCGATATTTAATAATTTTAAATATACAACATTGCGATATTTAATAATTTTAAATATACAACATTGCGATATTTAATAATTTTAAATATACAACATTGCCATATTTAATAATTTTAAATATACAACATTGCGATATTTAATAATTTTAAATATACAATATTGCGATATTTAATAATTTTAAATATACAACATTGCGATATTTAATAATTTTAAATATACAATATTGCCATATTTAATAATTTTAAATATACAATATTGCCATATTTAATAATTTTAAATATACAATATTGCCATATTTAATAATTTTAAATATACAATATTGCGATATTTAATAATTTTAAATATACAACATTGCGATATTTAATAATTTTAAATATACAACATTGCGATATTTAATAATTATAAATATACAATATTGCGATATTTAATAATTTTAAATATACAACATTGCGATATTTAATAATTATAAATATACAATATTGCGATATTTAATAATTTTAAATATACAATATTGCGATATTTAATAATTTTAAATATACAATATTGCGATATTTAATAATTTTAAATATACAATATTGCGATATTTAATAATTTTAAATATACAATATTGCGATATTTAATAATTTTAAATATACAATATTGCGATATTTAATAATTTTAAATATACAACATTGCGATATTTAATAATTTTAAATATACAACATTGCGATATTTAATAATTTTAAATATACAACATTGCGATATTTAATAATATTAAATATACAATATTGCGATATTTAATAATTTTAAATATACAATATTGCGATATTTAATAATTTTAAATATACAATATTGCGATATTTAATAATTTTAAATATACAATATTGCGATATTTAATAATTTTAAATATACAATATTGCGATATTTAATAATTTTAAATATACAACATTGCGATATTTAATAATATTAAATATACAACATTGCGATATTTAATAATTTTAAATATACAACATTGCGATATTTAATAATTTTAAATATACAATATTGCGATATTTAATAATTTTAAATATACAACATTGCGATATTTAATAATTTTAAATATACAACATTGCGATATTTAATAATTTTAAATATACAACATTGCCATATTTAATAATTTTAAATATACAACATTGCGATATTTAATAATTTTAAATATACAATATTGCGATATTTAATAATTTTAAATATACAACATTGCGATATTTAATAATTTTAAATATACAATATTGCCATATTTAATAATTTTAAATATACAATATTGCCATATTTAATAATTTTAAATATACAATATTGCGATATTTAATAATTTTAAATATACAACATTGCGATATTTAATAATTATAAATATACAACATTGCGATATTTAATAATTATAAATATACAATATTGCGATATTTAATAATTTTAAATATACAATATTGCGATATTTAATAATTTTAAATATACAATATTGCGATATTTAATAATTTTAAATATACAACATTGCGATATTTAATAATTTTAAATATACAACATTGCGATATTTAATAATTTTAAATATACAATATTGCGATATTTAATAAATTTAAATGCACAAATTAACGATAATTAAAGAATAAAACTCTCCCCTAATGAGTTTGGCGATGTAAAGTCTTTGGAGCACGAATTATCCCTTTTGTCGTCATTCAACCGAGCTGAATCTTGACAGGTTGAATACACTGTCTTTTACAACGACGCTAATCAAGTTTTGGTGGCAAGAAAAAAAGAGTTGGTAAATTGCTCTGATTTATGTGAAGTGGTCAAACGATGAAAACTTCAATCCGAGCTCGATAAAATGCAATTGCACAGGAAATTGGCATATAAAGGTTTTATATTAAGCACTTCGTTTTTATGAGTTATATATATTGTTGCGTGGACGGGTTCGAAAGATTTGAAGCCAAAGCAGATCAAAAGTTGCAGAAATTTATTCCAATATAATTCTTCACAGATTCTCTTACAGTTCCAGAACTTCTCGTTCTAGTAGACACAATACAGCTCTTTTCGCAACAATAGAGCACACAACAGCAGTTAAAAACTTGACAACACAACTGCTAAATCACCGCCAAAGACAATGCAATACAGTTCGCTTTAGAACTACTCGAAATGTTCACTGAGACTCAGTAATTCCAGTCAACTAACGGACTCAGCTAACAAACTTCCCCGCTCTCTTGGTCAGCCTTATATAGGACAGGTGAATCTTCTAGAGGTAGATATTTGGAGAACTTTCCAGATCGTAGTCGAAAAGTCCTATAGAGTCATGTGGGTCAAGTGTGCGCAGGTTTCTTTTTTATAAAACCGTTGACAGTAGAGTAGGGGAACTGACTGCCTTCAGTAGTCACTACGACGTTGGACAAAAGACTAGAGTCTTGTCTGACAAGGTCACGTAGTTTCAGTAATATTAGTAAGTAAAATTTTTGGTTATAATTCTTACGATTTTTCTTAATTTTCAATTAAAATACTTTTATATTCATGTTGCGGAAATTAACATTGATTGTATCCAAGTATGCTCAATTATGTATCTAGTTTTATTAATTACATATTGAAACTTGGTAAAATGACGCAACAATACTTAATTTTAACCTAATTCTATTCATGCAATTTGGGTTAAGTGTGCGCATAAGGTCGTGGGGTAAGAGTACGCATATTTCAATGCGTAATTTTACCCCGATAGTGACAGTTCTTTGTGTATTGACAATTCTTTTTATTTGTTTCAGTTTATTCTTATCAAGTCTAATATTATCTAAAAAAACAACAATGCCTCGAAATTATAAGCGAAAGGCTCCGCACAGATCCGTTGTTTAAATTTGATGCTGCTAAAGATAAGACTGTTAAAAGTAAGACTAGTCAAAAAAAAAAAGAGTAAAGAAAATGATTATTTTTGCGCGTTGTGTGGCGAAGAATACGTTGATCCACCTATCGAAGATTGGATCCAATGTAGCTCATGTCATAGCTGGTGGCATGAACAGTGCACTCATTATCAAACAGGGAGTTTTATATGTGATATATGTACAACTGATAATTAAGATTTTATTATAATTCGATAAAAATGATCTCGTGTTAATTTACCTCGTTACAAAAATGTTAATTACTTTAAGCTTTATTCTCGATATAAATTGATATAGATAGTATTTGTGAAAGTATATATTTAATATATAAATATTAAAAATGAAGTAAATAATGTTAAATGTTGATAAAAAATTATATTTATATCATTAAATATAGTTTAACTATATTTAACAAGCTACCGTTTAAGTTATTATAAGTGCGTACACTTATCCGCAGTGCTGCGCACATATACCCCGATATTGGGGTAAGTGTACGCATTCTGACTAAGTTTTATTTTAATTGTTTTCTAAAATTACCATTAAGTAAACTTTATTTCAAGTTATGTAATTGATAAATTAATAAAGTCTTTAAATAAATCAATTTTTTTCAATTTATTTCATACAAATATTATCATTTTATGATAATTAAAAAAAAAATGCGCACTCTTGCCCCACATGACTCTACATGTACATGGGGACCGCAAATGGTCGCAAAGTTTGGCGACAAAAATTAGCCTCCAAAACCGTCGCCAACTTGGCTCTATCTCGCCAATTTGGCGAGATTGCCATTACCATAATGTTAAATGCCCCGCTCCTTGTAAAACTCGCTTCCTAGCTTTACCTCTATCAAACTCGTTATCAAGCATTAAGACCCATATTGCAGGGAAGCCAAGTTTAGACGAACTATTGCACTGCCTTATGCGAAATGTACATAAGTTTTCCTATTTACAAAATTAACACTGCGAAATATTTACAAATATACAAAAATTCGTAACAATATATATATTTGTCAATCATGCAGGCGTAAATGTTTTTGGTATTCTAATTTTTTTTACTTATAATATTATTTACTTTCAGATTTGCAACTGTACCCGAGCTTCATGTCATTGATTTGAGAACTGACCTGGATCCAAAGTATGATTAGGAGTCATAACTGGCGAGCGAAAGTTTGAGAAGATGGAGACATTATCTTGTCAAGAGAACTACACATTTTTGTTTAAAAAAAAAAATATTATGGTAAATTTTCGTTTTAAAAATTAGTATGGTAACGTGTTGGAAATAAAAGTATGAGGGTCTTGGTGTCATTATTTAACATTTTCGAACCATTTTTGTCCAGCGAGGCTTCAATCGTACATGAAAAGAAAGAATTGCCACATTGAATTGAATTTGAATGAAACTAAATCACTGAATTTCACAGATTAACTCCGAAAACATTTTCTGAATTGGTGTTTGATTTTTTTTATCATTCCCATTTTGTTTCAATCGATGCGATGAAATATAAAAAATTTAGTTGCGGTGAAATCAAATTCATAAATGTTTACAGGTATAGTGGTTAGCGTGCTAGCTTCTAGACCACGAGGTTGCGGGTTCCGAGTCCCGTGTTAGGCATGGGTGTTTGTGTTGGCTTGTCTAATGACGAATGTTTCGGCGCATTATAGCCCTCGTGTTGTCTGAAAACAACCAACCAACCATAAATGTTTACAAGGTGTGTGTATTGAATTGAGAGAGTACAACGAAATGAGTTATGGAAGTTAAATTAATAGTTAAAAAATCGCACAATTATCTCCAGCTATACAAGTTGGTATAGGTTGCTCAAACACGCGTTCTGTGAATGTCAGCCGTTTTTTCTATACCCCGAAAGCAGCATCCTTTCAAGGAGTTACGAGGGCAGTAGGCGGACAAATCCGAAAAAGTACCTTTACTGTTCCATCTCATGTTTGGTTTAAGAGCTGGTTTGCATTTAAACTCCCTTTCTTCGTCTTAACCCTTTCTGTCCCAATTATTTATTTTTGATTTTAAAAATCTGAAATTTATAAAATATACTCATTTGGTATCCAGAATAATAGGGTTGAAAGCAAATTTGTTTTAATTTTGGTATTGAACATTTCTAAGCGATTTTGCTTCGGCTTTTCTAAATAAATAAAATAAAATTTTCTATTTAGTCGTAAATATATCTTAACGTAGTGAATATTGCTAGAAAAAAATAGCAATAATGTGGTAATAACAGTACGAATATAAAATAAATAATATAGCCGGGTTGGTTGTATTCAGATTATCTGGCGCCGTCAGCAACACGAGGGCTATAATGCGCCGAAACATTCGTCATTAGACAAGCCAACATACATTTACAAACATCCATGCCAACACGGGACTCGAACCCGCAACCTCGAGGGCTAGAAGCTAGCGCGCTAACCACTATACCGTTTGGTCGGCTAATATAGCCGGGAAAAGGTGTGATGGCAAATGGAATTCTCACTTTTCAATCATTGCAAATTTTAAAATATTTATTCATTAAAAATGGTTGATATACAATTTTTAAATATTAAAGAAAATAATACGAAACATATTTGAAAGTTATTTAATTTTACCCTTTGCACTCCAGGCCTTTTTCGCGCGGAGGAATCGGCAACTCGAAACATTTTAGGTTCGGCTGGTGTTTATGGATTTGCTTCATAGAAACTAAACACAGTCATTGGCCATGCATCGAATTTCCGCATCACACCTAATGATCCTCTCGTGGTTTGGCATCCAATTGTGTGGCGCCTGAGAGGCGTCACTGGAGTGCAAAGGGTTAAATTACCTAAAAAATGAAAATAATTTCTGCATCTTTTTCGGAATTCAGTAAACATAAACAAGCCTCATTTCATTCATCAACAGATCCCGTGCAGCCATATATTGGTAAAAAAGGAAAAATATATTTGGGCAGAGAATAGTTTGATAATGGTAAAAACGTTGATTTGAATTTACTGGGAGTATTAGGTGAGGAGAAGAAAAAAATCATAAATGTTGCGATTCCACTGGGACTGAAGACTTCTTCCAAGGAACACTCGTTTGTTCAACCGATTCTTAACTCTTAGTTTCGTTGTAATGTTTGTTGAACGAAACCTCTGACTCCATGTCCATCACTGAATCTTTTTAACCAGTTAAGTTTGTGTTTCAGTTTTTTTCTTCGACTAACGTTCGTTTTCCAATCGTTCCCCAGCCAAAGCAGGCACTCTTTTTGGTTTCACTTGGCGATTAAATTTTATGATTTCCCAGAAATCTTTTAACCAAAAAAAGAACAAATCTGCCTAGCTCATTAAACTTGCACTTATAAATTTGAAGGGTGTGTAAATTTTTTAATTTTAAAACTAAAATAATTTTTTAAATAATATTATATTGAACCACTAATAGCCACATAGTATAACCACATCAGTGTCAAAGATAAAAACCATAAAGTAACAATGTTATCAACACTAATATTCATCAATTTTTTGTATCCGACTGCGTATGAAATTGGCCGATTTACAACTTTGTTAGTTAAAGTTACATTAAAATTCATTTCTGTTTGAGTTCCTCCACTAATTTTATATCAGCATCTTGTAAATAATGATGCAATAAATCTATGTTTCAATGATCTAATGAACAAATAAAAATGGTGGTCGTATTGAAATTTTCAAAGTTAGTGTTAAATTTACTTAGTAATCAGTATCCAAAGGAAAAATATTGCATAAAGAATCGTAAAAAATTTACTTTAGTGCAAATCGCAATATTCTACGACTTTTAGGTCGATTTTTTCTCTGTACTGTACATTAGTTATATGAACATTTTGTAGTTTGGTATCTATAGCTTTTGACTACTTTAGTAAAACACTGAATAATTCCCCAATAATGGAATTTAATGGATAATTTAAGTAATAATAAACCAGGAGTTGGTTGTAGAAAAAAGCATTAACTAAATTAAGAAATCAGAATTCACGCTTTCGTTAATCACAAAAGTTTATTGACATCCAAAAAAAAAAAAAAAAGTAGATATTTTTTGTGTTTTGGATGCAGTTGGGCTTCATGTCGGGTCATTTTCTTGTTTAGAAATTTCATTGTAGATGGCAGCACCCATTCTCTTTGGAGTATTTCAATGTGTTACTTGAATGATTGTCAACGTTTCTTACGTGTATGAATGGAGAAGACTTATTTATAAATCTATAGCAATCCAAATAAAAGATAAATTTTTTTTTTTTTTTAGCTAATTATAGTTTTCCGAAGTTAGTTGTAACTGATTATCGTATTTGTATGTTTCCTGGTTTGTTACAGAAAACTGTATTTATTAGTATATATATTAGAGTGTAATTTCCGTTTTATTGCGTGCATTTCGAAAACTAGTTCAATTATTGGTAAGTTAATCTTGTATTTGCTTCTAGAAACATCCAAGTGCTGATTGGATGTCAGTCACTATGGGTATAAGTTGATCTCTTTGTAATATCTAAACCAATCGTGAGGTACAAGTGTCTTTTAGGTTTGAAACGAGTCAAAAAAGTTTTGATATTTAACTGTAGCTGCTGTAAGAGGACGTGACTGTTTTTGAGTTACAGTCAAAATACATGGCCTCATTTTTGTTTTGCCAACGTTTCATTAAAGCGTTTGTATCGTAGGTGATCCAGTGATGCATTTGTTTTTCAACCATACAAGGCATATTAAGTCTTATAGGGTGTAGAAGTTTCTTCTATTCCATTGTAATAGCCTGTGAAATTTTTTTCTATGAATAGAGCGACCAAATATTTTTACCTTTTATAAATAGAAGGACTGATGTCTAACTGCACAAAGGTGTATCAAGAGTGAAGGGGTTCTTTTTATTTAAAAATTCAGTCTTTTCTTTGCATCTTTTCAGTTCTTTTCTTTACCTGGTGTACGCGGAACCTCTTAGTATTTGTTAACGAGTATGACACTAGTCAATACATATATGGCATTATTTACATCTGTGCATGGAATCATAGATTTAACCCCAACTAATGTCGTTTCAATATCGATTCATTAGTGACGGTTCAATACAACAAAGCCAATGGCAAGAATTTCCCAATTCTCATACTCTCTCATGAAGTAGACCTTTTTGAAAGAATTTGCACACGATTGGATGTGAGAATTATCGATCTATTTCAGGTGTGTATGCGATTTTGTTTATGAATTGTATCATGTTTGAAAATTATTTCAGAGTTGTCTCTATATATATAAAGCAAAGCCCTCACTCATCACTAATTCTCCCACATGTCCACAACTCTGAAAATTGGTACAAATATCAACAATGGTAAACATAGAAAAACTAAGCTATTCCGATCTCGACGAACCCACTTTAAGGGGTTAAACGTTCCAAACGAAGGACATTCGAATATCCCATTTGGCCACATCTCTGAAAATTGGTACAAATATTAACAACTGTACACATAGAAAAAGCAAGCTATTCCGATCTAGATTAACCAACTTTAAGGGGTCGAAAAGGGGTTAAACGTTCCAAACGAGGGATATTCGAATGTCCCGATTCCCATTTGGTCATAACTCTGAAAATTGGTGCAAATGACAACAAAGACAAATATAGAAAAAGTACGCTATTCCGATCTCGATTAACCCACTTTAAGGTGTGGAAAAGGAGTTAAACGTTCTAAACGAGGAATATTCGAATGTCCCACTTCCCATTTGGTCACAATTTTGAAAACTGGTACAAATGTCAACAATGGTAAACATAGAAAAAGTAAGTTATTCCCCAGGTAGCACAGCAGTATTGGCCAATGTCGGAAACCGGAGCTCTGGAAGATTGGCCAATCCTGGGTAATGTCGGAACGGCCAGCACCGAACGGCTAACATTTTTGCAATATTGGCCAATATCGCAGTGCGGTTTTGGCCGATCTCGAGGAGCAGTTTTGGCCGATCTCGATGCGTAGTTTTGGCCGATATCGAGGAGTAGTTTTGGCCAGTATTGATGTGCAATCTTGGGCAATATCGATGAGCATGGTTTAAACCAAATGTTTTTTTTTTTTTTTTAAGAATAATTTAAAATTGTATTTTTATTTATAATTAGATTTTTTTAATTATTTGATGTTGTAAATTACTTCTATTTTTAGCTGAAATAAAATATGTTCTAATGTCTAAATAAAATATTAAAATTTAATATGATTTGAATGTCCCCATAAGTAGAACAAATGTTTATTTACTTAGTTCAAATTGCTTTCAAAATGAATATTCATTGTTATTTGAGCATAAATTATTTTTGTTTATGTCAAATTTTATTTATAAATATGTATACATGTAATTAGAAAAGGTTAAAAAAAAAAAAAAAAAAACTTGGTTTAAACCAAAAAAAACATGGTTTTTTCCAAACCTGGATGAGCAGTTTTAGCCACTACTATGAGCAATTTTTGGAACAGCTACTGTTTTTTCACTATATCACAGAGCATTTTGGATAGATTTGCCACTCGACATATCTGAACTTTCTTTTTGGTGGAAGGAGTGCAAATGATAATTCTTATATGCGTTTAGATTCAATGTTGAGCTGTTCAATGTTTAGTATCACATTGTTGCCCCAAAACCCTTAATAATCTGTTAAGTTATACTTAAACATTTGTAAAATAATGTTTTCACCTCTCCTACAAAAAAAAACACATTAGATAACAAAATGTCTGATATTCAAGGATTTAGAAAGATACATGCAATTTTAAACTAGAAAACTGCCAGTAGAATTTAAAGTCCCTATAGGTCAATCAATACTCATTGAACTTTTTATGCTAAGGTTTCATAAAAATAGAAGGTTGCATTTAAAACTTGTGAAGTATATTTTTTATACACAGATCAATTTCATTTATGAAGTCACTTTTCATTTTTAAAACATCATTTTTCTCCATACATTAAGAATCGAATAGATAGTAAATAAATCTCATTTTAATGCTTTAGTTCATTCACTTCAAATGTAATAGCAATAAAGTGAATTAAAATTGCAGATCCCCCCCCCCCCCCCCCAACTTTGAAAAAGTTTTCATCTAAAAATTATTTGACAAAAACATTATTTTTAAAAATCCACAATAATATTTACATGTATACCTCATATAATGAATACTTTTTTATACTTTCATTCCTATTTTAATTGCTTTTTGGTGACCGATAATTGAAACCCAATATAATTTAATTGATATTTTATGGCTTAAAAACCATGCACACTTAAATTAAAGGTCACTTTCTGCAGTGCATATATATAATAAAAACATAAATTTAATACAAGCTGTTTATTATAATACATATTTTATTTTACATATTTTATCTTCCTTTGAAGTTTCCACCTCGGTGAAGAAAACAAACCTGAAATATAAAATTGTTCATTTCTGTTTTAATTAAGATTACATTAAAATTTAAAAATCAAATTATTGCCTCAAACTTTTTCTAGTCTTTAGCTCTTTTTATTTTATCCAAGCTCTTTTTGTAACGGAACTGCAATTTGTTGTCAATAAAAGAAATCATGCAATGCAGCATTTACTGCCAATAAAGAAAAACAGAATTGCAAAATGAAAAACAGAATTTTGCACGAAAGCATAAGATTGTTAACATTTTGTAAAATTTTTACATCAGAAATCATTTTCTACTAACATTTAAGAAAATCATTCTAAACTGGTATTTGAATTTCAATCGCATACATTTGCACCAACCTCAAACAAGCACACCAAAAAACTATGAATTGTGAAATAAATACTAATGCTTTTTTTTTTTTTTTTTTTATATATAAACTCGTTCATTTTTCCTTAGCCGTTTAAAATTTTAATAAATAATTTATAAGAGAGAAAAATCTCTTTTAAACTGTTAAATTAACCACCAAATAAATTCAAAATAAATAGTAAAAAGTGTTGTTGAAAAGTCTGAGATAAAATATAAAATACACTGTGGCTCTTGAAAAGTTATAGGAACTAATTTAGAACATAGTGTTTTTGTTGTTTTTTCTTCTGAACTAATTTCTCAATTATAAGCATATGACAAAGGTGATTTGTACAAAATTGTTTAAAGAAACATATAATTTTTTTTTTTTTTTTGGAAGACCAGAGATTCTCCATTTCTAATTTTTATTTTAAAATATAAATTATTGTAACATCAAATCGAAATTGCTTGGAGCGTTACTTAATTGATTGTCATATAATCTTACCTGGCAGAGAAAGTTTTCACGCTTTTTGGTTTACAAATAAGTTTTTGCTTGTTTCTTTGTGGGATTCCAAAGAAAGAGAATCGTCTTTGAAACGGGCTGGAATATGAGTATGGCTTTTCTGTGTTAATAAATTTTCATCTTCTGAAGAATCACTCCCAATGCTAGATATTGAACGAGTAAGCTCAGCTTTATCTTATGCCTGTTAAAAGGAATATAAATAGGAAAATTATGGATATATGCTATCTCAAACTAGTTGCAAAACTTCATATACAATTTATTTATACAATTAAATATCTTACTTAGCGCACTTATAGTATCACTCACTAAAAAACCAACCTTCAGTTTGGGAAATTAAAATAGGATATTATTTAAATCTGTTAATAAATATCTGTTATTCATGTCCACAATTTCAAAAATCTACACCATTAAAACTTGAATTGATAAGTAGATCAAAAACTTATGAAACAATATTTATGATACCTTTAATTATTTGTATACCTTATACAAAAATTGTAATTTACTTACTGTATGTACAATAGATTTTAAAATTAAATGTTTGCCATGTTGACTTGAGGGTATATATTCTTTAATCATGTAAATCCCCCCCCCCCCCATTCATTGCAAACTGCCAAAGACAACTTTTGTCTGAGATGAACCAAGATGAAGGAATTACTTCTATGGGTTCTCCATTTCCATCAATGAACCCTACAACAGTATGTATCTTTATTTTAAACTGAACAGAATAACAAATTAACTATTGAAAGGCCATACTGGCATTTTACTGCCGAGGGAAGGAAGGCTACAACTATTACACTTTTCACCCCAAGACAGAAAATTGCACTATGAATAGCACTAACAATAATACTTGATTACAATATTTGTTTACTTTTCAAATGGAAAGTCTTTTCTTTAAATGAAAAAAACATTTTTATTTTATAAAAACAACATCTTTGCACAGTGTGTTTAGATTAACACAAAGGAAGCTAGGCATTCAAAATATATTTTTGTAGATATTTCAAAAATTTGCATTCATTGCTCTTTTCTGAGTAATCAATAATTGCACAAGACAGACCTTTTAAATAGGGAAATGTACATACAGTAAAACCCTGTTAAAGCTAAGTCGATCTGGCAGCTGAAATTGTTCGCTTTAACCGAATTTTGTGTTAAACAAATAAATTAAAGTTAAGTTTTAAGTACGGAAAACCGCTTTTCCTTTGCATTAAATGTGATTTTATGTTAAGCAATTTTGCATTAACAGGGTTTGCTGTATTTTTTTAAAAATAGGAGGCATAATTACAATAGTTATACATATTGTTAAAATTGACATTTTTTAGAACAATCATTTACCTTTTATGCCAAGTGGTTGATTGAGATAATGCACCCTATTCCACACCACCTTTGAGATTGAGTAATAGGCGTGTTTTAATTTAATGTGGTTTCCTCAATATGTGCAATTCACAATATATTCTATTAACAGAGCTGCTAATCACGGAGCTTGGATATTCAATTTTATAAGGAGCAAATATAGGAAATTCCGCAATAAAAACTAACGATAACAAATATGATAAATATTTAATATTTATAAATATTATAACTAGAATGTAACATGTAGTATAAGTATTTCAATGATGAGCATGATTTGAAACAAGCAATGGAGAGGGTGAATGGGTAAATGAGTGTTAGTTTGCATCCGAGTAAGGACGAGATAAAAGCTCTTAATCTTGTCCAGATGACATAAAAGCTAAAAATCTTGATTATATTTTAAACAGTATTAAATAAATAATTGAAACTAACTTGATTCCTTATCAAGTTTAATGTGAATACCAATCATTTTTGTCAACATCAATTTTGTAGATCAAACCATGCCAAGTCGGCAATCAAGTATGGTTGAAATTAACGTAAACCAACAATGCAATACGTAGGTACCGAAACATAACCACATGAAATCGACAAATTATTGTGACAACACTTACCAATATCAAGAATTCGATCCAATTTTAATATTACAAATGACAGTCGAGCCGGCGATATAAACAAACTTCCCAAACACACATCCGGGCACTTCAGTTGCTTCAGCCACTCGGTGGCGATTCTTTTTGAGAAATTCTGTGCATCGTTTTGTATCGGAATCTGCCGGTTTTGGCCGTAACTCGAGATCGTTCCAAAATACATGATTTTTTAAAAAATGCTTAAAAACGTGTTAAAAACATCGCAAAACATATTAACACAAACATTCCTTTCTTATACATAAAATATTTCAATTTTAAAACTGTCCATCAAACTTTCAAACTTTTGAGTATCGTCTATCTAATATTGGGCGAGATTGGGCAATATCGGCATCGAACGGCCGATTTTGCGCCGTTCCACATCGGGATTGGTCAATGTAGGGCTGATATTGGCCAATACTGCTGTGCTACTTGGGTCCGATCTCGATTAACCCACTTTAAGGAGTGGAAAAGAGGTTAAACGATTCCACTTCCCGGAGCATTCTGCTCGGAAGCAATTCTTTAAACGTCAACCATTTTTATGCACTTAATCCATAATCTTATACTTCAGCTAATCAACTTGTACACAAAAAGTCAATTTTACTACTTACATCAAGTAATATATAATACAAAAATCATTTTACCAATTCAAGACAATATTTTCTTATGCATATTTTTTCTCTAGCAGTCATCATATCTTAGGAAATATAAGGTTAATCACATCAAAGGAATTCTGTTGTATTTGGTAGCAACTCATTACGTGTCTGCTTGCTTTTAATTAATGAAAATTGTCTATTGAAGTGGCAGTGATACTTCCAAAGCCTCTGTAATTGCTAATGTATTCAAGGCAGCGCATCTAAAAATATATGTCCTCTGCTAATTTTTTGCTACTACCATCGTACTAAGCATATAGATACTGTATGGATGCAAAACTTTCGTTTAAAAATTGCTTTTAAGCCAAATTGTGTCGTATGATGAACAATGCATCCCAAAAATTTCCCCTCATTATGTAAATCACCAAGTATTGGGACTAAATCATTTAAACTATTTCCTTGGTGTTCAATTGAAATAATTGTTGAAAAGTCGCATGAAAATTAATGTTCTTTTATGTCGTATCATTACTTTTTTTTTTTTGGTTTAAATTGCATCAAACTGCTTCTAATTTTAAATATTAAAGTTGGTACGAGTAGTTTTTGACTTCCATGCTTAAAAATTTTATAAAATGCAATAAATTTTGTGATTTCAGTCAAATTGTTTGTAAAAGTAATATATTTGTGATTCAATAATTAATCAAAACAAGGAAATTAAAGTATTTTTATAATAATTACTACAAAAAGGTTATTTAAATAGAATGTGTTTCAAGTTTAAAAGGTTATTCATTAAAAATCCTTTCATTTGGTGAAGGAAATCGGAACCCTGTAGATAGGGATGGAACGGATGTGAGTTTTGCCGGATACCGGATTTCGGATATCCGGGGTACCATGTCTACCGGATACGGATATCCGAAACGGATTTCACCGGATATCCGGCCGGATATTCGGTCTATATACTAAAAACGATAGTTATACGATATGCTATACGAAAAAATGGTCATGATATGAAGTATCAAGTAAATTATAATTAGTGGTTAGCGCACCGCACTGCATGCCACAGGTCCATGGTTTGATTCGCGGACTGGGCAAGGTTGACATAGCTGTTTATACCTGAAAGAAATAAACTGAGGAGGACCATGTATGCTTGAGAACTAAACACTGGGGTTTGGCGTCAGAATGACCATCTGACCGGAACATCTGCTATGTGACACACAAATGCCACAGTCAAGAAAGCTGAGCTGGGCCCAGCAGGCCTTGGTCCACACGGGCTGTCGCGCCACTGAGTTAATTTTTTTTTAATTGAACTTTAGTTGATGAAACGATGTTTTAGTGATGCCAATACCTACACTTGCTGAACAATTTTGAAACTTCATCACCATTCTGTTTGTGTGCTATTTAAAATTGTATCAAACATTCTGCAATGTGATGAAAATATTTCAGAAATACGTTTGTAAATTGATTCAATATCAATTTACTTCATGCATTGTTTATAATTGATAAATGGTTACAAAATTATACCGGATGCATTTGTTAATAACAAAAGATTTATTTTAAATATTTTATGAAATTGAAGTCTATTTTTTTTTTGTAATGCACCTAAAATATTACGGATTTAAAGAAATCTCATAGAAAACATAAATTGAATCTATCGGAATATCCCGTCTTTAAATATAAACTTAAAAAATTTCGAACCCAAAATTCATCAACATTATGTTATACCATATTTAAAATATATATTTAATATAAACAAACAAAATTAGTACTTACATATTTTTATGGTTAAGGCTTTTGCTTTAGGATCATCTAAACTCCACAATTTTGGTACAAATAGTGTCAATTCCAATGTTGTCTGCGTGCATTTCTTGTTTTGATGAATTGTTTTTTCTTGTTCATCAATATTTGATGCATTTAGTGAGTCTTTTAAGCTTCGTGAATTTCCTTATGCACACTCATTAAATGGTTCCATAAGGGTTTTGTGGAAAAGGATTTTGGGCTTCTGCCGCGCACAATATATTTTTTAAACGATTCTGTGGAGCAAGTAACACATAGGGCTTAGCTTTCGTCATTTCCATTAATTTTAAAATACTCCCAAATGGGTGATTTTAAATGAGCCATTATTAAAAATTATAAATTGGATTGTAATTGGAGAAAACTATGATTCAAGACATTCTAGAGAGCTCAATATAATTCCACATTGTGGCGCTACGTTAAAGACCTAAAAATTACAATACTTCATTTTACGTCAGAAAAAATATACCAGCTTTCAACTTCTGCCAATGAAAAATCAGAAATTAGACCATACCATTCACAGCATAAAGGGGTAGGGTATTATCGTCGATAGAACAAAAAAAAAGCATAGAGGAGTGCGCATTGGCTATTTATTGCTTTTTACTCGCTAGCAAATGTCAGAAAAAAAGGAGGAAGTAAGAATAACTAAAATTCTTAACAAGTAACTTATGTTATGGAAAAAAAGTACTATTTATTAGTATTTCGGTTCGAATTTTACGGAGAAGCATTCAAATATAACATCTGGAATTAATCAGATCATAAACTTGGAATGAAAAGAACATATTGCAAAACACGTATGAAGGATGTGTATGGAGAAAGATTGGAGGAATTGTTTATGCTTATAGAAAGCATAGTTCTCATGAAGGAACTTTTTCGTTTTCTAACTTAACTGCAATTTATGTCCAAAAAAAAATTTTTTAAAAGTGTAGGATACGGTGTCTCCTTTGTCCGAAAAATATCATTATTTTTTGCAAAAAATTATTTCTTGTAGATACCTGGTGGCCGGATATATAGCCGGATATCCGAATGAAATTATCGGATGTCCGGTATTTCAAATCGGATATCCGACGGGGTTTCGGATATTGAAAAATCAGCCGGATATGCCGGATATCCGTTCCATCCCTACCCTGTAGCATTAATTATAGACATTTTACTGTCACGAGAGAAATTCAAGATGGCGGCTAATGGCCAATATGGCGGGCTGCCGTTACTTATATTTTTCTGGACTTATGATATGTTTCTGGCCACCTAGTTGGCGGCTCAGTTTTAAAGCAGTAAAAAAAGGTTTAAATGAAAATTACTTCTTAGTTAACAATATTTATTTATATTAGAAACGATTATTTACAGCCATATTTACAAAGTAGGGAAATAGTATTTCGGAGCTCTTGCAAAGAGCTTATAGAGTCCTTTCTGGCAATCTCGAATCCGTCTTCTTAAGTGGTCTGGTCAGCTCCGCATATTTACATGAAGCCATTTGCATATTAGCGGGCTTCATGGTCTACAGAGGCACCAATGACATGATGTTACTTGATTGGAATCTTGAATTTACATCCGCTCACGCGCGTCAATTTGCTGGGCCATGCACGTAGTGAACCACATTATCCTGCGTCATGCTGTGGTTTAACTGGTGAATATTTGGCAACACAAACTTTAACAGTTCATTGTTATGAAACGTGCCGTTTGAATAGTTTGAAGGCAGGGGAGAGGAACTCGATGCAGCTGTTAGCTAGGTAGTGATTTGAGATGTTTTTAGGTGGTGTTTCAGCTTCTGCCAAACTTCTTCTAATTCCTACCTAGTAGTGTTTAGACAGGAAATGACTTTTGTCGTGGTAAGTGACGTGGCCTCTACAGTACTCCTCCTCCAGTGTTAACCTTTAACTGCTGTAAGCAGTCTGACAGACAACGAGTCATTTTATGTGGAATGCTTCGACCCCCTAAAATATCGCATCTTAGACTTTTATTTTAATTTGTCTGATAATATGTTTCTAAAACTTTAAACTGATGCTCCCCAATTTGTTTGGCGCATTATGGACCATGTCTAGCTCTTGCCCCAATAACCTCAAACAACCCAACCACAGCAGTAAAAGGTTAACGTAGATTTTTTGGGTTAACACTGAACTTGACTTGCCTTCCAGACCTGGTAACAAGCATTGGTATTTCGCTGGCTGCGGAATCGGCTTGTTCGTCCAGGGTCATAAATGCTGGTTTGACTCTATCCATACTTATTAACGAGGGTTGTGGATTACCAACTTAAATAGCTTGTCTGACTTAGACAATACTTTAAACGGTCCTTGATAAGGGGGGTTGAAGGGCACGAAGAACTCCGTCATGGCGAACGAAAACGTAATTACAGTTCAACTCCTTATGAATAAAAAATTTCTTGCGTGAGTGTGATGAAGTTGGGACAGGTTGTATGACACTCTGTATTTTTCCAACAAACGTTATTGGGTCTAGCTTTTCTGCACTGGGCGAGAAGAATTCTCCTGGTAAGTGAATGTTTGTGCCATATAGCATTTGCGCTGGGGTAGCGTCCAAGTCTTTTATGGTAACCCTCAATCCTAATAGAATAGTAGGTAGGGCATCAACCCAACCTTTTTCCGATCACTTTATTGACGCTTTTAGGTTGAGGTGGATTCTTTCAATCTTTGAGGTGGTTCAATTCTTTCAAGTTGATTCCATTAGAGGATCAAACGGTATAGTGGTTAGCGTGCTGGCTTCTAGACCGCGAGGTTGCGGGTTCGAGTCCCGTGTTAGGCATGGGTGTTTGTAAATGTATGTTGGCTTGTCTAATGACGAAAGTTTCGGCGCATTATAGCCCTCGTGTTGCTGACGGCGCTAGATAATCTGAATACAACCAACCATTAGAGGATGGTTTGTGGGGAGAGGATCTGGTCTTCTCCCCCCCCCCCCATTAAGGTAGCTAGTGAATTAAAGAGTGTAGATTCGAATCGTCTGCCATGGTCCGTTGTTATCGTCAAAGGTGTCACGAAACGGCTCACCCAGTTTTCGTACAGTGTACGTGCTACGTTTTCTGCGGTAATGTCTACCAAAGGGTAAGCATCTGGCCACCTTGAGAAACGTTCAATACAAGTCAGGCAGTATGAAAGTCCTCTTGCTTGTGGGAGTCTTCCTACGATGTCTATATGAATATGCTCGAACCTTTCAGATGGTAGTTGATATGATGCAAGGGGCAATGGCGGATCCAGCCAGGGGGCGCGGGGGGCGCGCGCCCCCTCCTCAGGTGGAGTCTTTTTTTACAATTTACAGAAATAAATATTAATAATAATTTTTTTTTTTCAATAAGTTCACGCAACAATTATATTTTAACCTTCATCTAATTTCCGAAAAAAGCAACAAAAAAAAGCTTATTTTTGTACCAAGGTTCTATTTATAGCCTTCTCTCTTCCCATTCAAACGGATGTTGGAAGACTGTACAAGTATTCAAACCTCCACCCTCTTGACCTTGAAGATATCTTGGACCCCTGATACCCCGATTCCTTTTCTGTCGAGTGGGAGGAAGAGATTTTGACTCACATGCGTAATGTCCAACGCCAACCAGGGAAAAAAAATAATGAGAGGTTGGACTATTATCGAAAATGGCCACCCCCATTCAACTGGACATGGTAATAGGCTAAACTTAAAACTTTTGAAAGAAAGGAAGAGGAAGGTTATTTATTAACTGCATAAGAACTCGTCCAGCTCTAATTTCTGCTTCGGCTTGTAAATAAGCGTCATATTTGAATTTCGATTAACAATCCTCTCTTGTACCACACTGGAAAGGTATGCCAATTGTTTGTTTTTTTACATAAAATAGATTTATAAACAATTTTGTAAGTAGTATTATCTGTGTAAAGTAGCACTACAGTAGCAGAAATAATTATTAAAAAAAATATCGCTTTCAAACCCTGTACGAAATTAAACGAATGAATTAACAAAATAAATGTGTTATTGCAGAAGTAATGCAAGAAATATTGCACTTTATAAGTAATTATAATGCTTACGGCATAACAATGGCGGATCCAGCCGGGGGGGCGCGCGCCCTTCCCTCAGCTTGAGTCTATATATTTTTTTAAATAAGTTCACGTTACAAACATATTTCGACCTTCATCTAATTTCCGAAAAAAACAGAAAAACAAAAAACTTATTTTTCAATCAAAGTTCTTTTTATAGCCTTCCCCCTTCTCATTCAAACGGACGTTGAAAGACTGTACAAGCATTCAAACCTCCACCCCCTTGATCTTGAAGACATCTTCACGACACTTCAAAACACATCCCTTTCTGTTAAAAGTTTCCTGGGATCGAATTATCAATAAATATTCTTCCCGTCCTTCAGGACCAAATATACCTTTTTCTATCGGCTGAGAGGAAGAGATTTTGACTCTCACATGCGTAATGTTCAACGCCAACTGGGGGGGGGGGGGGAGGATGAGAGGTTGACCATTTGGGTTAATCTCCCTCCTCGGAAATTGCTACCTTCATTCAGCTGGACATGGTAATTGGCTAAACTTTAAAGTTTTGATAGAAAGGAAGAAGGTTGTTTATAAACTGCATAAGAACTCGTCCAGCTCTAGCTCGTGCTTGTGTTTCGGCTTGTAATTAAGTGCCATGTTTGAGTTCAGATTAAAAATCTTCCTTTGCAACACCACAGTGGAAAGTTATGCCAATTTTTTGTACAAGAAATAGACTTGCAAACAGTTTTGCAAAAAGTATTATCTCCCCTATTAAAAATATTACTTATAATTATTAGTAAAACATTCTCTTTGGAAAACAATTTTTCCTTATATACTTTAGAATACTCGAGTAGCTGTGGATTATCCAGTAAAACTACGTATTTTTACTTATTAAGCTCACTGCATTAATATTTTATGAATAGGTTAAATTTTGATGTACAATTACTGTTTTCCCAGTTTGATGCAAGTATATATAATGTAAGGTTTATACATTAGTTAGTCACAAATAGAAGTAGTAAGTTCCCGCTTTCATTGTAATTTCTTCAGTATAATCGATACCTCCGGAAATGTAGCTTGCTAAAATGTTCAATATGTACGGTACATTTTGAATACAATTTTTTTATTAAATAAAAAAGTTGATGAAAAAACAAAAGGACAATGTTAACCACCCTTCGCTAAGCTATCAAGTCGGAGATGTGATGAATGAGGTGTGGGGGGGGGGGGGTCAATCGATGGATATGGATGATCTTGAAATATATTTTTTGAACACTACTTGGATTTCTTTAAAAAAACTTTTTTTAAATATTCAATTTCATCCTGACTAAGGCACGGCAAATTGTTGCGCCCCTCCCTCAGGAAAATCCTGGATCCGCCACTGGCAAGGGGGGTAGTAATATGCCTTGTAACTTTGTTCTTTTGGCATTTTAGACAGGATCGAGCCCATGAAGTTGCGTTTTTCCTCGTCGAATGCCAGACGAATCTTGGTTTTTAGTAAGGGTGTAGATTCGAAGGACATCTTTCTGAATCTATTTTTTTTTTTTTTTTTTTTTTTTTGTGCAATTTATTTGATGTTTGGCCTTTTTTTCAGCTTTAAAATGACTGGACTACAATCAAATAAAAGTATTTTTAATGCTATTACTATTAAAAGTTATTTATATACGATTTGTTTCTAGTTGATAGATTAAATATTGATAACCCTTTCTTTGGTTCATATTTGAAGGAAATCGGAGCCCTGTAAGATTAGCCGACCAAACGGTATAGTGGTTAGCGTGCTAGCTTCTAGACCGCGAGGTTGCGGGTCCCGTGTTAGGCATGGGTGTTTGGCTTGTCTAATGACGAATGTTTCGGCGCATTAGAGCCCTCGTGTTGTTGACGGCGCCAGATAATCTGAAAACAACCAACCAACCTGTAAGATTAATTATAGGCATGACGGTATACATACGACTGTCTTCTGCCGCTTAGATTTTGCTAGACTTTTGATATGTTGTTCGGAAAAATTTTCTGAGATGGAAAATTTTAAAAAAAAACACCTTTGGTTGCAATTTGATGTTTTTACCTAATTTGACGGGATTAACTAAAAAACTAATGGTTTTCATTATTAGTAAATCAAAGTCTAAAAAAAAATAATTTTTGGTTTCAACGTGTTAATGTTACTTGACCTAACTTTTAATCAAAGTATTTAAAGTGTACTCCGTTTCAGTCTATATCAATTGTGAGAGAATGGAGGGTCGAAATCGTTCAGTTTATTTTATGACAGAGTCGATATCTTTCGGAGTAGTTAAATGCCCTGCTCCTTAAAACTCCCTTCCCAGTGTTACCTCTATAAAACTCGTTATCAAGCATCAAGAGACTCATTGCAGGGAAACAAACTATTGCACTGCCTTAATGCGAAATGTACATAAATTTTACTATTTACAAAATTAACACTACGAAATATTTACAAGTATACAAAAATTCGTAACAATAGATATCAGCAAGTTACTCGATCAATTTAGCAAAATTAAAAATACACAATTCAGCCAAAAAGTAAAAATGCCCAATTCGGCAAAAATATATAAAGATATAGGAAAAATTATTGCTTTAAATATTCATTTGTTTCATGTTCTTCAAAAAATTTATTAAATATTAATCAAATTCAATATCAATATCTGAATCACTTGAAACGTTCTTGTTTGAACTAGAGTCTGAATCGCTATTCGATAGTTATCACTAATTCATCCACAATTTCTTCCATCAGTCCGTCTTTTTTCCAATAAATATTCTTTACTTTTTCAATGTGTTCCCAATGTTTCTTCCATTCATCCTGTGTTAATTTTAAAAAAGCTTCTTTAAGTAACTATTGTAAATTGTTTGAACTTAAGTCACCCGTTACATTTCTTTCTCGAATGCAACTTTTTACAGACGACCATATATATTCTACTAGGTGAATACCCGTGAAGCGACTTCAGACGTTTGCTCCCATTTCGATCCCGACAAATTGATTTATCACAATAGGAACTTTCCTTTGTTGACATTTTAAACGAAATTTATAATTGTGAATAGTAAATTGGAATAGTTTATTGTGTTTATGTTTGCTCTTAGTTCTAAATTTCAAAGTAGTAGCTGTATTGGAATTGAGACATTAAGTTAATCCTCGTATAGTTTCAATGTTTCGTCGACTTTCCATCCCTTAAAAATTCGTTAATCGATATTGGAATGACTTATTTTTTTAACATTTACCCTTTTAACATTTGCACCAAATATCAGAAATATGACTACATTGGAAGAGGAACATTCGGATATCCCTCGTTTGGAACATTTAACCCCTTTTCAACCCCATAAAAATGGTTAATCGAGAACGGATTAGCTTACTTTTTCTGTTTAATCTTTTTTGACATTTGTACCAATTTTCAAGTTGTGACCATATGGGAAGTGGGACACTCGAATATCCCTAGTTTGGAACATTTAACGCCTTTTGCAAACCTTAAGTGGATTAATCGAGATCGGAATGGCTTACTTTTTCTACGTTTATCTTTATTGACATTCCTACCAATTTTCAGAGTTGTGACTGTATGGGAAGTGGGATATTCGAGTTTGGAATGTTTAACCCATTTTCCACCCCTTAAAGTGGGTTAATCAAGCTCGGAATAGCTTAACTTTTCTATGTTTGTCTTTGTTGATATTTTTACCAATTTTTAGAGTTGTAACCATATGGGAAGTGGTACATTCGAATTTTCCTCGTTTGGAACGTTTAACCCCTTTTCCACCCCTTGATCCACCCGAGATCGGAATAGCTCACCTTTTTTGCGTTTGTCTTTATTGATATTCACACCAGTTTTCAGAGTTGTGAAAATATGAGAAGTAGGACATTCGAATATATCGCTCGTTTGGAACGTTTAACCCCTTTTTGACCTCTTCAAGTGGGTAAATCGAGAACGGAATAGTTAACTTTTTCTATATTTATCATTGTTGACATTTGTACCAATTTTTAGAGTTGTGACCATATGGAAAGTGGTACATTCGAATATCCCTCGTTTGGAACGTTTAACCCATTTTCGACCCCTTAGAGTGGGTTAATAGAGATCGGAATAGCTTACTTTTTTTACGTTTGTTTTTGTTGATACTTGCGCCAGTTTTCAGAGTTGTGACGAAATGGGAAGTAAAACATTCGAATATCCCTCGTTTGAAATGTTTAACCCCTTTTCGAAATCTTAAAGGGGGTTAATCGAGATCGAAATAGCTTAATTTTTCTATGTTTGCCTATGTCGACATTTGCACCAATATTCAGAGTTGTGGACATGTGGGAAGTGGTACATTCGAATATCCCTCGTTTGGAACGTTTAACCCCTTTTCGACCCCTTAAAGTGGGTTAACCGAGATCTAATTAGCATGCTTTTTCTATGTTTAGCATTGTTGGTATTTAAGCCAATTTTCAAAATTGTAGCCTTGTCGTAAGTGGGACATTCGAATATTCCTCGTTTGGAACGTTTAACCCCTTTTCCACCCCTTAAAGTAGGTTAATCGAGATCGGAATAGCTTACTTTTTCTTCGTTTGTCTTTATTGATATTCGCACCAATTTTTAGAGTTGTGACGAAATGAGAAGTAGGACATTCGAATATTCCTCGTTTGGAACGTTTAACCCCTTTTCGAGCCCTTAAAGTGGGTTAATCGAGATCGGAATAGCTTACTTTTTCTATTTTTACCATTGTTGATATTTGTGCCGATTTTCAGAGTTGTGACTATGTGGGAAGTGGGAGAATTAGTGATGAGTGAGTCAGTGAGTGAGTGAGGGCTTTGCCTTATATATATAGAGATAGCAGTGATTCTCAACCTTTTTTTTTTGTCGCGGCACACTTTTAACGATTTCAAAATTTGGCGGCACACATAGGCGCCCCCAGGAGGGTGCACTTGCACTCCCCTGGATTTTGAAAATTAAAATCTTTAAACTTTTTTTTATTTTCGACTTAACGTGCCGCACAACATAATGAATAAAGTATTAATTTGATTTATTATGATTTAAATTTTGTTTGTAGGGTAAGATATTTTTCTTTTTTCTTTTTGAGAATATTCCATTGCAAATTGCAAACATTGACTCTAGTTTTGTTTGTAACATTTCTGTATACGTAGCATTTTTTTTAGTATTTCTTGAATTATATATATACACTAGCTAAATACCCGTGCTTCGCTACGAAATTTTAACATGTGCAATATTTTAGCTAGCTGTGAGGCCTCGCATTGCGGAAATCTAAATTAAAATTTTAACATTCTTTTTGTCGGTCCAATTAGAAGGCCAAAACTACTTGTGTTGAACATTTCAGAAAAGTAGCCCAATTACAAATCATTTTGTAAAATATTTGTTAATTAAAAAAAAAAAATCTGTTTTTCAAAAATCCAATTAGAAGGCCACAACTATTTATGTTGAAAATTTCAAAGCTATAGCCCTATTTGAAATCGTTTTGTAATATATAAATTAATTAATTAAAAAAATTAATTAAAAAGGAACAAAATAAAAATTAAAAATTCTATTTTTTTTAAAAGTCCAATTAAAAAGGCCAAAACTACTTATGTTGAAAATTTCAGATCTGTAGCCCTATTAGATATCGTTTTGTAACATATTTATTAATTCATTAAAAATTAATTAAAAAAGAACTAATTAAAATTTTAACGTTCTGTTTGTGATGTATACAATTAGAAGACCAAAACTACTTATGTTGAAAATTTCAGAGCTGTAGCCCTATTAGATATCGTTTTGTAACATATTTATTAATTAATTAAAAATTAATTAAAAAAGAACAAAATAAAAATTTAAATTTGTTTTTTAAAAGTCCGATTGAAAGGCCAAAACTACTTATGTTGAAAATTTTAGATCTGTAGCCCTATTAGATATCGTTTTGTAACATATTTATTAATTAATTAAAAATTAATTAAAAAAGAACTAATTAAAATTTCAACATTCTGTTTGTGATGCATAAAATTAGAAGGCCAAAACTATTTATGCTGAAAATTTCAGAGCTCTACTTCAACTTTAAGTAGGTTTCTATAGATCCACAGGAGCCACAGACAGACACACAGCTTGTTTTATTATTATAGATATTTTTCTTTTCTCTCTTTGCGGCGAGAATGAATTAGTTATATCTTTAGCGGCGACGTCGGGTCTATTAGGAAAAAACATACGAGCACAGTTACAGTTAGAAAGCTTGGAGAAATAAAAGTGGGAGGGGAGGGTGGGTCATTGAAAAGTAGGATGATCTTGAGAAATTATTTCCGGTCCACAAGAAATTTATTGTTCTTGGAAATGATAAGATTTTGAATTCTACTTTAGAAATCCATTGAAAGTACAGATGCAATATAAACGGTTGAGAATAACTGATTGTGACCCGTATTGAATGATATGACTTTTCATTAGCAGATTTAAAGAGAAATGACAATAACAGCAAAAAAAAAAAAATAATAATAATAATAATAGTTTGCTTTTAAAGAAAGTGTCTTCATCATGGATTTAATCGAAAGATTTGTCCGATTCGAAAGTTTTATAGACTTCCAACACTCACCGGCTTTATTAATATTTATTTCAATTTTACCGTCACATATATATATTTGAATAAAATTTTAAAAGACAAGAAACAGAGGTCTTCGATTCACAGGTAAGCTTCGATTTTGACATTTTCGAAATTGAATGTATCTTCCCCATGCAGTTCAAGGGAGAGTTTGAAAATGTTCTAAATTTATATTTTGTTTGCAATTGGCAGAACTCGAAAGTTTTTTTGTTTTTTTTTCTACAATGACATCGACCAAACGGTATAGTGGTTAGTGTGCTAGCTTCTAGACAGCGAGGTTGCGGGTTCCGAGTCCCGTGTTAGGCATGGGTGTTTGTAAATGTATGTTGGCTAGTCTAATGACGAAATGTTTCGGCGCATTATAGCCCTCGTGTTGCTGACGGCGCCAGATAATCTGAAAACAACCAACCAATCTACAATGACATCCAAAATACTCTTTAGATGCAATAATTTTAATTCAGTATTTGAAGCAATAGCAATACATTTATTCTGTGACTTTTAGTTTTAAGATTATTAATTATAATTTTGATTAAAATGTTCTATAATTTAAACAAACCTTCTTTCAATTAAAAATAAAAAAATTTAAAAAAAATTAAAAAAAAAAAAAAACGGTATAATTAATTTATGATGGGTAAAAAATTGATTAGCACACAATAAAATGGGTCTTTCCACCCCTGCAAATAATTCTACGGGCGCCCTTGGCGGCACACAAAGAAAGAGATAAGTTTAAAAGTTGTTTACTTACCTATAATACACTAGGTAAAATAGTTTATGATAACAATTTGGAATGTAAAATAAAATAATATATGTACTACAAAAACAACAGTAGGTTTATTAAGGGATTAATTACAAATGAATAATAAGAATACTTTTAATGAGAAATTTGAGCATGATGTTTTTTGATAATTTCATTTATATTTGGTCGTAAAAATGACAATGCTACTCTCATATCGTTTTCTACATTTAACAGTCTCGATCTTTTTTCCGTTTTTATGTTGGTTAATGCTGAAAATCCGAAATCACACAAATATGATGTAGAAAATTGTAATAATATGTATAAAGCTTTTTTGGCTATCATGGGATAATCGCATCTAATGTTAATCCAAAATGAATTAATTGATTCTTCTGAATATTTTAAAATTAAATCTCGATTATTAGAAAGCGAAATTAGTTCTTCCTCTTCATTCAAAGTTAATTTAAATACAGAAGTATTCGTTATCAAAAATGGATTATGAACCCAATCAATTTTTTTTTTATATCTAAATTTGGGAAATAATGAATAATTCTCACCTCTAATGTTGTCAAATGGTCAATAACAATTTTATGAATAGTTTTATTAAAATCTTTTGGGACTGATAATGCCTCTTAAGGTGTTCTAAACGTCCCCACCTCCGAAATTCCCATAAAAATGCTTTAATGGCGTAAAAAAATGAAAAACGAATGCCTTCAACACAGTCCTCATGATTTGGAACACATCAACGATCGTTTTTTCTCCTCTCTTAACTTTCACTTATAACAAAGGATAATAGAGGAATTTTCGAAAAGTATATCGCCAAAAACGCCATTTTTTTTTCCTTCTCAAGACCCATATCAGAATTATCGCCAAACTGGCCATTTTTTTCTAAGCAAACGATGAAAATATAAAAACGATAAATGACACAAATCCACATCAGTAATATAGTGTAATTGAAAATTGTGCGATGTTCCACACACCTAGGTTTTTAAAAAAGTGAATGGAATATTTGACATTGTTTGTCCCCCACGAGAGAGTCAATATCTCTATTACAAGTGGATAGTCTTAGACATGCTGTTGAATTCGCTCATTTATTCACTCTCTACACTATCGAGGAATACAAACGAATAATTCGATTGTTGCTAACCAATATCTATTGGTGAATCCAGCGAGATTTATGGACCGCTCACGTTTTAACGTGCGCTGCTCTCAGGCTTTGGAAATCAATCAAGATTTGACGAATCCGCTCTGAACATCTATAATAATGTTGCACAAATTGTCTGAGTATAGTGTAAATAGTGACGTATTATTTTAAAATTCTATTGTAATTTATTTTTATCTTATTTTATTTATTAACAGCGATAATACAGGTTAGAAAAAGGTGGCAACACCTAAAGCAATCGAGAAGTTACGAGATGTTTCTTTTTCGATGAATTGGCTGGAAATTTCGCGAATGTACTCTCGCGCCAAGTAATAAATAAGACTGGAGATCGGGAAAGTTTTGAGATTGACTTCGGACTTCGATGAAAGCTGATCGCTTTGTTTACCTATTGGAGTGAGCTTGTATAATCGCTGTATTCGAAGGTTTTTTTTTTTTTTTTTTTTTTTTTTTTTTTTTGTTGAAGCTTGTGTTGAAGCTTGAGAGTGATTACACTGTTGTCTTTAAATAACTTTAGCGATATATTGAAAAGAGAATAAACATTTTTATACCATAAAAACTGTGCCATCATCGCCTCAGTGGAAAAATTCTTAACATTAATTCTAATAAATAATTATAACAACTAATTCTAACTTAATAAAACAAGCTGTGTGTCTGCCTGTCTGTGGCTCTGTGGGTGTATAGAAACCTACTTAAAATTGGAGTAGAGCTCTGAAATTTTCAGCGTAAGAAGGCTTTCTAATTTTATGTATGTCAAACAGAATGTTAAAATTTTAATTTGTTCTTTTTTAATTAATTTATTTTTTACAAAGTCTCTTCAAATAGAGATACAGCTATGAAGTTTTCAACATAAGTAGTTTTAGCCTTCTAATTGAACTTTTGAAAAACAAAATGTTAAAATTTCAATTAGTTATTTTTTAATTAATTTTCTTAATTAACACATTTTTTCACAAAACGTCTTCTAATAGGGCAACAGTTCTGAAATTTTCAACATAAGTAGTTTTGGCCTTCTAATTGGTCTTTTGAAAAGACAGAATTTTAAATTTTTATTTAGCTCTTTTTTAATTTTTTTAATTAATTAATAAATATTTTACAAAACGATTTCTACTAGGGCTACAGCTCTGAAAATTTCAACGTAAGTAGTTTTAGCCTTCTAATTGGACTTTTGAAAAACAGAATTTTAAATATTTATTTAGTTATTTTTTAATTAATATATTTTACAAAATGATTTCTAACTGGGCTAAAGCTTTGAAATTTTCAACATAAGTAGTTTTAGCCTTTTAATTGGACTTTTGAAAAACAGAATATTACATTTTTATTTAGTTCTTTTTTAATTAATTTTTTTAATTAATTAATAAATATTTTACAAAATTATTTCTAATACTGCTACAGCTCTAAAATTTTCAACATAAGTAGTTTTGGCCTTCAAATATTACTTTTGAAAAACAGAATTTTGAAATTTTATTTGTTTTTTAATTATTTAACAAATATTTTACAAAACGATTTCTAACCGGGCTACATTTCTGAAATGTTCAACACAAATAGTTTTGGACTTCTAATTGGACTTTTGACAAAAAGAACATTAAAATTTTAATTTGTTTTTTAATGAATTTTAAATAATATTTTCACAAAAAGCGACTTCTAGTAGATCTAGAGCTTTGAAAGTTTCAACATAAGTATAGTTTTGACCGACTGATTTTGTTTTTACAAACATCACGTGTTAAAATACTCTTAAAGTTAATATTAACGGGGAATTTTTTTTATTGTTTCTCGACTAGGGAAGGTTTCTAATATTAAGGCTTTAGGTAGCAATTAATTTTTAGTGTTTGAATCAACCTTATGCTTACACCGCAATGATCGAGCAAAGCGAACTCGTGTTTACATAGCAATGAACCTTTCAACGAATTAAGTAGGCCTGCGCTTATGTGTCAATGGCTTTTTCTACGAGCGAAGCGAGCTCGATTTTGCGTTGCGATGAGCCTTCCTGCGAGCGAAGCGCCGAAAATATGGGCCTATACACTAATGACGGGTTTCCGCGAAGCGAGGCCTCACAGCTGGCTAAAATATTGCACATGGTGAAATTTCGTGGCGAAGCACGGGCTAGTTATGTTCTCATCTCAAAAAATGGAGATGAAAAAGCCGAGGACGAAGCAAGACAAAAAAAGCAAATTATATTTTGAAAATATTCAATGTGTATATGTATTCTTTGTTAGATAGTTCTGTCTCTCATATTTATTAACCCTTTGCACTCCAGTGGCGCCTCTCAAGAGCCACATTATTGGAGGCCAAACCACGAGAGGACCATTAGGTGTGATGCGGAAATTCGATGCGAGGCCAATGACTGTGTTTAGTTTCTATGAAGCAAATCCATAAACACCAGCCGAACCTAAAATGTCTCGAGTTGCTGAAAAAAAAGACCTGGAGTGCAAAGGGTTAATAATTTATCCCGAATCAAATAGTTGTAGACAACTCTAATTTATTGTCGCAAATTCACACGTAGCCAACCATTATGTCGTCTTTATGTTATTGAGATTTTTTTACCTCTTTGTAACTTATTCTGTATAATCAAAGTAAAGTTATCCCATGGTATAGCAATTTAAAAGCAAAAAAATTTACCAAAGCAATTCAACAACTCCATAATAAAACTCTGAATCTGCCCTTGATTGCGAACAATTGAGTAACGAATTGTTTTCTTCAGCTCTTATACCTTGGCTTAGGTTCTCAACCAGAGTCCACGGGCCCGCACTTACGGCCCGCTGAATGGATAATTATATTTCGAATTTAGCCAGAAACGTACCTCGTGACTTTCGCTGCGAAAATTCAAAATGATAGAATATCATTCTATTGTTGTTTATAATATTCAAAATCAAATGCGATTTATGTAAAATTAGAGCAACCCTAAAAAACAAACCACTTTAAAACACTCTACAAAACGGTTATATTACAGGAGAAGCAGCTGCATCAATTACTGAGAAGAGCGTATTTTTCAAAAACATCCTCTCGAAACAGTTCGGCATCAGTTGAAAGTTTCCAAAACAATTCTGTCACCAATCTTTCCAAAACAACTCAAGCAATGTTATAATTATGGCCCAGTTCGTCTGCATTTTCGATGGCAGCTGCAAAAGCACAGTGTGCATTTTTACTTTCAATTACCCATATGTTTACATAGGGAAACATTCGGTAAAAAAAAAATCGAAAAAACTTTTGGAACACCTTGATTTCAAAAAAGTGGTCAAGGAAAAATATCTGTCTGTGTGTACGTGCAAAAAACTCCAGAACAAATTGACCTACGATATTCAAATTTTGTGCGCGAGTTAGTTGTGGCCATGGGACCTACCATTACGGTTTTCGCTAAAATCGCGCATGCGCATAAGGTTGAAATCCTGAAAAATCGCTTCTCAACAATTGCTAAAATCGGCTCTAACGATTTAGGTTAAAATCTTTGTGCTAATACCTCTTAAGGTGTTCTAATCATCCCCACCTTCGAAATTCCCGTAGAAATGAAGAAAAAAGTTGAAAACGAGTACCTTTAACACAAAGTTCTCTGCCCTTGGAACATCGCCCATCAGCGATTGATTTTGTTCTGTCTCGCCCACAAGAAAGGGCAATGTAATGTTTATCGAATAACAGCGCCATCTGGATGGGGGTTTTTTAAAAATTAATGCCAAAAATATCATCAAACTGGGCATTTTTAAAAATAAGAAAAAGGTAAATAACACCATAAATTTTAATGCAATGACAAATTGTGATTGAAAATTGCGCTGTTTTTCCACACCTCTACAAAATGTACGTACAAACTTTTCCAATTTTGGTGAAAGCTTTTACATAAAAACTCATTGAGGTTTGAGGCATATATCAATGTTGGTTGGTTAATTTTGCGATGAAAAGAAGAAGCGAGTTTTATCTTCTCCAACTTATAAACAACCAATTTCTTAAACACCGATCCTTTTTAAATCCTTTATATTAACTTCGATTTTGTGAGTAAGTATGCTGTCGATGACATCTAATTAACCCTCTTGCCGTCATCCAATCGAAGTGAAACTCGTCAGATAGATTCGAAGTGGATAATAATGCATTCTAACAAATTTTGGGGTTTGCCACTGTTATTAAAAGGTCGCTTTTACGGAATACTAATAAACCAACTTGCCCATCATCCAATCGCGCTGAAATAGCTTTTAACCAGGGGTGAATATCCCCCCACAAATTCCATGACGCAACCCCCCCTAATTTCGAAAATCCCCCCCTCCCTTCTCCATTTTAAATTTGCCAGATTTTAGTATTTCTAAATTTTTGATACTAGAAGATGTAATCATTGTATTATGCTGGTTATCAATTGAAAAATAATTATGAGATGAGGACTTTTATTATATGTCAGGGTTCCCACGGTCATTGAAAGTCATTAAAAGTGCTTAATATTTTTGAACCTGTTTTCAAGGCCTTGAAAGTCCTTGAAAATGCTTAGAGGTCCTTAAAAGTCCTTAATTTTTGTGTGTGTTGACCGACTTCAAAATTTATAAAAATGCAACTCAGACTTGCTATCCCCGCGTGTCCGCCACTTATCCTCATTATATCAAAATTTTCTGACATATTTGTATTACACATGCGCTGACTTGTAACTGTTTTGGTAGAATATACTTTATAAATTTTTTTTATACAGACATGATACCTGAAAAAAAAATTTGAGGTCCTTAAAAACTTTAATTAGGTTCTTAAAAGTCATTGATTTTCATTCTGTGATTTGAGTGCGAACCCTGTACGTTGTTTATTTGGAATTCTTGCAACAAAATTTTTAAAGTCGAAAAAGTCACTATCCTAATTTCTGAAACAATAAAGGCTTAAAAAATTAAAACAACATCTGGCATGTATTGAACTATCTTGTTTGTTGTGCAAAATTTCTATAAAAGTAAAAAATTTTAAGTGTAACATATAGTGTCAAAAAAAGATTTAAAATATTGTAGGGGAGACCTGTATACCGTGGGCCGTCTTTTTTTCAATTCACAAAAAATGAGCCACTGAGCCGTTTTAAAATGTGAAACTGATATGCATACATCGTTGTAGTAATTACATCTCATTGGGATAAGTATAAACACTTTAAAAATAATAGTTTAAAAAACTAAAAAACACGCTTTAATAGAAAAGGGAACTAAAAAGTAGAAAATAATTTTAAATAAGTTTCAAATAAGAATAGAGGGATTAACAATAAATATTTATTTTATCGTAAAAAAGCGTGGGGTGCTTTTTAAGATATTTTCATAATGGCTCTACTTTAACCAATATCTGTCATTAAATATTTACAACAATAGTTTAGAACTTAGTAGTTTAAAAAAAAAAAACCTACTTAAATAAAAATGTTTAAACACACAAATTTCCTCTTTAATTTTTGAGGTTATTATCATCACAGTGGCAACACTGATTTAACTACTGACGTTTTGGCAACAAAGCTGGATGTTCTATCATTGTAAAATGGCTGCTATGTCTATAGAGCTTATGTGTTATTAATGTTGAATAAAGCTTTAAGTTTAAGTTAGAATAAGATTCTGTTACTTTTAATTCAACTCACATTACAAGGGGCTCATTATTTGTTTTGAGATTACTAAAGTAATATTAATAAAGTTATTTACTCCTAGTAGTTACTTTCACCCCCGCCCCCAGACAAAAAAAAAAGTGTACGTTTGTAACGACTCGACAAAGCGTTCCTACACCTTTTTATTTTACACTACACCACGAGAGTTGGATCCGAAATCATGAAGTGTCGTATGGTTGGTTGTTTTCAGCAGGGCCTATTCTAACGGGCAGTCGTGGCTCATTTGGGCAGTCATAAATTGAAAATGGGCAGTCGCAAATCTAAAATTGGGCAGTAGTAAAAAGTAAAGGAAAAAACACTGCAAGCCAATAATTTTTTCCTTTCTTCCCCTCCCTAAATTTTCCGTATTCTTTGTTTTCTTTTATCAACTTATTAAAGCTTTAGAGATGCCAGTTCAAAATGTACAGCCGATTGCGATCTATGAGCATTATCTTCTTAATTCCTTATTATCAGAAGAAAAACATTGGGATGAAATTGTTTTTCCAATAATGGGAGTTACTCAAGAAACGCATTAAAAATATGACACAGTTGAAATTGGTTCAAAATATCTCAAATTATGGTCCTACCAACTTTCATTCCTATTCTTCGAACTCAAAGGATACATTAAATTAGGCAAATACACTCTTACTTATAAATATAGATTTGGTGACATTACATTATTAAGCCCAACATTCAAATATTTTTTTCAAACTTTTACTCTGAATGTGTTTTCTTTAAGTTCTTTTTCTTAAAAAGTGAAGAAAAATTCCTTTTGCGTGTGCGCATTTTATTTTAATTCAGAAAATTATTATTAATCTGCAAGTAATTCTTTTTCCAATTTGATGACAAATGCTTTTTATTATTATTTTAAAATAATATTCTTTTCTTGCTAATATGCATGAGGACTTTTTCATTCGATTTTATATTTCCTTTGTTTGTTCATTTAACGACGTTTTATTTCATTGGGATCTTTTTTAGCCTTGTAGCTTAGTAAGGCCATCATAGCATGCATATGTGTATAGTAAAGAGTTCAAAGATTCATAGTTCAGACCAATTTAACACACAAACTTCAAGATAAGATAGTTTTGGCACACAAAAAGAATTAATTTTAAGAAAATCTTGCGACAAGAAAAGAGTGTGACAAAATTGTTTGCATTACTACAGGACAAGGATAAGGTGGAGGTCTTTTACAGAACATTATCTTCCAACTTCCCCAATAAATCTAGTGTCCCTCGATCCTGCTCCCCATATTTCCGGTCAACACTCCACCCCCAGGAATGTGGTTTGAAGGGGACTTTCTTTTTCTTATCTTTACGCTATATTTTTAGAGGGCTAGTGATTTGACAACAGTTTATTCTAAGGAACGAAACAGTTTAATTGTGTGCTTTCAGCAGCAATGGCGACTGGTAATCTTTTATAATGTTTTTTTTTTCTTTTTATAATAAAATAATCTAATTACACAACTGCGTACGATTGACTCTTGAAACGTCACAATGAAAAGGTGTAACATTTTAAAATAAATATGAAAAATATAGCAGGATACGAGATTAACGTATTAAAAATCAATTTATTGTTATATTCAAAGATAAATTATCAGTAGATATGGTATTTAGTTATTAAGCTGAAAGTTTGTTATTTAAGCCACAGCTGAATTAACAAATCTAATTCTACGAACTAGACCCACCTAATGGCTGTGAGGTTAGTACTCTGATATCGCATGCCAAAGGTACCGGGTTCGAATCCTGGATTATGAATGGATGAACGTTGTGGATCGGAAACTAGGTCACATCAGGATTAGCCGTTATTGTGCAAAAAATAGTTCATTGAGCGTACAAATTAACCAACTGTGAAACTAGAGATTTATTAATAGAAATGAAGCGTAATTTTTAGCATTTTAACACATCCATTTTAGTGGAGATACAAGTCCACAACATGGATATTTTGAGTTCTTTTTAAGAAAAATAATTGCATTTACTTAAAAAAATAGTTTTAAATTTTTTGCATTACTTAAAAAAATAGTTTTAAATTTGTAATAGCTTTTTTGAAATATAAAGCATATACTTGACATCTTGATGAGTAAATCTTTAACATTAATTAATTGTGGAATATTACTCTTTAAACTTGGGAATCAAGTATTGGGAAAAGCTTATAAGTAAGAAAATGCGTCAAGAATAAACTTTTGAGTCAATTTTTAATAAATCACACATAGGGACCTCTAATCCTAAGCAATCCAATTGGACTTCAAAAAATCAAAGTCTAGATTAATGAAGGTGATTTGATTCACAATACCTGAATGTAGTATGCATTTAGTTAATTTCACAGACACTTACTCTGGCTCTATAAAATACTTACCGACTGGTATTTTGACTGATTAAGGAGGTATGTTAGAAATTAGAAAGAAGAAGAAAAAAAAAAGAAGGAAAAAAAACCGTAAATGCCTTTTTTCCTTCAACCAATAGCCCTTCTATTTTCTAACCGATAAAATGTTTTAGAGAGGATGACTCAATGTACTTATTCGTTAATTGTAAACCATTTAATATACATTTATGATATTTTTTAAACATGTGTTTTGTCAATTGCCGGATAAGAAAAAATCTTTTACACTTTCGACGGATTATTACATTCTTAACACGAGAGAAACCTTTTCTGACAAGACAGGGGTTTAGTCACTTGGTGATTACTTCAATGGTTAGCTATTACTAAATTCAAAACATAACCTATTTATATCACTGGTGACTTTATTAGACTATTTATTTTTAAGGAAGAGGGGAGATGGGGGGGGGGGGGAAGAGGATGGAATTTCGTAATGGGCAATCGTAAATTTTGCTTAGAATAGGCCTTGGTTTTCAGATTATCTGGCGCCGTCAGCAACACGAGGGCTATAATCAAAGCCTGATTTACCATTAGGCCCACTAGGCTCGGGCCTAGGGGCCCCCAAATATGAGGGCCCCCAAATTTTGAAAGTTTTCTAAAAATTTTAAATATATTGGTCTTTTATGGGAAGTACGGAACAAAAATAATAAAAATTTTTTAGTTACACATCCGCAAATTTCATATTTTTTATAGTCACAGAGAGTTAAGTTAGATAGAGGAAATCAAGATCATACTAATTATAACAAAAAAATCGCGTGAAAGTAAATTATGAGTTTTAATTGTAAAAAGTTAGTCTTAACGAATGTAGCTTGATCTGGTAATATTGTGACGTAAAAAAATAAATATTTGCTATTGGGGGGGCCCCTCGCTGAATGTTGGGCCTACAGTAAAAAAATTTCTAAATCGGGCCCTGGCTATAATGCGCCGAAGCATTCGTCATTAGACAAGCCCATTTACAAACACCCATGCCTAACACGGGACTCGCGGTCTAGAAGCTAGCACGCTAACCTCTATACCGTTTGGTTGAAGTGTATTTGAATTTGGAATTCATTCACTAATACTGAAGATCATTGGCATGGGGTAGGATCGGAGGGGGGATTAGATAAGTGGCGGTTGCCTTTTTGAGTGAACTTGCCTGCTCAGCTATAAAGTTAATAAAGAAGTAGCTCTCAAACAAGAACTTTTTCATTTTGTTACTTAACCTTAGGATAAAGAAGCTAGGGGAACATCGCATAACTTCTTTCAGTTGCACTATATTACTGGTGTGGATTTGTGTCGTTTACCGTTTTTTATATTCCCATCATTCATTTAGAAAAAAAATGGCTGGTTTGGCGATACTTTTTGCGATAATTGTAATATGGGTCTTTTTTTAAATAAATAAATTTAAAAAAAAAAAAAAAAAATTAAAAAAATCGCCAAAATGGTGATTTTGGCGATATACTTTTCGATAATCCTTATATTATCCTTTATTATAAGCGAAACTGAGAGGAGAAGAAAAAACGGATCGTTGATGAGGAAGATCTCAAAGAAAGAGAACTCTGTGTTGAAGGCATTTATTTTTCAACTTTTTACGCCATTAAAACATTTTTACGGGAATTTCGGAGGTGGGGATGCTTAGAACACCTTAAGAGGCATTAGCACAGCGATTTTTATCAAAATCTTTACAACCTTTTTTTAACGATCATTGAAAAACATGATTTTTTCAATGGCAGCTACCTCAAGCGCATGCCCGATTTTGACGAAAACCTTACTGATAGGTCCTTGTGCCATCACCAACCTGCTCACCAAATTTGAACATCATATGTCAATTTTCTCGGGAGTTATGCTGACCACACAGACAGACACACACACATTTTTTCTAGATCACTTTTTTGAGATCAGGATGTTCCAAAACGTGGAGAAATGCAAAGAATTAAAAAAAAAAAAAAAATTTACCGAATCCTATACTTTCATTACCCTATGTATTGCATATGGGTAGTTGAAAGTAAAAATATTCGAATTCAAAAAGTCTGTAGGAGAAGGAACGCCGTTCCCGTCTTTAAGAAGGTAAGGGAACGTCGTTCCTACGCGTTCCCCCTCCCCTGCATCCCTGATTAGCATATTAGTCAAATTTATTCGTTCCTTTGGATGAGGGGTATTAGCCGGCTCGTTAAAAGTTTGCCTACCGGATCGCACTAAAGTGACTATTAGGTAGGTCCAGGAACTTTGAAATATATAACGAATTTGTAAATCTCCTAGCATCACAAAGTCATTATGCATTATTTTCTTTTCTACCTAAAGTGCAATAAAAAATGTCATTTCAAAGAAATGTAAAAAGGATACAAAGAGATGTAAAAATATGTGTTTCCTTTTTTCAAATGTTGGTTGGTTGTATTCAGATTATCTGGCGCCGTCAGCAACACGAGGGCTATAATGCGCCGAAACAATCATCATTAGACAAGTCAACATACATTTACAAACACCCATGCCTAACACGGGACTCGGAGCCCGCAACCTCGAGGTCTAGAAGCTAGCACGCTAACCACTATACCGTTTGGTCGGCAAAGTTGAAGTTGCACCCGGGTAGACTCGAACCACCAACCTTTCGGTTAACAGCCTGTGGCGACATCAAATAACAGATAAAACTTCTGCGCACTGGAGTACTCTTTTGCACAGCGGTAAAGCATCTGTCTCGAGACGCAATGGTCCCTGGATCGAGGCCCGTCGCCCGTGAAAGCTAGTTGACGCTTTATTGGTGACCTGGACGTCCGGGTCACCAATAAAGCGTATGCTGCTTTCGCTGTGGGCGACGGGTCTCGATCCAGGGACCATTGCGTCTCGAGACAGATGCTTTACCGCTGTGCAGAAGAGTACTCCAGTGCACAGAAGTTTTATCTGTTATTTGAGGTTGTCACAAGCAGGGCCGCCGACAGGGGGGGGGGCAAAACAGTGCAAATGATAGGGGCCCGCTGTGCTAAGTAGGGCCCGTAATTTACGACCATTACCTTTTTTTCCTTTTTTTTTCTTTCTTTTTTTTTTTTTTTTTCTTTTTTTTTTTTTTCTTTCCTTTTTTTTTTCTTTCTTTTTTTTTTTGTACATAGTCCAACGGACGCAAACCACAAGTGGAGGGAGTGACTACGAGGGACAGTTGCCAAGAGAACTTTTAACTACCAACAACAGATTGTAGCCTAAGACAAGTTTTTAATTAACCATATAAATGGTGTGTAATGGATGTTTGCTCCGATTTTTACTTTATGTTGTTCTTTTGACGCTCAGTAAATAATCTTTTTGGTTCTTGTGAATATTGATAAACCTCTAAGGGGCCCCCTAACGAGCTCTGACCTCAAAGGCAAACAATATTTATTGAAAAAAACTAAATTTTAGTTAAAATAATAAAAAAAAATTATGGTGTTATTTCGTGGACAAAGGTTTAGTATGAAGTAAGAATTAACCTTGTAAGTGGCCTTTGATGACCCGTGCCTTATAAGTCTTTTTGAGGGTCCAGTGCCATATAAAATATGATATTTATTCTTAAGCGTGAAACTTCATTTGAGTACATACAAAAGTTATCAATTGTCATTTCATAGACGAGAGTTCATTGTAATTTTTTAGTAATAAACAAACACTCAAATATGTAATAAACATTAAGTATGCCCGTGAGGACCCGGGCCCCAAAATAACAACGTAATATTAAAATATAGTAAACAATAAATTTAGTATGTTAATACCCACTTAAACTGTGCATACGTACTAGGAATAAATAATTTTTTGTGGAGCCCTTTATAAGTACGTCGCGCAACGTTAAAAACATCTAAACAAACAAGAATTAAACATCAAGCATTGAACTTCGAAAGGGCGCCGTCGATTGTTGTCCCAACAGAATAAATATATTATATTTAAACTACATAATCATATATACATTAAAAATAAGCACGTTTATCAATTTTAAATGAAATGTTTCGTTTCTGTGGACGTAGACCCTGATCATCGCCTAGAAGCACAAGACATGATTTTAGGGGAATTGGCTGTAAACCCTTTTGTTTCACAAAAGCTATACGAATATCGTTTATAATCTGTATAAAAGAATTTTTACAAAAAGAATAATTTTGTATTGATCTTGAACCGTCTTTAGTATCCCAGAATGTATTTATTCAGATAAACCAAACCATAATTTAAAAGCGTAAAGAACAAGCTTTCTTGAAAGATAGAGGGAAACAAAATTAAAAGGAAGTCTTGACGAATTTATTGAGAGATCATCAAATGTCGACCCTGAAGTTGTGAATAATGCTGCAGATATTATTGCCACGGATATTACTACACATTGTGATAGTGAAATGTAATCTCTATATATATAAGGCAAAGCCCTCACTCCCTCACTCACTCATCACTAATTCTCCCACATAGTCACAACTCTGAAAATCGGCACAAATATCAACAATGGTAAAAATAGAAAAAGTAAGCTATTCCGATCTCGATTAACCCACTTTAAGGGGTCGAAAAGGGGTTAAACGTTCCAAACGAGGGACATTCGAATATCCTACTTCCCACATAGTCACAACTCTGAAAATCGGCACAAATATCAACAATGGTAAAAATAGAAAAAGTAAACTATTCCGATCTCGATTAACCCACTTTAAGGGGTCGAAAAGGGGTCAAACGTTCCAAACGGGGGACATTCGAAAATCCTACTAGCCACATAGTCACTACTCTGAAAATCGGCACAAATATCAACAATGGTAAAAATAGAAAAAGTAAACTATTCCGATCTCGATTAACCCACTTTAAGGGTCGAAAAGGGGTTAAACGTTCCAAAAGGGGGACATTCGAAAATCCTACTAGCCACATAGTCACAACTCTGAAAATCGGCACAAATATCAACAATGGTAAAAATAGAAAAAGTAAACTATTCCGATCTCGATTAACCCACTTTAAGGGTCGAAAAGGGGTTAAACGTTCCAAACGGGGGACATTCGAAAATCCTACTAGCCACATAGTCACAACTCTGAAAATCGGCACAAATATCAACAATGGTAAAAATAGAAAAAGTAAACTATTCCGATCTCGATTAACCCACTTTAAGGGGTCGAAAAGGGGTTAAACGTTCCAAACGGGGGACATTCGAAAATCCTACTTCCCACATAGTCACAACTCTGAAAATCGGCACAAATATCAACAATGGTAAAAATAGAAAAAGTAAACTATTCCGATCTCGATTAACCCACTTTACGGGGTCGAAAAGGGGTTAAACGTTCCAAACGAGGGACATTCGAATATCCTACTTCCCATTTGGTCACAACTCTAAAAATTGGTACAAATATTAACAATAGTAAACATAGAAAAAGTAAGTTATTCCGATCTCGATTAACCCACTTTAAGGGGTGGAACAGGGGTTAAACGTTCCAAACGAGGGATATTCGAATGTCCTACTTCCCCTTTCGTCACAACTCTGAAATCTGGTGCAAGTATCAACAAAAACAAACGTATAAAAAGTAAGCTATTCCGATCTCTATTTACCCACTCTAAGGGGTCAAAAAGGGGTTAAACGTTCCAAACGAGGGATATTCGAATGTACCACTTCCCATATGGTCACAACTCTAAAAATTGGTACAAATGTCAACAAAAACAAACATATAAAAAGTAAGCTATTCCGATCTCTATTTACCCACTCTAAGAGGTCAAAAAGGGGTTAAACGTTCCAAACGAGGGATATTCGAATGTACCACTTCCCATATGGTCCCAACTCTAAAAATTGGTACAAATGTCAACAATGGTAAACATAAAAAAGTAAGCTATTCCGATCTCGATTAACCCACTTTAAAAAGTCAAAAAGGGGTTAAACGTTCCAAACGAGCGATATATTCGAATGTCCTACTTCTCATATTTTTACAATTCTGAAAACTGGTGTGAATATCAATAAAGACAAACGCAGAAAAAGTAAACTATTCCGATCCCGGGTGGATCAAGGGGTGGAAAAGGGGTTAAACGTTCCAAACGAGGAATATTCGAATGTACCACTTCCCATATGGTCACAACTCGGAAATTTGGTACAAATGTCAAAAAAGATTAAACATAGAAAAAGTAAGCTATTCTGTTCTCGATTAACCAACTTTAAGGGGTCGAAAAGGGGTTAAATGTTCCAAACGAGGGATATCCGAATGTTCCTCTTCCAATGTAGTCATTTTTCTGATATTTTTTTGCAAATGTTAAAAAAATAAGTCTTTCCAATATCGATTATCGAATTTTTAAGGGATGAAAAGACGACGCAAATTGAAACTATACGAGGATTAACTTAATGTCTAATTAACTTAATTCCAATACAGCTACTACTTTGAAATTTAGAACTAAGAGCAAACATAAACACAATAAAATATTCCAATTTACTATTCACAATTATAAATTTCGTTTAAAATGTCAACAAAGGAAAGTTCCTATTTTGATAAATCAATTTGTTGGGATCGAAATGGGAGCAAACGTCTGAAGTGTAGAATACATGAATGTCTTTTGATTGCTAAAATGCTAATGGTAAAATTTCGTAGCGCAGCACGGGTATTCAGCTAGTGCTATATATAACAAAGTTTTTCCTCTTTTGATTTATAAATTATTTGAAATTTGTTTTTAATTTATGAAAAAAAAAATAATTTAACATTAACTTATCAACTCTTTCTATAATTAATGTTAATTCATTTGACTTTGTGTCAAGTCCATTTCCAATAAATCACGCATTTAAATAAAAACATAAGAGGGACCCCACCCAAACTGTGTCCAGACCTTGGGCCCTAACTTGTCATGGTCAGGCCCTGCATGGATGCCGTGGCCCCTCACGAGTACAAATGTAATTTATTTATTATTATTTGCCAAAACGTTTAGCCCGACATTTTAAGATTCAATTGCAAAAATAATATTGTACAACTGTATTTAAGGGGAAATATTTCTTAGAATATATTAAGAGATGATTTTTAGTTTTAAAAAATCGTATATTTTTTTTAAAAATTCGCATTTTCCTCCTCATTCTTATTTTTTTTTTTATATTTGCAGTCTCTATTAATTACTTTTATGAATTCCTATTAACATTAAAATATAAAAAATTTCTTAACTTTTTTCCCTTTGTTTCAAGCATCTGGGAGAAAGAATATTTCAATACAATTCAAAATGTACTCAATTTTATCAAACTTTTTGAAATTTTTCTGATTTTTTTTTAATTTAAAATAAATTAATTAAAAAAATATGGACTTTTCCATGTATTTAAAATTTTATAAAGACTTGCGACTTGAGAAAATTGTTCAACAATGTTCTGTGGTATTAAACATACTTTTTTTTAAAAAAACTTTGTGCCATTATTTAATTCTTATCTATTCAGAGTCGATAAAATAATGACTTTTTTAAACAATAAGCATGTTTATCACAACTTTTTTTTTTTAATTCACGATTAAAACTTCCATAATTTTTTTAAATGTTTTCCAATTTCATTTATATCATTGTTTTTCAACTAATACAAGTTCATTTGTGGTTCAACTAATACAAGTTCATCAAAGTTTAAAATAACACATTTTAAAATAACATTTCATTTTCCTAAGTTTTTCTTAAGTTCGAAAAAGTTACATTAACCATTGTTTTAGAACATTTCAGATTTTGCTCATAATGGAAAACGCAATATATAAAGTGTAATATTGTCTTTCCAAGTTTCACGAGAGAATAGTAGACATTTGCGAGGGTTCTTTTCTCGCCAATATACCACTTTACCTCCCAGTAGAAAACAGTCTTCTAAAAAAAAAAAGTTTGCCTCAGGGTGAGAAATTACAAAGCGATTTTAGATGTTATCTATTTTCTTGGATGACTATCACAAATTCTACAATAGACAGGACCCGTGGCCATAAACTAATGCGTCTCGAGTTGGAATTTTAAAAGCAGGGGGTTTGCTAATGACGCTTTCCATGAAAGGACATTCTCCAAACCATTGCTTGGGGGTGCTACGTTTCGTGTACAGGATGGTATGGGGTGGTCCAGTAAGATATATCAACAGGCAACACTGATCAACAGGCGAACAGACACAGACTGACAAATACATGACACCCAGATAGAAGTTACATGGATACAGTTCACAACAATTGTTGCGTTGGTACTGTACTTAATACGCTTCGTGGTTCTGCGATACTTTTTTTTCCCATTTGAGTTAATTCCTAGTCTAGTTTATGGTATTTTGGCAGTACTGGTGATAATTGGTAAGTGATAAAGTTCAGATTAATTTCTATTTTCCATCAATTCTGTTGAATCCCCATCGAGATTTTGACTTGACGATAAATTTGAAATGAAGCAAAATATGTTTTATTTGGAACTAGCTAAATTTTTCATAACCCAATGAAGTATGAAAAATAGTATTTAACAAAATATTTATTATTGTATATTGATTCGTAATTGCAAACTGAACTCTTATAATGAAGTAGTTTTTGCTTAGATATTTGCATAAATAATTAATTAACTGAATAAAAGTAATATATCAGTATTTTATTCTTTGTAAGATAGATATTTTATTTTAATATTGCTTTCTGCACAAAAGTTTTAAAACACTTTTTCGCAACGAAGGAAATGTAAATCATCTAATATTTAAAAATTTAATTTTTTTATATACATTTAATATCCAAAACAAAGCCGTCAATTTTTAATAAAAGAATGACTTTCCAACGGATTTTATTCAATAACTAAATTTGAAATTTTATTTTGCCAAATATTAATATGCAAGTAGAAATATGGCCTGTTTTAATTTGTCCTAAGCATTTTATTTTATTGATTTTAATTAGGATGTTAAACATTAATTCAAGTAAATTACTTATACTCATTTAGAAACATTGTGTGTTTTTTTCCCACTTTTATAAAAATATTAGAAAGTTGTTTTAGTAAAATCCTTATTGATTATAATTAAAACCCATTAAAAATGATTTTTGTGAACCATTTGGAAAATGTATCTAATAAATGGGCCAACTTTAATCAATCATGATCCACCTTTATTTTAACTGTTGTTGAGATTTTACTTTAATATTGCTTTGCACTGGGTGCCAGTCCTAGGACTAACTTTTGAATTTAATAACTTGTAAATTAAAAAATAAATGATGTGAAAATATAATTGGCACATATTGCTAAATTCGCTATTTATTGCAATAATTAATTTTGACAGTGGATGTATAGGGGGAGTTTTATCCACCAAGAATTATTTAACATTTTAATAAATTAAACAAAATGAGGATTGGTCATGTTTATTTAATTGACAAATAAAAAAAACTTTGGATATGCACTTGTAATTGAGGGAATCATGTCAAAGAATTTAATGACTTAATTGAAATTTTCGATTTAATTTTTAGTTGCATGTTAAAATTTTAATTGCGTCCAATTTTTGCCTACTAATATTTATTTATCTTATTTTAGGGAAGAGAAACATATTTTAATAAATTTGAATATTTAAAATAATTCTTACTTATATAATCTCATTGTACTTAAATTAAATTTTCAGTACATATATTTAATAACTTTAATATTTAAAAAATAGTTTGCATATTTGTACTTAACTTTTAAATAACATAAATATTTCAAAATGATGGGATTCCGAACCCTGAAAAGTAGAGGTAACATTTACATAAAAGTTTTTTAGAAGGGGAAGGTCGATAAAATTGCTTTCACTTGTAATTAAGTATTTGCTTCGACCGCCCTTGTACACTGTAAAGCTTTCTTCATCTCGAATGAAGTAGAATTTCTGAAGATGACTTGAGAATATTGTATTTTAAGAAATTTTTCTTTCACCTTATCTAGTAAGTAAATTTTTAAGTCTTTAATTCTTTTTGATTGAACACAAATTTTTTCACGGAAATCTGTTACTTCAATTTTTAATTATGCGAATTGTAATAGCCTCCAATATAAAGGATTTATCGATATAAAATTTCTAATTTTTAAGTATTTGTACTATAATGTGCTTGAAAATTAAATTTTTCAAATAATTTTACTTTTAAAAGTGATATAAAGGAAAAAAAAGTTGTTAAAGTTGAATAACACTCTGTAGATTTCGGAAACAATTAAGTTAAAATGTTGGGAGATTATGTAGAAAAAATTCTATTAAATTTCAATGCGTAAATTCTCTTTTCTTTGCTGAATTTTTGTGTTCCAAATGTTGTTTTTAGAAATTATTATTTGACAAGTAAAACAAATTTAGCTGTCTATATTCGCCATAAGAAGTATATAGAAATTTTTAATAACGTAAATTGAGAAGAATATTTAACTAAGTAATAATTTTTATAAATGCTACATAATTAATAATTTAAATTTATAATTTTGGGGTTTATCAGGAATGTATATATAATTAAGTTCTAATTCTTGTATTCTACTGTTAAGTAAATTATTCAAAACTTTAAAAAATTGTGGAGACCAGTATTAAAATTGTCTACATGCCTAAACATATGAAACCACACATGCAGTCGTAATACTTGAAAGAGTTTGAATATATCTTCATGAAGTTTTAAAAATTTATAAAAATTAGTAATCTTTGCATAAGTTACGAACAAGCAAAAAGTATTATAAACTTGCGGTGTTGAAATGTTTTCTGAAATAGTCACCTAAAATTCGATTATATCATAAATTCAGTCTAAATCTAAAAAAAAGGTTTTTAAAAAATCACGTTGAGATGGTGCTAATTGCTTAAGAAAGCCAAAATGTCTATATTTTAGCCTCTATATTCCAGTATAAAGTATAATAGTTTTTTAGAGGGTAGATGATAAAATTAATACAGCTACACATTTTATAGGGGTTGGGTGTCGAAATATTGACCTTGATGCAGTGTTGAAACCTTATGATTTTGCACTGTGGAAATTTTGATGGCTTATGAAACATGACGTATTGAAAAATTATTGTAACAGCTTTGCATTTCAGATTAATATAATTATGTTTATGTACGCACATAAATCTGGTTGTCAAAAACGAAAAGAAAAGAAACTTAAAATTCTGCAATCTGCTAAAGGAAACAGATCTTTATTAGATGTTGGAATTCTTAAGATTAAACCAGCTGAAATTGGGAACACTAATGACCAAAATTCCACTTGTATTGGGATAGTTGAAGAAGCTATGTGTTTTTTATTCACCAAATTAAAGATATTTAATAGTATTATTGATAATGTCCAGGTTCGTAGTGTTAAAAAAAAATTCCCGCTGCGCAAGCTTCCCGATTGTGTCCGGACTACACCCCTGATAATATCGGTAATTACAGTAGGGTTACCTGTTTATTTGTGACAAGGTAATTTAAAGGCTGTAAAACGGACTTAAATAAAAGGATATATATATATATATATATATATATATATATATATATATATATATATATATATATATATATATATATATATATATATATATATATATATATATATATATATATATATATATATATATATATATATATATATATATATATATATATATATATATATATAAAATAGTCGTGTAGGATTCAGATTGATATAATTATAAGCAAATAAATTTTAAATAGTGAAATTGGAGAAAGAATATTATTCTTAATTTATATAGCTAATGGTAGTTGATAATTGCCTAAAGAGTTTTTTGAGGGGATTGAATCCATGAATGTAGATGGTTTTTTTTTTTTTAATTCACATCTTTAATTCGTTTCCTACATCTGTAACCAAATAATGTTTTTATATTTACAAAGCTAATCTGGAAAAAAATAGATAAATACAAAAACACAATTAGGATTTTAATGATAATTGCTTTGTGTGCTGATAATTTTACACTTAAAATTATATGTTCTTTTGCTCAAATGTGTTTACTAATGCTATAATATGTAGCTGAAAATTCAGATGTATGATCTTGCTAGCTAGCTAAATACCCCTGCTGCTCTACGAAATTTAGCCATGCATTCACATTAATAACAATTAATTGATTAATTTAGGTTACAATTAAAGGATATGTTTTTTGTAGTGTAACGCCTTTTTTAAAGTATTATCGATCAGTTAAATGGTGTTGGGATGAACTCCTTTGAATTGAGGAAAGTAGGCTATTGAAGTATATTGATATATTATCAGGATAAATAATTGTAAAAAATAATTTCTACTATGCAGCAAAAGAGGCATTTTAAAATTAAAATTCACTTAATAATTTTTTAAAATTATGTTAAATTTAAATAAGTTTAAAAAAGTATCGAATTTTAATTTGGTACAATGACAAGAGTTTCATTTAGCAAACATTTAGAATCGCAAGTTTTCATGTTCAATGCACTTCAGAATAAATATAAGAACGCCCACAATCAGTTTGAAGTTAAAATATCCTTTTCATTAGCCACAGATGTTTGTGCTTTTCGAATTTGTTTTATTTTCTCTTTGCAAAATAGGAGATAAAATACTATTTTTCAACAATGAGTTCAAACAGTGAAGAAAGTAAGATTGGTTGGTTTGAACACTCGACGGCTTTTATGCACAGTGATGGCTAATTAGGCCAGGACCTACTGCTTAATGTGGATTCCTAACCACAAGGAACATTCATGCTTAGGATTCAAACTCAGGACTTTTGCATGCCAGACTAGTGCGCTAACCATACGGCCTTCAAGTGTCTGAAGAAAGTAAGAAATCAGTTAAAATCGGGTTATTTGCTTTCGCAAGGGAGTCCCAAACATCAGCTGAAATATAATATAGGGTTAAGCTTATGTAATGTATTGAATAAATGCTGAAAATTTATATTAATCCGTTAAGCTGTTTTAGCGAAAACGCGAGATGTACTAGGAATCAATAAACCCTAAAAAATAAAAATGTATGTATAAATACGATAATAAACACTCTTATTCATTATAGTTTTCATGTATTTCAAACAAATAGAATTCGACCGTAAATTATAAAAGAAATGTTCCATTATCTTTACAGGTTTAGAGAGTGGAATAAATGTCGATCTACCAGAGGCAGTTTCAAAGTCGACTGATTCTAATTTGGCTACAAATTCTTTTGTAATTAACGAAGCTAGTCCGTCTAATGTGATAGAAGAGTCAATTATCCAGTAGATACTACTCTTAAAAATGCAATTGAACCTACTCGCTCTCAAGTAATTCCACATAAAAATAAAGGCTTTGATATCGGATCTGAAAATGTACATATTTCGAGCATAATTGAAGATATTGTAAGAAAGCAAACTTTCCACGTACTTTCCCCAGTGATAGCGTGCGATCATTTCCTACTTCCGTTCTGCAATCTAAACGAAGCAATGGCGAACACATTCCGCGTGACTGGCTTGTGTGGACAAAACAAGCATTACATTGTTTTGCTTGTCGACTTTTTGACAATAATTCTAAATGCAAATCTATATTAACAAGTTGTGATGGTTGGGGGAAAGATAATGAAAATTGTACGTTAAGTTACCGAGCCATGAGTCTAGTATGAACCATAAACAGTGCTACTTAAGATGGAGGGAAATGGAAAGAAGGCTTTCAGCAGCAAAGGATATCAGTAATCTGATAGATGCCGAATTAATACACAGAGAAGATTATTGGAAAGATATTTTCAAAAGACTGCTGTCTATAACTTTGTTCCTTAGTGAGAGAGGGCTTTCATTTCGTGGGAATACCAATAAAATTGGTGTTTCAAACAATGGAAACTTCCTTGGCTTGACAGAGCTTTTGGCAGAATATGATCCCCTTATGAGAGAACATATAACAAAAGTTCGAGAATCTCAAGATCAAGGGGAAAGATTGCAGGCCCATTATCTTTCTTCTGATTCACAAAATGAATTTATTGAAGCATGCCATTTAAAAGTACTTGATTCTATTTTTCCAAGAGAGAAGTTATTCAAAATATTTTGCATTAATTGTGGATGCAACGCCTGATATCTCCCATACAGAGCAAAATACCTTTATTATACGGTACCTATTATTCACAGGTGAAGCGTATTGCATCAAGGAGCGGTTTCTAGGGTTTGAAGAATGCAATAAAAAAACTGGCGAGGACATTGCAAAGTTAATTAAGAAAAAACTTCAAAACCACAATATTCCATTGGAAGATTGCCGAGCACAGTGCTATGATAATGGGTCCAACATGGCAGCCAAATTCAAAGAAGCACAAGCTTTGATAAAAAAAGAAAATCCTCTTGCAAAGTTTTCAGTATGTAGTGCGCACAGCTTAAATTTATGTGGTGCAAATGCAGCTGAATGCTGTGAAAGAGTGGTAACATTTTTTGGAGTGAACTTTACACTTTTTTTTCCCAAAGCCCACAACGATGGGATATATTACTCTCAGAAACTGGATGCACAAGATGTCTGATACTAGATGGTCTGCGAGAATCGACAGTGTAAAGCCAGTTGCAAAACACCTGCCGCTAATAAATTGGAAAAATGCAAATTATTAAATTTAACGGCCATTGGAAAAGTCGAACTAAGCGGGTTAATTTCGTACTGTAGTAGTTTCAGCATTATCTTGATGTCAAATATTTGGTATAAGATATTAAATCCGATTGATAGGAGGAATAAAATATTGCAAGCTAGAGATACAACAATCGACGTCGAAGTTGAAAACATAAGTGGGCTAATAACGGAGTTGAAAACTATCCGCAACGAATGGGAGATGATCTTATCAGAGACTAAGTTAGTAGCCACAAGTATGGCATGGAAGTATGGCAGAGCTTGATTTTCCTGTTAAGAGGTCGAAGAAGAGAAAAAGATTTGCTGATGAGATGGATGATGTAGTTCACGAAGAGTCGAGCGATATTGATGCAGTGAGAGATTATAAAATAAATGTATTTTATAAAGTATTAGATTCGGTAATCGGTGGATTAACCGAAAGATTTCTCTCAGTAAAAGAACTATCGGATACATTCAAATTTTTATGGACCTACGAAGAACTAGAAGAAAATGAATTGGGCTCAGCATGCATTCAATTTGTTAAAATCTACACCAAAGACATATCTACTGATATAATCGAGGAAATGAAGTTTTTAAAATCCATCCACAAAGAAAGTCTTGGACCTAGATTATTAAAACTTGATTGACAAAAAAAAGAAAACTTGACACTGCATAATCTAAAATTACATAATTTGTTCCCGAATGTTTGTATAGCCATTCGTATATTTTGTTCCATTCCAGTATCAGTTGCTGAAGCTGGAAGATCATTCAGCAAATTAAAATTAGTTAAGAATTTTCTTCGGTCAACGATGGGGCAAGAAAGACTGAACGGACTGTGCATGCTTTCGATAGAGAGTGAACTAGCCAGGAGTTTGAATTTCGACAGCATAATTTCAGAATTTGCTAGACAAAAATCTAGAAGATGTCAGTAAACATATTTTGAGAACCATAAACATCCACATACAGGCTTGGGAACCTTACAGATACCCACATACAGGCTTGGGAACCTTAAAGATACCCACATATAGGCTTGGGAACCTATGATAAAGAGACTTACATACAGGCTTGGGAACCTATGATAAAGAGACCCACCCGTGGCTTGTCCCTTGCCTGGCTATCGGGCGTGACCCCTAGGCGATGGGGTTACCAATCTCCAAGATTGGTAGTGGCAGAGCCACCATGGACCACTGCAAGGATATATATGTATACATTCTGCAGTCCTAAGTAAGATGGTAGTATCTCCAATTGTCATCATTTTCAGATCATAGGTTCTATACGTATCATTATTTTGAGAACCAACAATGTCATAAAGTCATGAGAGAACCCAATCAAAGCTGGTGCCATATTTCTGTTAGGGAAATTTTTATTAATATATACGCTTCTCTACTTACAAAAAAAACTAAGTATTTTTAAAAAATAAATAAATAGGGAGATATTACCTTTTATTATGGGTGGCAGTGTGTGGAGGGAGGGGTATAAGGGGCCCGAGGGACAGTTGCATAGGGGCCCGAAAATCCTGTCGGCGGCCCCCGAACGCGCTAGTCAACTGCGCCACTCAGGCTTTTCAAATGTTGGAGTAGTGTTTCAGTGCTACATGCCATTGTATTTTAAGAACCGTAAATATGCATTAAAATCGACCTGATATTGGTGTTTGTCCGTTTACCTGAAAAAATTAATTTCTGCAATTGAAACAAGAAAAATTTCGTATTAACTTATAATCTAGAAAATTTGGATGATCCGGTATCTAAATGAAATGTTGCCCCATGTTGGGTTGTTTTTTATATCTCGAAAACTGGGGAAGAACCATTTTAATATTTTATCACATGACAGATTAAGAAACTGTAAAAAATATTGATGACATGTGACAAATATGACATGAGAAAGTTCTTCATGGAAGTTGTTTTTACTTTCAATTACTCATATGTATAAATACATAGGGTAATGAAAGTATAGCATTCGGTCAAAAAAAACTTTTCTATTTTTTTTTTTTTTTTTTTGCATTTCTCCACGTTTTGGAACATCCTGATTTCAAAAAAGTGATCTAGAAAATATGTCTGTCTGTGTGTGTATGTGGTCAGCATAACTCCCGAACAAATTGAATTACGATGTTCAAATTTGGTATGAGGGTTAGTGGCGGCCATGGGACCTACCATTAAAGTTTTAGTTAAAATCGCGCATGCGCATAAGGTAGCTGACACTGAAAAAATCATGTTTTTCAATGATTGCTAAATAATCGATAAATAATCGATTTGATAAAAAATCGCTATGGTAATGCCTCTTAAGGTGTTCTAAACATCCCCACCTCCGAAATTCCCGTAAAAATGTTTTAATGGCGTAAAAAGTTGAAAAATAAATGCCTTCCGCATAGAGTTCTCTTTCCTTGAGCCAACCTCATCAACGATCGTTTTTTCTCCTCCTCTCAGTTTCGCTTATAATAAAGGATAATATAAGGATTATCGAAAAGTATTTTTTTAAATTTTATTTTACATTTTATTTATAAATTTAAAAAGGTTGTGTATTGCTGGAAAAACTGGGGATTAAATGAAGGATATATACGCCCGTGACCCTCAGAAGGAGTGAGGTGTGGGGGGGGGGGGGACTTCAGTGGTTTTAGAAAAGTGGAGAGACGCATGTTTATTTTCTTGAAAAGTGTAGGGAGTTAAAGGTCAAGAAAGAATTAAGTGCCGAATAATTCATGCTAGACCATGTGTTCGGGTACATAACGGAAATTCAACCGAAAAAGCTTACCAAAAGCAAAAGTTTGAAAAACCGTTGCAGCTGCAATGTGAAAGATAAATAACCGATGCATCATAGATAGGGTTGCCATATTATCTCGTTGTATTAATTGTATTTCAATTTGATTATAGCTATCGTCTGCATTTCTTTCTTTGCTTTGTTTGGTTTTCTTTCATTTGGCGGTTTTTAAAGTTCTCATAACGGATTTTTGTAGTTCAACGTATTCCTTGTTTTCTTAATTTGAAAATTTATTTCCATTTATTAATGGGGATGCATTATTTAACGTTTTTAAACAGCAGATTAGTAAATAGACTTATAGTAAATAGATTAATAATATTTCTGTTCGTTATTTACATGTTACTAGCATCACTTATACACTAATTATTAATTTATAAGGTATTTCTTACATTTACTGAGGGTAAGGAACAACGCAAAAATTTCAAGTACACTATAATAGTGGTCACTGCATTTAAATTTGATATGTATTGGTGTGTATCAATATTTGATATGATGGAAAGTTTGAGAACCGATTGAAGTAATTTTTTTTTTTTTTTTTAATAAATCCATGCCGAGTCGGAATGCGTATTGGATTGTACAAGCTTTTGTTACCACGCAGGCGCGGACCCAGGGGGGAGTGGGGGGGGGGAGCGGTCGATGAAGAGTAACGTGTGCTACTTGCGTACTTTCTAAACAATCGTCCTTGCGTGGAGATTAAGAGTTTGGTGCAGTACGCTAGAAAAAAAAAAAAATTAACTATGGTGTTCATTTCTTTTTTAAAAAGACCCATTTAAGAATTAGCGCAAAAAATATTTCGCCTAACTGTCAATTCTTTTCTAAATGAATGGTGAAAATATGAAAACGGTGAATAGCGCCAATTTAAGTGAGTGTAACAGTGTGCGATGTTGCACACACCTAGTTTTCTTTCAAAAGCACTTTTTTTTTAATGTTTTTTTTTTTTTTTAAGTATAGAACCTAATTTCTGCATGGGAGATTCAACTAGAGTTACATTTCTTTAAAAACTATATATATATATATATATATATATATATATATATATATATATATATATATATATATATATATATATATATATATATATATATATATATATATATATATATATATTATTTGAGTAATTGTATTTTAAACTTCATTAAACTAGCAGCTAGGAAAATAAAATCTATGACGATATCCTTGCAGTTTCTAATAGACGATTCCCGCATTTTTTTAAAAAAACGAGTGAAATTAGTTTATATTTATGAAGAATTTCTTTCTGATTCCAAAAAGAAAGGAAAAAAAAAATTAGTTATTTAAATATTAAGCAAAGAAAATACCCCCAAACCCCTTCCAATCGCAGTCCGATCAAAACGGTACGTTACAGCTGTGAAGTCACGACATCCTTCCGTGCTCTACTTACAAAATTGGTTTGCTCTACTGCGTTTCAAGCCAAGTTGTTTCGGATGAAGTGACGTCGCATTCGATTCGAGCCGAATGTGGCGTTTCTCCGCCAAAATCTAACAAGCGGAAATCAGTGGCACCTAAATTTATTAGATCAAAACTAAAATTATGCATTTCACAATTTTCTAAAATGAAGATCAATTTCTACGGTAAGTGTAAAAAAATCCGATGAACAGAAAACTTCTTGACTCAATACTCAATTCACGAGGGGAGGGGGGGGGGGGGGACGTTTCCAATCAACGTAATCTTTCTTCGAACGGCAGCCAATGCGTTCATGAAGTATCATCTGAAGGCTAAAGAGTTGTTTTATTAGTTTGAAGTACTATTTTGCTCTGAAAATAAATTTTAAGGGGGTCCGGTACCGAAAATAAAAAAACAACTTTATTTATGTACATTTTTATGTCAAAAATTTATTTTATGTATGAGATACTATTTATATATCTGTGAGAAAATGTTTTTTTAAATATTGTGTTTAGTTATTTAAAAAAAATTTAAAAATCAAGAAAAATCCATAATAATTGATGTTTGCGTATTTTGATATAAGTCAAGAAAAAATAAATTTTTTTTCAAAGTGAAAGCTTTCTGTAATACATAATTATATAAAGAAAATTTTTTCTTCACAGAATTTTGATAGGTAAATTAAAAAAAATTAAAAAAATTCTCAAAGTTAAAATATTGAAATTTTTGCTTTTTTTTTATGTTATCTTTTACGCTAAATGTTATATTTTAAAACAGAATTAAAAAGATAAAATTCTGCGGAGACAAAATATTTAAAACTATATAAATTAAATGCTCCAAAAATTTGAATAGCCAATTGTTAATGGTTCTGGAGATATATCGATTTGAATCTGCAACATCTGTGAAAAACACTAGTGCTCGAAAAACGCACTTTAAGCAGACGCTTCAAAGTGTTACGCCCATTAGTGATGTTTAAATCACAGGTAATTTTGTGGCGTTCTAATCACCGGAGGAATAAGATAAAAACATCATTCTCTTCAGGAATGTAAGAACTATTTTTTAAAATCAGAAGGAAAAAAAAAAAAATTGAGATTTTTGAAGAAATTTCGGTACTGGACCCCTTTAATATTTTAAACTCACTACCTAAAAAATGGTGTTTTTGTCACGCGAAACTTCCTTTAAACGGTGATAGGTTTGACATAATATCTTTTTGAAAAATTAGTTGAGAATTCAAATCTGCATTAATCCTTTGCACTCCAGGCTTTTTTCGCGCGGATGAATCAGCAACTCGAGACATTTTAGGTTCGGCTGGTGTTTATGGATTTGCTTCATAGAAACTAAACACAGTCATTGACCTTCCATCGAATTTCCGCATCACACCTAGTGGTCCTCTCGTGGTTTGGCCTCCAATCGTGTGGCGCCTGAGAGGCGCCACTGGAGTGCAAAGGGTTAACTATTAGATGTTTTGAGCCTCAGAGAAATTGATTGGAAAAGAAAAGGAATTTTTCTAGATTTTTTTAATGCAAAAGTTTTTAGAAAAAATGCGATTTTTTCTACTTTCAATGTTAAAAAAATTGTATTAAAAAAAAACTATATATTCTAGAAATTAGATGGAGGTTCATAACATTAAAAATCATATTACGAACAATTTCCATCCATAACTTCGTGCTAGCTTCTAGACCGCGAGGTTGCGGGTTCAGAGTCCCGTATTGGCATGGGTGTTTGTAAATGTATGTTGGCTTGTCTAATGACGAATGTTTCGGCGCATTATAGCCCCCCTCGTGTTGCTGCCAGATAATCTGAATACCAACCAACCAACCATAATTTATTTTCCTTGTCCCATGAAACTCGAGTAATCACTGTTCAAAAATATGCTAATTATAGCGAGTTAAATGATAATTAGATGATTCATTTTTGAATAAAATTGAAATTTTCTTCATTTAAACGTTATTACTAATTATGTACTTTTAAATGCAAAAAAACAACAAAAAAAAAAACGATTTTTAAAATAACATTTTTAAAAAAAAGTTCAAGAGTGATTGTACATGATTGTGGAAAGTGTGCGTGTGTGATTGGGGTGAAGGGGAGGGGGAGGGGGGGGGGGGTAGATGGAAAATCTCACTAAAATTTTCGACCACGGACGCCACTGGCGAACATAGTTTGCAAATTGATAAAAAAAAAAAAAATCTGTGAGGAGAATTTTTTTTTTATTTATGGCCATTTCAAAACATTTAGAACTGTATAAAAAAAAAATGCGGGAATTGTCAACTGGCACCTGATCTCAAAAAAGTGATCTAGAAAAAATGTCTGTCTGTGGGAATGTATGTGTGTCTGTGGTCAGCATAACTCCCGAACAAATTGGCCTACGATGTTCAAATTTGGTATGCGGGTTGCTTGGAGGCCATGGGACCTACCATTAAGGTTTTCGTCAAAATCGCGCATGAGCATAAGGTAGCTGCCATTGAAAAAATCTTGTTTTTCAATGATTGCTAAAAAAACGGCCTCAACGATTTTGATAAAAATCGCTGTGCTAATACCTTTTAAGGTGTTCTAAACATCCCCACCTCCGAAATTCCCGCAAAAATGTTTTAATGGCGTAAGAAGTTTAAAAACGAATGCCTTCAACACAGAGTTCTCTTTCCTTGAGCATACCTCATCAACGATCGTTTTTTCATCTCCCAGTTTCGCTTATAATAAAGGATAATATAAGAATTATCGCTTAAAATCTCGCCAAGCTGGCCATTTATTTTAAATGAAGTATGAAAATATACAAACGGCAAATGACACAAATCCACGTCAGTATTATAGTGTAATTGAAAGTTGTGCGATGTTCCACACCCCTAGTTTAAAATCCTTTGTATTTACACCGAATTTCTTTCTGTGTATGGTGGGATAATCTGAGTGTAACTAATTAAATAGCTTGTTGTCATCCGATCAAGCCGAAACCTGGTAGACAGACGCGACGCCAATGACTTTTATCAAGTTTTCTGGGCAAAAGAAAAAGTTAGTGGATAACATTTTATGGATGGTGTATTATTTTTTATTTTTTTTATTTTTTTCCCCCCCTTTTCTAACACTATGAAAAGTCGATTTGAGCTCAAAATCACGTATAAGTCTTTTGTTTTAAAGAACGAGCTTTTTTTTTTTTTTTTTTTAAATATTCAAAAGTCTTGCAATTAAAAAAAAGACAAGAAATCAGTCGAAAAGTATGAATTCCCTGAAAAAAAAAAAAAAAAAAAAGCTTAAATCGCCAAACCTTAATATTTTTATCGCCAGATTGGCAATTTATAGCCAGATCAAGCTGCAATGATTGTTCGGTTGAAGTGAAGTGTTCGAAAACTCCACCATTCGCATTCTTGGATGATCGTTTGTTATATTAGGAACATTCTTGCGAATAAGTGATTTTTATTATGCCAATTTAGTAGCTGCATATGTGATGTTTTCCAAATGGCGAGAAATCTACGTTCTTAAATTTTAAAGCTATAGTACCATTTTAAATAGTCTGTAAATAAATTTTTGTTACATGTAAATATACTTTAACCATGTAAATACTTAATGTAAATATTTTAATGTTGAAAATACTATAATGAAGTAAATACGTCCACCATGTAAATACGATGTAATTTGGATAGTGATGTGACTGGTAAGTTTATATAAATTTTATGTTTTCTTTTTCTATAAAAAATTAATATATAAATAAAAAAATATGTTTTTAAACTTAAGATATTTTAAGGAATTTGCAATCATACGGCACGCAAACATAGAGTAGATTAAAAAATATTATAGTTTTAAAGACTATTTGGATAAGTTAGGAGAAGAGTTGATACACTTTCAAACATATGATTTGTTTTGACAATAATTGACAAAAACAAATTTTATCTTTCATATTAAATGATTTTTTTTATGATAATTTCGTGCTCCTATTCACAAAATGCATTATTATTTGTTTTTTGTCACCCTGTAAACGTTTAAATATGATCAGATATAAATTGTAACGTGTGTTCCGATTCACCGAATCGGAACACACGTTTATCGGAACACCATGAAAAAAAATTAAATAAATTAAAGTCCTAATTTTTTCCACATTTTTCGAGTTGATCCTCAAAGAAGAAGGTAAGACCAGGGGCGGATTTAGAGGTCAATCAAGGGGGGTGCGATTATGACCATGAGTGTTTACAGTGGCGGTGATAGTTTGTCAACTTGGGGGACAGGGGGGAGGGGTATCATCAAGGGTTCAATGAAAGATAAAAATTAGAGGGTTTAACTATCCTCTTTTGCACCCCATACAAAAAATTACCCCGAAAATGTAATACAAAATAAAATTATAAATATTTAGTATTTTTTATTAGAGGAAAGTATTTAAGAGCGCAAAAAAAAAATCTTATGCAGTTCAGGTGAAGTGTAAAAAGTTCAACAACCCTGAAAATTCAACTTTTTTATACAAGTTAATTTACCAATATATTCAACATCATAAATCATTTAGTGCAGAAAAAGACGGCAGATCTTTCACATTTTTAGACAACACTGCAGGTACGCAAAACTCTTTATTTATAAGGTTTTAATAATTTCCGAAGTTAAATAAGGCTTTTCAACTCAGTTTGACATCACATTAGTAAATTAAAATATAAGTTACATAAACTTGAGACTATACACTATAACTGTACACTATAATATTTATCATTGTATTCAAATTTGATATGGTATGATTTACTGTTTTCATATTTTTCTTCATTTAAATGAAAATGGAGAATTTGGCAATATTTTTGGCAATAATTTTTACATGGGATAAGAAAAAACTCCAAAACGGCGAAATTGGTGATGATATTCAATAGACATTACACTGTCCTTTCTTGTGCGAAAAACAGAAAAATATCAATCGTTGATGGATGATGCTCAAGGGCAAAGAGCTCTGTGTTAAAGACACACGTTTTTCAAATTTTTACGCTTTTATCAGATTTCTTCGGGAATTCCGGATGTGGGGACGATTAAAACTCCTTAAGAGGCATTAGATTCTTGATTTCACCCTTATGCGAATGCGCAACCTTAATCGTAGGTCCCATGGCTCCCACTAATCCGTACACCAAATTTGAATACTGTACGTCAATTCGTTTAGGAGTTATGCTTACCACATAGACATTTTAACTAGACTACTTTTTTGGAATCAGTATCTTTCAAAACTTAAGAAAATGGTAAGGGAGGGGGGGGGGGGGGTCGATTTTTTTTTTTACTGGCTGCTGTACACTTTCATTGCCCTATGTAAACATATGGGTAATTGAAAGTAAAAGCGTGTTTGACTATGATTCTCAATATTTTGAAAAGAAGTACATAACAACATGGAACTCGCTTTAAACTGTTGAGGATAAATGACTTTTTTATAATTTAAGAAAGTAATTTTGTTTGATATTGTTAAAGGGTTTTTATGATTTTGCATATGAAAGGGTGCAGATACAATGCTTATTCCAGCAAAATCAGTTAATTTTTATGAGAATGAAATACTTTGAATCATTCGGACAAAAATGAAATATTTAAACATTTTTCGGAAAAAAAAAATATATAAACAAAATTGTTACTGAAATATCACATTTTGTAAAATAAGAAATAAAATTTAAAAAAAAAAAATATATAATTAAGGTTTAGTTACCTTAACACTATACATATTGATGCACTAAGACTGCTTTAACTAAATTAATATATATTTGAACTTTAGAGTAAAAAAAAAAAAGAGTGAGTCCGTTCACCTCAATGTGTGTGTACAGTTTTTTAATAAAAAAATTATATTCGAATACAAGATAGTTTTTACTATGGCTCTTACAAGATTTTTTTTCTTATTTATCATGTAAACTTTCTTTTCTTTTTATTGGTTAAATACGCATCAACAATATTAGTATCAAAATCTACAAAGATTTTCTATATTAATCCAGAATAAATTTCTTTTAAAATTTTAATATGATTCTAATTTGGTTAGAAGATTGCTAATATCAAACGGTATGTGTGCTTTATTTATGACAGCATCGAAAGTTTTTTATGTGAAGGCGGACCATAGTTAAACTGGTGTTGTTTAGATCAGTCCGGAGTCTGTAGAAATTAGTAAATAATTTTGAAATTTTGTATTAGTACTGCTGGGAAAATCTGGAAACATTTTATAAACATTATCATAAAAAATTTCAAATGAAAACTTAAAGAAATAACTGTTGGGAATTTTGATAATTACGCTCCAAGAACAACAATATATTTAAAACTTCATTGGAGTGATTTCATTTTGTTTTAATATTTAATTTATAAGGAATAGCATGTAAAGCTAACAGCCATATAAGCCCTTTTTACCTTAAAGTTATCAAAAATGCTCTAAATAGATGGATTTTAACTATACCCAACCTGTACTTTAATATAAGTTTTGAGATTGGTTTAACATAACTGATGTATGCTTTCTCTTACAAATATGATTTACAGAGAACTTAAATTAAGAAAATGTACTCAAAGCCCATCTTAAACCGTCAACACACAAATCTTCATATTAAAAATAAAGGGGGGGGGGGGGAGACTAATACAAAATCAAGAATAATACAGAATATAACTACAAGATAATGCAATGCACCGGGACAACTTTAGATTCTGATTAATTTGTTTACAAAGCAGGGAACATATGCCAGATGGTCTTTCAAGGGGAAAATGGACTTCATTTGCATCTTAAATAAGAGAAACCTCGGAAAACTATTAAGAAATAGCTCAACAATCGACGTCAGATTACTAGTCAAAATTTCTAGAGTGTTTACTCAATCTGAAAACAGACTACAGAGCACCAAATATTGCTCGATCCGGTGACATTTCGCATGGTAGGCGAGTATGAATCTTGAGAGAGAGATTGGAGCATAGCAATATTTAAAAACTTGTTTGGCTAGGATCCTCAATATTTGTTTTTTTGAAAAAAAAGAAGCTAAAAACTCTATGGAACTCACTTTAAACTGTTAAGGATAAATTACATTTTTATAATTTAAGAAAGTAATTTTGATTGACATTATCAAAAGACTTTTATGATTTTGCATATGAAAGGGTGCATATACAATGGGTTAATCCAGTAAAATCAGTTTATTTTTATAAGAATTGAATATTTTATTATAATCTATTCATATACTGATGGTATTGAATTGAGAGTTACGTTGATGATTGTACAAAATACCAAATATGAGAATGTGGGATAAATCACTACTTCTGATCATTCAGTCAAAAATGAAATATTCAAACATATTTAGAAGAAAAAAAGCAAATGCCTAAACTAAAACAAAATGTTAATGATATTACATTTTGTAAAATAAATAGTAACACTAAAAATATCTTATCATGGTTATATATTACTGTCAATTATCTTGCACTGCCATACCAATCGAAGAAACAAACAATCTAGGTCTAGACATCGCAAGCACACTCCAACTCAAGCAAGAAAGACCATTCCATCACTTCCACCTCAGAGTCGAGGCTTTTTAGTAATTTTCAAAGCACATGTGAATGGTGCAATGTCACGTGCAAGGGAAGGGATAGTATGACCCCTCAAGTTTTATTGCTTTGTCTGTGTCCTTAGTTTCAAGGTCACCCAAAGAAGGGGTCATTTTTTCCCCCTTCCCTGAGCTGTTTTAAGATTTTTTGAAGAGAACGAGGGGAAACTTCCTGGTCCTAATTTAGTGATAGCGTCTTTATCGGAACTGTAAGTTCTTACAATATTCTGTAGAATTGTAATAATGCTATATACCGATTTGATCAAAGAAATTTTCTTAATTACGAGTTAGGCATTTTATTTTCCAATTATAATCACAGGTTTTTTCAAAAGTTATTTTAGTGCACGATTTTTTGTACATAGAATGAAGTTTAGGGGGTGCGATGGCACCCCGATATTAAACCTTTATAATTAATTGACCTCTGATCAAGAAGTAAACCTACAGAATGCTAATTGCAATCAAAAACTTGTCAGTCTTTGGTCCCATCTCATACTCTATACTCCCAAATGAGAAAATCGTGCTGAAATTGAGAAATTTTTTAATGGTATTGTGAGAAATTTTTTAATTTGAGAATCACACCAGGTGTAAAGATTCGTTGACCGGTACATTGCAGGTCATTACAATCCCGATCTACTCGTCAAGTCTCAAGCCCATTCCTTCTACGGGTAATGAAATAAGGAACTCGGTTAGGTGGCTTAAAAATCTGTATTAATGAGGCATGAAAAATATCAGAAAAAGCTTAGTTTTGTTTGCTGATTTCCCATCGATATTGATATCAAATAAAAAATATATCTTCCAATTATTAATGAAATTTCAAATTTTTTTTACTTTGAACTCGGTGGAAACTGCTATTTAAAAATAATTTAGACGAGATACTTCATGGGGGGTGCGGTCGCACCCCCCGCACCCCCCCTAAATCCGCGCCTGGGTAAGACCCTAGTTTCAATGTCAAAAATATGTTCGTTAACGATCTTATTACACCCGATGTTTACTTTGAAAGTTGAAAAGTGTTCCGATTCACCCCATTTTACGGTACTTATTACAACATTTATTAAGTCCAACTTGCTAGCTTTTGTTAATTTTATGTAGAAATATGTCTTCATGTGTTTTTTCTTTAGTGGACAAACGGGATAACCCGTTCATTTCTAAACGATGGATAAAGCTCCATTTCGTCTTGCACATTTCCCACTCTCTGCTTCGATGACGTCTTGAAAACCAGGTATATCTTTCTCTTAAAATTTTACCAGATTTTCGATGGCAAAAAATTCTGTACTCTCTGCTTTAACCCTTGGTTAGTCTCACAGTATTATTTCGAAAATATTTTTTAATTGTTAATTTATTCTGTTCACAGTGTTCCCACGGTCATTGAAAGTCATTAAAAGTGCTTAATATTTTTAAACTTGTTTTCAAGGCCTTGAAAGTGCTTAGAGATGCTTAGAGGTCCTTAAAAGTCCTTAATTTTTACAGATGTTGTCCAGCTGCAAAATTTATAAAAATACAACTCGGACTTGCTATCCCCACGTGACCGCCACTTATCTGCACCGTATCAAAATTTTCCGACATATTTGTATTGCGTATCCACCAACTTTAACTTTTTTGGTAGAATATACTTTATTAAAAATTTAAATATAGATATGATGCCTGAAAACGAATTTTCATAGGTCCTTAAAAACATTAATTAGGTCCTTAAAAGTCATTGATTTTCATTCTGTGATTTGAGTGGGAACCCTGGTTCAGTAATGTTGTGTTTTTAATTAAAATACCCACTTACTTTGATATTTGGTCCCGAATTTAAGGGGTATGCACGAAAATTAGAATTTGAGGGGGCATTTGTCCCCCACGTGACTAACCGTCAGACAAAAGTGCCTTACCAAAGGTTAATTGATATCTGCAGTTGAATACCCAGAAAAATTCACCCGAAAAATTCTGAATGTAAATAATTATCAATATTTTGTTCATCTCACTTGATTAATGTCATAAAATATGAATATATATTTTAATTACTCTTATTAGTTATTGAAATGTCTCAACAATTATTTAATCAAAAATGGTGATAGATGGCCCTCGAAATTGTCATTAATATTTAAATAACATCAGCAATCTTCGATAGGGGTCCACTATGTTGGACCTATAGCAATTGGTTTTCTAAATCTTTCGAGCCCTGATAAAGTCTCTTTTTTCATAGAATAATAAATCTATCTTCTAAAGATTAAAGATCTACGTAGATCTCATCTATAATATTCATCCGATAAGGAATATTTTTTTCCCGAGATATTCTCAAAATTACATGGGATACGTTTAAAGCTATTTTTTTTTATAGTGTGATCATTTTAACTTATACAGTAGAACCTCGATTAACCGTCCCTCCTTTATCCGGAACTCTCTGTTAACCGGCAATCATTTAGTCGACATCAATAATCTCCCAAATGAGTAATAAATCATTTTTTCCTTTTTAAACCGTAATCTTTTCCCTCGCTCTAAAGTTACGTAAGTAATGGTGAGGCTTTTGACTGTTTTTCTAAAGAACTGACACGGTTAGAGCAACCTTCGGATGTAGATCAAACTCAACTATTGCCTTCAAAAAGACTCTGGGATAGAGCAGCGAAACAAAGATTATCGAGATCATTGCAACAAAAACTCATTTCCAACAATTATGTCATAAAAAAAAAAAAAAACATTAAAAGTCCCGTATTCAATAAACGAAAATCCTTTACTTTTTATTGTTTTTTACAACTCTCTTTTATCCGGAATTTTCGTTTAACCGACCTACCTTTGGTCCGAATTAGGTCGGTTAATCGAGATTCTACTGTATTTATAAAACAGACGAAATTTACACTCCACCTCCTCTCTTTGTTTTGCTTAAGAGGAGGTCCTATTTTGTAAGGGCCCACCAAACGGTATATAGTGGTTAGCGTGCTAGCCTCTAGACCGCGAGGTTCCGAGTCCCGTGTTAGGCATGGGTGTTTGTAAACGTATGTTGGCTTGTCTAATGACGAATGTTTCGGTGCATTATAGCCCTCGTGTTGCTGACGGCGCCAGATAATCTGAAAACAACCAGCCAACCAACCTAGTCCAGTGCATTTAGAAACTACTTTCTATAAAACCTTGAAATTTGGGGGGCGAAAATGATCGCTTAATGAAATGATATAAATTATTTCCTTTTAATGTTTATCTATTATGAATGAAAATTAAAATAGAAAAAGACAAAATTTGGTGGAGCTTCTGCATATGTTATATAAAATAAAATATATTAGACGTTATTTTCCAGTTTTTAATTGATGTCATTTCATGAAGTTATCATTTTCGTACCTACTCACCAAAAGTCAATATTTTCTACAAAGTAGTTTCTAAATGCACTGGGCTATAAAATTGTAACATAGCGAGCCTTACTATACTAAACCTCAACTTAACTTGACATCACTTAGACGGTAGATCGTCACAGTGCTCAAAGGTATTTAATCCATTTTGGCGGCGTAAAAGCATAATGTTCGCCAAATCACAACAGAACAAAAGGCTATAAGGTTCAGCGAGAATTATGTCTTCACTCCGCTAAAATGGATTGACTATGAGCATGGTGATGATCTATCGTCTAGTGATGTCAAGTTAAGTTGGAGTTTAGTATAGGACTTCCTCATAAAATAGATTTTACATTATTAACCACATCAATGGCTATGATCAAGTGTAATTTATTTCCCTTGCATGTATATAGTGAAAGATTGTATGTTAAGGTGTATGTATACCCTAGAACATTTTTTTATTTCTGAGTTTAAAAATCCAATTCTTTTTTACATTAGTTAGAAAGTATACGATTAAAATCATTTCATTAAAAAAAAAAAAAAAAAATTGGTAATTTTTAATTTGTTAATTAAGCTTTAATTAGATAATTAGTACCTTTTTCAAACAATGATTTATAAAATTCTAATTTACTTAGAAACGCAATTCTACTTGGAAACGATTCGAAATATTATTTTTAATGTTTTGAAACTCAATTAAGTCTCTTATATGGAATAGATTTTTTTTTACAATTTATTTTGTGTGAAAACATGAAAAAATTCGATATTTTCATCGAATTCTATGTTTTAAAAATCCCTAAAAAATCAATTTCTCAACCAATATTATATAATTGAGTTTCAAAACATCTAGCATATTATGTAGATTACTACGACATAAAAAAAAAAATTATAATTGAACTTTTTGTTGTTGAATTATCATTGTTTGAATAAAGCGTGACATAATCAAAATACAGTTCGTCAGAAAACAGGTTTAAAGTTTTAAAAACGTGGTATCTAACAGGGGAAGCATTTACCTATAATTGATTGTAACAAAAACTATTAAGGATATTTTCAAAAGTTTAGAATTGTTTGAAAGCTAAAGTATCAGAGAATATTATGATATAATAACAAAAAAAAAAATGAATATTCTTGTTGATTTTCGTGAATTGTAGGGTATACGTACACCTTAAAACTTTACATGGTATACATGAAGACACTATAAAATTAAAATTGCATCATATAATGTTTTAGGAAACTATGTGGGTTCTCTTGGATCCTCTCCGATAAATCAATTTCTTCGACGATGAACAAAATCATGGATTTTTAAAACTAAATTATGGAGAAAAAACCACAACGTCTCAAGTAAGTTTATATTTTAATTCGCATAAGTTTTCAATTTTGCAAATTGGAAATGGATGAATTTATGTTTTAAGTGTTTCCCGTTTTTAAAATTATTTTAAGACAGACTTGGAAAGTTAAATAAACGAGGATATTAGTAACTATACTCCTACATTAGAAATTTAACGTACAATTTTCTAGATATTCGGGGTGGGGGGGTTGCAGCCCTGTGATCCTCCCCCCTCCCCTCTCTGGATACGCCACTGCTTAAACACATTTGATGATTTCATTTGTTTAGGTAATTTTTATTAGTAATAAAATTTTTATAAACAAGTTACAGTATTAGAAACAAACATTTTAATATTCATCGGAATTTTTTTTTAAATAAATTTATCTTGTTGTCGAGTTCAAATGGTTTAAAAAGCTTAATGCAATGGAAATGGAATGGGTTAAAAACCTATTTCCATTGCATTAAGCCTTTTAACCCATTCAAGTAGTAAATGTGGCTAAAAATTCATCCTAAACCCTCTATCTATATTATCATACTTAGAATATTTTGTAGGCCTGTCGGTGTTATTGATGGCAAACGTATTTATATGCATTAAAATACTTGGTTTCAAAAATGTTTTCAATTACAACAATTTTCACTTGGTTTTTTACTACCCATAAAAGTTTTCCGGCAAAGCTAAGTATCAAAATGCTAAGGGAATTGAAAATGTTATTTAAACAAATTATTGATATAATTCAATCATTATAAAATTAATTAGCAAATAAAACTATTAATTATTAAAATTATTATTAAATATAGGAAATAAAACTATTTAATCAAACTACTATTAAATATTAATATTTCAATAATAAAATCTAATTTAATTTGAATTATAAAATCTAATTAGTATTTGAATAATAATTTAGCGACTTATCTATCGTATAGTAACTTGTGTTACTATACGATATTTCTTTTATACAAGCGATTTAGCTTCGAAGATTTTCTGGATCGATCTCTATTCTCAGAACTTTGATGCTCATCGGTGTCTTTTAATAATCTTCTAGACCGCGAGGTTGCAGGTTCGAGTCCCGTGTAAGGCATGGGTGTTTGTAAATGTATGTTGGCTTGTGTAAAGACGAATGTTTCGGCGCATTATAGCCATCGTGTTGCTGACGGCGCCAGATAATCTGAAAACAACAAATCTTTTAATAATATATTGTTTTATTTGCCATTACATAGAGGGCGCTAAGCTGAATTTTGTGACATACACACTTTTTTTTTTGAAAACCAATTAGAACTATATTATTTTTTAATAATTACAATTACTGATTTTAGTTTTGATTTCAATTTAACGTTTAGTTATTACAATTTTTAATTATTTTTTTAATGTTTTTATACATTCATGGAGGTAATACATTTTAACTGTAACTGCAGATCTTTTTCGCGTGTAATTTAAAGTCAATATTTATTTTTGAGTAAAGGATTTCGTTTGCGAATATGCTCGCAATGCTGAAACGCACTTTCGTTAGCTGAATATCAATTGAGTGGAGTTCTTCTAAGAAATAGTAAAGTGGGAACTGGCCCTGGAGAGAAATTGCATGTTGTTGAAATTAGATTATTATCTATCTTATTGGAACTCTTTTGTAAGATACATGTATTGGCATACTACACATTCTATTGTGGTTGAATCTCAAGCAGAAAGGTTTTGGCTTCTAAAGAGTCTATTGTATGTATTGTATTGGCAAATCTTTACACCAGAAAGACGGGAGCTTAGTATATACCTATATTGCCTGAAAGCAGTCAAAATGACTGCATTGTGAAAAAATAACTAATGCGCAAAGAAATTTGTTTAACAGTAATTTTTTATATATTTTATATCACTTGCAGTCATATAACAAGTTATTAATAAGTATTAACAATAAAAAAAATGTATTTCAGTTCGAAAAAAAATAATTTATACATTATCTGGACATTTTAAGCAAATGAAAGGGCAAATCTTTTTGGAGGTACATCTTCCGCAAACATACTTTTTACATTTTTGACAAATATTATCAACTGAACAACGTGTTAGAACGACTGGCAGTGCGTAAAGCAGGCCTGACCAAAGTCGACACGTGCGCAGCCATATCGATTACAGTACGAGATCATACACTCAGTGATCCTCCTTCCCATCTGAATTACGTTACAGCGCGTTCAAAGGGAACAAAGCGCGTGGCCAGGCCTGGCATAAAGATTTGAATAACAAGTACGAATAACAATAACTTTAGTTATTGAACAACTGCAACTTATCAACTATATGTCGAAATCGACAATTTATCATGAACTTGTATGTTATCATGTTATTCCAATCCAGAGCCGAACTGGTCTTTTCCGAACAGTCAAAATGACTGCTTTTCGGCAATATAGGTATAACACACATATATATATACCGGAAGTGAAGGAGGGGGGGGGGGGCAACAACAATGATTAACTAACCCATTTATATGTTGTAGAAAAAGTCACAAAATTATAAGAAGCTGTGTCATTAATTAAATAATTATTTTTTTAATTGAAATTCAAAAGCAGTCAAAATGACTTGCTTAGGCAATCTAGTATTAAAATTCTGTGGATACATTATGTGGTCAGAGGCGGAGCACATTAAGTTTGAAAAACATGTAAGTAATTAAAGCTTTTTTTGGTTTTCTTGCATTTCCCATAACGTCGGTTTTCCATATTTTGGTACGCTTTTATAAAAAGCTATGCAAGATATACATTTGAAATTTATTATGTAATGGATATATGACACATAAATCCATTTTTGGCTTAATCCTAGCATACGTTACACGAGGAATTTGGCGACATTGGTGATGATGCATATACTTTTTTTCATGGTATGTTTTATGTATTTGCCATCTTCAGGTTACGATTTTCTATGTTTTTGCCTACGCAAATTCTTAGCGACAGTCGTAAAAAATTTACTTCGGGTTTGGCAAAAGTTTGGCGGTAAGCATGAAGTCAGTTCAAAATCGCGCCAAGCGTGTAACGCATACTAGGATTTTACCCCATTTTTCAGACCAAACTTGCCTATAACCCCCTCTTCTCCTCAAAAAAATATTCTGACTGCACCACTGTTCTGTACACACATTAGTACACAATTATAGAAAAGTCCTAGAATAGCCCACCCCGTGGCAACTTTTAGGAATAACTCCAAGCCAGTGGTGATAATGTCACCAAGCTGGTAACCTTAATGAAGTTTCGACAGAGCACGAAGGGAAATGTGGTAACCCTACTTAGTGTTTTTTTTTCTTCAAATAACAATAATAAAATAAAAACAATAAATCAATTGTAATAAAATAAATTTTTAAAGAAACATGGAAGAATATTTAATAAGCTCTAAAAAAAATGGTTACTTCTGGCCTTATAACATAATTTATTTTTAATAATAATAAAAAATTCACGATAAAATCAATCTTTTAAATGTACAAGAATATCCAACGAGAAATGGAAAAGGACGATTTCTGGCTCTATAACACTTTTAAAATAATAGAATTTCAAATAGTCGCCAACTTGGCGCACTTCCAAAAAAGTCGCTACAGGGTGGGCTATTCTAGGATCCACCCCACGATTATATTCTTATTCAGCTATTTTTGTAGTTCAAAATAATTCTGCGTATATTTTCCTCTTTTTAACGTGTTGACGGTCTTTGCCCCTAAAGCGTCTGTCATAAATGGGAATCGTATCGCCTAGTAAAATATTAATTCACAAGACAATCGGGTAAAAACAGTGGAAATGTTAAAAAAGAGGAAATTATACGCAGCGTTATTTTGAACTACAAATAAAGCAGAATATAATTGTGTACAGAACAGTGGGGCAGTCAGATTTTTTTTTTTGAATTGGTGTTATAGACAAGTTAGGTCTGAAAAAACCCTAAAAAGTCAACTAAAAGTAACAAAATTGTAGAAAAAGCGGAACTTCTACAAGGTTCCCACAGTCATTAAAAGTGCTTAATATTTTTCAACTTGTTTTCAAGGCCTTGTTGAAAATGTTTTGAGGTGCTTAAAAGTCCTTGAAAATGCTTAGAGGTCCTTAAAAGTCCTTAATTTGTGTGTATGTTGTGTGGCTAACTGCAAAATTTGTAAAAATACAACTCGGACTTGCTGTCCCCGCATGACCGCCACTTATCTGCACTATATCAGAATTTTCCGACCTATTTGTATTACGCATCCACCAACTTGTTACTTTTTTGCCAGAATGAACTTTATAAAAAATTTATATATAGATATGCCTGAAAACAAATTTTCAAAGGTCCTTAAAAACATTAATTATGTCCTTAAAAGTAATTGAAAGGTCATTGATTTTCATTCTGTGATTTGAGTGGGAACCTTGCTCTAAGAGAATAAAAGCGGAAATCCGTGTGAAAGCGGAACATTTTTACCCTGGTATATAATTTTATTACTGTTATATCCGCAAATGACCCTTAATAATATTATATTTACGTTTGAATCATGCAAAACTTCGTGGACTTTCATAAGAAAGTCAAAATGTTAAATTCAAATTATATCTACTAATCTTTATATTATTTGACCATACAGCCAGGAACCACCGCACTTCGCGAGGATGCCTGCGAGAAAATGGGGGCAATACCCCGAGAAACCAGCAAGAAGACTCGTACTTACTTCAAAAAGTGCAGAAACAAACATTTGGGAGTCGGCACCAGGTAAGTGTCCACAGGCGAGAAAATGCGTGTTCTTTTCAGGTTTCAGTGTAAATTTTGCTTGGATAATATCATCTTTTTTATTATTATTTTTGAAAAAAAAATGTTTTTTTCCAACCCTGGTTCCACACTTCTAGTTTTCTAAATTAGGGTTCCCACGGTCATTGAAAGCATTAAAAGTGCCTAATATTTTTGAACTTGTTTTCAAGGCCTTGAAAGTGCTTGAAAATGCATAGAGGTACTTAAAAGTCCTTGAAAATGCTTAGAGATCCTTAAAAGTCCTTAATTTTTGCGAAAGTTGTAACAACTGCAGAAGTTATAAAAATACAACTCGGACTTGCTATCCATGCGTGACCACCACTTACCTGCATCGTATTGGAATTCCCTGACATATTTGTACTACGCATCCACCAACTTGTAACTTTTTTGACAGAATATACTTTATTAAAAATTTATATATAGACATGATGCCTAAAAAAAAAATTTCAAAGGTCCTTGAAAGTCATTGAAAAGTCATTGATTTTCTTTCTGTAATTTGAGTTGGAACCCTGTAAATGTTTGTTGTTAAAAGTAGGAAAATTGATCTATAAAATTGCAACTCTCATAAAGACAGCAAAAAGAAAAGATAACGTTATTCTTTGCTAAGGGGGGCATCTAAACTCTTTTATTATTATATTTTTAAATCCTTTATATTAACGTTGATTATGTGTGTTAGCCCGAAAGCAGAAAGTGCCTAAAACTGCGACGTACGTCGCAGAACAATCAGAGCCCTTGCAGAACAATTTTAAGTTTGGAACAAATGCCCGCGAGTGTGAAAAAGAATTTCACCTACGGGATGACATGTTCTGCAGAACAAAATGACTTTATTGTCCACCCTTCCCCTACCCCCCCCCCCTCAATTTTCTCGGAACTACATTTCCCCGAGCTTCAGTTTCTTAGAAAAATAAAACCGGGTTCATAGGAGGATGTCCGTTTCCCGTTCTGAAGCGCTTTTCTTGCTGAAAGTCATTGATAAAGTTACAAATTTTGAATGTATGCCTTGGTTTGAAAAATAATTTTTTTCATCATTATCATTTTGTAATAAATGTGTAGTATTAATTTTATGTTTTTTTTTCTTTTATATCATACTGGAAATTTTGAAAAAATGTCTGCAGAACATTTGTAACTGTCAAAAGTCCCGTTGCAGAACATTATATATTATTCTGCTTCTGGGTGTGTTAGTTTGCCGACGGGGGCGGAATCTGCGGACGCCTAATTAACCCCCTTGCCGTCATCCAATCAGGTTTAAACTTGGCAAATAGGTTCGGTGTTGAGGGCAATTCATTTTAACAAATTTTGAGGCTATTACTGTCACAAAGTACGCTTTTACGAAATACTTATAAATCAACTTGCCGTCATCCAACCACATTGAAATAGCATTGAACCAATCCTTGATGAAACTCTTTCCTGTTGCCAAAAAATTTTTAATAAATAAATTATAAAATTACTTTAATCAGAATAAATAAATTTTTAAACGTAGTTTGTCGCACATTTTGCTGATAAAAATGTTTTTAATATCTGGGCTGTGTAAATGAATATAAAAATTGACAATGCATTTTAAAGGATTTTTCAAAAACCTTTTTTTGATAGATTGTATTTTTAAATTAAAAAAAGAAAAATAGATGTCTTTTATTTGAATTTAAATGAAAGAACAATATTTCAAAAAAAAAAAAAAAAAAAAATATTATTTTTTATGTTTTGGAAATTTAAAAATTTCTACACATTTTATAACTGCTAAGGCTTTTTTAAATGCCTAAATTTTATTCCAAAAAATTATTTAAACTATATTGTATAGGCAGCGGTTCCTAACCTTTTTAGTTGAACTGAAATAAACAGTTTTGATAAGCTTGTGTTTACTTTTTTTCCGTTTTGCATTGTTGATATCAATACATTTGATATTTGATGATATAATTTATTATTATTGACTCATTCTAATTAAAGATTGGTTAGCTTTTTTAACATTGAAATATCAAAGAATGAAAAATTATTTTTCCCTTTTTCTGATTTGGAAGTTACTAAAACAAGAATTTTTTACTCTAAAATAAAACTTTATAAAAGTCATTTTATGGTACATTGATTTACTTACTATGTTCGTCTTAGTAAAATTTGTGTAGGTTATTGTTTTTGTGATTTGATTTTTTGAGTCATGGAAAATTATTTGCTTCAGTCTTGATAAGTCATGGATTTGTAACATTTTATTTTGGTAGAAACCCTGTATAGTATACACTGATTTTTTACCTAACTTTTTTAAATGACTAGATTTAAAGTTAATTTTTTTTTAATTTCATAGTAAACCTTTGTGAGTAAAACAAGCATCATACTTCTTAGTTTTGTAAACTGCACAATCACAGTAGCAGAAACTTTTCTGCCTGTCTGCGACACTAATTTGGATATTAGAAAATAATCTGCAGCGTAATGATTATTATTTTTAAGTTTGCATAAAATACTTAAGCACCTAATCCATCAATTTTACCAAAAATTCCTGTTTCACATAAATATAGAAATTTAGCAAAATAAATTAAATATTAAAACAGAAATGCTTAAAATTATTGTATCTTAAATTAAAATTATAATCATTCTGTATGAATTCAAACCAAACAACGAAAGCGATCTTCACCCTAATCACGGACATAACAGCCGTCACATCAGCTCACGCCTACGCGGATGACATCAAAACGGCATCGCAATTCTCGCCGATAGCTACTACTAAAACGGCTTAAACCCAGAGTTCATCCTAGGCATTTTTCGAGGGGCGGCGTGCCCTGCCTGCCCTTTTTCTATATAAATAGCGCCCTTCCTGCCCTTTTTCTATAAAAATAGCGCCCTTCCTGCCCTTTTTCAGAAAAAATTTCATCCTGAAAGAATTCGAAAAACTTTTGTTTTTCCCTCCCAACAGTACGCAATATGTGGATCACCCCTACTGAAATCGGCTGTCGCGCATGCGCATTCATGTTCAAACGCGCAACGTATATATCAGGGACTGAAACCATTTAGTAGATGTCTATATAACGTGCTTCATTAGTAGGTGGATTGTATGGCGCCGTCTTACAATTTCCCAAGTGCACATTAGTAAACTCCGATGGCCATTTCATACATGTTTTGATTAAGTGTATTTCGCTGGATTTTTACCATGCCTCCTTCAAAGGAATTTGAAATACTTGAATAACTTAGTTAAAGGTTTATAACTATCAAATGTTTACACTAAGAACTTAAAAAGAATATTTCCGTTTGGACACGCGTAATCGCGATGTCCTCCTGTTAAATTTAGGGGGTGTTTTTGGTAATTTGCCTGTTACCAATTAATTTCTAATCATCCGTTTCATATTTAAAATCAAACATAACAGGAATGCAACCAAAATCCCAGATTATTTCCGATTTTTAAAAAAATAAACTTCTATTATACCTTACATAATAGCGGCATGCACGGCAAAAAAATCGCCGTTTTGACGCTAAATTTGATCCGATTTTGAAAATAAAAAAATGCAAAAATTTCAGGACATAGTCCAAGTTCTTTAGTTGGAATACTCCTTGTGATATCCCACAATGAATAATGTTAAATTTAGAGAAACTCTATTCTCTATCTGACAATAGCAAAACTAAGAGATGAAGTTTAAGGTTGATACATTCAAACTTTAGAAAATTTTGGAAGAGTGAAAAATTCTTATCTTAACACATTTTCATTATACTAAAACATTGTTATCTTAATTTTACTGTATTATAAATTGATAATTTTATAAAAATTACTATTTGATGAAAATTTTACTGTGTATATTGCACTTTAATTTTAATAATTTTCTCAATCTCATTCCAGCAGAATTAGGACTGAAGCATTTTATCAGTATTTTGATAAGTTTCTGAGCGAGTTTTTGATTCACAGATTTTTGCATTATAATATTTTTCTTCAGAATATTGAAAATTATTTATCGTGGTAGAAAAGTATAACAATATTGAAATTGTGGCAGAAAACGCGTATTTCTGCAATTTGCCATAAAAGTGCCCTCGTAAACAGGAAGTGCCCTTTTTTTGGAAAATAGCACCCTGCCCTTTTTCATTTCTAGGATGAATTCTGTTAAACCTAGGTGAAAATTATAACTACTCCTACTCAAATATCGACCACCTTATCGGCGCAAATCTTGGCAATTACATCCAAGTAACAATCCGCAAAAAGGACCATTATACCAAAGTAAGTATCGGCGTTAGCTCCTAATATACCGGTAGAAATCTGGAAAGTTATGCAATAGGGACGATTACACTATCGACGTAACACTCTGCGAAGTTGACTATCGCAACCACGTAAATTTCAGCAATGGTGACAATTATTGAGGCGCAAACCTTCGAAATAGTGGTTATTATATCGACGTAAGACTCGCCGAAAAAGAACATCGCAACGACTTAAATATCGGCGATATCTCCTGTCTTAGCAGCGTGATTCTCGGCAACAGCAGTCCTCACATCAGCGTAACTTTTAACGAAGCTAACTAAACTACTACACACCAACGTGCGAAAGCACTCATTATGTTTCTATACATTCTCCTTTAAATCGCTCATGGAGAGCACCACGATTCCGATTCCTCTTTTATGAAATGAAGTATCGCGCATGTGTGTTGACTCAAATCACCCAACTTAGATATCGGATTTTTTTTTTTTTTTTAAAGTTCAATTTGTAAAATGATCTGCAGGCTGCTGAAAAATCTGAGACGTCCGTCTCGCATTTTCTGCTACCGGGCGCACAATGCAAGTACTAATATAATGGAAATTAGCATGAGTATCTCCAAGTTAATAATAACTATTTTAAATCAAAAGATTTAACAAATTATATTTTGAAACAATGTATTGACTGTAAAAATGTCTGATTTTTGTTTTCTTCATCTTAGTAAAAACACTGGAAGTTGTGTTTCCTCCCAAAGAAACGGAAAAAATAATTACGGTTTCAAAGCCCTCCAAGTCAAACCAAAAAAGAAAATCATCTCAAAAGTAATTATATACATATTTTTTTTTAAATATTTGAATTTTTAAAATATAATCATCGTTTTGTATTCACTTTGTATAGCAAGTAAATGTAATGTATATTTCAAATAAACATTACATATTTTTAAATGCTTTATATTAATTTTGATTTTGTGTGTTTGTTGATGGGGGCAAATTCTCCAGACGCCTAATTAACCCCCTTGCCGTCATCCAATCGGGCTGAAACTTGGCAGATAGATTCGATGTTGATGACAATGCATTATATCAAATTTTGGAGCTGTTACTATCACTAAAAGGTTGCTTTTAAGGAATACTAATAAACTAACTTGCGATCAGTCAATAGTTTTAAAATAGCACTTAACCGAACATTGAAGAAACTTTTTCCTGTTGCCAAATTTTTGTAATGAATAAATTATAAAATTGTTTTAATCAGAATAAATTAAAGGTATTTAGGTCTTCTTTTTTAATCTTTTCGTTCTTTTTTAATAAATAAATTATGAAACGTTTGCAACACATTTTGCTGATAGAATTGCTTTTGATATTTAAAATGAGATGCAAACACAAGTTAATGAATATAAAATTGGCATGTAAAGGATTTGTATTAAAAACTTTATTTTTGTAAGTTATATTATTAATTTTTGCAACCTCGCCTTTTACTAATACACATAAATAAGAAAATGCAAGGCCCAAAAATCTTCTAATTTATTTAATGTTACACCAATTATTCAAAGTTTTTTTTTTATAATTCAGAAAATTATTTTCAATTTTAAAAATTAGGAAAATATTTACAATTTTTATTACTTTTCAAAAACTTATTATTTTCCGAAATCAATTTATAATATGTAAATTTTCACTAACACATTCATTATTTACATTTTTTTAGGCCAACCAAAAAATCAGGAGAAAATAATAGTGAAAGTGATGCAGGTACAATTCCCTCCTCTTTTTTTTCTTTTTTAACTTAAAATAGCTGTATAATTCATAATTCAATGTCATTCATGTTAAATAATATTGTAGATAGATGTAAGCCAAAAAAGGAGAGATTTAGAAGAATTCAAGAATTTCCTTACACCAGCAGTGAAAGTGAAGGCAAGTTAATTTTTTGAGCATTCAAATTATCTCTAAATTTCTATCTGTGTTATCATTAATTAAAATTAAAGCTTTATTGTTATTATTATTATTTGTATATGTTCTGCAACTCGCATATGATGATTTGTTTGTTCCTGGATAAATTCCTCTGCATTAAATCATAAATAATAGTTGAACAATAGGGCATTTAACTAATTTTGGAAATGTATTTTAAATGAAATGTGTGCAGGAAATAAAAACGTAGTGGTTTTTTTCCTCTTTTATAAACTATGCCATAAAACACTGAAAATCGCATTTTAAAATACAAATAAAAATGTTCCCCCCTTAAACATAAGCTAAAAGCCAATGCGATTGTGTGATAACATCCTTTCATGTGTCATTAACCAATATCCTATCTATACTGCGAGATAGGCAAACCAAGTAGTATTTGTTCTCTACAAAACAGTGACATCACAACTTTGAGCCACCTGGCTATGAATTCTTAATCATGCAGCAGAATCCCTAAAAGTCCTTAAGAACTATTTTTTACTTTCAATTACCCATATTTTTACACAGGGTAATAAAAGTATAGCATTCCTGTTAAAAATAAATAAATTTTTTTGTGCACTAGGGGGCTCCGCCCTTGCTCGCTAACGCTTTAAACTAAAAAAACACGGTTTATTTGTTGTTTTTTTGAAAAAAAACTGGGTTTTTTTCCAACCCTGGTTCCACATTCCTAGTTTTCTAAATGTTTGTTGTTAAAAGTAGGAAAATTGATCTATAAAATTGCAACTATCATAAAGACAGCAAAAAGAAAAGATAACGTGATTCTTTGCTAAGGGGGAGGCATCTAAACTCTTTTATTATTGTATTTTTAAATCCTTTATATTAACGTTGATTATGTGCGTTAGTTTGCCGACGGGGGCGGAATCTGCGGACGCCTAATTAACCCCCTTGCCATCATCCTATCGGGTTGAAACTTGGCAGATAGGTTCGGTGTTGATGGCAATGCATTTTATCAAATTTTGAGGCTGTTACTGTCACAAAGTACGCTTTTACGAAATACTTATAAACCAACTTGCCGTCATCCAACCACATTGAAATAGCATTGAACCGATCCTTGATGAAACTCTTACCTATTGCCGAACATTTTTTTAATAAATAAATTATAAAATTACTTTAATCAGAATAAATAAATTTGGAAACGTAGTTTGTCACACATTTTGCTGATAAAAATGTTTTTAATATCTGGGCTGTGTAAATGAATATAAAAATTGACAATGCATATAAAGGATTTTTCAAAAACTTTTTTTTGATAGATTGTATTTTTAAATAAAAAAAAAAAAATGTCTTTTATTTGAATTTAAATGAAAGAACAATATTTCACAAAAAAAAAATTATTATTATTATGTTTTAATTTTTGAAAATTTAAAAATTTCTACACATTTTGTAACTGCTAAGGCTTTTTTAAATGCTAAAATTTTATTCCAAAAAAATTATTTAAACTATATTTTTTAGGCAGCGGTTCCTAACCTTTTTAGTTGTACTGAAATAAACAGTTTTGATAAGTTTGTGTTTACTTTTTTTCTGTCTTTTTTTCTTTTGATATCAAAACATTTGATATTTGATGATATAATCATTTGCTTGCATTCGCCCTCATTCTAAAACGGATTAAAAGTAAAAGTTATTTACAACATCAAATAATTTAAAAAACCTAATTGTAAATAAATAAAAATAAAATTTTAAATTATTCTTTAAAAAAAAAAGAATTTTTTTTTTTAAAGAAAAAAACCATTTGGTTTAAACCATGCCAAACCTGATTTTTATAATTCAAAATTATTAATTAAACCTAAATTATAGTCTGCATCTTAAATTTGTATCTAAAATAAAGGTTTTGTGTTTAACAACTTGTTTCTAAATCTCAAAAAGATTAATTTATCACCATTACTGATGAATCCAAGAGCAATATTCCATTTATTATGTAGTAAACTATTATCATTACATTATACTGTAGGTATACATTGAATTTAAAATATAGTATCTCTCAATAAAATATTAAAATTACGTTTTGAATCTCCACATAAGTAGCAACAATTGTTTATTGTAGACAAATGTACGCCAACGAAGGAAAAGTACAGAAGAATTGTTGTAGCTGATGATTCCTACACCAGCAGTGAATCTGAAGGCAAGTTAATTTTTTGAGCATTCAAATTGTCACTAAATTTCTATCTGTGTTACCTATAAATAAAATTGAAGTTTATTGTTATTATTTTTTGTATATGTTCTGCAACTCGCATATGATGATTTATTTGTTCCTGGATAAATTCCTCTGCATTAAATCATAAATAATAGTTGAACAATAGGGCATTTAACTAATTTTTGAACGTAGTGGGTTTTTTTTCTCTTTTATTAAACTATGCCATAAAACACTGAAAATCGCATTTTAAAATACAAATAAAAATGTCCCCCCCCTTAAACATAAGCTAAAAGCCAATGCGATTGTGTGATAACATCCTTTCATGTGTCATTAACCAATATCCTATCTATACTGCGAGATAGGCAAACAAAGTAATATTTCTTCTCTACAAAACAGTGACATCACAACTTTGAGCCACCTGGCTATGAATTCGTAATCATGCAGCAGAATCCCTAAAAGTCCTTAAGAACTATTTTTTACGTTCAATTACCCATATTTTTACACAGGGTAATAAAAGTATAGCATTCGGTTTAAAAATAAATATTTTTTTTTTGTGCACTAGTGGGCTCCGCCCTTGCTCGCTAACGCTTTAAACTAAAAAAAACGGTTTATTTGTTGTTTTTTTGAAAAAAAAATGTTCTTTTTCCAACCCTGGTTCCACACTTCTAGTTTTCTAAATGTTTGTTGTTAAAAGTAGGAAAATTGATCTATAAAATTGCAACTCTCATAAAGACAGCAAAAAGAAAAGATAACATGATTCTTTGCTAAGGGGGGGCATCTAAACTCTTTTATTATTGTATTTTTAAATTCTTTATATTAACGTTGATTATGTGCGTTAGTTTGCCGACGGGGGCGGAATCTGCGGACGCCTAATTAACCCCCTTGCCGTCATCCAATCGGGTTGAAACTTGGCAGATAGGTTCGGTGTTGATGGCAATGCATTCTATCAAATTTTGAGGCTGTTACTGTCAGAAAGTACGCTTGTACGAAATACTTATAAACCAACTTGCCGTCATTCAACCACATTGAAATAGCATTGAACCGATCCTTGATGAAACTCTTTCCTGTTGCCAAACATTTTTTTAATAAATAAATTATAAAATTACTTTAATCAGAATAAATAAATGACATTTCAATATGAAAATATAAATTCACGTTCATTTTTAATAAATAAATTTTGAAACGTAGTTTGTCGCACCTTTTACTGATAAAAATGTTTTTAATATCTGGGCTGTGTAAGTGAATATAAAAATTGACAATGCATTTTAAAGGATTTTTCAAAAAATTTTTTTTGATAGATTGTATTTTTAAATAAAAAAAAAAAAAAAAAAGTCTTTTATTTGAATTTAAATGAAAGAACAATATTTCACAAAAAAAATAAATTATTATTATTATTTTTTGAAAATTTAAAAATTTCTACACATTTTATAACTGCTAAGGCTTTTTTAAATGCTAAAATTTTATTCCAAAAAAATTATTTACACTATTATATAGGTAGCGGTTCCTAACCTTTTTAGTTGTACTGAAATAAACAGTTTTGATAAGTTTGTGTTTACTTTTTTTCCGTCTTTTTCTCTTTTTGCATTGTTGATATCAAAACATTTGATATTTGATGATATAATCATTTGCTTGCATTCACCATCATTCTAAAACTGTTACATTTTCAATAAATTCCTTTTGAGAAAGATATCTTTGGAATGAAAAACTTTGGATTAAAAGTAAAAGTTATTTACAACATCAAATAATTTGAAAAACCTAATTGTAAATAAATAAATAAAAATAAAATTTTAAATTATTCTTTAAAAAAAAAACAATTTTTTTTTTTTAAAGAAAAAAACCATTTGGTTTAAACCATGCCAAACCTGATTTTTATAATTAAAAATTATTAATTAAACTTAAATTATAGTCTGCATTTTAAATTTGTATCTAAAATAAAGGTTTTGTGTTTAACAACTTATTTCTAAATCTCAAAAAGATTAATTTATCACCATTACTGATGAATCCAAGAGCAATATTCCATTTATTATGTAGTAAACTATTATCATTACATTATACTGTAGGTATACATTGAATTTAAAATATAGTATCTCTCAATAAAATATTAAAATTATGTTTTGAATCTCCACATAAGTAGCAACAATTGTTTATTGTAGACAAATGTAAGCCAACGATGAAAAAGTACCGAAGAATTGTAGTAGCCAATGATTCCGACACCAGCAGTGAATCTGAAGGCAAGTTAATTTTTTGAGCATTCAAATTGTCACTAAATTTCTATCTGTGTTACCGTTAATTAAAATTAAAGCTTTATTGTTATTATTTTTTGTATATGTTCTGCAACTCGCATATGATGATTTATTTGTTCCTGGATAAATTCCTCTGCATTAAATCATAAATAATAGTTGAACAATAGGGCATTTAACTAATTTTTGAAATATACTTTGTATGAAATGTGTGCAGGAAATAAAAACGTAGTTTTTTTTTTCTTTTTCTCTTTTATAAACTATGGCATAAAACACTGAAAATCTCATTTTAAAATAGAAATAAAAATGTTCCCCCCTTAAACATAAGCTGAAAGCCAATGCGATTGTGTGATAACATCCTTTCATGTGTCATTAACCAATATCCTATCTATACTGCAAGATAGGCAAACAAAGTAATATTTGTTCTCTACAAAACAGTGACATCACAACTTTGAGCCACCTGGCTATGAATTCGTAATCATGCAGCAGAATCCTTAAAAGTCCTTAAGAACTATTTATTTGTTACTTTCAATTACCCATATTTTTACATGGTGTAATAAAAGTGTAGCATTCGGTTTAAAAAGTTTAAATGTAGCAGCCAGTATTATAGTGTAATTGAAAGTTGTGCGATGCTCCACACCAGTAGTTTTCTAGGTGTTTGTTGATAAAAAGTAGGAAGATTAATTTATAAAATTGTTACATTTCTTAAAGACGGCATGAATCTTTTCCTAAATTACTCGGGAAAGTCTTATTAAAGCTATAATTACAGTTATTTTCATTTTTATTTAGTGGTTGAAACACCAATAAAAAATAAAAGAATGGACAAAGAAGAAGAAGAAAGTGAACGACGGGCAAAACGACCAATGGTGGCCCAAGAAGTATGTAACCCAACATTTATGTTTTAGCATTAACTTTGAATTAGTGGTGTAATTAGTAATTAAATAAGTTAAGAGGAAGTCTTAGTAATAATCACTGTACTCGCTACGTTACAATCTTTTAGCCATTTAGAAACTACTTTGTATAACCACCTTGACATTTGGGAAGTTGGCGCGAGAAAGATCACCTGATGAAATGACTTCATTAAATGTTTCAGTCTATTTACTAGAAATGAAAATTAAAATCGCGATAGACAAAACCAGGTGAAGCCACTGCATATGTATTGATGTATGAATTTACAATCTATAGTAATAAAACATGCTGTGTGTCTGTCTGTCTGTGGATCTATAGAAACCTACTTAAAATTGGAGTAGAGCTCTGCAATTTTCAGCATAAGTAGTTTTGGCCTTCTAATTTTATGCATCACAAACAGAATGTTAAAATTTTAATTAGTTCTTTTTTAATTAATTTTTTTAATTAGTTAATAAATATGTTACAAAACGATATCTAATAGGGCTACAGCTCTTAAATTTTCAACTTAAGTAGTTTTGGGCTTTTAAAAAACAGAATTTTAAATTTTTATTTTGTTCTTTTTTAATTAATTAATAAACATTTTACAAAACGACTACTAATAGGGCTACAGCTCTGAAATTTTCAACATAAGTAGTTTTAGCCTTCTAATTGGACTTACAATAAACAAAATTTTAAATTTTTATTTAGTTTCTTTTTAATTAATTTAGCGAACAAAGCCAGCTCGATTTTGCGTAGTGATGAACCTTCCTGCGAGCGAAGCGCCAAAAACTGGGTCCTATACGCGAATGACAGATTTTCGTAACGCAAGGCCTCGCAGCTAGCTAAAACACTGCAAATGTTAAAATTTCGTAGCGAAGCACGGGTATTTAGCTAGTATAAAATATAAATAAGACGTGATTTTCGAGTTTTTAATTTGTGTCATTTCATTAAGTTTTCGTACCTACTCGCTTATTTTCACGGTTTCATACCAAGTAGCTTCTTAATGGGCTTTGTAACGTAGCGAGTATAGGGACATCCTTACTTGAACCCTACAGTATTTCACAGAATCGTCAGGGCTATGCTTGTGTACCATGAACAACTGCTTGTAGAGGGTCATCTACAGAGAAAGTTGAACTAATGTGTTAATTACTATACCAGGGTTCCCACTGTCATTAAAAGTGCTTAATATTTTTGGACTTGTTTTCAAGAAAAGTGCTTAGAGGTGCTTAAAAGTCCTTGAAAATGCTTGGGGGTCCTTAAAAGTCCTTAATTTTTTACAGATGTTGTCCAACTGCAAAATTTAGTAAAAATACAACTCGGAGTTGCTATCCCCGCGTGACCGCCACTTATTTGCACCGTATCAAAATTTTCCGATATACAGTAGAGTCCTGATTATCCGAGTTAATGTGGACCAAGACCAACTCGGATAACCGAAAAACTAGGTTAAAGCGAAAATGAAAAATAAAATAAATTGTATCGGTTTAAATGTATGTTTTGACAAGTATAAATGTTATACTATAGATAAACCACACGCAATTAATAATATATAGTAATGCTTAAAGAGTTCTCTTACTTAAGCCTTAAGACCTTGAGCGACTCGATAGGAGGAGCAGTGTCATACAATGAAAAGGAATGTAAACATTTTGTTTTCTTGAGTGTTTGAAAGATCAAGTACCAATTTTTTTCGGTACTAGTTTTGACAAAGGAAAATATCGGGTAAAAAAAAATAAAGAAATATTATCTGGCTCTGTTAAAGCGGAAACTCGGATAACCGGGGCTCGGATATTCGGGGTTTTACTGTTTTGTATTACGCATCCACCAACTTGTAACTCTTTTGGCAGAATATACTTTATTAAAAATTTAAAAATAAACATGATGCCTGAAAATGAATTTTCAAAGGTCCTTAAAAGTCATTGATTTTCATTCTGTGATTTGAGTGGGAATCCTTTATACCAACAGCAAAGGAGCCTAGTGTGGCTTTTTTGTTAACATATCTCATTTTACGACACAACAGAGAACCCAACGTTACAAAAAGATGCAAAGTTTCTTGTTGGCATGCATCGACTTCTGATCGTCGGCCATTAGCCAGACCGTAGGCACAGTACTTGCACCACGTGTCGTATAGAAACATGGCTCTTGGCTTTACTCGTTCTCTTTGCAGCTCTTGCAGTTGTAGTTGAGTTCGAATGCCGAGCTGGTGTCTTTGGTTGCCGCTGGTTTGCAAACCGTTAGTTTGATGTCCTCTGTGAAGCCACCAGCCATCCCAATCCAAGAGCTCGCCCCGAAAGCCTTCGAATGTTGCCGTTTTCCCTGTGAGATGTGTATAACCTAATACTACCCTCCCTTGGTTGGTGTAGCTTTCAGGGTGGCTACAGAACCTGGAATTCAGGGAATTTCATAAAATTACTCTTTAAACAGGGAATTTTGAATTTTTTTTTTCATTCACGCATTCCTGGTGCGGATGCTATTGAACAAAAAACATTTTATGTGCTTTTATAAAAGACCCTTAATCAGTCAGTCGATTTGGGAGTACTACGTTTCCAACCTTTTTCTATTCTCAGCAGCTAAGCCTAACCGGCTTATCCCCTCCCTCCCACCTGTTGATGTTCCGCTTTTAATTTTTTACCATCTGGGATCATTGTAATGCCTGGAACAATAATTTGCGTAATATTTCTGTTAGATTTTTGGTTATCCTCGAACTTAGAAGCGTGGCCGCCAGCAGTCTTGGTGTTAAAAAAAAAAATCTCCCAACTTCAATCTGGCTGCATCCTTTACGGACATGATTATTTTTCTTCTCGCCTTGTACTTTTTATCAACAGAATATTAGATCCCTAAATTCCTTAATATTTAAAATTGATTCCATCAGATTTTTTTTGTTTTTATTAACTCTTTACAGTGCTATGTTATAGATGTGCAACAAATCTATAGGCATCCATTAGTGAGAAAGTTTAGATCCTGTACTTGATTATTTTTTTTATATTTTCATTTTAACATTTTATTTAAAAAAAATTAGTTTTACTGAAAGTGATATGTGAATTCAATTTATATTTTTAATGTAAATCAAATAAAGAGCTAAAATATCCTCCTCAAAAATAATAATAAATTTTTTTTTTTTTTAAATGCGCTATTGCATACATTTAGGTTAAGGGTCATGAAATGTTTTTTTAAGAAACTTTTTTTCTGCTAAAAAAGTATGAACCCTGTGCTTATCGTGCTTTATGAAAACGATTTTTTGCCTCATTTAATATGTAGTTTTGTAGTTTAATGTAATATTCTTACTGTACAAAATTTTATTTCTATGCATCTATGAGCAATTAATTTTATTAAAAGCTGTTAATTTCGAGCCTTTTCTTTCTTATGTATGTTTTTTTCGATATGTTGTTTATCTTTTGTCAACTACAAAATTCAAAAGACATGTTTCATGAAAGATACGTACCTAGTGAAATTTGTGACCGAATAGCAAAATGCTGATTATTTTAGTTTCATGCTCTTGCATGCACAAGTTTAGTAAATATTAAGGACAGTGTTTTAAATTTATGCTATGAACAAGATACAACCTATGACTTATATTAACGAAAATAACATGTTTTATTTGTGTCATTTTTAAAATTAAAAAGAAAAGTATTGTACTATCTTTGTTTTTCCTTGAAGTTAAGGGTGTAGTTTGTGAATTTTGTATTTTTTAATTAATATTTTCCATTCTTTTTCATGCTGCTATCCCCGCGTGATCGCCACTTATTTGCACCGTATCAAAATTTTCCGACATATTTGTATTGCGCATCCACCAACTTTAACTTTTTGGGTAGAATATACTTTATTAAAAATTTAACTTGGAGATATGATGACTGAAAACGAATTTTCATCGGTCCTTAAAAACATTAATTAGGTCCTTAAAAGTCATTGATTTGAGTGGGAACCCTGTAACTTGTTTTCCAGGGCTTAAAAGTACTTTGAGATCCTTAATTTTTGTCACCTATCTTGGCAGCATCAACATTTTTTAGTATATTTGCATTACACGTGCATCAATATCCTTTAGTTCTTATTTGTTAGTTGATGGTACTGTAAAGATACAATTGTTTTAATGCAAGCAACAATCGATCATTTATTGAAACATTTCTGCAGAGAGAATAGTTTTGTATGCCCAACAACTTTCGGTACCACATTGGCAGTAAAACAGGCACGGAATCTACGGTTGACACAAATGTCTAGGAACCGGTTTTTATCCCTCCGGAGTTGCTTTTTGTTGGTAAGCTGTTTCGGATGAAGAGACGTCATGCGTCTTTTCCCTGCCAAAATTTGAGAGGCGAACTTAAATTGCAAATTAAAAAAGAAAAAGGGGACAAATAAATGAACTTTTTGTGTTTATGGCTTTTTCGAAACATTTAGAATTGAATAAAAAAAAAAATTTTAAATGCGGGAATTGTCCATTGTAGCAGACAGTGGAATCAGTTACTAGGCTGTTTGTTGGTAGATTTTCCTGTTTGAGGCAATATATATTTCTGATCGAAAGACCTTCCAGAAGACTCCACTGCCTACTTTTCGTAAATCTGTTGTCTTGTGTTTTGATTTTTGTGTTTTTAAAAATCATGATCTAACAATGCTCCTGGTCAGTATTGGCCTTGTTTAGCTGTTTGTGTCCGAAAATCTGTAATGAAACCTATATTTGATTGAACTTTTAATTCAAACTAGCTGCATGGCCCCGCTTTGCAGAGGCCCATCATTGGTGTATAGGTATCAGCTTTTGGCGCTTCGCTCGTTGTAAGGTTCATTGACACATAAGCACTGGGCTGTAGCCTTATTAGAAGCCATTTCATTAAAAAAAAAAAAAGAATTCAAATTAATTAAAAAAAAAAAACTACTTAAAATTTAAGCTAAATTAGAAGATCAAAACTACCTATGTTTTAGAGCTCTATGCTTATTTTTAGTAGCTTTGTACTGAGAGACAGACAGATTGTTTTAAATAACATAATAAAACAAGTAAAAGTACTGCTTAGTAACAACAATTCTGCTATAATACTTCCTCATTAAAAACCTTGTTTTCATTAAATGGCAAATAAAATATTTACTGTTTTGTTGACAACTTCAGAGCTATCCCATTATACTGATAACTTGTTTATATTAAAGGCCCGTTCAACCTTTCATTGTTTAGTCAATAATAGCTTTCCAACAGCAAATTATTGGAATCTCAGCGCATCTGAAAATTATTTTATAACTTATTAATCTGTTTAGCATTATCTGTTATATTTCTTAAATTTCCCTGGCATACTTTTGACATATATAATCATTATGACATTTCTCCAAAATATTTTGCTGAAACTGAAATCCAACCTTTCAGTATAGCCATCATATTCCAGACATTGCCTGTTCATTTCAGCAAAATATTCAGCTTAAAATATTTTAATTTACTTCAGTTAATTTTGCATGACATTTATTTGGAAGTAGTAAGTCCTGATTGAAATGTTTTGAACTTTCAATGATTGCTAAAAAACGGCTCTAACGAATTTGATCAAAATCGCTGTGGTATTGCCTCTTAAGGTGTTCTAAACATCCCCACCTTTGAAATTCCAGTAGAAAGGCGATTAAAGCGTAAAAAGTTGAAAAACGAGTGCCTTTAACACAGAGCTTTCTGCCCTTGAGCATCACCCATCAACGACTGATTTTTTTTGTTGCATGAAAAGAAAGGACAATGTCTATAAAATAACATAGCCAATTTCACTATCTATGCGTGTTTTTTTTTTGCCCTTGTAAAAGTTATTACCAAAAATATCGCCAAATAGGTCATTTTTACTTGAATGAGTGAATGCATGAAAGTGGTAAATAACACCATGTCAAATTTTAGTGCAATGTCCAATATTATACGTAATTAAAAGTTGCGCAGTGTTCCACATGCCTCGTTTAACTTGTTTTTCAAGGCCTTAAAAGTATTTGAAAATTCTTACTTGCTTATTCCCTTGAAACTGCTACTTATCTGCTTTGCTCCAGAAGTGTCTGGTATATTTGTATTTCACTTACGTCAAGTTACACGTCGTTGTTTTTTTTAGCAGATGCATTTTGCGAGTACTATGCCTGTGCACATTTAATGTGTTATAGCCTAAGTATAGTTCATATGAAGAATGAATTGCAACACCATCGAAATCTGTTCATAGGACAAATTGTGCATAAAAGACTTGGATATTAGCGGCAAAGCAGCTATAAAATTGCACATTAATGACATGCCCTAAAACACAAAGTCCTTAAAAATGGCATTGATTTTCATTTAAGTGTGAACCCTGAACGATTACTTTTCTAAATCAAACTGTAGGCGTGAAAGCGTACTGGGACATAAAATCGGCCTGGCGATATTTCGTTTAGGCCGGCCCAAGTTTTAAATGTTATCATCAATCAAATTTGAAAGATTATTGTTCATAATAAAATAATTCCTAGAATTAATGAAATTTAATAAATAAATATTTTTGAAAGTTAATATATTTTTTACTTAAATTTTTGTATTACTTAAATTTTGTATTTCAATAATTAGTTTTATTTATTATTAATTAATAACTACTATTTATATATTTTCTTTGAGTGAACTACTTTTCCGTAAACCATTGATATATTTATAACCTTACTAGTTATAAAATAAGTGAAAAATAGAAATATAATAACACATAGATCTCAGTGCTTCTATTTTATGAATAGAAAATAATCCACAAAGTTCAAATAATGTGAAATTTTAAGCAAATTTTTAATGTACAAACTATATCTCAACTGAAGTAATAGTTCAATAATGGGATTCTGGGTGGGAGTGATCGGCATCTGAATGCATTGGACGTCAAGGAAGGAATTGAAAAACAAAATAAGAGTCTAAAGAAGAACTTCTGAACCGGACCGGCCCATTTTTTTTATAGCCACTGACCGACCCTGTGATTGCACAGGGTTCCCACGGTCATTAAAAGTGCTTAATATTTTTGAACTTGTTTTCAAGGCCTTGAAAGTACTTGAAAATGCTTAAAGGTGCTTAAAAGTCCTTGAAAATGCTTAGAGGTGCTTAAAAGTCCTTGAAAATGCTTAGAGGTGCTTAAAAGTGCTTGAAAATGCTTAGAGGTCCTTAAATTATTTAAGGACCTCTAAGTATTATTGTAATATAATATAGATTATAAAAACATAATTTGTAACTGTAAACATACAGCATTATAAAAACATAATTTGTAGCTTTTTTGATAGAATATACTTTATTAAATATATATATAGACATGACGCCTGAAAACAAATTTTCAAAGGTCCTTAAAAACTTGATTTAGGTCCTTAAAAGTCATTGAAAAGTCAGTGATTTTCATTCTGTAATTTGAGAAGGAACCCTGTTGTACTGAGCAACCCTATGGCCCCTGCATGAAAGTAATCTTTGCTCTGCTATGGGAATGATTTTTGTTTCTATTTATGCTGTGCCTTCTACATAGAGCTGCACAATATCTAAATACATATTCAAACATGTCTAATCCTATTTCTGAGCACTGATTATTTTCCTTTTTTTTATATCTAGACCACTTCCCAAAGACTCTCCCTTAAAAGGAAAAGAATTGAAGATGCTTTAAATTCTTCACAAAAAAAAGTGGCCATTGGTAATGAAACCATCCCATTACCATACTTTCCATTGAATCCTAATCAACCTATGGTAAGTGCATCAAAACATTAAACATTTTTCTTATTCTCAAAAAGTAGTAGTTTGTATGTGTGTGTGTGAAAAGTTTACTTTAGTATGTAAGTGTTGTTTGCTGTCTTTTTTTTTTTTTTTTTGCATTTCTTTACGTTTTGGAACGTTCTACTTCAAAAAAGTGGTTTAGAATGAATGTGTCAGTGTGTACGTGAACAGCATGAACGAATTGTCCTACTATGCTCAGATTGTGTGTATGAGGACCTACCGAATCGTCAAAATTGCACAAGTTCGTAAGATAACTGCCATTGAAAAAAAAATCATATTTTTCAGTATCTGATAAAAACGATTTTGATCGAAATCGCTGTGGTAGTGCCTCCTATGTTGTTCAAAACATCCCCACCTACGAAATATCTATAAAAATGCAATAAAGGCGTAAAAAGTTGAAAAACAAATGTCTTCAACACACAGTTCTATTTCCTTGAGTGTCGCTCATCCACGGCCGTTTTTATCCTTTCGATGTTTCAGGTTAATTGTAAGATTTGTCGAAAATTATCTGATAAAAACGATTTTGACCGAAATCGCTGTGGTAGTGCCTCCTATGTAGTTCAAAACATCCCCACCTACGAAATATCTATAAAAAAGCAATAAAGGCGTAAAAAGTTGAAAAACAAATGTCTTCAACACACAGTTCTATTCCCTCGAGCGTCGCTCATCCACAGCCATTTTTATCCTTTCGATGTTTCAGGTTAATTGTAAGATTTGTCGAAAAGTATACTGACAAAATCATCATTTTGGTGGGGATGTTTCTTTTTAAAGTAACGTAACAGAATTGTCGCCAAAAATGACTAATAGTTTTTTCTAAATGAATGATGAAATTATAAATATGGTTAGTAACACAAGCGCACGTCAGTGTAATTGAAAGTTGTTCCCTAGTTTTTATTGGTTTTGAATGTCTGGTAAGTTAAGATGTTTTTCCTTTCTGAAACACCCTGATAGAACTTTTTGTGAGTTTTGAAATATCCCAACATGATTACTGATATGTGCTGATTTTTTTTTTATAAGGAAATGATGGAATTAATGGAACAAATAAGGATTTTGAAAGCAGAGGTAAGAAATTTGAAAGATTTGGTTTTTCATTCTTATTTACGATTTTGGTGCCTTTTTAGATTGTCAGCCTGTCGTATATATGCCTAATGCTTAACCCTTTCAGTCCCAATTATTTATTTTTCATTTTAAAAATCTGAAATTTATAAAATATACTCATTTGGTATCCAGAATAACAGGGTTGAAAGAAAAATTTTTTTTGTTTAATTTTTTTAATTAAAATTAAAAATGATTCCAAATGGCATCATTGGGCATTAGGTATTGGACAAGTCTAAGCTATTTCACTTCGGCATTTCTAAATAAATCAAATAAGTTTTTAAATCTTCTATTTAGTCGTAAATATATCTTAAGAACGTAGTGAATACTGCTAGAAAAAAGTAGCAATAACGTGGTAATAACAGTACGAATCTAAAATAAACAATATAGCCGGGAAAAGGTGTTGAGTTGTACTCAACTCCCACTGATGCCAAATGGAATCATCACTTTTCAATCATTGCAAATGTTAAAATTTCAAAATATTTATTCGTTAAAAATGGTTAATATACAATTTTTAAATATTAAAGAAAATAATACGAACATATTTGAAAGGGTTATTTAATTTAAATTTCTTGAGAAAGGAAATTAATTTCGGCATCTTTTTCGGGATTGAGAAAACATAAAAAAGCCTCATTTCATTCATCAACAGAACCCGTGAAGCCATACATTGGTGAAAAAGAAAAATATATTTGAGCAGAGAATAGTTCGATGATTGTAAAAACGTCGATTCGAATTCACTGGGAGTATTAGGTGAGGGGGAAAAACATCATAAATGTTGTGATTCCAATTGGCATCACTGGGACTGAAAGGGTTAAGGGAAAGGACAGTTCCCTATACTTGTTATGTTACAATCTTGTAATCCAGCTCATTTGGAAACTACTTTGTATAACCACCTTGACATTTGGTGAATAGGTACGAAAACGATCACATAATAAAATAATATAAATTGTTTTCATTTGATGTCTATCTATTATAAATGAAAATAGCAAAAAGCTATTGCCGATGGCGCACCTGCATAGGCATTGACTTAATGATTTCAAGTATAAAGTAAAATATATTGGACGCTTTTTTTGGAGTTTTTAATTCGTGTCATTTCATTTAGTGATCATTTTCGTACTAAATGTCAAGGTGGTTATAGAAAGTAGTTTCTAAATGCATTGGGACTGTAACATAGCGAGTATAAGGAATTACTTTTACTAGGAGTTCCTCTTAAGTGTCTTTCCTGACTGTCAATGTGTTTAGTAAGCACCCCAAAATAATTGCTAAATAACTGCGTGCCTAAAAAAAAATACGACATGAGCTTTATACAAAGTTTTTTGGATGACCCTTTTTGAATTGTTCTTTTTACTCACTTGAAAGGTAGAATATGCTAATCCTCTTGTAACTGATAGTCATTTTTTTAAAAACATCGAAAAGTCTAAAAACAGGTGGGGGGAATTTTTAACGCCAATTTCATCAAATTTTCAACATTTTTGTTCGTTAGAAAATCTCCAAATTGGAAGTGCATCATTCATCGTCAATTTTAAAAGGGTGGTGATGGTAGAGGTTTCAGTCATATAGTACCTAACATGTATTTCATTCATTAAAAGGCTTATCAAAAAGAACATTCTAAATTTGTTTCTTCTAAAGACACCTATATTAGCACTTAAACTAGGTAAACTGGTCCGAGTTTAAATTCAGTCCTTGAGACCTTGTAATCCTAATTATTAGGGGTGCAATGAATAGTGATTTTGGTCAAATAATCGCCCGGCCGAATATCTGATGCATTATTTCCTATAAAACTTGTCTTAACTACCACTTAAGATTAAAAAAATAGGGTCATTTTATATTATAAAAACATAGGACTGGTCCTTCTTTAATGACAATTGTCTTAACACGGAATGGTTACGTAACCAAAGAAACTCTTCTCATATCTTTAAAACTATTAAAAAAAACCACATCTTATGTTGTAGGCAAGTGCTCTGGCACTTCCTGAAAAAAATTCGTAACAAATAAAAAATAACTTCTTAAAATTGCTGTGGATTTGACTCTTTTTAAATATTCAGGGTTCCCACGATCATTGAAAGTCCTTAAAAGTGCTTAATATTTTTTAACCTGTTTTCAAGGCCTTGAAAATGCTTAGAGGTGCTTAAAAGTCCTTGAAAATGCTTAGAGGTCCTTAAAAGTCCTTAATTTTTGTGTATGTTGACCAACTTCAAAATTTACAAAAATGCAACTCAGACTTGCTATCCCTGCGTGTCCGTCACTTATCCTCATTATATCGGAATTTTCCGACATATTTGTATTACACGTGCGCCAACTTGTAACTGTTTTGGTAGAATATACTTTAGAATTTTTTTTTATACAGACTCATGTCAGCCTGAAAACAAATTTTTTAAGGTCCTTTAAAGCATTAATTAGGTTCTTAAAAGTCATTGAAAAGTCATTGATTTTCATTCTGTGATTTGAGTGGGAACCCTGATATTGTAATAAGGAAAATAAAATCATGTTTTATAGAATAGTCAATAATAATTATTTGGCAATAAATAGAAAAAAAGTATAGATATCGAATATTCTGTGCATTCCTACTAATTATCCTACATTTGCAATCTTATATGTCCTATATTTAAAAGTAATATTTTGCTAGTCACTATTTGCCACTCAATGAAACAGGGATATTCATTTGTAAACTAAACCCTTTAACAAATGAAAAGTATTATTAAAAGTTGTGTGTATTTAGTTAGTAATAACAGGGGTCGCATTCTCCATAAAATCCCTAATATTCCCTAAGTTTTTGTTTTTTTCCTAAAATTGTACTTTAATTTTTTGATTATTCGTAAAAAAAAAAAAAAAAAAAACCCTCAAAATTTTAATCATTGACAAACAATTTTAAATTGTAGCCAGACTCATTTAAGTTTTACAGTTGAAGCAATATTCTTTTTGAAGTGTGTACTTTGAATGCTGCTTAAAAATTAAATCAGTGGATTTAACTTGGGGGAAAAAAAAAAAAAAAAAAAAAAAAAAACCTAGTATAATTGTTTGATTTTTTGTTTGTTGTAATGCTGAAAAATTGTTTGACGTTAAATTTTTTCGGAAATTTAGCAATTTTTTGCCTGTTCTGAAAAGAATATCTCTCTGTTAGGAATCTATGTCAGCTTTTGCAATTTTGGATTTATTCATAACTTTTTTTAGAATCATCCATAATATTTTCTGAACTGTCCCTAAAATGTTCCTGAAATTTTTGAAATTATCCCTAAAATTCCTACCTAAGTTTTTTAGTAAACTCACTGCGTCTTCTGTAATAATTGTTTACTGTTTATGCTCGATTGTTTGTAAAAAGTAGTGGCAGCGATTGAATGGAGAGGGCACATTGTGCATCATTGATTAGAAATTAGTAATATCTCCTTTCCTTCCTCCTCCTTATTCCTCCAATGCTATAAAGTAAAAAAAAAGAACTATCACTGAAACTAAATGCACTTTTTTTCCTGGGCATTGTTCATCATGTAGGCTTGTTGTATTTGAGATTTTCTGGTGCAAGAGCTACGCAACTGCAACGGATCATCATTAGAGCTAGATCTGGATTACATAAGGATTCATATTTATCAGTGACAGTTTGCGGTAGTTTCTGCCATATGTCTACTCATTTTTTGCTTCTACAATATTACAATGATGCAGCAAGAAACTTGTATACAGTCTGTATTAGGTAACATTTCTAGTCAGTACTACAAATACAAATACAATATGTCAAGTGATAGGTCTTGTCTTGATGAATTCCCATTACATATATTGCAACATTTTTGTTCATTAAAAATCTCCAATTTGGCAGTACATCATATTTTGTCATTTTAAAAGGGTGGTGAGGGGAGACGTTTCAGTTATATGTAATTCATTAAAAGGCTAATCAAAGAGACATACTATACAATCTGTGTTTAAATTTTGCTGGGCTTGCATTCAGACCTTGAGCCATTTCTTTAATGATTGTTGTTTGAGATGCTTAGATTTAATTCAATTACTATCATACTACATATTTTTTTTCATCACTTCTCTAAAGTCTGTTTATGTGACCAATTTTAGAAAGAAGATTTGAAGTGGGAGGCGAGAAAAGAAAGAGAACGTGGTAATGCGTTCAGAAGGGCATGCCTGTGAGTATTTTAATTCTTATTTTACTTTGTTACTTACACATATTTCATTACAACTGCTAAATTTTAATTATTAAACTAGATTCAGTTGTTTCTTTTAAGTATAATAATAACTTTAAATATAACGAAAAAACAAAGAGTCTGCGTATCTGTTCCTCTATTCTATAGAAAGCTTCTAATAGGCGTAGGGTTATGACATTTTCAAGATATTTTTGACCTTTTAATTGAACTTTTGAGAAATAGAGGAATAAATAATATAAACACTAAACATGTTTCACAAATTTTTATTCCAATGTAAATCAGCCCATCTGATGGCTGTGGGGTTAGCGCTCTGGCCTCGCATTCCAAAGGTGCTGGGTTCGAATCCCGGGTTTGTCATGGATGTTCGTTGTGGTTCGGAAGCCACGATAAGCTGTAGGTTCCGGCCTGATTAGCCTTTGTTGTGCATAAAAATAGATCGTTGAGCATACAAACCAACCAACCAATAAAAATCAACAATATTTACAAATGTGATGAAAAGAAAGGGCGACTCTCCAAGCCATTACTTTTGGAACAAGTTGAGTCGATGAAACATATCTTAAATTGTGGTTCCTTTAAATTTTTGTTGACAGCCAAATACAAACAAAGCAATTTTTTTCTAAAAGATGTTTTATTGAATACAAAAAATCTGTAGTTTATTTTACAATGACGCGTTAGACATTTCATACATCTTTAAATAAAAGCTATTGAAGCTTTTCGATTGCTTAATATTAGAACAACGATAGAAAAGGAAGGGCATTTCTCTTGCACAATTCTTTGGTGAATTTATTAGGGCTTTGTTCATTATTATACGTTTCATTTGTATTTCACAGCCTTTTAAACTATTTTCTCGAGTGATTCTATATTTTAAAAACATAATTACTGTGTAAAAGGAAATTTACTAAAATCCAGCAAACCCATATTTTAACAAATTTCTAGTTCGTTACTATTGCACTCGCAACTATATTGCGAAGAAAAATGTATCTCTTCGTTTAAATAAGAAAGGAAAACTTTGAATAGACGTTTTAACTCTCATTTATAGAGCTTGTAGGTACTCATAATTTTGTGAATGAGTTTTTTTCATACAAAAAACTGCTGTGTATATTTTTTGTTTGGCATTGTTTTTGAGTTGTGCAGGAAATAAAAAAAAAAACACCTTTTTTTTCGAATTTTACTTTGTAAAATCTTTAAAAAGGTTTGAATAAAGTATTCAACATTTAAAAACTTTTATTCAGTATTTTCACCATTCCATCGTAATTTGCAAATAAAAATAAAATTTAAAATCGAGAAATGTAGTTCTGGAATAAAAATGTGTAGAAGCGGTTATTGAGTTGACTGTCGCAAAACATGTTTACTTACACAGGTTCTCTAGTTTGTTTAACTTCTTTGCAAAAATATAATCTTAACCACCATTTATGAAAGCTTTTCTTTCCTTATTATAGCCGCGAACATCAATTAAGCAAAGAGCTGAGACAGCAGAGAAATGCAATGCGGATGGAAGAAGAGAGAATTGAAGCTTCCCGAGCTCCGTTACCACCGTTAGTAAATTATTAGTATGTCCATACAAGCAATGCTTGCCTTAAATAAGTAATATAATACATTCAAAATGTTCGACGTAAAAAATAAAAGAGAAGGCATTTAGATTTTTTTGCTAAGCCAGCAATTTTTGGTTAAAAATAATATTGCGCATATTAAATTATTAGTACGATATAAATCTTGGCATTAGTCTTTATAAAAATTCTTCCCCCAGGTGGTTACAAAGCTTTTGGGATTGAGCTCGTCAGGCATTTCGGAATTTCGGCACGACGTCACAAATCCAACACTGTTACCAGTTCTCCCTGCTCCTCAATCAGTGCTTTCGTCGTGTTTTCCGTATTTCTCTCGGCTTTGAGATTACATAGTTAATTTATATAATGCTATATCCAAACGAAGAACAAGTTATTTACTTTTTCAGTTTATTCTTAGATTGAGTTGTTTAGAACGAGCCATAAAAATACACAAGCGAATAGCCGCATGCGGCTCGCAAACCACTGTCTACTGGCCCAGAGGCATCAGGCATACAGAATTCCAAAGCAAAATGAATGTCTCTTTAATAGGTGGCGACATGCTCTCAATTCCCAATGCTAATAGTAATTAAAGCCAATCTATACCAATTTAAGCACTTTTATTATTATTATTTTTTTATTTAAAAATTCTGCTTTAGTTTTTTACTCACTTGTGATATTCCTTCTTTTATGTAGATTTGACCCAGATGAGTTGGATGCACCTCAAGCTGTGTAAGTAAAAAATTGTCTTTAATTTAAATTCTTATATCATTTGTCACATACCTGGCTAATTGTTCAAAAGTGGATGGTTGAATATTAGGGAAAGATTAAAACAATTTGCAAATGGACAGGAAATATTGCAGAGTGGCCACAGAACCTGGAAATAAAGGAAATGTCAGGGAGCTTTTAGATTGCGGAAAAATATCGGGGAATTTTTTTAAATTTCATGAAAATCGGGGGAAATTATCGGTTGTTTGGTTTGCACGTATCCCCACTCATCCACCTGTATATGCTGTACCCAACGAGCCACCCACTGCTGTAGCAATGTAACATGTTTATTTGGTTTGGGTCCCTTTATTTGGCCCTTGTTAACACGTTGAGTGCCACGTCAGCCATCGGTGGCTGACACTGAACTTTCCGTTTCGGCTGCGTCAACCACCGGTGGTTGACAGTATGTTGTCATTTTTGCCACTCCTATAATTTGACATAGTGCCTTTCTTAATACTTTTTAAAGGGCAGGAAGTCTTAGTTTTTGAAGTACTATTGATATTTCAATAGCTAAAAATATTATTAAATATTCTATATCCAAAATGCCCTTGTGAAAAGTTACCTACCTAAGAATTTTTTAAGTCTGGCAACGCTGCGTAAATGCGTTAAATAAATATCTGTATGCATTTCATTTTAAACGTAAATATCTTCTACTGCGATAAGAAACATTAGCTCTAATATATTTACACATCTTTATTGAGTAAACTTCATTCTGTTAGTAGTGCGTTTTGCATTGCTATATCGTCAATATCAGCGCTTCTAGGTAGCGCGCATAACCTGAAGGGGAATTCCTTAAGAATTCGCGTGGTGCTCAACGTGTGAAATATACTTTGAAAATGAACATGCTGTTTATTCAAGTTTTTCTCCCTTCATTATAGGGACCAGCAAGTGGATCCCCAGCCGGTGGACCAAGAGCAGCTTGTTGTAGGGAACCAACAAGATGCTGCACCAATGGAAGAGTAAGTAAATTCTTTGCAAACGTGTAGCTTATGCCTGATCAATAACACAGGTCTGCAATCAAAAAACTGCATAGGATTTATATTTACTGTTTCTTATAGATTTCTACTCGCCTAAAACGGGGAGAAATACTAAAAAATATTCCATAACGTCAGATTTTCTTGAAAATCTTGTTTTTTAAATTTTATTAGAGTGAACTCAAAGCGTGTCAATGACTTGGTGTTAGAGAATTAGGCCTTTCGATAAATGCTGCCGAATTGCTAGGGTCAAGACTAAAAATATAAAAACTTAGTGTGACACAGAACCTCATTTTGAGAGACGCTACCAAGGAAGATGGGACGTTAATATGCTATCTGACTATTGTTGGATGCTTAAGTGGAACACTACAAATGGATATCGGACGAAAGGAAGAGAGATAAAAAGGTTTCATAGGCTTAAAAAATTATAAGAAATATTATTTTATTCAATGTAATAAAATGCTGTTTTATTCATTAGTGTTATGCATTTTTCATGCAAACACTCTGTATTTTAAGAAAAATCTGTACGTGATGGAGGGAAATGGAGATCATTTTTGGATTCAGTGAAGATTTTTTTTTTCTTAAATATCGCAAAAATGAGGAAAATTTTCTGTCACTGTTAAAAAGGTATGTTTCCCCATTCGTCCTTATTTTGGCGCCATTTACCTGGAGAACTGTGGTGGTAATCGTTAGAAGTTGAATGTTGCAGAATAATTTAAACTTTTCATTACCGCCAAAACTATTTTTAAAAAACTGGCTTGTTTAACTCTTTGTTTGGCATACATGATCTATTTGATCAGGGTGTTTAGATATCTGGAAAAGTTGGGGACATTTAGAAAAAAAGTGTGCCGTAAAATCGGGGAATTTTTTTAGGAATATATCGACGAATTCAGGAATTATTAGGAAACTTTCTTTCCTGAATTTTGTGGTCTTGTTCAAAAATCTTCATAAACTGTTCTGTTACTTTATTTAGTGGTGTTTTCAAGTACAGGTTCCACCCTAAAAATTTTAATGTTCCTTAAATTTTTGCTTCCCCTTAAAATTCCTAAATTTATAATCAAAATGTTCCATAATTTCCAAAAACATCCTAAAATTCCCCGATTTTCTTCCAACACCCGAGAAAAAACTTCTATATTCAGGGTGACAGTTTTCCTCCTTTTGGAGGATTTCCTCCTTTTTGGTTTTTTATGTAACATTTTCCTTCTCTTTGTCCCTGTTTTAAGGATCTGCATTTTTTTTATCTGAACCAGTTTTTCCTGCAAAAAGTATACTTTTCCTCATGTCTGAACAAAAGATTTTTCCTCTTTGCTCCGCTTCCTCACAGATTACTTCACTAACTCCTAATATTTGAAATGTAATTATTACATAGTATGAGAAATTTTGTTGTATCTTAAAAATTATTGAATTATCCTTCCTTCATACTTATTTTGTAGATTTTTTGTGTATTCCTTCCTCGAGCTTTTTTAACGAATTTTTGGATTTCCTCCTTTTTGCTCTCTGATCACTCTCATCCCTGTATATTCCTTCAGATGAGAAAATGGATTTACTTAAATTTGCATATGTTTGTCAAAGTAGTATAAATGTTTAATTATGTAACCGTTATTTTGATTAAAAGTTGCCAGTATTGAAACAAGCTTTGGAAAGAAAATATGTGTCAGATGCCTATGCCAGCTTTAAAAGAAATACCCCTAAACAATTTTTATTTATCCCTAAAATTTTAAGAATTACCCGTAAAGTTTTGAGAATTATCTCTAATATGTTCTAGAAATTTTCGAAAGTATCCCTAAAATCATACAATTCTACAAAAAGTGACCGTTTGGAGTTAATGAAATGTGTTAAATTTGCAATACATTTTTTTCAACTTTACGTGTGCAGTCCTTTCACTCCATTTGATAGGTGTTTTTTTTTTGTTATGACTAAAAATTGGTAACTTTGTTTGAATCTGAATTTGTGTGTTTGAAGTATTAGAATAAATTCCACAACAACGATATGACCCCGCCTATTTTGATTCCCATATTAGTTTTTGTGTTAAGTTTTTTTTTTTATTTTTATAAAGATTCCAGTTCATCTAAGTTTATAGGCGCCAACTTTTCCCTTTTACCTGGGGGGCGAGATTTGGTGGATAAACTCGTTGGGGTGGGAGGGATTAACCCAAGATTTCCAGACACCACTTTATTCAAGATCTATCTACTAAATGAACTTAACCTCCATACCAGACAATGAATTTTTGTCGAACTGTTTGATTCATGTTGCAAAGTTATTTGTATAAAATTAGCTCAGAAATATTTTATGGAAAATGTAAGAGCACTAACCAGGTAATTTATCGTGATAAAATAACTTATTTCAAAAATCGTTCATACAGTATTTTAAAAGATATACTTTTATGATATCGCAATAACATGAAGGAAGAAAATTGTAATAATTCTGGATAATAATCAATGACAAAAGAGCTTATGCCAGAGCTCGTTATAGCCAAATTACATATTCGAATATCATACAATACTTTAAAATATATGTTTTTATGGAAATTGTGCAAAAGAGACTTGATTTTCATTTGGGGGAGAGGGGAGGATAGTGATTGTGTGTTACCAAAAAATTGTGTTCACTTTTTTTTGTTTTTTATGTGAGTTTTTTTCTTTAGAACATTATAAAATGTTTTTTTTTCCTTTCCCCCCCCCCCCCCATCCCATTCTAAGCAGTATTTTATATTGGAAAAACAAATTTTTGAAGCGGGGGCAAAATGATACCTTTGCCCCCGCTGTTGGAGGAGCAAGGGGGCGATCGCCCGATCTGCCCCCATGTAGTTGGTCCCTATGTGTAAGTTGTCAAGATTAATATCATTAAGAAATTAGGGACTGCATTATAAACATGTAGAAATGGCATTGAAATGACTTTCGTAATTCAACATGTACATAAAACGTAGTTAGGGTAACTTCTTGTTAAGTATACTTTAAAAATGGACATGCTATTTATGCAGTCTTTTCTTTATTATAGGGAACAACCAGCGGCTGCAGAAGCGGAGTAAGTAAATTCTTCATAAATTTTAGAAAAGTGTTATTTACTTAAAACGAAAACTTTACTTATCACAAAACTGTCAGATTTTAAATTTTAGCACAAAAATTCATATTCGAATGTAGAATCATGACTGCTTTGCCTCTGTGATTTAATCTTGATTATCAATCCAAATTTCATTCGTCTGCTACCTTTTAAATGGTATACAAAATGCTCCTGTGCCTTCAGTAAAACAAATAAAATACGGGACTAAAGGAAATCGGCGCTTTTGAAAATTTCAGGAACTCGGTGAAAAAAAGCAGTTCAATCAGAAATTAAATTTTTTTTTTCCTCATTAGGGAATTGTTGGAAAAATTCAAATTGTTTTTCCAGGAAAACGATTTGAATTTGGCAATGCTATGATATGAAGAGGGAAAACTCTTCTTATAACGTTACCACCAGGATATCCCCTCTAAGCTGTGAGCTTGAGTGGCATCCAATTATTCATATTTTTTCCCCCAATAGGATCTCACCTCCAGTTTCCAAAAGAGGGAGAGGCCGGCCCAGAAAACCGGCCAAGAAAGTAATTGGACGCAGGGGGCCTTATACTAGAAAGCCGAGGACACCATCTTCTAAAAACTTTGGAGAAGAAGAGAAGCGCTTACTGATGGTGGAGAAAGAGATGAAGCTGGTGAAGTTCGTTCAACTGACACCTGAGGTAAAAAGGCCTTCGTTTAGAGGAAGTTCTCATTTGCCTTAAAAATTTTAACATTTCATGCGTGTAGCCAGAGGGTGGGATATGGGGATATATCCCCTCCCAAAATTTGTCTTTTCACTATTAGAGTGACAAAATTATAGGATTTTATTGTTTAAAATGGTAAATATATTAAAATATTTTTAACATTCGAAACATGCGTAGATTAAATACAGAGTGGCCACAGAACAGGGCAAACCTGGAAATCAGGGAAATGTCAGGGAGCTGTCCAATTCTGGAAAAAATCAGGGAAATGTCAAGGAATTTTTAAAAAAAAATTTCATGAAAATCAGGGAAATTTTGTATTGTTTAAGGTACCTTCATCCATATTTTGGCGCTATTTACCTGGAGATTTGTGGTGGTAATCGTTAGAAGTTTAATGTTACGGAATAATTTAAACTTTTCTTTTCCACCAAAACTGTTTTAAAATAAATGGCATATTATATCTTTAGCATACATGTTCTATTTGATTAGGGTGTCTAGACATCTGGAAAACCTAAGAAAATTGGGAAAATTTGAAAAAAATGTTGCTCTAAAATCAGGGAATTTTATAGAAATCTGTCGGGAAATCAGGAAACTTTTTTTTTCTGAATTTTGTGGCCACACTGAAATATCTGCTTTCTTGATTGCTAAATAAATACATATGGCATTAATAATAAAAATGATAATCAAAATTTATAATTTCATATCCCCCAAAAAAGAAAAAATTCTGGCTACGCCCTTGTAACATTCCTTGCACTTTTGTGTCTTCCTGAAATTCTTAAGGGAGTCCAGTACCAAAATTTCGTCAAAAATCTCAACTTTGTTTTCTGATTTAAAAAAATTGTTCATACATTCCTGAAGAGAATGATGTTTTTATCTTATTCCTGCGGTGATTAGAACTCTACAAAGTTACCTGTTATTTAAACATCACTACTGGGAGTAACTCCTTGAAGCGTCTACCTAAAGTGCGTTTTTTGAGCACTAGTGTTTTTCACAGTTGTTGCAAATTCAAATCGATATATCTCCAGGACCATTAACAATTGGCTATTAAAATTTTCGGAGCATTTAATTTGTATAGTTTTAAGCATTTTGTCTGCACAGAATTTTATTTTTTAAATTCAGTTTTAAAATATAACATTTACCGTAAAGGATAACATAAAGAAAAAGCAAAAATTTCAATATTTTAACTTTTAAGAATTTTTTTAATTCACCCATCAAAATTCTATGAAGACAAAATTTTCTTTGTATAATTATACATTACAGAAAGTTTTCACTTTGAAATTTTTTTATTTTTTTTTCTAGACTTCTATCAAAATACGCAAACATCAACTATTATGGATTTTTCTTGGTTTTTAAATTTTTTAAAAATAAATAAACACTATATAAAAATAAAAAAAAAAGGTAATCAAAGATATATAAATAGTATCTTATTTATATAAGATACATTTTTGACATAAAAATATTTATAAATAATATTTTTGTTTTTTGTTTTTTTCGGTACCGGACCCCTTTTAAAGTGTGCTTAAATTTTTCGATAATTCCTAAGAAAAAATAAATAAATATAAAACCAAAAAAAGAATCAAAGATTTCTCTCCAAAACCTGCGAAAACCACCTGATATTCCACCAGATGAGAAAAGTGGTTTTTAATTAAATATGTTTGTGAAAATAGTATTATTGTTTAATTATATAACTGTTATTTTGTTTAAAAAAATTGTTTGAAGTTCAAATTTTTGCTGGTATTAAAACGAGCTTTGAAAAGAATATGTCTTATGTTACGAGCCTATGTTAGCTTCAAAAGAAATATCCTAAAATGTTTAATTATCCCTGAAATTTGTAAGAATGATCCCTAAAATGTTTCGGAAATTATCCCTAAAATGTTCCTGAAATTTTTGGAATTTTTCTTAAAATTCCTACCTTAATTTTTTAGAAAACTCCCGGTGTATATAACCTTGAAACTGGTACAGAATCAATCACGGACTGAAATGACATAAATGGCTTTCGTTTGATGTCTTATTTATTATGATTGAAAATTTATAAAAAAAAATAAAAGGCAGGTGTCGACACTGCATATGCATTGACGTAAGGATTTAAAATAAAATATATTCGACGTTATTTTCGAGATTTTATTTTATGTAATTTCATTAACCTTCCCCTGTTAAGATTGACAAGGAAAAAATCCTCGGAAGGTAATTAACTCACTTGCTCACAATCTTCTGAAACTTGGCAGATGGACTCGTTGTGGATGACAATGCATTCATTCAAGTTTTGGTGGCAAAAATAGTTAGTTAACATTTCAGAATAGGTCTTTTGTTCTTAGTGGTCAAACACTATGAAATCTCGAAATGAGCTACTAAGGTAAAAAGTTGCAATTGCACATAACAATTGGCAATGCATTTAAAGAAATTAAATTAAAAACTTTGTTTTGTGGGTTATTTGTTGTATCTTCTGGTTCTTCTGCTCGAAACACTGTTATCTGAATATCACAAGTACTACTTGGAAGATGATTAAAAAAAAAAAAAAATGTCCCCCCCCCCCCTCCTTGTACAAGAATTGTTTAACTTTGTTGAGTTGGGTACCAAATAAAATTTATGGAGACGAGGATTTCGAAAACATACAACAAGAATTTTGTTTATTATCAAAGGGAAAGTTAATGAAAAATTACTAATTAACATTTCATTATTAATTGCAATCGACATTTCTGAAAAATTAACGATTTAAAAAAAGTTCTACTAGTCTTGCACCCTTTTGCAAATAATACTGCGCGGCCATGTGTAATAGTCTGTAGTAGATAGACATTAAATGAAAACAATTTATGTCATTTCATTAAGTGATCGTTGTCGTACCTACTTGCCAAAGTTCAAGGTTAAAAAACCTTGAAGCAAAGTAGTTTCGAAATGCACTGGGCTAGAAGATGGCAACATAGCGATCATAAGAGATATGGTCCTTACTAGGACTTCCTCTTAGGAGATAATGTTTGTTTACTTATATTTGAACTGTTACAAGATTTGATTATGCAATTGCGTGTGATCTATTAGCTCATTGGATTGGAAAATTGGGTTAAGTTTGACAAATTCATAAGTGATAGATTTTTCTTTATTTTTTAATTAAAATTCAACGTGTGGTAGAATCTTTATGACATTTTTTATTAAAGAAAAAGAAAACCTTTTATCTTATTTGAAATTTTAGTAACTTTCAACACTAGAGTTCTATAAATTTCTTTAATAACAAATAGGCATAGCAATAATTCTTATTTCAAAACATGAAATGGTGGATTTTTCCTAAAAATGCTGCCAAACCATTAAAATTATATTAGACCATGCTGTTATAATATCGCAATAGGCTATCGGATAGCGTTTGAAGCTGACTGTAGATCAAAGATCATAATTGATCTTTGATCACATTATAAATGATTTTAGAACTTTTATTTTTCCTTTGAGTAACACCAGGGGTCGCATTCGCCCTAAAATTTCTTCGAAACCCTCAGAAAACCTTTAATATTCCTCCAGGTGACTCTTTTTCTGAAATTTTAATTATCGACTAACAATTCTAAATTGTAGCCAAACTATAATTGATTGTTTATAAAGCAGTTATTTTGCTAAATAGTTGTCTGCAGTTGAATTTTTCAAAAATTGGCAGTTTTTCTGCCGGTATTAAAACAAGCTTTGGAAATAATATGTCCATTTTAAGAGCTTATGTCAGCTTCAAAAGAAATATCTGGAAACGTTTCCGGATTATCCCTTAAATTTTTGGAATTATCCCTAAAATATCTACCAATTTTTTTTTTTATATAAAACTCACTGTATCCCCCTGTATTTGGAAACTACAGGTGTTTGTCTTTCAGAAAATATGGAATTATGGTATAGGTGCTACTTACTTACTGGGAAAGATGCCTCGCTCTTACCCTAGGATCATTTTTTTTTTTTTTTTTTTTACGGAGTTATAGCAAATAAATGTTAAATTTTTTTCCCTTCTAAACTCCAGTAAGTTCTTAACCATTTGCCGTGATTTTTTCCCTAGTTGCAACGATCACCAGCACTAAGGAGAATCATGGATGGAAGTTCCTACCTTCCAGTATCCACCATCGGTAGACCTGTAACACGCCTAGCATTAAAAAAGGCGAAATTGTAACCAAGTAAGTAAGTACTCAAACTCCTTCAAGTGCTTCTGCTTCAACTCCAAAGCTTGTAATTTTCAAAGGGGGGGGGGGGGGATTCGATAGTTATAGGCCAAAGAGTGCAGCTGTATAATATTGATTTGTGAGGGGGTTGTCAAGGAACTCCAGCTCCTCACTCTTGAACTGTTAAGAAATCTTTGATAGCAAAATGGGGAAGTTGCATGATTTTCAAACTCGTTTGAAAACAATAGTTCCTTTTAAAATAAGCATAATGGTACCATTTACAGTTTGAAAAAATTCAGTTTATATTATTTAAATTAACTTTTGAATGACCCTGACGTCACTTCCTTTAAAAACACCGTCTTTGCACAGTGACGTCACGATACATGATCTAGGTTCTTCCGGTTCTTCGATTCCTGCAAAAGCAAAGCTGTTGTGATTTCGTTTTTTTTTCGTTTTTGCACTGAAATTTTATATTTACAATGTTAAAAGTGTTGTATAAGTAATGTATTGTTCCTTACTGCGAAAATACCACCATTTATGCTTTGGATAAGGTATTTTTTAGTGAACCTAAGGATCATTTAAGGTGCAAACAATGGTGAACAGCAATTAAGTGATACAAAACCGAAAATAAGAAATTGTTTTATAAAATTTCTCTCTATTGCTGTGAATATTATTTTTCAGTAAATGAAATTATTTTCGAAAAATATGCACGAACCAATTTGTTATCGTTAGGATATCTTTTCTTTAGCATTTCAGATTGTTAACACGCCTCATTTTATTTTTTAATAGATCGTTAAGAAATCGAAGTTATGTGATATTTTCACTTCAATTAACAAACGAATCATGCAAAATATTTCAGTTGGGTCTTTTAAGAGTATTTATTAATATTATCGATCTTTTCCTTCTTTGAAGATTAAAAAACAGTTGTTTGCGATTTTCAAATCGTGGATTTATCCTATGGCATTATCGCCATAACTTTCACGCTCTGCTCTGTCATAAAAAGAAGTATTATTGTCACCACAATATATTTAAACAGAGGCAGTTTAAAATTTAGTCATTTTCTGTGAAAATAATTTATACAAACAGATTGAATTTAAGGTACTACTACACATTGGTAATTGGGAAATTGCTTTTGAGTCTTGATGTTTTTAGAAAAAGTGGATTATTTTAAATATTTTCATAACAAAACTATGAAAAAGAAAAGCTATATTTAAGATCCATTTAAAATTCTAGCAGGTTCACATTAATCAATCATTGTTTCATTTGCAATTAAAATCAAAGTTCTAAAAAAAATACAAATTAAGTTATGGCCGGTGCAATTACACTCTAATTAAGTAATTACATTTTAATTAATTAAATATCAAGTGGAAAAACATTGCAAATATATATTTTTTGACACTTGTTTAAGTGTGAAAAAAATTGCACGAGTCTAGTACAAAAATTAAAGAAAAAACATATGCAACGTTGGTAACTTTAAGACCAACAAAATCATATTAGAACTCAGAAAAACGTATGAATGATAGCAAAAATTAAAGAAAATTCTATAATGTAAAAATCACTAGTCTTTGAATTTTAACTCCCCCTATTTCTGCACCTACATAGGTTGGATTTCTTGCCGAAAATGACACATACTGATAGACTTGGAATGTTATCCGATTGTGCTTTTTTAAATCCTTAGTCTAACTGCATGATAAATTTGTAGGGAATATTAAAAAACAGATGAAATTAAAAAAATTTGAAATTATTTTAATAATTAAAAAAAAAATTAATGTTTGAAATATTAACGTTGTGAGTTATAGATTATCCAAGCAATTGCTTCATTGAATGCATTAGACACGAGGTGAAGTTAGCTCCGGGTACGGAGCCTTCGTATATCCTGACGTCACCGGTCAACAGGGCTGTTTTCGGTCACATGATGTTGTTCACGTTTTTGTTCATTTTTAATTGCATTTTTCATATTTAATGAAAAGTTTTTTGAACATTTTGATTGAATATTCAGAAACTACATAAATTTTTCTCTCAGAAAAATGTAATACTACAGCATTTTGGGTATAGTGCAACTTCCCCATTGTCTGAAATTTCCTGTTATCCTTTTGTACATTTTTTTGGCACCACTTTTCTTAACTGCTTAAAGAGCAAATTCGATATTTATAGGCCAATGAGTGCAGCTGTATAATATTGATTATTATAAAATTCGTAGCTGTCAAAGTTTTACTTACAATACATTTGAGCTCTTGGGGAGAAATTCAACAAATTATCAGATTCATATTTTAGTTATTTTTATTTCCTATTTTCATTTCCTGTGTCTGCTTTCTGTATCAATTTATCGCATTTTGTCAAAAATTGATATCTGTAGTATACTGATACGAAGCAGTAATTTCTTTCCAATTGCCAGGGTACTAATTTTTTAGATATAATCATGAAGAAAAAAAATTAAATAATTTTCTTTAATTTTCTATTGGTTGTTAGATGAAAAAATTTTAATTTAATAATTGAAAAAGTAACTACAATTCTTTAATGATAAAATAACACTTAATAAAAACATAATGCCAATAAATAATACAGGTGTATGTGTTGCCGAATCCAAAATTACATCAGAACAGGCTGAGTTGCAAAATCCAAATGGTAACTAGGGTTATCATAAAACCTTGGAGACGGATTGCCACATTCAGCATTGAATCGCCCATTTTCTAAAAGTCGCCAAAGGAATCGCAATTGACCGTACTGTAAATCTAAAGTCAAATTAGTTTCCTAAATGAGTTATGTGACGAACATACCTTAAATTATGGTATTGTAATTAAATATTTTTTATGTTTTTGAAAAGACTGTAACCTTGCACAAACAGTAATATCTCAAATATATTGATTTTTAGAAAATTATTAGAAATTTTAATTTAACCTTTCATTTAGGATGGCTGAATCGGTTTTATCTTTGGAATTATCTGCGGCCCCCGAAGGAGCCAAGACCCTTCTGAAATTGAGAAAATCCTGAGTGTGAGAGTATCCGACAGCTACATAAAATCAACTGGACCAATATGAAAACTCAAAAAAGACATCTCAAACTTTTGTAGATTTCGAATTTTCATTCAGGATTGTAAGAAACGAATCGAGTTTCTTAATTCCAAAGAGCGAGAAACACTGAAGAGAGGCACAAGGCAGAACATTCTCTGTTCTACCTTGAGTTCATATTTACCATGTTTTGAACTTTCAAACTTGAAAAAAGCCTTAAAGATGATTTGAGGTGATTTGTAAATAGTTTGTAAATAGATTTGTACACAGTTTGTAAATAGATTTGTAAATAGATTTTGTAAATAGATTTGTAAATAGATTTTGTAAATAGATTTGTAAATAGTTTTAGTAAACATGGAAGGTTCATTCCTGCGCGCGCTATATATTTTAAGTATGACCCAACCACATTTGGTGTCCAAAGCACAATTAACACAGAAAATAAAGCGAAGGAGACCACTAAGTTTTCATTAGAAACTTAGTCGGGCTGAACACTTTTCGCGAACAGTTTGACTGTAAAACTGCTTTAAATGGTGACTGTTATAAAATCACCCAAAACAAACTGGTTGTGTGTCACGATTATAAGAATATGTAGTTATACTTTGTAGTAGTAAGATCTGCACCGTGAAGAAGCGCAATGCAGCAACACATCTCCTGCATAAGCTGGAGATTCCTTACTCTTCACTTCATTCAGTAGTTATCTCGATGAACGAAGGACTGACTGTGTACATTCATTTTTTGCAGCCTCTGTTAATGTTTTCTCTGTTATTCAAAATGAAGATAAAGAATATCACGATTATACTTTATTTCGTAAAATTGGTTACAATACACCCTGGTTTCATTCCATTGATCTCTATGAGAACTGCCCTTCATACCTTAGAAAAGAACTCACCATGAACTCAGTTCTAAAACTAGACTTCAAAAACAAAGCGCAAGAGTTTCTTTTCGATTTCATCACACACTGTAAGAACATACAGATTTTTTTTCACCCAGTCTGTTTGATCAAAAGCCCCATCCCTCCTGTTGATGTCAAGTTCAAGCTTCATGACTTTAGTGGCTATGTTAATAGTCAGAGAAGAAACCGACGTAGTCCGTATATTTCCACAGACCAAGAGCAAGGAGAATCCAGTTGTATTGAATGAAGCAATGTGTCTAATATTTGAAGCGCTAATAAAAGGCAACCCATTTATATTAACGACCTGCCTCAAATTGCTGTATGATACAGACAAAGATAGTGATGGTTGCTCTGGATGACTTTTCAACTAAAGCCTCCCAACCAAAACATCTTCTTCCGATCAAGATGGCAATCCTGACTCCAACTCATATCCTCTTGCTGCCACCCCAACCTACCTTAAAAATCAGGACCCTGAGCAATTGCAACCCGGATTTCTCACTGAGGATCTCCAACAAAGAACAATAATATGAACACCCTGAATTTTACTTTGAAGGGTTTTGGCTCGGATATAACAAAGAGATACAAGGATTTTGTTGGTGAATATTTCAAAGGGCGTCTTTTGAAAGGCATACAGATTCAAAACAGATGATACAAGTATGTTGGGAGTTCTACTAGTCAACTAAAAGAGCATGAGTTGTGGTTTTATGCTCAGGATAACAAGCAGAGGTCGTCGGATGATATTCGAAAGGAGTTTGGTGAGTTTAAAATTGTTTTCGACATATAGTTTAGCTTAAAGGTATTGTAATAAACTTAGTGGAGTTCTTGGTTGAGATTTACTGTACGGTCCCCTGTGGCGACTTTCCAAAGATAACGCCAAGTTCTAAATGACGTCAACAGGCTGTGTCGCCAAATCCAAACAGCCTCTAGAGTTATCGGAAAACTGTGGTGACTGGTTGCCACATTCGGCGCCGAATCTCCAACTTCTAATAAATCGACAAGAGAGACCGTACTGGAAATCTTAACCAAGCTCATTATTGCATTAATTATATATGTGTAAAAAAAGTATATCTTGTACATATATACTTCACGAGCTTTGTTGTAGAATATTTTAGAGCATTCTGTATTCAATTTTAAAATCGAAAATTCTTTTTCCAAAAAGTTTTGCATGTATTGCAGAAGCCATTAACGATTATTAATTACTATCTTATTATATTTGTAATGCAAAAAAGTTGCATAAACTACAGTCACAAGAAATTCCAAAAATAATATTAAAATATAATAAAGGCAATTTATGTTTCATATCATTTATATATTTCCTTTTTCCAGACGATCTTTTACTTTCGGATATAATTTACAGCAAAAAAACTAAATATGCCAATTAACCCTTTTTAATTAATCAGGGTTCCAGCTGTCATTGAAAGTGCTTAATAATTTTTAACTTGTTTTCCAGGCACCAAAGTTCCTAAGTTTATTTGTGTCTGTTTCTTGATTTGCTGTGTACATCTCCAATGACTTTGCAATTTTTATCCAAGGCCTAATTAAGCATTAATTATTTTCATCTAAAGTTATTTCTTATGTTTGAAATACTGGTACTCTTCTGCTAAAAATCGCCAAATTGCAGCAATAACCTATTAAAAAAAATCATCCAATAATTTATAGCAACCAAGAAACCATGATTATTGTATTTAAATAACCGAATGTAATAAAAATAAAAGTCTGTGGTTAAAATATTATTTTCGCATAAACATTTCAGCTTGACAATAACTGTCGTAACTTTCACACTTAGTGGTTTTTGTTACCTTTAATAAAAAAAATTAATAAAAAAAAAACTAATTAAAATTTTAACATTCTGTTTTTCAAAAGTCGAATTAGAAGGCTAAAACTACTTATGTTGAAAATTTCAGAGCTGTATCTATATTTGAAGTCCCTTTGTAAAAAAAATAAATAATAATAATTAAAAAAATTAATTAAAAAAGAACTAATTAAAATTTTAACATTCTGTTTGACATATGTACAATTAGAAGGCAAAAACTTCTTATGTTGAAAATTTCTGAGCTTTACTTCAATTTTAAGTAGGTTTCTATTGATCCACAAACATACACGCAGCTTGTTTTATTATTTATAGATTAAAGCCTGGATGAATAAGTAATTTGATGTTATATTCAAAGTCTAAGAGTTTTCACTTAATAATAAAATGTTATCTATCTAACAAAGAAGTTCACATTAACTTTTAAGTTTAAACTAGCATAAATTTAGTGATTGGTACATATGGTTAATTGTTTTCAAATTGTTTCCCTAGTGAAATTAAAGGTGCGGATAAATTCCTATGCGACGATGATCCAAAAATGGAAGTTAAGTCAGCAGGTTATAAATGCAGGTTAGTTATGAAATTTTTTAAAATTAATAATTGTGCATCGATGTGTAAGATATCTTTATATAATTGAGAAATCTAGATTAACCCTTAGAGTAAAGAATATGTTGTTTCTTATTAGCAACCTGGATTACAATCGAACATCAGACAATGATAAAGGAACCTAAGAAAAAGAATTTGAAAGTTTGATGCAGATCCGCTTCTAGTTCATCAAAAATTAAACGAATTAGATAAATCTTCAGATCATCAATCTTTATCAAAAAAGTAATTATATGAAATTATATTTCCTTATAAAAAAATTGTTCTTTCTAAAACAGTAATGAAATATTTTAGATAATTAAAATATTTTAAATTTACTTTCCAAATTGATTACTCATCTGAGCAATGTAACACAGAGTGGCCACAGAACCGAGTAAACCTGGAAATCAGGGAAATGTCAGGGAGCTTTCTGATTCTGGAAAAAATTAGGGAACTTTTTAAAATTTCATGAAAATCAGGGAAATTTTGTATTGTTTAAGGCACGTTCATCCATATTTTGGCGCTACTTGCATGGAGATTTGTTATGGTAAGCCATTGGAAGTTTAATGTTACTGAATAATTTAAACTTTTCATTACCAGCAAAGCTATTTTTTTTAAATTTGCATATTGCATATGTGTGCTTTTTTTAAAGTCATAGCATTTTTTTTCTGCCAAAAAATTATGAACTTTGTGCTAGTCGTGTTTTATAGAAATGAATTTTTGCCTAATTTAATCTGGACTTTTGTGGTTTAAGATAATATTTTTATTGTAAAAATTTTTATTTCTATACATCTATGAATAATTAAATTGTTAAATGTTATTTATCTTTAGTCGAATTCCTAAAGACATCATTTATCATGAAGGATATGCACCTAGTGAAATTTGTGACAGAATAGTAAAAGGCTGATTGTTTAAGTTTTATGCACATGCATGCCCAAGTTCAGTAAATATTTAGGACACGAATTTAAGTTTATGCTATTAACAGGAATCAGCATATGACATATATTAAAGAAAATAACGTGTCTTATTTGTGTTATTTTTGAAATTAAAAAGAAAAATATTGTTCTGGTTTTGCTTTACCTTGAAGTTAGCAAGTATGGCTGTAGTTGGTGAATTTTGTATTTTTTAGTTAATGTTTTCCATTCTTTTTCACACTCTAGAATGCTTGTTTTGATTTTTATCATAAATTTATTACGGTGCAATTATACTTTAATTATTTAGAATTAAATTTACTTAATAAATTTTGGTATTTTTAAATTGACCATTATTTTGTTTTTTGAACTATGGCGCACATTAGGGAATTTTTTAAAAAATCTTCTGGAAATCAGGGGAAATGTCATGGAATTTTGTTTCTCAAATTCTGTAGCCACTCTGATTTTGCAAAGTTTATCCTAGAAATGAAAAAGATCTGGTGAATTTTTTTTTGTTTTTTTTTTGCAATAATTGCTCTGCTAATTTTCTACGATGATGAATATTTTTTTAAAAGGAATTAACACTCTAAAAGGCATAAATCAAAAATTTGTTCAAAGAGTTTAAAATCAAAAGTCAAGTGATATTGCAATACTATAACATCTATATAAAATGCTACTGACCTTTGCTGGAATAAGACTGAGAACATTATTATAGATTAAAAAAAAAGAAAAAAAACGTTTGCACTTAAGAAAATTAAAATATATATATTTGTATAAAAAATAACAATTTATAATACTGTAAAATTAAGCAGATATAATGTTCCTAAATTTTTTTACTACTCGCTCCCATTAGGGTGATTAAAAAAACGTGGCCAAAATTTCAAACTTTGAAAATTCACTGGTTTACCAGTTAATTTGGTTCTTCCCCCCCAAAAAAAGTAAGTATAATGTTAAATTTGACAATATATAGAGACAATAAATAATGCAGAACAACTATAAGTACAGTAACTCGTGTGCATATTAACTTCCTATATGGATGTCGCCTACAAATCTCAATTTCTCTCTGGCGTTGCTGTGCAACGTTACAACATCAAAATGTTGTATGTTTTTGTTTTAATAATGCTTTACTAAGTGAAAGACAATAGGGCATGTAAATGAATGATTTTTTATATTATTGAATTTATTATATGTAATTAGGGTGTTATTGCAAAATTTTATATATTGATATATTTTGATGAAATTTTACATGGCATAATGTTTTAATATGCAGCAATTTTTCAGAGCATGCCTTGATGAAAAATCGAAAGTTTTGATAAAATGAATCACCCTAATTCTCATACAGATTTTTCAAAACTTATTTGGAAATTTGTTTTTTCAAAACTTGGTTGGGAATTTGTTTTGTCAAACATAATACTTACCATTTTTTTTTATTAAAGTACTCCACATTCTTAACATCACAAGAAATATTTGGACTAAAGAACTTAGCTGGTGTCCATAAATTGTGATATGTGATGCCCAAAAATTAAGTCAAAACTGCAATTTTTTGCTATACATACTGCTTTTATATTGTTGTTATTAGTTAAAAGGACCTAAATTCAAAAAATTCCAATGCACATTTTGATACTTTTCTGATTATTCCTTAGAAAATCTTTTACATCATTGAATGGATCAAGTTCTTAGGTCATACAAACCCATACAAAAAAAAAAAAAAAAAAAAAAAAATCTATTTCAAACAATGGACAGATGCAAAAGTGTCAAAATATGCATTTTAATTTTATTGGAACAATCAAAATTGACAAGCTTTGTTACTTTTAATTTTTTTTCTTCATATTTTTACCGTGCAATTTTCATTTATATTCAATTTGCATTTTTGCAGTGCATAATGGAAGTGTTCTGGTGTTGTCAGAGTCATCAAGATGCCTGTTAGTTGTGAATCCGATAATTCATCACCAAGTTTTATATCCAGTCTGAGGAATTTTAGATTTGCCAGACAATCCAAGCGTTATCAACCACCTGCGCAGGCCTCGACATCTAATAATAAATCTCTTGAAATCAAGGGTAAGACATTTTATGAACTTTGTGTGGAATGAGCGAGATGTAAAGGTAGAGATTATTTAGAATACAAATAGTTGAAATGAATTAATATTCAAACATTTAACAAAAGAGATCCTTAAAGAAAAACCATGATAAAACAAATAAAAAATATATCTATATACATGTCTCAATATTGTTACTTGTTGAGCAATCCCAAAAGCTTTGTAGCCACCTGGTGGAAATTTTTTTATGAAAAATAATGATAACGGTAATATCTTACAAATAATGTAATATGGGCTATGTAATTTTGTACTAAAAATTGTTGACTTCACAAAGTTATCAAAGAGCATTCACTTTTATTATTTGTGCTGAACATTTTGAACTTTCATAAGCACTGAAAATTGATCTAGGACAGAGTGGCCACCGGGAAAACCTGGAAATCGGGGAAATGTCAGGGAGCTTTCTGATTCTGGAAAAAATCAGGGAAATGTCAGGGAATTTTTAAAAATTTCACGAAAATCAGGGAAATTGTCTTTGTTTTGAAGGTACGTTTCCTTGTTCAGCCACATTTTGGCGTAAATTAGCCAGAGAATAGTGGTGGTAATCGTTGGAAATATAATGTTACGCAATAATTTAAACGTTTTATTATCGCCAAAACTATTTTAGAAAAATTGGCTTATTATCTACTTAGCATACATGATCAGGGTGTCTACACTTCTGGAAATGTTGGGGAAATTAAAAAAAAAGTTTGCTGTAAAATCAGGGAATTTTAAGAAATCTGCCATGGAAATCAGGGAACTTTTTCCCCCGAATTTTGTGGCCACCCTGTTTTAGCTCTGATACGCGAAATCGTGATCGTGTATCACTGTTATTGTTGCAGTTATTAGTTTTGACAAAAAACTTATTTTCCTTTAATTTAAAAAAATACCCCTTAAAATTTAGAGAGGTAGTAAAATTCCCTTTAATAACTATTTAACTGGCAAACACTGGGCGTTCGGATAAAACCAAAACCTAACGATCAAGTGACCCTCTAATGCCTGCTCACTCTGGCGTTGCGACGGAAGTGATAGTTTTATGTAATTTCGAACTAGACACCAGAACTGTTGATGATCATGTAACATAGTCTTTTATTCTGACATCATATGGTACGTACGGCACCGGTCAAGCACCCCGTATTTTTTTTTTTTTTTGAGAACATAGATTGTGTTAAACGAGGCAAAAAAGACACATAGTGCATGAAGAATATCTTGTAATTCCAGTTCCAATACCTGCAATGGCTTGCATAGGATCTGGGAGTGGGAATTCTAGGTTGTTTTATTGAGGGACCAAGCCTTTTACATAACATATTTGTTTTTCATGAGCATGTTTGCATAGTGGCCACAGAACCTGGATATCAGGAAAGTGTCAGGGAGCTTTCTGATTCTGAAAATGTCGGGTAATTTTTTTAAATTTCACAAAAATCAGGGATTTTTCGAATTTTTTTTTAAGGTACGTTTGGTTCCCTGTTCATCCGTATTATGGCGCCATTTTCTTGGAGAATTGTGGTAATCCTTAGAAGTTTTGTGTTACGATATAATTTAAACTTTTCGTTACATCCAAAACTATTTAAAGAAATTGGCATATTATTATATCTTTGGCATAAATGTTCTATTTGATGTACACATCTAGAAAAATTAGGGAATTTAAAAAAAAAAGTTTGCCTAAAAATCTGAGAATTTTAGAAACCTATTTTGGGTAACTATTTTTTCCCAAATTTTGTGGCCACTCTGGTTTAGCAGCATCAATCAAACAGTGGATTGATGAGTTGTCTGCAGTTGCCATGGCAGAAGTGCTTATCAAAAGAATTGCAATGAAAACTAAACTGTCAAGTGAATCTTTTATGCTTTCTCTTGTTATGGAAAAGAGATCATTTTGCCTTCAGTATTTTAAATTGAGGTATTAACTTAAATGCTGTAAACAACTTATTGTTTTGGTATGGGCTACAGAAATCACATTCACCTTAAAATTCCTAATATTCCTCAGATTTTTGTCTCTCCCTGAAATTCTTAAAATTGTAGGCAAGTTTTATGGCTAATTCCCAAAGAGAAAAAAATATAAAAACACTGAAAATTCCCCGATTTTCCTTCAAAACCAGTGAAAAAACCTCTACATTACTTCCGAGGAAATTTTTTTTCTGAAATTTTAATTATTAACAAACTATTTAAAATTGCAGCTAAACTCATGATAGTTTAAAGTTGAAGTAATATTGTTTTAAATACTAGTTGCTTAAATTAAATAAGTGGATTTAATTAATTTTGCTTATTTGTCAAAATAGTATAATTGCCATATAACTATTGTTTTGGTAAAAAGCTATTTGACATTAATTTTTTTAAGAAAAGTAGCAATTTTTCGTTGGTATTGAAACCAGCTTTGGGAGAAATATGTTTGTGTAGGGAGCTTCTGTCAGCGTTTAAAGAAATATCCCTCAATTTTTGCCAACCTTAATAAATATATGTATTAAAAATATTTTTTTCACATGATTATAAAAAAATATTGTATGCAACATGTAGGAAAATACTTTTTCAAATTCAGGAAATTATTTAACATGTGCTAACGCATACATCAAATAAGCATTTTACCTCGTTTGGAAAAGTATTACTTTCCCAAGTAGTTGCATAAGTAACTAGTATATGAATACAAAATGATGCATTCTGGAACTAAAGGGATAATAACTGCAAAATATTATCAGAGCCCTCAAACTGTTATTTAGTTGACATTGATACTAGCATACAAAATCCAGAATAAATGTTTAATTCTAAATAAATAACTTTTTTGTATTAAAATCTGTGTAGTTGTATTTTGGCAGTGTTAATTTACTTTGTTTCAGTAAATCTCAATTTATTCAGGAGATTTGGTTTCTATAGCTCCTGAAACAGTCGTAGAACAAAAATGGAACTTGACAATCTATATTTAAAAAAAATTCTATTAGTGAATTTAGTTACATCCAAGAAGTTTTTTATTAAATTTTCTTACAAATTAAAGAACTTTTTTTTTAGATTAAACAACATTTGGAGTTGTTGTAACCTTTCTTAATTTGTCAAATGTTCATATGATTTAATTGTATTGTTCAAATGATTCCTTATAAAAAATTATTTCCCATGCATGACCACATTTTCACCGCAATTTATTTTTAACCCACTGGCGGTCATGCACATATATATGCTTCTTTTGATTCCCAGTTTTTCCAGCAATACATTTTTAATTTTAAAAATAAAATAATTTTTTTTTTATTTATTAGGCTGGAAGTTTATAACCTACCTAAAACAAATGAATAATAAAAAAATATATGTTTGAATTAGCAATATAATTTAAAAATTATTGCAGGGAAAACAACTGTAGAATTCTTCCTATTCCCTGGACCGTTAGTGGGTTAAAGCATTTAAAAATTTATTGTGTATTACTTCTTAGAAATTGCTGGAGAATTTCTGATTGATTTTGAATATGAAAATATGCACTGAACTTTTGTTCTTTGTCAACTTGTCTCTTTATTATTGTGGAATTTTTTGCCATATTGGTAATTGTAAAACATATTTTTCATTCTTCTCCAAACATCGTAGACAAACAGAAAATCCCACTGACGAAGCAAGTGGTGCAGCTTTGTTCCATATCACCATAAAAGCAAACAGATTTGTCACAATCTCCACAGTTTCTTTAAAAGTGAGTATTTTTGTGTTAAAAAAAGTCATTGAACTAATTTCCTGAACTTTTATAAATATATAAATTAAAAGTGTTTTGCTTCTGAATGAGTTTCATTGCAGCTGTATATCTGGATTGTAGTTTTTTATTTACATTTAACTATTGTAGTTTTTTATATGTAAAATAGTTTCATTGTAGTTTTCTATACCACCTGAGAAAACATGATAGACGTGGAATATGCTCTTCTTTCATTAGCCAAAAAACGATTAAAAGAAATTCCCCCCATGAGTAAAAGCTCACTTTTTCTATCCATATTTAGTATATTTTAGAAATGTTTTTTTATTTTTGGTAAACCAGGTCCTGAAACTGTTTATTTTTTCTTAAAACAATTAACAATCTCAATTTTCTGCCTATTTATTATTTTTTTCATAAATTTTTATCATTCACTTCTTTTTTCTTTTGCTTCTTCCCATTAAAAGCACAGATTCTAAGCACTTTCTCTTAGAGACCTTTCGGAGCGCATTTCCTCCTTTCATTAACAATGTTATGGCACAATAGAACTTTGAACATGTTTTTAGTAGGTCCTTAGAAACTCTTTTGGTGTGGAAAAATAATAATACCCATGAAAACAAAGGTTTTAATACAAACCCAATTTTTATATTCATTAACAGAGCGCCAATTATGTTGCCAGCATGTGCTTAGTGTTTGCATCTAATTTTAAATATCATAAACATTTCTATATTAGCAAAATGTGTGGCAAACTACGTTTCAAAATTTATTTATTAAAAATGAATGGGAATTTATGCGCTCGCATCCAAATATCTTTTATTCATTCTGATAAAAACACTTTTATTATTTATTAAAAATATTTTGGTAACAGGAAAAAGTTTCTTCAATGGTCAGTTAAATACAATTGTATCACCATTGCTTGATGGCAAGTTGGTTTATTAGAAGTCTTTCAACTTTTTAGTGACAGTTACAGCTACAAAATTTGATAGAATGCATTGTCATCGACATAAAATCTATCTGCCTAGTTTCTGACCGATTGGATGATGGTAAGGGGGTTAATTAGGCCTCCACAGATTTGTCCGCCATCGACAAACATACACACAAAATCGAAGTTAATATAAAGGATTTAAAAAGTAGGAATTGTAAGAAAACATTGACATATTCTTATGTATCATATTTTCATATACATGAGGCTGGCTTATATGCCTTTTATATTTACATACAGTTAAGACAATCGCTGCTCATTCACGCAATGTTTTGAAGTAATCACACAAGTCTTTCTGTTTAATTTATGAACCGTCACAATAACTAAAATAGAGAGTTTGTTCAGCCAAAAGGATTTATAATAAAATTACTTAAACAATATGATTCAGTTGATTTATTGTGAGAAGTCATAAACCAAACTTATCTGAATAACAGCTTTCTGTAAAATTTACAACTTACTTTTTAAATAACACTTGTACCTAAAAACGTCTTAAATCCTGCTTATCACACTTTATAACTTTAACCAGATTTTTTTTGCATTGTCAACAGAATATTTGCTCAATTTTAAAAGAAAGTTGATTTACGGAGTTATTACGATCGCCGTATGATGGAAGAAATGTAGATATCATCAAAACTGGTTTTTAAATTGCTTATTACATGTTTTTCTCTTGTTTTTTTTCTTGAAGTCAATTGTTAAGGATGATAAACTGTCGACTATTATAAACCATAGAATTCATGTTAAGCTAAAACGAATTAAATATCACAAATTTACTTTTGAAGAATTTGTAAAATCTAAGATCAAATTTAATGTAATATAGGAATTTAGTAAATACTTCAGTAAAAAACTTCAGAATAGCATTAATTTTGAATTTATAGTCTTTGAGTCGTTAATCCTCTACTTTTCTATCATTTGTAGAAGTTCACCTAAAACAAACTGCATAAATGTGAAACATTGATTTTACTAAATGCAGCTCCCAAGTGGCGATTTTATTTATGTACAGGGCATTTCTCTGGTGTTCACACAGGATATTTTGGCTCTTTTTTCTTCTCGTAAACAGATTATAATTTTTAAATTACGATGAATCTAGTAGTTTTGTTTTTGTTTGATGAATCTGGTATCATAATTTTTTAATTCTAATCCATTTACGAGAAGAAATAAGACCTAAAATGTTCCATGCGTCATTACTTACTAGAGTATGTTTACTATATCACTCATGCATGAATTTTTATTGTTTGTAGATTGGAGTGGAAAATTAATTGAAAGCTGTGGTCTGTCCAAGAAAAAAAAAAGTGTCTTGTCGGATCTGGTTACCAGTGCCTTCAGCAATAATCAATCCTTTCACACACTTTTTCATTCATCACACTTTTTCTAAACTCTTAAAAAACATCTAGGCTTTTATTTCGTTTAAAATTTTATCTAAATTTTTGATTTTTTCTTTCGAAACTCAATTCAAGAGGCGATTGGAGTGCTAGCCTCCAATTGTGGGTTCAGTATCAATGCATGGGTACTGGACTCTTCTTCTTGAGGACAGTTTGGAAGAAAAATTCACTTTAAAAAAAAAAAAATAATAATAAGTAAACAAATTATATAGAGAACAAGCACAAAAGTGTATTTTGAGGAAAACAAATTTCAACTTGTAAAAATTGCTTAGTTATTTAAAAAAAAAAAAAAAAAAATCTAGTTCAAAATTTAACTTTTAAAAAAAGCACTTTAAAACCAGATCCGTTCTAGATGCAGCAGACCACTAGCTCAACCTGAATTTGAAGACGGAAGTCTGAAGAAGAGTATATAAAGAACAAAGAAGTGAGGATGAAAGGCCATGCTAGACACAAAGCAAAAGCTCTCCACGGAAGTCTGAAGAAGAGTATATAAAGAACAAAGAAGTGAGGATAAAAGGCCATGCTAGAAACAAAGCAAAAGCTCTCGACGGAAGTCTGAAGAAGAGTATATAAAGAACAAAGAAGTGAGGATGAAAGGCCATGCTAGACACAAAGCAAAAGCTCTCAACAAAAAAAAGACAAAAAAAAAAAAGACTAAATCTGAAAACGATTGATTTTGTTCATTAGGCAAGATGCAAGTTGTGCATGAAAGATTTTGATATTCGCGCTGTGCGCAAAGCAGCTGTAAGTCACAAAATAAAGACCTCCTCCACGAAAAAAAAAATAAAATTGAAAGTCTTTAAAATGTATTATTTAGGTCCTTAAAAGTCGTTGATTTTTAATCTATGCTTTCAATTAGAACCCTGTGTTAAAATCATACAATAAATAAAACCTTAAGAAAATAATAAAAAGACTTTCATTGCAAATCAGACTCCAAAATCCCATAATCGTAGGGATTGATATGGATTAGAGAAGTCTCAAAGATGACTATGGGGACAAACAATCCCCCAAGAACTATCCAAGGAAATATTGAAGATTGGATTGTTAGAATCTGTTACAGGAAAAACAAAGCAATATTTCTGAAGATGAGATCAGAAGAGAGAAGATAGTGATGATTTGTCGGCCATCTTTCAATCCTCAAGCACTAGCAGAGGGCGGGATGACCATCAACTAAACAGAAGATTCAGAGAAGAGATTTGTGGTTATGAGGACGAAAAAGGTTGTTACAAAAAAGAATTAAGGTAGGTTGTTTGTTTGATATTTGTGTGAACTTTTTGAGTAGGTTTGTAGGCAAGACTGTGAAATTTTGTATAATAGTAGTTCCTGATTTCGTCTTTTTCTATTTTAATTTTCATTCATAATAGATAGACATTAAATGAGAAAAATTTATGGCATTTTATTAAGTGATCTTTTTCGTTCCTACTCGCCAAATGTCCAGGTTTTATGGAAAGTAGTTTCTAAATGCACTGGACCTAACATATTGGGGATTGTAACAAAGGGAGTATAGCAAATGATCCTTACTAGGACTTCTTCTTAAGTGTTGTTGGATTTTTGACTTGGCTCAGTTAAAATTTAGAGCAATTTGAACAAACTTAAGAATGGAATGCAGGGCTTTGAATTGCAAATGCTATGGCTCCAAAGAACTAAACTTAACTACATATATTTTAACATTTTTGTATCGTAATTTTTACGTAAAAGGTCATATATATATATTTGTCCGTTTTCAGTTATCCTTTTTCTAAATCCATAATATTTACTTGGTAAATTGAACTTTGAAATTAAATCACACAACATGCTTTTTGAAGATCCTTTGGAAATAAGATATGTATCTTATACAGGATGTCATTATTTCTTTTCTATCCTGTAGCTAGGATTGCATGGGTAGCATTCGTTCTAAAATTCCTAATATTCCATAAATTTTTGTTTCTCCCTAAAATTGTACTTAAACTTTTCGATAATTCCTAAAAAAAGAAAAAATTCCCCGATTTACCTCCAAAACCAGCGGAAAAAATCCAGATACTTCTCCAAAGGAGAAAATATTTTCTTAAATTTTAATTATTTAATTTGTTATATATTTGCAGTTTTTTGCCAGTATTAAAACATACTTTGAAAAGAATGTCTGTGTCTGTATGACTGTGCAAGCCTTAAAAGAAATATCCCTAAATTTTCACAATTGTCCATAAAATTTTGAAATTTTCTCACATTTTTTTGGAATTACTACCTCTAAATTTTTTAAGAATTATCCTTAAAATGTTTGGAATCATCCCTAAAATTCCTACCTAATTTTTTTTAGTAAAAACTCGCTGCCTATGATTATCATATTATGTGTGCTTTCTATTTATAAAATTCATGGTATTTTTATAGGTGGTATTTGTCATTCTACTCTAAAGGTCGTAGGCAGCCTGAAAAAAAAAAAAAAAAAAAATAAATAAACTGGCAAGAAGAACTTTGCTTCTTCACACAGTAAAGCCAAGCAGGGGTCAGGATCTCAACAGTTTCTTTGTGAGTATTGTTTTTCATACGAAAGTCATTGAACTAGATTGTCTGAACTTTAATGTATGTATTAAGCGTTTTGTTTCTGAATAAGCTTTTTTAAATCTATAAATATTATCCATACAACATGAAAAATATGGAAAACAGGACATTTTGAAAATTTGAGGGTAGAAGTTAACTTCCTTCCTTCTTAAGTTGAAAAGTTATTAAAAAAGTTTATCAAGAGCAAAAACTTGCAAATGCTATCAATAAATTTTAATACATATACATTTTTCGGATACTATTTAAAAAAAAAAATTCTTAAATTAATTTTTAGAATTGTTTACATTATTGTGAAAATACGGATGACCTAAAGAGAAAACGGGAGACTTTGGGAGAAAAATTCGGATTATTTATTTCTTCTGGGACCCTGTATTGTCTGGTTTATCACGAGAATAGATCCCTTCAGATTGGCTAGTATGTTACCATAGAAGTAAGAATACCCCTATTTTTCTTGGGGAATTCCTGAAGGAAGTCAAAACTCATCTATGTATTTACCGTATTGTAACCTTATCAGTTACCAAATTTCTACATTCATCACCCCATATTAATGAATCTTGTTTCCATAGCAACTACCATCATCCAAACTATTTTGGCGGCATCATCAAACAATAGACACTACAAATATTACAGAGTGATCTCAGAACCTGGAAATCATGGGAAATGTCAGGGAGTTTTTTGATTCTGGAAAATATCAGAGAAATGTTTGGGAATTTTTTTAAATTTTACGAAAATCAGGGAAATTACTATCATTGTTTTGAAGGTACGTTTCTCTGTTCATACGTATTTTGGCAACATGAGAATCGTGGCGGTAATTATTAGAAATTTTGTTTTACAGATTAATATAAACTTTTCATTACAACCAAAAATTTTTTTTTAAAAACTTGGAAAATTTTCAGCATATATATATGTTCTATTTTATCAGGGTGAGAAATTTGAGGAAATTTGAATTTTTTTTTCGGTAAAATAAGGGATCATCTATCATGGAACTTTTTTTTCTGAACTTTGTGGCCACCCAGTATTAGTTTACAAATTTATGTACTGGGTACCAAAGGAATTAAGGTGTTCAGGAGCTTAACAAAAATATTACAACTACCATCTTTAATTTACAAAAATATCGAAAAGGAATCTTCAGGTATTACATTGTATCATAAGGAAAATCCAAAAACCCAACAGATAGCTTCAAGTTAAAAGTAAAAAATATTGAACCACTTTTGATCAAACGTGTTTTTTTTTAAACATGAAATAGCCACTAAAACCTCTAAACCTTTTTAGATCCAACGTAATTCTTTAACTAAATATTATCACCTTAAAAAGTTGTAATCATTAACTTTAAGAAATAATATTGCTTTATTAGTCTAGTCGTATTTTTTATTGCCGAAATTTGAAAAACTTGTTAAAGTGGACCCATTATTATAAATAGATTAAAAAAAATTCCATTATAAAAAATTACAAAAGCCTGCATTTAAAAAAATAAGACATTTAAAATTAGCTATGTATATTTTTCCATTTCCATTGCAGACATAAAATATTCTCGTTGGTATTTTTAAAATTTTTTGCTTTTACAATAATTAACAACAGTGCATAGTTTATCCAAAGAGTAATAAAATAATTTATAATTCCTGTAATATGTCAATATCTTTTTATTCACCCTAATCCTTTCTTCATTGTTCTCTAGATTATTGATTTCATTATTTAGATATTTTACATTCATGCATTGTTTTTTTAATTGTCAAATGTGTTAAAATAATTATAAGAAGTCTTAAATTTCTTGTTTTTTTCACCCTTTTAAGTATGATTTATATACATTATATTAGGTTATATAGTAATAATTAGATGATTCACTTAAAGACAATTTTTAATCAAAGCAGATTGTTTCTTGTCCTCTCCTTGCATTTGTTTTGAAAAATTTGTTGCCGGATACTTTTTGCTCAAATTTAAAAGAAGGTTGATTAACAGAGTAAGTAAAATCGCCATTTGTGTGCAGAAATGTGGAAGTCGTTGAAACTGGGTGATTTAAATTTTTTTTTTTACAAACCCTCGAAAATTCCTTGATTTTCTTACAAAATCAGCGAAAATGCTAAAATAATGCTCCAGAGGAAATTTTTTTCCCAACAAGATTTTAATTGTTAAATATTTTATTTTTTGAAAATTGACAGTTTTTTGCCTGTATTGAAATAAGCTTTAGAAAGAATGTCTTCGTTAGGAAGCTATGTCAGCTTTAAAAGAAATATCCCTAAATTTTTTTTGAATTATCCCTAAAATTCTTAGGTTTTAGAAAACTCACTGCACCCCCTGTCTTAAATTGTAGGGTATAATTAAATGTGTTAAGTATATCGAATTTATTTTTCAATAAAGCATAAAATCTAAAAAAAAATTAAATCCAATATAAAATCAATTATTAATGATGATAACTTTTATTGCAGGTAAATCATACTATCCACTGGAAGGCTATCTTGAGGAATCTTCAGAGAAGTAATTCCTGTTGTGTTCATGGACCAAATTATATCCATGAAAACGTATTAAGTTTGTCTTTAGCTGTTTTGTTTTAAAAAAAAGACAAAATCTGAAAACGATTAATTTTGTTCATTAGGAAAAATGCAAGTTGTGCATGAAAGAATTTGATATTCACACTCTGGGCAAAGCAGCTGTAAGTTACACAATAAAGACTTCATCCATGAAAACAAATTTTTGAAAGTCTTTAAAAAATATTATTTAGGTCCTGAAAAGTCGTTGATTTTTAATCTATGCTTTCAGTTAGAACCCTGTGTTAAAATCATACAATGAATAAAACCTTAAGAAAATAATAAAAAGACTTTCATTGCAAATCAGACTCGAAAATCCCATAATCGTAGGGATTGATATGGATTAGAGAAGTCTCAAAGTTGACTATGGGGACAAACAATCCCCCAAGAACTATCCAAGGAATTATTGAAGATTGGATTGTTAGAATCTGTGACAGGGAAAACAAAGCGATATTTCTAATGATGAGATCAGAAGAGAGAAGATAGTGATGATTTGTCGGCCATCTTTCAATCCTCAAGCACTAGCAGAGGGCGGGATGACCATCAACAAAGCAGAAGATTCAGAGAAGAGATTTGTGGTTACGAGGACGAAAAAGGTTGTTGGAAAAAAGAATTAAGGTAGGTTGTTTGTTTGATATTTGTGTGAACTTTTTGAGTAGGTTTGTAGGCAAGACTGTGAAATTTTGTATAATAGTAGTTCTTGATGTCGTCTTTTTCGATTTTAATTTTCATTCATAATAGATAGACATTAAATGAGAAAAATTTATGGCATTTTATTAAGTGATCTTTTTCGTTCCTACTCGCCAAATGTCCAGGTTTTATGGCAGGTAGTTTCTAAATGACTGTGCCTAACATATTGGGGATTGTAACAAAGGGAGTATAGCAAATGATCCTTACTAGGACTTCTTCTTAAGTGTTGTTGGATTTTTGACTTGGCTCAATTAAAATTTAGAGCAATTTGAACAAATTTAAGAATGGAATGCAGGGCTTTGAATTGCAAATGCTATGGCTCCAAAGAACTAAACTTAAATTACATATATTTTAACATTTTTGTATCGTAATTTTTACGTAAAAGGTCATATATATATATATTTGTCCGTTTTCAGTTATCCTTTTTCTAAATCCATAATCTTTACTTGGTAAATTGAACTTTGAAATTAAATCACACAACATGCTTTTTGAAGATCCTTTGGAAATAAGATATGTATCTTATACAGGATGTCATTATTTCTTTTCTATCCTGTAGCTAGGATTGCATGGGTAGCATTCGCTCTAAAATTCCTAATATTCCTTAAATTTTTGTTTCTCCCTAAAATTGTACTTAAACTTTTCGATAATTCCTAAAAAAAGAAATTAAAAACTTTGAAAATTCCCCGATTTACCTCCAAAACCAGCGGAAAAAATCCAGATACTTCTCCAAAGGAGAAAATATTTTCTAAAATTTTAATTATTTAATTTGTTATATATTTGCAGTTTTTTGCCAGTATTAAAACATACTTTGAAAAGAATGTCTGTGTCTGTATGACTGTGCAAGCTTTAAAAGAAATATCCCTAAATTTTCAAAATTGTCCATAAAATTTTGAAATTTTCTCAAAATTTTTTGGAATTACTACCTTTAAATTTTTTAAGAATTATCCCTAAAATGTTTGGAATCACCCCTAAAATTCCTACCTAATTTTTTTTAGTAAAAACTCGCTGCCTATGATTATCATATTATGTGTGCTTTCTATTTATAAAATTCATGGTATTTTTATAGGTGGTATTTGTCATTCTACTCTAAAGGTCGTAGGCAGCCTGAAAAAAAAAAAAAAAAAAAAAAAAAAAACTGGCAAGATGAACTTTGCTTCTTCACACAGTAAAGCCAAGCAGGGGTCAGGATCTCAACAGTTTCTTTGTGAGTATTGTTTTTCATACGAAAGTCATTGAACTAGATTGTCTGAACTTTAATGTATGTATTAAGCGTTTTGTTTCTGAATAAGCTTTTTTAAATCTATAAATATTATCCATACAACATGAAAAATATGGAAAACGGGACATTTTGAAAATTTGAGGGTAGAAGTTAACTTCCTTCCTTCTTAAGTTGAAAAGTTATTAAAAAAGTTTATCAAGAGCAAAAACTTGCAAATGCTATCAATAAATTTTAATACATATATATATACATTATATTAGGTTATATAGTAATAATTAGATGATTCACTTAAGGACAATTTTTAATCAAAGCAGATTGTTTCTTGTCCTCTCCTTGCATTTGTTTTGAAAAATTTGTTGCAGGATACTTTTTGCTCAAATTTAAAAGAAGGTTGATTAACAGAGTAAGTAAAATCGCCATTTGTGGGCAGAAATGTGGAAGTCGTTGAAACTGGGTGATTTAAATTTTTTTTTTTTTACAAACCCTCGAAAATTCCTTGATTTTCTTACAAAATCAGCGAAAATGCTAAAATAATGCTCCAGAGGAAATTTTTTTCCCCCAAGATTTTAATTGTTAAATATTTAATTTTTTGAAAATTGACAGTTTTTTGCCTGTATTGAAATAAGCTTTGGAAAGAATGTCTTCGTTAGGAAGCTATGTCAGCTTTAAAAGAAATATCCCTAAATTTTTTTTGAATTATCCCTAAAATTCTTAGGTTTTAGAAAACTCACTGCACCCCCTGTCTTAAATTGTAGGGTATAATTAAATGTGTTAAGTATATCGAATTTATTTTTCAATAAAGCGTAAAATCTAAAAACAAATTAAATCCAATATAAAGTCAATTATTAATGATGATAACTTTTATTGCAGGTAAATCATACTATCCACTGGAAGGCTATCTTGAGGAATCTTCAGAGAAGTAATTCCTGTTGTGTTCATGGACCAAATTATATCCATGAAAACGTATTAAGTTTGTCTTTAGCTGTTTTGTTGGGAAAAAAAGACGAAATCTGAAAACGATTCATTTTGTTCATTAGGCAAAATGCAAGTTGTGCATGAAAGAATTTGATATTCACACTCTGGGCAAAGCAGCTGTAAGTTACACAATAAAGACCTCATCCATGAAAACAAATTTTTGAAAGTCTTTAAAAAATATTATTTAGGTCCTGAAAAGTCGTTGATTTTTAATCTATGCTTTCAGTTAGAACCCTGTGTTAAAATCATACAATGAATAAAACCTTAAGAAAATAATAAAAAGACTTTCATTGCAAATCAGACTCGAAAATCCCATAATCGTAGGGATTGATATGGATTAGAGAAGTCTCAAAGATGACTATGGGGACAAACAATCCCCCAAGAACTATCCGAGGAATTATTGAAGATTGGATTGTTAGAATCTGTGACAGGGAAAACAAAGCAATATTTCTAATGATGAGATCAGAAGAGAGAAGATAGTGATGATTTGTCGGCCATCTTTCAATCCTCAAGCACTAGCAGAGGGCGGGATGACCATCAACGAAGCAGAAGATTCAGAGAAGAGATTTTTGGTTACGAGGACGAAAAAGGTTGTTGGAAAAAAGAATTAAGGTAGGTTGTTTGTTTGATATTTGTGTGAACTTTTTGAGTAGTTTTGTAGGCAAGACTGTGAAATTTTGTATAATAGTAGTTCCTGATTTCGTCTTTTTCTATTTTAATTTTCTTTCATAATCGATAGACATTAAAATGAGAAAAATTTATGGCATTTTATTAAGTGATCTTTTTCGTTCCTACTCGCCAAATGTCCAGGTTTTATGGAAAGTAATTTCTAAATGCACTGGACCTAACATATTGGGGATTGTAACAAAGGGAGTATAGCAAATGATCCTTACTAGGACTTCTTCTTAAGTGTTGTTGGATTTTTGACTTGGCTCAGTTAAAATTTAGAGCAATTTGAACAAACTTAAGAATGGAATGCAGGGCTTTGAATTGCAAATGCTATGGCTCCAAAGAACTAAACTTAAACTACATATATTTTAACATTTTTGTATCGTAATTTTTACGTAAAAGGTCATATATATATATATTTGTCCGTTTTCAGTTATCCTTTTTCTAAATCCATAATCTTTACTTGGTAAATTGAACTTTGAAATTAAATCACACAACATGCTTTTTGAAGATCCTTTGGAAATAAGATATGTATCTTATACAGGATGTCATTATTTCTTTTCTATCCTGTAGCTAGGATTGCATGGGTAGCATTCGCTCTAAAATTCCTAATATTCCTTAAATTTTTGTTTCTCCCTAAAATTGTACTTAAACTTTTCGATAATTCCTAAAAAAAGAAATTAAAAACTTTGAAAATTCCCCGATTTACCTCCAAAACCAGCGAAAAAAATCCAGATACTTCTCCAAAGGAGAAAATATTTTCTAAAATTTTAATTATTTAATTTGTTATATATTTGCAGTTTTTTGCCAGTATTAAAACATACTTTGAAAAGAATGTCTGTGTCTGTATGACTGTGCAAGCTTTAAAAGAAATATCCCTAAATTTTCAAAATTGTCCATAAAATTTTGAAATTTTCTCAAAATTTTTTGTAATTACTACCTTTAAATTTTTTAAGAATTATCCCTAAAATGTTTGGAATCACCCCTAAAATTCCTACCTAATTTTTTTTAGTAAAAACTCGCTGCCTATGATTATCATATTATGTGTGCTTTCTATTTATAAAATTCATGGTATTTTTATAGGTGGTATTTGTCATTCTACTCTAAAGGTCGTAGGCAGCCTGAAAAAAAAAAAAAAAAAAAAAAAAAAACTGGCAAGATGAACTTTGCTTCTTCACACAGTAAAGCCAAGCAGGGGTCAGGATCTCAACAGTTTCTTTGTGAGTATTGTTTTTCATACGAAAGTCATTGAACTAGATTGTCCGAACTTTAATGTATGTATTAAGCGTTTTGTTTCTGAATAAGCTTTTTTAAATCTATAAATATTATCCATACAACATGAAAAATATGGAAAACGGGACATTTTGAAAATTTGAGGGTAGAAGTTAACTTCCTTCCTTCTTAAGTTGAAAAGTTATTAAAAAAGTTTATCAAGAGCAAAAACTTGCAAATGCTATCAATAAATTTTAATACATATATATATACATTATATTAGGTTATATAGTAATAATTAGATGATTCACTTAAGGACAATTTTTAATCAAAGCAGATTGTTTCTTGTCCTCTCCTTGCATTTGTTTTGAAAAATTTGTTGCAGGATACTTTTTGCTCAAATTTAAAAGAAGGTTGATTAACAGAGTAAGTAAAATCGCCATTTGTGGGCAGAAATGTGGAAGTCGTTGAAACTGGGTGATTTAAATTTTTTTTTTTTTACAAACCCTCGAAAATTCCTTGATTTTCTTACAAAATCAGCGAAAATGCTAAAATAATGCTCCAGAGGAAATTTTTTTCCCCCAAGATTTTAATTGTTAAATATTTAATTTTTTGAAAATTGACAGTTTTTTGCCTGTATTGAAATAAGCTTTGGAAAGAATGTCTTCGTTAGGAAGCTATGTCAGCTTTAAAAGAAATATCCCTAAATTTTTTTTGAATTATCCCTAAAATTCTTAGGTTTTAGAAAACTCACTGCACCCCCTGTCTTAAATTGTAGGGTATAATTAAATGTTTTAAGTATATCGAATTTATTTTTCAATAAAGCGTAAAATCTAAAAACAAATTAAATCCAATATAAAGTCAATTATTAATGATGATAACTTTTATTGCAGGTAAATCATACTATCCACTGGAAGGCTATCTTGAGGAATCTTCAGAGAAGTAATTCCTGTTGTGTTCATGGACCAAATTATATCCATGAAAACGTATTAAGTTTGTCTTTAGCTGTTTTGTTGGGAAAAAAAGACGAAATCTGAAAACGATTCATTTTGTTCATTAGGCAAAATGCAAGTTGTGCATGAAAGAATTTGATATTCACACTCTGGGCAAAGCAGCTGTAAGTTACACAATAAAGACCTCATCCATGAAAACAAATTTTTGAAAGTCTTTAAAAAATATTATTTAGGTCCTGAAAAGTCGTTGATTTTTAATCTATGCTTTCAGTTAGAACCCTGTGTTAAAATCATACAACGAATAAAACCTTAAGAAAATAATAAAAAGACTTTCATTGCAAATCAGACTCGAAAATCCCATAATCGTAGGGATTGATATGGATTAGAGAAGTCTCAAAGATGACTATGGGGACAAACAATCCCCCAAGAACTATCCGAGGAATTATTGAAGATTGGATTGTTAGAATCTGTGACAGGGAAAACAAAGCAATATTTCTAATGATGAGATCAGAAGAGAGAAGATAGTGATGATTTGTCGGCCATCTTTCAATCCTCAAGCACTAGCAGAGGGCGGGATGACCATCAACGAAGCAGAAGATTCAGAGAAGAGATTTTTGGTTACGAGGACGAAAAAGGTTGTTGGAAAAAAGAATTAAGGTAGGTTGTTTGTTTGATATTTGTGTGAACTTTTTGAGTAGTTTTGTAGGCAAGACTGTGAAATTTTGTATAATAGTAGTTCCTGATTTCGTCTTTTTCTATTTTAATTTTCATTCATAATCGATAGACATTAAAATGAGAAAAATTTATGGCATTTTATTAAGTGATCTTTTTCGTTCCTACTCGCCAAATGTCCAGGTTTTATGGAAAGTAATTTCTAAATGCACTGGACCTAACATATTGGGGATTGTAACAAAGGGAGTATAGCAAATGATCCTTACTAGGACTTCTTCTTAAGTGTTGTTGGATTTTTGACTTGGCTCAGTTAAAATTTAGAGCAATTTGAACAAACTTAAGAATGGAATGCAGGGCTTTGAATTGCAAATGCTATGGCTCCAAAGAACTAAACTTAAACTACATATATTTTAACATTTTTGTATCGTAATTTTTACGTAAAAGGTCATATATATATATATTTGTCCGTTTTCAGTTATCCTTTTTCTAAATCCATAATCTTTACTTGGTAAATTGAACTTTGAAATTAAATCACACAACATGCTTTTTGAAGATCCTTTGGAAATAAGATATGTATCTTATACAGGATGTCATTATTTCTTTTCTATCCTGTAGCTAGGATTGCATGGGTAGCATTCGCTCTAAAATTCCTAATATTCCTTAAATTTTTGTTTCTCCCTAAAATTGTACTTAAACTTTTCGATAATTCCTAAAAAAAGAAATTAAAAACTTTGAAAATTCCCCGATTTACCTCCAAAACCAGCGGAAAAAATCCAGATACTTCTCCAAAGGAGAAAATATTTTCTAAAATTTTAATTATTTAATTTGTTATATATTTGCAGTTTTTTGCCAGTATTAAAACATACTTTGAAAAGAATGTCTGTGTCTGTATGACTGTGCTAGCTTTAAAAGAAATATCCCTAAATTTTCACAATTGTCCATAAAATGTTCTCAAAATTTTTTGGAATTACTAACTCTAAATTTTTTAAGAATTATCCCTAAAATGTTTGGAATCATCCCTAAAATTCCTACCTAATTTTTTTTAGTAAAAACTCGCTGCCTATGATTATCATATTATGTGTGCTTTCTATTTATAAAATTCATGGTATTTTTATAGGTGGTATTTGTCATTCTACTCTAAAGGTCGTAGGCAGCCTGAAAAAAAACAAAAAAAAAAAAAAAAACTGGCAAGATGAACTTTGCTTCTTCACACAGTAAGGCCAAGCATGGGTCAGGATCTCAACAGTTTCTTGGTGAGTATTGTTTTTCATACGAAAGTCATTGAACTAGATTGTCTGAACTTTAATGTATGTATTAAGCGTTTTGTTTCTGAATAAGCTTTTTTAAATCTATAAATATTATCCATACAACATGAAAAATATGGAAAACAGGACATTTTGAAAATTTGAGGGTAGAAGTTAACTTCCTTCCTTCTTAAGTTGAAAAGTTATTAAAAAAGTTTATTAAGAGCAAAAACTTGCAAATGCTATCAATAAATTTTAATACATATATATTTTTCGGATACTATTTAAAAAAAAAAAAATTCTTAAATTAATTTTTAGAATTGTTTACATTATCGTGAAAATACGGGTGACCTAAAGAGAAAACTTGAGACTTTGGGAGAAAAATTCGGATTATTTATTTCTTCTGACACCCTGTATTGTCTTGTTTATCACGAGAATAGATGAAGTCTTAAATTTCTTGTTTTTTTTCCCTTTTAAGTATGATTTACATACATTATATTAGGTTATATAGTAATAATTAGATGATTCACTTAAAGACAATTTTTAATCAAAGCAGATTGTTTCTTGTCCTCTCCTTGCATTTGTTTTGAAAAATTTGTTGCAGGATACTTTTTGCTCAATTTTAAAAGAAGGTTGATTAACAGAGTAAGTAAAATCGCCATTTGTGGGCAGAAATGTGGAAGTCGTTGAAACTGGGTGATTTAAATTTTTTTTTTTTACAAACCCTCGAAAATTCCTTGATTTTCTTACAAAATCAGCGAAAATGCTAAAATAATGCTCCAGAGGAAATTTTTTTCCCCCAAGATTTTAATTGTTAAATATTTAATTTTTTGAAAATTGACAGTTTTTTGCCTGTATTGAAATAAGCTTTGGAAAGAATGTCTTCGTTAGGAAGCTATGTCAGCTTTAAAAGAAATATCCCTAAATTTTTTTTGAATTATCCCTAAAATTCTTAGGTTTTAGAAAACTCACTGCACCCCCTGTCTTAAATTGTAGGGTATAATTAAATGTTTTAAGTATATCGAATTTATTTTTCAATAAAGCGTAAAATCTAAAAACAAATTAAATCCAATATAAAGTCAATTATTAATGATGATAACTTTTATTGCAGGTAAATCATACTATCCACTGGAAGGCTATCTTGAGGAATCTTCAGAGAAGTAATTCCTGTTGTGTTCATGGACCAAATTATATCCATGAAAACGTATTAAGTTTGTCTTTAGCTGTTTTGTTGGGAAAAAAAGACGAAATCTGAAAACGATTCATTTTGTTCATTAGGCAAAATGCAAGTTGTGCATGAAAGAATTTGATATTCACACTCTGGGCAAAGCAGCTGTAAGTTACACAATAAAGACCTCATCCATGAAAACAAATTTTTGAAAGTCTTTAAAAAATATTATTTAGGTCCTGAAAAGTCATTGATTTTTAATCTATGCTTTCAGTTAGAACCCTGTGTTAAAATCATACAATGAATAAAACCTTAAGAAAATAATAAAAACACTTTCATTGCAAATCAGACTCGAAAATCCCATAATCGTAGGGATTGATATGGATTAGAGAAGTCTCAAAGATGACTATGGGGACAAACAATCCCCCAAGAACTATCCAAGGAATTATTGAAGATTGGATTGTTAGAATCTGTGACAGGGAAAACAAAGCAATATTTCTAATGATGAGATCAGAAGAGAGAAGATAGTGATGATTTGTCGGCCATCTTTCAATCCTCAAGCACTAGCAGAGGGCGGGATGACCATCAACGAAGCAGAAGATTCAGAGAAGAGATTTGTGGTTACGAGGACGAAAAAGGTTGTTGGAAAAAAGAATTAAGGTAGGTTGTTTGTTTGATATTTGTGTGAACTTTTTGAGTAGTTTTGTAGGCAAGACTGTGAAATTTTGTATAATAGTAGTTCCTGATTTCGTCTTTTTCTATTTTAATTTTCATTCATAATAGATAGACATTAAATGAGAAAAATTTATGGCATTTTATTAAGTGATCTTTTTCGTTCCTACTCGCCAAATGTCCAGGTTTTATGGAAAGTAATTTCTAAATGCACTGGACCTAACATATTGGGGATTGTAACAAAGGGAGTATAGCAAATGATCCTTACTAGGACTTCTTCTTAAGTGTTGTTGGATTTTTGACTTGGCTCAGTTAAAATTTAGAGCAATTTGAACAAACTTAAGAATGGAATGCAGGGCTTTGAATTGCAAATGCTATGGCTCCAAAGAACTAAACTTAAACTACATATATTTTAACATTTTTGTATCGTAATTTTTACGTAAAAGGTCATATATATATATATTTGTCCGTTTTCAGTTATCCTTTTTCTAAATCCATAATCTTTACTTGGTAAATTGAACTTTGAAATTAAATCACACAACATGCTTTTTGAAGATCCTTTGGAAATAAGATATGTATCTTATACAGGATGTCATTATTTCTTTTCTATCCTGTAGCTAGGATTGCATGGGTAGCATTCGCTCTAAAATTCCTAATATTCCTTAAATTTTTGTTTCTCCCTAAAATTGTACTTAAACTTTTCGATAATTCCTAAAAAAAGAAATTAAAAACTTTGAAAATTCCCCGATTTACCTCCAAAACCAGCGGAAAAAATCCAGATACTTCTCCAAAGGAGAAAATATTTTCTAAAATTTTAATTATTTAATTTGTTATATATTTGCAGTTTTTTGCCAGTATTAAAACATACTTTGAAAAGAATGTCTGTGTCTGTATGACTGTGCTAGCTTTAAAAGAAATATCCCTAAATTTTCACAATTGTCCATAAAATGTTCTCAAAATTTTTTGGAATTACTAACTCTAAATTTTTTAAGAATTATCCCTAAAATGTTTGGAATCATCCCTAAAATTCCTACCTAATTTTTTTTAGTAAAAACTCGCTGCCTATGATTATCATATTATGTGTGCTTTCTATTTATAAAATTCATGGTATTTTTATAGGTGGTATTTGTCATTCTACTCTAAAGGTCGTAGGCAGCCTGAAAAAAAAAAAAAAAAAAAAAAAAACTGGCAAGATGAACTTTGCTTCTTCACACAGTAAAGCCAAGCAGGGGTCAGGATCTCAACAGTTTCTTTGTGAGTATTGTTTTTCATACGAAAGTCATTGAACTAGATTGTCTGAACTTTAATGTATGTATTAAGCGTTTTGTTTCTGAATAAGCTTTTTTAAATCTATAAATATTATCCATACAACATGAAAAATATGGAAAACAGGACATTTTGAAAATTTGAGGGTAGAAGTTAACTTCCTTCCTTCTTAAGTTGAAAAGTTATTAAAAAAGTTTATTAAGAGCAAAAACTTGCAAATGCTATCAATAAATTTTAATACATATATATTTTTCGGATACTATTTAAAAAAAAAAAAATTCTTAAATTAATTTTTAGAATTGTTTACATTATCGTGAAAATACGGGTGACCTAAAGAGAAAACTTGAGACTTTGGGAGAAAAATTCGGATTATTTATTTCTTCTGACACCCTGTATTGTCTTGTTTATCACGAGAATAGATGAAGTCTTAAATTTCTTGTTTTTTTTTCCCTTTTAAGTATGATTTATATACATTATATTAGGTTATATAGTAATAATTAGATGATTCACTTAAAGACAATTTTTAATCAAAGCAGATTGTTTCTTGTCCTCTCCTTGCATTTGTTTTGAAAAATTTGTTGCAGGATACTTTTTGCTCAATTTTAAAAGAAGGTTGATTAACAGAGTAAGTAAAATCGCCATTTGTGTGCAGAAATGTGGAAGTCGTTGAAACTGGGTGATTTAAATTTTTTTTTTTTACAAACCCTCGAAAATTCCTTGATTTTCTTACAAAATCAGCGAAAATGCTAAAATAATGCTCCAGAGGAAATTTTTTTCCCCCAAGATTTTAATTGTTAAATATTTAATTTTTTGAAAATTGACAGTTTTTTGCCTGTATTGAAATAAGCTTTGGAAAGAATGTCTTCGTTAGGAAGCTATGTCAGCTTTAAAAGAAATATCCCTAAATTTTTTTTGAATTATCCCTAAAATTCTTAGGTTTTAGAAAACTCACTGCACCCCCTGTCTTAAATTGTAGGGTATAATTAAATGTTTTAAGTATATCGAATTTATTTTTCAATAAAGCGTAAAATCTAAAAACAAATTAAATCCAATATAAAGTCAATTATTAATGATGATAACTTTTATTGCAGCTAAATCATACTATCCACTGGAAGGCTATCTTGAGGAATCTTCAGAGAAGTAATTCCTGTTGTGTTCATGGACCAAATTATATCCATGAAAACGTATTAAGTTTGTCTTTAGCTGTTTTGTTGGGAAAAAAAGACGAAATCTGAAAACGATTCATTTTGTTCATTAGGCAAAATGCAAGTTGTGCATGAAAGAATTTGATATTCACACTCTGGGCAAAGCAGCTGTAAGTTACACAATAAAGACCTCATCCATGAAAACAAATTTTTGAAAGTCTTTAAAAAATATTATTTAGGTCCTGAAAAGTCGTTGATTTTTAATCTATGCTTTCAGTTAGAACCCTGTGTTAAAATCATACAATGAATAAAACCTTAAGAAAATAATAAAAAGACTTTCATTGCAAATCAGACTCGAAAATCCCATAATCGTAGGGATTGATATGGATTAGAGAAGTCTCAAAGATGACTATGGGGACAAACAATCCCCCAAGAACTATCCAAGGAATTATTGAAGATTGGATTGTCAGAATCTGTGACAGGGAAAACAAAGCAATATTTCTAATGATGAGATCAGAAGAGAGAAGATAGTGATGGTTTGTTGGCCATCTTTCAATCCTTAAGCACTAGCAGAGGGCGGGATGACCATCAACGAAGCAGAAGATTCAGAGAAGAGATTTGTGGTTACGAGGACGAAAAAGGTTGTTGGAAAAAAGAATTAAGGTAGGTTGTTTGTTTGATATTTGTGTGAACTTTTTGAGTAGGTTTGTAGGCAAGACTGTGAAATTTTGTATAATAGTAGTTCCTGATGTCGTCTTTTTCTATTTTAATTTTCATTCATAATCGATAGACATTAAATGAGAAAAATTTATGGCATTTTATTAAGTGATCTTTTTCGTTCCTACTCGCCAAATGTCCAGGTTTTATGGAAAGTAATTTCTAAATGCACTGGACCTAACATATTGGGGATTGTAACAAAGGGAGTATAGCAAATGATCCTTACTAGGACTTCTTCTTAAGTGTTGTTGGATTTTTGACTTGGCTCAGTTAAAATTTAGAGCAATTTGAACAAACTTAAGAATGGAATGCAGGGCTTTAAATTGCAAATGCTATGGCTCCAAAAACTAAACTTAAACTACATATATTTTAAAAATTTTGCATCGTAATTTTTACGTTAAAGGTCATATATATATTTTTTGTCTGTTTTCAGATATCCTTTTACTAAATCCATAATCTTTACTTGGTAAATTGAACTTTGAAATAAATTCACACAACATGCTTTTTGAAGATCCTTTGGAAATAAGATATGTATCTTACACAGGATGTCATTATTTCTTTTCTATCCTGTAGCTAGGATTGCATAGGTAGCATTTGCACTAAAATTCCTTAAATTTTTGTTTCTCCCTAAAATTGTACTTAAACTTTTCGATAATTCCTAAAAATGAAATTAAAAACTTGGAAAATTCCCCGATTTACCTCCAAAACCAGCGGAAAAAATCCAGATACTTCTCCAAAGGAGAAAATATTATCTAAAATTTTAATTATTTAATTTGTTATATATTTGCAGTTTTTTGCCAGTATTAAAACATACTTTGAAAAGAATGTCTGTGTCGGTATGACTGTGCAAGCTTTAAAAGAAATATCCCTAAATTTTCACAATTGTCCATAAAATTTTGAAATTTTCTCAAAATTTTTTGGAATTACTAACTCTAAATTTTTTAAGAATTATCCCTAAAATGTTTGGAATCATCCCTAAAATTCCTACCTAATTTTTTTTAGTAAAAACTCGCTGCCTATGATTATCATATTATGTGTGCTTTCCATTTATAAAATTCATGGTATTTTTATAGGTATTTGTCATTCTACTCTAAAGGTCGTAGGCAGCCTGAAAAAAAAAAAAAAAACTGGCAAGATGAACTTTGGCTTCTTCACACAGTAAAGCCAAGCAGGGGTCAGGATCTCAACAGTTTCTTTGTGAGTATTGTTTTTCATACGAAAGTCATTGAACTAGATTGTCTGAACTTTAATGTATGTATTAAGTGTTTTGTTTCTGAATAAGCTTTTTTAAATCTATAAACATTATCCATACAACATGAAAAATATGGAAAACAGGACATTTTGAAAGTATGAGGGAAGAAGTTAACTTCCTTCCTTCTTAAGTTTAAAAGTTATTAAAAAAGTTTATCAAGAGCAAAAACTCGCAAATAAGTAAAATTGCCATTTCTGGGCAGAAATGTAACAATCAACAAATTAAATCCAATATAAAGTCAATTATTAATGATGATAACTTTTATTGCAGGTAAATCATACTATCCACTGGAAGGCTATCTTGAGGAATCTTCAGAGAAGTAATTCCTGTTGTGTTCATGGACCAAATTATATCCATGAAAACGTATTAAGTTTGTCTTTAGTCTTAATTTACTTAAAAAAGAAACTTGTATTGCGCTGTTGCATATTTGTGCATTTACAAATTACGAAATTATTTAAAGAATGTGTGCATTAACATGACTTTTTATTAGCATGATTATAAAAAAGAATTAAATTTAAAATCAAATTTAAATATTAAAAAAAGTAAAAATTAAAAAAAAAAAAAAAAAAAAAAATAATAATAGAAGACTCTAAAAGAAATACTAAATTATATATATCAAAAATAATAAATTAAATAAAATTTAATAGATAAAAATGAAAACAAATTGCATGGGATTAGAATGAGATAACATCAGTTCCAAAATTGGTATCTACTAGTTATTGTTTGTAACTCTTTTGTAATCATATTGCAGTGACTCAGCTGTGGAGCTTCAGATTAATTAAAATGAACTATGGAAAGTTTGCATTTTTATGGAATGCACCCAAATTTGGTTGTCTTGTAAGAAAATAGGATTTGTATAGGACAATATTATCAGGGAAGGAAAATTGAAATTGATATCATCATTAACTTAAACTGGACATTTTTATTGAAACCATAAGACTTACTATATTGGGTACATACACTTTCTAACGGGACTAATAATTCTGATGATTAATCTATTTTTAAAAAATGGGAAAGAAACAGTCAGAAATCCTGATAAATATTTAGTTTCTTAAAAGCTAAAGAACATTTTGCTCTGCTAAATTTACTCTTTATGCATTGTTTAGAAAAGTTATATGCTTTAGTCACCAAGTCCAAATATTTATTCACCTTTCTCATACATAACTTCTTGTGACTTCTCTTTCTCATAATATTTAGGAGCATGACAGTTTTATAGTATTTAGCTGAGTAACAATTCCACCGCATTTAGCCATATGTGATGCATGGAATAAAACTCCTTAAACCAATTCAAAATTATAAACCCCGGAATTTTTTAAGGCAGCTTGCATCCAGTAACTTCTGCAATATATTTGTGAACACCCCCCCCCCTCCCCCCCCCAACTCACATTACTAAAATATTCATCAATTTTAAATTTTGTTCTCAAATTGTACGAGGTCATGAGGGTAACAGATTTTCTTTTGTAGCCACCGAAAAGTAAATTGAATTCCACTCGATTAGTTTGGTTTTCTCTCGCTTTTGATTGTCTGAAGAGTTGAGCACGAGCTTAAAAGTAGCATTGAAAGGTTGCTGCAATTTTACAAATCAAATGAATGCAAATAGCTCCAATTGATGTTGAAAGGAATCGATCATTGACTTCAACTGACTGGGAAACGAAACAACTATAAATTAACTAATTTGTACATTATTTACCATAAAATGAAGTGGTATAGTGTTAAATTAATATATATTCCTTTTCAGCTCAATATTGTGAAAGAGGAACTAAATATTTTTTAACCTTTATTCATTAATTTACAGAACTTTAAATTCAATTTTTAGATACTCTTTACAAACGTACGTACCATAATACGTATGTGACCAATTTTTTTAAGGAATGGAGACATAAATTCCCTATTTAAAATTAAGCGATTTAAGTTACAGTATGTGTGTTACAGTTATCTATTGAAATATTATGTTATTCATTAAAATTTAATGACAGGATGGCAAAATCTTATTTAAAACATCTTGCTGAACAAAGTAATTTTAAAACATTAAGACATTAATAGAAAATCTAAGATGGACAATACATGATGACAGAGTCTTTGTGTGTTGAAAACTGAACAGCAGAAATTTCTTAGGAATTTGGAATTCTAATAACTTCAGACTTTAAATTCCACAATAATACAGGCCTATTCTGCAATCGGTGTTGTATGATATGTTACAAAGAGTAACGACTTTGGCTTTTGATTGCCTATGCTGTTGTTGACTATTGACAAAGCGAGTCCTTAAATGATACTAAAGTAGCCTACTACAATGATATTAAAATTGCCTAATCTAGAAGCACAAAAGGATACTGTATTATCCAAATACACGTTTGAAAGAGCACATAGGAAATCAATATCAAGGAAAGGTGAATAAAATGTCCATGATTGGTTTGGTCCGATTAAGGGTTTGTCCATGATCTAGCCAATTATCTCTTCCTGTGTCAGGTTCATTAACTAGAGCTGGACTTGCTTCTCAAAGGAGTGGGGGAGGATTTGGTCCTCTGTCTGGCTCATTAATTTGAGCTGGGCTTGCCTAAGTCAGTCTAGTTATACCAAATTATCTATCTGGCGCATTAACTTGAGATTGGTTATTATTAGGTTAATTAAATCTAATCTCCCCCAAGATTTATTAACTTTTAATATTATTAATTCTCTTTTAGTGTCCAGCTAAATAGCTTTAGTCCCAATCCAGGATCTTTAACCTGAGCAGTGGACCAGGTCTGCATAGAGCTTGAGAAGCTAGCCCATAACTATCCGTACCTTATTTCAGACCTGGTTCATTGTTTTGCTAATTACCTTTTACCTGGCTCCTCAATTTGAGCTCGGCTTGTAATTGTCAGGCTAATTATATAGGGTACCAAACCAGGCTCATTAATTTGAGCTTGGCTAACTTAGGGGCTATCTGGTTAATTACTCTTGGTCTTCCCTAGGATATGTTCTAAATTATCAAACTAATCCAGTTCACAGTCCAGAAAATCACTTGTCTCAAACCGGGCTCATTAACTTGAGCTTGGTTAACTTAAGCTAATTTAAAACCTTAAACTAATTTCCACAGCTGTCTAGCCAAATACTTTTGCCCCAGCCTTTTTCGTCTTTCAAAGGAAATGCGAATCTCGTCCATTGTCCGGCTAATAATTTCATGCCCCAGCTGGGCTAAATAATTTAAGCTCAACTTGCCATTGTGGCCTAATCCCCCATTTTCAGCCAGGCTCATTAACTTGAGCTTGGCTTACTTCAAAACCTAATGCAAATCTCGTCCACACTGTCCCTCAAATTATATCTTGCCCCAGTCGGGCTCACTAATTTGAGCTCGACTTGTCATTAATGGCCATATCACCCCTTGTTCCAGCCAGGCTCATTAACTTGAGCTTGGCTTATTTCAAATCCTAATGCAAATCTCGTCCACACTGTCCCTCAAATTATATCTTGCCCCAGTCGGGCTCACTAATTTGAGCTCGACTTGTCATTAATGGCCATATCACCCCTTGTTCCAGCCAGGCTCATTAACTTGAGCTTGGCTTATTTCAAATCCTAATGCTAATCTCGTCCACACTGTCCCTCAAATTATCTCTTGCCCCAGTCGGGCTCAATAATTTGAGCTCGACTTGTCATTAATGGCCATATCACCCCTTGTTCCAGCCAGGCTCATTAACTTGAGCTTGGTTTATTTCAAATCCTAACCCTAATCTCGTCCACACTGTCCCGCAAATTATCTCTTGCCCCAGTCGGGCTCACTAATTTGAGCTCGACTTGTCATTAACGGCAATATCACCCCTTGTTCCAGCCAGGCTCATTAACTTGAGCTTGGCTTATTTCAAAACCTAACGCAAATCTCGTCCACACTGTCCCGCAAATTATATCTTGCCCCAGTCGGGCTCACTAATTTGAGCTCGACTTGTCATTAACGGCCCTATCACCCCTTGTACCAGCTAGGCTCATTAACTTGAGCTTGGCTTATTTCAAAACCTAACGCAAATCTCGTCCACACTGTCCCGCAAATTATATCTTGCCCCAGTCGGGCTCACTAATTTGAGCTCGACTTGTCATTAACGGCCCTATCACCCCTTGTTCCAGCCAGGCTCATTAACTTGAGCTTGGCTTATTTCAAAACCTAACGCAAATCTCGTCCCCACTGTCCCGCAAATTATCTCTTGTCCCTGTCGGGCTCACTAATTTGAGCTCGACTTGTCATTAACGGCCATATCACCCCTTGTTCCAGCCAGGCTCACTTGAGCTTGGTTATTTTGACGAGCCTTAAGTGAATTCCATCCCTTGTTTAGTTATCAGAAAGAAGCGAATTTAGGTTTCGAATGCAAACTTGATCTCGAACATTTTCGTCTGTTCAACTGAAACACTTTTTCTGTAAGGAAGTCAGTATGGGCTATTCTGCGATAATCAACCTTTTGAATGGGTAGTTAAATGATTTTCAATTCATGACGATAAGTGTTTGTTGTGTCAGATTGGTAAAATTTCCAAAATTGCGGTCATCTTCAGTTCGACATTTCTAAGGGAAGAGTAGGTCGCATTATTTTTCTGGAGGGGGAGACTCTTTGGGATTATTTTGTTGGTTTTAGGTGTTGGTTTGTGGTATGTCCAACTTTACCTAATTGGCCTCTGTGAGGGTACCCGGGCCAAATAGTTCCCAGATGCCAAATAGGCTGAGTTGGACTTGTTGGATTAGTGTGTGTGTGTGTGTGTGTACTGTTGGTTTGGTGTGTGTGATGTGTGTGGAGGTGTGTGTGAGGTGAGAGAGAGCTGTTGGTTTAGTATGTGAGCTGTTTGTGTATATATGATCTATTGGTTTGGTGTGTTAGAGATTTGAGGCATTTCGTGACTACGATATTGGAAATTCTTCAATCTGACTTAACCTACACTTATGCATCAACTAATAGCCTTGTGACTTTCAATTCCTATATTACTTAAATTCTATGAGAGAATTTGCTGTCCTGTGTCCGCATTTGAGACATGAGATTATTCCAATTCTGAAATATTTTGACCAAAACTGAGATTTTGCAGATTCTGTTATAAATAATTTTAATATCCTAGATAACAAAAACTCTGAAATTATGTCGATACTAGGGATTTTTTTCCACAAATTCATATTTTTTCAGCATATTATCTCAAAAATCGTTCAGAAGCAAGTTATTAAATCGAATTCTTATTTTCTAAAAGGTTACTTTGGATGCGATTTTAGAAGTCATTGGTTAATCTAAAGCAAAATTTCTCCTTCGATCGGCCAGAGCTTAAAATCTTATTTTTGCAAAAGGATGTTTCCTAATGTACACAGTTGCATAGCCAAGATTAATTGGGCTATCGGTGATAAACTAAAGCGGGTGACTTTTCCAATTATGTGATAGGACGTCATGTCACATGACTGGAAGGTTCACGTTGAGTTAATTTTGAGCTTACTCAAACCTTGTGATACATAGGGTATGTGTTTCAAAAATTCACTTTCAATATCTCCCTCCTCCTTGGCTACGTCACTGTTACTACAAAGGAAACATGCCAGAAAGATGATTTATTTAAATTTTTCACATATCGGGAAAGACTAAATTTCTTCTATTTTTGTCATAAATTTGATTCGACAGAAAATGGGTTTTTCCCTTAGTGACCGATTCTTACAATTTTCATTTGTAACAACCATGAATTTTCCCTTAAGAAATATATTTCCTCCTTTCTGGCATTCTTTTAATTAACAAGTGGATGAGATTTTAATGTATAATCACAACAATCAAAAGTTTCCTTTACGAAATGCATTTTTTCTCTCACTATATTATTCTTTTAATTAATAAGTGGACGAGTTTTCAATTCATCACAATCGCGAATTTCCCTTGAGTAAATGTATTTCCCCCTTTCCTGACTTATTCTTTGTGTGGACAAGATTCTAATTCATCCTATTGACTGCTGTGGATATTTTGCATGGAAAGACTTCAGTTGGTTGGTTGTTTTCAGATTATCTGGCGCCGACACCAACCCGAGGGCTATAATGCGCCGAAACATTCATCATTAGACAGCCAACATACATTTACAAACACCCATGCCTAACATGGGACTCGAACTCGCAACCTTTCGGTCTAGAAGCTAGTACGCTAACCACTATACCGTTTGGTAGGCTGGAAAGACTAAAATTAAAAGATATTTAAAATTAACTAAAGTTAAGAAATAACGTTAAATTTAAATGTCGGCATTTTTTAGTTTCATTGTGAAATTTTTGTGCTTTGTGGTGTTACAAATACACATGAAATCTTTTCCTCTTCTACTGAAAAATGCACAAAAAAAAAAAAAGTGTGTGTGGGGGGGGGGGGGGGGGGAGCAAGATATGTCGACTTCCAATGCTGTATGAATTTAATACTTGTTCATTTCCCTATTAAAATACTGATCGAGAGCGAAAACCATTACTGATTCCTTTGATATTTTATTTCCTATGTGCTCAGTGGGGAGAGAACCTTTTTCTAATAGTCTAATTATCTGAGATTTAATGATTGTTAAATTTGTGTCACTAACAGCCGATTGGTGTGCCAGACAAAATGGAAATTTGTTTGTTCGCTCAACGACCTATTTTTGTGCACAATAACGGCTAATCAATCTGGGACCTACAGCTTTATCTGGATTCTGAACCACAATGAACATCCATGCTTAACCAAAGATTCGAACCCGGCACCTTTGGCATGCGAGGCCAGAGCGCTAACCAAACCCCCATCAGCTTGGCCAATATGAAAGTGGTTAGTTGGTTGAGCTGATTTGCTTTTGGTGCATTATCGCATTAGTGGCACAGTTCAAAAGCGTAGAAAGCTGAGGAGCGAAAGTCGAGGTCTTCGTAAATCTTTCATACATATATATCCCCACCAAAGACAGTTTGCATCATTAACTTAATAAAATATTCATATACATTTTCCAGTCAAAATTACTGCATCCTAATTGTTTTTATAAGTGCAGTCTACAGATGAAGTAGTTCTTCTTTTCTCCAAAAATACATATTGTTTTGGGACATCGTTAACTTGGGAGTGTATCATAGTCCAATAAGTTAATATCTTCTAGATACTCGGTTCCATTTATGTCGAAAGATAATTATCACAAAATTGTTCCCACGCCTTTACTGCACCACTGCATTTCGCACATAATGTAGAATATTCTTTAGAGACTTCCTCTATTCTGAAGTGAGGATTCGAGGACATTCTTGAGAAAATGGCATCCTCTTCAGAAGAGTGAAAGAGAATTTTCTGAAATAGTTTTGTTATCGTATGTTTCCAACACAATAAGCAAAGCTCTCATCAAACTGTCTTTTAACGGAATTCGTTAAAAGAAAAAAAAGCAGTAAAAATGTATCTAGTAGCTCGCAATATTGCCTGCTGTTGCGTACTGGGTTTCCACAAGCATAATTTCTTAAAAGAGAATCAGATGAAGCTTTTTGAATCAGGTTCCAGTGTCAGAAGCACATTTTAAAATTGACTAGGTTTGCCGTCATAATTGTTAAAATAAAAATCGTACCATTTACCCATTTTTATTGTAAAAATTAGTATTATAACATCGTAACAGACCTTCAGACTTGTTAAAAAAGTTCTGAAAAGTTAAGTACCCCCCTCCCTTTTCTTCTCCCCTATATACGTAAATAAAAAAAAATCTCATTGGAGTCAAGTTCCAATTATTGTCTAATCAATAGCATTTGGAGATAGTTTTGTTGATTTTGCAACATTTTTTTTTTTTATTATCATTACTTTATTAGCCTTCAGCATACGATTATGCTTAAATTGAAGTCTCACATATATTCTTTATCGACATGAATAATAGGACCACTGTTATTATACCTTTGTGATAATCTTTTAGTCGTGTACCAGTTCTTTTTCCAGTTTTAATGTAAAATGAGAAATTTTATGGATAAATAGACCCCACAATTATCTGGTTAGGCCCGACATAGATCTAGTTCAGTTCAACATGAATCAAAGCAACAAATAATTATTGGAAGAAATTACCATTTGATGATTGAATGAAATGCGAGTAGGCATAAGTTGTCAAACTTCAGTGAAATGGGGGCTTACGTTTGTGTTCATGCGTAATGTGCATTGTTGCTCCAAAGCAAAAACCGAACTTAATATTTTCAGCAAATATACAGTATAGGGTCTTCGTCCGCTTGCATTTGTGTCAAAAAAGTAACACAGCTTGAATTAAACTTAGTGTCAGAAGCATCGTGATAATCTAGTCCAAATTCTCATTTGATTGCAGATTGAATGGGTCACTTTTTGGCAATCATAAAATGCAATTAGTTTACTTTATTTATGAGTTCATTTCAATCGTTTTTGAAATTCTTATCAAATTCTCAATGTATCATGTATCATTAAAATAAAAGAAATAAAAAAATAGTGCAGCTAGCCTGGGAGGTAAAACATGAAAGTCAAATTATTTGATAAATCCTAACGTTCTGCCATCAATCAACTTTAAAAAAAATTCTCTTAGTTGAATTATTGCAAAAATTTCCTCATAACTGAGTCACTAGAGTTTCACAGAACATTGTCATTATTAAAAACACAAAATTCAATTGTTTTGTCTTTGTACTTATCAATGAAATTGTTCTAATCTCATGCAATAACAGGAAGAAAAAAAAGATTTTAAATATTTTACTCAAAATATTTTCTTAATAATAATTAAATGCGACTTTCTTTTCAAAATTAATTTTTAAACGCATTACATATATTAATTTTAGGAAAAAAAAAAAATTAAACCTTGTAATTAGGAGTAAAAATTTAATTTCCAAAAATTTTTTATACATTATTTATGAATAAAAATAGGAATTTCATTTAAAAAAAAACTTATCATACTACACGCTCTTCTTGCGAGCGAATATCATTTTGTATAGTCACATCTTTTGTATAATTTGTCACATATAACTATTAGTTGTGAATGTTTGTGATAAATATTGCTTATTATAATGATCAAGTTATTTGTCCTTCTACGAGTATGTTTATGTATTAGATTGCACAAATTTGCACTTATTATAAATAAGAAGGTTTATGATTTGCCTCCTCTCACCAACCTGTATGAATACAAATTGTTTAAAAAAAAGTGATAACTAGGAATACAAATTTAATATTTAAAATCTTAATGAACTTCACAATTACTCTTCTGATATGTGTCATTTTGTACATTCACATCTTTTGTATAATGACATAGGTAAAGTCGCATGTAAATATTAATTGTGAATGTATATGTGATTAATATGGTTTGTATATGATATTACAAAATTTCGTTTTTGTAAAAGTATGTATATTAGAGTTATTTTTCCTACTCGCAAGGTTGCACTGAATGTAAATAAAAATTGTCCGATTATTTGTAAATAAGATGTTTATTTAGTAACTCTTCTTGAATTTAAAGGGTTTTTCTATCACGATTCACTTTGAAAAATATAAAATTAACTACAAAAAGTAACAAAATTAGCAGTTTTTAATAAAAATATCTATCTATGTATGTATTTTTCTGTGTTTGGAGTCTGATTATGATAATTTTCGATGAACATTGATGCAGCTTCTTCCAAGTATGTGCCTTCCGTCTATGAAAGCTTCTGCTTTTGGGAAGTAAGTATTATTGGACAGCATAAAAGAATTACATTTTATTTAATTTTTGTCTTTTTTGAGACGAGTTTAACTTTCTTGTAAATTTGTACAGCGTGGGGGGTTGGGGGGATGCAAGTACACCCTTCCCTACATCTTTCTGGTGGTTCGAAATTACAAAAAAAAAAAGCAAGCCCGGTGGCCACTTCTTTTTGTGGGTGAGTCTGGATCTCATAACGTGTAGTCGGGTTTCCAGCTATGTACGAAACGCAATGGACAATATCTGCATTTTTTTTATTATTTATTATTATTATTCAATTCTAAATGTTTCGAACAGGCCATAAACACAAGTTTCTGCTCGATACGCTTTTTTTTTTTTTTTTTTTTTTTTTTTAAAATTTGCGATCAAAATTGCCTTGTTAAACGTTGGCGAGAAAACGATTCATTCCGCTGATATTGAATGTGACGTCACAACTTCGCAAACATCTTGGCTTGAAATGCAGCAGCGGAAACCAAATTTGCAAGTTTCTCGCAAATTACTCCCCAATTTGTACGGAATGTAGCAATGGTCTACCAACGCCAACTATTTGGCAGAAACCTCACGATAACCATAAAAACGATAGGGTCTCTTTACGTCACGGATTTTGTTGACTGTTTTGATCGAACTGGTTTTGGCTCGGTTTCGGGGCATTTTTTTTTAAAGAACTTTTGTTTAAGTATTTGGAATCGGAAAGAAATTTCTTCATAAATATATACTAATTTCACTCGTTTTTTTAAAAAAAATGCAGGAATTATCCAGCACAGGACAGTTTCCCCTTTCAAGACCTCCCAGAAGTGTCCACAGAATCGAAAAATTGAGAAAAGTCGGGAAATTTTTTAAATTTCAAGGAAATCCGGGAAATTTACGATTGTTGTTTCCCCGTTCATCTATATTTCGGCAGAACCTGTAGAATTGCAGTGGTAACCGTTAGAAGTTTAATATTACAGAATAATTTAAATTTTTCATTACCGCTAAAACTACTCAAATCGACACAAAAGTACCGAATTGGCACATTATCTCTTTAGCATACATGTTTTATTTCACATCTGGAAAACCTGAAATTGGGGAAATTAAAAAAAAGTTAGTCGTATAAATTTTTTTTTTTTAGAAATCTCAAGCGAATTATCAGGGGACTCTGCGCATTCAATCATAATTTTTCGCCTTTTACCCTGAGAATTGTGTTGGTAGTCTTCAGAAGTTAAATGTTACGGAATAATTTAAACTTCTCGTTACCATCAAAACTTTTTTTTATATAAATTGACCTATTATGTCTTTAGCATACATGTTATATTTGATCAAAGTGTCTACACATCACAAAAAATTGGGCCAATTTGAAAAAAAAAAAGTTAGCCATAAAATCAGAATTTTTTAAAGAAATATGTCAGGAAACTCCCCCCCCCCCCCGAATTTTGTGGCTACCCTGCAGGAATTTGCATAGCTCTAGTGCAAGAACTCCCTATTTGTACCTGTGAGTGTTGAAATTTGGACCCCCCCCCCTTTTTTTTTTTCATCCCTTAACCCTTTCGCCCTTATTAGATCACTTGTGTTAATCATATTTAACGGTGTTCCATATTTAACAATGTCCCAATCATATTTAACAGTGGGTGATCATATCAGTGATCAAATTTGTACAAGATTTAGGAGCGATACTTAACCTGAAATTTAAATGTTTTTACTTTCCATATGGTAACAAAAAGTAATGTCTCTGGTCAACGACAAAAAAAAACTATATATATATATATATATATATATATATATATATATATATATATATATATATATATATATCGTTTTTGTATTTTTTACGTTTTGGACATCCTGACTTCAAAAAAGTGGCACAGAAAAATTACAGTGTACTACGTGGTCAGCATAACTCCCATAGGAATTGACTTACAATATTCAAATCTGGTTTTCGGTTTAGCGGTGGCCATGGGACCTGTCATTAACGTTTTCGTCAATATTGCGCATAAGGTATCTGCCATTGAAAAGAAAGAAAAAAAAAGAAAATTGAAAAAATTCAGCAATTACTAAATAACGACTCAAACTATTTTGATCAAAATCGCATGTCTCTTAAGGTGGTCTAAACATCCCCAGCTTCGAAATTCCCGTAAAAATCTTAAAAGGGCGTAAAAATTTAAAAAACGAATGTCTTTAATAAAGAAATTCTCTTCCCTTGATCACTTACTAGTAAGGATAATGGAAAAATTATCGAAAAGTATATCACTATTTTAGCGGGGGAGTTTTTTTCCTTTGTAAGAACTATTCCCAAAAAACTCAACTGGCAATTTGTTTGCACAAAGAAACGAAAATGCTAATAACACTATTCCACGTCAAATTTAAATGTAGTGTTTTGGTGTCATTATATTTACCAAGGTTCCCACGGTTATTAAAAGTGCTCAATATTTTTTTAAACTTGTTTACAAGGCCTTGAAAATGCTTGGAGGTGCTTAAAAGTCTTAAATTTGTGCGGATGTTGTGTGCCCCAACTGCAAAATTTATAAAAATACTACTCGGACTTGCTGTCCCCGCGTGACCTCCACTTATCCGCACCGTATCGGGATTCTCTTGACATATTTGAATTACGCATGCGCAAATTTATAACTTTTTTGGTAGAATATACTTCATGAAAAATTTATATATAGACATAATTCACGAAAACAATTTTTCGAAGGTCCTTAAAAGTCATTGATTTTCGCTCTGTGATTTGAGTGGAAACCCTGTTAACAAAATAACGAGTGTAGAAGCGCATATAATCACAGGGCTGCCACAAGCGACTAAAAAGGCTACTAAAGCGACTATTTTAGCGGCCAGGCGACTATGGCAACTATTTCAATGAAAAAAGGGCCCAAAACGACTATTTTTAACAAAACCTTCAACTATTTTTGGGCTGAGGCGATAGTAGCACGAAAAAAATCGACATCAAGTTACTAACAATCTTCTCAAAACGGTGATTTTTTTTAAGGGGGGGGGGGGGTGAGAGAGAGAGCAAATACTACCGAAATAGTTGTTCATATTCGCGGGTACAGATGTTATTTTGTTAGTCCGACGATAGTAGGCGCTCATGCTAGATAGTTGTTTTTGACGGCAACCGCGGTCATTTTCGTCTGCCTGTTAGGTTCCTATGTTTTATCTTTTGCTCTGCCAGGCGCTAGACATTGTTATATACTGAAATATCAAATTATTTCGCTTTATTTACTCTACTTAACAAAAATTAATTTGTGGTGAACGACGGAAAAAAATGCTATCAGTATTTTTACAGAATTGATGTTATATAGACGTTATGTCCGAGATTGGTGCTGATGTGATGAATGATTTCGCTGTGTAGGTCAATCGATTCCGAATGATTAGAATTTCAATGTTGTAGCTAAATTTATAAATAATAAACTGATTTAAATTTTGAGGCAATTTAATTACTTTGAATGTAGCTTAAACAGGGTGGCTACAAAACCGGGAATTCAGGTGAATAAATGACAAGGTATTTCGTAAAATTACTTTTTTAGTCAGAGAATTTTGAAATTTTTGAGTTTCCTTTCTTGCATTCCCCGTGCGGACATCTATCGCGTCACAAGAAGTGGATGCCCGGTGCGTTGAATAATACAGATTTTTTTTCATGTGCTTTTTCGTAAAAGTCATACCTGGCTAGTTAGCCGATTTGGGTGTATGAAGTTTCTGACCTTTTTCTACTTTCGGCAGCTGAGCCAAACTGGCCATCCCCTCTCCTCGGCCCACAACCGCATGTTCATGTCCCCAGTTTTTTTTTTTTTTTTTTTTTTTTTTTTACTTTTTGAGATCATTGTAATGTTTGGAACACATTATTTCCGTTAGATATTTGGTTATCTTAAAGCTTCGCGACCGCCGGCGCGTTATTGTTTAAAAAAATCCTCTAACTTAAATCTGAGTGCATCCTTTACAGATGATTGTTTTTTTCTTGTTTTGTGTTTTTTGTCAATAGAATATATTAGAACACTAAATTCCTTTATATTTCAAATTGATTCCATCGTATCTTTTTGTTTTTATTAACCCTTCACAGTACTGTTATAGATGTGCAACAAATCTATAGGCATTAATAAGCAAAAAGAATTAGATCCTGTACTTGATTTTTTTTTTGTACTTTAATTTTGACATTTTATTAAAAGTAATTAACTGAAAGAGATGTGTTTTTGATTTATATGTTTAATACAAATCAAACGAAAAATTGAAACATCCTCCTCCCCCTCCAAAAATTTAAAAATCTGAATGCGCTACTACTTAACATTCAGGCAAAGGGTCATGGAATTTTAAAAAAAAATAACATGTTTTATTTTTGTTATTTTTAAATTAAAAAGAAAAGTACTGTACTAGTTTCTTTTCCTTGAAGTTAGCAAGTATGGGTGTAGTTTGTAAATTGGTTTATGTGAATTTTATATTTTTTTTATTAATGTTTTCAATTTTTTTCATACTCTTAAAGATGCTTGTTTTGATTTTTAGCCTAAATTTATATTTTGGTACAATTATACTTTGATAAGTAAATATAATTGTAAATAGTCAAATTTATATATTTTTAAACTGGTCATATTTTCTTCGTTTTTTTAATGATAACGTCGACAGAGATGCACATCAGAGAATTTTCTGGAAATTAGAGAAATGGTTGGGGAAGTTTGTTTCTCAAATTCTGTAGCTATCCTGTTAAAAATATTAAAAACTGGCCTTAATTAAATTCGCCTGTCATTGTCATTACATAGTATAATTGTTTAAACATAAAACTTGTTTTTCTGCCAAAAAGTTGTTTGACTTTGGAAATTAAAAAAAAAAAATATGTACTTGTTTTGGCCAATCGATTTTTATCATCGCTTTTGCGTGAAGTTTAGCTTTTTTTGCTTAGGTGCTGTCTGGGAGTAAGGTTGAGTTGCCAACTTCCATCGCAGTTATGTAAATAGGATAATGCCTCCCCCAAGACACCCCCTCAGGGGGTTTACTTTCTATAAGTAAATACGGGCTTCACAACCCCGGGGCGCCCCAGTGATCTATCCCTCCTTCTGTTTTATCTTCTCGTTTTGGTTTTGTATTTATCGTTTGACTTCTTTCTTCCCTCGTTGTGGTTACCTCTTCAGAGGTGAGGGCTCCCCTTGAGAAGCTTTGTGCCGCTCTGTTGCCATCAGCTTCTCTCGGGGATTATATCACCCACGTGTTTGCCGTGCGTGGAGACCCGTGTCCCTGGAAAGGGGGATCCTGGTAGTTGAGGGGCGACATACTGTCCCAATACACTACTTTGGCCCTTGCTTCAGATAAACGGGAGGTGCACATTGGTCCCGTGTGTATCAATCGGCTGGTCGTCCGATTTCGTCGGCGGCTAGGGATCAAGCGTTCGGCTCGTCTGCTGGGAATCTCGTTAAGGGTGGAGACTTCTACAGGGACGAGTCGTTCGCGTATAGGTGCTGGATAACCCGGTAGTGGCATACCGTGCGCAACAGTTGTGTTCCCTTTTTCCTTTTTTAGTTATTTTTGTTGCTTGCCGGTATACACTATCCCCAATATCGTGGACTCCATGGTGGGTGGGATTCTAGTGCCCGAATCTTTTAAAATACTCTTATGGAAACTGCAGCTTCTTTTTCTTCTCCTCCTAGTGGGGAGCAACATTTACCTGACTCTTTGCAACAAATTCGTGCAAAATTCTTTATTGTCCATCGCCAAGAGGGCTCCTTTGAGAAAGTCTCTCCATTTCTCATTGAGAAGACATTAAAATCGTTGGTTGGTGATACGGCTTCAGTGAAAAAACTGAGGTCCGGTGATTTACTTGTTGAAGTTCGCAACCATCAGCAAGCCAAGAATCGTCGACTTCGTTACTATTTCATATGGTTTACAAATTAGGTCAAAGAAATCATTTCGAATATATTTAATACCAAGAAATGTCTATTTTTTCATGATACATTTTTTTACAAGTATATTACAAGTTTAAAAATGACATGGATAGTTTTGTTGTTTATGTTATTAGCCTTTATCCATACGAAGTGACACATCAATTTGATATCCCCACGACAAATCATCTAATGATTTGTTCATTTTTGCAGCTTCCACAGAAAATAATTCTACTTTTTGTCAACTTTTCTGGAAGACAAACTGTATTGTGAAACAAATAAAAGTCATATTTTGCAATCATTATTCATGGACGCCACAGGGATGCAAATGACACACGAGGAGGGGGGGCTTGCAATTTATTATTTTAATTGTAAATCTTAAAAAAATAAATTAAGTAATCGTTATGTTATTAAATTTCTTACCCATTGAATATTTTTAAACCATACTTCTATTTCCATTGAATAGTTCTTACTTGGGTATAATGGAACATCTAGCATTCTTAATGGAGCATAATTTAATGGAGTCTTTTCTCTACATTACATTACTTTTAATTTTCAAAATCCAGAGTGGTGCAAGTGCACCCCCTTGTAGGCACCCATGGCTATGATTTTAAAATTCTGATGATATTACGATACTGTTGAGTCAGATCAATCAATTTATTTTCAATGAGTTTGTAGCTCATCGTCAAATCCCGTATTTGATACTTAAAAATAGATGTCAAATTTACGAGGCAAATTTCGGGCCCATGAATTTCAACACTCAACGCAATATCCGAAGTGCTTGTTGAATTTTTCAATCTTATCTCAATTTGTACGTCCCAAATTTTTTTTGTATTCTAGTTCTTTGGAGTTATGAGTGAATGGAAGCGAGAGATTTCGGCTGTATTCTGAATCTCTCAGATTTTAAACGACTCCAGAAGTTCATGACCTCTTTTCATTAATTAAAAAAAAAGCACTTCTGTCCTGATACTCAGTTACTGCAAAACCCTTTTCGGCTCGTTTCTGATTATCAAATAACCTTTCCTTTCTTATAGGTGGCAATTTTAATCCTTGTATTTGAAACTAAATGACATTTTCCAAGAGTTGCCATTTTTACTTGCATCATAAGGAGCGAAGTCTCTCGACATTCTATTTCCGCCCATTTGAAGTCAATCCATTCTGTCCCTTCAGAGTCTGATTTTTTTATTTTATTTTCTCTATTAAATTGTAGTCATTTGCTGTTAATTTCATCAAAATATAACCTAATAATTATTCATTCCAAAATAAACTTTAATGAATCATAACTTTGAATTTGAATTGCACAAATTCCCAGTCAAAGTCAATACAGGTTAGAATTAAGGTCGAATGTGAATCAGTCGATTTTATAAGAGTGATTAAATTGGCTAAGGCAAAACAAAAACAAAATTTACCATGAATGGATCGGAATAAATATGGATCTGTTGGAAACTTACAACATTCCTTTTGCTTTATGCAACATGACCTATGAGAACACGTTTCGAATATGTAAAAATGACTAACTTTTGTGCAATCTCGCCTTTTTTTTCTACTGGACTTTTTTTTAATTAATAGGTTTTTTCCCCCCAATTTCACGCCAATTCTTGATCAAATACTCCGAAGATTTTAAGAAGTCTTTAAATAAATATAGAACTCTGTATGCATGTAACAATTTGTTTTCTAATAGTTTGTGAAAAACAGTTGTTGCACTTGGAATCGCAAATACTAATTATTATTGAACGGCAGTTTTAAAAAATCTCTAAAAATATTGCTTAGTTGCACAATAAAATTTCGAAAAAATATTCTTCAAGTCGTGTCCGTTTCATTCTCGCGCAATTTGGTTAGCAGAATAAGTAATGCATTTGGTGTAAGTGTTCTTTGACGAATTCATCTTCCAAGTTCCATTTGACGATCTTGTGCTTTGAAGGAGTTCTCTTCCCTTGAGCATCGTCCATAATGACTGTTTCTTCTCCTCTGTTTCACTTACAAGAAGGGATCGTGTAATATTTATCGAAAAATATCTTGCCAATTTCGACATTTCCGGCGTGATTTTAATAAAAAATATATAAAAAAGGGTAAATTGCACCAATCCATCGTAAATATAAACGCAGTGACCAGTATTAAGTGTAATTGATAACTGTCCCATGTTAAACACTCCTAGTTTATTTGATAATCTACCACTCTATAATTTTCATTGAGAAAATGTGCAGACGATTTCACCTCGCTGCTGGCGAAAAATATTCGTATTTTTCAAAAGTGAGCCAAGTTGGTGATAATATTACGTAACTAACGGTATTTTTTGCTAACTTAGGTCACTTTAAAAAAATAAATAAAAAAAATGCGAATATTTTTCGCCAGCGAGTTGAAATTGTCTGAATACTTCCTTATTGAAAACTATAGAGTGGTGTGTTTCCTAATAAAAAAGAATTCTCATTATTTGGCAAGTTATGACGTATTTGGTAATCATATTTAGTTCAACTCATTCCGAGTTAATTTTTGTAGAGTTTCGGCCATGTTTTCTCTTCAGAAATCAGTCAGACCAGTATAGGTTCATAGTCTATACTAACATTTCTCTACGTACTGTAACAAAAAAAAAAGAAGTCAAAATGATGTTCAATTAACTAAGATATTCAAGGTACCAAAACGCGGTTATCTCTCGGACTGACTCCTTGAGCAGCAGTTCCCAATCTTTCTAGTTGTGCGGACCACTCATTTTGTTGTTTTTCAGTTGTTTTCAGATTATCTGGGGCCGTCAGCAACACGAGGGCTATAATGCGCCAACATTTACGTCATTAGACAAGCCAACATACATTTACAAACACTCATGCCAACACGGGACACGAAACCGAAACCTCGCGGTTTAGAAGCTATAGCACGCTAACCACTATACCGTTACCACTCATTTTGTAAATTTTTTTTTAAGGCACAATAGCTAATAGAATATGTGCCACTCAGTGTGCGTGTTAGTTTATACTGTACAAGAAGGATTTAAAAATATTTTTTTATAAAGGAAGAAACTTTATTAATTCTTCACTTAGCTTTCATAAGTAACAGAAAAAAAAAACAAAGAAAAAAAGAAAAAAAAAAGTGGTCAAAGTTAAGGGAAAAAAAAGTGGTCAAAGTTAAGAAAAAAACTTCATTGAGATTTTTGACATTGTTTGTCCCCACCAGAGAGTCAATATCTGGAATAAAACTGGACATGCTGTTGAATTCACTCTTTAAACCATCAATGAATACAATCGAATACGAGTGGTTTGATCGTACCTATTTCTACACCTGAAGCTCCTTTAATATTTATCTTGGCTTAAGACTTTTTACTCGTGATTGGCCCGCCGCTGTGGGGGGGGGATTTGTCGAGAAGTTTCCAAGTGTGAAATGGTTTTACCCTTCCGCAAGTTCACATCACCACGTTTTTTTCAACTTGCCCGCTACCAAACTGCATTGTTTTTATTCTAATTTGAGTGAAATATCGTAAAAAATGGTCAAATGTTTTTATAGTTTTTCTGTTTTAAAATAATCTTTAGATGGAATTTTTGCAAGGTAATGGTATCATTTCAAGGCTAGAGAGTTATTTTATTAGTTTCGAGTACTATTTTGTTCTGAAAATAAATATGATTACTTGAAACTCATTATCTAAAAAATTGTGTTTTTGGCACGTGAAACTTCATTTAAACAGTGATAACTGAAGTTTGATATATTTTTGAAATAGCAAAATTTTCTTCAAGCAAAACAGACTCTTACTAAAAAAATATTTATATACTATTAAAAATAAGATACTCGCCTACCTCAAAAGTATTTCTATTTTTCGAAAAAATGAAATGTGTCAAAGATTTATTCCTCTAAACTCTTTCTAACAATATGTTATTCGTTCAATACGGAGGAAAAACAAAATGTCATATCATTTGAACAATTCTGACAGCAGACGTTTAATTTTTTAAACTTTTTTTCAAAAGAACATTATGTAATGGTAACATACACACAGCCAAATATTAAAAACAAACCAATTGCAAGTATACAATTCGATTTAAAAGCCCTGTATCAAATTTGAAACTTAGGGTATTTAAATGTTAACACTAGAGACAACATCTCCCAACACCCGCGGAGAGTGATATATATATACCGTGAATGCGGGCTACTTTGGCCCTAGGGTCCTTCTTTGGCTCAAACTGAGAAAAAAATATAAAGTTCTCTGCTAACCTTCAGGAAGCAGTTTTTAAATTGATTTAGACAGTTTCTGCTATGGATGCTGTTCCATAGCGGAAACTGTCGAATTCAATTTAAAAACTGCTTCCTGAAGGTTAGCAGAGAAAATATTAGTTTTAATTATTTTAGATAATTTATAAATTTAATAAGGAAGCAAAATTTCGGTGAAGTGAATCATACCACAAAAGAAAAAGTGGAATAATCTAATACAATCGCGAACTGTACCTAAAGTATTCATGGGTTGATGTTTGGAAACAAATCCCAAGTCGTCTCTGATTGGCGCACTTCCCGCGTCTGCCGGTTACTCACTTCCGGCAGAGTCTCTCCGTTTGTTTCAATGCATTTGCCATTTCGATTCAAGGATTGTTTTGCTTTTAAAAACTCAAATGAGCAGCAACTATTTAAAAAAATTAGAGCTTTTAGCTCAGATGAGATACAAAGAGAAATTTATTATAGATGAAGGGATCGATTTATCCAATCCATTGGATGTTTTTTTTTTTTAAAGCAAACTGTCTGTTGATGATTCCAGACATTGGCGAGAAGTCTCGTTTGGATACGTTTATATGTACCAAATTTTGTTTTAGATACCCAATTTGATGAAATAAAGATTTTTTTTTCTCAAAAGTTTCAGCTCGTGCAATATAATTTTACATTTTCAGATATAAATAATATATTTACTACTAGTTGAATACCCGTGCTTAGCTACGAAATTTTAACAAGTGCAATATTTTAACTTGCTGTGAGGCCTCGCGTTGCGGAAATCTATCATTCGTATATAGGTTCCAGTTTTGGGCACTTCGCTCGCAGGAAGGTTCATCGTTACGCAAAATCAAGCTCGCTTCGTTCGCTGAAAAGTTCAATGACACATAAACACAGGCTTTTACTTCACTCGTTAAAAGGTTCATTGCTATGCAAGCATAGGCTCGCTTTGCTAGATGAAAGGTTCATTGTTGCGTAAGCATAAGCTCGCTTCACACACTAAAATCTAATTGCTACGTAATATTGGAAGCCTCTCCCTTGTCAAGAAAAAAAAATCGTTTTGTGAAATATTTGTTAAGAACAACAACAACAAAAAAATTCTGTTTTATAAAAATCCAATTTGAAATTGTTTTGTAAAATTTATAATAATTATTTAAAAAAATTAATTAATAACGAACTAACCAAAAATTTAAAATTTTGTTTTTCGAAAGTCCAAAAAGTCCAATTAGCAGACCAAAACTACTTATGTTGAACATTTTAGAGATGTAGCCCTATTAAAAATCGTCCTCATCTTTCAGAAATCTGTGGCTTTTAATCTGCGAAACATTATTTGTTCCAGTTTTCATACCACATTGAGGAACGAAGCAACATCACCCGTACTTCCTTCTTGAATACACTTTATTCATTATGATTAAATTTTTTAACTATGGATAAATACTAAGACTGAAAAAGACACAGTTTGTATGCACAAACACGGAGATCAAACAACAACCGGAAGTAGCGAAAAGTCTCTGTGGTCTCGTCCGGTTTACAGCGCCATCTATGCACAGCTTCTCACTTCAAGTCATGAATAGACAACCCAATATTGTTCGAGTGAATAAATCCTATCGAATTAGATGGCTGGGACACATATAGACAGATATGATGAAACAAACTCAACTAGAAAATTGACCTTCTCTAAAGTTGAAGGAGTTAGAAAAAGAGGAAGACCTCGCTCTAGATCAGCGTTCGCCAATAATTTATTGAAACGGGCAGCATGACTTATGTTGGAACTTTCCGCGGGCCTCAGATTTACCGAATACGCCAATGAATAAAATGCTTTACTACAAATCTTCAATGTTAGAAATGTGATAATTACTAAAGATTCAACAATATAAAACAATTTTGAAAACTGAAACAATAGTTTAACTTTTTTATATTAATAATATAACAATTGATATTTGATTCTTGTTTCAAATAATTAAAAAAATAATTGTCTTTACATCATAAATAAAAGTCGTACAAGAAGTTAATCTTTAGTGACAATACACTGCAAAAAAAATCCCGTCAAATTTACGGTTTTAAACTGGCAGCTGGGTCGCCAGTTTAAAACCGTAAAAAATACGGAAACATTCCGTATTAAATACGGTTTTGACTGATTGCAACGGTTTTTCCCCGTAAAATGAACGGAAACTTTCAGTAATAATTACTGTCATTCCATATAAAATACAGTTTTCTTCCGTAAAATAAACGGAAACTTTTCGTATTAAAAACGGTAATTTCATACAAAATAATTTATTCCCGTAAAATAAATTAAAATTTCCCGTATTAAGTACGGGGATTCCATACAAAATGCAATTCCCACCCGTAAAATAAATACCTCAATTACACAAAAATTTCATTGTATATAAACAGCCTATATAGCTCTGTCCAACGTATTGTAAATATATATAAAAAACATATTTCCTTAAAAGTAAACTTTACTTCAACACAAAAATTAGATGAACCATGGATGACTGTTTAAGCCTGTTGAACAGTTGTGACCATAAGATGGTGGGATACATTAGTTTTTCCTTCTTGGTGACTGAGCCTTTGTCTGGATTCATACCCAGAAGCACCTGTGATAATCATCAAAATTAAGTTTTTAATATAAATCCTTTATATGCATTGGCAACTTTTATGTGCAATTACAACCAGTGTTTAAGCTTTTTAAATGCCACTAGCATAGCTCTGTTACAATACTATTGTCCTAGTTAGCATTCACAAAAGCAAAACTATATTTTTAAAACAAACCTCAAATAGTAAATGAAATAAACACTTATATGTAAATGATAGCAGATTATCAAAACTACTATTACAGGGTGGCCACAAAATTTACGAAAAAAAGTTCCCCGATTTAAATGATGGATTTCTGAAAATATTCAATGATTTTACGGCAAACTTTTCATCCAATTTCCCCAACTTATTCAGAAGTGTAGATATCCTGATCAAATAGAACATGTATGCTAAAGAGATAACGTGCAAACTTTTTTAAAAATAGTTTTGGCGGTAATGAAAAGTTAAAATTATTCCGAAACATTAAATTTTCAACGATTACCGCCACAATTCTCTGGGTAAATGGCGCCAAAATGTGGATGAATAGGGAAACGTGCCTTCAGAACAAAGAACATTTCCCTGATTTCAGTGAAATTTAAAAAAAATCCCTGATTTTTTTCAGAATGAGAAAGTTCCCTGATATTTCCCTGATTTCCATGTTTTCCCGGTTCTGTGTATTAGTGTCTCCCTTTGAAAATACATTAGCCTTGTCAATACGAAGGCAAATCCTCAATTTTCAAAATTGAACCTCAATTTGTTGCCTAGGATCATAAAAGTCATCATCCCATTTTATAAGCAAATTATTTGATCAGAATGTAATTCTGATCAAATAATTTGCTTATAAAATGGTACTTTAGCACTCAAAATCGAAGTAATGTAAAGTAAAAATCCGGCTTAAAAACAGTTCCTGAGCGCTTTCGTTTCAAAATTTCAACTTCTCATATACCTTATCAAAAATGATTTGTTTGCTAAATTTTGAACTTAGTTTGATTTATAAAGTGTTTTTGATTAAAAAAAAATGCAATTTGAAACAATTTGTTAAAAATGAAATTTTCCATTCAATACCCTAGAAAGTGAAAAATTTCACGATTTTTAAAAAATGGAATTTTTGATTTTTAGAATTCTGTTATTTTATTAAAAATTTGGTACAAGAATGAATACAAAAATATATCCAACTTAAAATCATGTTTTGAAAGCATTTGAGCCATTTTCTCGAAAATACAATTCAATTTAAAACACATGGGGGACTTTTCAATGAATTATAGTCCAAAAAGTAAAATTTTCTAAATTTTTTCCCATTTGAGAAATTGAAGCTAATATGTAGGAGAATCTCCAATTCCAATTTTATAACACTCACTAAATAACAAGTGGGTATAAAGTTGGTCCAAAAAAGGGCGCTTTCAAAAAATTTCATTTTTGATTTTTACCATGTTAATCGAATGAAAAATTTCACATTTCTAAATTTTCAAAATTTTACAATCTTTTTGTAACTAGGGTAACCGAAATCATCACCCGAATCGATTTCCATTTTAAAATCGTCATTAAAGTGAAATTTTACTACTCAAAACCCAGTTACTGCAGAAAAATAGTCGTTAAATCCCTTTGAAAATACATTATCCTTGTCAATCCTAAGGCAAATCTGAAATCCTCAATTTTCAAAATTGAACCTTAATTTGTTGTCTACGATCATAAAAGTCATCACCTGATTTCATTCTCATCAAATAATTTGTTTATAAAATGGTACTTTAGCACTATAAATCGAAGTAATGCAAAGTAAAAATACGGCTTCAAAACAGTTCCTGAGCGCTTTCGTTTCAAAATTTCAACTTCTCATATACCTTATCAAAAATGATTTGTTTGCTAAATTTTGAACTTAGTTTGATTTATAAAGTGTTTTTGATTAAGAAAATGCAATTTGAAACAATTTGTTAAAAATGAAATTTTCCAATCAATACCCTGGCAAGTGACAAACTTCACGATTTTTAAAAAATAGAATTTTTGATTTTTAGAATACTGTTTTTTTATTTCAAATTTGGTACCAAGAATGTCTATATAAAATATATCCAGCTTAAAATCACACTTTGAAAGCATTTGGGCCATTTTCTCAAAATACAATTCCCTTTTAAAACACATGTGGGACTTTTCAATGAATTATTGTCCAAAAAGTAAAATTTTCTAAATTTTTTCCTATTTGAGAAATTAAAGCTAATATGTAGGAGAATCTCCAATTTTATAACACTAACTAAATAACAAGTGGGTCTAAAGTTGGTCCAAAAAAGGGCACTTTTAAAAAATTTCATTTTTGCTTTCCCCCATGTTAATCGTATGGAAAGTTTCACATTTCTAAATTTTCAAAATTTTACAATCTTTTTGTAACTAGGGTAACCGAAATCATCACCCGAATCGATTTCCACTTTCAAATCGTCATTAAAGTGAAATTTTACTACTCAAAACCCAGTTATTGCAGAAAAATACATTAGCCTTGTCGATCCTAAGGCAAATCTCAAATTCTCAATTTTCAAAATAGAACCTTAATTGGTTGCCTAGGATCATAAAAGTCATCAACCGATTTCATTCTAATCAAATAATTTGTTTATAAAATGGTATTTTAGCACACAAAATCGAAGTAATGCAAAGTAAAAATACGGCTTCAAAACAGTTCCTGAGCGCTTTCGTTTCAAAATTTCAACTTCTCATATACCTTATCAAAAATGATTTGTTTGCTAAATTTTGAACTTAGTTTGATTTATAAAGTGTTTTTGATTAAGAACATGCAATTTGAAACAATTTGTTAAAAATGAAATTTTCCATTCAATGCCCTGGCAAGTGAAAAATTTCATGATTTTTAAAAAATGGAATATTTGATTTTTAGAATACTGTTTTTTTTATTTCAAATTTGGTACAAGAATGCCTATAAAAAATATATCCAGCTTAAAATCACACTTTGAAAGCATTTGGGCCATTTTTTCGAAAATACAATTCCCCTTTAAAACACATGGGGGACTTTTCAATGAATTATTGTCCAAAAAGTAAAATTTTCTAAATTTTTTCCTATTTGAGAAATTAAAGCTAATATGTAGGAGAATCTCCAATTCCAATTTTATAACACTCACTAAATAACAAGTGGGTCTAAAGTTGGTCCAAAAAAGGGCGCTTTCAAAAAATTTCATTTTTGATTTTTACCATGTTAATCGAATGAAAAATTTCACATTTCTAAATTTTCAAAATTTTACAATATTTTTGTAACTAGGGTAACCGAAATCATCACCCGAATCGATTTCCATTTTAAAATCGTCATTAAAGTGAAATTTTACTACTCAAAACCCAGTTACTGCAGAAAAATAGTCGTTAAATCCCTTTGAAAATACATTATCCTTGTCAATCCTAAGGCAAATCTGAAATCCTCAATTTTCAAAATTGAACCTTAATTTGTTGCCTAGGATCATAAAAGTCATCACCTGATTTCATTCTGATCAAATAATTTGTTTATAAAATGGTACTTTAGCACTATAAATCGAAGTAATGCAAAGTAAAAATACGGCTTCAAAACAGTTCCTGAGCGCTTTCGTTTCAAAATTTCAACTTCTCATATACCTTATCAAAAATGATTTGTTTGCTAAATTTTGAACTTAGTTTGATTTATAAAGTGTTTTTGATTAAGAAAATGCAATTTGAAACAATTTGTTAAAAATGAAATTTTCCAATCAATACCCTGGCAAGTGACAAATTTCACGATTTTTAAAAAATAGAATTTTTGATTTTTAGAATACTGTTTTTTTATTTCAAATTTGGTACCAAGAATGTCTATATAAAATATATCCAGCTTAAAATCACACTTTGAAAGCATTTGGGCCATTTTCTCAAAATACAATTCCCTTTTAAAACACATGTGGGACTTTTCAATGAATTATTGTCCAAAAAGTAAAATTTTCTAAATTTTTTCCTATTTGAGAAATTAAACCTAATATGTAGGAGAATCTCCAATTCCAATTTTATAACACTAACTAAATAACAAGTGGGTCTAAAGTTGGTCCAAAAAAGGGCACTTTTAAAAAATTTCATTTTTGCTTTCCCCCATGTTAATCGTATGGAAAGTTTCACATTTCTAAATTTTCAAAATTTTACAATCTTTTTGTAACTAGGGTAACCGAAATCATCACCCGAATCGATTTCCACTTTCAAATCGTCATTAAAGTGAAATTTTACGACTCAAAACCCAGTTATTGCAGAAAAATACATTAGACTTGTCGATCCTAAGGCAAATCTCAAATTCTCAATTTTCAAAATAGAACCTTAATTGGTTGCCTAGGATCATAAAAGTCATCAACCGATTTCATTCTAATCAAATAATTTGTTTATAAAATGGTACTTTAGCACACAAAATCGAAGTAATGCAAAGTAAAAATACGGCTTCAAAACAGTTCCTGAGCGCTTACGTTTCAAAATTTCAACTTCTCATATAACTTATCAAAAATTATTTGTTTGCTAAATTTTGAACTTAGTTTGATTTATAAAGTGTTTTTGATAAAGAAACTGCAATTTAAAACAATTTGTTAAAAATGAAATTTTCCATTCAATACCCTGGCAAGTGAAAAATTTCACGATTTTTAAAAAATGGAATATTTGATTTTTAGAATACTGTTTTTTTTATTTCAAATTTGGTACAAGAATGCCTATAAAAAATATATCCAGCTTAAAATCACACTTTGAAAGCATTTGGGCCATTTTTTCGAAAATACAATTCCCCTTTAAAACACATGGGGGACTTTTCAATGAATTATTGTCCAAAAAGTAAAATTTTCTAAATTTTTTCCTCTTAGAGAAATTAAAGTTAATATGTAGGAGAATCTCCAATTCCAATTTTATAACACTAACTAAATAACAAGTGGGTCTAAAGTTGGTCCAAAAAAGGGCACTTACAAAAAATTTCATTTTTGCTTTCCCCCATGTTAATCGTATGGAAAGTTTCACATTTCTAAATTTTCAAAATTTTACAATCTTTTTGTAACTAGGGTAACAGAAATCATCACCCGAATCGATTACCACTTTCAAATCGTCATTAAAGTGAAATTTTACTACTCAAAACCCAGTTATTGCAGAAAAATACATTAGCCTTGTCAATCCTAAGGCAAATCTCAAATTCTCAATTTTCAAAATTGAACCTTAATTTGTTGCCTAGGATCATAAAAGTCATCACCCGATTTCATTCTGATCAAATAATTTGCTTATAAAATGGTACTTTAGCACTCAAAATCGAAGTAATGCAAAGTAAAAATATGGCTTAAAAACAGTTCTTGAGCGCTTTCGTTTCAAAATTTCAACTTCTCATATACCTTATCAAAAATTATTTGTTTGCTAAATTTTGAACTTAGTTTGATTTATAAAGTGTTTTTGATAAAGAAAATGCAATTTGAAACAATTTGTTAAAAATGAAATTTTCCAATCAATAACCTGGCAAGTGAAAAATTTCACGATTTTTAAAAAATGGAATATTTGATTTTTAGAATACTGTTTTTTTTATTTCAAATTTGGTACAAGAATGCCTATAAAAAATATATCCAGCTTAAAATCACACTTTGAAAGCATTTGGGCCATTTTTTCGAAAATACAATTCCCCTTTAAAACACATGGGCGACTTTTCAATGAATTATTGTCCAAAAAGTAAAATTTTCTAAATTTTTTCCTATTTGAGAAATTAAAGCTAATATGTAGGAGAATCTCCAATTCCAATTTTATAACACTAACTAAATAACAAGTGGGTCTAAAGTTGGTCCAAAAAAGGGCACTTTCAAAAAATTTCATTTTTGCTTTCCCCCCATGTTAATCGTATGGAAAGTTTCACATTTCTAAATTTTAAAAATTTTACAATCTTTTTGTAACTAGGGTAACCGAAATCATCACCCGAATCGATTTCCACTTTCAAATCGTCATTAAAGTGAAATTTTACTACTCAAAACCCAGTTATTGCAGAAAAATACATTAGCCTTGTCGATCCTAAGGCAAATCTCAAATTCTCAATTTTCAAAATTGAACCTTAATTTGTTGCCTAGGATCATAAAAGTCATCACCCGATTTCATTCTGATCAAATAATTTGCTTATAAAATGGTACTTTAGCACTCAAAATCGAAGTAATGCAAAGTAAAAATATGGCTTAAAAACAGTTCCTGAGCGCTTTCGTTTCAAAATTTCAACTTCTCATATACCTTATCAAAAATTATTTGTTTGCTAAATTTTGAACTTAGTTTGATTTATAAAGTGTTTTTGATTAAGAAAATGCAATTTGAAACAATTTGTTAAAAATGAAATTTTCCAATCAATAACCTGGCAAGTGAAAAATTTCACGATTTTTAAAAAATGGAATATTTGATTTTTAGAATACTGTTTTTTTTATTTCAAATTTGGTACAAGAATGCCTATAAAAAATATATCCAGCTTAAAATCACACTTTGAAAGCATTTGGGCCATTTTTTCGAAAATACAATTCCCCTCTAAAACACATGGGGGACTTTTCAATGAATTATTGTCCAAAAAGTAAAATTTTCTAAATTTTTTCCTCTTTGAGAAATTAAAGCTAATATATAGGAGAATCTCCAATTCCAATTTTATAACACTAACTAAATAACAAGTGGGTCTAAAGTTGGTCCAAAAAAGGGCACTTTCAAAAAATTTCATTTTTGCTTTCCCCCCATGTTAATCGTATGGAAAATTTCACATTTCTAAATTTTCAAAATTTTACAATCTTTTTGTAACTAGGGTAACCGAAATCATCACCCGAATCGATTACCACTTCAAATCGTCATTAAAGTGAAATTTTACTACTCAAAACCCAGTTATTGCAGAAAAATACATTAGCCTTGTCGATCCTAAGGCAAATCTCAAATTCTCAATTTTCAAAATAGAACCTTAATTGGTTGCTTAGGATCATAAAAGTCATCAACCGATTTCATTCTAATCAAATAATTTGTTTATAAAATGGTACTTTAGCACACAAAATCGAAGTAATGCAAAGTAAAAATACGGCTTCAAAACAGTTCCTGAGCCCTTTCGTTTCAAAATTTCAACTTCTCATATACCTTATCAAAAATGATTTGTTTGCTAAATTTTGAACTTAGTTTGATTTATAAAGTGTTTTTGATTAAGAACATGCAATTTGAAACAATTTGTTAAAAATGAAATTTTCCATTCAATGCCCTGGCAAGTGAAAAATTTCACGATTTTTAAAAAATGGAATATTTGATTTTTAGAATACTGTTTTTTTTATTTCAAATTTGGTACAATAATGCCTATAAAAAATATATCCAGCTTAAAATCACACTTTGAAAGCATTTGGGCCATTTTTTCGAAAATACAATTCCCCTTTAAAACACATGGGGGACTTTTCAATGAATTATTGTCCAAAAAGTAAAATTTTCTAAATTTTTTCCTCTTTGAGAAATTAAAGCTAATATGTAGGAGAATCTCCAATTCCAATTTTATAACACTAACTAAATAACAAGTGGGTCTAAAGTTGGTCCAAAAAAGGGCACTTTCAAAAAATTTCATTTTTGCTTTCCCCTCATGTTAATCGTATGTAAAGTTTCACATTTCTAAATTTTCAAAATTTTACAATCTTTTTGTAACTAGGGTAACCGAAATCATCACCCGAATCGATTACCACTTTCAAATCGTCATTAAAGTGAAATTTTACTACTCAAAACCCAGTTATTAAAGAAAAATACATTAGCCTTCTCGATCCTAAGGCAAATCTCAAATTCTCAATTTTCAAAATAGAACCTTAATTGGTTGCCTAGGATCATAAAAGTCATCAACCGATTTCATTCTAATCAAATAATTTGTTTATAAAATGGTACTTTAGCACACAAAATCGAAGTAATGCAAAGTAAAAATACGGCTTCAAAACAGTTCCTGAGCGCTTTCGTTTCAAAATTTCAACTTCTCATATACCTTATCAAAAATGATTTGTTTGCTAAATTTTGAACTTAGTTTGATTTATAAAGTGTTTTTGATTAAGAAAATGCAATTTGAAACAATTTGTTAAAAATGAAATTTTCCATTCAATGCCCTGGCAAGTGAAAAATTTCACGATTTTTAAAAAATGGAATATTTGATTTTTAGAATACTGTTTTTTTTATTTCAAATTTGGTACAAGAATGCCTATAAAAAATATATCCAGCTTAAAATCACACTTTGAAAGCATTTGGGCCATTTTTTCGAAAATACAATTCCCCTTTAAAACACATGGGGGACTTTTCAATGAATTATTGTCCAAAAAGTAAAATTTTCTAAATTTTTTCCTCTTTGAGAAATTAAAGCTAATATGTAGGAGAATCTCCAATTCCAATTTTATAACACTAACTAAATAACAAGTGGGTCTAAAGTTGGTCCAAAAAAGGGCCCTTTTAAAATATTTCATTTTTGCTTTCCCCCATGTTAATCGTATGGAAAGTTTCACATTTCTAAATTTTCAAAATTTTACAATCTTTTTGTAACTAGGGTAACCGAAATCATAACCCGAATCGATTTTCACTTTCAAATCGTCATTAAAGTGAAATTTTACTACTCAAAACCCAGTTATTGCAGAAAAATACATTAGCCTTGTCGATCCTAAGGAAAATCTCAAATTCTCAATTTTCAAAATAGAACCTTAATTGGTTGCCTAGGATCATAAAAGTCATCAACCGATTTCATTCTAATCAAATAATTTGTTTATAAAATGGTACTTTAGCACACAAAATCGAAGTAATGCAAAGTAAAAATACGTCTTCAAAACAGTTCCTGAGCGCTTTCGTTTCAAAATTTCAACTTCTCATATACCTTATCAAAAATGATTTGTTTGCTAAATTTTGAACTTAGTTTGATTTATAAAGTGTTTTTGATTAAGAAAATGCAATTTGAAACAATTTGTTAAAATTGAAATTTTCCAATCAATACCCTGGCAAGTGAAAAATTTCACGATTCTTAAAAAATAGAATTTTTGATTTTTAGAATACTGTTTTTTTATTTCAAATTTGGTACCAAGAATGTCTATAAAAAATATATCCAGCTTAAAATCACACTTTGAAAGCATTTGGGCCATTTTCTCGAAAATACAATTCCCTCTAAAACACATTGGTGACTTTTCAATGAATTATTGTCCAAAAAGTAAAATTTTCTAAATTTTTTCCTATTTGAGAAATTAAAGCTAATATGTAGGAGAATCTCCAATTCCAATTTTATAACACTAACTAAATAACAAGTGGGTCTAAAGTTGGTCCAAAAAAGGGCACTTTCAAAAAATTTCATTTTTGCTTTCCCCCATGTTAATCGTATGGTAAGTTTCACATTTCTAAGTTTTCAAAATTTTACAATCTTTTTGTAACTAGGGTAACCGAAATCATCACCCGAATCGATTTCCACTTTCAAATCGTCATTAAAGTGAAATTTTACAACTCAAAACCCAGTTATTGCAGAAAAATACATTAGACTTGTCGATCCTAAGGCAAATCTCAAATTCTCAATTTTCAAAATTGAACCTTAATTTGTTGCCTAGGATCATAAAAGTCATCACCCGATTTCATTCTGATCAAATAATTTGCATATAAAATGGTACTTTAGCACTCAAAATCGAAGTAATGCAAAGTAAAAATATGGCTTAAAAACAGTTCCTGAGCGCTTTCGTTTCAAAATTTCAACTTCTCATATACCTTATCAAAAATGATTTGTTTGCTAAATTTTGAACTTAGTTTGATTTATAAAGTGTTTTTGATTAAGAAAATGCAATTTGAAACAATTTGTTAAAAATTAAATTTTCCAATCAATACCCTGGCAAGTGAAAAATTTCACGATTTTTCAAAAATAGAATTTTTGATTTTTAGAATACTGTTTTTTTATTTCAAATTTGGTACCAAGAATGTCTATAAAAAATATATTCAGCTTAAAATCACACTTTGAAAGCATTTGGGCTATTTTCTCGAAAATACAATTCCCTTTTAAAACACATGGGGGACTTTTCAATGAATTATTGTCCAAAAAGTAAAATTTTCTTAATTTTTTCCTCTTTGAGAAATTAAAGCTAATATGTAGGAGAATCTTCAATTCCAATTTTATAACACTAACTAAATAACAAGTGGGTCTAAAGTTGGTCCAAAAAAGGGCACATTTAAAAAATTTCATTTTTGCTTTCCCCCATGTTAATCGTATGGAAAGTTTCACATTTCTAAATTTTCAAAATTTTACAATCTTTTTGTAACTAGGGTAACCGAAATCATCACCCGAATCGATTACCACTTTCAAATCGTCATTAAAGTGAAATTTTACTACTCAAAACCCAGTTATTGCAGAAAAATACATTAGCCTTGTCGATCCTAAGGCAAATCTCAAATTCTCAATTTTCAAAATTGAACCTTAATTTGTTGCCTAGGATCATAAAAGTCATCACCCGATTTCATTCTGATCAAATAATTTGCATATAAAATGGTACTTTAGCACTCAAAATCGAAGTAATGCAAAGTAAAAATATGGCTTAAAAACAGTTCCTGAGCGCTTTCGTTTCAAAATTTCAACTTCTCATATACCTTATCAAAAATGATTTGTTTGCTAAATTTTGAACTTAGTTTGATTTATAAAGTGTTTTTGATTAAGAAAATGCAATTTGAAACAATTTGTTAAAATTGAAATTTTCCAATCAATACCCTGGCAAGTGAAAAATTTCACGATTCTTAAAAAATAGAATTTTTGATTTTTAGAATACTGTTTTTTTATTTCAAATTTGGTACCAAGAATGTCTATAAAAAATATATCCAGCTTAAAATCACACTTTGAAAGCATTTGGGCCATTTTCTCGAAAATACAATTCCCTCTAAAACACATTGGTGACTTTTCAATGAATTATTGTCCAAAAAGTAAAATTTTCTAAATTTTTTCCTATTTGAGAAATTAAAGCTAATATGTAGGAGAATCTCCAATTCCAATTTTATAACACTAACTAAATAACAAGTGGGTCTAAAGTTGGTCCAAAAAAGGGCACTTTCAAAAAATTTCATTTTTGCTTTCCCCCATGTTAATCGTATGGAAAGTTTCACATTTCTAAATTTTCAAAATTTTACAATCTTTTTGTAACTAGGGTAACCGAAATCATCACCCGAATCGTTTTCCACTTTCAAATCGTCATTAAAGTGAAATTTTACTACTCAAAACCCAGTTATTGCAGAAAAATACATTAGCCTTGTCGATCCTAAGGCAAATCTCAAATTCTCAATTTTCAAAATAGAACCTTAATTGGTTGCCTAAGATCATAAAAGTCATCAACCGATTTCATTCTAATCAAATAATTTGTTTATAAAATGGTACTTTAGCACACAAAATCGAAGTAATGCAAAGTAAAAATACGGCTTCAAAACAGTTCCTGAGCGCTTTCGTTTCAAAATTTCAACTTCTCATATACCTTATCAAAAATTATTTGTTTGCTAAATTTTGAACTTAGTTTGATTTATAAAGTTTTTTTGATTAAGAACATGCAATTTGAAACAATTGTTAAAAATGAAATTTTCCATTCAATGCCCTGGCAAGTGAAAAATTTCACGATTTTTAAAAAATGGAATATTTGATTTTTAGAATACTGTTTTTTTTATTTCAAATTTGGTACAAGAATGCCTATAAAAAATATATCCAGCTTAAAATCACACTTTGAAAGCATTTGGGCCATTTTTTCGAAAATACAATTCCCCTTTAAAACACATGGGGGACTTTTCAATGAATTATTGTCCAAAAAGTAAAATTTTCTAAATTTTTTCCTCTTTGAGAAATTAAAGCTAATATGTAGGAGAATCTCCAATTCCAATTTTATAACACTAACTAAATAACAAGTGGGTCTAAAGTTGGTCCAAAAAAGGGCACTTTCAAAAAATTTCATTTTTGCTTTCCCCTCATGTTAATCGTATGGAAAGTTTCACATTTCTAAATTTTCAAAATTTTACAATCTTTTTGTAACTAGGGTAACCGAAATCATCACCCGAATCGATTACCACTTTCAAATCGTCATTAAAGTGAAATTTTACTACTCAAAACCCAGTTATTGCAGAAAAATACATTAGCCTTGTCGATCCTAAGGCAAATCTCAAATTCTCAATTTTCAAAATTGAACCTTAATTTGTTGCCTAGGATCATAAAACTCATCACCCGATTTCATTCTTATCAAATAATTTGCATATAAAATGGTACTTTAGCACTCAAAATCGAAGTAATGCAAAGTAAAAATATGGCTTAAAAACAGTTCCTGAGCGCTTTCGTTTCAAAATTTCAACTTCTCATATACCTTATCAAAAATGATTTGTTTGCTAAATTTTGAACTTAGTTTGATTTATAAAGTGTTTTTGATTAAGAACATGCAATTTGAAACAATTTGTTAAAAATGAAATTTTCCATTCAATGCCCTGGCAAGTGAAAAATTTCACGATTTTTAAAAAATGGAATATTTGATTTTTAGAATACTGTTTTTTTTATTTCAAATTTGGTACAATAATGCCTATAAAAAATATATCCAGCTTAAAATCACACTTTGAAAGCATTTGGGCCATTTTTTCGAAAATACAATTCCCCTTTAAAACACATGGGGGACTTTTCAATGAATTATTGTCCAAAAAGTAAAATTTTCTAAATTTTTTCCTATTTGAGAAATTAAAGCTAATATGTAGGAGAATCTCCAATTTTATAACACTAACTAAATAACAAGTGGGTCTAAAGTTGGTCCAAAAAAGGGCACTTTCAAAAAATTTCATTTTTGCTTTCCCCTCATGTTAATCGTATGGAAAGTTTCACATTTCTAAATTTTCAAAATTTTACAATCTTTTTGTAACTAGGGTAACCGAAATCATCACCCGAATCGATTACCACTTTCAAATCGTCATTAAAGTGAAATTTTACTACTCAAAACCCAGTTATTTCAGAAAAATACATTAGCCTTGTCGATCCTAAGGCAAATCTCAAATTCTCAATTTTCAAAATAGAACCTTAATTGGTTGCCTAAGATCATAAAAGTCATCAACCGATTTCATTCTAATCAAATAATTTGTTTATAAAATGGTACTTTAGCACACAAAATCGAAGTAATGCAAAGTAAAAATACGGCTTCAAAACAGTTCCTGAGCGCTTTCGTTTCAAAATTTCAACTTCTCATATACCTTATCAAAAATTATTTGTTTGCTAAATTTTGAACTTAGTTTGATTTATAAAGTTTTTTTGATTAAGAACATGCAATTTGAAACAATTGTTAAAAATGAAATTTTCCATTTAATGCCCTGGAGATTGAAAAATTTCACGATTTTTAAAAAATGGAATATTTGATTTTTAGAATACTGTTTTTTTTATTTCAAATTTGGTACAAGAATGCCTATAAAAATATATCCAGCTTAAAATCACACTTTGAAAGCATTTGGGCCATTTTTTCGAAAATACAATTCCCCTTTAAAACACATGGGGGACTTTTCAATGAATTATTGTCCAAAAAGTAAAATTTTCTAAATTTTTTCCTCTTTGAGAAATTAAAGTTAATATGTAGGAGAATCTCCAATTCCAATTTTATAACACTAACTAAATAACAAGTGGGTCTAAAGTTGGTCCAAAAAAGGGCACTTTCAAAAAATTTCATTTTTGCTTTCCCCCATGTTAATCGTATGGAAAGTTTCACATTTCTAAATTTTCAAAATTTTACAATCTTTTTGTAACTAGGGTAACCGAAATCATCACCCGAATCGATTACCACTTCAAATCGTCATTAAAGTGAAATTTTACTACTCAAAACCCAGTTATTGCAGAAAAATACATTAGCCTTGTCAATCCTAAGGCAAATCTCAAATTCTCAATTTTCAAAATTGAACCTTAATTTGTTGCCTAGGATCATAAAAGTCATCACCCGATTTCATTCTGATCAAATAATTTGCTTATAAAATGGTACTTTAGCACTCAAAATCGAAGTAATGCAAAGTAAAAATACGGCTTCAAAACAGTTCCTGAGCCCTTTCGTTTCAAAATTTCAACTTCTCATATACCTTATCAAAAATGATTTGTTTGCTAAATTTTGAACTTAGTTTGATTTATAAAGTGTTTTTGATTAAGAACATGCAATTTGAAACAATTTGTTAAAAATGAAATTTTCCATTCAATGCCCTGGCAAGTGAAAAATTTCACGATTTTTAAAAAATGGAATATTTGATTTTTAGAATACTGTTTTTTTTATTTCAAATTTGGTACAATAATGCCTATAAAAAATATATCCAGCTTAAAATCACACTTTGAAAGCATTTGGGCCATTTTTTCGAAAATACAATTCCCCTTTAAAACACATGGGGGACTTTTCAATGAATTATTGTCCAAAAAGTAAAATTTTCTAAATTTTTTCCTATTTGAGAAATTAAAGCTAATATGTATGAGAATCTCCAATTCCAATTTTATAACACTAACTAAATAACATTATGGTCTAAAGTTGGTCCAAAAAAGGGCACTTTTAAAAAATTTCATTTTTGCTTTCCCCCATGTTAATCGTATGGAAAGTTTCACATTTCTAAATTTTCAAAATTTTACAATCTTTTTGTAACTAGGGTAACCGAAATCATCACCCGAATCGATTTCCACTTTCAAATCGTCATTAAAGTGAAATTTTACGACTCAAAACCCAGTTATTGCAGAAAAATACATTAGACTTGTCGATCCTAAGGCAAATCTCAAATTCTCAATTTTCAAAATAGAACCTTAATTGGTTGCCTAGGATCATAAAAGTCATCAACCGATTTCATTCTAATCAAATAATTTGTTTATAAAATGGTACTTTAGCACACAAAATCGAAGTAATGCAAAGTAAAAATACGGCTTCAAAACAGTTCCTGAGCGCTTACGTTTCAAAATTTCAACTTCTCATATAACTTATCAAAAATTATTTGTTTGCTAAATTTTGAACTTAGTTTGATTTATAAAGTGTTTTTGATAAAGAAACTGCAATTTAAAACAATTTGTTAAAAATGAAATTTTCCATTCAATACCCTGGCAAGTGAAAAATTTCACGATTTTTAAAAAATGGAATATTTGATTTTTAGAATACTGTTTTTTTTATTTCAAATTTGGTACAAGAATGCCTATAAAAAATATATCCAGCTTAAAATCACACTTTGAAAGCATTTGGGCCATTTTTTCGAAAATACAATTCCCCTTTAAAACACATGGGGGACTTTTCAATGAATTATTGTCCAAAAAGTAAAATTTTCTAAATTTTTTCCTCTTAGAGAAATTAAAGTTAATATGTAGGAGAATCTCCAATTCCAATTTTATAACACTAACTAAATAACAAGTGGGTCTAAAGTTGGTCCAAAAAAGGGCACTTACAAAAAATTTCATTTTTGCTTTCCCCCATGTTAATCGTATGGAAAGTTTCACATTTCTAAATTTTCAAAATTTTACAATCTTTTTGTAACTAGGGTAACAGAAATCATCACCCGAATCGATTACCACTTTCAAATCGTCATTAAAGTGAAATTTTACTACTCAAAACCCAGTTATTGCAGAAAAATACATTAGCCTTGTCAATCCTAAGGCAAATCTCAAATTCTCAATTTTCAAAATTGAACCTTAATTTGTTGCCTAGGATCATAAAAGTCATCACCCGATTTCATTCTGATCAAATAATTTGCTTATAAAATGGTACTTTAGCACTCAAAATCGAAGTAATGCAAAGTAAAAATATGGCTTAAAAACAGTTCTTGAGCGCTTTCGTTTCAAAATTTCAACTTCTCATATACCTTATCAAAAATTATTTGTTTGCTAAATTTTGAACTTAGTTTGATTTATAAAGTGTTTTTGATAAAGAAAATGCAATTTGAAACAATTTGTTAAAAATGAAATTTTCCAATCAATAACCTGGCAAGTGAAAAATTTCACGATTTTTAAAAAATGGAATATTTGATTTTTAGAATACTGTTTTTTTTATTTCAAATTTGGTACAAGAATGCCTATAAAAAATATATCCAGCTTAAAATCACACTTTGAAAGCATTTGGGCCATTTTTTCGAAAATACAATTCCCCTTTAAAACACATGGGGGACTTTTCAATGAATTATTGTCCAAAAAGTAAAATTTTCTAAATTTTTTCCTATTTGAGAAATTAAAGCTAATATGTAGGAGAATCTCCAATTCCAATTTTATAACACTAACTAAATAACAAGTGGGTCTAAAGTTGGTCCAAAAAAGGGCACTTTCAAAAAATTTCATTTTTGCTTTCCCCCCATGTTAATCGTATGGAAAGTTTCACATTTCTAAATTTTAAAAATTTTACAATCTTTTTGTAACTAGGGTAACCGAAATCATCACCCGAATCGATTTCCACTTTCAAATCGTCATTAAAGTGAAATTTTACTACTCAAAACCCAGTTATTGCAGAAAAATACATTAGCCTTGTCGATCCTAAGGCAAATCTCAAATTCTCAATTTTCAAAATTGAACCTTAATTTGTTGCCTAGGATCATAAAAGTCATCACCCGATTTCATTCTGATCAAATAATTTGCTTATAAAATGGTACTTTAGCACTCAAAATCGAAGTAATGCAAAGTAAAAATATAGCTTAAAAACAGTTCCTGAGCGCTTTCGTTTCAAAATTTCAACTTCTCATATACCTTATCAAAAATGATTTGTTTGCTAAATTTTGAACTTAGTTTGATTTATAAAGTGTTTTTGATTAAGAAAATGCAATTTGAAACAATTTGTTAAAAATGAAATTTTCCATTCAATGCCCTGGCAAGTGAAAAATTTCACGATTTTTAAAAAATGGAATATTTGATTTTTAGAATACTGTTTTTTTTATTTCAAATTTGGTACAAGAATGCCTATAAAAAATATATCCAGCTTAAAATCACACTTTGAAAGCATTTGGGCCATTTTTTCGAAAATACAATTCCCCTTTAAAACACATGGGGGACTTTTCAATGAATTATTGTCCAAAAAGTAAAATTTTCTAAATTTTTTCCTCTTTGAGAAATTAAAGCTAATATGTAGGAGAATCTCCAATTCCAATTTTATAACACTAACTAAATAACAAGTGGGTCTAAAGTTGGTCCAAAAAAGGGCCCTTTTAAAATATTTCATTTTTGCTTTCCCCCATGTTAATCGTATGGAAAGTTTCACATTTCTAAATTTTCAAAATTTTACAATCTTTTTGTAACTAGGGTAACCGAAATCATAACCCGAATCGATTTTCACTTTCAAATCGTCATTAAAGTGAAATTTTACTACTCAAAACCCAGTTATTGCAGAAAAATACATTAGCCTTGTCGATCCTAAGGAAAATCTCAAATTCTCAATTTTCAAAATAGAACCTTAATTGGTTGCCTAGGATCATAAAAGTCATCAACCGATTTCATTCTAATCAAATAATTTGTTTATAAAATGGTACTTTAGCACACAAAATCGAAGTAATGCAAAGTAAAAATACGTCTTCAAAACAGTTCCTGAGCGCTTTCGTTTCAAAATTTCAACTTCTCATATACCTTATCAAAAATGATTTGTTTGCTAAATTTTGAACTTAGTTTGATTTATAAAGTGTTTTTGATTAAGAAAATGCAATTTGAAACAATTTGTTAAAAATGAAATTTTCCAATCAATACCCTGGCAAGTGACAAATTTCACGATTTTTAAAAAATAGAATTTTTGATTTTTAGAATACTGTTTTTTTATTTCAAATTTGGTACCAAGAATGTCTATATAAAATATATCCAGCTTAAAATCACACTTTGAAAGCATTTGGGCCATTTTCTCAAAATACAATTCCCTTTTAAAACACATGTGGGACTTTTCAATGAATTATTGTCCAAAAAGTAAAATTTTCTAAATTTTTTCCTATTTGAGAAATTAAAGCTAATATGTAGGAGAATCTCCAATTCCAATTTTATAACACTAACTAAATAACAAGTGGGTCTAAAGTTGGTCCAAAAAAGGGCACTTTTAAAAAATTTCATTTTTGCTTTCCCCCATGTTAATCGTATGGAAAGTTTCACATTTCTAAATTTTCAAAATTTTACAATCTTTTTGTAACTAGGGTAACCGAAATCATCACCCGAATCGATTTCCACTTTCAAATCGTCATTAAAGTGAAATTTTACGACTCAAAACCCAGTTATTGCAGAAAAATACATTAGACTTGTCGATCCTAAGGCAAATCTCAAATTCTCAATTTTCAAAATAGAACCTTAATTGGTTGCCTAGGATCATAAAAGTCATCAACCGATTTCATTCTAATCAAATAATTTGTTTATAAAATGGTACTTTAGCACACAAAATCGAAGTAATGCAAAGTAAAAATACGGCTTCAAAACAGTTCCTGAGCGCTTACGTTTCAAAATTTCAACTTCTCATATAACTTATCAAAAATTATTTGTTTGCTAAATTTTGAACTTAGTTTGATTTATAAAGTGTTTTTGATAAAGAAACTGCAATTTAAAACAATTTGTTAAAAATGAAATTTTCCATTCAATACCCTGGCAAGTGAAAAATTTCACGATTTTTAAAAAATGGAATATTTGATTTTTAGAATACTGTTTTTTTTATTTCAAATTTGGTACAAGAATGCCTATAAAAAATATATCCAGCTTAAAATCACACTTTGAAAGCATTTGGGCCATTTTTTCGAAAATACAATTCCCCTTTAAAACACATGGGGGACTTTTCAATGAATTATTGTCCAAAAAGTAAAATTTTCTAAATTTTTTCCTCTTAGAGAAATTAAAGTTAATATGTAGGAGAATCTCCAATTCCAATTTTATAACACTAACTAAATAACAAGTGGGTCTAAAGTTGGTCCAAAAAAGGGCACTTACAAAAAATTTCATTTTTGCTTTCCCCCATGTTAATCGTATGGAAAGTTTCACATTTCTAAATTTTCAAAATTTTACAATCTTTTTGTAACTAGGGTAACAGAAATCATCACCCGAATCGATTACCACTTTCAAATCGTCATTAAAGTGAAATTTTACTACTCAAAACCCAGTTATTGCAGAAAAATACATTAGCCTTGTCAATCCTAAGGCAAATCTCAAATTCTCAATTTTCAAAATTGAACCTTAATTTGTTGCCTAGGATCATAAAAGTCATCACCCGATTTCATTCTGATCAAATAATTTGCTTATAAAATGGTACTTTAGCACTCAAAATCGAAGTAATGCAAAGTAAAAATATGGCTTAAAAACAGTTCTTGAGCGCTTTCGTTTCAAAATTTCAACTTCTCATATACCTTATCAAAAATTATTTGTTTGCTAAATTTTGAACTTAGTTTGATTTATAAAGTGTTTTTGATAAAGAAAATGCAATTTGAAACAATTTGTTAAAAATGAAATTTTCCAATCAATAACCTGGCAAGTGAAAAATTTCACGATTTTTAAAAAATGGAATATTTGATTTTTAGAATACTGTTTTTTTTATTTCAAATTTGGTACAAGAATGCCTATAAAAAATATATCCAGCTTAAAATCACACTTTGAAAGCATTTGGGCCATTTTTTCGAAAATACAATTCCCCTTTAAAACACATGGGGGACTTTTCAATGAATTATTGTCCAAAAAGTAAAATTTTCTAAATTTTTTCCTATTTGAGAAATTAAAGCTAATATGTAGGAGAATCTCCAATTCCAATTTTATAACACTAACTAAATAACAAGTGGGTCTAAAGTTGGTCCAAAAAAGGGCACTTTCAAAAAATTTCATTTTTGCTTTCCCCCCATGTTAATCGTATGGAAAGTTTCACATTTCTAAATTTTAAAAATTTTACAATCTTTTTGTAACTAGGGTAACCGAAATCATCACCCGAATCGATTTCCACTTTCAAATCGTCATTAAAGTGAAATTTTACTACTCAAAACCCAGTTATTGCAGAAAAATACATTAGCCTTGTCGATCCTAAGGCAAATCTCAAATTCTCAATTTTCAAAATTGAACCTTAATTTGTTGCCTAGGATCATAAAAGTCATCACCCGATTTCATTCTGATCAAATAATTTGCTTATAAAATGGTACTTTAGCACTCAAAATCGAAGTAATGCAAAGTAAAAATATGGCTTAAAAACAGTTCCTGAGCGCTTTCGTTTCAAAATTTCAACTTCTCATATACCTTATCAAAAATTATTTGTTTGCTAAATTTTGAACTTAGTTTGATTTATAAAGTGTTTTTGATTAAGAAAATGCAATTTGAAACAATTTGTTAAAAATGAAATTTTCCAATCAATAACCTGGCAAGTGAAAAATTTCACGATTTTTAAAAAATGGAATATTTGATTTTTAGAATACTGTTTTTTTTATTTCAAATTTGGTACAAGAATGCCTATAAAAAATATATCCAGCTTAAAATCACACTTTGAAAGCATTTGGGCCATTTTTTCGAAAATACAATTCCCCTCTAAAACACATGGGGGACTTTTCAATGAATTATTGTCCAAAAAGTAAAATTTTCTAAATTTTTTCCTCTTTGAGAAATTAAAGCTAATATATAGGAGAATCTCCAATTCCAATTTTATAACACTAACTAAATAACAAGTGGGTCTAAAGTTGGTCCAAAAAAGGGCACTTTCAAAAAATTTCATTTTTGCTTTCCCCCCATGTTAATCGTATGGAAAATTTCACATTTCTAAATTTTCAAAATTTTACAATCTTTTTGTAACTAGGGTAACCGAAATCATCACCCGAATCGATTACCACTTCAAATCGTCATTAAAGTGAAATTTTACTACTCAAAACCCAGTTATTGCAGAAAAATACATTAGCCTTGTCGATCCTAAGGCAAATCTCAAATTCTCAATTTTCAAAATAGAACCTTAATTGGTTGCTTAGGATCATAAAAGTCATCAACCGATTTCATTCTAATCAAATAATTTGTTTATAAAATGGTACTTTAGCACACAAAATCGAAGTAATGCAAAGTAAAAATACGGCTTCAAAACAGTTCCTGAGCCCTTTCGTTTCAAAATTTCAACTTCTCATATACCTTATCAAAAATGATTTGTTTGCTAAATTTTGAACTTAGTTTGATTTATAAAGTGTTTTTGATTAAGAACATGCAATTTGAAACAATTTGTTAAAAATGAAATTTTCCATTCAATGCCCTGGCAAGTGAAAAATTTCACGATTTTTAAAAAATGGAATATTTGATTTTTAGAATACTGTTTTTTTTATTTCAAATTTGGTACAATAATGCCTATAAAAAATATATCCAGCTTAAAATCACACTTTGAAAGCATTTGGGCCATTTTTTCGAAAATACAATTCCCCTTTAAAACACATGGGGGACTTTTCAATGAATTATTGTCCAAAAAGTAAAATTTTCTAAATTTTTTCCTCTTTGAGAAATTAAAGCTAATATGTAGGAGAATCTCCAATTCCAATTTTATAACACTAACTAAATAACAAGTGGGTCTAAAGTTGGTCCAAAAAAGGGCACTTTCAAAAAATTTCATTTTTGCTTTCCCCTCATGTTAATCGTATGTAAAGTTTCACATTTCTAAATTTTCAAAATTTTACAATCTTTTTGTAACTAGGGTAACCGAAATCATCACCCGAATCGATTACCACTTTCAAATCGTCATTAAAGTGAAATTTTACTACTCAAAACCCAGTTATTAAAGAAAAATACATTAGCCTTCTCGATCCTAAGGCAAATCTCAAATTCTCAATTTTCAAAATAGAACCTTAATTGGTTGCCTAGGATCATAAAAGTCATCAACCGATTTCATTCTAATCAAATAATTTGTTTATAAAATGGTACTTTAGCACACAAAATCGAAGTAATGCAAAGTAAAAATACGGCTTCAAAACAGTTCCTGAGCGCTTTCGTTTCAAAATTTCAACTTCTCATATACCTTATCAAAAATGATTTGTTTGCTAAATTTTGAACTTAGTTTGATTTATAAAGTGTTTTTGATTAAGAAAATGCAATTTGAAACAATTTGTTAAAAATGAAATTTTCCATTCAATGCCCTGGCAAGTGAAAAATTTCACGATTTTTAAAAAATGGAATATTTGATTTTTAGAATACTGTTTTTTTTATTTCAAATTTGGTACAAGAATGCCTATAAAAAATATATCCAGCTTAAAATCACACTTTGAAAGCATTTGGGCCATTTTTTCGAAAATACAATTCCCCTTTAAAACACATGGGGGACTTTTCAATGAATTATTGTCCAAAAAGTAAAATTTTCTAAATTTTTTCCTCTTTGAGAAATTAAAGCTAATATGTAGGAGAATCTCCAATTCCAATTTTATAACACTAACTAAATAACAAGTGGGTCTAAAGTTGGTCCAAAAAAGGGCCCTTTTAAAATATTTCATTTTTGCTTTCCCCCATGTTAATCGTATGGAAAGTTTCACATTTCTAAATTTTCAAAATTTTACAATCTTTTTGTAACTAGGGTAACCGAAATCATAACCCGAATCGATTTTCACTTTCAAATCGTCATTAAAGTGAAATTTTACTACTCAAAACCCAGTTATTGCAGAAAAATACATTAGCCTTGTCGATCCTAAGGAAAATCTCAAATTCTCAATTTTCAAAATAGAACCTTAATTGGTTGCCTAGGATCATAAAAGTCATCAACCGATTTCATTCTAATCAAATAATTTGTTTATAAAATGGTACTTTAGCACACAAAATCGAAGTAATGCAAAGTAAAAATACGTCTTCAAAACAGTTCCTGAGCGCTTTCGTTTCAAAATTTCAACTTCTCATATACCTTATCAAAAATGATTTGTTTGCTAAATTTTGAACTTAGTTTGATTTATAAAGTGTTTTTGATTAAGAAAATGCAATTTGAAACAATTTGTTAAAATTGAAATTTTCCAATCAATACCCTGGCAAGTGAAAAATTTCACGATTCTTAAAAAATAGAATTTTTGATTTTTAGAATACTGTTTTTTTATTTCAAATTTGGTACCAAGAATGTCTATAAAAAATATATCCAGCTTAAAATCACACTTTGAAAGCATTTGGGCCATTTTCTCGAAAATACAATTCCCTCTAAAACACATTGGTGACTTTTCAATGAATTATTGTCCAAAAAGTAAAATTTTCTAAATTTTTTCCTATTTGAGAAATTAAAGCTAATATGTAGGAGAATCTCCAATTCCAATTTTATAACACTAACTAAATAACAAGTGGGTCTAAAGTTGGTCCAAAAAAGGGCACTTTCAAAAAATTTCATTTTTGCTTTCCCCCATGTTAATCGTATGGTAAGTTTCACATTTCTAAGTTTTCAAAATTTTACAATCTTTTTGTAACTAGGGTAACCGAAATCATCACCCGAATCGATTTCCACTTTCAAATCGTCATTAAAGTGAAATTTTACAACTCAAAACCCAGTTATTGCAGAAAAATACATTAGACTTGTCGATCCTAAGGCAAATCTCAAATTCTCAATTTTCAAAATTGAACCTTAATTTGTTGCCTAGGATCATAAAAGTCATCACCCGATTTCATTCTGATCAAATAATTTGCATATAAAATGGTACTTTAGCACTCAAAATCGAAGTAATGCAAAGTAAAAATATGGCTTAAAAACAGTTCCTGAGCGCTTTCGTTTCAAAATTTCAACTTCTCATATACCTTATCAAAAATGATTTGTTTGCTAAATTTTGAACTTAGTTTGATTTATAAAGTGTTTTTGATTAAGAAAATGCAATTTGAAACAATTTGTTAAAAATTAAATTTTCCAATCAATACCCTGGCAAGTGAAAAATTTCACGATTTTTCAAAAATAGAATTTTTGATTTTTAGAATACTGTTTTTTTATTTCAAATTTGGTACCAAGAATGTCTATAAAAAATATATTCAGCTTAAAATCACACTTTGAAAGCATTTGGGCTATTTTCTCGAAAATACAATTCCCTTTTAAAACACATGGGGGACTTTTCAATGAATTATTGTCCAAAAAGTAAAATTTTCTTAATTTTTTCCTCTTTGAGAAATTAAAGCTAATATGTAGGAGAATCTTCAATTCCAATTTTATAACACTAACTAAATAACAAGTGGGTCTAAAGTTGGTCCAAAAAAGGGCCCTTTTAAAATATTTCATTTTTGCTTTCCCCCATGTTAATCGTATGGAAAGTTTCACATTTCTAAATTTTCAAAATTTTACAATCTTTTTGTAACTAGGGTAACCGAAATCATCACCCGAATCGATTACCACTTTCAAATCGTCATTAAAGTGAAATTTTACTACTCAAAACCCAGTTATTGCAGAAAAATACATTAGCCTTGTCGATCCTAAGGCAAATCTCAAATTCTCAATTTTCAAAATTGAACCTTAATTTGTTGCCTAGGATCATAAAAGTCATCACCCGATTTCATTCTGATCAAATAATTTGCATATAAAATGGTACTTTAGCACTCAAAATCGAAGTAATGCAAAGTAAAAATATGGCTTAAAAACAGTTCCTGAGCGCTTTCGTTTCAAAATTTCAACTTCTCATATACCTTATCAAAAATGATTTGTTTGCTAAATTTTGAACTTAGTTTGATTTATAAAGTGTTTTTGATTAAGAAAATGCAATTTGAAACAATTTGTTAAAATTGAAATTTTCCAATCAATACCCTGGCAAGTGAAAAATTTCACGATTCTTAAAAAATAGAATTTTTGATTTTTAGAATACTGTTTTTTTATTTCAAATTTGGTACCAAGAATGTCTATAAAAAATATATCCAGCTTAAAATCACACTTTGAAAGCATTTGGGCCATTTTCTCGAAAATACAATTCCCTCTAAAACACATTGGTGACTTTTCAATGAATTATTGTCCAAAAAGTAAAATTTTCTAAATTTTTTCCTATTTGAGAAATTAAAGCTAATATGTAGGAGAATCTCCAATTCCAATTTTATAACACTAACTAAATAACAAGTGGGTCTAAAGTTGGTCCAAAAAAGGGCACTTTCAAAAAATTTCATTTTTGCTTTCCCCCATGTTAATCGTATGGAAAGTTTCACATTTCTAAATTTTCAAAATTTTACAATCTTTTTGTAACTAGGGTAACCGAAATCATCACCCGAATCGTTTTCCACTTTCAAATCGTCATTAAAGTGAAATTTTACTACTCAAAACCCAGTTATTGCAGAAAAATACATTAGCCTTGTCGATCCTAAGGCAAATCTCAAATTCTCAATTTTCAAAATAGAACCTTAATTGGTTGCCTAAGATCATAAAAGTCATCAACCGATTTCATTCTAATCAAATAATTTGTTTATAAAATGGTACTTTAGCACACAAAATCGAAGTAATGCAAAGTAAAAATACGGCTTCAAAACAGTTCCTGAGCGCTTTCGTTTCAAAATTTCAACTTCTCATATACCTTATCAAAAATTATTTGTTTGCTAAATTTTGAACTTAGTTTGATTTATAAAGTTTTTTTGATTAAGAACATGCAATTTGAAACAATTGTTAAAAATGAAATTTTCCATTCAATGCCCTGGCAAGTGAAAAATTTCACGATTTTTAAAAAATGGAATATTTGATTTTTAGAATACTGTTTTTTTTATTTCAAATTTGGTACAAGAATGCCTATAAAAAATATATCCAGCTTAAAATCACACTTTGAAAGCATTTGGGCCATTTTTTCGAAAATACAATTCCCCTTTAAAACACATGGGGGACTTTTCAATGAATTATTGTCCAAAAAGTAAAATTTTCTAAATTTTTTCCTATTTGAGAAATTAAAGCTAATATGTAGGAGAATCTCCAATTTTATAACACTAACTAAATAACAAGTGGGTCTAAAGTTGGTCCAAAAAAGGGCACTTTCAAAAAATTTCATTTTTGCTTTCCCCTCATGTTAATCGTATGGAAAGTTTCACATTTCTAAATTTTCAAAATTTTACAATCTTTTTGTAACTAGGGTAACCGAAATCATCACCCGAATCGATTACCACTTTCAAATCGTCATTAAAGTGAAATTTTACTACTCAAAACCCAGTTATTTCAGAAAAATACATTAGCCTTGTCGATCCTAAGGCAAATCTCAAATTCTCAATTTTCAAAATAGAACCTTAATTGGTTGCCTAAGATCATAAAAGTCATCAACCGATTTCATTCTAATCAAATAATTTGTTTATAAAATGGTACTTTAGCACACAAAATCGAAGTAATGCAAAGTAAAAATACGGCTTCAAAACAGTTCCTGAGCGCTTTCGTTTCAAAATTTCAACTTCTCATATACCTTATCAAAAATTATTTGTTTGCTAAATTTTGAACTTAGTTTGATTTATAAAGTTTTTTTGATTAAGAACATGCAATTTGAAACAATTGTTAAAAATGAAATTTTCCATTTAATGCCCTGGAGATTGAAAAATTTCACGATTTTTAAAAAATGGAATATTTGATTTTTAGAATACTGTTTTTTTTATTTCAAATTTGGTACAAGAATGCCTATAAAAATATATCCAGCTTAAAATCACACTTTGAAAGCATTTGGGCCATTTTTTCGAAAATACAATTCCCCTTTAAAACACATGGGGGACTTTTCAATGAATTATTGTCCAAAAAGTAAAATTTTCTAAATTTTTTCCTCTTTGAGAAATTAAAGTTAATATGTAGGAGAATCTCCAATTCCAATTTTATAACACTAACTAAATAACAAGTGGGTCTAAAGTTGGTCCAAAAAAGGGCACTTTCAAAAAATTTCATTTTTGCTTTCCCCCATGTTAATCGTATGGAAAGTTTCACATTTCTAAATTTTCAAAATTTTACAATCTTTTTGTAACTAGGGTAACCGAAATCATCACCCGAATCGATTACCACTTCAAATCGTCATTAAAGTGAAATTTTACTACTCAAAACCCAGTTATTGCAGAAAAATACATTAGCCTTGTCAATCCTAAGGCAAATCTCAAATTCTCAATTTTCAAAATTGAACCTTAATTTGTTGCCTAGGATCATAAAAGTCATCACCCGATTTCATTCTGATCAAATAATTTGCTTATAAAATGGTACTTTAGCACTCAAAATCGAAGTAATGCAAAGTAAAAATACGGCTTCAAAACAGTTCCTGAGCCCTTTCGTTTCAAAATTTCAACTTCTCATATACCTTATCAAAAATGATTTGTTTGCTAAATTTTGAACTTAGTTTGATTTATAAAGTGTTTTTGATTAAGAACATGCAATTTGAAACAATTTGTTAAAAATGAAATTTTCCATTCAATGCCCTGGCAAGTGAAAAATTTCACGATTTTTAAAAAATGGAATATTTGATTTTTAGAATACTGTTTTTTTTATTTCAAATTTGGTACAATAATGCCTATAAAAAATATATCCAGCTTAAAATCACACTTTGAAAGCATTTGGGCCATTTTTTCGAAAATACAATTCCCCTTTAAAACACATGGGGGACTTTTCAATGAATTATTGTCCAAAAAGTAAAATTTTCTAAATTTTTTCCTATTTGAGAAATTAAAGCTAATATGTAGGAGAATCTCCAATTCCAATTTTATAACACTAACTAAATAACAAGTGGGTCTAAAGTTGGTCCAAAAAAGGGCCCTTTTAAAATATTTCATTTTTGCTTTCCCCCATGTTAATCGTATGGAAAGTTTCACATTTCTAAATTTTCAAAATTTTACAATCTTTTTGTAACTAGGGTAACCGAAATCATAACCCGAATCGATTTTCACTTTCAAATCGTCATTAAAGTGAAATTTTACTACTCAAAACCCAGTTATTGCAGAAAAATACATTAGCCTTGTCGATCCTAAGGAAAATCTCAAATTCTCAATTTTCAAAATAGAACCTTAATTGGTTGCCTAGGATCATAAAAGTCATCAACCGATTTCATTCTAATCAAATAATTTGTTTATAAAATGGTACTTTAGCACACAAAATCGAAGTAATGCAAAGTAAAAATACGTCTTCAAAACAGTTCCTGAGCGCTTTCGTTTCAAAATTTCAACTTCTCATATACCTTATCAAAAATGATTTGTTTGCTAAATTTTGAACTTAGTTTGATTTATAAAGTGTTTTTGATTAAGAAAATGCAATTTGAAACAATTTGTTAAAATTGAAATTTTCCAATCAATACCCTGGCAAGTGAAAAATTTCACGATTCTTAAAAAATAGAATTTTTGATTTTTAGAATACTGTTTTTTTATTTCAAATTTGGTACCAAGAATGTCTATAAAAAATATATCCAGCTTAAAATCACACTTTGAAAGCATTTGGGCCATTTTCTCGAAAATACAATTCCCTCTAAAACACATTGGTGACTTTTCAATGAATTATTGTCCAAAAAGTAAAATTTTCTAAATTTTTTCCTATTTGAGAAATTAAAGCTAATATGTAGGAGAATCTCCAATTCCAATTTTATAACACTAACTAAATAACAAGTGGGTCTAAAGTTGGTCCAAAAAAGGGCACTTTCAAAAAATTTCATTTTTGCTTTCCCCCATGTTAATCGTATGGTAAGTTTCACATTTCTAAGTTTTCAAAATTTTACAATCTTTTTGTAACTAGGGTAACCGAAATCATCACCCGAATCGATTTCCACTTTCAAATCGTCATTAAAGTGAAATTTTACAACTCAAAACCCAGTTATTGCAGAAAAATACATTAGACTTGTCGATCCTAAGGCAAATCTCAAATTCTCAATTTTCAAAATTGAACCTTAATTTGTTGCCTAGGATCATAAAAGTCATCACCCGATTTCATTCTGATCAAATAATTTGCATATAAAATGGTACTTTAGCACTCAAAATCGAAGTAATGCAAAGTAAAAATATGGCTTAAAAACAGTTCCTGAGCGCTTTCGTTTCAAAATTTCAACTTCTCATATACCTTATCAAAAATGATTTGTTTGCTAAATTTTGAACTTAGTTTGATTTATAAAGTGTTTTTGATTAAGAAAATGCAATTTGAAACAATTTGTTAAAAATGAAATTTTCCAATCAATACCCTGGCAAGTGAAAAATTTCACGATTTTTCAAAAATAGAATTTTTGATTTTTAGAATACTGTTTTTTTATTTCAAATTTGGTACCAAGAATGTCTATAAAAAATATATTCAGCTTAAAATCACACTTTGAAAGCATTTGGGCTATTTTCTCGAAAATACAATTCCCTTTTAAAACACATGGGGGACTTTTCAATGAATTATTGTCCAAAAAGTAAAATTTTCTTAATTTTTTCCTCTTTGAGAAATTAAAGCTAATATGTAGGAGAATCTCCAATTCCAATTTTATAACACTAACTAAATAACAAGTGGGTCTAAAGTTGGTCCAAAAAAGGGCACATTTAAAAAATTTCATTTTTGCTTTCCCCCATGTTAATCGTATGGAAAGTTTCACATTTCTAAATTTTCAAAATTTTACAATCTTTTTGTAACTAGGGTAACCGAAATCATCACCCGAATCGATTACCACTTTCAAATCGTCATTAAAGTGAAATTTTACTACTCAAAACCCAGTTATTGCAGAAAAATACATTAGCCTTGTCGATCCTAAGGCAAATCTCAAATTCTCAATTTTCAAAATAGAACCTTAATTGGTTGCCTAAGATCATAAAAGTCATCAACCGATTTCATTCTAATCAAATAATTTGTTTATAAAATGGTACTTTAGCACACAAAATCGAAGTAATGCAAAGTAAAAATACGGCTTCAAAACAGTTCCTGAGCGCTTTCGTTTCAAAATTTCAACTTCTCATATACCTTATCAAAAATTATTTGTTTGCTAAATTTTGAACTTAGTTTGATTTATAAAGTTTTTTTGATTAAGAACATGCAATTTGAAACAATTGTTAAAAATGAAATTTTCCATTCAATGCCCTGGCAAGTGAAAAATTTCACGATTTTTAAAAAATGGAATATTTGATTTTTAGAATACTGTTTTTTTTATTTCAAATTTGGTACAAGAATGCCTATAAAAAATATATCCAGCTTAAAATCACACTTTGAAAGCATTTGGGCCATTTTTTCGAAAATACAATTCCCCTTTAAAACACATGGGGGACTTTTCAATGAATTATTGTCCAAAAAGTAAAATTTTCTAAATTTTTTCCTCTTTGAGAAATTAAAGCTAATATGTAGGAGAATCTCCAATTCCAATTTTATAACACTAACTAAATAACAAGTGGGTCTAAAGTTGGTCCAAAAAAGGGCACTTTCAAAAAATTTCATTTTTGCTTTCCCCTCATGTTAATCGTATGGAAAGTTTCACATTTCTAAATTTTCAAAATTTTACAATCTTTTTGTAACTAGGGTAACCGAAATCATCACCCGAATCGATTACCACTTTCAAATCGTCATTAAAGTGAAATTTTACTACTCAAAACCCAGTTATTGCAGAAAAATACATTAGCCTTGTCGATCCTAAGGCAAATCTCAAATTCTCAATTTTCAAAATTGAACCTTAATTTGTTGCCTAGGATCATAAAACTCATCACCCGATTTCATTCTTATCAAATAATTTGCATATAAAATGGTACTTTAGCACTCAAAATCGAAGTAATGCAAAGTAAAAATATGGCTTAAAAACAGTTCCTGAGCGCTTTCGTTTCAAAATTTCAACTTCTCATATACCTTATCAAAAATGATTTGTTTGCTAAATTTTGAACTTAGTTTGATTTATAAAGTGTTTTTGATTAAGAAAATGCAATTTGAAACAATTTGTTAAAAATGAAATTTTCCATTCAATGCCCTGGCAAGTGAAAAATTTCACGATTTTTAAAAAATGGAATATTTGATTTTTAGAATACTGTTTTTTTTATTTCAAATTTGGTACAAGAATGCCTATAAAAAATATATCCAGCTTAAAATCACTCTTTGAAAGCATTTGGGCCATTTTCTCGAAAATACAATTCCCTCTAAAACACATTGGTGACTTTTCAATGAATTATTGTCCAAAAAGTAAAATTTTCTAAATTTTTTCCTATTTGAGAAATTAAAGCTAATATGTAGGAGAATCTCCAATTCCAATTTTATAACACTAACTAAATAACAAGTGGGTCTAAAGTTGGTCCAAAAAAGGGCACTTTCAAAAAATTTCATTTTTGCTTTCCCCCCATGTTAATCGTATGGAAAGTTTCACATTTCTAAATTTTCAAAATTTTACAATCTTTTTGTAACTAGGGTAACCGAAATCATCACCCGAATCGATTTCCACTTTCAAATCGTCATTAAAGTGAAATTTTACTACTCAAAACCCAGTTATTGCAGAAAAATACATTAGCCTTGTCGATCCTAAGGCAAATCTCAAATTCTCAATTTTCAAAATAGAACCTTAATTGGTTGCCTAGGATCATAAAAGTCATCAACCGATTTCATTCTAATCAAATAATTTGTTTATAAAATGGTACTTTAGCACACAAAATCGAAGTAATGCAAAGTAAAAATACGGCTTCAAAACAGTTCCTGAGCGCTTTCGTTTCAAAATTTCAACTTCTCATATACCTTATCAAAAATGATTTGTTTGCTAAATTTTGAACTTAGTTTGATTTATAAAGTGTTTTTGATTAAGAAAATGCAATTTGAAACAATTTGTTAAAAATGAAATTTTCCAATCAATACCCTGGCAAGTGAAAAATTTCACGATTTTTCAAAAATAGAATTTTTGATTTTTAGAATACTGTTTTTTTATTTCAAATTTGGTACCAAGAATGTCTATAAAAAATATATTCAGCTTAAAATCACAATTTGAAAGCATTTGGGCTATTTTCTCGAAAATACAATTCATTTTTAAAACACATGGGGGACTTTTCAATGAATTATTGTCCAAAAAGTAAAATTTTCTAAATTTTTTCCTATTTGAGAAATTAAAGTTAATATGTAGGAGAATCTCCAATTCCAATTTTATAACACTAACTAAATAACAAGTGGGTCTAAAGTTGGTCCAAAAAAGGGCACATTTAAAAAATTTCATTTTTGCTTTCCCCCATGTTAATCGTATGGAAAGTTTCACATTTCTAAATTTTCAAAATTTTACAATCTTTTTGTAACTAGGGTAACCGAAATCATCACCCGAATCGATTACCACTTTCAAATCGTCATTAAAGTGAAATTTTACTACTCAAAACCCATTTATTGCAGAAAAATACATTAGCCTTGTCGATCCTAAGGCAAATCTCAAATTCTCAATTTTCAAAATTGAACCTTAATTTGTTGCCTAGGATCATAAAAGTCATCACCCGATTTCATTCTGATCAAATAATTTGCATATAAAATGGTACTTTAGCACTCAAAATCGAAGTAATGCAAAGTAAAAATATGGCTTAAAAACAGTTCCTGAGCGCTTTCGTTTCAAAATTTCACCTTCTCATATACCTTATCAAAAATGATTTGTTTGCTAAATTTTGAACTTAGTTTGATTTATAAAGTGTTTTTGATTAAGAAAATGCAATTTGAAACAATTTGTTAAAATTGAAATTTTCCAATCAATACCTTGGCAAGTGAAAAATTTCACGATTTTTCAAAAATAGAATTTTTGATTTTTAGAATACTGTTTTTTTATTTCAAATTTGGTACCAAGAATGTCTATAAAAAATATATTCAGCTTAAAATCACACTTTGAAAGCATTTGGGCTATTTTCTCGAAAATACAATTCCCTTTTAAAACACATGGGGGACTTTTCAATGAATTATTGTCCAAAAAGTAAAATTTTCTAAATTTTTTCCTATTTGAGAAATTAAAGTTAATATGTAGGAGAATCTCCAATTCCAATTTTATAACACTAACTAAATAACAAGTGGGTCTAAAGTTGGTCCAAAAAAGGGCACTTTCAAAAAATTTCATTTTTGCTTTCCCCCATGTTAATCGTATGGTAAGTTTCACATTTCTAAGTTTTCAAAATTTTACAATCTTTTTGTAACTAGGGTAACCGAAATCATCACCCGAATCGATTTCCACTTTCAAATCGTCATTAAAGTGAAATTTTACAACTCAAAACCCAGTTATTGCAGAAAAATACATTAGACTTGTCGATCCTAAGGCAAATCTCAAATTCTCAATTTTCAAAATTGAACCTTAATTTGTTGCCTAGGATCATAAAAGTCATCACCCGATTTCATTCTGATCAAATAATTTGCATATAAAATGGTACTTTAGCACTCAAAATCGAAGTAATGCAAAGTAAAAATATGGCTTAAAAACAGTTCCTGAGCGCTTTCGTTTCAAAATTTCAACTTCTCATATACCTTATCAAAAATGATTTGTTTGCTAAATTTTGAACTTAGTTTGATTTATAAAGTGTTTTTGATTAAGAAAATGCAATTTGAAACAATTTGTTAAAAATGAAATTTTCCAATCAATACCCTGGCAAGTGAAAAATTTCACGATTTTTCAAAAATAGAATTTTTGATTTTTAGAATACTGTTTTTTTATTTCAAATTTGGTACCAAGAATGTCTATAAAAAATATATTCAGCTTAAAATCACACTTTGAAAGCATTTGGGCTATTTTCTCGAAAATACAATTCCCTTTTAAAACACATGGGGGACTTTTCAATGAATTATTGTCCAAAAAGTAAAATTTTCTTAATTTTTTCCTCTTTGAGAAATTAAAGCTAATATGTAGGAGAATCTCCAATTCCAATTTTATAACACTAACTAAATAACAAGTGGGTCTAAAGTTGGTCCAAAAAAGGGCACATTTAAAAAATTTCATTTTTGCTTTCCCCCATGTTAATCGTATGGAAAGTTTCACATTTCTAAATTTTCAAAATTTTACAATCTTTTTGTAACTAGGGTAACCGAAATCATCACCCGAATCGATTACCACTTTCAAATCGTCATTAAAGTGAAATTTTACTACTCAAAACCCAGTTATTGCAGAAAAATACATTAGCCTTGTCGATCCTAAGGCAAATCTCAAATTCTCAATTTTCAAAATTGAACCTTAATTTGTTGCCTAGGATCATAAAAGTCATCACCCGATTTCATTCTGATCAAATAATTTGCATATAAAATGGTACTTTAGCACTCAAAATCGAAGTAATGCAAAGTAAAAATATGGCTTAAAAACAGTTCCTGAGCGCTTTCGTTTCAAAATTTCAACTTCTCATATACCTTATCAAAAATGATTTGTTTGCTAAATTTTGAACTTAGTTTGATTTATAAAGTGTTTTTGATTAAGAAAATGCAATTTGAAACAATTTGTTAAAATTGAAATTTTCCAATCAATACCCTGGCAAGTGAAAAATTTCACGATTTTTCAAAAATAGAATTTTTGATTTTTAGAATACTGTTTTTTTATTTCAAATTTGGTACCAAGAATGTCTATAAAAAATATATTCAGCTTAAAATCACACTTTGAAAGCATTTGGGCTATTTTCTCGAAAATACAATTCCCTTTTAAAACACATGGGGGACTTTTCAATGAATTATTGTCCAAAAAGTAAAATTTTCTTAATTTTTTCCTCTTTGAGAAATTAAAGCTAATATGTAGGAGAATCTCCAATTCCAATTTTATAACACTAACTAAATAACAAGTGGGTCTAAACATGGTCCAAAAAAGGGCACATTTAAAAAATTTCATTTTTGCTTTCCCCCCTGTTAATCGTATGGAAAGTTTCACATTTCTAAATTTTCAAAATTTTACAATCTTTTTGTAACTAGGGTAACCGAAATCATCACCCGAATCGATTACCACTTTCAAATCGTCATTAAAGTGAAATTTTACTACTCAAAACCCAGTTATTGCAGAAAAATACATTAGCCTTGTCGATCCTAAGGCAAATCTCAAATTCTCAATTTTCAAAATTGAACCTTAATTTGTTGCCTAGGATCATAAAAGTCATCACCCGATTTCATTCTGATCAAATAATTTGCATATAAAATGGTACTTTAGCACTCAAAATCGAAGTAATGCAAAGTAAAAATATGGCTTAAAAACAGTTCCTGAGCGCTTTCGTTTCAAAATTTCAACTTCTCATATACCTAATCAAAAATGATTTGTTTGCTAAATTTTGAACTTAGTTTGATTTATAAAGTGTTTTTGATTAAGAAAATGCAATTTGAAACAATTTGTTAAAATTGAAATTTTCCAATCAATACCCTGGCAAGTGAAAAATTTCACGATTTTTAAAAAATAGAATTTTTGATTTTTAGAATACTGTTTTTTTATTTCAAATTTGGTACCAAGAATGTCTATAAAAAATATATCCAGCTTAAAATCACACTTTGAAAGCATTTGGGCCATTTTCTCGAAAATACAATTCCCTTTTAAAACACATTGGTGACTTTTCAATGAATTATTGTCCAAAAAGTAAAATTTTCTAAATTTTTTCCTATTTGAGAAATTAAAGCTAATATGTAGGAGAATCTCCAATTCCAATTTTATAACACTAACTAAATAACAAGTGGGTCTAAAGTTGGTCCTAAAAAGGGCACTTTCAAAAAATTTCATTTTTGCTTTCCCCCATGTTAATCGTATGGTAAGTTTCACATTTCTAAATTTTCAAAATTTTACAATCTTTTTGTAACTAGGGAAACCGAAATCATCACCCGAATCGATTTCCACTTTCAAATCGTCATTAAAGTGAAATTTTACAACTAAAACCCCAGTTATTGCAGAAAAATACATTAGACTTGTCGATCCTAAGGCAAATCTCAAATTCTCAATTTTCAAAATTGAACCTTAATTTGTTGCCTAGGATCATAAAAGTCATCACCCGATTTCATTCTGATCAAATAATTTGCATATAAAACGGTACTTTAGCACTCAAAATCGAAGTAATGCAAAGTAAAAATATGGCTTAAAAACAGTTCCTGAGCACTTTCGTTTCAAAATTTCAACTTCTCATATACCTTATCAAAAATGATTTGTTTGCTAAATTTTGAACTTAGTTTGATTTATAAAGTGTTTTTGATTAAGAAAATGCAATTTGAAACAATTTGTTAAAAATGAAATTTTCCAATCAATACCCTGGCAAGTGAAAAATTTCACGATTTTTCAAAAATAGAATTTTTGATTTTTAGAATACTGTTTTTCTATTTCAAATTTGGTACCAAGAATGTCTATAAAAAATATATTCAGCTTAAAATCACACTTTGAAAGCATTTGGGCTATTTTCTCGAAAATACAATTCCCTTTTAAAACACATGGGGGACTTTTCAATGAATTATTGTCCAAAAAGTAAAATTTTCTAAATTTTTTCCTATTTGAGAAATTAAAGTTAATATGTAGGAGAATCTCCAATTCCAATTTTATAACACTAACTAAATAACAAGTGGGTCTAAAGTTGGTCCAAAAAAGGGCACATTTAAAAAATTTCATTTTTGCTTTCCAGCATGTTAATCGTATGGAAAGTTTCACATTTCTAAATTTTCAAAATTTTACAATCTTTTTGTAACTAGGGTAACCGAAATCATCACCCGAATCGATTACCACTTTCAAATCGTCATTAAAGTGAAATTTTACTACTCAAAACCCAGTTATTGCAGAAAAATACATTAGCCTTGTCGATCCTAAGGCAAATCTCAAATTCTCAATTTTCAAAATTGAACCTTAATTTGTTGCCTAGGATCATAAAACTCATCACCCGATTTCATTCTTATCAAATAATTTGCATATAAAATGGTACTTTAGCACTCAAAATCGAAGTAATGCAAAGTAAAAATATGGCTTAAAAACAGTTCCTGAGCGCTTTCGTTTCAAAATTTCAACTTCTCATATACCTTATCAAAAATGATTTGTTTGCTAAATTTTGAACTTAGTTTGATTTATAAAGTGTTTTTGATTAAGAAAATGCAATTTGAAACAATTTGTTAAAATTGAAATTTTCCAATCAATACCTTGGCAAGTGAAAAATTTCACGATTTTTCAAAAATAGAATTTTTGATTTTTAGAATACTGTTTTTTTATTTCAAATTTGGTACCAAGAATGTCTATAAAAAATATATCCAGCTTAAAATCACACTTTGAAAGCATTTGGGCCATTTTCTCGAAAATACAATTCCCTTTTAAAACACATGGGGGACTTTTCAATGAATTATTGTCCAAAAAGTAAAATTTTCTTAATTTTTTCCTCTTTGAGAAATTAAAGCTAATATGTAGGAGAATCTCCAATTCCAATTTTATAACACTAACTAAATAACAAGTGGGTCTAAAGTTGGTCCAAAAAAGGGCACTTTCAAAAATTTTCAATTTTGCTTTCCCCCCATGTTAATCGTATGGAAAGTTTCACATTTCTAAATTTTCAAAATTTTACAATCTTTTTGTAACTAGGGTAACCAAAATCATCACCCGAATCGATTACCACTTTCAAATCGTCATTAAAGTGAAATTTTACTACTCAAAACCCAGTTATTGCAGAAAAATACATTAGCCTTGTCGATCCTAAGGCAAATCTCAAATTCTCAATTTTCAAAATTGAACCTTAATTTGTTGCCTAGGATCATAAAAGTCATCACCCGATTTCATTCTGATCAAATAATTTGCATATAAAATGGTACTTTAGCACTCAAAATCGAAGTAATGCAAAGTAAAAATATGGCTTAAAAACAGTTCCTGAGCGCTTTCGTTTCAAAATTTCAACTTCTCATATACCTTATCAAAAATGATTTGTTTGCTAAATTTTGAACTTAGTTTGATTTATAAAGTGTTTTTGATTAAGAAAATGCAATTTGAAACAATTTGTTAAAATTGAAATTTTCCAATCAATACCCTGGCAAGTGAAAAATTTCACGATTTTTCAAAAATAGAATTTTTGATTTTTAGAATACTGTTTTTTTATTTCAAATTTGGTACCAAGAATGTCTATAAAAAATATATCCAGCTTAAAATCACACTTTGAAAGCATTTCGGCCATTTTCTCGAAAATACAATTCCCTTTTAAAACACATGGGGGACTTTTCAATGAATTATTGTCCAAAAAGTAAAATTTTCTAAATTTTTTCCTATTTGAGAAATTAAAGCTAATATGTAGGAGAATCTCCAATTCCAATTTTATAACACTAACTAAATAACAAGTGGGTCTAAAGTTGGTCCAAAAAAGGGCACTTTCAAAAAATTTCATTTTTGCTTTCCCCCCATGTTAATCGTATGGAAAGTTTCACATTTCTAAATTTTCAAAATTTTACAATCTTTTTGTAACTAGGGTAACCGAAATCATCACCCGAATCGATTTCCACTTTCAAATCGTCATTAAAGTGAAATTTTACTACTCAAAACCCAGTTATTGCAGAAAAATACATTAGCCTTGTCGATCCTAAGGCAAATCTCAAATTCTCAATTTTCAAAATAGAACCTTAATTGGTTGCTTAGGATCATAAAAGTCATCAACCGATTTCATTCTAATCAAATAATTTGTTTATAAAATGGTACTTTAGCACACAAAATCGAAGTAATGCAAAGTAAAAATACGGCTTCAAAACAGTTCCTGAGCCCTTTCGTTTCAAAATTTCAACTTCTCATATACCTTATCAAAAATGATTTGTTTGCTAAATTTTGAACTTAGTTTGATTTATAAAGTGTTTTTGATTAAGAAAATGCAATTTGAAACAATTTGTTAAAAATGAAATTTTCCAATCAATACCCTGGCAAGTGAAAAATTTCACGATTTTTCAAAAATAGAATTTTTGATTTTTAGAATACTGTTTTTCTATTTCAAATTTGGTACCAAGAATGTCTATAAAAAATATATTCAGCTTAAAATCACACTTTGAAAGCATTTGGGCTATTTTCTCGAAAATACAATTCCCTTTTAAAACACATGGGGGACTTTTCAATGAATTATTGTCCAAAAAGTAAAATTTTCTAAATTTTTTCCCATTTGAGAAATTAAAGTTAATATGTAGGAGAATCTCCAATTCCAATTTTATAACACTAACTAAATAACAAGTGGGTCTAAAGTTGGTCCAAAAAAGGGCACATTTAAAAAATTTCATTTTTGCTTTCCAGCATGTTAATCGTATGGAAAGTTTCACATTTCTAAATTTTCAAAATTTTACAATCTTTTTGTAACTAGGGTAACCGAAATCATCACCCGAATCGATTACCACTTTCAAATCGTCATTAAAGTGAAATTTTACTACTCAAAACCCAGTTATTGCAGAAAAATACATTAGCCTTGTCGATCCTAAGGCAAATCTCAAATTCTCAATTTTCAAAATTGAACCTTAATTTGTTGCCTAGGATCATAAAACTCATCACCCGATTTCATTCTTATCAAATAATTTGCATATAAAATGGTACTTTAGCACTCAAAATCGAAGTAATGCAAAGTAAAAATATGGCTTAAAAACAGTTCCTGAGCGCTTTCGTTTCAAAATTTCAACTTCTCATATACCTTATCAAAAATGATTTGTTTGCTAAATTTTGAACTTAGTTTGATTTATAAAGTGTTTTTGATTAAGAAAATGCAATTTGAAACAATTTGTTAAAATTGAAATTTTCCAATCAATACCTTGGCAAGTGAAAAATTTCACGATTTTTCAAAAATAGAATTTTTGATTTTTAGAATACTGTTTTTTTATTTCAAATTTGGTACCAAGAATGTCTATAAAAAATATATCCAGCTTAAAATCACACTTTGAAAGCATTTGGGCCATTTTCTCGAAAATACAATTCCCTTTTAAAACACATGGGGGACTTTTCAATGAATTATTGTCCAAAAAGTAAAATTTTCTTAATTTTTTCCTCTTTGAGAAATTAAAGCTAATATGTAGGAGAATCTCCAATTCCAATTTTATAACACTAACTAAATAACAAGTGGGTCTAAAGTTGGTCCAAAAAAGGGCACTTTCAAAAATTTTCAATTTTGCTTTCCCCCCATGTTAATCGTATGGAAAGTTTCACATTTCTAAATTTTCAAAATTTTACAATCTTTTTGTAACTAGGGTAACCAAAATCATCACCCGAATCGATTACCACTTTCAAATCGTCATTAAAGTGAAATTTTACTACTCAAAACCCAGTTATTGCAGAAAAATACATTAGCCTTGTCGATCCTAAGGCAAATCTCAAATTCTCAATTTTCAAAATTGAACCTTAATTTGTTGCCTAGGATCATAAAAGTCATCACCCGATTTCATTCTGATCAAATAATTTGCATATAAAATGGTACTTTAGCACTCAAAATCGAAGTAATGCAAAGTAAAAATATGGCTTAAAAACAGTTCCTGAGCGCTTTCGTTTCAAAATTTCAACTTCTCATATACCTTATCAAAAATGATTTGTTTGCTAAATTTTGAACTTAGTTTGATTTATAAAGTGTTTTTGATTAAGAAAATGCAATTTGAAACAATTTGTTAAAATTGAAATTTTCCAATCAATACCCTGGCAAGTGAAAAATTTCACGATTTTTCAAAAATAGAATTTTTGATTTTTAGAATACTGTTTTTTTATTTCAAATTTGGTACCAAGAATGTCTATAAAAAATATATCCAGCTTAAAATCACACTTTGAAAGCATTTCGGCCATTTTCTCGAAAATACAATTCCCTTTTAAAACACATGGGGGACTTTTCAATGAATTATTGTCCAAAAAGTAAAATTTTCTAAATTTTTTCCTATTTGAGAAATTAAAGCTAATATGTAGGAGAATCTCCAATTCCAATTTTATAACACTAACTAAATAACAAGTGGGTCTAAAGTTGGTCCAAAAAAGGGCACTTTCAAAAAATTTCATTTTTGCTTTCCCCCCATGTTAATCGTATGGAAAGTTTCACATTTCTAAATTTTCAAAATTTTACAATCTTTTTGTAACTAGGGTAACCGAAATCATCACCCGAATCGATTTCCACTTTCAAATCGTCATTAAAGTGAAATTTTACTACTCAAAACCCAGTTATTGCAGAAAAATACATTAGCCTTGTCGATCCTAAGGCAAATCTCAAATTCTCAATTTTCAAAATAGAACCTTAATTGGTTGCTTAGGATCATAAAAGTCATCAACCGATTTCATTCTAATCAAATAATTTGTTTATAAAATGGTACTTTAGCACACAAAATCGAAGTAATGCAAAGTAAAAATACGGCTTCAAAACAGTTCCTGAGCCCTTTCGTTTCAAAATTTCAACTTCTCATATACCTTATCAAAAATGATTTGTTTGCTAAATTTTGAACTTAGTTTGATTTATAAAGTGTTTTTGATTAAGAACATGCAATTTGAAACAATTTGTTAAAAATGAAATTTTCCATTCAATGCCCTGGCAAGTGAAAAATTTCACGATTTTTAAAAAATGGAATATTTGATTTTTAGAATACTGTTTTTTTTATTTCAAATTTGGTACAAGAATGCCTATAAAAAATATATCCAGCTTAAAATCACACTTTGAAAGCATTTGGGCCATTTTTTCGAAAATACAATTCCCCTTTAAAACACATGGGGGACTTTTCAATGAATTATTGTCCAAAAAGTAAAATTTTCTAAATTTTTTCCTCTTTGAGAAATTAAAGCTAATATGTAGGAGAATCTCCAATTCCAATTTTATAACACTAACTAAATAACAAGTGGGTCTAAAGTTGGGCCAAAAAAGGGCACTTTCAAAAAATTTCATTTTTGCTTTCCCCAATGTTAATCGTATGGTAAGTTTCACATTTCTAAATTTTCAAAATTTTACAATCTTTTTGTAACTAGGGTAACCGAAATCATCACCCGAATCGATTTCCACTTTCAAATCGTCATTAAATTGAAATTTTACAACTCAAAACCCAGTTATTGCAGAAAAATACATTAGCCTTGTCGATCCTAAGGCAAATCTCAAATTCTCAATTTTCAAAATAGAACCTTAATTGGTTGCCTAGGATCATAAAAGTCATCAACCGATTTCATTCTAATCAAATAATTTGTTTATAAAATGGTACTTTAGCACACAAAATCGAAGTAATGCAAAGTAAAAATACGGCTTCAAAACAGTTCCTGAGCGCTTTCGTTTCAAAATTTCACCTTCTCATATACCTTATCAAAAATGATTTGTTTGCTAAATTTTGAACTTAGTTTGATTTATAAAGTGTTTTTGATTAAGAACATGCAATTTGAAACAATTTGTTAAAAATGAAATTTTCCATTCAATGCCCTGGCAAGTGAAAAATTTCACGATTTTTAAAAAATGGATTATTTGATTTTTAGAATACTGTTTTTTTTATTTCAAATTTGGTACAAGAATGCCTATAAAAAATATATCCAGCTTAAAATCACACTTTGAAAGCATTTGGGCCATTTTTTCGAAAATACAATTCCCCTTTAAAACACATGGGGGACTTTTCAATGAATTATTGTCCAAAAAGTAAAATTTTCTAAATTTTTTACTCTTTGAGAAATTAAAGCTAATATGTAGGAGAATCTCCAATTCCAATTTTATAACACTAACTAAATAACAAGTGGGTCTAAAGTTGGTCCAAAAAAGGGCACTTTCAAAAAATTTCATTTTTGCTTTCCCCCCATGTTATTCGTATGGAAAGTTTCACATTTCTAAATTTTCAAAATTTTACAATCTTTTTGTAACTAGGGTAACCGAAATCATCACTCGAATCGATTACCACTTTCAAATCGTCATTAAAGTGAAATTTTACTACTCAAAACCCAGTTATTGCAGAAAAATACATTAGCCTTGTCGATCCCCTAAGGCAAATCTCAAATTCTCAATTTTCAAAATAGAACCTTAATTGGTTGCCTAGGATCATAAAAGTCATCAACCGATTTCATTCTAATCAAATAATTTGTTTATAAAATGGTACTTTAGCACACAAAATCGAAGTAATGCAAAGTAAAAATACGGCTTCAAAACAGTTCCTGAGCGCTTTCGTTTCAAAATTTCACCTTCTCATATACCTTATCAAAAATGATTTGTTTGCTAAATTTTGAACTTAGTTTGATTTATAAAGTGTTTTTGATTAAGAACATGCAATTTGAAACAATTTGTTAAAAATTAAATTTTCCATTCAATGCCCTGGCAAGTGAAAAATTTCACGATTTTTAAAAAATGGAATATTTGATTTTTAGAATACTGTTTTTTTTATTTCAAATTTGGTACAAGAATGCCTATAAAAAATATATCCAGCTTAAAATCACACTTTGAAAGCATTTGGGCCATTTTTTCGAAAATACAATTCCCCTTTAAAACACATGGGGGACTTTTCAATGAATTATTGTTCAAAAAGTAAAATTTTCTAAATTTTTTACTCTTTGAGAAATTAAAGCTAATATGTAGGAGAATCTCCAATTCCAATTTTATAACACTAACTAAATAACAAGTGGGTCTAAAGTTGGTCCAAAAAAAGGGCACTTTCAAAAAATTTCATTTTTGCTTTCCCCCATGTTAATCGTATGGTAAGTTTCACATTTCTAAATTTTCAAAATTTTACAATCTTTTTGTAACTAGGGTAACCGAAATCATCACCCGAATCGATTTCCACTTTCAAATCGTCATTAAAGTGAAATTTTACTACTCAAAACCCAGTTATTGCAGAAAAATACATTAGACTTGTCGATCCTAAGGCAAATCTCAAATTCTCAATTTTCAAAATTGAACCTTAATTTGTTGCCTAGGATCATAAAAGTCATCACCCGATTTCATTCTGATCAAATAATTTGCATATAAAATGGTACTTTAGCACTCAAAATCGAAGTAATGCAAAGTAAAAATACGGCTTCAAAACAGTTCCTGAGCGCTTTCGTTTCAAAATTTCACCTTCTCATATACCTTATCAAAAATGATTTGTTTGCTAAATTTTGAACTTAGTTTGATTTATAAAGTGTTTTTGATTAAGAACATGCAATTTGAAACAATTTGTTAAAAATGAAATTTTCCATTCAATGCCCTGGCAAGTGAAAAATTTCACGATTTTTAAAAAATGGAATATTTGATTTTTAGAATACTGTTTTTTTTATTTCAAATTTGGTACAAGAATGCCTATAAAAAATATATCCAGCTTAAAATCACACTTTGAAAGCATTTGGGCCATTTTTTCGAAAATACAATTCCCCTTTAAAACACATGGGGGACTTTTCAATGAATTATTGTCCAAAAAGTAAAATTTTCTAAATTTTTTCCTCTTTGAGAAATTAAAGCTAATATGTAGGAGAATCTCCAATTCCAATTTTATAACACTAACTAAATAACAAGTGGGTCTAAAGTTGGTCCAAAAAAGGGCACTTTCAAAAAATTTCATTTTTGCTTTCCCCCCATGTTATTCGTATGGAAAGTTTCACATTTCTAAATTTTCAAAATTTTACAATCTTTTTGTAACTAGGGTAACCGAAATCATCACCCGAATCGATTACCACTTTCAAATCGTCATTAAAGTGAAATTTTACTACTCAAAACCCAGTTATTGCAGAAAAATACATTAGCCTTGTCGATCCTAAGGCAAATCTCAAATTCTCAATTTTCAAAATAGAACCTTAATTGGTTGCCTAGGATCATAAAAGTCATCAACCGATTTCATTCTAATCAAATAATTTGTTTATAAAATGGTACTTTAGCACACAAAATCGAAGTAATGCAAAGTAAAAATACGGCTTCAAAACAGTTCCTGAGCGCTTTCGTTTCAAAATTTCACCTTCTCATATACCTTATCAAAAATGATTTGTTTGCTAAATTTTGAACTTAGTTTGATTTATAAAGTGTTTTTGATTAAGAACATGCAATTTGAAACAATTTGTTAAAAATGAAATTTTCCATTCAATGCCCTGGCAAGTGAAAAATTTCACGATTTTTAAAAAATGGAATATTTGATTTTTAGAATACTGTTTTTTTTATTTCAAATTTGGTACAAGAATGCCTATAAAAAATATATCCAGCTTAAAATCACACTTTGAAAGCATTTGGGCCATTTTTTCGAAAATACAATTCCCCTTTAAAACACATGGGGGACTTTTCAATGAATTATTGTCCAAAAAGTAAAATTTTCTAAATTTTTTACTCTTTGAGAAATTAAAGCTAATATGTAGGAGAATCTCCAATTCCAATTTTATAACACTAACTAAATAACAAGTGGGTCTAAAGTTGGTCCAAAAAAAGGGCACTTTCAAAAAATTTCATTTTTGCTTTCCCCCATGTTAATCGTATGGTAAGTTTCACATTTCTAAATTTTCAAAATTTTACAATCTTTTTGTAACTAGGGTAACCGAAATCATCACCCGAATCGATTTCCACTTTCAAATCGTCATTAAAGTGAAATTTTACAACTCAAAACCCAGTTATTGCAGAAAAATACATTAGACTTGTCGATCCTAAGGCAAATCTCAAATTCTCAATTTTCAAAATTGAACCTTAATTTGTTGCCTAGGATCATAAAAGTCATCACCCGATTTCATTCTGATCAAATAATTTGCATATAAAATGGTACTTTAGCACTCAAAATCGAAGTAATGCAAAGTAAAAATACGGCTTCAAAACAGTTCCTGAGCGCTTTCGTTTCAAAATTTCACCTTCTCATATACCTTATCAAAAATGATTTGTTTGCTAAATTTTGAACTTAGTTTGATTTATAAAGTGTTTTTGATTAAGAACATGCAATTTGAAACAATTTGTTAAAAATGAAATTTTCCATTCAATGCCCTGGCAAGTGAAAAATTTCACGATTTTTAAAAAATGGAATATTTGATTTTTAGAATACTGTTTTTTTTATTTCAAATTTGGTACAAGAATGCCTATAAAAAATATATCCAGCTTAAAATCACACTTTGAAAGCATTTGGGCCATTTTTTCGAAAATACAATTCCCCTTTAAAACACATGGGGGACTTTTCAATGAATTATTGTCCAAAAAGTAAAATTTTCTAAATTTTTTCCTCTTTGAGAAATTAAAGCTAATATGTAGGAGAATCTCCAATTCCAATTTTATAACACTAACTAAATAACAAGTGGGTCTAAAGTTGGTCCAAAAAAAGGGCACTTTCAAAAAATTTCATTTTTGCTTTCCCCCATGTTAATCGTATGGTAAGTTTCACATTTCTAAATTTTCAAAATTTTACAATCTTTTTGTAACTAGGGTAACCGAAATCATCACCCGAATCGATTTCCACTTTCAAATCGTCATTAAAGTGAAATTTTACAACTCAAAACCCAGTTATTGCAGAAAAATACATTAGACTTGTCGATCCTAAGGCAAATCTCAAATTCTCAATTTTCAAAATTGAACCTTAATTTGTTGCCTAGGATCATAAAAGTCATCACCCGATTTCATTCTGATCAAATAATTTGCATATAAAATGGTACTTTAGCACTCAAAATCGAAGTAATGCAAAGTAAAAATACGGCTTCAAAACAGTTCCTGAGCGCTTTCGTTTCAAAATTTCACCTTCTCATATACCTTATCAAAAATGATTTGTTTGCTAAATTTTGAACTTAGTTTGATTTATAAAGTGTTTTTGATTAAGAACATGCAATTTGAAACAATTTGTTAAAAATGATGTTTTCCATTCAATGCCCTGGCAAGTGAAAAATTTCACGATTTTTAAAAAATGGAATATTTGATTTTTAGAATACTGTTTTTTTTATTTCAAATTTGGTACAAGAATGCCTATAAAAAATATATCCAGCTTAAAATCACACTTTGAAAGCATTTGGGCCATTTTTTCGAAAATACAATTCCCCTTTAAAACACATGGGGGACTTTTCAATGAATTATTGTCCAAAAAGTAAAATTTTCTAAATTTTTTCCTCTTTGAGAAATTAAAGCTAATATGTAGGAGAATCTCCAATTCCAATTTTATAACACTAACTAAATAACAAGTGGGTCTAAAGTTGGTCCAAAAAAGGGCACTTTCAAAAAATTTCATTTTTGCTTTCCCCCCATGTTAATCGTATGGAAAGTTTCACATTTCTAAATTTTCAAAATTTTCAATCTTTTTGTAACTAGGGTAACCGAAATCATCACCCGAATCGATTACCACTTTCAAATCGTCATTAAAGTGAAATTTTACTACTCAAAACCCAGTTATTGCAGAAAAATACATTAGCCTTGTCGATCCTAAGGCAAATCTCAAATTCTCAATTTTCAAAATTGAACCTTAATTTGTTGCTTAGGATCATAAAAGTCATCACCCGATTTCATTCTGATCAAATAATTTGCATATAAAATGGTACTTTAGCACTCAAAATCGAAGTAATGCAAAGTAAAAATATGGCTTAAAAACAGTTCCTGAGCGCTTTCGTTTCAAAATTTCAACTTCTCATATACCTTATCAAAAATGATTTGTTTGCTAAATTTTGAACTTAGTTTGATTTATAAAGTGTTTTTGATTAAGAAAATGCAATTTGAAACAATTTGTTAAAATTGAAATTTTCCAATCAATACCCTGGCAAGTGAAAAATTTCACGATTTTTAAAAAATAGAATTTTTGATTTTTAGAATACTGTTTTTTTATTTCAAATTTGGTACCAAGAATGTCTATAAAAAATATATTCAGCTTAAAATCACACTTTGAAAGCATTTGGGCTATTTTCTCGAAAATACAATTCCCTTTTAAAACACATGGGGGACTTTTCAATGAATTATTGTCCAAAAAGTAAAATTTTCTTAATTTTTTCCTCTTTGAGAAATTAAAGCTAATATGTAGGAGAATCTCCAATTCCAATTTTATAACACTAACTAAATAACAAGTGGGTCTAAAGTTGGTCCAAAAAAGGGCACTTTCAAAAAATTTCATTTTTGCTTTCCCCCCATGTTAATCGTATGGAAAGTTTCACATTTCTAAATTTTCAAAATTTTACAATCTTTTTGTAACTAGGGTAACCGAAATCATCACCCGAATCGATTACCACTTTCAAATCGTCATTAAAGTGAAATTTTACTACTCAAAACCCAGTTATTGCAGAAAAATACATTAGCCTTGTCGATCCTAAGGCAAATCTCAAATTCTCAATTTTCAAAATAGAACCTTAATTGGTTGCCTAGGATCATAAAAGTCATCAACCGATTTCATTCTAATCAAATAATTTGTTTATAAAATGGTACTTTAGCACACAAAATCGAAGTAATGCAAAGTAAAAATTTGGCTTCAAAACAGTTCCTGAGCGCTTTCGTTTCAAAATTTCACCTTCTCATATACCTTATCAAAAATGATTTGTTTGCTAAATTTTGAACTTAGTTTGATTTATAAAGTGTTTTTGATTAAGAACATGCAATTTGAAACAATTTGTTAAAAATGAAATTTTCCATTCAATGCCCTGGCAAGTGAAAAATTTCACGATTTTAAAAAAATGGAATATTTGATTTTTAGAATACTGTTTTTTTTATTTCAAATTTGGTACAAGAATGCCTATAAAAAATATATCCAGCTTAAAATCACACTTTGAAAGCATTTGGGCCATTTTTTCGAAAATACAATTCCCCTTTAAAACACATGGGGGACTTTTCAATGAATTATTGTCCAAAAAGTAAAATTTTCTAAATTTTTTACTCTTTGAGAAATTAAAGCTAATATGTAGGAGAATCTCCAATTCCAATTTTATAACACTAACTAAATAACAAGTGGGTCTAAAGTTGGTCCAAAAAAAGGGCACTTTCAAAAAATTTCATTTTTGCTTTCCCCCATGTTAATCGTATGGTAAGTTTCACATTTCTAAATTTTCAAAATTTTACAATCTTTTTGTAACTAGGGTAACCGAAATCATCACCCGAATCGATTTCCACTTTCAAATCGTCATTAAAGTGAAATTTTACAACTCAAAACCCAGTTATTGCAGAAAAATACATTAGACTTGTCGATCCTAAGGCAAATCTCAAATTCTCAATTTTCAAAATTGAACCTTAATTTGTTGCCTAGGATCATAAAAGTCATCACCCGATTTCATTCTGATCAAATAATTTGCATATAAAATGGTACTTTAGCACTCAAAATCGAAGTAATGCAAAGTAAAAATACGGCTTCAAAACAGTTCCTGAGCGCTTTCGTTTCAAAATTTCAACTTCTCATATACCTTATCAAAAATGATTTGTTTGCTAAATTTTGAACTTAGTTTGATTTATAAAGTGTTTTTGATTAAGAAAATGCAATTTGAAACAATTTGTTAAAATTGAAATTTTCCAATCAATACCCTGGCAAGTGAAAAATTTCACGATTTTTAAAAAATTGAATTTTTGATTTTTAGAATACTGTTTTTTTATTTCAAATTTGGTACCAAGAATGTCTATAAAAAATATATTCAGCTTAAAATCACACTTTGAAAGCATTTGGGCTATTTTCTCGAAAATACAATTCCCTTTTAAAACACATGGGGGACTTTTCAATGAATTATTGTCCAAAAAGTAAAATTTTCTTAATTTTTTCCTCTTTGAGAAATTAAAGCTAATATGTAGGAGAATCTCCAATTCCAATTTTATAACACTAACTAAATAACAAGTGGGTCTAAAGTTGGTCCAAAAAAGGGCACTTTCAAAAAATTTCATTTTTGCTTTCCCCCCATGTTAATCGTATGGAAAGTTTCACATTTCTAAATTTTCAAAATTTTACAATCTTTTTGTAACTAGGGTAACCGAAATCATCACCCGAATCGATTACCACTTTCAAATCGTCATTAAAGTGAAATTTTACTACTCAAAACCCAGTTATTGCAGAAAAATACATTAGCCTTGTCGATCCTAAGGCAAATCTCAAATTCTCAATTTTCAAAATAGAACCTTAATTGGTTGCCTAGGATCATAAAAGTCATCAACCGATTTCATTCTAATCAAATAATTTGTTTATAAAATGGTACTTTAGCACACAAAATGGAAGTAATGCAAAGTAAAAATACGGCTTCAAAACAGTTCCTGAGCGCTTTCGTTTCAAAATTTCACCTTCTCATATACCTTATCAAAAATGATTTGTTTGCTAAATTTTGAACTTAGTTTGATTTATAAAGTGTTTTTGATTAAGAACATGCAATTTGAAACAATTTGTTAAAAATGAAATTTTCCATTCAATGCCCTGGCAAGTGAAAAATTTCACGATTTTTAAAAAATGGAATATTTGATTTTTAGAATACTGTTTTTTTTATTTCAAATTTGGTACAAGAATGCCTATAAAAAATATATCCAGCTTAAAATCACACTTTGAAAGCATTTGGGCCATTTTTTCGAAAATACAATTCCCCTTTAAAACACATGGGGGACTTTTCAATGAATTATTGTCCAAAAAGTAAAATTTTCTAAATTTTTTACTCTTTGAGAAATTAAAGCTAATATGTAGGAGAATCTCCAATTCCAATTTTATAACACTAACTAAATAACAAGTGGGTCTAAAGTTGGTCCAAAAAAAGGGCACTTTCAAAAAATTTCATTTTTGCTTTCCCCCATGTTAATCGTATGGTAAGTTTCACATTTCTAAATTTTCAAAATTTTACAATCTTTTTGTAACTAGGGTAACCGAAATCATCACCCGAATCGATTTCCACTTTCAAATCGTCATTAAAGTGAAATTTTACAACTCAAAACCCAGTTATTGCAGAAAAATACATTAGACTTGTCGATCCTAAGGCAAATCTCAAATTCTCAATTTTCAAAATTGAACCTTAATTTGTTGCCTAGGATCATAAAAGTCATCACCCGATTTCATTCTGATCAAATAATTTGCATATAAAATGGTACTTTAGCACTCAAAATCGAAGTAATGCAAAGTAAAAATACGGCTTCAAAACAGTTCCTGAGCGCTTTCGTTTCAAAATTTCACCTTCTCATATACCTTATCAAAAATGATTTGTTTGCTAAATTTTGAACTTAGTTTGATTTATAAAGTGTTTTTGATTAAGAACATGCAATTTGAAACAATTTGTTAAAAATGAAATTTTCCATTCAATGCCCTGGCAAGTGAAAAATTTCACGATTTTTAAAAAATGGAATATTTGATTTTTAGAATACTGTTTTTTTTATTTCAAATTTGGTACAAGAATGCCTATAAAAAATATATCCAGCTTAAAATCACACTTTGAAAGCATTTGGGCCATTTTTTCGAAAATACAATTCCCCTTTAAAACACATGGGGGACTTTTCAATGAATTATTGTCCAAAAAGTAAAATTTTCTAAATTTTTTCCTCTTTGAGAAATTAAAGCTAATATGTAGGAGAATCTCCAATTCCAATTTTATAACACTAACTAAATAACAAGTGGGTCTAAAGTTGGTCCAAAAAAGGGCACTTTCAAAAAATTTCATTTTTGCTTCCCCCCCATGTTAATCGTATGGAAAGTTTCACATTTCTAAATTTTCAAAATTTTACAATCTTTTTGTAACTAGGGTAACCGAAATCATCACCCGAATCGATTACCACTTTCAAATCGTCATTAAAGTGAAATTTTACAACTCAAAACCCAGTTATTGCAGAAAAATACATTAGCCTTGTCGATCCTAAGGCAAATCTCAAATTCTCAATTTTCAAAATAGAACCTTAATTGGTTGCCTAGGATCATAAAAGTCATCAACCGATTTCATTTTAATCAAATAATTTGTTTATAAAATGGTACTTTAGCACACAAAATCGAAGTAATGCAAAGTAAAAATACGGCTTCAAAACAGTTCCTGAGCGCTTTCGTTTCAAAATTTCACCTTCTCATATACCTTATCAAAAATGATTTGTTTGCTAAATTTTGAACTTAGTTTGATTTATAAAGTGTTTTTGATTAAGAACATGCAATTTGAAACAATTTGTTAAAAATGAAATTTTCCATTCAATGCCCTGGCAAGTGAAAAATTTCACGATTTTTAAAAAATGGAATATTTGATTTTTAGAATACTGTTTTTTTTATTTCAAATTTGGTACAAGAATGCCTATAAAAAATATATCCAGCTTAAAATCACACTTTGAAAGCATTTGGGCCATTTTTTCGAAAATACAATTCCCCTTTAAAACACATGGGGGACTTTTCAATGAATTATTGTCCAAAAAGTAAAATTTTCTAAATTTTTTCCTCTTTGAGAAATTAAAGCTAATATGTAGGAGAATCTCCAATTCCAATTTTATAACACTAACTAAATAACAAGTGGGTCTAAAGTTGGTCCAAAAAAGGGCACTTTCAAAAAATTTCATTTTTGCTTTCCCCAATGTTAATCGTATGGTAAGTTTCACATTTCTAAATTTTCAAAATTTTACAATCTTTTTGTAACTAGGGTAACCGAAATCATCACCCGAATCGATTTCCACTTTCAAATCGTCATTAAAGTGAAATTTTACAACTCAAAACCCAGTTATTGCAGAAAAATACATTAGCCTTGTCGATCCTAAGGCAAATCTCAAATTCTCAATTTTCAAAATAGAACCTTAATTGGTTGCCTAGGATCATAAAAGTCATCAACCGATTTCATTCTAATCAAATAATTTGTTTATAAAATGGTACTTTAGCACACAAAATCGAAGTAATGCAAAGTAAAAATACGGCTTCAAAACAGTTCCTGAGCGCTTTCGTTTCAAAATTTCACCTTGTCATATACCTTATCAAAAATGATTTGTTTGCTAAATTTTGAACTTAGTTTGATTTATAAAGTGTTTTTGATTAAGAACATGCAATTTGAAACAATTTGTTAAAAATGAAATTTTCCATTCAATGCCCTGGCAAGTGAAAAATTTCACGATTTTTAAAAAATGGAATATTTGATTTTTAGAATACTGTTTTTTTTATTTCAAATTTGGTACAAGAATGCCTATAAAAAATATATCCAGCTTAAAATCACACTTTGAAAGCATTTGGGCCATTTTTTCGAAAATACAATTCCCCTTTAAAACACATGGGGGACTTTTCAATGAATTATTGTCCAAAAAGTAAAATTTTCTAAATTTTTTACTCTTTGAGAAATTAAAGCTAATATGTAGGAGAATCTCCAATTCCAATTTTATAACACTAACTAAATAACAAGTGGGTCTAAAGTTGGTCCAAAAAAGGGCACTTTCAAAAAATTTCATTTTTGCTTTCCCCCCATGTTATTCGTATGGAAAGTTTCACATTTCTAAATTTTCAAAATTTTACAATCTTTTTGTAACTAGGGTAACCGAAATCATCACCCGAATCGATTACCACTTTCAAATCGTCATTAAAGTGAAATTTTACTACTCAAAACCCAGTTATTGCAGAAAAATACATTAGCCTTGTCGATCCTAAGGCAAATCTCAAATTCTCAATTTTCAAAATAGAACCTTAATTGGTTGCCTAGGATCATAAAAGTCATCAACCGATTTCATTCTAATCAAATAATTTGTTTATAAAATGGTACTTTAGCACACAAAATCGAAGTAATGCAAAGTAAAAATACGGCTTCAAAACAGTTCCTGAGCGCTTTCGTTTCAAAATTTCACCTTCTCATATACCTTATCAAAAATGATTTGTTTGCTAAATTTTGAACTTAGTTTGATTTATAAAGTGTTTTTGATTAAGAACATGCAATTTGAAACAATTTGTTAAAAATGAAATTTTCCATTCAATGCCCTGGCAAGTGAAAAATTTCACGATTTTTAAAAAATGGAATATTTGATTTTTAGAATACTGTTTTTTTTATTTCAAATTTGGTACAAGAATGCCTATAAAAAATATATCCAGCTTAAAATCACACTTTGAAAGCATTTGGGCCATTTTTTCGAAAATACAATTCCCCTTTAAAACACATGGGGGACTTTTCAATGAATTATTGTCCAAAAAGTAAAATTTTCTAAATTTTTTACTCTTTGAGAAATTAAAGCTAATATGTAGGAGAATCTCCAATTCCAATTTTATAACACTAACTAAATAACAAGTGGGTCTAAAGTTGGTCCAAAAAAAGGGCACTTTCAAAAAATTTCATTTTTGCTTTCCCCCATGTTAATCGTATGGTAAGTTTCACATTTCTAAATTTTCAAAATTTTACAATCTTTTTGTAACTAGGGTAACCGAAATCATCACCCGAATCGATTACCACTTTCAAATCGTCATTAAAGTGAAATTTTACTACTCAAAACCCAGTTATTGCAGAAAAATACATTAGCCTTGTCGATCCTAAGGCAAATCTCAAATTCTCAATTTTCAAAATTGAACCTTAATTTGTTGCTTAGGATCATAAAAGTCATCACCCGATTTCATTCTGATCAAATAATTTGCATATAAAATGGTACTTTAGCACTCAAAATCGAAGTAATGCAAAGTAAAAATATGGCTTAAAAACAGTTCCTGAGCGCTTTCGTTTCAAAATTTCAACTTCTCATATACCTTATCAAAAATGATTTGTTTGCTAAATTTTGAACTTAGTTTGATTTATAAAGTGTTTTTGATTAAGAACATGCAATTTGAAACAATTTGTTAAAAATGAAATTTTCCATTCAATGCCCTGGCAAGTGAAAAATTTCACGATTTTTAAAAAATGGAATATTTGATTTTTAGAATACTGTTTTTTTTATTTCAAATTTGGTACAAGAATGCCTATAAAAAATATATCCAGCTTAAAATCACACTTTGAAAGCATTTGGGCCATTTTTTCGAAAATACAATTCCCCTTTAAAACACATGGGGGACTTTTCAATGAATTATTGTCCAAAAAGTAAAATTTTCTAAATTTTTTCCTCTTTGAGAAATTAAAGCTAATATGTAGGAGAATCTCCAATTCCAATTTTATAACACTAACTAAATAACAAGTGGGTCTAAAGTTGGTCCAAAAAAGGGCACTTTCAAAAAATTTCATTTTTGCTTTCCCCAATGTTAATCGTATGGTAAGTTTCACATTTCTAAATTTTCAAAATTTTACAATCTTTTTGTAACTAGGGTAACCGAAATCATCACCCGAATCGATTTCCACTTTCAAATCGTCATTAAAGTGAAATTTTACAACTCAAAACCCAGTTATTGCAGAAAAATACATTAGCCTTGTCGATCCTAAGGCAAATCTCAAATTCTCAATTTTCAAAATAGAACCTTAATTGGTTGCCTAGGATCATAAAAGTCATCACCCGATTTCATTCTAATCAAATAATTTGTTTATAAAATGGTACTTTAGCACACAAAATCGAAGTAATGCAAAGTAAAAATACGGCTTCAAAACAGTTCCTGAGCGCTTTCGTTTCAAAATTTCACCTTCTCATATACCTTATCAAAAATGATTTGTTTGCTAAATTTTGAACTTAGTTTGATTTATAAAGTGTTTTTGATTAAGAACATGCAATTTGAAACAATTTGTTAAAAATGAAATTTTCCATTCAATGCCCTGGCAAGTGAAAAATTTCACGATTTTTAAAAAATGGAATATTTGATTTTTAGAATACTGTTTTTTTTATTTCAAATTTGGTACAAGAATGCCTATAAAAAATATATCCAGCTTAAAATCACACTTTGAAAGCATTTGGGCCATTTTTTCGAAAATACAATTCCCCTTTAAAACACATGGGGGACTTTTCAATGAATTATTGTCCAAAAAGTAAAATTTTCTAAATTTTTTACTCTTTGAGAAATTAAAGCTAATATGTAGGAGAATCTCCAATTCCAATTTTATAACACTAACTAAATAACAAGTGGGTCTAAAGTTGGTCCAAAAAAAGGGCACTTTCAAAAAATTTCATTTTTGCTTTCCCCCATGTTAATCGTATGGTAAGTTTCACATTTCTAAATTTTCAAAATTTTACAATCTTTTTGTAACTAGGGTAACCGAAATCATCACCCGAATCGATTTCCACTTTCAAATCGTCATTAAAGTGAAATTTTACAACTCAAAACCCAGTTATTGCAGAAAAATACATTAGACTTGTCGATCCTAAGGCAAATCTCAAATTCTCAATTTTCAAAATTGAACCTTAATTTGTTGCCTAGGATCATAAAAGTCATCACCCGATTTCATTCTGATCAAATAATTTGCATATAAAATGGTACTTTAGCACTCAAAATCGAAGTAATGCAAAGTAAAAATACGGCTTCAAAACAGTTCCTGAGCGCTTTCGTTTCAAAATTTCACCTTCTCATATACCTTATCAAAAATGATTTGTTTGCTAAATTTTGAACTTAGTTTGATTTATAAAGTGTTTTTGATTAAGAACATGCAATTTGAAACAATTTGTTAAAAATGAAATTTTCCATTCAATGCCCTGGCAAGTGAAAAATTTCACGATTTTTAAAAAATGGAATATTTGATTTTTAGAATACTGTTTTTTTTATTTCAAATTTGGTACAAGAATGCCTATAAAAAATATATCCAGCTTAAAATCACACTTTGAAAGCATTTGGGCCATTTTTTCGAAAATACAATTCCCCTTTAAAACACATGGGGGACTTTTCAATGAATTATTGTCCAAAAAGTAAAATTTTCTAAATTTTTTCCTGTTTGAGAAATTAAAGCTAATATGTAGGAGAATCTCCAATTCCAATTTTATAACACTAACTAAATAACAAGTGGGTCTAAAGTTGGTCCAAAAAAGGGCACTTTCAAAAAATTTCATTTTTGCTTTCCCCCCATGTTAATCGTATGGAAAGTTTCACATTTCTAAATTTTCAAAATTTTACAATCTTTTTGTAACTAGGGTAACCGAAATCATCACCCGAATCGATTACCACTTTCAAATCGTCATTAAAGTGAAATTTTACTACTCAAAACCCAGTTATTGCAGAAAAATACATTAGCCTTGTCGATCCTAAGGCAAATCTCAAATTCTCAATTTTCAAAATTGAACCTTAATTTGTTGCTTAGGATCATAAAAGTCATCACCCGATTTCATTCTGATCAAATAATTTGCATATAAAATGGTACTTTAGCACTCAAAATCGAAGTAATGCAAAGTAAAAATATGGCTTAAAAACAGTTCCTGAGCGCTTTCGTTTCAAAATTTCAACTTCTCATATACCTTATCAAAAATGATTTGTTTGCTAAATTTTGAACTTAGTTTGATTTATAAAGTGTTTTTGATTAAGAAAATGCAATTTGAAACATTTGTTAAAATTGAAATTTTCCAATCAATACCCTGGCAAGTGAAAAATTTCACGATTTTTAAAAAATAGAATTTTTGATTTTTAGAATACTGTTTTTTTATTTCAAATTTGGTACCAAGAATGTCTATAAAAAATATATTCAGCTTAAAATCACACTTTGAAAGCATTTGGGCTATTTTCTCGAAAATACAATTCCCTTTTAAAACACATGGGGGACTTTTCAATGAATTATTGTCCAAAAAGTAAAATTTTCTTAATTTTTTCCTCTTTGAGAAATTAAAGCTAATATGTAGGAGAATCTCCAATTCCAATTTTATAACACTAACTAAATAACAAGTGGGTCTAAAGTTGGTCCAAAAAAGGGCACTTTCAAAAAATTTCATTTTTGCTTCCCCCCCATGTTAATCGTATGGAAAGTTTCACATTTCTAAATTTTCAAAATTTTACAATCTTTTTGTAACTAGGGTAACCGAAATCATCACCCGAATCGATTACCACTTTCAAATCGTCATTAAAGTGAAATTTTACAACTCAAAACCCAGTTATTGCAGAAAAATACATTAGCCTTGTCGATCCTAAGGCAAATCTCAAATTCTCAATTTTCAAAATAGAACCTTAATTGGTTGCCTAGGATCATAAAAGTCATCAACCGATTTCATTTTAATCAAATAATTTGTTTATAAAATGGTACTTTAGCACACAAAATCGAAGTAATGCAAAGTAAAAATACGGCTTCAAAACAGTTCCTGAGCGCTTTCGTTTCAAAATTTCACCTTCTCATATACCTTATCAAAAATGATTTGTTTGCTAAATTTTGAACTTAGTTTGATTTATAAAGTGTTTTTGATTAAGAACATGCAATTTGAAACAATTTGTTAAAAATGAAATTTTCCATTCAATGCCCTGGCAAGTGAAAAATTTCACGATTTTTAAAAAATGGAATATTTGATTTTTAGAATACTGTTTTTTTTATTTCAAATTTGGTACAAGAATGCCTATAAAAAATATATCCAGCTTAAAATCACACTTTGAAAGCATTTGGGCCATTTTTTCGAAAATACAATTCCCCTTTAAAACACATGGGGGACTTTTCAATGAATTATTGTCCAAAAAGTAAAATTTTCTAAATTTTTTCCTCTTTGAGAAATTAAAGCTAATATGTAGGAGAATCTCCAATTCCAATTTTATAACACTAACTAAATAACAAGTGGGTCTAAAGTTGGTCCAAAAAAGGGCACTTTCAAAAAATTTCATTTTTGCTTTCCCCCCATGTTAATCGTATGGAAAGTTTCACATTTCTAAATTTTCAAAATTTTACAATCTTTTTGTAACTAGGGTAACCGAAATCATCACCCGAATCGATTACCACTTTCAAATCGTCATTAAAGTGAAATTTTACTACTCAAAACCCAGTTATTGCAGAAAAATACATTAGCCTTGTCGATCCTAAGGCAAATCTCAAATTCTCAATTTTCAAAATTGAACCTTAATTTGTTGCTTAGGATCATAAAAGTCATCACCCGATTTCATTCTGATCAAATAATTTGCATATAAAATGGTACTTTAGCACTCAAAATCGAAGTAATGCAAAGTAAAAATATGGCTTAAAAACAGTTCCTGAGCGCTTTCGTTTCAAAATTTCAACTTCTCATATACCTTTTCAAAAATGATTTGTTTGCTAAATTTTGAACTTAGTTTGATTTATAAAGTGTTTTTGATTAAGAAAATGCAATTTGAAACATTTGTTAAAATTGAAATTTTCCAATCAATACCCTGGCAAGTGAAAAATTTCACGATTTTTAAAAAATAGAATTTTTGATTTTTAGAATACTGTTTTTTTATTTCAAATTTGGTACCAAGAATGTCTATAAAAAATATATTCAGCTTAAAATCACACTTTGAAAGCATTTGGGCTATTTTCTCGAAAATACAATTCCCTTTTAAAACACATGGGGGACTTTTCAATGAATTATTGTCCAAAAAGTAAAATTTTCTTAATTTTTTCCTCTTTGAGAAATTAAAGCTAATATGTAGGAGAATCTCCAATTCCAATTTTATAACACTAACTAAATAACAAGTGGGTCTAAAGTTGGTCCAAAAAAGGGCACTTTCAAAAAATTTCATTTTTGCTTTCCCCCCATGTTAATCGTATGGAAAGTTTCACATTTCTAAATTTTCAAAATTTTACAATCTTTTTGTAACTAGGGTAACCGAAATCATCACCCGAATCGATTACCACTTTCAAATCGTCATTAAAGTGAAATTTTACTACTCAAAACCCAGTTATTGCAGAAAAATACATTAGCCTTGTCGATCCTAAGGCAAATCTCAAATTCTCAATTTTCAAAATTGAACCTTAATTTGTTGCCTAGGATCATAAAAGTCATCACCCGATTTCATTCTGATCAAATAATTTGCATATAAAATGGTACTTTAGCACTCAAAATCGAAGTAATGCAAAGTAAAAATACGGCTTCAAAACAGTTCCTGAGCGCTTTCGTTTCAAAATTTCACCTTCTCATATACCTTATCAAAAATGATTTGTTTGCTAAATTTTGAACTTAGTTTGATTTATAAAGTGTTTTTGATTAAGAACATGCAATTTGAAACAATTTGTTAAAAATGAAATTTTCCATTCAATGCCCTGGCAAGTGAAAAATTTCACGATTTTTAAAAAATGGAATATTTGATTTTTAGAATACTGTTTTTTTTATTTCAAATTTGGTACAAGAATGCCTATAAAAAATATATCCAGCTTAAAATCACACTTTGAAAGCATTTGGGCCATTTTTTCGAAAATACAATTCCCCTTTAAAATACATGGGGGACTTTTCAATGAATTATTGTCCAAAAAGTAAAATTTTCTAAATTTTTTCCTCTTTGAGAAATTAAAGCTAATATGTAGGAGAATTTCCAATTTTATAACACTAACTAAATAACAAGTGGGTCTAAAGTTGGTCCAAAAAAGGGCACTTTCAAAAAATTTCATTTTTGTTTCCCCAATGTTAATCGTATGGTAAGTTTCACATTTCTAAATTTTCAAAATTTTACAATCTTTTTGTAACTAGGGTAACCGAAATCATCACCCGAATCGATTACCACTTTCAAATCGTCATTAAAGTGAAATTTTACAACTCAAAACCCAGTTATTGCAGAAAAATACATTAGCCTTGTCGATCCTAAGGCAAATCTCAAATTCTCAATTTTCAAAATAGAACCTTAATTGGTTGCCTAGGATCATAAAAGTCATCAACCGATTTCATTTTAATCAAATAATTTGTTTATAAAATGGTACTTTAGCACACAAAATCGAAGTAATGCAAAGTAAAAATACGGCTTCAAAACAGTTCCTGAGCGCTTTCGTTTCAAAATTTCACCTTCTCATATACCTTATCAAAAATGATTTGTTTGCTAAATTTTGAACTTAGTTTGATTTATAAAGTGTTTTTGATTAAGAACATGCAATTTGAAACAATTTGTTAAAAATGAAATTTTCCATTCAATGCCCTGGCAAGTGAAAAATTTCACGATTTTTAAAAAATGGAATATTTGATTTTTAGAATACTGTTTTTTTTATTTCAAATTTGGTACAAGAATGCCTATAAAAAATATATCCAGCTTAAAATCACACTTTGAAAGCATTTGGGCCATTTTTTCGAAAATACAATTCCCCTTTAAAACACATGGGGGACTTTTCAATGAATTATTGTCCAAAAAGTAAAATTTTCTTAATTTTTTCCTCTTTGAGAAATTAAAGCTAATATGTAGGAGAATCTCCAATTCCAATTTTATAACACTAACTAAATAACAAGTGGGTCTAAAGTTGGTCCAAAAAAGGGCACTTTCAAAAAATTTCATTTTTGCTTTCCCCCCATGTTAATCGTATGGAAAGTTTCACATTTCTAAATTTTCAAAATTTTACAATCTTTTTGTAACTAGGGTAACCGAAATCATCACCCGAATCGATTACCACTTTCAAATCGTCATTAAAGTGAAATTTTACTACTCAAAACCCAGTTATTGCAGAAAAATACATTAGCCTTGTCGATCCTAAGGCAAATCTCAAATTCTCAATTTTCAAAATTGAACCTTAATTTGTTGCTTAGGATCATAAAAGTCATCACCCGATTTCATTCTGATCAAATAATTTGCATATAAAATGGTACTTTAGCACTCAAAATCGAAGTAATGCAAAGTAAAAATATGGCTTAAAAACAGTTCCTGAGCGCTTTCGTTTCAAAATTTCAACTTCTCATATACCTTATCAAAAATGATTTGTTTGCTAAATTTTGAACTTAGTTTGATTTATAAAGTGTTTTTGATTAAGAAAATGCAATTTGAAACAATTTGTTAAAATTGAAATTTTCCAATCAATACCCTGGCAAGTGAAAAATTTCACGATTTTTAAAAAATAGAATTTTTGATTTTTAGAATACTGTTTTTTTATTTCAAATTTGGTACCAAGAATGTCTATAAAAAATATATTCAGCTTAAAATCACACTTTGAAAGCATTTGGGCTATTTTCTCGAAAATACAATTCCCTTTTAAAACACATGGGGGACTTTTCAATGAATTATTGTCCAAAAAGTAAAATTTTCTTAATTTTTTCCTCTTTGAGAAATTAAAGCTAATATGTAGGAGAATCTCCAATTCCAATTTTATAACACTAACTAAATAACAAGTGGGTCTAAAGTTGGTCCAAAAAAGGGCACTTTCAAAAAATTTCATTTTTGCTTTCCCCCCATTTTAATCGTATGGAAAGTTTCACATTTCTAAATTTTCAAAATTTTACAATCTTTTTGTAACTAGGGTAACCGAAATCATCACCCGAATCGATTACCACTTTCAAATCGTCATTAAAGTGAAATTTTACTACTCAAAACCCAGTTATTGCAGAAAAATACATTAGCCTTGTCGATCCTAAGGCAAATCTCAAATTCTCAATTTTCAAAATTGAACCTTAATTTGTTGCCTAGGATCATAAAAGTCATCACCCGATTTCATTCTGATCAAATAATTTGCATATAAAATGGTACTTTAGCACTCAAAATCGAAGTAATGCAAAGTAAAAATACGGCTTCAAAACAGTTCCTGAGCGCTTTCGTTTCAAAATTTCACCTTCTCATATACCTTATCAAAAATGATTTGTTTGCTAAATTTTGAACTTAGTTTGATTTATAAAGTGTTTTTGATTAAGAACATGCAATTTGAAACAATTTGTTAAAAATGAAATTTTCCATTCAATGCCCTGGCAAGTGAAAAATTTCACGATTTTTAAAAAATGGAATATTTGATTTTTAGAATACTGTTTTTTTTATTTCAAATTTGGTACAAGAATGCCTATAAAAAATATATCCAGCTTAAAATCACACTTTGAAAGCATTTGGGCCATTTTTTCGAAAATACAATTCCCCTTTAAAATACATGGGGGACTTTTCAATGAATTATTGTCCAAAAAGTAAAATTTTCTAAATTTTTTCCTCTTTGAGAAATTAAAGCTAATATGTAGGAGAATCTCCAATTCCGATTTTATAACACTAACTAAATAACAAGTGGGTCTAAAGTTGGTCCAAAAAAGGGCACTTTCAAAAAATTTCATTTTTGCTTCCCCCCCCCATGTTAATCGTATGGAAAGTTTCACATTTCTAAATTTTCAAAATTTTACAATCTTTTTGTAACTAGGGTAACCGAAATCATCACCCGAATCGATTACCACTTTCAAATCGTCATTAAAGTGAAATTTTACAACTCAAAACCCAGTTATTGCAGAAAAATACATTAGCCTTGTCGATCCTAAGGCAAATCTCAAATTCTCAATTTTCAAAATAGAACCTTAATTGGTTGCCTAGGATCATAAAAGTCATCAACCGATTTCATTTTAATCAAATAATTTGTTTATAAAATGGTACTTTAGCACACAAAATCGAAGTAATGCAAAGTAAAAATACGGCTTCAAAACAGTTCCTGAGCGCTTTCGTTTCAAAATTTCACCTTCTCATATACCTTATCAAAAATGATTTGTTTGCTAAATTTTGAACTTAGTTTGATTTATAAAGTGTTTTTGATTAAGAACATGCAATTTGAAACAATTTGTTAAAAATGAAATTTTCCATTCAATGCCCTGGCAAGTGAAAAATTTCACGATTTTTAAAAAATGGAATATTTGATTTTTAGAATACTGTTTTTTTTATTTCAAATTTGGTACAAGAATGCCTATAAAAAATATATCCAGCTTAAAATCACACTTTGAAAGCATTTGGGCCATTTTTTCGAAAATACAATTCCCCTTTAAAACACATGGGGGACTTTTCAATGAATTATTGTCCAAAAAGTAAAATTTTCTAAATTTTTTCCTCTTTGAGAAATTAAAGCTAATATGTAGGAGAATTTCCAATTTTATAACACTAACTAAATAACAAGTGGGTCTAAAGTTGGTCCAAAAAAGGGCACTTTCAAAAAATTTCATTTTTGTTTCCCCAATGTTAATCGTATGGTAAGTTTCACATTTCTAAATTTTCAAAATTTTACAATCTTTTTGTAACTAGGGTAACCGAAATCATCACCCGAATCGATTTCCACTTTCAAATCGTCATTAAAGTGAAATTTTACAACTCAAAACCCAGTTATTGCAGAAAAATACATTAGCCTTGTCGATCCTAAGGCAAATCTCAAATTCTCAATTTTCAAAATAGAACCTTAATTGGTTGCCTAGGATCATAAAAGTCATCAACCGATTTCATTCTAATCAAATAATTTGTTTATAAAATGGTACTTTAGCACACAAAATCGAAGTAATGCAAAGTAAAAATACGGCTTCAAAACAGTTCCTGAGCGCTTTCGTTTCAAAATTTCACCTTCTCATATACCTTATCAAAAATGATTTGTTTGCTAAATTTTGAACTTAGTTTGATTTATAAAGTGTTTTTGATTAAGAACATGCAATTTGAAACAATTTGTTAAAAATGAAATTTTCCATTCAATGCAAGTGAAAAATTTCACGATTTTTAAAAAATGGAATATTTGATTTTTAGAATACTGTTTTTTTTATTTCAAATTTGGTACAAGAATGCCTATAAAAAATATATCCAGCTTAAAATCACACTTTGAAAGCATTTGGGCCATTTTTTCGAAAATACAATTCCCCTTTAAAACACATGGGGGACTTTTCAATGAATTATTGTCCAAAAAGTAAAATTTTCTAAATTTTTTACTCTTTGAGAAATTAAAGCTAATATGTAGGAGAATCTCCAATTCCAATTTTATAACACTAACTAAATAACAAGTGGGTCTAAAGTTGGTCCAAAAAAAGGGCACTTTCAAAAAATTTCATTTTTGCTTTCCCCCATGTAAGTTTCACATTTCTAAATTTTCAAAATTTTACAATCTTTTTGTACCTAGGGTAACCGAAATCATCACCCGAATCGATTTCCACTTTCAAATCGTCATTAAAGTGAAATTTTACTACTCAAAACCCAGTTATTGCAGAAAAATACATTAGCCTTGTCGATCCTAAGGCAAATCTCAAATTCTCAATTTTCAAAATTGAACCTTAATTTGTTGCTTAGGATCATAAAAGTCATCACCCGATTTCATTCTGATCAAATAATTTGCATATAAAATGGTACTTTAGCACTCAAAATCGAAGTAATGCAAAGTAAAAATATGGCTTAAAAACAGTTCCTGAGCGCTTTCGTTTCAAAATTTCAACTTCTCATATACCTTATCAAAAATGATTTGTTTGCTAAATTTTGAACTTAGTTTGATTTATAAAGTGTTTTTGATTAAGAAAATGCAATTTGAAACAATTTGTTAAAATTGAAATTTTCCAATCAATACCCTGGCAAGTGAAAAATTTCACGATTTTTAAAAAATAGAATTTTTGATTTTTAGGATACTGTTTTTTTATTTCAAATTTGGTACCAAGAATGTCTATAAAAAATATATTCAGCTTAAAATCACACTTTGAAAGCATTTGGGCTATTTTCTCGAAAATACCTATTCCCTTTTAAAACACATGGGGGACTTTTCAATGAATTATTGTCCAAAAAGTAAAATTTTCTAAATTTTTTCCTCTTTGAGAAATTAAAGCTAATATGTAGGAGAATCTCCAATTCCGATTTTATAACACTAACTAAATAACAAGTGGGTCTAAAGTTGGTCCAAAAAAGGGCACTTTCAAAAAATTTCATTTTTGCTTCCCCCCCCATGTTAATCGTATGGAAAGTTTCACATTTCTAAATTTTCAAAATTTTACAATCTTTTTGTAACTAGGGTAACCGAAATCATCACCCGAATCGATTACCACTTTCAAATCGTCATTAAAGTGAAATTTTACAACTCAAAACCCAGTTATTGCAGAAAAATACATTAGCCTTGTCGATCCTAAGGCAAATCTCAAATTCTCAATTTTCAAAATAGAACCTTAATTGGTTGCCTAGGATCATAAAAGTCATCAACCGATTTCATTTTAATCAAATAATTTGTTTATAAAATGGTACTTTAGCACACAAAATCGAAGTAATGCAAAGTAAAAATACGGCTTCAAAACAGTTCCTGAGCGCTTTCGTTTCAAAATTTCACCTTCTCATATACCTTATCAAAAATGATTTGTTTGCTAAATTTTGAACTTAGTTTGATTTATAAAGTGTTTTTGATTAAGAACATGCAATTTGAAACAATTTGTTAAAAATGAAATTTTCCATTCAATGCCCTGGCAAGTGAAAAATTTCACGATTTTTAAAAAATGGAATATTTGATTTTTAGAATACTGTTTTTTTTATTTCAAATTTGGTACAAGAATGCCTATAAAAAATATATCCAGCTTAAAATCACACTTTGAAAGCATTTGGGCCATTTTTTCGAAAATACAATTCCCCTTTAAAACACATGGGGGACTTTTCAATGAATTATTGTCCAAAAAGTAAAATTTTCTAAATTTTTTCCTCTTTGAGAAATTAAAGCTAATATGTAGGAAAATCTCCAATTCCAATTTTATAACACTAACTAAATAACAAGTGGGTCTAAAGTTGGTCCAAAAAAGGGCACTTTCAAAAAATTTCATTTTTGTTTCCCCAATGTTAATCGTATGGTAAGTTTCACATTTCTAAATTTTCAAAATTTTACAATCTTTTTGTAACTAGGGTAACCGAAATCATCACCCGAATCGATTTCCACTTTCAAATCGTCATTAAAGTGAAATTTTACAACTCAAAACCCAGTTATTGCAGAAAAATACATTAGCCTTGTCGATCCTAAGGCAAATCTCAAATTCTCAATTTTCAAAATAGAACCTTAATTGGTTGCCTAGGATCATAAAAGTCATCAACCGATTTCATTTTAATCAAATAATTTGTTTATAAAATGGTACTTTAGCACACAAAATCGAAGTAATGCAAAGTAAAAATACGGCTTCAAAACAGTTCCTGAGCGCTTTCGTTTCAAAATTTCACCTTCTCATATACCTTATCAAAAATGATTTGTTTGCTAAATTTTGAACTTAGTTTGATTTATAAAGTGTTTTTGATTAAGAACATGCAATTTGAAACAATTTGTTAAAAATGAAATTTTCCATTCAATGCCCTGGCAAGTGAAAAATTTCACGATTTTTAAAAAATGGAATATTTGATTTTTAGAATACTGTTTTTTTTATTTCAAATTTGGTACAAGAATGCCTATAAAAAATATATCCAGCTTAAAATCACACTTTGAAAGCATTTGGGCCATTTTTTCGAAAATACAATTCCCCTTTAAAACACATGGGGGACTTTTCAATGAATTATTGTCCAAAAAGTAAAATTTTCTAAATTTTTTCCTCTTTGAGAAATTAAAGCTAATATGTAGGAAAATCTCCAATTCCAATTTTATAACACTAACTAAATAACAAGTGGGTCTAAAGTTGGTCCAAAAAAGGGCACTTTCAAAAAATTTCATTTTTGTTTCCCCAATGTTAATCGTATGGTAAGTTTCACATTTCTAAATTTTCAAAATTTTACAATCTTTTTGTAACTAGGGTAACCGAAATCATCACCCGAATCGATTTCCACTTTCAAATCGTCATTAAAGTGAAATTTTACAACTCAAAACCCAGTTATTGCAGAAAAATACATTAGCCTTGTCGATCCTAAGGCAAATCTCAAATTCTCAATTTTCAAAATAGAACCTTAATTGGTTGCCTAGGATCATAAAAGTCATCAACCGATTTCATTCTAATCAAATAATTTGTTTATAAAATGGTACTTTAGCACACAAAATCGAAGTAATGCAAAGTAAAAATACGGCTTCAAAACAGTTCCTGAGCGCTTTCGTTTCAAAATTTCACCTTCTCATATACCTTATCAAAAATGATTTGTTTGCTAAATTTTGAACTTAGTTTGATTTATAAAGTGTTTTTGATTAAGAACATGCAATTTGAAACAATTTGTTAAAAATGAAATTTTCCATTCAATGCCCTGGCAAGTGAAAAATTTCACGATTTTTAAAAAATGGAATATTTGATTTTTAGAATACTGTTTTTTTTATTTCAAATTTGGTACAAGAATGCCTATAAAAAATATATCCAGCTTAAAATCACACTTTGAAAGCATTTGGGCCATTTTTTCGAAAATACAATTCCCCTTTAAAACACATGGGGGACTTTTCAATGAATTATTGTCCAAAAAGTAAAATTTTCTAAATTTTTTACTCTTTGAGAAATTAAAGCTAATATGTAGGAGAATCTCCAATTCCAATTTTATAACACTAACTAAATAACAAGTGGGTCTAAAGTTGGTCCAAAAAAAGGGCACTTTCAAAAAATTTCATTTTTGCTTTCCCCCATGTTAATCGTATGGTAAGTTTCACATTTCTAAATTTTCAAAATTTTACAATCTTTTTGTAACTAGGGTAACCGAAATCATCACCCGAATCGATTTCCACTTTCAAATCGTCATTAAAGTGAAATTTTACTACTCAAAACCCAGTTATTGCAGAAAAATACATTAGCCTTGTCGATCCTAAGGCAAATCTCAAATTCTCAATTTTCAAAATTGAACCTTAATTTGTTGCTTAGGATCATAAAAGTCATCACCCGATTTCATTCTGATCAAATAATTTGCATATAAAATGGTACTTTAGCACTCAAAATCGAAGTAATGCAAAGTAAAAATATGGCTTAAAAACAGTTCCTGAGCGCTTTCGTTTCAAAATTTCAACTTCTCATATACCTTATCAAAAATGATTTGTTTGCTAAATTTTGAACTTAGTTTGATTTATAAAGTGTTTTTGATTAAGAAAATGCAATTTGAAACAATTTGTTAAAATTGAAATTTTCCAATCAATACCCTGGCAAGTGAAAAATTTCACGATTTTTAAAAAATAGAATTTTTGATTTTTAGAATACTGTTTTTTTATTTCAAATTTGGTACCAAGAATGTCTATAAAAAATATATTCAGCTTAAAATCACACTTTGAAAGCATTTGGGCTATTTTCTCGAAAATACAATTCCCTTTTAAAACACATGGGGGACTTTTCAATGAATTATTGTCCAAAAAGTAAAATTTTCTTAATTTTTTCCTCTTTGAGAAATTAAAGCTAATATGTAGGAGAATCTCCAATTCCAATTTTATAACACTAACTAAATAACAAGTGGGTCTAAAGTTGGTCCAAAAAAGGGCACTTTCAAAAAATTTCATTTTTGCTTTCCCCCCATGTTAATCGTATGGAAAGTTTCACATTTCTAAATTTTCAAAATTTTACAATCTTTTTGTAACTAGGGTAACCGAAATCATCACCCGAATCGATTACCACTTTCAAATCGTCATTAAAGTGAAATTTTACTACTCAAAACCCAGTTATTGCAGAAAAATACATTAGCCTTGTCGATCCTAAGGCAAATCTCAAATTCTCAATTTTCAAAATAGAACCTTAATTGGTTGCCTAGGATTCTAAAAGTCATCAACCGATTTCATTCTAATCAAATAATTTGTTTATAAAATGGTACTTTAGCACACAAAATCGAAGTAATGCAAAGTAAAAATACGGCTTCAAAACAGTTCCTGAGCGCTTTCGTTTCAAAATTTCACCTTCTCATATACCTTATCAAAAATGATTTGTTTGCTAAATTTTGAACTTAGTTTGATTTATAAAGTGTTTTTGATTAAGAACATGCAATTTGAAACAATTTGTTAAAAATGAAATTTTCCATTCAATGCCCTGGCAAGTGAAAAATTTCACGATTTTTAAAAAATGGAATATTTGATTTTTAGAATACTGTTTTTTTTATTTCAAATTTGGTACAAGAATGCCTATAAAAAATATATCCAGCTTAAAATCACACTTTGAAAGCATTTGGGCCATTTTTTCGAAAATACAATTCCCCTTTAAAACACATGGGGGACTTTTCAATGAATTATTGTCCAAAAAGTAAAATTTTCTAAATTTTTTACTCTTTGAGAAATTAAAGCTAATATGTAGGAGAATCTCCAATTCCAATTTTATAACACTAACTAAATAACAAGTGGGTCTAAAGTTGGTCCAAAAAAAGGGCACTTTCAAAAAATTTCATTTTTGCTTTCCCCCATGTTAATCGTATGGTAAGTTTCACATTTCTAAATTTTCAAAATTTTACAATCTTTTTGTAACTAGGGTAACCGAAATCATCACCCGAATCGATTTCCACTTTCAAATCGTCATTAAAGTGAAATTTTACAACTCAAAACCCAGTTATTGCAGAAAAATACTTTAGACTTGTCGATCCTAAGGCAAATCTCAAATTCTCAATTTTAAAAATTGAACCTTAATTTGTTGCCTAGGATCATAAAAGTCATCACCCGATTTCATTCTGATCAAATAATTTGCATATAAAATGGTACTTTAGCACTCAAAATCGAAGTAATGCAAAGTAAAAATACGGCTTCAAAACAGTTCCTGAGCGCTTTCGTTTCAAAATTTCACCTTCTCATATACCTTATCAAAAATGATTTGTTTGCTAAATTTTGAACTTAGTTTGATTTATAAAGTGTTTTTGATTAAGAACATGCAATTTGAAACAATTTGTTAAAAATGAAATTTTCCATTCAATGCCCTGGCAAGTGAAAAATTTCACGATTTTTAAAAAATGGAATATTTGATTTTTAGAATACTGTTTTTTTTATTTCAAATTTGGTACAAGAATGCCTATAAAAAATATATCCAGCTTAAAATCACACTTTGAAAGCATTTGGGCCATTTTTTCGAAAATACAATTCCCCTTTAAAACACATGGGGGACTTTTCAATGAATTATTGTCCAAAAAGTAAAATTTTCTAAATTTTTTCCTCTTTGAGAAATTAAAGCTAATATGTAGGAGAATCTCCAATTCCAATTTTATAACACTAACTAAATAACAAGTGGGTCTAAAGTTGGTCCAAAAAAGGGCACTTTCAAAAAATTTCATTTTTGCTTCCCCCCCATGTTAATCGTATGGAAAGTTTCACATTTCTAAATTTTCAAAATTTTACAATCTTTTTGTAACTAGGGTAACCGAAATCATCACCCGAATCGATTACCACTTTCAAATCGTCATTAAAGTGAAATTTTACAACTCAAAACCCAGTTATTGCAGAAAAATACATTAGCCTTGTCGATCCTAAGGCAAATCTCAAATTCTCAATTTTCAAAATAGAACCTTAATTGGTTGCCTAGGATCATAAAAGTCATCAACCGATTTCATTTTAATCAAATAATTTGTTTATAAAATGGTACTTTAGCACACAAAATCGAAGTAATGCAAAGTAAAAATACGGCTTCAAAACAGTTCCTGAGCGCTTTCGTTTCAAAATTTCACCTTCTCATATACCTTATCAAAAATGATTTGTTTGCTAAATTTGGAACTTAGTTTGATTTATAAAGTGTTTTTGATTAAGAACATGCAATTTGAAACAATTTGTTAAAAATGAAATTTTCCATTCAATGCCCTGGCAAGTGAAAAATTTCACGATTTTTAAAAAATGGAATATTTGATTTTTAGAATACTGTTTTTTTTATTTCAAATTTGGTACAAGAATGCCTATAAAAAATATATCCAGCTTAAAATCACACTTTGAAAGCATTTGGGCCATTTTTTCGAAAATACAATTCCCCTTTAAAACACATGGGGGACTTTTCAATGAATTATTGTCCAAAAAGTAAAATTTTCTAAATTTTTTCCTCTTTGAGAAATTAAAGCTAATATGTAGGAGAATCTCCAATTCCAATTTTATAACACTAACTAAATAACAAGTGGGTCTAAAGTTGGTCCAAAAAAGGGCACTTTCAAAAAATTTCATTTTTGCTTTCCCCAATGTTAATCGTATGGTAAGTTTCACATTTCTAAATTTTCAAAATTTTACAATCTTTTTGTAACTAGGGTAACCGAAATCATCACCCGAATCGATTTCCACTTTCAAATCGTCATTAAAGTGAAATTTTACAACTCAAAACCCAGTTATTGCAGAAAAATACATTAGCCTTGTCGATCCTAAGGCAAATCTCAAATTCTCAATTTTCAAAATAGAACCTTAATTGGTTGCCTAGGATCATAAAAGTCATCAACCGATTTCATTCTAATCAAATAATTTGTTTATAAAATGGTACTTTAGCACACAAAATCGAAGTAATGCAAAGTAAAAATACGGCTTCAAAACAGTTCCAGAGCGCTTTCGTTTCAAAATTTCACCTTCTCATATACCTTATCAAAAATGATTTGTTTGCTAAATTTTGAACTTAGTTTGATTTATAAAGTGTTTTTGATTAAGAACATGCAATTTGAAACAATTTGTTAAAAATGAAATTTTCCATTCAATGCCCTGGCAAGTGAAAAATTTCACGATTTTTAAAAAATGGAATATTTGATTTTTAGAATACTGTTTTTTTTATTTCAAATTTGGTACAAGAATGCCTATAAAAAATATATCCAGCTTAAAATCACACTTTGAAAGCATTTGGGCCATTTTTTCGAAAATACAATTCCCCTTTAAAACACATGGGGGACTTTTCAATGAATTATTGTCCAAAAAGTAAAATTTTCTAAATTTTTTCCTCTTTGAGAAATTAAAGCTAATATGTAGGAGAATCTCCAATTCCAATTTTATAACACTAACTAAATAACAAGTGGGTCTAAAGTTGGATCAAAAAAGGGCACTTTCAAAAAATTTCATTTTTGCTTTCCCCCCATGTTAATCGTATGGAAAGTTTCACATTTCTAAATTTTCAAAATTTTACAATCTTTTTGTAACTAGGGTAACCGAAATCATCACCCGAATCGATTACCACTTTCAAATCGTCATTAAAGTGAAATTTTACTACTCAAAACCCAGTTATTGCAGAAAAATACATTAGCCTTGTCGATCCTAAGGCAAATCTCAAATTCTCAATTTTCAAAATTGAACCTTAATTTGTTGCTTAGGATCATAAAAGTCATCACCCGATTTCATTCTGATCAAATAATTTGCATATAAAATGGTACTTTAGCACTCAAAATCGAAGTAATGCAAAGTAAAAATATGGCTTAAAAACAGTTCCTGAGCGCTTTCGTTTCAAAATTTCAACTTCTCATATACCTTATCAAAAATGATTTGTTTGCTAAATTTTGAACTTAGTTTGATTTATAAAGTGTTTTTGATTAAGAAAATGCAATTTGAAACAATTTGTTAAAATTGAAATTTTCCAATCAATACCCTGGCAAGTGAAAAATTTCACGATTTTTAAAAAATAGAATTTTTGATTTTTAGAATACTGTTTTTTTATTTCAAATTTGGTACCAAGAATGTCTATAAAAAATATATTCAGCTTAAAATCACACTTTGAAAGCATTTGGGCTATTTTCTCGAAAATACAATTCCCTTTTAAAACACATGGGGGACTTTTCAATGAATTATTGTCCAAAAAGTAAAATTTTCTAAATTTTTTCCTCTTTGAGAAATTAAAGCTAATATGTAGGAGAATCTCCAATTCCGATTTTATAACACTAACTAAATAACAAGTGGGTCTAAAGTTGGTCCAAAAAAGGGCACTTTCAAAAAATTTCATTTTTGCTTCCCCCCCCATGTTAATCGTATGGAAAGTTTCACATTTCTAAATTTTCAAAATTTTACAATCTTTTTGTAACTAGGGTAACCGAAATCATCACCCGAATCGATTACCACTTTCAAATCGTCATTAAAGTGAAATTTTACAACTCAAAACCCAGTTATTGCAGAAAAATACATTAGCCTTGTCGATCCTAAGGCAAATCTCAAATTCTCAATTTTCAAAATAGAACCTTAATTGGTTGCCTAGGATCATAAAAGTCATCAACCGATTTCATTTTAATCAAATAATTTGTTTATAAAATGGTACTTTAGCACACAAAATCGAAGTAATGCAAAGTAAAAATACGGCTTCAAAACAGTTCCTGAGCGCTTTCGTTTCAAAATTTCACCTTCTCATATACCTTATCAAAAAAGATTTGTTTGCTAAATTTTGAACTTAGTTTGATTTATAAAGTGTTTTTGATTAAGAACATGCAATTTGAAACAATTTGTTAAAAATGAAATTTTCCATTCAATGCCCTGGCAAGTGAAAAATTTCACGATTTTTAAAAAATGGAATATTTGATTTTTAGAATACTGTTTTTTTTATTTCAAATTTGGTACAAGAATGCCTATAAAAAATATATCCAGCTTAAAATCACACTTTGAAAGCATTTGGGCCATTTTTTCGAAAATACAATTCCCCTTTAAAACACATGGGGGACTTTTCAATGAATTATTGTCCAAAAAGTAAAATTTTCTAAATTTTTTCCTCTTTGAGAAATTAAAGCTAATATGTAGGAGAATCTCCAATTCCGATTTTATAACACTAACTAAATAACAAGTGGGTCTAAAGTTGGTCCAAAAAAGGGCACTTTCAAAAAATTTCATTTTTGCTTCCCCCCCCATGTTAATCGTATGGAAAGTTTCACATTTCTAAATTTTCAAAATTTTACAATCTTTTTGTAACTAGGGTAACCGAAATCATCACCCGAATCGATTACCACTTTCAAATCGTCATTAAAGTGAAATTTTACAACTCAAAACCCAGTTATTGCAGAAAAATACATTAGCCTTGTCGATCCTAAGGCAAATCTCAAATTCTCAATTTTCAAAATAGAACCTTAATTGGTTGCCTAGGATCATAAAAGTCATCAACCGATTTCATTTTAATCAAATAATTTGTTTATAAAATGGTACTTTAGCACACAAAATCGAAGTAATGCAAAGTAAAAATACGGCTTCAAAACAGTTCCTGAGCGCTTTCGTTTCAAAATTTCACCTTCTCATATACCTTATCAAAAAAGATTTGTTTGCTAAATTTTGAACTTAGTTTGATTTATAAAGTGTTTTTGATTAAGAACATGCAATTTGAAACAATTTGTTAAAAATGAAATTTTCCATTCAATGCCCTGGCAAGTGAAAAATTTCACGATTTTTAAAAAATGGAATATTTGATTTTTAGAATACTGTTTTTTTTATTTCAAATTTGGTACAAGAATGCCTATAAAAAATATATCCAGCTTAAAATCACACTTTGAAAGCATTTGGGCCATTTTTTCGAAAATACAATTCCCCTTTAAAACACATGGGGGACTTTTCAATGAATTATTGTCCAAAAAGTAAAATTTTCTAAATTTTTTCCTCTTTGAGAAATTAAAGCTAATATGTAGGAGAATCTCCAATTCCAATTTTATAACACTAACTAAATAACAAGTGGGTCTAAAGTTGGTCCAAAAAAGGGCACTTTCAAAAAATTTCATTTTTGTTTCCCCAATGTTAATCGTATGGTAAGTTTCACATTTCTAAATTTTCAAAATTTTACAATCTTTTTGTAACTAGGGTAACCGAAATCATCACCCGAATCGATTTCCACTTTCAAATCGTCATTAAAGTGAAATTTTACAACTCAAAACCCAGTTATTGCAGAAAAATACATTAGCCTTGTCGATCCTAAGGCAAATCTCAAATTCTCAATTTTCAAAATAGAACCTTAATTGGTTGCCTAGGATCATAAAAGTCATCAACCGATTTCATTCTAATCAAATAATTTGTTTATAAAATGGTACTTTAGCACACAAAATCGAAGTAATGCAAAGTAAAAATACGGCTTCAAAACAGTTCCTGAGCGCTTTCGTTTCAAAATTTCACCTTCTCATATACCTTATCAAAAATGATTTGTTTGCTAAATTTTGAACTTAGTTTGATTTATAAAGTGTTTTTGATTAAGAACATGCAATTTGAAACAATTTGTTAAAAATGAAATTTTCCATTCAATGCCCTGGCAAGTGAAAAATTTCACGATTTTTAAAAAATGGAATATTTGATTTTTAGAATACTGTTTTTTTTATTTCAAATTTGGTACAAGAATGCCTATAAAAAATATATCCAGCTTAAAATCACACTTTGAAAGCATTTGGGCCATTTTTTCGAAAATACAATTCCCCTTTAAAACACATGGGGGACTTTTCAATGAATTATTGTCTAAAAAGTAAAATTTTCTAAATTTTTTACTCTTTGAGAAATTAAAGCTAATATGTAGGAGAATCTCCAATTCCAATTTTATAACACTAACTAAATAACAAGTGGGTCTAAAGTTGGTCCAAAAAAAGGGCACTTTCAAAAAATTTCATTTTTGCTTTCCCCCATGTTAATCGTATGGTAAGTTTCACATTTCTAAATTTTCAAAATTTTACAATCTTTTTGTAACTAGGGTAACCGAAATCATCACCCGAATCGATTTCCACTTTCAAATCGTCATTAAAGTGAAATTTTACTACTCAAAACCCAGTTATTGCAGAAAAATACATTAGCCTTGTCGATCCTAAGGCAAATCTCAAATTCTCAATTTTCAAAATTGAACCTTAATTTGTTGCTTAGGATCATAAAAGTCATCACCCGATTTCATTCTGATCAAATAATTTGCATATAAAATGGTACTTTAGCACTCAAAATCGAAGTAATGCAAAGTAAAAATACGGCTTCAAAACAGTTCCTGAGCGCTTTCGTTTCAAAATTTCACCTTCTCATATACCTTATCAAAAATGATTTGTTTGCTAAATTTTGAACTTAGTTTGATTTATAAAGTGTTTTTGATTAAGAACATGCAATTTGAAACAATTTGTTAAAAATGAAATTTTCCATTCAATGCCCTGGCAAGTGAAAAATTTCACGATTTTTAAAAAATGGAATATTTGATTTTTAGAATACTGTTTTTTTTTATTTCAAATTTGGTACAAGAATGCCTATAAAAAATACATCCAGCTTAAAATCACACTTTGAAAGCATTTGGGCCATTTTTTCGAAAATACAATTCCCCTTTAAAACACATGGGGGACTTTTCAATGAATTATTGTCCAAAAAGTAAAATTTTCTAAATTTTTTCCTCTTTGAGAAATTAAAGCTAATATGTAGGAGAATTTCCAATTTTATAACACTAACTAAATAACAAGTGGGTCTAAAGTTGGTCCAAAAAAGGGCACTTTCAAAAAATTTCATTTTTGTTTCCCCAATGTTAATCGTATGGTAAGTTTCACATTTCTAAATTTTCAAAATTTTACAATCTTTTTGTAACTAGGGTAACCGAAATCATCACCCGAATCGATTTCCACTTTCAAATCGTCATTAAAGTGAAATTTTACAACTCAAAACCCAGTTATTGCAGAAAAATACATTAGCCTTGTCGATCCTAAGGCAAATCTCAAATTCTCAATTTTCAAAATAGAACCTTAATTGGTTGCCTAGGATCATAAAAGTCATCAACCGATTTCATTCTAATCAAATAATTTGTTTATAAAATGGTACTTTAGCACACAAAATCGAAGTAATGCAAAGTAAAAATACGGCTTCAAAACAGTTCCTGAGCGCTTTCGTTTCAAAATTTCACCTTCTCATATACCTTATCAAAAATGATTTGTTTGCTAAATTTTGAACTTAGTTTGATTTATAAAGTGTTTTTGATTAAGAACATGCAATTTGAAACAATTTGTTAAAAATGAAATTTTCCATTCAATGCCCTGGCAAGTGAAAAATTTCACGATTTTTAAAAAATGGAATATTTGATTTTTAGAATACTGTTTTTTTTTATTTCAAATTTGGTACAAGAATGCCTATAAAAAATACATCCAGCTTAAAATCACACTTTGAAAGCATTTGGGCCATTTTTTCGAAAATACAATTCCCCTTTAAAACACATGGGGGACTTTTCAATGAATTATTGTCCAAAAAGTAAAATTTTCTAAATTTTTTACTCTTTGAGAAATTAAAGCTAATATGTAGGAGAATCTCCAATTCCAATTTTATAACACTAACTAAATAACAAGTGGGTCTAAAGTTGGTCCAAAAAAAGGGCACTTTCAAAAAATTTCATTTTTGCTTTCCCCCATGTTAATCGTATGGTAAGTTTCACATTTCTAAATTTTCAAAATTTTACAATCTTTTTGTAACTAGGGTAACCGAAATCATCACCCGAATCGATTTCCACTTTCAAATCGTCATTAAAGTGAAATTTTACTACTCAAAACCCAGTTATTGCAGAAAAATACATTAGCCTTGTCGATCCTAAGGCAAATCTCAAATTCTCAATTTTCAAAATTGAACCTTAATTTGTTGCTTAGGATCATAAAAGTCATCACCCGATTTCATTCTGATCAAATAATTTGCATATAAAATGGTACTTTAGCACTCAAAATCGAAGTAATGCAAAGTAAAAATATGGCTTAAAAACAGTTCCTGAGCGCTTTCGTTTCAAAATTTCAACTTCTCATATACCTTATCAAAAATGATTTGTTTGCTAAATTTTGAACTTAGTTTGATTTATAAAGTGTTTTTGATTAAGAAAATGCAATTTGAAACAATTTGTTAAAATTGAAATTTTCCAATCAATACCCTGGCAAGTGAAAAATTTCACGATTTTTAAAAAATAGAATTTTTGATTTTTAGAATACTGTTTTTTTATTTCAAATTTGGTACCAAGAATGTCTATAAAAAATATATTCAGCTTAAAATCACACTTTGAAAGCATTTGGGCTATTTTCTCGAAAATACAATTCCCTTTTAAAACACATGGGGGACTTTTCAATGAATTATTGTCCAAAAAGTAAAATTTTCTAAATTTTTTCCTCTTTGAGAAATTAAAGCTAATATGTAGGAGAATCTCCAATTCCGATTTTATAACACTAACTAAATAACAAGTGGGTCTAAAGTTGGTCCAAAAAAGGGCACTTTCAAAAAATTTCATTTTTGCTTCCCCCCCCATGTTAATCGTATGGAAAGTTTCACATTTCTAAATTTTCAAAATTTTACAATCTTTTTGTAACTAGGGTAACCGAAATCATCACCCGAATCGATTACCACTTTCAAATCGTCATTAAAGTGAAATTTTACAACTCAAAACCCAGTTATTGCAGAAAAATACATTAGCCTTGTCGATCCTAAGGCAAATCTCAAATTCTCAATTTTCAAAATAGAACCTTAATTGGTTGCCTAGGATCATAAAAGTCATCAACCGATTTCATTTTAATCAAATAATTTGTTTATAAAATGGTACTTTAGCACACAAAATCGAAGTAATGCAAAGTAAAAATACGGCTTCAAAACAGTTCCTGAGCGCTTTCGTTTCAAAATTTCACCTTCTCATATACCTTATCAAAAATGATTTGTTTGCTAAATTTTGAACTTAGTTTGATTTATAAAGTGTTTTTGATTAAGAACATGCAATTTGAAACAATTTGTTAAAAATGAAATTTTCCATTCAATGCCCTGGCAAGTGAAAAATTTCACGATTTTTAAAAAATGGAATATTTGATTTTTAGAATACTGTTTTTTTTATTTCAAATTTGGTACAAGAATGCCTATAAAAAATATATCCAGCTTAAAATCACACTTTGAAAGCATTTGGGCCATTTTTTCGAAAATACAATTCCCCTTTAAAACACATGGGGGACTTTTCAATGAATTATTGTCCAAAAAGTAAAATTTTCTAAATTTTTTCCTCTTTGAGAAATTGAAGCTAATATGTAGGAGAATTTCCAATTTTATAACACTAACTAAATAACAAGTGGGTCTAAAGTTGGTCCAAAAAAGGGCACTTTCAAAAAATTTCATTTTTGTTTCCCCAATGTTAATCGTATGGTAAGTTTCACATTTCTAAATTTTCAAAATTTTACAATCTTTTTGTAACTAGGGTAACCGAAATCATCACCCGAATCGATTTCCACTTTCAAATCGTCATTAAAGTGAAATTTTACAACTCAAAACCCAGTTATTGCAGAAAAATACATTAGCCTTGTCGATCCTAAGGCAAATCTCAAATTCTCAATTTTCAAAATAGAACCTTAATTGGTTGCCTAGGATCATAAAAGTCATCAACCGATTTCATTTTAATCAAATAATTTGTTTATAAAATGGTACTTTAGCACACAAAATCGAAGTAATGCAAAGTAAAAATACGGCTTCAAAACAGTTCCTGAGCGCTTTCGTTTCAAAATTTCACCTTCTCATATACCTTATCAAAAAAGATTTGTTTGCTAAATTTTGAACTTAGTTTGATTTATAAAGTGTTTTTGATTAAGAACATGCAATTTGAAACAATTTGTTAAAAATGAAATTTTCCATTCAATGCCCTGGCAAGTGAAAAATTTCACGATTTTTAAAAAATGGAATATTTGATTTTTAGAATACTGTTTTTTTTATTTCAAATTTGGTACAAGAATGCCTATAAAAAATATATCCAGCTTAAAATCACACTTTGAAAGCATTTGGGCCATTTTTTCGAAAATACAATTCCCCTTTAAAACACATGGGGGACTTTTCAATGAATTATTGTCCAAAAAGTAAAATTTTCTAAATTTTTTCCTCTTTGAGAAATTAAAGCTAATATGTAGGAGAATCTCCAATTCCGATTTTATAACACTAACTAAATAACAAGTGGGTCTAAAGTTGGTCCAAAAAAGGGCACTTTCAAAAAATTTCATTTTTGCTTCCCCCCCCATGTTAATCGTATGGAAAGTTTCACATTTCTAAATTTTCAAAATTTTACAATCTTTTTGTAACTAGGGTAACCGAAATCATCACCCGAATCGATTACCACTTTCAAATCGTCATTAAAGTGAAATTTTACAACTCAAAACCCAGTTATTGCAGAAAAATACATTAGCCTTGTCGATCCTAAGGCAAATCTCAAATTCTCAATTTTCAAAATAGAACCTTAATTGGTTGCCTAGGATCATAAAAGTCATCAACCGATTTCATTTTAATCAAATAATTTGTTTATAAAATGGTACTTTAGCACACAAAATCGAAGTAATGCAAAGTAAAAATACGGCTTCAAAACAGTTCCTGAGCGCTTTCGTTTCAAAATTTCACCTTCTCATATACCTTATCAAAAAAGATTTGTTTGCTAAATTTTGAACTTAGTTTGATTTATAAAGTGTTTTTGATTAAGAACATGCAATTTGAAACAATTTGTTAAAAATGAAATTTTCCATTCAATGCCCTGGCAAGTGAAAAATTTCACGATTTTTAAAAAATGGAATATTTGATTTTTAGAATACTGTTTTTTTTATTTCAAATTTGGTACAAGAATGCCTATAAAAAATATATCCAGCTTAAAATCACACTTTGAAAGCATTTGGGCCATTTTTTCGAAAATACAATTCCCCTTTAAAACACATGGGGGACTTTTCAATGAATTATTGTCCAAAAAGTAAAATTTTCTAAATTTTTTCCTCTTTGAGAAATTAAAGCTAATATGTAGGAGAATCTCCAATTCCAATTTTATAACACTAACTAAATAACAAGTGGGTCTAAAGTTGGTCCAAAAAAGGGCACTTTCAAAAAATTTCATTTTTGTTTCCCCAATGTTAATCGTATGGTAAGTTTCACATTTCTAAATTTTCAAAATTTTACAATCTTTTTGTAACTAGGGTAACCGAAATCATCACCCGAATCGATTTCCACTTTCAAATCGTCATTAAAGTGAAATTTTACAACTCAAAACCCAGTTATTGCAGAAAAATACATTAGCCTTGTCGATCCTAAGGCAAATCTCAAATTCTCAATTTTCAAAATAGAACCTTAATTGGTTGCCTAGGATCATAAAAGTCATCAACCGATTTCATTCTAATCAAATAATTTGTTTATAAAATGGTACTTTAGCACACAAAATCGAAGTAATGCAAAGTAAAAATACGGCTTCAAAACAGTTCCTGAGCGCTTTCGTTTCAAAATTTCACCTTCTCATATACCTTATCAAAAATGATTTGTTTGCTAAATTTTGAACTTAGTTTGATTTATAAAGTGTTTTTGATTAAGAACATGCAATTTGAAACAATTTGTTAAAAATGAAATTTTCCATTCAATGCCCTGGCAAGTGAAAAATTTCACGATTTTTAAAAAATGGAATATTTGATTTTTAGAATACTGTTTTTTTTATTTCAAATTTGGTACAAGAATGCCTATAAAAAATATATCCAGCTTAAAATCACACTTTGAAAGCATTTGGGCCATTTTTTCGAAAATACAATTCCCCTTTAAAACACATGGGGGACTTTTCAATGAATTATTGTCTAAAAAGTAAAATTTTCTAAATTTTTTACTCTTTGAGAAATTAAAGCTAATATGTAGGAGAATCTCCAATTCCAATTTTATAACACTAACTAAATAACAAGTGGGTCTAAAGTTGGTCCAAAAAAAGGGCACTTTCAAAAAATTTCATTTTTGCTTTCCCCCATGTTAATCGTATGGTAAGTTTCACATTTCTAAATTTTCAAAATTTTACAATCTTTTTGTAACTAGGGTAACCGAAATCATCACCCGAATCGATTTCCACTTTCAAATCGTCATTAAAGTGAAATTTTACTACTCAAAACCCAGTTATTGCAGAAAAATACATTAGCCTTGTCGATCCTAAGGCAAATCTCAAATTCTCAATTTTCAAAATTGAACCTTAATTTGTTGCTTAGGATCATAAAAGTCATCACCCGATTTCATTCTGATCAAATAATTTGCATATAAAATGGTACTTTAGCACTCAAAATCGAAGTAATGCAAAGTAAAAATACGGCTTCAAAACAGTTCCTGAGCGCTTTCGTTTCAAAATTTCACCTTCTCATATACCTTATCAAAAATGATTTGTTTGCTAAATTTTGAACTTAGTTTGATTTATAAAGTGTTTTTGATTAAGAACATGCAATTTGAAACAATTTGTTAAAAATGAAATTTTCCATTCAATGCCCTGGCAAGTGAAAAATTTCACGATTTTTAAAAAATGGAATATTTGATTTTTAGAATACTGTTTTTTTTTATTTCAAATTTGGTACAAGAATGCCTATAAAAAATACATCCAGCTTAAAATCACACTTTGAAAGCATTTGGGCCATTTTTTCGAAAATACAATTCCCCTTTAAAACACATGGGGGACTTTTCAATGAA